>JAUMIR010000001.1:37147500-38397500 GCA_030847615.1 Gambelia wislizenii
CATATTTTGCATGAGTACAGAATGAGTAACGTTAAAGCTGATGTGTTATAAAATTTTAACAACTAGCTCTAGTGGGTTAGTTGTTTTAAATAATGATTCAGGCCCTAGTAATTATACACAAGTAAGCAGTCTGTGCTCAACTTTATAGCTGTCATGACCTTTTAGTGCAGGAACTTGTTTAGGTCAGATTCTATTTAAAAGGCTGGTTAAGACCTCTAACGTCCTATACGGCTTGGGTCCAGTCTATCTGGAAGACTGTGAGCCTTACAGCACTCTGAAGAAAAGCAGCAAAACAGCTGCCTCATTGCATGATGTTGGCGTTCTTTCATTCCAGTCCCGTGGGGGACTGAGGCAAAACCGTACCTTTTTGCTAACCAGAAAAAAAAAACATTTGCAAAAAGATGCAGTTTTACCTCAGTCCCCCACAGAACCAGAATGAAAGAACATCAGGGTCATGTGATAAGGCGGCAGGAAAGACAAAATGTTCCTGCTGCTTTGCCACTTTTCTTTGGAGCACAGTAAGGCTCTGTATCTCCCAATATGAACTTGCTTGAGTTTTAAGATCCTGGAGGAGGACTTTTGCTAGATCCCACTACTGTCACAGAGACATTTAATGAGGACATGGGAGAGAGCCTTCTTGGTGGCTGCTCCCAGTCTGTGGAGTTTCCTGCCATTTTCTAGGCTGATCCCCTCTCTGCTCTCTTTCCACTGGCAGGTGAACAGCTTTCTTGTGATGAACCAGGCAATGCACACACTGAATCAACATGCATGTAGCAGCAGCATGGTTTATTGATGAAGGATATGCATACGGTTTCATTCCAAAGCCAGTTCTGACTAGCCCCAGTACAAAGCAGACAGATAAGGTCATTGTTAGGTTATGATTCCCTGTAGGCCTGAGAACAGTTAGGGAGGGTGAGGGAGGCAAAGGAAGACACATTCCAGACTCTCGCAGCCAGTGACCTTGGGCTGCCAGAAGGAGATGTTTGTGGAGTTAAAGGCGGGCTGGCCCGGCTCCAGGAGTTAAGGTGTTCTGGGAATGTTTCCAAGAGAACCAACCCCTGTCAGGGCCTACCTAAACCATGTTGGGGCCTACACTGGATTACTGCAAATCCTAGCATCCAGAGTAGGACATGACATACCACCCTCCCTACGAGAAGCATCCCTGCTGACACAAAAACCCAAACAAAACCCCCAGAAAAGAATATCAACTTGGCTTGTCAGGGAAGCAGGCATGGAACTTCACCAGCAAGCAAGGGGCACAGGTGTGGTCAACATTAACCCATTCCGCATGACCTAAAGGAAGGTGCTTCCACTTGACAAAATACTGCAGCACCCCCAATGATGCCTAGAGTCCAGAATGTCAGAGATTTCAAAGTGTTGATCCTCGCCAACCATGATTAGGTTGGGCGCCTCAGACTGCGGATGTAGTGGTCCCGGAGGAGCTGTGGGCTTCAGCATGCTGGAATGAAAAACAGGGTGCGCATTATGATAAAATTTAGAGAGAGACAGTTCAAAAGCAACAGGATTGATTTGATGCTCAATAGGGAAAGATCCAATATACTTTGCGCCCAATTTCTTTGACAGTGGGGGACTCTTGAGAAATCTGGTGGAGAGATACGTCTGGTCCCCACCACATAGGGGGGAGTAGGGCTCCTCTTCTTGTCTGCTTGCTGTTTGTATTGGGCCTTTGCAAAGTCCAAGGCGGCTACAACCTTAGGCCATGCGTCCTTTACCTAGGTACTCCATTGGATTAAAAGAACAGGGTCCTTAGAGTCCACTTCCCCCAATGGCAAGGGATTGAACTCCTGGCCAAAAATGACCTTGAAGGGGGAGAGTCCAGTGCTCTGATGCACTGCATTGTTGTAAGCTACCTCTGCGAATGGTAACAGGTCTACCCAGTCCGACTGTTGGAAGTTGATGTAGCACCTTAAATACTGTTCCAAAGTTGTGTTCATACGTTCTATGTTCCCATCAGATTCGGGATGATAACCACTGCTTAGACCCCGTTCAATCCCCAACAACTTAGTGAACGCTTTCCAAAACTGGGAGGTGAACTGCACCCCCCTGTCAGAAACAATCTTGGCAGAGACCCCATGAAGCTTGTAAATGTGTTGAATAAATAGCTTGGCCAGTTGGTGGGCTGTGGGGATGCTTTTGCAAGTGACAAAATGGGCTTGTTTCGAAAACATGTCAACCACCACCCAAATAACAGTTTTCCCCTTGCTTCCAGGGGGCCCCACAATGAAATCTATGCTTATCACTTCCCAGGGTTTGCCCGGGGTGGGTACTGGGACCAACAACGCTTTGGGCTTTCCCCCTCTCTTTTGGCCATGGCAGAAATGTGACACCCTTTTACATACTCCTCCACCTCCTTGCACATTAGAGGCCACCAAAACTGCCTTCTGGCAAGGTGCAGCATTTTGACATAGCCAAAATGGCCTGCACGTTTCACATCGTGGCATTGCTTGAGAACTGAGAGCCTCATGGCAGCAGGAACATACATGTGCACTCCCTTCCAAGCCAAACCCTCCCACAGGTTGACCTTGGCATGATGGGCCTGCAACCAGGGGTCTTGGGAGAGGGCGTCCACCATCTGGGCATGCCAACCTCCTTCCTTGGATGCGGCTTTGGGCAGGACCTGAGACTGGGGCCTTTCGGCCAGGACCTTGGCAGGGGGGATGGATGGGGGTGATAAAGGACAGCTTGGTGGAGCGAGGCTGAAATCTCCCTTTGAGGAATGGCTTGGGGCATGGCCTGCCTCAGCAGCTTGCTGTTTCCTTTTACTGTGTTTGAGGACTGCAAGACCCAAATGTGAAGGGGAGAAGACAGTGTCAATTACCTCTTTCCTTTTGCTCTCATGCTGCAGAAGCCTAGACAAAGCGTCCAGCAAGAAATTCCGTTTTCCTGGGAGAAACTTCAGTGTGAAGTTGAACCGGTAAAAGAAATCAGCCCACCTAATCTGCTTGGGGCTCAACCAATGTGGGGTTTTCAGAGCTTCAACATTTTTGTGGTCTGTCCAGACCTCAAAAGGCTGGGAAGATACTTCCAGGAGGTGGCGCCAGGTCTCCAGCACCGCCTTGATGGTCCCTGCCTCCTTCTCCCAAACTGGCCAATTTTGCTCCGTCTCATTGAATTTCCTGGAGAGGTATGCACAGGGTCTGAGTTCTCCCCTTCATCCCGTTGAAGCAGCATCCCCCCATTGCAACGTCAGAGGCATCTACTTGCACCACAAAGGGTTCATCAGGGTTGGGGTATTTGAGGATGGATTCAGAAGTGAACTACCTTTTCAATTTCTGAAAAACCTGTTGGCTTTGATCAGTCCAGACAATTTTGGGGGGGGAGGCTTTTCGCGTTTCCCCTCCTTGCTTTTACTCTGTCCACCAGACCTCTTGGTTTTGAGTAACTCAGTGAGGGGTAGGGCAACCTCTGCAAAGTTGGGGATGAAGGACCTGTAAAAATTTGCAAACCCCAGAAAACTTTGCAGTTATTTTCTGTTCTTGGGAGTTTCACATGCCAAAACTCCCTTAAACTTCTCTGGATCCATTTCAACCCCACCCCTGCTAGAGATGCGATACCCTAGATAGTCCAACTGGGTCTGATGGAACTCACATTTAGAAAGTTTGGCATACAAATGGTTTTCAGCAAGCTTGCTCAATACCTTTTTCACTAACTTAATATGGGACGTGTACTCCTCAGAGTAGATGAGCACATCATCAAGATAGACCAGTACCCCTTTGTACAAACATACCATGAGCACATCGTTAATCAGGTTCACGAACACTCTCGGGGCCCCTGACAATCCAAAAGGCATAACAAGAAGCTCAAATGTCCCTAGTTGACAATTGAAAGCAGTTTTTCACTCATCCCTCTCTTTAATCCACACCCAATAGTACGCCTCCCTCAAGTCCAGTTTGGTGAAGATTTTGCCTTTGGCTAAATGAGCCAACATGTCCTTTATCAAAGGCAGAGGGTACTGATTGGGTTTGCCACCCAGGCCCTCACCAGCTTCACGCTTTGCCTCAGGGTCTCTACCTCCCTGGCCAGATGGACTCATCCCAGTAGGGTTTCTGGGTCTCCCTGGACTAGGGCCCACTCCAGATATCAGCATTAAGGCCATCCTGTAAATATTGTACCTTGGTGGCTTCAGTCCAGTCAGGGATCTGGGGCAACCAGTGTAGGATTTCCATGAGGCTAGTTTACATCAGCTCCATCTGCTGCTTTAGCTGGTGCACCACTCTCTCCAAATCTGTGTGAGGTCATCTCACATCATACTCACAAACTCTGCTGGTCTGTGGTAGGTCCCACCTCAGCAATCTTCGGTCCTCTCGACCTTGTTCATCCTGCCAGAACCAGAGGGTGTCTTGGAGAAGGGAAGGCTGCCCACACCTAGAGCCTGCCTGTCTCCCAACTCCATCAGGTTGGGAGGAGGGAACAGTTTTCTGGCCCTCTGTCATTCTCGACTCAGCTCTTCTGCCTCTAACTCAGAGCCAGTATCTGGCAGGCTAGCTCCCTGGCCTGTGGCTGTGGCCACATCTCCTGGGTTTCAGTCTCCGTGACTTCTAACATCTTGCCTTCAGTTCACAGGTAGGATTGTGGAGAACTGGCTTACTGTGATGAACCAGGCAACACACACACAGAATCAACATGCATGTAGCAGCAACATGGTTTATTGATGAAGGATATGCATACGGTTTCATTCCAAAGCCAGTTCTGACTGGCCCCAGTACAAAGCACTGGATTACTGCAAATCCCAATATCCAGAGTAGGGCATGGCATTTCCATTCATTCAGTTCGTTGAATGTTAACTGTCTCATGCAGAAGGTCTTCTAACTGAGGTATGTTGTGGTTTAAACAGCTGTTTAAAGCTGCTTTAAATTAATTTCTTAATATTAATGCTGTTTCTTAATCCCCCCACCTCAAAGTATTGTTTTATTCCTCACAAGCCTGAAACAGGCAATTGAGGGTGAAAATAGGGCAAAATGGCCAGTTGTGTCCTTCACATTTGTGACTATCCAAAAATTGGAGTCAGCGTACTGCTAACGACTGTTGGGGCCATGGGAAGTACATGCATCTACAGGTTACATGTTGTACACCCCTACTTTAGTTTCACAGATGCATTAGGCATCCAGCCCACTTTGCCATATTCTTGCAATCTGTGCAACTAGTTACTGTTTTAGATGTCCCCTACATTGTCCATTTTCTCCTTTTTGAAAGAAAAGTTATGTGTCTTTTTCCCCCAACAGGTACAAACGAGACCATTCTCCCTTCTTTTGGTAAAGACTTGACGGTCCAAAGAACACCATAAAGATGATTGGCAAGGGAACATCTCTGAAAAGCATCTTGGAAGGTTGTCTGGAAAATGCAAGTGACCTGCCTAACATGGTTTCCAAGTTGTTTTTACTCAGTTTGATATGCAGTATAGGACTGACATAGTTCCTTACAGAGACCCATAAGCAAAATGGGTAACATAAGAGCACAATAATGTAAGAGCTATGCTGGATTAAACCAAGTTCTCTTTCCCCCTCCAGAATTTTGCTCTTGCAGTAGAACACTATCTACTATCCTTCCCTCTCATTTTCATGCAGTTACTTCTCACCTGTGTCAGACAGATGAGTGTATAAATAGAAGACTGGTCCAATTAAAGGAATTACAATAATATGCTTAGCTTCTATGGAGATTATCAGACGAGGCTAATGTGGTGCCATAGTGAGGCCAGAGGAATGCAAAAGGATGCCAATATCAGACGATGACATCCTTTTGTGTTCCACTGGTGTCATTATGGCATTTCTTTCTATTGACGGGCCAAGCCATCAATAAATCCCCCATTGTAATTTGGTACCAGCATTGCTGGTGTGTGAAACCTTGGGCCATTTAACTCTCGAGAATGGAACATCAATGGGCAGTCCAGCGAGAACACTTCCAGGTGAGACTGGTATATCCAGGTAAGTGATTCACTTTTTATAACCCTCTCCAGGTTACTTGGAAGTTTTAAAATGTGTTTTGTGCTTGGTGTAACTTTTTTTGTGTATTTTTGTTTTTATTTGTGAATTTCCCACACGCACGTCTTCTCACAAGAATCTGTGGGATTTCAGTCCAGGAAGTGAATGGAACTCTGTTAGAGAGCTCAGTTCATTCCTGGGCTGCCTGTCGACGGGAGAGGAGGTAATTATGGTGGGGAAGGTTATTGTGCTGGGACAGGGGTGGGATTGGAGATTGTGGGGCAGGCATGCTTTTTGCGTTCCTGTCTGATAATCTCCTATGTGTTAAATTCAATGGAGCTCATGAATGGGATGCAGATTTACTAATGCTTAGAGCTGACCCACTCAGATCAATGAAACCAAGGCTGGAATCCTGTTGGGGACTCTGGCTTTTCTTCGCAAACGAAGATTCAGGAAGGACTCATCCCGTGCTTTCTGCAAGTGCGCTAATGACTAAAAAGGCCAATTCGAGATAAACAAGTCCAGTTGCAGAAAGCACAGCAGAAGGTCTCCTTGGGTGATGTTTCTGGGTTGTCTGCAACCTCCCAGAGGGCCTTTTCGGTAATCGCCCCAAATTGTGGAATGACCTGCCAAATGAGATCCGTCAGATAACAACCCTGAGTAGCTTTAAAAAAGCACTAAAGACGGATCTCTTTCGGCAGGCCTTTCCTAATTAGATCCCGGCCTCAGGGGATCCTGGCTTCTTTTAGTACGCTGGCCATTTATAGTATTTTATAGTATTTATTGTTTTTAATTGTGATTTTATATCAGTTGGTTTTAATTTATAATTGTTTAATATTTTTTATGGGGGAGGGTGGGGTGGGGGTGTTTGGGGATTTTATCTGTATTGTATTTTAATTTTTGTAAGCCGCCCCGATTGTTTTAACAGAGGGGCGGGGTATAAATAAATTTTATTATTATTATTATTCTGCGTTGTCATTTCTCTTCAACATTTGTTTGGCGTGAATGCTACCACAATTCTCTGTTACATCAACATAAGACAACTTTTTGGAGTGGTGTATAGCCGCAGTGGAGGTACAGAACAGAAAACCTACTTGGTTGCCAGAGAAAGCCACCCTGCTGGTTCCTGAGCAGCTTGGCCAAGGCAGCTCTCTCTCCCAATGAAGATGGCTTTCACTGCCATTTTGTTTCTACCCTGGTTTCACACTGCCCACAACCATTTTAACCTTGCTGTTATGCTGCTATCTATGTTGGGTAAGTTATGCCTAGATTGCAGCCTTAACAAGGTCATGGTAGACATTTTTCATTGATTTCAGTGGGTCTGCTCTAAGCTTGACTCTGGATCCAACCAGTATGCATTCTAGCAAAAATATTAAATCCATTTTGCCTAGATTTTTTTTAAAAAAACTATTTTCTGTTTTACAATCCCTCCTTGAATAATAAAAAAATACAGCTATCACTCTCCTGCTCACTTTACTTTCTGATTTGTTGGGGGGCATTCTGCTCCTTCTATGTTATGTCTGATGGATCCCTTCCAAGACAAATACATGGCATTTATTTAAGATAATAACACAGCCATTTCCACCAAGAAACACTTTTAATGTCAGGGTTTCTAGTGCTTACCACCAAACCTTGTTTGATAACCAAACCTTGCAAATAACAGCTTGCTTAAGTGCCATTTTAGAGGGAAAGCTGGAATTGGGAAATTACTAAGCAAGGGTCAGTTTTAGGCTAAGCAGCTGAAAAACTGCTGATTTTCTGTACCGTATTCTTTATATGACATGTCATTTAAACAGACGCAGCCTAATAATTGCTAACTTCTCACTACAACTTGACCCAAGACATTTAACTTATATATAGTATAATGCTGAGTATAGATTTTCCAACTATTGGTGTGTGTGTTTTAACACAGCCATCTTTTAGATTTCTGGGTTGATTATGTTTCCATTCAACTTCCTTTTATCTATCTGAACTGCATCTGTATCCTCTTTTTTTTTTTCTTGGTCACAGCAGCAAATATTCTAATTCAAGGTATAAAAACTTTATTTGCTCTGTTCCTCTCCATGTCCATTAACATTTTACCAGTGAAGACAAGAATACACCAATAATGCCACTATTCTTAATAACAAAGACCACTGCCTAAGGACTACCAACATATACATAATTGCAGGACCCCACTCAGCATCATGGCAAAGACAGCCCCTGAAAGCAACACTACTAGCTTAACTGAGTTTTAACTGAAGTAGTATGGATTGTTACTACTAACTGAAGTAGTATTGATTTCCATAACCTGGAACAATTTGTTTGGACTACAAGCCCCAGAATGCCACAGCCAGCATGGCCAGCAGGAGGATTGTAGGGGTTGTAGTTCTAATAAGTATCTTAGAATGTTAGAATCATAGAGTTGGAAGGTACCACAAGGGCCATATAGTCCAACCCCTTGCCATGCAGGAATACACAATCAAAGCATGCCTGACAGATGGCCATCCAACCTCTGTTTAAAAACATCCAAAGAAGGAGACTCCACCACACTATGAGGCAGTGCTTCCACTTCTGAACAGCTCTTTCCATCTTTCACTAGCTCAATGGAAATTTTGCTAGGTCAGGACAATCCTAGGCCCTGAAATTTTGGAGCCAGAACCTGAGACCTGGAGATAATCCTCTATTATGTCATAGGGAGTGGGCCATGGTGATGTTACAAGGGGCAGCCCTTGGTGTCATTAAGCATAATGCATTAAGTATCAAACACAGTTGAACATACCATTCAAATAAAACATACCAAATCTAACAAATGCTGAATACACATACACAGTTTTCAAGGCAGTGCTCTTGTCCTGAGATTCCTTTCCTCACTCTGAGGGCCAGAGAAGAAAGGCCAGGCCTTGAGAACTGGGAACCCTAGTGGTTATCCCAGAAGACTATTAGGTCCAGAGTCCAAAACTATCTAACTTTATCACATATATAAGTTTCTATTCCATTTACTGTAAGATGTGTTTATTTACACGGCTTGTCTGACATTGTCCAAAAAAGGGGGAGGTGGTTGAGAAAAACAAGAGAGCCATTCCGAGTCATTGTTTGTATGAGGTCTGTCTATTAAATAATGAGACTATCAGACAAATCAGGGAGAACTGATTGTGAACACTTCAGTAGTGACCTTGAACATGTCTGAACCTGCATGACAAACATCAACACTCTCGGTCGTTCAGTTAATTGTCAGTCGTCGTTTAAAGCAGTTGTGTTGTTTGCTGTGTGCTGCAAAAATCCTAAGTTTAAAAGTTGAGCAATGTGACATTCTGCAGCAACTTGAGGCAGACCCAAATCTTTTTCAAAAAATCATCATTTATGATTCAACCTGGATCTTCCAGTATGATCCTGAGACAAAATGACAGTCAATGCACTGGAAAACACCATCATCACCAAGAATGAAAAAAGCACATCAAAGCAAGTCCACATTCAAAGCCATGCTCATTTTTTTTATATATCAAGGGTGTAATATTGGTAGAATGGGTTCTACAAGGCAGAACAGTGAACCAGCATTATTATAAGGAAGTTTTGACAAAGCTAAGAGAAAGAGTAAGAAAAACAGGCCAGAACTGTGGGAAAATGGTTTCATTCTTCATCAAGACAATGTGCCTGACCGCACAGCACTTTCTGTGAAGCAGTTTTTGGCCGATAAACACATTACTACACTCGAACATCCTCCATATTCTCCAGATTTGACACCATGTGACGTTTTTCTTTTCCCTAAAGTGAAATTGGTGCTTAAAGGAATACGTTTTTAGTTAATTGATGTGGTAAAGAAGAAAATGGCAGATGTGTTGACACAGCTGACAGAAACTGGTCTGCTCCACACCTTCAACCAGTGGAAAAAAAGACTGCATTGGTGTGTGAGTGTGAATGGGGAGTATATTGAAGGGGACAAGCATTAGATTTGTAATACAGATAAATAAAGATGGGTTATTGTATCAGTCTTGTTATTTAATAGACAGACTGTGTATTGCCTTTATGTGATAGGAGCTGTCACTTTTTGGTCTGTTTTAGTCCCAAAACACTATTATTTAAAAACAGCAAGTGATATTCTAGTCATTCCTAGTTCCCAAAAACATTTCTGTCCTCAGGGTTTAACAGGGCCAAAACTACATATACATGGCAAATTGCCCCTCAAAGACTTCTGGAGTACAGTTTCCCATGGAGAGATAAAACTGGATCAGGGAGGGTAATGATCCTAGGAGGTTTGGGGCTGTCCCATAGGGCTGTATGTGACCCCCATAGGCTACACTTTGCTGTCCCTAAAAGGAGAAAAGATCTGCTGATGACAATGGGTATTGAATAAGACCTAAAGAGATGCCAAATAAATGTTATTTCTACTTCATCTCCCCACACAATTAATGTGTTGTAGATAATAGATAATGTTGTGCAACTCCTTTCCCATCTGGTAAATTTTGCCTGATGTTCACATGGGAATGAAAACCCAAGCTTCATTCTAGCATAAGGAAAGACTTTGTGTGTGTGCATTAAAAATGGTTGGGACATTATGAATTTGAACATTAGTGAAAACTGAATAAATAACATCTGTAGAGTGGTGGAAATATCATTTAAGTAAACCATTGGTCAGGAATCTTGGGTTGAGACACAAAAGAAAATAAGATTCTGCTTTTGAGTCTTTTATTCAAAATAGTAATAATAATAACTAATTGTCTGGAGGAAAAGGTTGAGGTTGAGAATAGACTGTTACACTCCTTGGCTTGTCAATGGAAAAATAAACAGAAAACAGCTATTCCATTCAACTGCTTGCTATGTGCTCATCCTAAATTAATGTGGGTTTGCCAAGAACATTTTCTACTATACAATTATTTTACTAGATATAACCATATTTCATTTCTCCTAGAAATAACACCACAACATCACATGGTATGGGAAAACAATAGCCCAAAAGCCCACCCACCCCATAAATCAAGACTATGGGAAATGCAGTTATGTTAGCAGTGGTGCTGATGGGGAAATGTACTTAGAAATGCCTGTATCCACCAAATATTGCCCTGTAGCAAGATGTCAAAGAGCAAACACATGCCTGTAAAGGTCAGGGAGAGGTGACTGGATCCAAACTTAGTTATGCTTGGAGTGTTGTTGTGTGCTTTCAAGTTGTTTCCATCTTATGGCAACCCTAAGGCAAACCTATCATTGGGTTTTCTTGGCAAGATTTGTTCAGAGGGGGTTTGCCTTTGTCTTCCTCTGAGGCTGAGAAAGTCTGACTTGACCAAGATCAACCAGTGGGTTTCTATGACTAAGTGAGGATTTGAACCCTAGTCTATCAAAGTCTTAGTCCACAACTCAAACCACAACACCATGCTGGGTCTCTGACATGCTTGGGGTAGGCCCATTGAAATGCCTGACACTCAAGTTAGTCTAACTTGTCCCAACAATTTCAGTGGGTCTGCTTTAAGCTGGACTATGCTTGGTCCAAACCATCTTGAAAACACCTCCTCCTCCTCCTCCTCCTCCTCCTCCTCTTCTTCTTCTTCTTCGGCTTTTTCTACAAAACCAGGACTCTATGTTTATAAATTAAAATTAATACGATATAGTTAAAACACACAGAAGGTAAACATAAAAATTAAATTATCAGTAACATTAAAAAAATTGAATTGCATGTTTTAAATTAAATAAAAAATAATAAAAAACCCTTCTTAAAAGAGTACAATTAAAAGTAGAGCAGCATCCTGCCAACCCCCTCTTTTTTAAAAAACAAAACAAAAAAAAACCATACAACATTCAGTTCTCAAAAGCCTGTCAGAATAAGAAACTCTTCTCCTGATGACAGAAGGACAATAATAATTTATTATTAAACAATAAATTACAGTGCAAGTGTAGGAAGTGGAAGTCCAGAGTCTTCAAAGCTGACTTCAATGAACTGCCATAAGGGTTCTCAAGGGTCAATTCCAGCCAAAGCTTGGAAAGTTACTTTATAAAAAAGTAATTAGGTACCATTATAGTTCAAATGACCCCCAAAGTGAAGTTACTGTTATACTTCAAATGTTAAATCTCTTTCCTTTCCCATTTTTCACAAGGAAATAATTACACTGAGTTTTTATTTAGTTTTTTGCTTTAAAAAAAAAACACCCTGAAGGCTAGAAGCCACCGGCTTTTGTACAAATCACTCTGGCCTAATCCAATTGGTAGTACTACCTAATGTAGACCCGTTGAATCAATGGGGTTATATAAGTGCTGATTTAGTTTTTGACATTGCAGTTAATTCAGAGGCTCTGATGTACCTGGAACTAGAAACTGGATTTAGGACTCTCTCCTCCCATCCAACATCCTCAATGGAGCATGCCTCATATCCACATGTACAAGGCACATCCCAAGCTAGCACATGAACCATGTAATGTTATTCGTCCACCATTCAATGCAGTCAAACCCTTGAAACTATAAATGTAACTAAAATGTTACTGTTATACAACAAAAGAGGTGAAAACCCTTATAAAGTTACAAAATGTAACCTGAGCTCTGATCAGCAGAGCTCTTTAGCATGATGATAGAGTAGCACAATGGCACCCACATGCTTTTAGCTCATGGGTGAGGGATAAGGGCAAAGCTAACAAAATGAATCATTTATTTGTACATCTTCAAGTTCACTGTACAATATTTTAAATGTCGTGCCTTCCCCTTTAAGCAAGAAACAGGGAAACAGTAGTACTACACACTAAGGACTGTATGGTATAAGTACTGTTCACAGACATATATTATGGAGTGGGGAGAAAGAAGATTGTTTTTCAGGGAGGGCGCCTGCCAGAAATGTGAGGCTTTTCTGAATGTAAGGATGGTCTGACTCCTTTTGTTGTTATAGTGACATGATCCACTCTGATGTTGTTTACTGTCCACTGCCAACAGTATTATGGCTCACAGCTCTTGGCATTCTTTAACCACTTCTCCTGGGAATATATATACAGCATGGGTTAGAATACCTGCGGAAATGTTTTCATAAATAATACTGCAATATGGAACTCAGGAAGGGGATGTAATATTCCTCCACTGTGTGTTCTTGATTTATGTAAAATAAAGTTTATTTGTTCCCACACTAACCCCCCCCCCGCAGCCTTTAAATAGCTAGCATGTGAAATTTATGTAGAAGAAGCCAGAAGTTGGACAGAGAATCAACATTAAAGCAAAACATACAGTGAGGACATGAGCAACCCATAAACTAGTTCTTTCATTTCCTCCATCCTCAATTACCTCCCCCTTTTTCTATCATCTTAACAGATTCCGTGGTCTTCTCCAAAAGAAAGAATGGGCAGAAAGTCCACTCCTTTTATCCAAAGAGGGGAAAGGGTATACTTTATCTTGATCAAGAGATCAGAATGGAGATGTTGGATACTTAGAGATGTAATTCTTCACCAGTTTTCTTCTCAAAGGAAGCAATGAATATTTTTAGCAATTTCCTCCCCACTGTTTTCAAAACCTGTTCACAATTCAGGACTTCTTCTGTGCAAAATTTGTATGTGGTTGCCATGTGTGTGTGGGGGGGAAAGTATTTTCTGCACCAGAAGCAGCATTTTCTGCACAGAAAATCAATATTTCTGCAGAGAAATGTTATGTGTACAGAACACAGGAAGGCAGTGGGCTTTGAAGTGTCAATACTTTCCTAACCTCAGAAACAATTCTTCTGAATGAAAATATTATGCCATATTTGTTAGTTTGCTGAACAAGCCTCCCTAGATCAAGTCACCATGAGTCTTCAGTACCTGAAAGTACTATAATTTGTAGGTTGCATTTGCCTAAGCAAGTCACAGCAATTTCGTATATGTGATGTTGCTTATAGGCTGACAGTCTCGTTTTCTATCTATCTCCTTGGTAGATTAACCATTATTTATATAATCCTGGCTATCAAGAGTGGAGAAATAAACATTTAACAAAAACTTACTGATACATGTTAGAAGGCCTCTTTTTTTTTTTTAAAGCTAGGTTGGGTTGGGTTTTTTTTCTTGACACAATGCAAAATTAAGCTATAATTTTTTGAATCAGAAAAAGAGCTAGTCTTGCAAGTAACTAATATATGGAATGTGGACATAATTGCTACCTACTGCAGATTTATTTGTGCTAACAATAAGTCTGAAGCAACTGCTTCCTGCAATAGCCTTTCTGTGCATCTGTCTTTGGGTAACTGTGTAATAATGCAATATGCTAGTCATCATTGGACAATAGATGGTTATAATCTCCCATTATAAATATGTCATTGTGGTATCTCTTATTGTACCATGGAAACAGCTAAGAGATATGTTTAATTGCAAGGATCAAAGACCCTGCTCCTTTGCACTAAGAAAAAGCTATGATTTGATTTTAAAAGAATAGGAATGCCAATTTTCTTGTTTCCCTTGACAAAGACTCTGTGACTTTAACCAATGAATTATAAGTAGAGTTTTAGCTTTTCCTACCAGTTCATGTCAATGATGTAAAAGTCTTTACCTGTGTCTGTGAAAGGCAAAGACGTCATGCATGACCATGTGTGCTGCATTTGGGCGGAATGTATTGTATTTTATCTATTTATATGTTAAAGTATTTTAATGTCACCCTACATCAAAAGATGTCAGAATGGAACGCGGGCAACAGAAGAAAATTAAACACTGGGCTTATCTAAATGGGCAATTTATTCCGGCTTCCCCCCATGTGGGAACCCTGCAGTTCAAATGACACAGGGCTCTTGCCCTGATTCACCCCCCAGATAGTCCTGTTGATGTCCAAGGCCATGCCAAGGGGAAGCTGGGGTAAACCCTTTAAAAACATTTTAAAATAATCCCCAGGAAAACCCATGTAATGCATTAAAACCCAGATGGCTCCAGGATGGGAATGCAGGAGCTTGCCACTGGTGTAGCTCTGAAGCTGGGAAGGAGATCCCCAGCATGTGATTATGCCCCCCTGCATGTGACTAGCCTTGATCACATGCTGAAGGCCTCCTTCTTGGTCAGTGAGTGCAATGCATGACAGTGTTGAAGGATCCTGCCAATATAGCCTGGTGTGTGCCTGTGGATGTCTTCCCATTTCGTTGAGGTAATGTGGGGGAGATCTGGACCAGCTCCAGGGCCAGAATACTCCAGCTGGAAGGAGGACTATTCTGACTAGTGTACATGCACACACTGTAAGAACACATTAAATAATTTAAAAGATTAAGAGCAATTTAAAACGAACTATAAGAATTTGGAACTATATCTGCTGAAACAGAACTTCACCGCCTCACCAGGTCATGATCCTAAGACCTGAAAGCTTAACTTGGCACTGAAATGAAGGTAATGTCTATGATAATTGGGCCTCCATGGAGAAGCTGCTCCACAACTGGGGTGCCACAACAGAGAAGGCATTCTCCCATGTCACCACATAAAGTATTGCTCCCACAGTGGGACAAAGAGGAGAGCCCCTCCAGGAAATTTCAATGCACAAGCATTTACATATAGGAAGAGACACTCCTTGAAATATCAAAAGTCCTTGAAAATTTCCTTCAGTTTTTTCATTTATACTCAGACTACCTTATACAGGTAGTCTGAGTATACTTTTTACTGTTTTTCATGCCTTTTCAAAGGTCAAGGCTTCATCCCAGAGTAAATTCTGTTAGATCTCTTTTGAGTTCATTCTATCTTCTATTCTTTATCATATCATCTGTTCTAATAGTGTCATCAACTCATTTGACTTCCCTTGTTGCATGTCATTAAACTGTTTCCATGGTACAGAGGCATTTGTGTCCGGGTATAACTTGTTGTTAACCGCTGTCAAGTCAACTTTGACTTATCTCTGGCTTTTCTTCGCAAACGAAGATTCAGGAAGGACTCATCCCGCGCTTTCTGCAAGCGCGCTGATGACTAAAAAGGCCAATCCGAGATAAACAAGTCCGGTTGCAAAAAGCACAGCAGAAGGTCTCCTTGGGTGATGTTTTTGGGTTGTGATTCTTTCTGCGTTGTCGTTTCTTTTCAAGACTTGTTCGTCGTGAGTTCTCAAGGCTGCAGCATTGTGGATAGTGCGTCTCCAGGCCTCCGTGATGCTGCCCTTGTTGCCCACACAGAAGCAGCTCTGCAGCGCCTAACATCCTGCTTTGCAACAGCTGCAGAGCTGTTTGGGCTAGAAGAAGTCAACCTGAAGAAAACTTTGACTTATGGTGACTCTATAAATGAGAGACCTCGTTCTGTTCTGCAACCAGAACAGAGTTCTCCAACCAGAACAGAGTTCTCCTTTAATATGGACATTTCTCCAATATTTCTGATGCAATACTTCAAAAATGTGTATGCATATCAGGGGACATTTTTGTTAACTGCTATCAAATCGACTTCGACTTATGGTGACCCTATGAATGAGAGACTTCCAAGTCACCCTATAATCAGCAGCCCTGCTCAGGTCTTGCAAAAATAGAGCCATGACGTCCTTGATTGGGTCTATCCACATGTAATGTGGTCTTCCTCTTTTCCAACTTCCTTCTTGACTTTTCTAGTGAGTCATGTCTTCTTATGATCTGGCCAAAGCATGACAGGGTCAGTTTAGTCATAGAATCATAGAGTTGGAAGACACCACAAGGGCCATCCAGTCAAACTCCCTGCCATGCAGGAATACACAATCAAATAATACCTGATAGAATCATAGAATCATAGAATCATAGAATTGTAGAGTTGGAAGAGACCACGAGGGCCATCCAGTCCAACCCCTTGCCACTCAGGAAATCAGGATCAAAGCACCCCTGACAGATGGCCATCCAGCCTTTGTTTAAAGACCTCCAAGGAAGGAGACCCCACCACGCTCTGAGGGAGTGTGTTCCACTGCTGAGCAGCTCTGACTGTCAAAAAGTTCCTCCTAATGTTGAGGTGGAATCTCTGTTCCTGGAGCTTGCATCCATTGCTCCGTGTTCCAATCTCTGGAGCAACAGAAAACAAGCCTCCTCCATCCTCAATGTGATACCCCTTCAAATACTTAAATAGGGCTATCATATCGCCTCTTAACCATCTTTTTTCCAGGCTAAACATACCCAGCTCCCTAAGTCTCTCCTCATAAGGCATCGTTTCCAGACCTTTCACCATTTTAGTCACCCTTCTTTGCACACACTTCAATTTGTCAATATCCTTTTTAAATTCTGGTGCCCAGAACTGGACACAGTATTCTAGGTGAGGTCTGACCAAGGCAGAATAGAGTGGCACTATTACTTCCCTTGATCTAGACACAATACTTCTATTGATGCAGCCCAAAATCGCATTGGCCTTTTTAGCTGCCGCATCACACTGTTGGTTTCAAAACCTCCAATGAAGGAGACTCCAGCACACTCCAAGACAGTGCATTCCACTGCCAAAGAGCTCTTGCTGTCAGGAAGTTCTTCCTAATGTTTAGATGGAATCTCTTTTCCCGTAGTTTGAGTTCATTGCTCCATGTCCTTGTCTCTGAAGCATCAGAAAACAAGCTTGCTCATCCTCAGTATGACATCCCTTCAAATATTTAAACATGGCTATCATGTACCCTCTTAACCTTCTCTTCCCCGGGCTACACATACACGGCTCCCTAAGGTGCTCCTCATAGGGCATGGCTTCCAGACCTCCCACCATTTTGGTCACCCTCCTCTGGACATGTTCCAGCTTCTCAATATCCTTCTTGAATTGTGATGCCCAGAACTGGACACAGTATTCCAGGTGAGGTCTGACTAAGGCAGAATAGAGTGGCACTATTACTTCCCTTGATCCTTGATCACTTCCCTTGATACTCCTATTGATGCAGCCTACAATTGCATTGGGTTTTTTAGCTGCCCCATCACACTGCTAACTCATGTTCAGTTTGTGATCTACTAAGACTCCTAGATCCCTTTTGCATGTACTGCCATCAAGCCAGGCGTCACCCATCCTATATCTGTGAATTTTATTTTTACTGCCCAAGTGTAGTATCCTACATTTCTTCCTGTTGAAATTCATTTTGTTAGTTTTGGCCCAGCTTTCTAATCTGTTGAGGTCATTTTGGATTCTGATCCTGTCCTCTGGGGTATTAGCTGCCCCTCCTAATTTGGTTTAATCTGCAAAGTTGATAAGCATGCCCTCTGTTCATTCATCTAAGTAATTGATAAAGATGTTGAATAGCCCTTGGCCCAGGACAGAACCCCATGGCACCCCACTGGTCACTTCTCTCCAGGGGATGAAGAGGAGCCATTGGTGACTACGCTTTGGATTCAGCCCATCTTGGCTTCCAATGAGAGTCCAGGCTTGATTTGTTCTAGGATCCATTTATTTGTCTCTTTGGCAGTCCAGGGTATACAGAGAACTCTCCTCCAACACCAAATTTCAAATGAGTTGAATTTCTTTCTATGGGGAAGTCACAGGGGGGGATAGGAATAGGTCCTATTCTAGTAGAAAGGTGGCAAAAATGAAATAAATGAAATAAATAAAAATAAAATAAAAAACAACCTCCTGCTATTCTGTCCCTCCAGATCACTTTTTTCTCTTAAGTCCCCAAACGTCTAGCACTGCAGAGGACAAGACACTGAAAATCATTCACTCCTAGAACTCTGATATGTGCTGTGTTTAAATTACCTTGGTAACTTTATTTTTCCCTTTTCTTTGGATGCTTTAACCTTATTTCGAAATACTCAATGGAATGTTTGTTTGTTTTTTAATTATCATTTTAATGAAATCTTAATATATGAAAAACAAAAAAGACTAAACAATAAAACAAAAAATTACAATTATCCGCAGATAATTGAATTAGAGGATTACCGTTTTCAGCTTTTAGCTCTGTTTTACTTCTGAGACTGCATTGTATCTTTGGTCTCTCACAGACAGGCTGATTCCATCTTGTTGTTAAAAACAGCAAGAACTTTTATTCAGCCTTTCATTACTTTCATACTTGCAACAATATTTCTGTTTCTCCCTCTGGAAGAGAATGTGCTAGTATAATTTTTTAAACTGTCCTTTTAATGAAGTTTTATAGCATTTATTGCTATTAAATATTTGTAATTTTGTTTGGATATAACAGGCTTATTTTGAAATATTTTAAATTGAAGGTGCTTTTATAATTTGATGCTGAATTTTACTTTGGGGGAAGGTGTTGTTGTTGTTCATTTGTTTGTTGTAAGCCACCACAGGAAAGCCATGGTCTTCAAAAAGCAGCCAAGAAACTTATTAAATAAATCAGTAAATAATGGGAAGACTAAAAATTGATGTCTCTAGATTGCTTCAGAAAGGTGTTTGCGTATACTTCCTGTACGCTTTGAAGTTGTCAGCAATTTGTGGTTCACCACTAACTGAAGTATCCTAGAATTGCTTGAACACTTTTCTAGACCAATTAGTGTGTGAACAAAACCCCAATGGTTATTGCAAAGCAACGTGGCACTTCTCTGTGTCTGGAAGTATAAGGGCCTCAAACCTTCTGTTTGAGGTTTCTGTTTGTCTCTTCTGTTGTCACTCAATCTTGAGCTGAGGTTCCACACATACTGTATATTGGCAACCTAGGCCTCAATCCTGTATTCCCTGATGTTGGGAGTAGAAAACAGTTCCATCAAGGCCTTGCACGAAGAACCAAGTAATCTTGCAGGAGGCAGTAGTGATGAGTTAGATAGTCCTGTCTTTCCTATTAGATGTAGAGAGATGTTTTTAGGGATGACTTTACTTCCTTTTCCAGCTCTCTTACTGGCATCCAGCAAGTTTAGCATAGCATCCTAAATAGTTAACCTTTAGATGGTGTTCTTAGAATAAAGTTTATTGCTTTTGTTCCTTCTAATCCAATCTGGGTTTCTTAACCATATGTGATGCACTGCCATCCTGCCCCTCTGGGAGAGTGTTTTAAGGCCCATCAAGGGTTTTGGATCTTCCTCTTTGGGGATAAAGAGAAAGGTCTGCTGTTCGAAGGTGAGCAATGATCTTAGAAACCAGCAGTGACAACTGGTGGGCAGTGAATCTGCTCTAGGATTTAGTCTAATTTTTATGGTGCTTTCTAAGGTGTTGAGCCCTGTCCCTAAAACAGGCTCAGCACCATGGATGTTTTCTTTAAAACTAGGAGTAAAACCTGGAGGCTCATTGCCCCCCTGACATGGGAGCCACCAGCTGACATGAGAATCCAGAGTCTGGAATATTTAATTTTTAGCCTACAACTCCCAGAATTCCTCTAGTCAGCAAAGCCGTGACAGCTAGGGCACTTTGGTATTTGTTGCAGACCAGAAATGTTATCTCCAATTGTGATGGAAATCTTCCTTTAGCTACCATGGAGACCTTTGTAGCTCTTGCCTCACTAATGCTAGAGCCCTGAGACAAAGCATAGATGTGGCCATTCCCTGGGCATGTTGTAAGAGAAGGGGGAAATCTCCTCCCAAACCAGTAAATCTGTGCCAGCTGTGGTATTAGAATAGATTCATTTCTTCCCATGGCAATCATCTAGGCTAAGCTCAGATGAGAGGAGAAATATTAACTGGGAAACACCAATGAAATACCACTGCCTCATCCCCTCTGCCACGTCAATGTGAGCCCAGCAGGCTTTTGATGTGATGTATACTCCACCTTCCCCTAGTCCATGGGCAGATTCCTTTGCTAACTGGTTTATACCACAGTTATCACAGAGTCTGAGAAAATGTCCAGTGCTCAAGATGTTCAGATTTTCTGAGATCAGTTTCAGTTGCTGCAACCTGATGCTATGAACAAGACACTTGAAATAGTCCATTTCACTACATGTAAGCTCCACACCTGCCTATCTTAGCTGTTAAAATCTAGCAGGAGAGGACTGATCATATGGGGCTGGGGTGGTGGTGGTAAATGTCTTGCTATGTCCGGGGGAAGTGCCTGCTGCCTTGAAAGAGGTGGTGGTGTGCCCTCTCCTGAAGAGGACCTCTATGGGCCCAGAGGTAGGTGAGAGCAACCACCCTACATTAATATCTCCCATTTGGGCATGGCGCTTGGGCATACGGTGGCTGGATAGCTTCAGATGTTGTTAGATTATCTGGACCCATTTTGGTCTGGTTTCAGGGCAGAACAAAGCACCAAATTGGCTTGGGTTGCTCTGACTGACAACCTACAACTTCGTGACAAAGACGAGGGGGCAATACTCTGTTGATCTTCCTGTATCTCTTAACAGCTATTGGTACCATTGATCATGATATCTTACTGAACTGGTTCAGATGGCTCATTTGACTGGACTGGCTCAGATGGGATTAGGGAGCACTGTAGTACAATGGTTTTGCTCCTTTCTGCAAGACTGATTCCTGAGAGTTGGAGGAATCCTGTTTAGCCCCATGTCCTTTAAGCTATTAGGTGCCACAGTATTTAGTATCTTTTCCATGGTTTTAAATATCTATATGAACTTGGTGGATGAGGCATAGGAAGGCTTGGGGTGGGGTGTCATCAATACTCTGATCAGTATACTGATGACACCCAATTCTACTTCTCCATCTGTGATGAAGCTGCACAGATGTTGGACTAGTACCTGGATGCTGTAATGAGCTGGATAAGGCACAGTAAACTGAGGCTGAATCATGATAAGATGAAGATTCTTTAGATTGGTTGCTCTTGAATCTGAGATCTGGGTAAGCAACATGTGTTGAATAGGGTTGCATTCCCCTGAGGGATCAGGTGCATAGCTGGGAAGTATTGCTATATCCATCTGTGACTGGATGCCCAAGTTGACTCTGTGGCTCAGAGTGTTTGAGGCCAACTCCAGCTGGTGCAGCAGCTAGAGCCTTTCCCGGACAATAATAATTTATCCACAGTAGTCCACATGCTGATAACTTCCTGACTAGACTGCTGCAATAACTTCTACATGGAGCTGCCTTGACCATGACTTGGAAATTACAGCTAGTGTAAAATGCAGCAACAAGATTGTTGACCAGAATTATAGACAACACATAATACTGTAATAATAATAATAATAATAATAATAATTTATTTATTTATACCCCACCCCTCTGTCAAAACAATCGGGGCGGCTTACAAAAATTAAAATACAATACAGATAAAAGTCCCTAAACACCACCCCCCCACCCTCCCCCATATAATTTAAACAAATATAAATTAAAAAGCAACTAGTCTAAAATCACATTTAAAAACAATAAATACAATAAATGGCCAGCAGACTTAAAGAGGCCAGGAGCCCCTGAGGGCGGGATCTAATTAGGAAAGGCCTGCAGAAAGAGATCCGTCTTTAGTACTTTTTAAAAGCTACTCAGGTTTATCATCTGATGGATCTCATTTGGCAGGTCATTCCACAATTTGGGGGCAATTACCGAAAAGGCCCTCTGGGAGGTTGCAGACAGCCTAGATTTTTGTGGCTGAAGCAAATTCCTCCCAGAGGACTGGAGTGCGTGGGGAGGATTGTATGGGAGGAGGCGGTTCCGGAGACAAGTTGGACCCAAGCCATTTAGGGCTTTAAAGGTAATAACCAACACCTTATACTGGGCCCGGAAACTGATAGGCAGCCAGTGGAGAGATTTTAATACTGGAGTTATATGGTCTCTCTGAGATGTTCCCGAGACCACTCTGGCTGCCATATTTTGTACCAACTGAAGTTTCTGGACCAAGCATGAGGGTAGCCCCATGTAGAGCGCATTGCAGAAATCTAGACATGAGGTTACCAGCGCGTGCACCACAGTCTCGAGGTCCCTTACTTCCAGGAAAGGGCGCAGCTGGCGTATAAGCCAAAGCTGATAACAGGCGCTCCTGACCGTCGCATTCACCTGACTAGTCATCTGAAGCGATGAATCAAGGAGCACCCCCAGACTGTGAACACAGTCCTTAACGGAGAGCGTGACCCCGTCCAGGACTGGAGGTTGCAACCCAACTCCTGGTTTTGGGGCCGCTACCATGAGCACCTCCGTTTTGCTGGATTTAATCTCAATCTGTTTTTCCTCATCCAGCCCATTACAGCTTTAAGACAATCATTAAGAGGAGAGACGCCACCAGAATTCGAGGCCGACGATCGGGACAAGGAGAAATAGATCTGGGTGTCATCAGTGTACTGATAACACCCAGCCCCATAACTCTGAATAATCTCACCCAGCGGCTTCATATAGATGTTAAACAGCATCGGGGACAGGATGGCACCCTGCGGTCTTAAATACCAGTCTTAAATGATCTACACTGGCTGCCAATCTGTTTCCAGGGTGAATTCAATATTTTGGTGATATACAGGTCTCCCCCACCCCCACCATATCTGCAGTATTGGTAATCATAGTTTCATTTAACCATGGTTAGGGGGAGGTATAGGATTCTGGATAATCTCTCTTAGCATCTGGTGGTCCTCCAGTATGACTCTATGGACCACTATCACTGTAACCTAATACCTAGAGGGGCATCCTCTCTAGGCATTTTCTCATTTTCTAGATCCTCCAGTGCAGTTTCATGGTATTCTATAGTGGTTCACTATTATCTGCAGTTTCACTTCTAAACGATAAGTCTGGGAATGTATCCCCTGAAGGTACAGGGGGAGACCTGTAATTTAAAGCCCTAAATGGCTTGGGAACTTGGTACCTGAAGAAGCATCTCTCCCTATACATACTTTCCTGAGAACAGAGGTCTTCTGGTGGAGCCCTACTCAATAACCCACTAATGGGACCAACACATCACACAGAGACATGGGAGGGGGATCTCTCTGTTCTGGAGCCCTCTTAATGGAATTCCCTACCCTTGGAGGTCCACTTGGCCTTAACATTGGTCTCTCTTAGGCACCAAGTTAAAACCAATTTTTTTATTAAAGCTTTTGGTGTTTAAACTTTTTAATTTTAAAAAGGTCTTGTAAATGGTGTGTGTGTGTGTTTACTGTTTTAGCCTTTTCTTCCATTTTCACCTGGTGGTATATTTATTATGTTTCTATCTGATTTAAATTACTCTGTTTTCAACTGGAATTGTTTTAAACTATTCATATAGCTTTAACTGTAGGCCACCCTCAGATTTCATGATAGAGGGCAGGATATAAATATTTTAAGAAATAAATAAAATAATATCATTAGCTTATTCCAGAATTGCAATACACTTTCTTATAATGAATGTGAATAGAGGGATGGACAGAGTGGCCATTTACATACCATCCAACTAGGAAGGTACTTCATCACTTAGTTTCTTCTCAATGGAAGGAATAAATAATTTTAACTATTTTCTTCCCACTGAAGAAACTCTTCGAAAGCCACACAGTTTTCAAAGCCTATTCACATCTCAGGACTTATTCACAAAGGGTGATTTTGCACAGGAAAGAAATTTTCTGAACACAAAATAATATTCCTATGCAAAAATGTTATTTGTTGTGCAGAAAATGTTTTCTATGCAAATCCACCAAGAGTGAATTCTGCACAGAATAAATCCATAATTGCAGCATATTTTTCTTTGTGCAGGAAACATTTTTTTTTCCACAGACACAAAAATGCTGTTTTCTATGCAAACTAACCATGTGTAAATTTTGGACAGAATAATTCCTGAACTGTGACAATTCTCACCAGCCCAGGATCCTTCTTGTCAGCATTTCTCAAAAACATGTTGTTGTTGTTTTACAATTATCTGAATATTTTAAAATATTCTTTCCATGCCTATAGGCAATAGGGAACAAAAGACAGCCTTTTCAAATACTTCACATCAGTCATATACTTAGGACACCACTACCTGTCTAATACAGATTCTACCAGCAAACTGAAGCTACATCTTTGACCTTCTCTCAAAGCTTATGTCATTTTTGTGTCTTCCTTAGCCTCATCTCCAGT
Organism: Gambelia wislizenii; assembly: GCA_030847615.1. NCBI lineage: Eukaryota > Metazoa > Chordata > Lepidosauria > Squamata > Crotaphytidae > Gambelia > Gambelia wislizenii. The sequence goes on from JAUMIR010000001.1 coordinate 37,172,113, forward strand.
TCCATCTGATTTAAGGAACAAATATGTCTGAGCAAGTGATGCTTTTACAGTGCTGTTCCCGCTGGCTTGAATAAAAATATATTGCTGAAATAAGTTGCCCAGAGAGAAGCATGTTGTTCTTTCTCACCACCCTATGTCCTGAGCTTAATTGTGGATCAATAGAACTACAGAATGCTGAGAAATACCATGACCAGAGGTAAAATTACAGGCCTGGTGTTTAGCAGGTTTAAAAATATGTTTAGCACAGATTTTACCCTCAGAAAGGGCTCCTGACTATAGATGTTTAATAAGAGTGGAGGTGCCTGGAGAATCAGCCCTTCAGTGTTTCAGATATATTCTCTTTAATGACTCCCCTTCCTGCCTCCTTTCTTTCTTTGCTATGTAATTAGATATTCTAAGAATCCGTGAACACATTAAAAACCTCTCCATAAAATTTTTATTGTAAAACAGACATGTGTGCATTAGCTGAATTAACTTGGAAGATGAATGTTATATGGCAAAACCATAAGATGTATTTCACAGAAAAATTCAGGGAGAAAAAAAAGGGCCCACAGTTGAAGTACTGTATTGTGTAAAATAACTGTATTTGCTTACAATTTTTACTGATATCTTGGGGGTACATGGACAGCCACAAAGTGAAGAAAGGTTAAAAGCTTTATTTAGAATATGTATAACCTACCTTTCAATCCTGTGATAATACAGATGCACACATATGCACAAAACCAGAGCTTGGGAAAAATTATGTTTTGGGATAGAACTAGGAATAGAAAGAGTACCCCAAAATATTTGCAAAATCATTGAAAAATACGTTTTTGAGGTACAGTGGCAAGAAGAATCCTAGATTGATGAGAATCTTCACAGTTCAGGACTTTATTCTGCGCAAAATTGCATGTGGTTGTTTTGCACAGAAAAATGGGATTTTCTACATAGAAAACAATATTTCTATGCATAAATATTTTTTCCTGCATAGAAAATGCTATTTTCTGAAGTGAAAATGCTGCAATTTGGGGAATTTATTCTGCAGAAAATTTGCATATGGTTGCTTTTTGCAGAAAATACGATTTTTCTGCACAGGAAACTATTTCTGTGTAGAAATATTGTCTTACATGCAGATAATGCTGCTTCCTGTACAAAGCAACGATGTGCAGATTTTACACAGAATAAGTCCCAAATTGTGAAACTGCAAGGTTTTCAAAGATTTTCTCACAGTGGGAAGAAAATTGTTAAAACTACTCATTGCTTCCTTCAGGAAGAAGCTTGATGTGGAATTGCATCCCTAGCTGCAACTTTCACACTGGTTCATGGAAGAGGCTAGGATTTTCCCTCACGCCTGCATTTGCAGGGCAATTGGCAGTTGGAGTCTAATGTCTTCTTCTGATGGGAAGGATGACAGCACTCCTCCCACAGCATCTCCTTTGCCATTTGCCCAATGGATAGGGCCAGTTTGGCATTCCTCGTGCCATGATGTTCCTCCTGGGAGACCAGAGGGGGGTAGTTTCCATGTGGCCCTGGGCAGCCCAGCTCATGGCAGCGGCCTGGATATGCTTTACTTCATTTTAACAGTCCTGAGGAAACTGGCACAGTATACATAGAATCATACCCTCAAACATTTCATAAATGAAAATCAGGGAACTTTTTCAGACGGGGTAAAAAAAATCCGTGGAGGTCAGGAGGAGGACGGTGCTGGTCCGCTCCCAGTGCTTCATTTTGTACTCCGCTGTCCTCCTCTCATCCTTTGTTTGTTCTGCCTCTATCCTTCATTCATTTTCCCTCCACCACTTTTTATTGATGGAAGTTTCCGTTAATAAAAAGTGGCAGATGCAAAATGAAAGAAGGACAGAGGCAGAATTGAATGAAGGATGGAAGGAGGATGGTGTTGTCCAAAATGGAGCACTGGAAGTGGGACAGAGTCGTCCTCCTCCTGACCTCCGTGGGTTTGTTTGTGTTTTGTTCTTTTTTACTCTGAAAAAATCCTGTGGCCAAGCAACCTCAGACTGTGGTCAAAATGGCAAAAGATATTAATGAGAAAGAACACACAAACTAGGAGAAACTGCAGCTCTTTGCTTTTGCTTGAGACTACTGGGAAGAGCAAGGTTCTACCCCGTCCTCTCCTCTGCCTCCCTTCAAGTGAATTGAATGTAAACTCCTTTTGCACATGGGATTCCATTTGCATCAACTGAAGTAAGCTGAGAACAAAGGGGAAAGGTGGGAGTAGAAAAATGAAACTGGGTCTTTTAAAAGCAGCTTTAAAAAGTGGGATGACAGAGGCATAATCAGGACTGTCCCTGACAAACTGGGACAGTGAGAAGGTGCATAGAATGCTTCCCCCCCCCCATCATAGGACCATTTGGTAGAAACACAGGAAAGGACCTTCCCAGTGGCTGCTCTCAGGTTCTCTAAGTCCCTTCCCAGAGAGGCTAAACTAGCACCCTTGTTACTCTTTTCCCACAAGCAGATAAAACTCTTTTTATTCTGGAAGGCCTTTAATAATTGTGTTGGGTTTTTTTTAAGTGGGGGAACAGTCCTCGTATAGTGTGCTGGATTTTTTGTTGTTGTTACTGTTGAATATTTTATGTTTTTAACTGGTTTTAATTGTGTGATTTTTTTTTAACTTTTGTATGCTGTGAATTTTTAATTATGTTTTTTCCAACTGTTGACAGCCACCTTGAGTCCCAAACAGGGGAAAAGGCAGGATATAAATAAATATTGTCGTCGTCATTGTAGTTCATGCCACAGTATCTTCGTTTGCGAAGAAAAGCCAGAGAATTAAATACAAAAGTAGTTCAATCAATCAATCAATCATGCTTGCAACTTTTCATTATGTCACTTCCCTTCCTCATCCTCTTTCTTCCCTGTTGTTACTTATACTTTATACTTTCCTTGCCTTTCCGCAGGCTCATCTACATGGGCCAGAATATGCTGCCTCCTGCCAGCATGTTGTGGCCCCAGATCAGGCCCATTGTTCCCCAATTACCTGCACAAAATGGGCAGGAGACCTCACGGACATGCTGGCTCCTCTCTGCAGCCATCCATGTCCGCTTCATCTCCAAAGCCAGGAAGGGGACCTGCAGCACATTGATCAAGGCCCCCTGCATGTGACCAACCTTGCATGTGACCGGCCTGCTTTCTGGCTTCAGAGAATGTGACATGGATGGAAGCAGCGGCATCTGCAGAGATGGGCCAGTGTGGTGGTATCGCATCCTGCAGACCTGCAAGTCCCAATCCGTTTTTTTTTTTAAAGTAGCAGTTTTCCCCTGGTATTTTGCTGAAATGTTTTAATGGGTTTTACCCCATCTTCCCCTCATCTGTGCCCAAGAGTTCTGAGGACTGCCTGGGGCAAAAGCCCTGTGTCATTTGGAGTGCAGGGCACCAAGACAGGGGAAAGATGTGGTAAACAGCCCATCTAGACAAGGCCCTCATGATAGCTCAGAGGGCCTAACAAGCTACATTGAAAAAAGTGTTAAAATTACAGATTGTAAATAAGTAAAATCACATATTAAAATATCTAAACTGACAAATTACAGATGTCTTCTAAAATACACATGCTCTTTCAGTTATTTTCTTTCTCTAACAAAAAGAAAAGAAATTCAACCTTTTTAGTTATCAGACTGCACTTTGTTTTCTCAGTGTGGAATATATTCCCAGTTTGGGGAATATATGGGTTGCCACTGCAGGATGCGTGAAAGAGACAAACCTCTTCTCAAATAACATTAACACCTATCTGCCAAAGCAAACAAAGTCAGAATTGGCTCTCAAGGTACTTTAAAAGCTCAACCCACAAACAGACAGAACATTTTGATTAGATGCAATTTAGACCCATTTAGATGAATTAGAAAGGTCAAGTAATACAATTCACCTGGTCTAAGCAATTGAATTTCCTAGGATACATCAAAAGTACTGTGATTAGAAATAGATAGTTCCCTCACACCCGTCCACAGAACACATGGTGAGAAAGAATAAGCCTGCAATAGAGCCCCATTTTAGAACTGGAGTACATTGAAATTAAGTTCAGACAAAAAAGCTTGTGGGTGGCAGAACATGCAGCCTCAATGTGGTACTTTGTCCAACTCCATAATAGTTAGGGGGAAAAAAATGGGTGGTGGTCAGGGAAACCAACATTTGGCAAATAAGACAAAGTGGTACTATGGAAACAGAAAAGAAGAGGATCTGGGGGCAATGCAACCGAGTGGTGATGAACTGGTGGATCTCAGGGCAGAAATGGATAGTCCTGGTGTAGAAGGAAACAGAAATGATGAAGAAGCCATTATATTTTTCTGGTTTGTAGCAAGAGGAAGGGATTTACAAAGGGGCAACCCTGGGGTTTCAGGCAGAGAGGTTTCAGGGTTGCATCACAGCTGCCAAAAATTAGGAAACTGTTATGGGCACTGAGAAACTGAGAAACTGTTAGGTTCTCAGCTATGGTTCTTGAAGTAAAAAAAAAAGGCTTTAAACTGATCCACTTTCATGCACTCTTAAGTACTATGCTATCCATAAATATAAAAAAGATGGAGTTATAAAGTGGTGATTCTGAAATAACTAGCTTTCATGACAAGTAGAAGGAGGCCAGATGGAGGCCAGGTTGTTATTAAGGATGAAAGGAGACACCACAGTTTTGGTTGAAACATATTTAGATGGAGAAACCTGCCAACAGAGTTTCTTCTTACGGTCTTCCATAGAATTTGAAGAGTATGTCTCTACTCTGGACCATTTGGAAGCTGCTTTCCAAGGCTCACTCTGACAATGTTTGCTTCAGTGCCTATTTCTTTGTCACCCTAAGAGGTGGGGTGTATGTTAGAATCCCACCAGTGATGCCAAAATCTCTTTTAATATTTGGGGGAATTATTAACTCAGAAAGGAGGCCTAAAAGAGGAGGGCAACTTTGGGGATCTTTCACCTGTGCATACCAGTACTAACTGTAGAGGAGGCTCTAGTTAAAGTAAAAAAAAGTATTTTAATGGAATAATACAATAATACACAAAGTAAACTAACATACTCAACATATGTTTTTACGAACCATACAAGGCTATAGCAGATAAGACAGAAAGGTTGGAGAGAGAGAGAGGTCCAGAAATATAGGGTGGTAGTTACCAGTCTTGAGGAGAAAAGAGTTCTGTGCAGTGAAGGTACTCAGAACTGCGTCTGAGGGTGGCACAGGAGGTTCCAATCCATGACACACTGAGAAAAAGAGTGGCCAGGTTTGCATGCTGTGGCACCCCTTGCTATTGTTAGAGCTATGATATGTATACTCTATACCATGCCTTGGAGGGACAAGTTAGTAGTAACAAAGCTTCGATGGCCTCCCACAGTAGACGAAAGAAACCAAAACTCAACTGATTGCTTTAATTGTGGAGAGATAGAACATTGATGGGCTTGCAACACAACAACCTGATAAAATTGGACAGGAGTGGATGTAAGGGTAGGTTTATGTAGGGTATGGACTGAAGAAAGGTCACTTGTTTACATGATTGAATTATTGCCTGAAATGCCCAGAGCTGGGAGAAAGGATTAGCATATGCCCTTTAACAACAGGGTTTTTAGTATAAACCTGTTACAGGGACTTTCCTCATAGTCCTAACTTCAGCTTTCCCACCATTATATCTCTAGTCATATCTTAGGTTATCGTGACCTTCAACTGACCTCCAGTCTGCCTAAGTCAATGTGATCCCAAAAAGTGTCTAATTTGTCCAGTTATGGAATCTTGCGGGGAGGGGTAGTAGGGCATGCTAACATTTGCAGTGCTCACTCCTTGAAGACATCTCTTGAACCCAGAGCTGTCAGCACAGGAAACAGATTTCTTGCTTAATACATCAAATTGTGCCACCATACCTTCCAGCATTTCACAAATGAAAACCAGGAAACAGGTGGTCAAGGAACATCAGAGTCTGGTCAAGATGGCAAAAGTTATTAGTGAAGAACACACAAATGAAGTGAGGGTGCAGCAGTTTATTTTGCCAGAGTCTACTGGAAAGGGCAAGATTCCTCCCCCCTCCTTCCCTGCCCCCCCCACTGAATTAATTGATTGCAAACTTTTTTTTCACTTTGAACTCAGTTTGCAGCAATTGAAGTAAGCTGAGATCAAAGGGAGCAAGTGTAAGGAGGAGAGAGAAACCGAAACATTTAAAAAGCAAATGAAAAAGTGGAATGATAGATGATTAACTGGGAATGTATCTGCCAAATCAGGACAGTGGACGTTATGTGCTCCTGCTTGCAGAAAACCTAGATCTGGGAATGGGATTTTGGTTGCTCCTAAAAAAGCCTCTTTTTTATAAAAATGATTAAAGCATGTACTACAGGAAGAAGAGAAATGAGAAGTCCCTGTGCTCCTTCAATAGTAGCTCAGAAAAAATCTTAATTCTCTAGAGTCTCAGCATGAGGTCCTTTGTACTAGTTGTATTTTCAAGCAGGAAAAGCTTGGGTTGTTCATTCCTGCATATAAAGTAGCTATTTAATGCACAGGTGACTGGCCAAGAAAAGGATCTTGGAGTCACAGCTGCCCTGAGCTCCTATGACAAAGGGTGGTGTATAAAAATGAAAATATCAGTGTGAAAATGCTCAGAGAAAATGTCCACCCTGACTGCTGTAGAAAAAGCAATTTACATTTGAGGATCATTAGGGAAAGGTAGTTGGGGGAGATGGCCAACATAATAATGCTTTTCTCTATACAAGCCCCTGATGCAAACACACTTAAGATGCATCTGCACTGCACAGTTACATCCATTTGATACCATTTTACTTTTTATGATTCTATCCTATGGATTCCTGGGATTTATTCTTTCATGAGGTACTTAGAGACCTCTGATAGAGAGCACTAGGACTGCTGCCATACTGCAGAAATAATACAGTTTGATACCTCTTTAACTGCCATGGCTCAGTGCTATGGAATTCTGGGATCTGTAGTTTTGTGAAATATTTAGCCTTCTCTGTCAGAGAGCTCTGGTGCCACAACAAACTACAAACCCCAGAATTCCTTAGGATGGAGCCATGATAGTTAAAGTGGCATCAAACTGCATTATTTCTGCAGTGTGGCAGCAGCCTACTATATCTTGAACCATGGTTTCCAAGATACCAAGAGAAAAGGGACAGAAGATAAAACCAGCTTGGAGAAAGGATCTCTAGCAGAGAATTTGAATTACCTCACCAAATTAAAAATCCCAAGATTACTTAGGATGGAGACATGATATTTAAAGTGGTATCAAACTGATATAACAGATATACTTGCAGTACAGTTCTGATTGCTGCATCTCTGAACGGATATTGTAGGACTGGGAAAAGGTGTACAAAAGGGCAAACAGAAAGATCAGGGTATGGAACAATTTTTCTAGTGTTGCAATGTTTGGTGGTTTTTTAGTTTGGAGAAAATTATGCATGTTATGGAGAAACTGGACAGCAAGATTTTTTTTCTCCTCCTTCACACACCATGCTAGAACTCGAGCTCATGCAATGAAACTGAATGGTGGTAGATCCATACTGGCCAACAGCAGACATTACACCAACAAAAGGAAATGCTTCTTTATATAGTATGTAGCCAAACTATGGAATCCACTGCTACAAAGGAGGTGGTCAACACCACATCAGACAGCTTGAAAGGGGAACTGGACAAATTCACAGAGCAAGGCTGCAAGTGCCTACCAATCACAATGACTACATATTACCTCTGAACATCAGTTGGTGGGGATCAAGAACAGGAAACCAATGTTACATTCATGTTCTGCTTGTGGTTTCCCCATGGGTAACAGTTTGACTACTATAGGTCATTAGGTTGTGGTGTCTTTCCCACTACACAGTTATAGCACTATGATTCCACTTTAACTGCCATAACTGCATCCCATGGAATCCTGGGATGTGTAGTCAGGTGAGGAACTAGACCTCTCTGGCTAAGAATTCTAGATGCTGCTTCCTAAACTTCCAGTCCCAGGATTCTGTAGGATACCATCATGGTGGTTAAAGTGGAATCTTAGTGCTTTAGTTACATTATATGAAAGGCCCCAGAGCACCAAATAAGCCTTTCATCTGATCCATCAGAACTTTTGTTTAGAACAGCTGTGGAAATAATGTGACCCAGGAGCCTAACTGCAGCCTATTCTTAGAATCATAGAATCATAGAGCTGGAAGAGACCACAAGGGCCATCCAGTCCAACCCCCTGCCATGCAGGAAATCTCTTATTCACCTTCACCCAATTTTTAAAAAAGTGTTGTACTAAAAAAGGCCCCTAACACCTCTAGGGTGGGCCTAAATCTTGTGACAGTGCACAAGAACTGATTTTTGTTCTTTTGTTTCTCTGAGCATCCTTTTCCTACTAGATTGAGTTGATACAGAATTCAAAATGATCTTAACAGATTAGAGAGCTGGGCCAAAACTAACAAAATGATTAGAGAGCTGGGCCAAAACTAACAAAAAGGGAGAAATGTAGAATAGTACACTTGGGCAGTAAAAATGAAATGCACAGCTATAGGATGGGGGACACCTGGCTTGTTGGCAGTACATGTGAAAGGGATCTAGGAGTGTGAAGTCGAAGGCTTTCACAGCCGGTATCCATGGATTTTCCTTGGGGTTTTTCCAAGCTGTAAGGCCATGTTCTGGAATAGTTTTTTGTTTGTTTTTTGGACATTTCAACTGCATCTGTGGCTGGCATCTTCAGAGAATGGATCTAGGAGTCATAGTTGACCACAAGCTGAACATGAGTCAGCAATGTGATGGGGCAGCTTAAAAAGCCAATGCAATTCTAGGCTGCATCAATAGGAGTATAGTTTCTAGATCGAGGGAAGTAATAGTGCCGCTCTATTCTGCCTTAGTCAGACCTCACCTGGAATACTGTGTCCAGTTCTGGGCACCACAATTCAAGAAGGATATTGAGAAGCTGGAACATGTCCAGAGGAGGGTGACCAAAATGGTGGGAGGTCTGGAAGCCATGCCCTATGAGCAGTGGCTTAGGGAGGTGGGTATGTTTAGCCTGGGGAACAGAATGTTAAGAGGTGAGATGTTAACCATGTTTAAATATTTGGTAACCATGTTTAAATATTTGAAAGGATGCCATATGGAGCAAGCTTGTTTTCTGATGCTTCAGAGACTAGGACACAGAGCAATAGATTCAAACTACAGGAAAAGAGATTCCACCTAAATATTAGGAAGAACTTCCTGATGGTAAGAGCTGTTCAGCAGTGGAATGCGCTGCCTCATAAGTGTGGTGGAGTCTCCTTCTTTGGAAGTTTTTAAACAGATGCTAGATGGCCATCTATTGGGTGCGCTTTGATTGTTCATTCCTGCATGGCAGGGGGTTGGACTGGATGGCTCTCACAGTCTCTTCCAACTCTATGATTCCATGCTTCTATGATAGGCAGACTGTGTTAATTCTTATTATATTTTCCAGTGCCCTGGACATTCTGAGATAACAAAATGAAAGACAAAGGCAGGCTGAAATCTACTCTGCAGAGAAAGGATTCCCACACCCCCAAATGAATTGATAGGAATAAAATAATGGTGGTATGGAGAAGAGTCATATGTTGTTCATTAGGCAAATGAAAACTGAACCAGCTGGTCCCCATTCTGTTAATTTGTACTTTTATGATAATGGGCTCTCCCATTATCTAGACAACATAGCTGAGGAGCATGGATTGTTCATCTGGTAAACGGCTAACGATTTGATGGGTTAGTTTACATTTATTGGGGTCAGAATCATGGCCGATTGACAAAGATCATGAGAGATGATTGCTTAATGGGGATGACTAGATAATGAGAAGTGTGAAAGCTTTGAGATGCTTCCAAGTTGCGAGATTATAAAACAGTGCCACAGAGCACAAGAGAGACTGTTGATAGACTTTTGGGGACTGATGGAGAGGTAGAGCAGGTGCTGCCTGCCTCACCTTCCTTCAGGAAATTTGGCCATAGGTTGGCCAAGAAGGGCTAGACTCCCTGTTTCCCATAAGCATCCAAACACCAGAACACCATCTATGTTGTATTTAGCTAGTTGCATTGGTGTTCGTTTTCTTTCTAACCTTGGTTGAATATAACTGAGATGCTTTTTATAACTTTGTAACTACCATACTCCTAAGTAATGCCTGAAAGAAGGTGCCTTCATGTACAAAATCCCCATTTGTTAAGGTAAGATTGCTTGCTTAGAACAAAAGCTCTCCTTAAAAGATTTCCTCTTTCCCACTCTGTCTCCATGTCCCTTTGTTTGATATGGGCATGTGTGTATTTATAGGATTCTCACCTCCCATGAGGTGGGGAGGGAAAGTATCTGCAGGTTCAGAGGTGGAAAAAGGTCAAGTTAAGGAGCTCAGCATGCAGGTATGGATCCTGAATACCCATACTGGACCCATCAGGGTTTTCTTGCACAATGTGGGTTTTCCTGGATGTTTTATTAAAATGTTTTTAAAGGTTACCCTGGCTTCTGCCCCCCTGGCTTTGCCCAGAGGTAAAATGGTGCAAGAGCCCTGCATCATTTGGACTGCAGACAGGGGGAAGCTGGGATAAATAGTCCATCTAGGCAACCCCTAAGTCACTAAATCTTGGGTCTCAGTGTCAGTGGGTGGTTGCAGCTGATAGAATTTTGGAGTTCCTCCTTCTCCTACTCAAGATTGGGAGATGTGATCAAACCCATAACAAATTTTGTTCCAGGATGAATCCACATTGCAAAACTTTAGCTGTGTTTGGAAAGCATTACTTAAAACATAGTAGCTTTTTTCCCCTGTTGTAACCCTTGTCTTCAAAACTGGTATGAACTAGGGATTTTCCTATACATTTCCCTTGATTTACAGCTCCAAATTCATCTTCTGGAATCCACAATGTAGACAGATTTGTAACTGAGGCTCTACATTGGAGCATTGCCTAAAGACTAGTGTTACATCCATCGTGATTTAACAAAGTGTGGAGAGATAAAACTAGAGACTTCTCTGTCATTTTTTAAAAAAAGCTAGAAACCCATTCAATAGCTGTTGATTAGTGGAAAGGAAATAAATGCAGCTTCTTGTTTCCTTCTGGCTTTTTAAATGGAGTTATGTATGCTCATTCCTAGTTTTGGCTCAAGTTGGAGAAGCACATGTGTAGCAGCTATTTTGCTGTATTTCTTACAGTTGCCAGATCTCTGGTCCTGGCCCCTCTTCCCCAGTCCATGGGCAGGGGGAAGGCATCACACAGTGGGAGAACTCTTTAAAAGTGTGTGTTGATGCATTTTCCTCATTTGTTATACATATTGTTTTTGGTTTGAATGACATACTCTGAGAAATCATGGTTGATGCTTAATATATCCTACTTAATGACATCACAAGGGATTACACCTTATAACATCAACCTTTGCAACATCACCAGGGATCACCCTTAGGGTTCCTGGTTCTTATGGCTCAGGTTTTGGCCCTTAAATCTCATGGCATTGGATAGTCCTGACCTGGTAAGCCAACATCCCATTAGAAACATCTATGCGTACTAAAGCTTGTTCTGCATAGGTTAGCAGCCATCTGAATTGGGCACAGAAAGTGTAAGAAAAAAATATATATCCAACTTTGCACACTTCATATATTCAAGGGAAAGGATTTTTAAAAAGACAAATATGGGAGAAAGAAAACTGACAGATTTACCCACCAGGGAATAGGTCTTTGAATGCTTATTTGTCAGATGTCTTCTCAGGACCTCTGTGATGAAATTAGAATTGTCCACTCATTGTTTTAGGGAGGTTCTTCATCTTTAAGATCTACGTGGCAGATGGGTACATCATGATGAAAATAGCTATATGTATGTATTTAAATTTTGTCAGTGCAAATGGGGGAGGATTTGATTTCCATTTAGTTCTGAGAAGAATTTATTAAAGTGTGCAAATTTCTTTCAGTAAGAAAAGAGCTTGAGATGAAAACAATTCAACTATGAGGGAAAGGAACACTGACAAATTCATGTATCACATAATTGGGGTCACAGTATGAAGATGTGTGTGTGTGTGTGTGTGTGTGTGCATGTTAAAAAGCAACTTCCTGATTAGTTTTCGAGAGTTCTTCAGTATGAATTGTATGTAATTTCAACAAATTCCAGAATATAATTTGTATCAAACAAAAATCCCTATACTTTAACATCACTGATAATAGCTGCTCCTGTGATGGCCACCTGGGTTGGATGTGGTCTAGAATGGTGGTTTTAAAAGATTCAAAGATTTTTAAAAGAAGCAGTGTGGTATAGTAGTTAAGAGACTGGGATGTGGGAGAGTCAGGTTCAAGTCCTAATTGAGCCATAAAACTCACTGTGTGATTTTGAGCCAGTAACTCTCTTTCAGCTAGAGCTACCTCACAAGGCTGATAAAATGGGGAGAAGAGTCATATACACTCATTGAACTCATATAAAAGGCAGGATATAAATGTAATAACATCTTCAAATGGAACTCCTACTCTTCCTCCTCCCAAAACATAACCATCCAGAAAAATCTTGAAAAGAGTGTACATCTGATTCAATATCAACATAATATGTTCTTCTTGTTGTTGTTGCTGTTGTTTTCTTCAAGTAGTTTCTGACTCATGGAGATGTTACCTACCCTGAAACCCCCCATCTTGGAATATCACATAATTGGTAATATTTAATAATTTGGCTTTCTGTGACTTTCCATGTGGTTGGCAAGTGTACCAGGGACCCCCAGATACCAAGGCTGAAGTCATGTATGACCTAGGGAGGGGTCTTTGTAAATTCCTCAGACAGATCATACCTAGGTCAGAGTTAACACCTGGAGATGAGTCATTCACTAATCCACTCAAAAATAGCAGAGTCCCCAATGGTTGCAAAATGGGTTTTTCCTCTTCTCCTCTCCTCAACAATAGATGTTGCCTGCTCCTATTCAATTCCAAATGTATCTTCCATTAACAACCACTAACTCTTCTGAAGAACCCTTTGCCTAGTCCTGGAAAACTCAGAGAGACATTGTATTCCACTCTAAATCTCATCCCTTCAGGGGAATTGTTCAATATAAATATCACCCTAAAACACCACCAAAGTGCACACAGATCCCCTTCCTCTCAACTTCACGTCAGTCTGTCTAGCCATGGGTACACAGACCCTCTTCCTTCCAACTCCACATCAGTCTGTATTATCATTCTGCATTCTGGATGTCCTCTTTGCCAGTTTACTTCATGATCTTATCCATCCAGTATCAGTATAGTATAACCCACAATCCCCTCACTCTGTTCCTCTATCCAAATACCTCCTACTGTCTTCAATAGCCTTGTGTGATTGCTGGAGCCTGAGTGTTTGAGTGAATGCTGTTAAGATTAATTTCCAATAAAAAAAACATTTAATTGTACATTCTGGCTTGGAGTCTCCTCAGTTACTACCGGTATACATAGGTCAAAAGATCCTGCTGTTACCCGGCCTTTCACTGCCATTTTGAGCTAATTAAATATTCCCCATATTAAGATTTGGACAGTAGTGGGTTCCTCATGGACCCCACACAATTCAGGTAACAGAGTCCGTAAGGCAAACCTATTACAGAGTTTTCTGAGGGCAATATATGATATATCTTTAAATATATGAAGACATTTGCATGATCACTATCAATCAGTTAGACTACCTACCTATCTATGAATATATATATATATATATATATATATAGTGACATCCAGACATGTTAGGCTCCAGTTAGACTCCAGACATGTTAGACTCCAGTTCCATGATTGCTTATCATGAGAGGAGTTGTAGTCCAACATGTTTGAAAGGTATGAAGAGGGTACCAGGTTGCAGAGAATGTGTACATACATAGACATGGACGTACAGAGACACATATGGTCATTCATGTGATACATGTGGTTTCCTATATTTAAATGAACATTTCCTGGGGAAGCAGTGTCTGTCAAAGTGAGGAATGTATGAGTAACCTCTAAAAAGAAGACTTGCAACATTTTCTTTCTTCTGTTGAAGGAAATCCAACAGAAGGAATGGGAATTTCTCCTTTCAATGTACTTTCCATGAAGGAAAACTATGATTAAAGTCAAATTATTCTCACTGCCTGGAATCAACCTGAGAGATACTTCAGTGCTGTTTCATGTAATAATGCCAGGTAAGGTCTTGAGTTATTTTCCAAGTGCCATTGACAGGAAGGGGTGCAAAACCAGTTCATTCTGAACAGTGTTTGGACAAGCTTGAACAGCATTCTCTTAAGAACAAGACTGGGCATTATCCAGTAGAAAGCCTATGGATCATAGTCGGTGGATAAATCTCAAGACGGAGTGCTTAAACAACTCCCCCTCCCCTCAAGGGTTCAACTAACCAATGCCTACTAGTCACGATATCCCCACTAGTCACAATATGAAAAAGAAACCAGTTTCTTGAGTGGGTGGGTGGGAGGCAGATAAGAAAAGTCATAGACATATAACCTGAAAAAAGTTACTTTTAAAAGACTATAGCTCATAGAATTTTCCAGCTGGCCACAATTTTTTAATTTTCCAACCTCCGGTGTTGACACACCTACCTATGCAGAACATGAAAAGGTTACTTTGTTGGACTACATTTTCTGGACTCCCTCAACCCATTTGGCCACTGGCCATATTGGCTGGGAAATTGTGGAGCTATAGACTTAAAAAGAAAAACAAACTTTTAAGCTTTGTACCAGTTCTTTACCTGCCCCCAATTGAAGAAACTGTCTCCTTCATATTACAAACATGCCTTCTGAGCGAAAAATCCAGCTAAATACCGCTGGCTATCACCAAGACACTAGCAGCTATATAAGTTATGCCAGCTAGTTATCATGCATTTCAGTTCACAGTTTATTCATTAAGTACCAATCTCTTTGTGGTAGTGGTGGTGGGGGGGGGGAAGAGAATTGGAGACCTATAAGGAGGTGCTGGTTAAGACTCATGTCTAGAAGAATTTGTGCTCTGACACCTCATCCCCAGCTCTCAACAGGAAAACAGTCAATCAACAAAACTGGCTTCAGGTTCTGGAATGAGGTTTGTTTTTGCCAGTGAAGTCTCCTCACAGTTGTTTTTCTTCTTCCAGTTTCATCCCATTCATTCAAAGACTGGTTTTTTTCTCTCTACCTGGGTGTGCTTCATATATCTGTGCTCAAATAGATCTTTCCTCTCTGATGCATTCATGCATTCATAATTCCTTTTCCAACCAGAATCTTATTAGTGGTCAGAGCATATAAGTGCCAAATTTGAGGGCAAGACAAAGACCTCTGGTTTCCAGGTCTGTCTGTCTCTTTCTTTCCTCCTTCCTTTCTTGTGAAGTTTTCATGTATAAAAGAACCATATGTGATTTATTCTATAATGTATAAACCAGCTGTTTTTGAGTAGGCACATTCATTTTAAGATTCTTACTCTAGGATACGTGTTTTGAGGGTTGTGGTTGTGGTTTGAAACATGATATCATATCATGCTCCTCCCCACCCCTATGGAATAATAATGCAGATACCAGAAAGGAAAGACAAAAAACAAGCACATACATATTCTTTTAGAATCATATATGTATGGCTTCAAGGGGAGGGGGGGGGAAACCCCTTTCTGTAGTGGTTGAATTAGCCTCAGTTTCATTTCTAAGTCAATAAAATTGTGATTGAAGCTGACTTTGAAACGAATCTCTTTTGGATTTAAGCCTCACAAAAGGAGGGGGAGGAAAGGAAGTGGTTTCCAGATCTTGCAAAGAGTTCATCTTATGCATAACTCAGTGCATATGAGATTGTGGTTTATCTGTGCTGTGTAATTATTAGGGAAGGGCTTTGAAGATAAATATATAAAGAGAGAGAAAGAAGGAGAAAGAAAGAGAGAGTGGAGGGGGGGGATTCAGTCAAGGCACTGAGGGAATGACACAGGGAACTATGCAACCGCCTGTTCTCACACGCCTTTGGAGCTGGCAGAAAGATGAGACTGCTGTAAACATCATAAGAACATCTGATCCTACAACATTTCCAGCCCAGTTTCCAAACCAAAATGGCTTGGTAAAGAATACTAACATTTGGATGGTAGTTATGGTTGAGCAGCATCCGGACAGACCATCCAAGGCTTAGCAATTTTGACAGCTGTTTGAGGAGTTAATGTAATCCCAGCAAGGGTTCCGTTAACTAAAGGGTTTTGTTTTTGTTTTTGTTTTTTGTGCAGCCTAAGAATGTGGTTGCATACTGGGCCAGGTCAGTTTGGATCAGTTCGTTATTAGGAAAATAAGACCCTGAAGTACAAGCAGAATGACCAGAGGAATGCTAACTTTCTTTAGGAGGAGGTTGGCTTGCACATACATCATGTCAAATGTGGTCAAGTGCATGGAGTCAGCAGATGGGGGAAGGGCAGCAGGAAGCAGAAAGGATTATTGGAAGAGCAGAGAGCTGAAGGATACATGTGGAGGTTGATAACAAAGGTAGGAAGGTGAGGAAAGAGAATGGTTGTAGCACAGTGCTAGAATATGCTTTGGCTGTAAATATTCCTAAATTCAGTCCCTGATATCTCTAGGTAGGACTGAACGACTCTTGTTTCAAAATCTAGAGAGTCACTGCAATCCAGAATGGATAATCCAAAGGTAGGTGGACGAACAGACTGACTCAGTATAACGGAGGATCAAGCTTGCTGCACAGATGGTGGTTGTCTTTGCATGTCACAACCAGCAGGAATTCAAGGAAACTCTGGCTTGTCACAGATGCCACTCCTGTTTGCAGTAAGAAATGCTAATATACAAACCATGGCTATTGGGCCCCTAGATTGTTTATCATGACGTGGGAGCCACAGGAGTGGGCTCTCTGGCTTGTCTTTCCCCCAACAAGCCCCGAATTTAGAAAGTCCAGTGTGTAAGTTGTTTGGACCATGCTCGTTGCATAGTAATTTTTAAAAACTAATTTCCCCAAACTTTAGATAAGGTGAGTACATAATCCAGGGTCTGTTTTAGAGTTAATTCTGTTGGTTTATCCAGAAGGAAATAAGCCAGAAAGTCAGTTATGGATGCCATGTCAAAGGTCTTAGCATGGAAACTGTGAAATGGAAACCCAGCCAATGTCTCATTGTGGGGAAACCATTTCATATGGCAGAAGACCAGTAGAAAAGCCTTTTCTATTATAGTGGGCCTTTGGTATCCTCGGGGTTTGGTTTTAGGGCCCACTCTGTAGATACCTTAAAATGTGGATGCTAAAGTCAGCTGCTGCTGCTCCTTCCTAGGAAACTGAGGATGCTTCCTGGAGCTATCACTACCACCTCATCTTTGCATGCCCCAGCCAATGGCATCATCAGCATTGCCTGAGCCAAACAGGAAACAGTGATGATGCCACTGGCTGGGGTATGCGAGGCTGAGGTGGCAGTGGCAGCTCTGGGATGCATGCTTAGTCCACAGGCAGAAGCAGCAGCTGCAGGACATAGAGGAGGAGACGGTGGAACTCTGGCCATCTGCCACTGCCTTCATGGAGATGCCTCCACCCATAGATGCCACTTGAACACAGGAAAAGGGAGAAGAGGAGGATGAGAATAAAGATGAGGATGGAGAGGCACAGGTCTGGGTCAGGGTGCAGCGATAGCTGAACACAGGCACCTCCCTGTGAAGAAGAGGCCCTGATGGAGTGGAGGCAGGTGGGGGAAACTAGGGCATGAGGGTAGCATGATGCCACTGGTTACCTGGGCAAAATAGAGACACACACGGCATGCAGGAAGAAGAAGATGAGAAGGAGCAGAGCCCCACAGGGGCAGCTGAGGCAGTGGTGGTGCACGGGGTCTGCTCTGCCTCCTCTTAGTCCTCTTGCTGCTGTGTGCTATATCTGTATCTTTTGTCCAGGCAATACTGATGACACCACTGGCTGGGGTGCGCAAGGCTCAATCCATGGTTAGTCAAATCTATGGGTAACAAACCCACACATACTAAGGGCCCATCTTACATTAACTTTGGGTGTTTAAGGCAAGCCTGTAAACTGGGGTGGACAACTATGATGAGTCCAGGGGCCAGTTTTGTGCCCTGGGCCACATGAATGGCCAAAAACACCAAAATATGGCAAGAGGACTAGATGTGCCAGAAATTCCACACCTGGTTTACAAAAAAAAGGGGGTATTTTTTATGTTTAACAGTGTGGAGGAGGGAGGTGGCAAACTATTTAAAAGGTGAATTGCTACTTGTGGAGACTTGGGTAGTTTAGGAAGCCTAGAAGGATCAAGAGCTGTAAAAACAGATTTTGGGAGGAAGTGCACAAGCAGCCCTAACCCCAGATTTTCCCCATCCCTGCTCTAATTCTGGAATATGCTGATTACAGCCCAACTTTAGTCCACTAGGAGAGCAATAAATAACTTATTTTTCCCTACCAGCCTTTGATGGCAAAATAAGAAAGGTAGTCAAACAGTTGACTGGCTGCCATATATGATTGCTAAAGCTATAGTCAGATTAATGGGTCACACGTGATGCAGGCCTGTTTAAATATTTTACAGGAATCTGTGCAGCCTACTCTGTTTAGCCATGCTAACATTTCCAAAATCTGAATATGGTTTTCTGACTAAGGACGTTATCAGAATAGCCTCTAAAAACATTCTTTTGCCAACATAATTAAAGAAATTTTTATGCTGGCAAAAGAATTCCTCCACCACAGTTACCTTTGTCTCCTGGCAAAGGCTCTCCCGGCAATGAAGAGGAAGTGAACAGAGCTCCATTCACTTCCTCGTTCAAAATCCTGCAGATTCTCTTGTGAAGATGCTTGTGCAGGAAATTTTTTTAAAAAGAAAGAAACAAAAACAACACAAAAAAATTAAAAAGCACATATACACACTTTAAAACTTCACAGTAACACAGAGAGGGTCATAAAATGTGTGTCACTTACCTGGATGTTGTGATCTCACCTGGAGGTGTTCTGGCCAGACTGGCCATTGATGCTGCATTTACATGTGTTAAAAGGCTGGCAATGCTAGCACTAAAGCGCCATGGGGGATCTATTGATGGCTTCAGCCATCAATAAAATATGATAGGTTTTGGCCAGGACATAAACGGAAAAGAGCAATGTTGTCTGATGCACAGCCTTTTGAGTTTATGTGGCATCGTTTTGACGCCATGTTATCAGCCTGGGGGGTCTTCTTCTGCCTGAGAACCCCTTTTGTTCTTTTGGAATGGAATCTTGGAATTCCTCTGCCTGGAAATTCCCTCAATAGTGCCCCCTATTGTCCTAGCTGCCACCACCTTTTGAATTCCTATCCCTTTCACACAGTCCAGAGGGAGACTGCATTGGGTTTTCCTTTGTTACTCCATGCCACTGGCAGAGCTGTTTCCACCCCTCCCCCCTGTCCTGAAGGGATGAGAAAACATCCGAGCAAACACAAGGAACGTGAAGCATCAGCTGATAGAAAGATTAGAAAGCTATTTATTCCAAACAGAGTTCAAAAGCATACAGATAATTCTCATGGAATGACTCTTCCTTTCCAGGCATATCCATAGAAGTTACAGATAGTTAAGCATTCAGCCAAAGCAGGAAAAATAAACATAGATTCCCTAATGTGATCTAGCTAATACATTCTCCTAATCTACTCACTCAAAATGCAGGATTCTGTTGATCTCAGAGGGAGGCCATCCTCCATTTTAGGGGCCTTTGTTCTCATTCAACCTGAGGTGCGATGTGCTCATTTCAGGACCCTCTTTGTTCTCGCTCTGCCTTGTGGTTCCAAAGCAGTTTTATTACTTTTTAAAATTGCCACCCTCAAAGTCCTGATTGGTTATTCTGTCTCTGCTGATCTGACATCATTGATGACACTGCCACTAAAGGTGTAACCTTCTGCAGACACTAGTTACCCCTTTGTTACCTAATGCTGGAGGATAATGGGAGATGAAGTCCACCCATTATCACACACTGTATTTAGTGTGTCTGATAAAGTCCTAAAGCATACCTGTCTAATGACTTTATCAGACCACCCTCTTGAAATGTTCTTTTGCTGGCATATTATGAAACATTTTTTATCCTGGCAAAAAGAACTCCCTTTACCAGACCTACCTGTAACAGTGTCAGAAAGACAGCCTGTCAGTAATGGAACAAGAATGGAGCTCCATTTACTTCCAGGTTCCAAATCTCTCTGATTCTCGCAAGAAGAGATGAGCTTAGCACATTCAAAAATTAAGGCAAAATCAAGACACAAGCACAGAAACACACTTTAAAAGTCCCAAGTACACCGGGGGTGTAATAAAAAGAGCGGCCCTACCTGGCTGTCACAATCTCACCTATAAGTATTCTGTCATTGAGGCTATATTCCTGTGAGCACAATGGCATGAAGTTTCAAATACTGGCAAGCTGGCAAAAAAGCACCACGGGACATTAACTGATGTCTTGGCCCATCAATAAAAAGGAATGGGTTTTGGACATGAAAAGATTGTGAAAGGACAATGTCATTTGATATGTGTGCCCTTTCATGTTAATTAGACATCATTATGATGCCAAATTTGCCTGGTCTGATAAAAGTCCTAAATCTGGGAATTGAATCTGTAGCCCTCCAGCGGACTTGCCAAACATCTTCAACCACTAAACATCTTAGTAGACAAATGCTTCACTAATATCACCAAACTCTGGAATCCAACATTTCTGAAGCCTGGATTTTTATTTTATTTTAAAAGAACACCCTGGTTTCCAGTTTTTCTCCTTCACTTCACTTGACTTTTAGATATACTGTACCACTTTTTTTTTTCCATTTTAATAGGTCACCCACAATGATCCAAGTGTCTAATACTTGTACAGACACTGGAGTATTATTCACAGGCAGAGCTTGGAAGCAACTAATTTCAGATAAGTTTGTTATGTGCCTTCAAGTTGACTTTGGCTTTTGGCAAACCTATAATAGAATTTTCTTGGCAAGTTTTATTCAGAGGTTTGCCATTTGCTTGCTTTTAAGGCTGAGAGAATGTGACTTGCTCAAAATCACTCAGTGGGCTTCCATGGTCAAGCAGGATTCAAACCCTGATTTACTGGAGTCCTGGTCCATACTTTTCCTTTCCTAATTACAAATGATAATCCATGCATGTAATTCACATATGTAAGTAATTCCTTTCCCACTTACAATAGAAGAGTAAATAAATGAGGGATAACCTGTCTCCTTTGTGATGTAGCTATGATGTTTATTTACCTTCATAGTAATGGGTGTGTGTGTCAATAAATGGTTGGGGGGAATATCACATGGTTCAAGTCAAAATTGTGAGGCAATGTATATGGGAAGAAGCTGTTTTGTACCATAGATAAGGATAGCATTCCAATTTCTTTTAAGTAACTAAAACAATAATTTAGTTACTTTTGTTAGTAAAAAGTTACTGTTAAAACATTAGGTAGTGCTTACTACCAGCTTCAGCTGTTACGCCAGCTGCATCCCTTCCTAGATTTGGAGGATAGCAGTGCATGTGCTGGTAAAACTCAAGGCTGGACTCTTGCAATGTGTTGTGCATTGGGCTACATCTGTACCAAGTTCAGAAACTTCAGTTGTTTCAAAACATGGAAGCCAGATTAGTCACTGGTAGATCCAGGAGTGATCATATCACACCAATATTAAAATTACTCCACGGGCTGTCAAGTAGTTTCCAGGCAAGGTACAAAGTGTTAGTTATTACCTTTAAAGCTCAACATGGTTTGTGTCCAAAATACCTATGGGATCGCTTTCTCCCGTGTGTGTGTGTGTGTGTGTGTGAATGATTTATATATACCTCAAAGTATTGATTTTAAGGTTAGGACTTTATCAGACACTCTTTTAAAAAAAACCTGGAAAAGGAGGACGCTGCTGTCCTGCTTCCAGCATACCCTGTCCTCCTCCCGTCCTTCCTCTGTGCTTCCTCTGTGCTGGAGGGAAGAAAAAGGCACCACTTTTCATTGATGGAAGTTTCTGTCAATAAAAAGCAGAGCCTTTTCCATCCCTTCAGCATGGAGGGAGAACGAACGAAGGATGAGAGGAGGATGGTGTTGTGCAGTATCGCCAGCCTGTAGTGGTACAGTGGTGCTGTCCTCACAATCTCCTGGGGGTGGGGGTTGTACCTGATAAAGGGAGACCTGGTGGCGCAGTGGTTAAATGCCAGTACTGCAAGTCACCACATTGCAAGTTAGATTCCAGAGGGCTCTAAGGCTGACTCAGCCTTCCATCCTTTCGTAGGTCAGTAAAACGAGTACCTAGCTTGTGGGGGCAATTAGCTAACACACATTGGAAACTGCTTAATGCAGTGTAGATGTTTAAATTGCTATTGCTTAAAACAATTTGTAAGCCGCTCCGATAGCCTTATGGCTGGAGAGCGGGGTATAAATAACTAATAAATAAAATAAAAAAACTTAAAAAAAAAACTTAGAGTGGGGTCAGCTGCCATGTTTTGATGCTGTACAACTGGGGTGGGCAAAATACATCCCTTGAACCACATGTGTGTCCAAGGCTCAGGGCGGGGGCTGCACTATTTAATATTTTTAAAAAATTATAAATCAAAAGTGGACTTCTAGCTACTCCCAGGCTTTAGGGGGATGGAGGGGCATTTTTGGCAGTTGCCTTTGGAAGGTCCCAGAAAATTGGTCCTCAGAGTTCTAGTTGTTTCCTAACTCTGCTATATAGTGTATGCGCTTTCTAGTGAGAACTATTTTATAATTTGCTATGTCCATGGTTAATAAACTCTCTGAAGATAGATTTTTCTTAAAATGTGCCCTTTATTTTAATAGCTCCCGGCAAATTAAGCCCCCTTTCTCTATAAAAGTGTGAGCTCAGTATATGCCTCCTTTCTTTCTTTCTTTCCTTGCAGGAAAAAGATTTACAATGCACTTTGATATAATTTATGCGACAAGCGGCAAGCACAAGCAAGTGTCTACAGCCCATTCCAGTCAGCAAGAACCAGGCCATGCAAGTTTGATCAACCTCCTACTGTCAAGTCAAGTAAAACAAAAATCAATCAATAAATAGCAGGCGTGGGAGCACTTAAAATGAAAAAGGAGAGGCCATTTCCTGAAAAGGGAATGGAGTTCCCGAAAACTGCTGCCATTTTGAGTCTCAGAGCAAAACACTGCAAGGAAGTGAATTCTCTCCTAAGGACGCACATTGAGAATGCTACCCTTTCTTTGGTGTTATGGCAGTCTGGTGCTGAGATGTATGGTGTTGATGGTTTTAAACAGGTCTTTCAAAAGAGGAGCCCAGGTCAGAACTAACTTGACCTTAAGAGTCACATTTCCATCTGGACTCCATCAGTAGTCCACCCACACAGGGATACACTTTCAGTTTTTTAAAAGGCCTTTTATACCTGGTGTTGCTAATGTGGAGCTCACAGTTAATCAATGTGACCAAATATTTTCATTTGAAATGTGAAGCCGCTAAGAGTATCTAAAGCATGTACTTAGAGGAAAGTTGTCCGACAGGCCTGATTGTGAGCAATTCAGCTGACTCCATGTACAAATACTGCAAGGTGAAAGGCTGAAAGAGGTGCTTGGGAACAATGGATAATATAGCCTGGAACCAAATCCTGGAAAGTTACATTGCAAAATAGCTGGTTATAATTAAAGTTGCAAGGCCAACATCAGCCAGTTACCATTATAGTAGTAGTAGTAGTAGTAGTAGTAATTAATAATTTATTTCTTACCCACCTCTCCCCATGGATCAAGGTGGGGAACAACAAATTAACCTACAAACATAATGTTATTTCAAAAACACATATCAGTTAAAAACATATCAATTTAAAAGAACAGGTAAGATGAAGACATTTTAAAACAATCAATACATAGTTTAAAATTCACAATTTAGAATAATCTGGAAAGGCCTGCCAGAAGAGACTGGTCTTTAATGCTGCTTTAAATTTTGACAGTGTATTCTGCTGTTGTATCTCCTCCAGCAGACAGTTCCATAGTCTAGGGGCAGCTGAAGAAAAAGTCCTTTGGGTGACAGTTGCCAAACTAGTCCTAGCTGGCTGGAGCATATGTCCCCCAGAGGACCTAAGTGTACGGGAGGATTATACAGGAGAAGACAATCCTGTAGGTAACCTGGACTCAAACCATGTAGGGTTTTAAAGGTAGTAGCCAACACTTTGCATCTTGCCCATGTGTAGATGGCTCTCTCTGTTCTCTCAAGAATGCTGTCTTTTCATTTAAGAATAGGTGGAGGAGGTCCAAATAAGTATGAGCAGAACTGAGTTGAGCACTGGTTGGGGAGGGGGAGCCCTTCCCAACATAGACTGTGTACATCTCTGTTTGGTTTGAAGCAATTTGAGTAGGGGTGACCACATAGTCAAGTACCCCTGTTGTTACCTACATTGATAGTCTCCATCTTGGAATATCAAATAATTGGCTATATTTTATAATTTGGCTAAGGTGGCCATCCACGTGATTACAGGTAAACCAGGGACCCCCTAATACCAAGGTGGGATCCATGCAAGACCAAGGGAAGGGCCTTTGGAAATTCCCCAAAACAGATAGTCAAGTAAAGAAACTCAACACCTGGAGGTGAGTCAATCACTAATCCACTCAGCAATAGCAAGTTACCTTATTGCATGTCAAATGGGATTTTCCTCTCCTACTCCCCTCCAGCAAAAGGTGTTGCCTGTTCCTATTCAATTCCAAAAGTATTGATCATTAATGATCGTTAACTCTTCCAAAGTACCCATTGTTTTGGTCTGGAATCTCTGAGAACTATCATATTTCATTCAACCTCCAATCCCTTCAGGGGAATTATTTCATATAAATATCACCATAAAACACCACCAAATTGAACACAATTCCACTTCCTTTCAATTCCACATCACACTGTATAGCCAGGCCATTGCTCACTCCCACTCCACTCCCCACTGTCAGTTTACTTTGCAATCTACAATCTGCAGGATTGGTACAGTATAACCCACTACTCCCTTACTCTATTTCCCTATCCAAATGCTTCCTACTGCTTTTGATAGCCTTGTGTGAGTGCTTGATGCCTGAGTGTATGTGTGAATGCTGTGATAGTAATTCCGATAAGGATCATTTAATTGTACCTTTTGGCTTAGAGTCTCCTCCTTAGTACCGTTATATATAGGTTAAAAGGTCATGATATTGCCCGTCCTCTCACTGCCATAATTGAGCTAACTAAATATACTCCATTTTAATATTAAGACATTAGCAGGTCCCCATGAACCCACACAATTTGGGTAACACCGTATCTTATGCCATTCTTAATACTGGCTGTGCACAGCTCATCCTCTCAGCCACACCATGGGCCCTTCCACATACAGTTATAGTGCTCTGATTCCAGTTTAACAGCCATGGCTGCATACTTAGGAATCCCGAGGTTTCTAGTTTGGGGAGGCACTAGAGCTCTCTGGCTGAGAATTCTAAATCTCTAAACTGCAAATCCCAAGATTCCATAGGATAGAACCACCAGAGTTAAAGTGAAATCACAGCACTGTAATTGTGTAGTGTCAAAAGGGTCCCAGTTCTTGTATTCTGTTTTTCTGTCACAAGAGTGGTCAATGAATTTCACCTAAAGACACAGCTGGATGGAAATGTAGAGAAGTTACTATCTTCTTTACTCACATTAAGGAGAGCCATTTTGAAAAAAAACAAAACAAAACTAAGTATAGAGGAGATGGTTTCTAAAAACTAAAGGGCCAGGATGGGTACCTTTCACAGCAGTGTTTTCTTTGTATAGACATTTATAGGGATGTGGTAAAAAAATGCTTGGTTTGCCTTGGTAAACTGCTCAGTTCAAACAGCACGCAATAGGATCAATGCCACCACATGTAAACAAGGTATGACCTACAAGTAGCAGCCATAATATACACATCACTCCTGAAGTAGTTTGCAAATGTCTGCAAAACTTCAAGTCCAGCACATTGAATCATGTTGGTCTACAATGCAACCACTATTTTTACTGTCTAGCAGTGCAACTCTTGAGAACTAGCATGGTATAGTGGTTTAAGCATTGGACTATGACTTTAAGGGCCAGGGTTCAAATCCCTGTGCAGCCATGGAAACCCACTGGCTGACCCTGAGCAGGTCAAACTCTATCAGCCTCAGAGGAAAGCAAAAGCAAACTCCATCTGAACAAATCTTGCCAAGAAAACCCCATGATCGGTTCGTCTTAAGTTGGAAGTGACTTGAAGCCACACAACAACAAGAACTGCAACTCTCCAAGTGGGTCTTCACCCCATGAATGTTTAAATGAACCAAGAAAACTGGCTACATATAAGAAACGATTAATTTGGCAAGACAATATCCCAAGATTAAAATCATGAGAGCAAGTGGAGCTGGAAGAAATAAATTGCCAGCGGTTCACAAACCAACAACTACATGAAAAGACCAAGAGGATTAATAAATTGATAGGAACTGAGAATAAAGATAATGAATTAGATGACTTAAAATTTTTTTCCACAAACCTAAGCACCTCATAACAAAAATATACAACCTACTATTGAAGAGAATTTGAACAAGAGACCATTAAAGAAACAATAATAAAATGGATGCAAAAGATTGGCCATCCTATTCAATTAAAAGACTGGGAGAAATCTTGGAATATAAATCTGAAATTCACATATTGTAATGGTGTAAAGGAAAATTATTATAAAATGTTATAGCATTGGCATATAACACCATCAATATTGGCTAAGATGACTAAAAACAAAAATGACAAATGTTAGAAATTTCATAAACAAACTGGCACATTTTTTTCACACATGGTGGTTATGTGAGAATCCAAAAGAATTCTTGTCCAGAATTCATGATACAATAACCAAGATATTGAAATGAAATGAAGCCAGAATTATATTTATTAAATATACTGTATACAGTATATTTAATATACAGAAGGGAAACATAAAAGAGTAGTACTACATATGATAACAGCAGCAAGATTAGTGTATGTACAGTACTGGAAGCAAGACATCATTCCATCTCTTCAAGATTGGTTAATTAAAGTAAATGGCATGATGTGTGCGAACAGATTAACAACACTAATTAGAAATCACTCAAGATCTCTTAAAGAAAATTGGAAAGATATGTGTATTTTAGATTAATTAAAAAAATCTTCATAGATAGTAAACAACTAAACCATGTAATTCTCAATGGTAAAGAATGATTACACCTAAGATATTTGAGAGGTTTCAATTAAAATGTAGTGTGATAATATAATAGATGGTTACATAACTGAAAAGGGTGGAATATCTGATCTATGTGTGTTACATCTGATGTATATCTGATGTATGTGTGTTTTTTTATGTTTGTTTTATGTAAATGAAATACTTACCAAATAATAATAATAACAAGAAGAAGAAGTGCAACTCTTAACAACAACAAAAAAGAAGTGATCAGACGCAAGTGTTTTTTGTCACCAAAAAATCCGTTCTGCCTCCAGAACTCTCTTCTGTGGGTTGTTTGCAGAGATCTTCCTAGAGAGCTAAGAATTGCCAGCAGACAACGCCCCCCCCCCTTATATATAAATACATTTTAAAAGTGGAGAAAAAGCAGGATGAGAGAGGAGGTGAGTTATGCCATAGTCAAACCTCTTCCATCTCAGGAACAAAATCACAATGCTGTAGGAATGGAAAGAACCTTGGAAAGCATTTAAATCATAGATGAAAAATGAATTTCTTGACTTTTAAGATAAAGGAGAATCCTGTCCGGACAAGAATCTTTGCATTTTGGGATTTATTCTGTATGAAAAATGAATGTGGATTTTGTGTGTTTGTCCATGTGTGTGCGCTTGTGCAGAAAATGGCATTTCCTGCACAGAAAGTAATTTTCCTGAACAGGGTAAAAATGATTTTCTCTGTAGAAAGTAGCATTCCTGTGCAGAAAATAATGGACATCAACATTCTGGACCCAGTGAAGTTTCTGAACAGTTTCCAAAGCCAGTCCCACGTAGAGCATGTTACAGTAGGCCAAACAGGATGTAATCAAGGCATGTGTTACCCTAGCCAGATCTGGCATCTCAAGGAATGTGCACAACTGGTACACTAGTTTTAGCTGTGCAAATGCTCTCCTGAAACCTGGGCATCCAGGCTCAGAGTTGAGTTCAGTCCAGGAGAACACCTGAGCTGCGAGGCTGAGATTTCAGGGGGAGTGTAACCCCCATCCAGCATAGATTGAGTCCTTATTTCCCAATCTGCCTTTCAACTGTCGAGGTCTGCTGGAGGATATAACCAGAGCTTGGAAGTCTTGTTTTCTTTAAGGATGACTCCCAGGGCATACCCACCCCCTGCTGGCATTGCAATAGCCATGCTGGCTCTCAGAAAGTGAGCTCTGGGTATAACTTGAAGATTTTCTGCTTCTGGGGATTGCGAGAAGCACCATATGTGTCTATAGCAATCTCTGCACAGAGCTTCCATTGAAACCTGTCAGTCTTGACCCTGATGTGAATTATGGAGAAAGGGGGCCTGAGGGGGTAGCATGCCATCTCTGCAAATGCTTGATTGAAAGCCTAAATAGTTGAAAGGTAGCCTGACTTCTCAGAGTAATAAATCAAACCCTTTTGCTTGTAGCTCTGAGGGGCTTCTCCCTTTCACCTTCACTTCATTTTCTTTCCTGTAGCTTTTATGCACCAGCAATAATCACAACCCTATTGCTCTTTCCTGCATTGTGTTGCTGAAAATGCTATGAGGACATAAGAAAAATGAAGCCACCTATGCTGATGTATTGGAGGAATTGTAGCTCAGGGGTTGAGCATATGCTTTGGAACCCCAAGGTCCCCAATTCAATCCCTGGCATCTCCTGTAAAAGGGCCAGGCAGGGGGGAAAATCTGCTTAAGACCCTACAAAAGGGGTGGGAATAGAGGGACAGCTGGGCATTCTTTCTGCAGTGTGGCAGCAGCTGAAGATTCCTGTCCTTGGAGTAGACAGTGCTGAACTAAATGGTGACATATGTGGGCATAACTGGGGGTTTCACCCACATAGATACTTCTCCAGATGTTGTGGAAGGGGGTAGTCAGTACCTCCTTCTTTAAAGACCCCACCTTAGTGCACAATAGTCAGAGGTTACCAGGTGCAGCTCCATCTCCTGGGTCACTAGCATCCATCCAGGCTTATTCCTTTGGTTCTTGAGTACTGTGGGAATTAAGGAGTAAACTTGCTTTGGGGGCAGAGGCTGTTCTTTCTTCCCTCAGTGCTCAAGAGCAGCCAGAATGAGAGCAGGCACACTCTCACAGCTGAGCAGTGGACAGGGAGACTGAGGACTTTATCAGACAAGGGGAAACATGGCAAAAAAGTGTCCCAAACCATGTCAGAAGATCATGATGATAACAGAAAGGGTGACATTATCATACACCCATGTCCTCAGTCATTCCCAGAACGTAGCGCTGGTGTGGACGAGACATCACTTTTTTTTATTAACGGGCTAAGCCATCAGTAAAAAGGGATGCCTTAGTCATGCCTGCACTACACCCCCGGAACGGCTAAAGGACACTGTCATCTGATAATTTTGCCCATTTCTGTTGTCATCACATTCTTCTGACACAGTTCTTGCCATGTCTGGTAAAGCCCTGAGCTGTGTCAACAGGTCCCTGCTGCTAATGTGCCCTGGGGAAGGCATCCTTCTCCATTACCTCTTTTGAGTATACTAGGGCTGCATTTACATGAGCAAATATTCCCCTAAATATACCGCAAAGATTCCTCATTGTTCCCACACATCGCGCCACAGTATCGCCTCATTCGGGGGGGAGGGGAGGTAAAAACGCCCAAAATAGCATCTCAGGGGATGTCGGTTATTTTGCCGACTTATTTGAAAAGTAGCATGACTTTGCGCTATATTGATTGTGTAAACAACTATTTCGCTCAGGGCCATGTGAATTACAAGTAATCTTTCCAATACATTCACAGCAGAGCTTTGCTGTGATTGGTTAAAGTCACCAGGGAAGGGTTTGGACAAGGAGGGCATGGAGGATGAAAAGATCCATCCACTGTTGTTTCCAGCCACTCAAGTACTATACTCATCCCATCTGCACAGCTGTTTCTTGCTTGATTGCTCCTTCTGTGTGTGTGTGTGTGTGTTCATTCGTTGGTTCCCTCGCCCTGCTGACATCCTGTTTGTCTCTTTCCTTCCCTCTTTGGTATCTTCCTGCTTGGTTGTGTGTGTGTGTGTGTGTGTGTGTTCATTCGTTCCTTCCCTCGCCTTGCTGAGATCCCGTTTCTCTTTCCCTCCTTCCCTCCTTTCCCTCCTTGGTATTTTTCTGCCTGGCTGCTGCCAGCTGAAAATCCCTTAGGTAGCCAGTCTCTCTCTCTCTTCCCCCCCTCCGGATCTCCCCCTCCCTCCCTCTCTATCATACACATACACTGAGTGGGCTTGACTTATATCAAGAAGCTTCTTTGTTCAATGCTTTGTTAACTGGGGTATGCCTGTACTGTACCTATGTGTTCTCCCAGTGGGAGGAGGGGTAGAACTTTGGGAGGAAACAGCAGTAGGAAGCTTTTTTCACTAGCTCAGGGATGAGAACTTCCAGACAGCTCTGTGGCCTGAAAAAACTTCTATTGCTATTTTTAATTAGTGATGCAAGGTAAAGTTTAAATACCCTGCATGGAACTGTGCTGTGTTTTGCAAGCAGGAAGGCTGGGTGCAGCTTGCTTTGCTGTCTGTGCTTGGCCACGCACAGACAGACCACGCTTCCCGCACCTTTGCCTGTCTGAACCAGAAAGCAAAAAAGTAAATATAGCAACTGAATCCCCCATAAATAGTGTAAACTGACCGGTACTGGTGCAAAAAAACACTAAAGCACAAATTGCCATAGTAAAACCTGTCGTGTAACTGAAACCTAGGAGAGACTTATACTGTACCAGCACAATGTAGGAACCTGGTGAATGTGTGATATATAATGTAAGGCTGCTTTTCTTGTTCTTATGAAGTCACACTATCTCATCTAGTACTGTCTGCTCTGATAGGCACCAGTTCTTAAGTAGAGACCTTTCAGATCTTAGAAGTAATGAATTACAAGAAACATAGCTACCTTTAAGTAGTTGCTAAAATCATAACAAGGGTGGAAAAAAGTTATGTTTCAGTAGTGACATGAGTAAGAGTAAAGCTACTTTATTGGTGGCAATAAATAACATGATTCTAGATAGTTTCCAAATATATTTTTAAAGGACCCCTTTGGAGGCATTTGACAGAATATATTATTTTTTTACACCATTCTCTTATCAATCAAAGGTTATTTTTCTTCCCCAAAAAAGTAAGAGAAAGTAATAGGAAAACAATGAATGGTGCAACAAGCAACATGACAAATTACTTTTTCCAATATTGTAACCAGTAATAGTACAGGGCTGCTTTTCAAGCATTGTTAACAGAAACAAGTAAATTTTAAAATGTGATTTTCCAAGCTGGGCCTTGACCGTGAGTAAAATATGGTGCAGCTGCCTTCAATCATACATGGA
Organism: Gambelia wislizenii; assembly: GCA_030847615.1. Lineage (NCBI taxonomy): Eukaryota > Metazoa > Chordata > Lepidosauria > Squamata > Crotaphytidae > Gambelia > Gambelia wislizenii. The sequence goes on from JAUMIR010000001.1 coordinate 37,203,330, forward strand.
AGTGACACGGACGATTCCGCGAGAGGGACAGCGGCGTCCGAAATGGACCCCTGCCGCGCAACAGCGCTGTACCTCTCTCCCAAGCTTCTAGCATAGTAAGCATTGTCTGAAAAAGTCTAAAGTCACTAAATACAAATTAGCCCTTTCTGTACATTGAACACCTTTTCTTGTTTGGCCGTGATGCTAACAAAGGCTCTCAAAACCCATCTACCTGCTGGCAGAGGCGAAACTCACTGCAACCTCCCTAAAGCAAGATGACTGAACTGAATGAGATTTGTCAATCACAACTAAGGGCTTGTCTGCACAGGCAGAATATGCTGGCTCCGCACTGGTGTATTCTGCCCACAGATCAGGCCGATTCCTTCTCTATTTCTGGCACGAAATAGGAGGCAATCCAGAACACCATGCCAGCCCATCACTGCAGCCCCCCTCCCATGTGCCACTCACCAGATCCAGGAAACCAGCCCACAGCATGTGACCAGCCTGGTCATGTGCTCTGGGCCTGCTTCCTGGATCCAGAAGAGTGACAGCATGCGGCAACTACAGTGACAGGTCAGCATGCTGGAATGGGCTTCTGTGGTCAGGTGGAGCCCAATCCATTTTTTGCCAGCTGGAGCAGATTTTACTAGGTTTTATTTAAAACCGTTGTTGTTGCTGTTGTTTCTATCCTGCTTTCCCCCCAATTTGGGACTCAAAGCAGTGTACAATAAAAAGACATTGTTAAAATCAGGAAAATACAAAAGTTAAAACATAATTAAACAACTAAAAATGTTAAAAACAGCTAAAACTCTAAAAACATGCACACACGTTTGTAACACTCACATATACTCCAGCACTGCCATTAACAAAGACTGGCAAAGGCCTGCCGAAACAAGAAAGTTTTTACTTGGCTCCGGAAGGAAGAGAGGGAAAGTGCCAATCTGACTTCTCTGGGCGGAGTGTTCCAAAGCCTGGGCGCAGCCACTGAGAAGGCCTTTTCCCGAGTTTCCACCAGATGTACCTGTGAGGGTGTAATGGGCCTTACCCCATCTTTCTCCCATCTTGGCCCTGGGGGTCATGAGGACTGCCAGGGGCAAAACGTGACAAATGACCTGTGTTGTCTGAACTGCAGTGCTCCAAGACAGGGGCAAGATGTGTAAATAGCTCATCTAGATATGCCCTAACTTAAATCTCGCTTTCACTGGCTTGATTTAAGTAGGGCTAGCACTAAATTTAACCCTTTGTAATGTCCTGATTAGCAGCTCTAAATCATTAGAAGAACACCGCTCAGAACATGCTTTTGTAATGTTCCATTTCACTGTCTGTTGTTTCTTTGAAAAAGAAATAAAAAAAGTGGGTGGGAACATTAAAGTACTTGGGAAGGCCTTTCCATTTTCAGGGGCTTTGTATGTTCCTTGGATTTCAAGAAGATGAAAAGAGGATCTGTTGGGGAGGTGTGGAAAGGAATGGAAAAATATAGAAGCTAAAGTCTGACACGTGGTATTTGACATTTCTACAAGTTCACAGGGCAGTGCTGTTATTCCTTCCTTATTGCTAGATTCTGACATTGGTTCCAAAATCTGAAACCTTGTCCAATGTGCCCAACATTTCACAAATATTTTTGCTGAATTTATGCAGAGTTTTCATTAAAACCTGGGCCAAATTTCAACTCAAATAAACATAGCCTGATGCCTGAGTCAACTAAGATCTATTTTTAGTGTCCTAAAGCCTTTCTAAAGACTTGCAAGCTAATATTTTAAGGTAATACTGCCAGTGACTTTACTTCAAGCAAACAGAACCTGAAGAAGCAGAAAACACTTTGTTAGTGTACAGGCTACAGATGTTAATTAAAGAATTGAACTGAATTCTGATGAACCACTAGTTTTTGTATGGCTCAGTTTGCGTAGCCCAAAATTTACATCTTGCACTGGGAAAATAAGAGCATTATTGTTCATGCCCATGCTTTCTTAAATGTATCTAGTCAAATGATAAAGGATGGTACATAACGTATGTTTATCAATTACTCTATTTGTTATCACTCAGCAGTATTCATGGGGGAGTACATGAAGAAAGGAGAGGTGGCTATTCAATTGAACAATGGTCGTAGCTCTGTTGTATAGTACATGCATTGCATGCACAAGTTCTCCAAGTACAGCCCCCCAGGTTTCCTTCCAGAGGGCTTGGAAAGTGGCTGCTAATCAGTATAAACAATCCTACACTAGGGACCTTATCAGATGCGGCAAATATGCTATCATAAGGATGCCTAATGATCGCAAAAGGCGGAGCATACAAGATGATACCATCCATTCACAATAATGTAAAGTCTAAAACTCGTTCATTTTTGTTGATGGCCCAAGCCATCAATTGATCCCCAATGGTGCTTTGTTGCTGGCATTGCCAGCGTTTGAACCCCCACATCATTGTGCTCTGCTCACGTTAATGCTGTGTCAATAACAGAACACGTCCGGGCAAGATCACAACAGCCAGGAAAGGGACACTCTTTTTATGACCCCCCCCATGTAGTGGGGGGGGGGTCATAAAGGGACTTTATAAAGGGACCAGCAGGGACTTTCAAGGTTTTTTTTTGTGCTTGTGTGAACTTTTTGTGTCTTGATTTTTCTTTCATTTTTGAATTTGCCATGCTAGTGTCTTCTTGTAAGAATTGGCAAGATTTGGAACCTGGAAGTAAACAGAGCTCCATGCATTTTTGCATGCAGAGCTCCATCCTCTGTTTATGCCAAGGATGCCCTTCTCATACTTGTTAAGGTAGATCTGATGGGGGGTTCTTTTGCCAACATAAAGACATTTCAAAATATACTGGCAAAAGAACTTTTCTAGTGGGTGGTCTGATAAAGTCCTAATCACAACACTCTGAATAAATAAGGGAAACCTCTTTATTCCTTTTACAATTTCTGAATCAGCAGGAATGTCCGTATCACTAAATAAAACTGAGACAGTCACCTCAAACAGCAGATGCTAGGAGGCAGCAAAAGCTTAAATGTGTTGGAGGCAGGGGTGGTAAATCTCAATTCCGATCCACAATGGATGTTGAGAAAAATGGAACAGGTTTTTTTGTCCCATAGCTTCAGAACACTTATGAACCACCACCACCCCACCACTGCCCACAGTGACAGCAAACTGCACAGTTTTTCTACAAAAACTGCACAGCTTGCTCAGAAAAACTGCACAGTTTTCCAAAAACCACACAATGTCTCCTGAGAACTGTGCAGTGTTCCCTGAAAACTGCACAGCTTTTTGCATGGAAAGGAAATTGTGCAACATTCCAACTAGCAAAGGCTGCAGCTTTAGTCAGCCTGAGCTTCTTTTCCTCCTATGTAACATGTTTGCTTGTCCAACATTCAAACGAGCAAAGAATGCAGCCTTTTGCTGCATTTTTTGCATAGTGATATAGCATACAATTTAGTTTTGCATTTTGTATGTTTTCCCCAAATACATAGTGAAAAACAACAAAAATGGGTGGACTGATTTTTCTCAGAAAGCTGCACAGTTTTCTATGTGTAGTAAAAAGATTGCAAATGTAGGTTTCTCAAATTTGTGCAGTTCCACAAACTACACAGTTTATGTTGTGTCAGGAACACACAAACACATACACACAGTTCCTGCAAAGTTGCAGGAACTTTTGACTTGCCATTTTTCCTACCATACATGTTTCCAAAGAGGTCAGGAACTCTGAATTCAATCTCAGTGGGAAAATGAATTCCTGCTCCATTCCTACTTGGAGGAGATAGTTGTATTCTACATGGTCTGCTCTGTACCCCTTAAGTTGGCATGCATCTCTCAGGAGCAGTGAAAACTATTCTCCCCTTGTCACATTATTGAAGATACATTCATGTAGGTAGTTCAGTTAGCTTTTGTACATGGAATGAAAAGTGGTACCATCTTTTTCCTTTTTCCCAGGTAGCAAAATGTCTTGGGCCAGAGCTGCAAATTTTGCTGCTCCTTTTTGCACTGAATCCCTAGGTTCCAAATCACAGGGGACTTTATCAGACTAAAAACACTGTTATTCCACTACTGAGGAAAAGTGGAAACATAGTGGCATGATTACAGTAATTATTGCATGTTGCTGTAATCGTGTGATACTATGCTGGAATTGCACAATAATACTGCCACAGAATCATCACACAACCACAATTAACAGTTTAAGAATGGGATTTTACTCACATGATTTTGTACAGGTGAGATTTTTGCTGTACATGTGAGAAGATGCAACTTTGTTTAAGCACACCAGAAACGTATAAATAATGTAAGAAATTAAGAAACACTTAAACAAAGATAAAAATGTATCTAGAAAAGATGACAGTTCATTAAAAGAGCATCCTGTGCATCCTGTGTTCAAATTGGGAAAGGGGAGGGGGGAAAGGACCACCCATTCACGCTGTAATCTTGTGATTATAGCGGGATGTGATTTCTCACACTTGTCAATACTGCAAAAAGAGTGACATTAAGGGCTATTTATGGATTTCCCCATCAATAAAAAGTGATGAGCCATTAATGGGTGGAGCACACATTGACCATGGGAAGCCAATGACATCATGCTATAATGAATACCCATTTGTGGTACTTTTGTGCTGTGCCATTGTGCAATTACAGCCGCATCTGATAAAGTCCTTAGTTCTCAGTGCCCCCAGCTTGTGGCAAAACAAAAGAACAAGAGCAAGAAGATACCACTTGGTTACTACCTTGGAAAACTACATCGCCTAAATCCAATTGCTAATTCCTGATAGAGCAGATCCACTGAACCAGCAGGCATTGTATAAGTGTTGATTCAGTGGCAAATGGATGAACAAGTATGTCCAAGCTATGACCCTGAGATTTCGGGGAGGAATGTAACCCCATCCAGCACAGGCCGAATCCCTGTTCCCTGATCTGCCTTATCAGGACCACCTCTGTCTTCTTGTCTCGATTAAACTTCAATTTGTTCAACCTCATTGAGTTCATTACTACCAACAGACACCAGCTTAGTACTGAAACAGCTCCCTTGGAGTAAGATGGAAAAGAGAGAAAGATTTGGGCATCATCAGCATACTGGTTACACTGAACCTCAAATCTCTGGATAACTTCTAGCAATTTCATGTAGATATTAAACAGCATGGGGGACAAACTTAGCCCTGAGGGATACTACAGACCAACAGCCAAGATATCAAACAGGAGTCCCCCAGCACCACATTTTTTTTTATTTCATCATGAATCATTAAAATCAAACATTATATATTCAAGATACAGACACATATTGTTTGCTTATGTACACTTAACATTTACAATCAGTTACTGTAATTCTCCTTTTCTTCATACATTCCTTCTTCCATCCTACTTCTAACACATCGCTCAATCACACTACATTGTACTTCCTTCCGATTGTTCACGGTTGGTTGCTCTTCTGTACTCTTTTTCTTATTACTTTTCAATCCATACAATAAATACCCTTATTTCACTATTTCAATGTCATTTTCCTTTATTTCCTTGTCTGTTTTTAGTGCCACTATCTGTTATAACAAGTCTAAATGCTATGTTTGTATTGACATTTTCAGTTTATTGAGAGTTTGTTAATTTATATGCTTGTCATTTCACTTACTTATTTTTTAGCTCCTTCTGCCGTATTGGTTTATGTAGTGATTGTTTCAGCATTTCCCCATCTTTGTTCTAAATATTTAGATAATTTAGTCCAGATTTGTTGGTTCTTGTCTATATACTTACCTTTTATAAGCATAGTTAAACGATCTGTTCCTATCATTTCGTGAGTTTTTATTAGCCACTGGTCTATTGTAGGCATCTCTGGGTTTTTCCACATGGATGCGTATGTTAATCTTGCTGCAGCAAGCATGTAGAATAATACTCTTTCCTTTTCTTGATCTAACTTCTCTTCTTGTATACCCAGTAGAAAGGTTTCAGGTTTAAATGAGATATTGCATTCTAATATTTCATTACAAATTTTTTGAATCTGCAACCAGAATTTTTTGGCTTTTTCACAGGTCCACCACGCGTGGTAAAATGTTCCTGGGTTATGTTCACACTTCCAACATTTACTGCTCGTTTTTTTGTACATTTTAGCCAATCTGTGCGGGGAGAGATGCCATCTATAGAACATTTTATAACAGTTTTCCTGAATGTTCTGACTTAAAGTAAATTTCATTTTTTTTGTCCACATTATTTCCCATTTTTCCAATTGTATTGGATGTCCAATATTCTGTGCCCATTTTATCATGTTCTCTTTGATTGTCTCCTCTTGGGTTTCCCATTCTAACAAAGTTTGGTAAAATCTGGCGATCATCTCTTTATTTCCAGGGTTAACAATTTTATCCCATATAGAATTTGTTTTTTCTATGCCTTCCAATTTTGTATCCATTTTAGTTCTTTCTTTAATTTGTCTATATAGGTACCAGTGACATATTATTCCGTCTTCTTCCAATTCTTCTTGTGTTTTAATTATGTATTGTCCATTTTCAATCTTTAATATATCTTTGTATGTTATCCATTTCTGTGACTTTGTCTTTTCTCTACTAAATAGTGCTTCGTGGGGTGACATCCACATCGGTAGTTTTGGACATAATCTTGACTTATATTTTTTCCATATTTTTATTAAAGCTCTTCTAATGAAATGATTATTAAAATCTCTATTGACTGCTTCTTTATTATAAAATAAATATGCATGCCACCCGAATCGATTGTTTGTTCCTTCAAGTTTTAATAACTTCGGGTCCTCTAATGTTGTCCATTCTTTTATCCATGACAAACAACAAGCTTCATAGTATAATTTTAAATTTGGTACATCTAGGCCGCCTCTTTTATTTATATCTTGTAGGACTTTCATTTTTACTCTGGGCTTTTTTTCCATCCAAATAAATCTAGAGATATCTCTCTGCCACTTCATGAATACTGCGTTGTTGTGTATAATGGGTATCGTCTGAAATAGATATATCATTTTAGGCAAGCAGTTCATTTTAATTGTCGCTATTCTACCAAGAAAGGATAACTTTAAATTTTGCCAGTTTTTCAGATCTTTTTTAATTTCTGTCCATAATTTCTCATAGTTATTTTGAAACAATTCAGAATTCTTGTTTGTGACCTCTATTCCTAAATACCGTGCTTTTTTGACTATTTTGTATCCAGATTTTTGCACCAATATCTCTTCTTCTTCTTGCTTCATATTTTTTGTTATTATTACCGTTTTTTCCTTATTTATTTTCAATCCCGTTAATATCTCAAAGTCTTTGAGTATTGTTATTAATGTCGAGATTTCCTCTATTGGATCCCCTAATGATATCAATAAATCGTCTGCATATAACTTTATTTTGTAGTTGTATTTGCCTAATTTAATTCCTTGTATTTTGTTTTCTTCTCTTATTTTTATACTCAAAATCTCCATTACTAGCAAAAATAATAGTGGGGAAAGCGGACATCCCTGTCTCGTACCTTTTTGGATTCGTATTTCCTTTGTTCTTTCCCCATTTATTATTAGCTTTGCCTTCTGGTCATCATAAATTGCTTCGATCCATTTTGAAAATTCTTTCCCTACATTAATTATTTCCAGAATGTCCGATATTATTTCCCAATTCACATTATCGAAAGCCTTTTCGATATCCAAAAAGATTAAGGCAAGTTTCTTGTCCACCTGACAATCACAATATTCAATCAAGTTGAGAACATGTCGTATATTATCTTTTATGTATCTTCCAGGAATAAAACCTCTTTGGTCAGTGTGTATCCAATCTGCAAGTACTTTCTTCAATCTGAGGGCCAAAATTGATGCAAAAATTTTGTAATCTACGTTTAGTAACGAAATTGGATGATAATTTTTGGGATCTTGTGGGTCCCTGTTTTCTTTATGTATTAATATAATATTTGCCCCTTTCCAAGAGTTAGGTATGGATCCTTTTTTTATTCTATCTAGGGTTTTTTTCAAAGGCAAGATTAGTTGATCCTCCATAACTTGATAATATTTTGGAGTAAACCCATCTGGGCCTGGTGATTTCCCTATCTTCATTCTTTTAATCGCCTCTGAAATTTCTGCAATTGTTATTGGCTGATTTAATTTTTGCTGCTGTTCTTCGGTAAGTTTTAACAGTGAATTATCCCCTAGGAAAGCTTGTATACTTCCTGTGCTTGCTTCTCTTTTTTTATATAATGATTCGTAGTATTTCCTGAATATTACTTTAATTTTATCTTGGTCTGAATATATCTGTGCTCCCTCCTTAATCTTTGCAATGTGATTTCTTTCTTTATCTTTTCTTAATTTCACTGCCAGCCACCTCCCTAGTTTGTTCAAATTTTCAAATTGTGCTTGTTTCGTGTATTGTAATTTTTTATGAATTTCTTCTATTGTTTCAAATGATAATTGCTGTTGTAGTATTTTTATTTCCCTTAGTATCTGTTTGTTTAACGGGTCATCTTGAAGTTCTCTTTCTTTTTTCCTTATTTCTTCTTTTATCTTTGTTGTTTTCTCCATTTTTCTTTTTTTAATTTCTAACCCCAGCACCACATTTTGAGTGTGCCCCTCCAAGTAGGACCAAAGCCAATGTAAAACAGTGTTTCCTATTCCCATCCCAGAAAGGTGGCCCAGAAGGATGCCACGGTCAATTGTATCAAAAGCCACTGAGATGTCCAACAGAACCAACAGGGACACACTTCCCTTCTCCAGTTCTTGGCATAGGTTATCCACTAAGGTGACCAAATCTGTGTCTATCCCATGACCAGGCCTGAATCCAGATTGAAATGGATACCTAGATAATTCATTTCATCCAGGAACTGCTGGAGCTGGGAGCCACAATATGCTCCAGAACCTTGCCTAAAAATGGAATAGTGGAGACTGGTCAATAATCTCTGATATTCTTAAGGGGAAAAGCTCTTCCAAGGTAACTTACATAAACATTTGTAAAAGAAAATCCAGATAAAATCAACCCATTATGATCATGAAACTAGGGGCTTTATCAGACCAGGCAAATATGGCATTATAACGACACCTAATGAACATGAAAGGGTGCACATATCAGATAACATTGTCCTTTCACAATCATGAAATGTAAATGAGCCATTCTATTTTATTGAAGGGCCAAGCTGTCAATAGATCTACCATGGTGCTTTTTTTGCCAGCATTGATGGCATTTGAAACCTTGCGGCATTGTGCTCATATGAATACAGTGTCAACGACAGAACACTTCCAGGTGAGATCGTGACAGCCAGGTAAGGGATGCACTTTTTATGAACCTCCCCAGTGTACTTTTAACTTTTAAAGTATATTTCTGTGCTTGTGTTAACGTTTTATGTCTTGATTTTGTTTTATTTTTTGAATTTGCCACGCTCGCGTCTTCTTGCAAGAATCGGTGAGATCTCAAACCAGGAAGAAAAAGGAGCTCTGTTCATGCTCTGTTTATGCTGGGGCTTCCTCTTTAACAGTGCTCAATGTAGGTCTGGTAAAGGGGATTCTTTTGACGGCATAAAAACATTTCAAAATATACCAGCAAAAGAACATTTCTGGAGGGTGGCCTGATAAAGTCCTAAAGCAGTAACATTAACAGCAATCTACAGTCTAGCCCAGTAGGTCCAGAAAAACAACTTACAACAATACCATAAAACAATAAAGGGTCCTAGACATTCCACTAATTAAAAGAAGAATGACACAAATGAGTTTCAAGTGTTGTTATAAAAAGTAGCTAAGAAGAGAATAAGTTTACTTCCCTTGGGAAGGAAATTCACAAATATGGAGCTACTACTAAAAAGATCTCGTGAAGTTCCCACCCACCAGTCTAATGAACCCCAAATGGTTGGCTATAAACAGGGTCTCTGAAGTCTGCCTTAAGTATCACTGTGTCAAACCTTATGCTGCCCTTTTCTTTGCAGAGAGTCAGAGCTTTCTGTGCAAAATGCAATGTCTCCTGCACAAGAAATATGGGCTTTATGCAAGAAACATGCATTTTTCTCCACAAAATATTAATTTTTTTGTGCAGAAAAATTGTGTTTCCATAAAATAACTCCCTGATAAGACTTCATAAACTACAAAGGATCTTCATCAGTGATCTATTCTCAGGGGTTTCTCAATCACCAGGAACCCCATTATTCTGCAGAGGAACAAATATAAACAAATATTCTTTCCAGCAGAAATCACTGCCATGAAAACTCTCTGGCACTAGGGATGTTATCAGATGCAGCAAATATGGCATCACAGTGATGCCCAATGAATGTGAAAGCATGCCCATTTCACACAACATCCTGCTATGATGTTTTTCTTTTGTTAATAAGGCATTCTTTTCTTATTGATGGACCAAGCCATCAATTGATCAGCTGTGTTGTTGTTGTTTTCACGTAATTGCAGGCATCTGAAATAGTGCCCTGTTCTACTGGCATGATTCCAGCATCAGTGGGTGGTTCCCACCAGTACACTTCCAGGTGAGAATGCGAAAACTAGGTACGGCACAGTCTTTTTATGAACATCCTTGTTTTATAGGTAAGTTTTTAAGTGTGTTTCTGTGCTTGTGTGTTCATTTCGTTTTTTAATTTAGCTTTTTTTTTAACTTTTAAGCACGCTCACGTCTTCTCGTGAGAATAATAATAATAATAATATTTATTTTTACCCCGCCCCTCTGTTAAAAACAATCGGGGTGGCTTACAACAGTTAAAATACAACAATACTGACTAAAATAAACAAATACAAAAATCAAGAGCCAGCGAGACTAAAAGAGGCCAGGAGATGCAGCTTCTTAGGCCAGGATCTAATCAGAAAAGGCCTGCCGAAAGAGATCCGTCTTTAGTGCTTTTTAAAAGCTACTCAAGCTCATCATCTGACAGATCTCGTTCGGCAGGCCATTCCATAATTTGGGGGCAATTACCGAAAAGGCCCTCTGGGAGGTTGCAGACAGCCTAGATTTTTGTGGCTGAAGCAAATTCCTCCCAGAGGGCCAGAGTGCGCGGCGAGGATTGTATGGGATGAGGCAGTTCCGAAGATAAAGTGGACCCAAGCCATTTAGGGCTTTAAAGGTAATAACAAACACCTTATACTAGCTGAGAACCACCAAGATCACATGCACCCACCAGCGTGGAAGCACATGGCTGCTTTTTCATGCTATTATGACAATATTTGATATAAAAGGTTATTGTGCCAGGACACTTACACTTTGAAATATGGTGGGGAAAAAATGTTTTTAGAGGCTCCTCTGATAAAGTTCTAGTTCTTTGTGTCACTAAACCTTAGAGCAGAACTTTTTTTTAGCACTAGGTGCTTTCTGTTTCTTTTTAATATTGTTATACAGACCTATGTACATATTCATGCATGTTTCAATCTGTAAACAGCTTTGGGAACTCTGGTGAATTGAAGGGTGGGTTACAAAATCAAATAATCACCATTTAAATCAACAGGTAAGTAAACACATTAAAAGCTGATCTGCCTATTGCAATCAGAGGGGTTCTAGGCCTGGTTCATGGCAGCTTTTAATTAATAACCTGCCCAAAGCAGGCTGTAAATAAAGAGGTTCAACAAGCTCTGATGAAGATGCTAAGATTTCCTTTCTGCACAGTTCATGCTTTCCGTCCCCAGGCTCATTAACATATGCTGAACGGGTTTCACAAAGTTTGCTCCCAAGCCTCTGCAACTCGGGACATCATGTGACTCCTGAGTCATTTTTCTCCAGCTGAGGGTACATTTTATCTTGCCAGACATTTCCACAGTTTGTGTGAGTCTGGTTTGGCCAGCTACACATGATGTGGCTGTCTGCTTGCCTGAGAGCAGGAGGGAAGGTTTCGGGTTTCATTTTCCTCTTCACACTGTGCTTTTTAAGTTTCCAAAACAGTTCCTAAGTACTAAACATATGCTCGTTGTGCTTATTTCTGGCAAACGGCGCTGAGAGCAGGCTAGGAGTGGTTTGTTGATTTATAATAAAACATATCTCAAGGGTCTTCAAAGAGGAGCTTAATGAATTTTGTGTAAGTTGGGGGGTGGGTGGGTGAAAGTTACATTTCTCAAGGTGCCCTTTCTTAAGGTTTGTAAAAATAATAAGTTGAACAGCATAATTTTGTGTGAGGGGTTCATGAAGTATGGAATGTACTTATCTAGACCCATATTAAATAGGATTTATTGCACACGTCCACCCGTAACAAGATCAAATGAACACAGTGAGGTCTGTTAACCAAATAAAATAAATAACCCAGCCAAACTGCACATTTCAAGCAAGTAGAACTGGAAATCTAGCACTGAACTGAAGCCATCTGCAGAATTACAGTAGACTTTTGTGAATACTCAAATCTGAATAATTGGAGATCATTGAACCATTTGTGTCCTGAGTAATGCTTAAAGTCAGTGCTCCTTAGGGTCATGCTTATCTATGATAAGACTCCATTTCACCTTGTGAAATTTATGTCTGGATTTAATTTAAGCTTGCTTTCAGAACTGCAGTGAAACACAAACTTAAATGGAGAATTCTATCCTATCCCAGGAATAGATGACCTTTCTAATTTTTAAAATTTAGAAGTCTTTCTCTTATGTATGAGAAATTTTTGGGTAAATAACATTCCTCAAAAAGAAAACTAAAACATCACCCCCTTTTTTACTGTCCAAATTCAATATGCTTAGTTATTACCAAGCATCTCATACCTACTTATCATGCAGGCAGTCAAGATGAGAAGCCTATCACAAAAATGGTGACATCCCTAATTCATTGCTAAGAATGTGGAGGGCTAAAAGGATGGAAGTGGGGATATGGGCATAAACTGAAGCCCCACCCTCAGATATTACAATGAACAGAGCAGTTCTTTATGCGCTGAGGGACTTACCACATATAGGAGAGGAAGAAGAAGAGAAGCATGAGAGTAGCATATCCCATCTTGCCTTATCACACGATGTCAGCATGTTTCACTTGTTCTCCTGTTCCTGTCCCATGGGAGACAGTGGTAAAGGTGGGTTTTTTGCTAATGGACTTTTCCAGCTAGCAAAAAGACTCACATTTACCACTGTCTCCCATGGGACCAAAGAGGAGAACAGCTGAAACACGCCAATGTCATGCAATAAGGCAAGACGGGCACTATTATTGGGGTTCACTGCCACATCCTTCCCCCCTCTGAGTGTGAATAAGGTTAAATTGGCCCAATGACCAAAAATCTTGAGAAGGCAAGGCTTTTACAAGACCACCATAATGGTGCTCAGCTAAACATGGTTACAAAACCCTCTTGAGTTCTCAGCATTCAATACACAAAAGTCAAAGTTACTTCTAATTGTACAGTGATGTTTCATGGTGAGGCTTACACTTGTGATCATATCCCTTCACATGTTGTGGTGAATGCCTGAGCAGGACTATAGTTGAATCCATAGGGAATCAAGCCCATCCATCCATCCATCCATTCCTTTATTTATATCCCATCTTTCTCTCAGACGGGGACTCAAGGCAGCTTACAAAAGACAGAAAATTACAAGAATGTAAAAAAAAGAGAGAATAAATTATACTCAACTAACAACAGAATTAAAACCATTTAAAATGATACTTTAATACAAAGATTAAAACAGTACATCATATAAAAATCCCTTCTTTTGTTAACAATCAATTTCCAAAAGCCTGCTGCAATAGAAAGTCTTCACCTGCTACCAAAAAGACAAAAAAGGAGCTATCTTAACTTCCCTAAGAAGGGAGTTAGTTCCAAAGTCCAGGAGCAACCAAAGAGAAGGCCTTCTCCTATGTTGCCATCAAAGATGCATGTGAAGGTGGAGGCACTAAGAGAAGTTCCTCCCCTGAAGATCTCAGAGCTCATGCAGGTCCTTCAGATAGCCTGATCTTCAGCCACATAGGGCTTTATAGGTCATAACCAGCACTTTGAATTGTGCCTGGAAACAGACCGGTAACTAGAGGAGCTGTTGCAACAAGGGGTTAAACAAGACTTTAAGAACTAAGCAAGCAAAGCCAGGATGGTCAAATCTGTCAAATTCAGCTTCTCCACATTCATTTAAAAATATATAAATCTCAGGATCTTATTATCCTGAATATAAAGAAATTGCAAATGTGGGCAAACTCTTATTTTTTAAAAAGAGAACTGAAATAAAATCTACAAAGTTTATGGACATCAGAAAACTAAGAGGTAATTGAAAGATCACATGAAAAGTCACATGTGAACACAGAGATGATGATCAGGGAAGATGAATCTATGTAGTATGTCTGGAATATGCCATTTCTGGAAGTGGGGCTTTTGCTGGATCAAAAGTTAATTGTGTTTTTATGCTGTAATACAACGCTATGACTATTCTGGTATAACTTCTAATAGCAACTCAGGTGGTGAGCACTATGGAAATAGACCCAAAAAGGCCAGTGAAAAACATGAGGAAAGTATTAGCAAGCCCGTTCCTTATGTGGATTGAGCATGCTCAGTAGCTATGGAATGCTGAGGCTCCACTGGAAAATAAAAATGAAAAGCAGTGTGTAGGAATGGGAGTGGAATGCCTTTTTAGAGCTCTTTATTGTATGTTACAGTGCTGGCGTGAGTTATAAATCCTGACTTGATCTGTCCGCATGTAGTAACCAAGAAAAGTCAAAGGGAAACATCCTGCTCCATGGGTCACCTTGAAATTGTGGGCTTGTTGTTGTCACTGCTGCTTGTCAAGAAAATTCATGAATCTTCATAAAAGGGTTTTATGCCTTTATGTAAATTGCATTTTTGTGCATATTTATTTATTTAAATGTTTTGTCTGTCTTCTGGGACAGGACCCAAGGTAGCTCAGATCAAGTTAAGAACAAAGGCTGGAATTCTCTATCTACAGCCTTGCCTAGAGCGGCTATTTACCCCACCTTGGTGTCAGGAAATGACATGGATGTGACCACAAGATGGAGCTGTAAGCTTAGAAATGAAAGTAGTTAAGCTCCAGTGGCAGGTGTGTGTGTGAGTTAGCACTTGAGAGTATGCACATCTGAGATGCCTGATATAACAGGCATTATTTAACTACCTATAAAAAGGAGATGGGAATTATCTCCAGTGTGGGTTTGTTGTGGATGGTGGTTGGTGAATCAGTTTTTTGGTTTGAGAGAGATTTATGAGTTTTAGAGATGGCTGTTGTATACTCTGTATATATATTGTAAATATACTGCAAACAAAGATTAAAGCCCTCAAGTTGAGTGAAGGCTGGCCTTGTTGCTGTCTTTATTTGGCAAGCCAGAGCTCAAGGCAGTGTGCTGGGCTGAAGGATTTTTCCTTCTCAGCCTGAAGTCTTTTGCAGAAATCTCTCCAGAAAACCTTCTCCTTGACGTCCTGTCGACGTGGAACAACTCTGCAGGTGGTCATGGTGTACACAGTGTGTCTTTCTACACCCCAACATGGCCTGTGTGGCTGTGGTTGTGTTTTTTTCTCTTTGTGCATGTATGCATGCACATTTAGTTTCGGAAAAGGAAAAAAATGCACCAGTTTTGCTCAGGTAACTTCCATGCAAAATATATTTTGTGCAGGTTGCAGCAACCATACCCCCCCCCCATGGTGCCTCTGTCTCACACTAGAGGTGAGATCTCTTGAGGAGATAGGAGAAACCTCAAGATCACATCTCGTTATGCTGAGACGGCCAATTAAAAGCTTGGGATTAGTGGGATTTCTCCACACACACCCTACTGTTGTGGTTGTGCGCTCTCGCTCTCTCTCTCTCTGTGTGTGTATGTGCACACACCTGTTTGTATTCACTGCAGGGAGGGGAAAAGACATCAGTTTTGTGCAGAGACAAAGTTTTTGGGAAAATTGCAGAAAATGACACACGCACAAGGTCTCATGGTCTTGCACTGGTAAACTCACTTGAGGGCATTGGAGAACCCATGAGATGTTGGACTTTATCAGACAAGCCTCTACAATTGTTCTTTTGCTGGCATATTTTGTACCATTTTTATGCCAGCAAAAGAACCCTTTCTACCAGACCTACCTTTCTTCCCCATGAATAGGCAGCCCCAGCATTGATGGAGAGTGAACAGAGCTCCATTTCCTTCCATGCCTGTGATCTTGCAGATTCTCATGAGAAGATGCGAGTGCAATAAATTCAAAAAACAAAGAAAAAGAAACACACAAACCATAGACACAAGCACAGAAACACACATTTAAAATTACAAGTAAACTGGGCAGGTTCATAAAAAGAGCATCCCCTACCTGGCTGTTGCGATCTCACCGGGAAGTGTTCTGTCATTGACGCATATTCAAGTGAGCACAATGGTGTGAAGTTTCCGGCACAAAAGCAGAACAGAAGATCTATTGACAGCTTGGCCCATCAATAAAATAGAACGGTTTTTGGACTTGACATGCTTGTGAAAGGATGATGTCATCTTATATACATGCCCTTTTGCATTCATTAAGCATCGTTACGATGCCATCTTTGCTGCATCTGATAAAATCTGTTGTCTTGCTATGCAGAAAATGAGATTCCTTCACACTCTTTTTGCTTAGAGCATTTTAGAAGATAGAAAATATCCTAGAAGACTAAACTGAGGCTGTTGTAGAAAATAGGCTGTTGTATTTTGGACATATTGTGAGATGACATGATGAACTGAAGAAGACGATAATGCTGAGCAAAACAGAAGGCAGTAGAAAAGGAGGAAGAGACAGTTCTGAGTTTGCAAGAGTAGAGCAGGACAGCTGATGACCAGAGCTTGGGGAGGTCTCTCATTCATAGGGTTGCCACGAGTCAAAGCTGGCTTGATGACAAAAAACAATTAATTCCAGAAGATGACATGACTACTTGGCAGTTAGGCAGACTGGAAGCACTCCTTCTAGGACGCGGGTGGACCAATTCCCAATCCATGGCGAGGCACACCACTGCCTTGACTGTTGAAATTATTGTCATCAGAGAATTTGGGCAGCAATTTTGGTGGTTCTCTATGGAGTGGGAAGCTGCAGTGGCAGCTTGGTGGTCCTCATGTCAGTAGGACAGTGAATCTATTCTGAGTTTCAGTCCAAATTTTAAAAGAGCTCACTACTGTATTGAACACTACACCCTAAATAGGTCCAGCACTCAGATAGTTCCTTTTAAAACTCATAGTAAACCCCAAAGTTTAATTTACTGCTCCACTGACATGGGAACCATCAGCCACCACTAGCCAGGTGTCAGATAGTTGGTACCAGAGAGTCCTACAGGGAAGTGAAGGTGGAAAGGGGGCCCTCTTTGGTACATGGCAACATGTTGGCATCACATTAGTACTCGCACTGGCAGTTTATAGGAATGAGTGGGTTTGGAAAAATGGTGGGACTCCCATCCCCAACTTAGGAAGAAGGGGTCCACAGCAACATTTTGTTGCAGATCCCCCTTCTTTTTGCATACAGGGCAAAATTCTTCTGCTATATTCCCTCACCCATCATTGAAGCAACATGTCAAACCATCTTTATCTCTGCAACATCCACCACGTCCCCTGAGAGGCTTCTCAGAACTCCAATAGGACTCTTTGTCAAGGATGATTTTTCTTGATGATCAGCATAACTTTTGCTATTCTTTGTTTCTCCCCCTTTCATGTGAGCCCAACGTATTTTTCCAGGGTGTGAAATTGGTTCAAGATATTTTACTCGGGCCTTTTCCCTGGAGAGCCCATTCAGCACTCAAAGACGGCACAAACTGTCAAAGATGCTTTTCCTGACATTTAGCACAAGTTCTACCTTTCTTCATGTTTCCCTTTTTATGCTACTCCCTTTTCCCTTCATTTAAAACATTGTTTTCCAAAGGAAATGTAATTAAAAGCATGTCTGTCTTACAAAAACAAAGCCTATTATGTAAACCATTGAGATTTATTCTTCGAAAAGAAAGGCTTGTTGTTGCTTCTAAGAAGAATGAGACTGCATTTCATTTTGTTTTAAAAAAGATAACATGGGGGAAGGCAAATTCATAACTGATCACAGTGAAATGGACTGGAAAGCCCAGTTATCTTGCAATAGGAAACAATGCATCGACCATCACATTTTCCTTAAAATTCATTCTGGCTCATGGAAACCAAAGTCTTACTGTCCAGAAATTTTTTTTCATTGTGATTAGGTTCCACTGAAAGCCACAGAATGGATTAAGTTCCACTGAAAGCCACTCTACCTATTACACACAATGAAGCTGAAGACTGAGGTGGCACGATTTGGGACATTATTGCTCTATGCATCATGTGGGAATTCAACTTTATGAATGCTCCCCTATATAAAGTATTGACAACATCAGTAAATGTCCACAAGTCAGCAAGTGCCTGAGAAAACAGGTAGCTGGAGTATAGGAGCTGTCAAGTAGTCCGTCCAGTCTGGGTCAGTCACAGGTTGTTTAAGCAAGATGAAGGCAGAAGCACAAGGATGGTTGAGAGCCAGTCCAGTGGTCGTATCAGCAGGTCAGAAGCCAAGGTACACAAGCCTGCAGGGAGTTGACAGAGTAGTCTGAAACATAGCCAGTCCATGGTCATGAAAAAATAGGAATATGAGAGTGTACAGTACTGCCAGTCATGCGGATAAGGGAGTTGTCAGCACTAAGGCTGAGGGAGAACTGCCTGGATATTTATGAACAGGTCCTTCAAGGCCACAGGTGCCTAATTAGTCAGTGTCTATTACTTAACCAGCACTAGGCTTGGTGTTTCTCTCAATGAAGGATGGGGGCATGTCGTCTTCAGTGTCTGCAGCCTCTGCCAACTCTCTTCAGACTCAGAGAGAGTTCCACTGTCAGGAGCTGTAGACCCTGGTATCACTCATACATATGTATAAGTGTGTGTGTGTGTGTGTATGTATATATATATATATATATGTGTGTGTGTGTGTGTATATATATATATATATATATATATATGTTGTTGTTGTGCAAATGTATCATGGGGTTTTCTTGGCAAGATTTGTTCAGAAAGGGTTTGCCTTTGCCTTTCTCTGTGACTGAGACAGTGTAATTTGCAAAAAAACACCAATCCAAAACCAAACACCAACCCTTGGAAGAGTCCTAGTGCCAATCCAAGAAACCACTAAAAATGAGTCTCTGAAATAATGAAATGAATGGCAACAACTGGCTGATCCCAGCAAGGAACTATATTTCAAAAATTCACACTTCTTTAGACCAAACTGGAAGAGACACGTCAAAAAAAGGGTGCTGAGATCAGTCATTCTTTCTGATATGCTGCAGTACAGTGCACAGAGAGAACCCTTATATGTGGAGGATCAGTCTAAAATATGACAGCCCCACTTCAGTCAAAACTGATACAACCCAGAAGTCTGTAGAATCAATTGCTCATTTAATTCTGCATAATAATGTGTAAACTGTCTCTGAACAGTCATAACTAACATTTGCAGGTTTTATGCTCAGATTATCCCATGCCACTTTAAAGATTAACTAGTCTGTTTTGGCAAAAAGGGTCTGAAAGACAACTACATAACACATTGGATTTAATCCAAAGACTCACTCAGAGCATGGAAAAAACGTGCCATAGCTAATAATGTTACGTGCAGCCAAATCTGGTTTAAGGTGGTCAGGATGCTGTAGCAATTTCAACAACAACAACAATAATAATAATAATAATAATAATAATAGGGGCTTGTGCAATATACTGTAGGAGAGAGAGAGAGAGAGAGAGAGAGAGAATGAGAGAGAGAGAGAGAGAGAGAGAGAGAGAGATTGGATACAAAGTGAAATAGCAGCAGCACAGTAATCTTCATGTGTGAATGCATTTTAAACTCTGTAACTTCAGGGAGACTAACCCATTTATTTTTTACTCAGTTACTCAAATGATAACAAAAGCATGTGACACAGATTCCATCTAAACTTTAGAAAGATTATCTTTACTGTAAAAGCTGTTTGACAATGGAATCAAATGCCATGGAGGGTGGTGGACACACCTTCTTTGGAAGTCTTTAAACACAGATTGGATGGACATATTTCAGGACTGTTTTAGTTATATATTCCAGCATGGCAGGAGTTGGACTAGATTGCCCTTGTGGCCCATTCCAACTCTAAGATTCTATGATTCTATGATACCTGTTTCCCCCCAATGCTGATCTTCTACCCAGTGAGAGATCTGCTGCAATTGCACCAATGGAACCAGTGGTAATCTGGACCTGCTTGTATCTATTATTTTGGAGGATAACAAAGAGTGCAAAAGGTTATTATTTTTTTTCCAAAACAGCAGGGAAAAGTTGTAACAACTTTAGAATTTTTTTTTATATGGGTATAACAAGTGACATTTATTTTGAGAGACAGAAATCAGGATTTTGGATAGCTCCTTGAAAGTTTAAACTAAAGTACTGTCTATTTTCCTTTACGGATCTGAAACATGGGTCACCTATCGCCAATACTTATGACTCCTCGAACGCTTTCATCAGTGCTGTATATGCACAATCCTGAATATACACTGGACTGACTATGTGATGAATGTTGCTGTCCTTGAACAAGCAGGGATCACCAGCATTGAGGCCATGATATTGAGAACACAGCTGCGCTGGGCAGGGCACATTTCTAGGATGGAGGACCATCACCTCCCAAAAATAGTACTCTACGGTGAACTCGCCACGGGTCAGTGTAAGAGGGGTGCTCCAAAAAAGCGATACAAGGATTCCCTGAAACAACATCTCAGGCTCGGCCAAATTGATCACCAACAATGGTCCACCCTGGCCTCAAATTGGGAGGCATGGAGACGCACTATCCACAATGCTGCAACCTTATTTGAGAACTCACGCTGAACAAGTCTTGAAGAGAAACGACAACGCAGAAAGTATCACAACCCGGAAACATCACCCAAGGAGACCTTCTGCTGTGCTTTCTGCAACTGGACTTGTTTATCTCGGATTGGCCTTTTTAGTCATCAGCGCACTTGCAGAAAGCACAGGATGAGTCCTTCCTGAATCTTCGTTTGTGAAGAAAAGCCAGAGAGAGAGAGAGAGACAGTCACTGCGGGTGAAGTCAGAATGGGGCAATGCATCATGTGATCAACAAGGAGGGGGTCGCTCTACCCCCCCTTCGTTGATCACATGGGTTCCCTGTTCAGACCTTACTACAATGACAGTGATGGTCAGGCTCTTGCAGAGAGCTGCTTGGCTGGGGGTTCAGGCAACTGTGGCAGTGGCACTGAGGGAGGAGGGCCAGTGGGACTAATGCTGTGTTGGCCCAGTGGCTCATCTGGACTATGGCACAGCTCCAGAATGGATCTATGCTGGAACATATAGCTGGCACCACGTCGATACAGGCAACTCCTGAACATAATGCTCTGGACTGGCCCTAGGTTATGGCGCCAGTATAGATGAGTCTCTGTCATTGTTCCTTCTCATAATAACATCTCACAATTGATGGAAGCATCTCCTCAGTTTCCCTCAATTCAGGCTGAGGTGGAGCCTCACCCATTGAAGTTCCTCATCAGCTTCATCAGTCACTAGCTACTCTGATTGTGGGGGTGCTGTCATCTGGAGCCATATCAGACTCTCCTGCATAGGATTCCTTTGATTCCATGGTGTGAGTTACTATATGGCATGTTTTCCAAGTCTTTCCAAGACTTGGGGGCCGTTTATACGGCAAAATAAATCCTCAAAGAATGTGACAAGAAGCCTGATAGTTCCCAAGCATTTCGAAGCCACAGCTCCCTTTTCAGAAAGAGGGGGTAGAAAAAACCCATAAGTCGCGCAGTATCAGCTTTCGCTAGTTTTCCCGACTTTTTTGATTAAGTTCGCAAAAATGCACACAATTGGTCGTGGGAACTTACCATCCATGTGAACTTGCATCGATCTTTTCGAATTAGCGTGAGCAGAGCTGAATCCTGATTGGTTGGAGTGATCATTGTGCCTTCTCCAAATAGACGGAGGGGTTGGAGAGAGAAATCCACCAAGCCTGCCATTTGCCCCTTCTTCTTTTAGCAGCCCACTTTGGGAAATCTGCTCTGAGCCCTTCCTGTCTGTTTCAAATGAAGGCTTTGGGGGTAGGGCAGATGATCGGGAATGGGGCTAGCCCCTGCTTGGGTGGTGTGTGCATGTGTATGTGTGTGCATTCATCCGTGCAGCAACCGGCCGATCACACGTTTGTGCTTTTTTGTTTGTTTGTCCTTCCACTCACTTGCCTTTATTCAAGGCTTTCAGGGCAGGGAAGATGATTAGGAATGCTTGGGTGGTGTGTGTATGTGTGTGTGTGTGTGTGTGTGTACGATCGCTCCCTCAGGCTTTTGTTTGTCTGTGCTTCCCTTCACTCCTTTCTTTATTCAAGGCTTTCGGAGCAGGGGAAGATGATTGGGAACTTGACAGCTCATTCTGTCCTACTTTTGTTTGTTTGTGCTTTTCTTCCCTCTCATTATTTATGGTCTATTACCCTCTCCTTGCTCCCTCCCCACCTCCTGCCTGGCTTTAATCATCTGGAGGCCATGCCCCCCCACTTTTGCCTGTGTAAACTAAGGAAAACCAAAACTTGCTGCATCTTCCGAATAAGCCAGAATTCATGTGAATTATGTGCTCCTGATGCAAAAGAACGGTAATCTGGAATCTCGTGAACTTTTTCCTGTCATGGAACTGGCATCTTTGAAAGGAGGCTATGAAGGGACTAGATAAGATCCTCAAGTGTAAAGTTATGTCATTAAATACTACAGTCAGAATTTTTCATGGCATAGTATTTCTGATTTCTATGTATTGGTTTGAAAGGCAGATAGTGAAGAAAGGTGACAGGAAGAAAACCAATTCATTTGGAATCTGGTGCTGGAGAAGAGTTCTGTGAATAGTCAAGACTGTAAAAAGACAAACGAATGGGTCCTAGAGCAAATCAGGCCTGAATGCTCGCTGGAAGCCAAGCTGTCTAAACTGAATCTGTTGTATATTGGATGTACCATGAGTCAACATGACTTATTGGAAAAGAGGATAATGCTCAGTAAAGTGGAAAGCAGTAGGAAAAGAGGAAGACTACAGGTACACTGATTCAATCAAGGAAGCCATGGCCCTGAGTTTGCAAGATCTGAGCAGGGTAATTGATGACCAGGACTTAGAGGTCTTCTATTCATAGGGTCAACTGGATGGCAAATAAGAACAAAACTGATGCAAGAGCAGATAGTGATCCATCTCCCCATCTTTTCCCCACACTGTGTTGGTTTCTATATCTGCCTGCTTTAAAAACCTGCAAACTTATTTTATTGGAGATAACCATAGGCAAAAGAAAAAATGGAAGGAGGGAAGTAAGAAAATAAGATTGAGAGCGAGAGAGGAGAGTCAATGTAGAAATAATTTCTTTAGGATAGTCATAATTTTGAGAGAGGAGTTTCCAAAAGATGAATTATGAAAAGTACTGCTCAGCAAAATTCACACTATGTCGGGTGTCACCAATTAAAGAGTAACCCTGTCACCTAAAGACTTGCACTCATCTCATTGACAAACCTATTAGGCCAGTGATGGTGAACCTATGACACACATGTCAGCACTGACACGCGTAGCCATTTCTGATGACACGCGGCTGCTGAGGCGGCTGCATGCTGAGAAGGATGTTTCATCCTCGGCTCCTGCATGGCCAAGTGCAGTAGCCAAGGATGAAACATTTGCTGCTCCTGAGGATAAAACAGTTGCAACTAGAGTCTTGGAGTTAGAGTCTAACTCTAAGGACATTTTCAGACACAAAAAAGTCATCCTGAGGGATCGGGAGAAGTACATGGCTGTTACGTGGCAGGGAGCCAGTTTCTGACGACGACGTCCCTCTTGCGTTACCCTCCGTATTCCTTCCATGACACATGGAAGGAAAAGTCACCACATTTTATTCATGAAGAACTTCTGTGAGTAAAAAGTGGTGCCTTTTCCTTACAGGTGACACGGAAGGAACACAGAGGGTAACGCGCGAGAGACGGCATCATCAGAAACTGGCCCCCTGACGCGAAACAGGTGCGTACCTCTCCCGAGCCCTCAGGACAACTTTTTTGTGTCTGAAAATATCCTAAGGCTCTAGTCGCAAATGTTTCATCCTCCTGTATTAGACACTCTGTGCCAGAGGTCCGTAGGCCAAAACAACAGAAGTCCAGCACAGAGCATCTAGTTCTGGGACTTCCGGTTAAGCCAGGATCTTTGCCCTCATTTCTGCCAACAGAGCAGGGAGCAGCGGAACGCAGCAGGGGATGCTGCTTGGACAATCAAGAGGACTGTCACTACGAACAGGAAATTTGGAGTGCCTGGAATCGACTACCAGACACTTTTAGCACCCTGAAAAGTATAGCAATGGCTTTACTCACAATTTTTCCCTCTACATACTTTTGTGAGGCCTTATTCTCAGAATTAAATAATATCAAAACCAGCAAAAGAAACAGATCCACAGATGAAGTTAGTAGCGCTTGCTTGGGCCTGAAGTGTACAAAATACCAACCTTCAATTGAAGATTTAACCAAAGAAATTCAGCAACAAAAAAGTCACTAATAGGCAGGTTAGTTAAAGAATTCTCCCTCCCCCTCACTTATCTTAGTTCACGGCACCCCACACAAGCTAAATAATATCAAGACCAACAAAAGAAACCGACTGATGGATGAACAAAGAAGTCACTAAGCAGGTAAGTTAAATAATTAGTTTTTGGTTTATTAAATACAATTATATATAACAATTATACATTTATGTTATTTAAACTATAAATATCATGAAATAATGTTTTTTCCTCAAAGTGACACACCACCCGAGTTATGCTCAGTTTTTTGGCGAAGTTTGACACACCAAGCTCAAAAGGTTGCCCATTACTGCATTAGGCCCAGTACTCCAGACCAAGCAATTTCTGAGTGAAAGCCACAGCTTTTATAAGGTGTAGCCCCACAGCTTCTAGCGCTTCAGATCCAGTCTTTCCATTGACTTTAATGAGAGTTCATGGCAGTTTACAGCTTGCACAAAGAGAATAAAGTATATGGGCAGCTAGGAAAAGTGAAGAGGTGTCATCTGTGTGAGGATTCCTTGTGCATATTACCCTTTGTAAAAAAAAAAAAAAAAAAAGCCAGTGACACCAGGAAATTGATTCTTCTTACTTCATCAAGCATTTCCTTTTAAATCACTCTGCTTGTAAAAGCATACAGGGCAGATTAGCCATTTGCCTGATAGAGAAACTCTTTTCCATATGGTTCAGTTAATATGGACTGAATATATATATATATATATATATATATATAACACACACACACACACACACACACACATATATATATGTGATTTGCAGAGAAAAACAAAGACTTGGCTAAGTCAACCTTGAAATTTTAGCCCTTCTGGGGAAGACTCACCATTTCTTGGCAGGGGTAGTATATATACACACTACACATCAACCCCAGCTTCTCAGAGTGTCTTAAGCGTAGGAATTATTTATTTATAAACCATTTTTCAAAACAAAATAAAATCTACTTTTTCCATTAAGCTGCCCAGGAAAGTTTAAATCATGTTGTTGTTAACTGCCCTTGAGTAAACCGCGACTCAGGGGGACCCCATGAATGAGACATCTCCAAGACCCCCTGTCCTCCACCATCTTGCAGGTTTAGGCCCATGACCTCTCTGATTGAGTCTATCTATCTGATGTGTGGTTTTCATTTTTTCCCCCTTCAGCTTTTCAAGCATTATTGGCATTTTTGGTGAGCCGTGTCTTCTCATGATGTGATCAAAATGTGACAGCCTCAAGTTAGTCATCTTGGCTTCTAGTGGGAGCTCTGGCTCAATCTGTTCTAAGATCCATTTGGTTGTCTTTTTGGCCATCCATGGTATCCTCAGTACTCTTCTACAACACCACATTTTGAATGAGTTGATTCTCCTTCAATCATACATGTTAAAAAACAACAATGAAATAAAAGGCAACAGATAAAACACTTCAGTTAATGTGGCAGGAAGATTAAAAATAACAGCTGAGTAGACCACTGGCCCTTTCACACAAAGCACTTGCAGCACTAGGGATTTTATCAGACGTGGCCAAAATTGTGGGATTACAATGTCATGGTGGCACGAACAGGCACAACTATTGCATGGCATTGCCATCTTTGCATGGTTCCTCCGTGCCCCAGCCATGAACAAGGCATTGTGTTTAACTGATGGGACAAGCCATCAATAGATCATCAATATTGCTTTTTTTCACAGTATTGAGGGCATGCAAAACCATGTCCCATTGTAATCGGGAGATTACAGCATGAATAGGCAGTCCTCAGCGAGAAAACCTCTGGGTGAGAATGCGAAATCAAATCATTGGACACTCTTTTTATGAACTGTCCTGTTTAGTTTCAATGTTTTTAGGTTTGTTTCAGTGCTTGTGTGTTCATTTACTTTGTTAATTAAAGTGTTTTTGGAGTTTTAAGCATGCTCGTGTCTTCTCATGGGAACCGCTGAAATCTCGCCTATGCTAAATCATTGAAGTAAACTCCTGTTCTTAAAGCACTAGTGGTTGGTGTGTGATAATTCCATGGTGGTTCTTTTGCATGATTACAGCAACATGTGATAATGAGTGTTATAATGCCATGATGTTTCCACTATCCTTACTTGCGGAATTACAGCATTTTTTTCCACACTAGTCTGATAATGTCCTATGATTCCACATTAAGTGCCATGGCAATATCATTTGGAAACATGATTTGTAATTTGGTGAGATGCTTAAAAGCTGTCTAAGGGCCCCTTCCTGAACTGAAACTCCCAGCATTCCATAAGCAGTTAAATGGAAGCATGGCACTATAGTTATGCAGTGTGAAAAGACCCCAGATGCATCTCAGAAAAGAGATGTATTTATGCAGTGGTGGAAGTGAAATGTGCTTTTTCTTGGCAGGGATTCCAAAGTCTAGGTCCAGGAAGGAAGAAAACCCTCTCCTGTCTCTCAACCAAGTGTAACACTGATGGAGACCACAGGAAAGCTCCTTTTTAGATTACCACTCCCAGAATCACCAATCAGTATGGATAAAAGCCATATTGCCTGGGGGATTCTGGGGGCTATAATCCAAAAATTTACTTTTTCCAGTTCCGGTGACATTACACTTCCTCTAAACATGGACGTTTTCTATTACTTTGTGCACTATAGGAATTGTCGTAAACTAGATGTTCATCTGCATAGCTTCTTATAAAGACTTTTGGAAACCTCATGGTCACTCTTTACATTTCCCACAAAATACCTCCAATGTTTGGCCCAAGCAAGCCTATCAAAATTATCCTCAGGGAAGAGTTTAGTTGCAACTTATGGATTTCCAAAACCCCACCAAGAGTTTCACTCGGCCTTGTCAAAATAAAATTCCTTAAATTTTTATTTTTTTAAATATTGCCCTAAAAGGAATGTCCAACTTTACCTTGAATTCTTCTTGAGGCAATTTTTATGAGGCAGGGGTAACTTGACACATTAGGGAGACATTATCTGGATAACACCTCCTTTAAAAAAAATGCTCTGCAATAGTTTCTAGGCATGTATTCTGTTAAACAACCTGCTGTTCAGAATGTCCAAGCAAAAGCTGTAGATTTATTGGCCCACAGATAGCATCTTTCAACATTGCTCAGTGATATATGTTAAACTTTCTAAGCTGATCATGAAGATATACACATTCACTCCACAGCTGACATATGGACCTCATCTCTTTCCCCTCCACTCTCTTCTCATTTTCCTTGGACTACATAGAGAGCAGCAAACCCTTGTGTTTGAGCTAGGGCTTCACTGGAACAGTTTAAAATAAACAAGGTTGAGATAATACAGCCTTTCTTTGCAGCCAGAAATGCTGGTTTCCTGCTTAAATGCATACCTTTGATGATGGTTCACTGGGAGAACTTGCCTTAGGTAAGAGAAACATAATTATGCAATTTGCAGCTAGAAAATGCCATTCTACATTTCTCTCTCTTAAAGAAACCCACAGTCCTGCCTTCTCGTATTTGCTCAGTTGAGGTATTAGCTCTCCTTTAGAGGTTTAAGCTCACAAATCTTTCTCATTTTAAAAGTGCCATGCTCATAGAGAACGCCAGAACGAAACTAGTAAATATAATGTGCTCGTTCTGTACAAGCTTGTAGGATGTACACTAATGTTTCAGATGCCTGTGTATTTATTAACTGTGAAATTCACACCACTCTAGCTTTCTCTCCCCTTTGAATGTCAAGCATCACAAATGCCAATGGAGTTCATACAAACACAGTGGTGGTAGTCAGTAAAGTAGTTCATTGGTAATGGCTGCTGGCTGCCCATAATATGGCACTCAAGGAGGGGGACTTCCTGGTCTGATCTGTAGACATCAGGAAGTGGCAGCAAAGACTTCCTGAGGCCAATACCCTAGGGCTTTTTCACACAGCACAATTATAGTGCTATGAGTCCACTTTAACTGCCATTGCTTCCTTGTATGGGATTCTGCTAGCTCCCCTCTTGGAATATCAAATAATTGGCTATATTTAATAATTTGGCTCAGTGTGACCATCCATGTGGTTACAGGAAAACAGGGATCCCCTAATACCAAAATGGGATTCATGAAAGACCAAGGGAAGGGCCTTTGAAAATTCCCCAAAAGACATAAGAAACTCAACGGAATAGTTCTCAGAGGTTCCTAGGCCAAAACAAAGGGTATTCTTCAACAATTAACAATTGCTAATGGCCAATACTTTTGGAACTGAATAGGAAATAGGCAAAGTCTTTTGCTTGGAGTGGAGTAGGAAAGGAAGAATCCATTTTACAAGCATTAAGATCTCATGCTATTGTTAAGTGGATTAGTGATTAACTCACTTCCAGGTGTTGAGTTTCTTATGTCATATCACTTCTTGGTGTTTGGGGACATTTGTATGCAGTCCGGTGGGAGGGTGCAGAGTGAAAATTTTACACCAAGTAAAGTCTTCCACTAGGGTTACCAAGTCAGGACCATCTCTGGCCCTGTGCTTTAAGTGGAAAATATATATATACTTGAAATCCAGGATGGAAAAAAGGGCAACACCTTAAGCCCTCCAGAACTCCTGCCAAAGATTCCCCATCCAATCACCCCAGCTACTCAAGCTGCTGCAAATGTGCTAAAAATGCAGCAGTTTGGGTGCTTCCTTCCCACAATCTCCTGAAAAGCACAAACCCTGAAATGGAGGTAGGAATAGCTATTTTTCAACTGAAAAATGAAACCAGAAGTGATGACATATCACTTCTGGTTGTTTGGGGACATTTGTATGCAGTCCAGTGGGAGGGTGCAGAATGAAAATTTTCCACCAAGTAAAGATGCCCACTATGGTTATGAAGTCAGGACTATCTCTGGCCCTGAGTATCAGCACCAGAAGCTGAGACTTAGGGATGGTCCCTTGTGATGTCACAGGAAGTGGTCCCTAATGATGTTGCAAATGTAATATAACCAGGGGTAGCCCTTGATGATATCACTAAACATGATCCATAAAGTATCAACCACAGTTGCAAAGAGTACACCATTTAATTAAAGAACATCTTTCTGAAAGGAGGAAAAATGTGCTCTCTTGCTCTTTTTCTTTTTTTCTCTGTCAAGGTCATACTCTCACCCTGAGATTCTTCCCTCTTATCCTAAGGATGAAAGGTAAGGGGCCAGGCCCTGAGATCTAGGAACACTTGTCTATCGCTTTTCAAATAATCCACAGGGGATAAGTATGCAACCTTCAAATGTGGAAAAATCCAGCCATGGCCTTCCTGCTTGACATGGATCAATGCTGTCATTAGCCTTTAGTTCTGCAGACCTGAAGTGATTTTTAACCTGTCTGAGGTGAAAGTGGAAATGACTGGTTTGATCTGGTGCCATGAAAAGATTCATCTGTTTTGCATGAACAATACATACCTTGCTGCAATTTGAAGTGTTTTCTAAGGTCAAGTAAGGAAACATTTAAATCCATTTCCTTGGCTTCCTACACATGCAACACACCTATGTGTGATTACACAGAATTAAATCCTGCTTTATTTAATGGAACTTATTCCTAAGAAAGTGGGCATGGTACAAAAGAGCAGTCCTATTTCTCAGTAAATACACAAAGAATTGTGCTGTGCATTTATCTGTATAGTTAATTTCTCCATGTAATAATATTTTCCCCCTCCAAAGACAACTGTAACATTCCCTTTTGGCTAGCCCTATGTTCTCTTGAAGACCTTTTTCACACACATATCACTGGAGTCTTTCTCCCCTACAGACTGTACATTCTTGCTTGTATAGAGATTGATATGCTATCTGATTGTAATGGAGAAAAGAAATATTTTTTAGACAAAACATGGCATATGGGAGACATTTATAAATGGAGGAGTGCCTAAATTTGCACCTGGCCTTGTCTTACTTAATTTGTACACCATAAGAATCATCCATATGTATCCAACAATACAAATTTAATCAATTAGCAGAAAGAATTCACGTCTCCCTCAGAGCCATAGTGAAGAGCAGTATGTAAACATACATTTAAAAACTGAAGCAGCAATTCAAAGCATTGCTTCTAGGGAGCAGGGCCTCTATTCATGTAAAATGTAGAACTGTCCTGTGGTATGTGTATGTGCAACACACATGCACATTTTAGTCTTGTGTGAATGCAGGCATTCTTGCTCAGAGTCACATTCCATGACATTGAGAAGCTTACAGAAAATGGGAGAAAAGATGCAGAACTGAGAATTTGACAGTGTTAATACAAAAGAGTTATACTGGGTGTCTCCACATTTCCCTTTCAGGAGAGAGCTAGTGGCTGTAGTTCAGCAGAGTACAATAGAGAAGTCTAATATGGGCCTGTCTGCACTATAGAAATACAGATGTTTGGCATCACTTAATCCACCATAGTTCTATCATATGGAATCCTGGTATTTGTAGTTCGATGAGGCATACCTCACAGAACTACAAAAACCAGGATTCCATAGGATAGTGTTACCCAAAGAGGTGGGGATGCTTTAGAGCTCTATTTGTGATCTATTGTTAGCTGGGGGGATTATTAGCTCTTTCTGCTTTTGGTATTCTTTTTTCCTTCCCGTAATACCGGTAGCTGTTTATGATGGTAGAGTTATTCAGGTTCTTAAATATGAACTCCGTTAACATTGAATCACCCTGCACTCCAGAAAACCTCTTTAAAATCTGGACACCAACACACACACACACACACACACACTCACAATCACACACACATATACATCTCTCTCTCTCTGGCTTTTCTTCGCAAACGAAGATTCAGGAAGGACTCATCCCGCACTTTCTGCAAGCGCGCTGATGACTAAAAAGGCCAACCCGAGATAAACAAGTCCGGTTGCAAAAAGCACAGCAGAAGGTCATATATATATGAGAAATAAGTTAGCATAGTGGTGGAAAATACGCTATGGGATAGAACACATGGGACTCCAGTGATAACTGCCTCCAGCTTTCCTTTCTTTTGCCTCAAAGTGAAAAAAACTTCATTTGACAGCAGGGGAAGGGAAAACAACAGGTTAAGAGAAGCAGTCTCACCCCTGATTCTCCCATAACCCGTGGATCATTTTCCTACCTTGGTCTGGGAGTGGAACTGCTGATTTGAGCATCCCAGATGGAACATGATGCTGAAAGTACTTTTCCTATCTAGGAAAATACCCTTGTTATTTCCCTGTGGAATACTGTGACTAGTAGTTCTAGATCCAGCGCGCTTTCTCACTATACAGCTATAGTGCTATATTCTACATTAACTACCATCATTGTGTCCTATGGAATCCTGGGGTTTTCTGTTTATAACACACCATCCATTAAACCTTCCCTCAGAGGCATTGAAGGGGGAGGGAAGACTTTTCTCCCACTTCTTCCTGCAAGTCTGTGGCTGGAGCAGATTGATGCCAATGTGCAGGCCCAGCCAGCCTTTGCCTTGGCTCCTGTCACATGGCTGCTCCACTATGAGGAGGAGGTGGGCTAAGTAGCCTTCGGGCCTTTGTGAACCCCCCTGTGAGGACACTGCAGTCCCCTGGGGATTCACAGAACACAGGTTAAGAACCACTGCACTAGAGCTCTCTGGTTGAGAATTATAAATACCCTTCCCTAAACTACAAATCCTAGGATTCTATAGGATGTGAAGTCAAAGGCTTTCACAGCTGGCATTGCAGGCGAAACATCAGAAGTAAATTCTTCCAGAACACAGCCTCACAGCACAGAAAAAAAACAAGGAAAATCTATTCTATAGGATGTTGTCCTGGCAGGTAAATTAGAATATAGTGCTATAATTGTGTGAAAGAGACCCCAGTCTCTGGTGGGAAGACAATCTTTTCAGGTCCCTTTCCCTTGCCTAAATTAAGTTGCTTTACTCTGAAATATGGGATGGGGAAGGTGATGGCAACATTATTTTCAAGTAACAGGCAGGAAGATTTTATGTCTGTTTGTTTGGAAGACAAGTGGATTCTTGAACCTCCTGAAGGCAACCATAGGAATATCATTTCATCCTTTAAAAAAGCAACCCTTGAGTCCCATCTTGGGAGAAAGGTGGGATATAAATCCAATAAATTAGTGGTTCTTAAGCTGTGGTCCTTGGACCCCCAGGGTACTGCAATGTCCTCACAGGGGTCCACAAAGTCTTGAGGGCTGCTCAGCCCACCTCCTCCCCATAATGGAGCAGCCATGTAACAGAAGCCAGGGCAATCAGCTCCAGCTACAAACATGCAGGAAGAAGCAGGAAGAAAGTCCTCCCTCCCCCTCCAATGCCTCTGAGGGAAGGTTTCATGGATAGTGTAATTGTATCATCATCATCATCATCATCATCAGGTATCACTATTACTGGGTTTTAAATCTTGAGCTAAGTCTTGGGGGTCCATAGCAATAAAAGAGATTTAAAGGGAGCCCCTGGTAAAAAAAGGTTTAAGAGCCACTGCTATAAATAAAGCAAGAGAGCTAACTTACACATGATGTAGAAAGGAGTTTAATTACATTGGATAATAGGATCTGTAAGAATGTATGCAATCATCAGCTGGATCACATTGAAAGTGTATCTATGCTACATACTTATAGCAGTCTGATACCACATTTAAGGCTCATGGCTGCAACCTACAGAATCCTGGGATGTGTAGATGGGTGAGGTACTGCCGAACAGCTCTTACTGTCAAAAAATTCCTCCTAATGTTGAGGTGGAATCTCTGTTCCTGGAGCTTGCATCCATTGCTCCGTGTTCCAGTCTCTGGAGCAGCAGAAAACAAGCCTGCTTCATCCTCAACATGACACCCCTTCAAATATTTAAAAAGGGCTATCATATCGCCTCCTAACCGTCTTTTTTTCCAGGCTAAACATACCCAGCTCCCTAAGTCTCTCCTCATAAGGCATGGTTTCCAGACCTTTCACCATTTTAGTCGCCCTCCCCTAGACATGCTCCAATTTGTCAATATCCTTTTTGAATTGTGGTGCCCAGAACTAGACAGAGTATTCTAGGTGAGGTCTGACCAAGGCAGAATAGAGCGGCACTATTACTTCCCTTGTTCTAGACACTATACTTCTATTGATGCAGCCCAAAATCTCATTGGCCTTTTTAGCTGCTGCATCACACTGTTGACTCATGTTCCTTGACCAACATTCCATGATTTCACAGGAAGGGCTATGACACTTCACTTAAAGTGGTATCAAACTGCTATAATTTTGTAGTGTAATGTCCTATGTGTCTAGTGGTCTGCCTCCAGTAACAGCCTGGCTTTATTTCATAAGGAACTCACAAGCAATGTGGCACATTCATTAGTCAAAAGCACACTTTTTCTAAGTACGGAGACTTAGTTTAGTTTATCATGGCTAATGTTAGCTTATCATGACTAATGTGCATTAATATCTTTCATGAACTTTTCTATATATTTTTAAAAGATCAACTGGGCACTTTTTTGAACTGTTGTTTTTGTTGAAAAAGAGGTGAAGTCTATGCTTAGCTCTTCTTTTGAAATGAAGAACAGTGCAATTAAACAGTGCTTAAAGTTGTATTCTTATACATGTTTGCCTGGGAGTAAGTCTTATCAATGTCATTGGGTCTTATTTCTGAATGGAAACACATAGGATTGCATTTCAGGACTTTATCAGACAAACAAACAAACAAACAAACAAACCAGGAGGTTGCGAGGATGCCGCCACTGTACTGCTACAGGCTGGCGATACTGCACAACACCATCCTCCTCTCATCCGTCATTCATTCTCCCTCCAAGCTGGAGTGACAGAAAAGGCATCACTTTATTCACGGAAGCTTCCGTCAATGAAAAGCGGCACCTTTTTCATCCCTTCAGCATGGAGGAAGCATGGAGGAAGGATGGGAGGAGGACAGGGCATTGCGGTATCAACTGCCAGAATAGGGACAGCGGCGTCCTCCTCCCGACTTCTGCGGGGTTTTATTAGAGCGTCTGATAAAGTCCTCAGTCTGCTCAAGAATGTGTGTTTTCTTTTGTAACTTTAGCACTAAGCCTCACAGATCCCAAAACTACTTCTTTTTAAGCCAAGATACTTTGGTTGTCTTCCCTAATAAACAATGACAGAGTTGGTTGTTGTTGTTAATGTTGGGCTGGCTTTACAGAACATATTTTTTTATCAATAGCCCTACAAGTTACAGCTGTCCGCTTTGAAACCAACTCATTTAAAAAGGACAATTTAATGTCCTCTAGCCTGAAATAATGGAAACATAGCCAGCAGTTCCATTTCTGTAAGCACAATGTCTTTAATCAAGTCTGATTTACCAATTAGATAGTGTAAGCTTCCAAACTCCCACAAGGAAAACGTAATAATGAAGATGATGGGACATGATTAGAGCAAGGCCATTTAAAGCCAAGAATTCGAACCTACCAGCAATTATTTGAAGTCAGAAAACCCACCGGATATGCTTTTCTAAAAAGTACTTTTACCAAGACAGGTCCAAGATGTTTTGCTGCTTGAGCCAAAGGACAAGATGGAGAAGACTGGCAGTTGAATCCAGAGCCTGGAAAAGAATTTTCTCTCTCTCTCTGTGGACTACGGCTTCCAGAATCCCCAAGCCTGCATGGCCAGTGGGCGAGCCAACAAGACAGTGAATTCTCATGTGCCTCAGAGTGGCAAGCTAGTTTACAGGATGCAAGGCAAGCCGTGGGCTCATGCAACACTGTTCTCTGTCACCTTATTCCTCCTTTTGTGGTAGCCTCCTCACTTTGGACTTTATCAGACGCACTAAATATGGTGTCATAATGACACCCTCTCTCTGTTTTTCTTCGCAAACGAAGATTCAGGAAGGACTCATCCCGCGCTTTCTGCAAGTGTGCTGATGACTACAAAGGCCAATCCGAGATAAACAAGTCCGGTTGCAGAAAGCACAGCAGAAGGTCTCCTTGGGTGATGTTTCCAGGTTGGGATTCTTTCTGCATTGTCGTTTCTCTTCAAGACTTGTTGAGCGTGAGTTCTCAAGTAAGGCTGCAGCATTGTGGATAGCGCATCTCCATGCCTCCCAATGTGAGGCCAGGGCAGACCATTGTTGGTGATCAATTTGGTCGAGCTTGAGATGTTGTTTCATGGAATCCTTGTATCGCTTTTTTGGAGCGCCCCTCTTACGCTGACCCGTGGCGAGTTCATTGTAGAGTACTATTTTTGGGAGGTGATGGTCCTCCATCCTAGAAACATGCCGTGCCCAGCGCAGCTGTGTTCTCAATATCATGGCCTCAATGCTGGTGTTCCCTGCTTGCTCAAGGACAGCAACATTTGTCACATAGTCAGTCCAGTGTATATTCAGGATTGTGCGTATACAGCACTGATGAAAGCGTTCAAGGAGTCGTAAGTGTTGGCGATAGGTGACTTATGTTTCAGACCCGTAAAGGAGAATAGACAGTACAATGGCTCTATACACATTGATTTTTGTGCTTCGTCTCAGGTGTTTATTACTCCAGACTCTTTTGTAAAGTCTTCCAAATGCACTATAAGCCTTTGCTAATCTGTGATCGCTCTCTTTGTCAATCTTGACATCTGAGGAGAGTATGCTTCCCAGGTAGGTGAACTGCTGAACGGACTTAAGCACAGATTTGCTGACGCCAATGTGGGGATGGTGGTGTTCGTCTTGTGGTGCAGGCTGGTAGAGAACTTCCATTTTCTTCAGGTTGACTTCTAGCTCAAACAGCTCTGCAGCTGTTGCAAAGCAGGATGTTATGCGCTGCAGAGCTGCTTCTGTGTGGGCAACAAGGGCATCATCATCAGCGAAGAGCAGCTCACGGACTAGATAGTGACACCACATAAACGTGAAAGGGTGCACATGCCACACAACATCACCCTTTTGCATTTATGTCCCTGCCAAAACCTGTACTTTTTATTTGATGGCTGAAGTCATCAATAGATCAGCCA
This sequence comes from Gambelia wislizenii, assembly GCA_030847615.1. Taxonomy (NCBI): domain Eukaryota; kingdom Metazoa; phylum Chordata; class Lepidosauria; order Squamata; family Crotaphytidae; genus Gambelia; species Gambelia wislizenii. The sequence goes on from JAUMIR010000001.1 coordinate 37,239,390, forward strand.
TGACACTTTAGTGCCAGGAGTGCCAACGTGTGAAACCTCATGCCATTGTACTCACATTAATGCAGCGAGAATGGCTGGTCCGGTGTGAACACTTCCAGGTGAGATCATGACATGCAGGTAAGTGACACACTTTTTATGACCCTCCCTGGGTTACTTGGGACTTTTAAAGTGTGTGTACGTGCTTTCTGTAACTTTTTGTGTGTTCTTATGTTTTGTTTTTTAATTTCCCACGTGATGAAGTCTTGCGAGAATTCGTGGGATTTTGAACGAAGAAGTGAACAGAGTTCTGTTCACTTCCTCTTTCATTGCCAGGGAAGCCTTTCCTGGGATTAGAGGTAAGTGTGGTGGGGAGCGTTCTTTTGCTGGCATAAAAATTGATTTTTTTTTATGCCAGCAAAAGATTGTTTTAAGGGGCTTGTCTGATAAAGTCCTTTGTCCAATGACAGAGGTGGCTCTGAATGGTTAGGACTTTTTAAATACAACTAAGACACACAGAGGGTTAGTCTAGATGGGCAATTTACCCTGCCTTGCCCCTGTCTTGGGGACCTGCACTCCATATGATGCAGGGTTTTTGCCCTGTTTTGCAGTCCTCACAACCCTCTGGGCAAATAAGGGACCAAGATGAAGGGGAAGATGTTTGGAGGCCTACATGGAACTGGAGGCCTACCCATTACACCATTTTTAAAAAATACCTAACAAAATCTGCTCCAGCCAAAATAAAACAGATCAGTCCATGCGTAACTGCAGGAGCCCAGACCTCCACACCAGCCAATCACTGCAGCTGCCATCTGCTTCGCTCTTCCATAGCCAGGAAGGAGTCCCACAGCAGGGGGCCTTGCTCACATACTGTGGGCCAGTTTCCTGACTATGGAGAGAGCGAGATGAATGGCAGTAGCGGTGGCTGCAAAGACTGGCCAGCATGTCAGCCTGGACTCCATCCAGTTCCGTGTAGGTAACGGGGGAGCAATGGGCCAGATCCAGAGGCAGAATACACTGCTGAGGAGCCAGCAGATTCTGGCCTATGTAGATGAGCCCAGAATATTCCATAATGATATCCAGATTACACATCAGACACAGAGCTAGGAAATTAATTCCATCACTGTTTTTGGCAGGTAATAGGTAATGAATGAAGCAATGGAGTTTGTAGTTCATATCCTCCATATCATATGGAAGATTATGCCCTCCAGATCTGACACTGAAGAATGAACAGTGAACCATGTATGTATGTTCTGTCTCTCTTGCAAGGAGTGCAAGGTAGCATGTGTGTGTGTGCATGTGTGTGTGTGTGTGTGCGCACACATGCATGCCTTCAAGATGCCTATTGACTTATGGTGACCCCATGAATTTCACAGGGTTTTCTTAGGCAAGGAATACTCACAGGTGGTTTTGCCAGTTCCTTCCTCTGAAATATACAACTGAAATACAGGGGAGGTTTCACTGTGACCAGTGCAAAATGGTTCAAGGGGATATCTTACTACACTGCAAACTATTATCTGAATATTGAACTCAATAATAATCAATTTTCTGCAAAATTATAAGTGTTATTGTGATTCTGAATAAAATTTGTTTGTGTGGAATGATTGTTATAACATGTATACAAGTGTTCTTCACTTAATTGTCTCATAAAATTGTCATCTTGTTTAAAAGAAGATACATCTCCTGTCTAAGTGAAACAGAAGAAAAAAATGATAGTATATATGTGGATTCATTCCTAAATCAATGTAATAGTCATTTTGGGACATTGCGGAGTTTTTGATACCTTGGAATTTTTATCCCACATGTTCATATGTAGACGAACCTAACCATTTGTATGTATTAATGTAAATATTTATATGTATTTAATTATTGATTATTTATTACTTGCATGAGAAACTGTATGATACATGTTATAATAGTTTGGAGTATAGTAAGATTTCCTCTTGAACCAGTTTCCTCTGAAATAATAGCATATAGCACCAAGGGCTTCCTTGGTGGTCTCCCATCCAAGTACTATCCAGGGCTGATTCTGCTTAGTTTCCAAGATCAGATAGGATCTGGTGCCTTTAGGGTATTTAGGCCAGGATTACGGGAACTTATTTTATAAAAATTCAGTAAAACAACTAATCCATTGGAAGTAATCTTGACTGAAAAATAATGGAAATAGGAGAACTGTGATCTAAAACCTTCAAGATACTGAGCTAAGCCAGAATCATTATGTTTAGTACCTTGAATCACACATTAAAGTGCAGAGATTGGCATACATTTAGCTGCAAGACTCTTAGATTTTCCTTCTGTCTTCCTAAATGAAGCTATCTGTATTTTAGAGTACGTATTTACATTGGCCTAAATCCTATTTGTAGTCCAAATAAAGTACAGTCATTGAATCAGTGGGAGTTTGGTAAGGCAACATCCCCTCATATGGGTGACCCCCCCCCCATATATCAGTGACTTTCCAAATTCAGAGAACAAGATGATCATCAAGTAATCCTTCGCTTCTCTTTGCTCATTGAAGGTAATACCTGGATTTTTTCCAGTATCACTTTTCCTCCCAGTTGAAAAGGTCCCCAGACTGTAAGAGAATCCTCCCTGTTATCACCAGTCACTGACTGGAAATAATGACAGGAACGTCTATTCAGTGGAGGAAGCATAAGTGAATCAGTTCTAATCAAGGCACCAGTTGAAGGAGAGCTGTTGCAGGCAGTGCCTCACCTGGGGACCCTTTCACACAATATAATTATTTCACTATGGCTCCAATTTGACTACCATAGGTTACATCCCATGGAATCCTGGGATTTACAGTTTAGGGAGGTTTAGAATTCTCAGCCAAAGAGCGTTTGTGTCTCCCCAAACTACAAAGCCCAGGATTACATAGTATGTTGCCATGGAAGTTAAGTGGAATCATAGCAAGAAAGGGCTCCAATACTTGGCTACATGTAGGCAGGGGCTTTAGGAACACTTCTGCAGCTGGCACTTTAGCTGGGGCAACTTTGCTTATCTCATACCATCGTCCACTGGGTAGGATGTAAGGCAGGCAGAGCACAGCTAAGGGCAATTGTTAAGGGAATTCCCTATAGTTATTTCAAATCATTGAGCAGAATTAATTGGCTTTCCCAATTGGGGATGATGGGAGCTGAAGTCCATAACATCTGAACAGTACTGGCTTGGGATAGGCTAATTTATACTGATAAGTATGTCATCACAACCCTCTGGGAAGTAAACCTGGTGGAAAGCTACATACTGATCTACACATTAGTTCAGGGACATGGATCTGGTCATTTAATATCTGAATTGACAAAGATCATATTCCTCAATCATCCCTAGTATTATATTCTACCTACATAGTTCCCTGTACACCAACTGTCCAGTTCTATAAAGTGCATTCCTTTCATCAAGTGCATTCCAAAGAGGAGACATCAAGATGCCTCTACCAACATGCAATGCAGTACTATCAGTTACAGTTGTGTGAACTTTGCAGATGCATGCTTTGCATATGATTTGCATTGTTGATGCAGTCTACTAATGGGATTTTTATAGTAGCTATGGGCATAGTGTCTGCTTATGTCAGTTATTGTTCTTCTGCCAAAATGGCTTTCTGGTTTAATTTAGACTACTCATTGAGCCACATGGTATGTTTTGTTGTAACTACGAAATCTAGTCCCCCCTCCTGTTTACAGATCTTAAGCAGCCAAGAAATCACAGCTTCCAGGCTTTGGGGAGTTATACAATCTCTGTCCCACCCAGAACTATTATTTTCAAACAAGTGCTAGAATCAGCCAAGAAACACTGCCCAAGAGCCTGATTAATTTGGGAGGTGGGGGACAGAAAAGTCAATTGCTGTAGTTTTGTTGAGAGAGCCAGCAACAGCAGTATATGAGTGTATTTTTTTCGGGGGGGTTGGGGTGATGTGGTTGGCAGCATCTCAGTCATATCAGTAGCCATCCTAGGAACATTCTGGTGGAATGTTTTAGAGTTGGGGGGAGAGAGTTTGCACTGTGCTGCAGGTGAATGGGAACTGCAATGAGTTATTGGACACCTTCTTTTGAAAGTGTGCATACAGGACAACCATTAGTGTAAACTGGACTTACATCAGTGTAATTGTCTCTCTGGCTTTTCTTCGCAAACGAAGATTCAGGAAGGACTCATCCCGCGCTTTCTGCAAGCGCGCTGATGACTAAAAAGGCCAATCCGAGATAAACAAGTCCGGTTGCAAAAAGCACAGCAGAAGGTCTCCTTGGGTGATGTTTTTGGGTTGTGATTCTTTCTGCATTGTCGTTTCTCTTCAAGACTTGTTCGTCGTGAGTTCTCAAATAAGGCTGCAGCATTGTGGATAGTGCGTCTCCATGCCTCCCGATGTGAGGCCAGGGCGGACCACTGTTGGTGATCAATTTGGCCAAGCCTGAGATGTTGTTTCAGGGAGTCTTTGTATCGCTTTTTTGGAGTGCCCCTCTTACGCTGACCCGTGGCGAGTTCACCGTAGAGTAGTATTTTTGGGAGGCGATGGTCCTCCATCCTAGAAACATGCCCTGCCCAGCGCAGCTGTGTTCTCAATATCATGGCCTCAATGCTGGTGATCCCTGCTTGCTCAAGGACAGCAACATTCGTCACATAGTCAGTCCAGTGTATATTTAGGATTGTGCGTAGACAGCGCTGATGAAAGCGCTCGAGGAGTCGTAGGTGGTGGCGATAGGTGACCCATGTTTCAGATCCATAAAGGAGGATAGACAGAACCTCTCCATTGACGCCCCCTTTTCGTGGGAGAGAGGCTTGCGTACCCTAATGATGTTTTGAGCTATGCTGGCGGTGGCATAATAGCCACTGGTAGGGTCTCCCATGCCAGACAGGTCAAAACCGAAGGGTCTGACAAAGAGCGTCAAAGGGCGGGATGGGCTCTCTAGCCTTGTGGCAACCGTCCTAGGAGAAGGAAAACTCCAATCCCAAACCCGGGCAGATGGTGCTCGTCCAACCCTGTAAGGTCAACCATCTAAGAGAAGGAAACTCTAATCAAACCTACGGCCTGAGGACCTCGCTGCCACGTCCATGCTTGCAAGGCCACGGCAGATGAATCTCTGGTTTAAAGGGTGAGGCTAGTTCTGTGCACGCTGCGCTCCACCAGAAAAATCCATTGCACAGGCTCGAAGGACAAATCCATTTCCAAAAAAGCCCTGTAGCGACTGGCGAGGGACGAAACCGGCAGGTGTAAAGATGCACTGGAAGCCGCAGCCCCAACCCTGCATGCAGGCGGTTCAGGACATTGGTCGCTCAAGCCTGACCCGGGAGATGACAGTCTTGTTCGGCAGCATCCTGAACGACCAAGCAGCCTTTTTTAAGGAGAGCACTGCTTGCTCCACATCAGTGTAATACCCCAGAAGGATTCAGGCATAGGATTTTGATGTCTTTGTAAATACAGGTTGGCCCCTGTAACCGTGGGAGATACATTTCAAGACCCGCAATGAATACCCGAAACTATGGAAAATAGGGAACCCTATTATTTTTAATGAGACAAATTCTGGAAGTTGACCATAGAATCGCATTGGAGGACTTAGAAATGCCTAAAGAGAACACATTGTTTTGGATATGGATAAGTTAAACCGCAGATCCTGAATCTGCGGATCCAACCTGTATTGATTCAATCTTAACAAATGAATGAATTAGACTATGATTCAGTGGCCACAACCACTGAAAAACCTGGAAAACCACTGAAAAACCACTGAAAAACTTGGAAAAGTTCCTCAAAGTCCCAGAATGCCCCAGCCAATGGGTCCATGTTGTCTGGGGAATTCCTTTAGTCCCAAAAGGTAAGTTTCTGAATCTCCAGCTAGGGTAGAGCTGCACAAATGCAGAGCCTTCTCAGTTGTTTTCAATAAACAATTATGGACAGTCCCATGAGGACAGGGCAGAAGAGCTTTGGAAGGTGATCCTGGAAAGTCTAGTCATATCTTAGGTCACTGAATCATGAGAAAATGAAAGAAAAAAAATAGAACAGGTCAGGGAAGTACAAAGACCTTTCAGCGCCAGCATATTCCCATGGGTTAAATGGGGAAGATTCACAAACACTATCAATTATGTTTATTTGAAAGTTAGCACAGTGTGTGAAAGGACAACATAGTGAAGGACTTTTGCACACTGTATAGCCAAAACAACAACAACAACAACAAAAACCCTCCTGTTTTCAGAATATAATAATTTCAGAATGCATGACAAATTCAGCCACAAAATATTACTTCTCTCTGCCTGTTAACTTTCTGCATGGAGTACAGTACTTCTTTGCCTCTCTTCACCACTGTGGAGATGGCTACTGATGGACAGGAACATGCTGGCATGCTGGCACTGGATGGTGAAGACACTGGCAGAGTGGGAACTGTTTCATAATTAGATTGTTTTAGATCAACATGGCACTTTACCCACCTTGGGCAGGAAGGAACCAGGTAGCTGCCTGTTTAGAGGTTGAGTGGGAATATTTTGTATATTCCGAGCAGGTAGCTGGGGCACCAGTTTTTCTGTCTCCTGTTGTTGTTAGTTGCTAGCAAGTTGCTATATACACTGGAGATTCATAGAAAATTAATTCTTTATTATTGAGTTCAAAGATAATACAGTAATATTTCCTCTGTAACTATTTTGCACTGTTCACAGTGAAACCTCCCCCTGTACTTTAGTTGCCCTAAGAATGAGGCACCTCCACATATCCCTGGTAAGGTTTTACAGACTCAGGACTATGGCATCCTTGATTGAGTCTCTCTGGCTTTTCTTCGCAAACGAAGATTCAGGAAGGACTCATCCCACGCTTTCTGCAAGCGCGCTGATGCCTGAACCACCTGCATGCAGGGTTGGGTCTGCATCTTCCAGTGCATCTTTACACCTGCCGTTTCGTCCCTCGCCTAACGCTACAGGGCTTTTTTGGAACTGGATTTGTCCTTCGAGCCTGTGCAATGGATTTTTCTGGTGGAGCACAGCGTGCACAGAACTGGCCTCACCCTTTAAACCAAAGGTTCGTCTGCTGGCCTTGCATGCATGGACGGTAGCAGTGAGGTCCTCAGGTCGTAGGTTTGATTAGAGTTTCCTTCTCTTAGATGGTTGACCTTACAGGGTTGGACGAGCACCATCTGCCTGGGTTTGGGATTAGAGTTTTCCTTCTCCTAGGATGGTTGCTACAAGGCTAGAGAGCCCATCCTGCCCTTTGACGCTCTTTGTCAGACCCTTTGGTTTTGACCTGTCTGGCATGGGAGACCCTACCAGTGGCTATTATGTCACCGCCAGCATAGCTCAAAACATCATTAGGGTACACAAGCCTCTCTCCCACGACAAGGGGGCGTCAATGGAGAGGTGATTGAGTCTATACACCTGTGAAATGGTCTTTCTCTTCTTCTTTCTTCTACTTTACCAAACATTATTGCTTTGGTGTTTGCTTGTTTGATAGTTTATGTCTTTTCAGAGAGCTAGAAGTGCTATAATGATTTGAGCATTGGACTATGACTCTCAAATCTCTGCACAACCATTACAACCCAGGGGTCGACCTTGAGTATGCCACACTCTCTCAGCCTCAGAGGAAGGCAAAGGCAACTCCCCTCTGAACAAATCTTGTCAAGAATCTTCTATGATAGATTCACTTTAGGGTTGCCATAAGTCAGAAATGACTTGAAGGCACATACAACAACAACAATATATCTTCTAAAAAAAAAACCACAGTCACATTTTAATCATCTTAGCTTCTAGGGAGAGTTCAGGGTTGCTTTATTCTTAGATCCATTTATTTGCCTTTTTGACAGTCCATGATATCTGTAGAACTTTCATTGAGCATTCATTTCATGTGAGTTGATTCTCTTCCTATCAGCTTTCTTCAGTGTCCAGCTTTCACAACCATACATAGAAATTGGAAATATTATGGCAATATTTCCTGCCTATTCCTTACCATACGTCACTTAGGGTCATGTGACCTTGGTAACTGCAGATCCCATTCATCATTGCTAATATACAGTTGCCCCTCCACATTTGCGACTTTCGCATTCGTGGTTTGGATTATTTGTGGAAAGCCGCCTGTCCCCACCCCCGCTCAACACCCCGTCCCTTCCCAAGGCAGCGAAAGACTTAGCACATCATTGCCCTGAGAAGGCGGGGTGGGAAGCCGTTGGTGCCCTCTCAATTCAGCCCACTCCCTTCCCAAGGCAGCGGTGGGCTTCTCACAAAGCCCATTGCTGACCTGGGAAGGGACGGGTGGAAAGCCCCTCGCCAGCAGGCTCATTTCTTATTTGTGGTTTTTGCGCGTTCATGGGGGTTGTCTGCCCCTAACCCCCGCAAATGTGAAGGGATGACTGTAATTGTAACTTTAAATACCTCAAATACTCCCTCATGTCTTCATTCCAACTGGGGTCCAAAGAAGCTAATCTGTATGTTGCCCATCCAGCCACATGCTCATATGAAACTCAGATCCCATAAATGGATTCCCATTCCCTAACTTAGGCAAGTCACACTCTCTCAACCTCAAAGGAAGGCAAAGGCAAACCCCCTCTGAACAAATCTTGCCAAGAAAACACTATGATAGGTTTGCCTGACGGTTGCCATAAGTTGGAAATGACTTGAAGGCACACAATTATTATTATTATTATTATTATTAATAATAATATCCCGCCCCTCTACAAAACGCAATTGGGGTGGGACACAACAACAAATGACAAAATGAACCACACTCTCTCCACCCCTGGGCTAAAGGAAAGAAATTTTAGAGGTTTCCCAAGATTGTTAGGAATTCTCCAAAGTCCAGCCCTTCACCAAGCACTGCTTTTCTTGTGCAATGTCTCTGTAACCTTCTGTTGAGTCCTGGCCCAGCCTGTGATGTTCTGATTACTGTAATTATTCTGTCTTTTTTAACTTACAAGTTACATAAGATGTTTTCAAAGCATTCATCAAGACAGAAACTCTATTATGACTTTGGGACTTAAGGCGTACTTTTCTGGTTGGTGTAGCTGGCTACTGAGGGGCAATTTTAGCCTTTTGTTTGTGTTTTGGATGTTCACAGATCTGGTATGGTTGGAGGTGGAAAAAATTACAGAGAATTATCCTGCACCGCCTTGGCCAAATATGCTTGGGAAGGGGGAGAATGCTTTGTCCTGCATTCCATTATTCAATTAGGTAATGACAACTTGACAAGAATCTTGTGCTTTACATCATTTGACCTTTTATATTCCAAAGAGCCCTAAACTGTTATTATAAGTACATGTCTGTTTCACAGGCCCAATGTATCTTTAGCCAGCTGTATGAAAGCTGTCTGTTTCACAGGCCCAATGTATCTTTAGCCAGCTTTTCCCTCCCAAGCTTTGGATTGAATTTTGGAAACTTTCGAGTTTCATTGCATTTCTGCTACAAGGCTGACACAGGCATAGCAAAGACAGTGGCTACCTTCTTGCCATGTGCTGATGCCAGCCAGTCCTGATGGGAAACCTTTCTTCCCAATCTCTCTCTCTCTCCCTGCCTCCAACCAACTAACTTTCTTTCTTTCTTTCTTTCTTTCTTTCTTTCTTTCTTTCTTTCTTTCTTTCCTTCCTTCCTTCCTTCCTTCCTTCCTTCCTTCCTTCTTTCCTTCTTTCCTGTACACCTGTTTTTTAACATTAGACACAGGCCTAATAACTACCATAGTTGAAATTACTATTTTAAAAAAGAAAAGAAAACCAGCAACAATGACATGATTTACATTTTTGAAACATAATCACTGGATGCCTATAGAAGAGAAATGCTTGATCTTTATTGCAAGAGTCAATAGGTATGGTCTTTTGTGTACAAGTGCTCTGCATGAATAAGATTTGCATTTTGGTATCTCAATAAACAAGCTCTAAATCAAGAGGAGAACCATCTCTATAAGCTGTTCCCCTGAAAGAGCCCCTATGCTGTGAACTTTACTCTGAAGATTTCAGTGTGATGGGATTCTGGGATTTGTAGTTTTTTGAGGTATTTAGCCTTTCTCTGTCAGAGAGCCCTAGTCCCACAACAGACTAAAAATCCCAGGATCCCTTAGGATGGAGCCAAGATAGTTAAAGTGGTATCAAACTGCATTAATTCTGAAGTGTGGCAACAGCCTATTATTATTATTATTATTATTATTATTAATTAGACCAGGCTCCATTAACATTTCTTTCCCACCATATTTTATGTGTTTTTTCCCCCTATCAGACCTACTTTAAGGTAGTGTTAAAAGGCAGCCCTAGCATTGTTGGAGCACAACAATGCTCAGTTCACTTCCGTGCTCGTGATCTTGCAGATTCTCGTGAGAAGACACGAATGCAGTAAATTTTAAAAAATACACCAAAAGAAAGACCAAAAATGTACACAGCAGCACAGAAACATACTTTAAAACTTAAAAGTGAACCAGGGAGGTTCATAAAAAGAGCATCCCCTATCTGGTTTTCTTGATCTCACCTGGAAGTGTTCTGCACAGTGACACTGTATTTATGTGAGCACAATGGCACAGTTTCAAACACTGGCAATACCAGCAACAAAGCACCACGGGGAATCTATTGATGGCTTGGCCGGTCAGTAAAATAGAATGGCTTTTTGACAAGACAAAATCACAAAAGGACAAGATCATCTGATATGTGCGCCCTTTCACATTAATTAGGCATTGTTATGACACTATATTTGCCGCATCTGATAAAGTCCTGGCTCTTTCCCTTCCTCCATCTTGCTTAATTCCATCAGTGCCTTTGAGTATGGCTTCTCTTTCACTTACTGTTTTGATCTGCTGCACTCCTTGAGACCAGAATCATACAATCACAGAGTTGAAAGAGACTGCAAGGGCCATCTAGTCCAACCTGCAGGAATGCAGGAATACCCAAAGCACTCCCGACAGATAGCCATCCAGTCTCTGTTTGAAAACTACCAAGAAGGAGACTCCACCATGCTACAAGGCAGTGTATTCCACTGCCGAACAGCTCTCACTGTCAGGAAGTTCTTCCTAATGTTTAGGTGGAATATCTTTTCCTGTAGCTTGAGTCCATTGCTCAGTGTCCTAGTCTCTGGAGCAGCAGAAAACAAGCTTGCTCCATCTTCAGTATGACATCCCTTCAAATATTTAAACATGGCTATTGTATCACCTCTTAACCTTCTCTTCTCCAGGCTAAACATACCCAAATGGATAATGAAAAAATAAACAACTGTATGGAATGTATGAGAGCCAATGTGGCATAGTGGTTTGAATTTCAAAATGAATTTCAGTGGGGAGGAATGTAAGGTATGATATTTGGGCCAAATTATAAATAAATAAAATGCACAGATATAGAATGGGTGACACCTGGCTTGACAACAGTACCTGTGAAGGGGATCTAGGAATCTTAGTAGACCACAATCTGAGTGGGAGTGAACAGGATGATGAGGCAGTTTAAAAAGCCAATGTGATTCTAGGCTGCATCAATAGGAGTATAGTGTCTATCGAGGGATATAATAGTACCACTCTATTCTGCTTTGTTTAGAACTCACCTGCAATATTGTGTCCAGTAGTGTGTGCCAGCTTTGAGCCATGGCAGCTGTTGGCTCCCATGTCAGTGGGGCTGTGAATATGCTGTTCTGGGTTTTAGTCTGAACTTTAAAAGAGATACTCAAGTTTCTGAACTTATTTTGGGAGTAGGAATCAGCACCTTGGATAGCACCTCTAGATGAAAACCTGGACAGATTCACCACTACTGATATGAAAGCCACCAGTTGCCACTTCTGTGCTATCTCCTCCCAGTTATGGAAGTCAAGGCTGGCAGAAAGTCTCAGGCTATAGGTCTACCCCCCAACTTTATGGCACCATAAGTAGAAGAAAATTCTTGCTTCCATAACCCCAGAGGTTTGGAAAATGTCCCTAAATGGTGTCAGATTTGTACTTGCTGAAAACAACGGGAGATAAGACATACAGAGCAAAAGCAAATGCTCTGTGCATTAAAGGGCAGAACATTAAATTAGTCTGGCTCAGTTCAGCTATAAATAGCAAACAGGAAATGATATTGAACAAAGGGCTTTTTCTAAGAAAAGAAAATCCACTTCACTCACAAATTGTAAAATAGCCTTCAGGTAAAATCATCATCATCATCATCATCATCATCATCCAAGGATTTATCCTGAACAGGTTGAGAGGAAAGATCCTCAAGTCAAGACAATGCCATCCTTTGAAAAGAAGGAGAAAAGTGAGTGAACACTTAACCCACTCAGAAATATTTATTTTTGCAACATGTAGTAAAATGCTCAAAGACCTAATTAGCACAGTACTTTCTTCAGCTACAATTACATTTCTGCTTCTTTGAGTGTTTTGTGCTACTTTTATAAAGGCATTTATTGGATTGCAGACTGGGTAAAAGGCAGGATATAACTCTCTCACACTCTCTCACACTATTTATTTATTTATTTAGGTGCAGCAGGACCTCCGTATCTGCGGGGGATTGGTTCTGGAGGTGTGTGGATACTGAAAACTGCAGATAATAGTGAACATCATTGAAAATAATGGGACCTGGTTTAAAATACCATAGAGTTGTCTTGGAGGACCTAGAAAACGTCTAGAGATGATACCTCTCTAGGCATTTTCTAGGAAGACTCTATGGTAGGTGTGCTGTTTTGTGTCACGTGGATAACTGAATTAGTGGATAATGAATCAGTGGATAATGAATCATTGGATACAGGGGTCCTACTGTATTTATACCCTCCTCTTCAGCCACAAAGACTCTCAGAGTGGCTTACAAATTGTTAAGCAATAGCATCTACACATCTACACCACTTTTATAGCACACTAGGCACTCTCCAAGTGGTTTCCAATGTGTATTAGCTAATTTTTCCCACAAGCTGGGTACTCATTATACCGACATAGGAAAGGACGGAAGGCTGAGTGTACCTTGGAGCCCTTGGGATCGAACTTGCAACATTGTGGTTGCAGTACTGGTATTTAACCACTGCGCCACCAGGACTCCCTATATCTCTATCAAGAAAATATGTGATCTTGGTTACATATCCACAAGAAAGAATGACTTCTTGATTATGGCAACCAATGATGGAACATCCTTCCCAGAGAGGTACAATTGAGGTCAAGATTACAAACAGCTCAAGCCTTGCTTATATACTTGCACATTTGAATTGTTTGATTTCATCTGATTTCACATTTGCTGACATTCTTGTTTTTATCATGCAGAGTGATTTTCATGAATTCATTTGGGGTGGGTCAGTTTGTTGCTGTTGTGTGTCTTCAAGTCATTTCTGACTTATGGCAACCCTAAGACGAACCTATCACAGGGCTTTCTTGGCAAGATTTGTTCAAAGAGGGTTTGTCTTTGCCTTCCTCTGAGGCTGAGAGAGTATGACCTGCCCAAGATCATTGGGTGGATTTCAACGGCTGAGTGGGGATTCAAACTAGTCCAGCGCTCAAGTGGGTAATATGTATAATTTTAATTATGTTTGTATATTGACCTGGTATCTACAAGGAAAAAGACTCGTTTTAAAATGTTTAGATAAATGAAGGAAATGGAAGAATGCTTCATTATACTCTAAGATTCCATCCTAATGAAAACAGCAAAAATCCATATGCTCATAAATGAATTCATTTCCTGTATATTCAGCATGTTTTCATTGATATGAAATTGCAAAATTGTACCTGTGCGTGTGTGCGTGTGCACGCACATGCAGGTTCACACACGTGTGTGCATGAACATATATCTATATATAATTTCCTGAAGTTAATTGTTTTATTCTGCCATGCCATATGGTACACATTGATTTGTTATGTAAAATAGAGCTTGGACTTAGCATCAAATCCTTCTTGCAAGCACGTGAGCCAGTATCTGTCCTTTTGATATGCATCCATATGAATGCTTGCCAGCCTTTAATGAATACACTGAGGAACAGTGCTGAGCAAAACACAGACACATAATTTTGCTTTTGAACTATCTTGTCCCAGCATGCTCTGCTCCTCAAGTAAAGCTTAATCTTGTTTCCTGATGTGCATATTTCTTTGGACTGTTGATCCAGCTACCTGATTAGAAGTGGTGTTATCTTGGAGGGAATTCAAAGATATTCCTTTGCATGGTTATACCACGTGGTACCTATCATTATATGTAACAGTACCATTGAGGAAGAAAAATGGGAGGTGTCTCAAGAAACCAGGATGGATGACTAAAGAACTTTCAATGGAGCTAAGTTTTAAACGGAACATGTATAGGAAATGGAAAAGGGGGGAAATCACCAAAGAAGAATTCAAACAGATAGCGAACACGTGTAGGAGTAAAGTCAGAAAAGCTAAAGTGCAGAATGAGCTCAGGCTTGCTAGGGAGGTTAAGAACAATAAAAAGGGGTTTTTTGGGTATGTCCGCAGCAAAAGGAGGAAGAAGGAAATGATAGGGCCACTACGTGGAGAAGATGGCAAAATGCTAACAGGGGACAGAGAAAAGGCAGAATTACTCAACACCTTCTTTGCCTCAGTGTTTTCAGAAAAGGAAAAGGAGGACCAACCTGAGGAAAATGGAACAGAGGACACAATAGGGGAAATCCAGCTGAAAATAAGTAAAGAGGTGGTACAGGAATACCTTCTTAATCTAAATGAATTTAAATCTCCAGGACCAGATGAACTACATCCAAGAGTATTAAAAGAGCTGGCAAATATAATCTCAGAGCCATTGGCAATAATATTTGAGAACTCCTGGAGAACAGGAGAAGTCCCAGCAGACTGGAGGAGGGCAAACGTTGTTCCCATCTTCAAAAAGGGGAAAAAAGAGGATCCCAACAACTATCGTCCAGTTAGTCTGACATCAATACCAGGGAAGATTCTAGAACAGATCATTAAACAGAGAGTCTGTGAACATTTAGAAGGCAATGCCATAATCACAAAAAGTCAGCATGGGTTTCAGAGAAACAAGTCATGCCAGACTAATCTGATCTCTTTTTTTGATAAAGTTACCAGCTTGGTAGATGAAGGGAATGCTGTGGACATTGCATACCTTGATTTCAGTAAGGCCTTTGACAAGGTTCCCCATGACATTCTTGCAAACAAGCTTGTAGAATGTGGGCTAGACAAGTTAACTGTTCAATGGATTTGTAATTGGTTGACCGGCCGAACCCAAAGGGTGCTCAGCAGTGGCTCCTCTTCGTCTTGGAAAGATGTGACCAGTGGGGTGCCACAGGGTTCTGTCCTGGGCCCAGTGCTATTCAACATCTTTATCAATGACTTAGATGAGGGAATTAGGGGCATACTTATCAAATTTGCAGATGACACCAAATTGGGAGGAGTAGCTAATACCCTAGAGGACAGGATCAAAATTCAGAATGACCTGGATAGACTGGAGAGCTGGGCCAAAGCTAACAAAATGAAATTCAATACGGAGAAATGTAAAGTACTGCATTTAGGGCGGAAAAATGAAATGCATAAATATAGGATGGGAGAGACCTGGCTGAATGAGACTATGTGCGAAAGGGATCTAGGAGTCCTAGTAGACCACAAGTTGAACATGAGCCAACAGTGTGATGCGGCAGCTAAAAAGGCCAATGCAATTTTGGGCTGTATCAATAGAAGTATAGTGTCTAGATCAAGGGAAGTAATAGTGCCACTCTATTCTGCCTTGGTCAGACCTCACTTAGAATACTGTGTCCAGTTCTGGGCGCCACAATTCAGAAAGGATATTGACAAATTGGAGCGTGTCCAGAGAAGGGCAACTAAAATGGTGAAAGGTCTGGAAACAATGCCTTATGAGGAGAGACTTAGGGAGCTGGGTATGTTTAGCCTGGAAAAAAGACGGTTTAGAGGCGATATGATAGCCCTGTTTAAGTATTTGAAGGGATGTCACGCTGAGGATGGAGCAGGCTTGTTTTCTGCTGATCCAGAGACTGGAACACGGAGCAATGGGTGCAAGCTCCAGGAACAGAGATTCCTGTTAAGGAAAATGCAACATGGGACATACAGTGAAAGAAATAAAATATGTATGTGAAAGTCACAATGACTAAGCAAGAGCAATTATGGGGCTACACAGGTGAAACTGCTAATGTAATCTAGAAGGCCTGAGAGCCAAGGACAGAGGTACTGAATGCAGATTGGAAACACCTGAGAATCATTAAGTGTACAAGGTGAAATGTTGAAATACATGGGTTGGTCTTAGGCATGGGTGGAACTATGTGGACCAATCAGAATGGAAGTACACACCCACTGGGTGGAAACTAATTAGTGGGTGGTGATAAACAATGGCTATAAAATTGCAATGTTTGCCAATGTATTTGTGTGGTGGTTGAGTAGAGTTGGAGTGGTTTGGAGATATTGTGGAGTAGTGTGTAGAGATTGTGATTTGTTGACCATATAGTATATTTATATAGAAGAATAAAGTAGGTTTTATATAAAACTACTGAGTTGCCTGAGTGAATCCTGGAGACATTTTGGAGACACCTGGAGAAGAGTGAGAAGGCTTGGAGAGTTTGTCAGGATCTTCAGCCTATTCTCTGAAACTCTGCTGCTTTGGAGAAAAGCATTAACCACTGATCTAAGCTGTTTGGCTCTGCTGCATAATAAGGTGGTGAGTTTGAGCCAGAGGTGAAGAGCTACAACTCCCATCATCCCTGACAAGGGTTATGGGCCCAGTTACTAGAGCACCCAGCATCCACAGAAGCTAAAAGTTCCAGAGAGTGGAAGAAAGCTTTGTGGACGATAGATCAGAGCAAGCTGTTTGTGCTGCACTGATAAGCTTCAGGAGTAAATCATTTTGTGTTTTGCTTAAGCCCAGACGGGTCGGCTGTGCATACTCAGAAGGACTGTGTCAAATTGAGTCACTGCACAAATCAAGATGGAAATTCTAAAGTTTAGTAAATTAAATAGAAACAACTACTCTACCTGGAAGATTTATGCCCAATCTCTACTAGTAAAGGAAGGTCTGTGGTCAACAGTTGAAACAGGGCTGGCAGCTGATGCTAATGAAGCCACTCAAGAGAGAGATAGTAAAGCAAAAGCCTGTCTTTATCTCATGCTTGAAGAAGACTTAATTAATGACGTCAGAGATAAAACGTCTGCCAAGGATGTGTGGGATACCTTGCAGAGATTACACACTCCTTCAACTGCTTTTGCAAAAATGCTATGGTCTAAAAGAATATACAGGCAAAAGATGGCTAAAGGGCAGTGTGTGATAGAACATTTAAAAATAATGCAAGATTTGTTTGTGCAAGCTGAACTGAGGGGAGTGCAAATTAGCAAAGAGCAGCAATGCTACATTTTAGTAGAATCGCTAGACTCTTCCTGGGACAACATAATGAACAGCTTGCAGAACCTGCCAGAAGCTGAGCTTAATAGAGACTTAATTGTGGCCAGAATACTGGAAGAGAACCAGAGAAGAATGTCTGAGCAAGGTGACTCAGCAAGCTTAAAGACTGTGCCAAAACAACAAACAACTCCTGACTGGCGAACGCAGGAGGAAGCAGCCTCTACAAGGGAGCAACGGAGGTGCTTTTATTGTAAGAAGATTGGTCATCTGCAGAGACATTGTAAACATTTTGCAGCTGAGAGACGCAAGCAAGCAGAGAGCAGATGGCAGCCGCGGCAGTATCAAAAACGGTCCAGACCTCCATTTTTGAGGGACAGTGGTAATAAAAAGGGGTTTGCAACCATGATTAAGGAAAAACAATATGCAAATTCTAAATGGCTAGTTGATTCAGGAGCCACATCTTTGATGTGTAATGACATAAATTTAATAAGTAATAGAAAATCAGCTAATGTAAATGCTGTAGTTTTGGCTGACGGGAAAGAGCTAAGTACTGTAAATCAAATGGGTACTGTGTACATTCCAGGGCTAAAAGAGAATTTTAATGATGTCTTACATGTAAAAGAGTTAGAAAATAATTTGTTATCAGTAAGCAGATTAACAGAAAGAGACTACACAGTCATCTTTGAAAAGAACATGTGTAAGATAAAACTGAATGGGGAATTGCGTGGCATAGGTTTGAAAAAGGACAAACTTTATTATTTGGAGGACAATATTGATAGCTACAGGGTTGAAGAAGCTAATAACATAGAAAATATTCCAATCCACAAAGACTGCATACACGAGCTTCACAGAAAATTTGGCCATGCGAGCTTCAAATGTTTAAAGAATTTAATCAGTATGTGTCCAGATTTAAAAGTTGCTGAATGCAAAAACCACTTAGATTGTACGGTATGTCAACAGGTAAAGGTCAGAGCTTTTCCAGTAGCTAAGAAAACAAAAAGAATTGCTCAAAGACCATTTCAGTATGTACATGCAGATGTCGCCCAAGCTAATTGCTTGTCCTTAGGGGGAAGCAAGTATTTCCTAATAATTGTTGATAGGTATACAAGGTTTGCATTTGTAAGAATAATGAAAAACAAATCTGACGCTGGGCAAAGTTTAAAAGCATGGGTAAGAATGGTGGAAAGACAATTTGATACCAGAGTAGGCACCATCATAACTGATAGAGGAGGAGAATTTTTAAATAATCAATTGTTTAACTGGTTTCAAAAGGTGGGAATAAGGCATGAAACTACAAACCCTGCTTGTCCTAGTGAGGATGGGTTAGCAGAGAAGAAAATACAAGATATAAAAAGAATTACTGCTTGTATGATGGCAGATGCAGGGGTGAAAGATAGTTTTTGGGCAGAAGCAACTTTGACTGCAATACATATCAGTAACAGATTGTATCATTCAGAAATTGAAGACATTCCCTACAGGGTATTGTATGGGAGAATGCCAAATTACAAGTACTTAAGGGTTTTTGGACAATTTGCTCATGTTTACACACCTGCTTGTTTCAGGAGGAAAGGAGAACCCAAAAGCAAAAGGCTTAGGTTTTTGGGGTATTCTGGAAATAGCTACAAGTTTCATTTGGGAGGAAAACAAGTGCAGTATTCTAGGTCTGCAAATTTTGAGAGACATGCTGGTTGGGACAAACTGCATGCCAATAAAGAAGTGTTTTTGAGACTAGGGAGTTCAAATGAGCCAGAAGCACAAACTGAACCAACCTCAGGAAACGGAGGGGTTTCAGTTAAGCAGGAAGCATCACCTAGCAGCAGTGGTAGTTCTTCTGATGATGAGATAGCATCTAGGCCTACTACTACTCGAATGACTGAAGACAAGAGATTTAGTCATAGAACTACAACTCCCAGTAGAGAAAGTGAGGATGAAAGAGACAGAACAGCAGATTTTATTCCCAGGCGTAGTCATAGAGTTAGAAAGCCTCCAGATAGGTTTGTTGTGACAAAGGCAAGAGCTTGTTTAGCAGTAGAAGAGCCTGAAAGTTTTGAAGAACTGGAAAGTTATTCTAATGAAGAACAGGAAAGATGGTTTGATGCAATGGATAATGAGTTTGGTTGCCTGGTAAATAAAGATGTTTTTGAAATTGTTGACAGACCCAAAGACAAGAAAGTGATTGGTTGTAAATGGGTATACAAAAGGAAAGAAATGCCAGATGGAAGTATCAAATATAAAGCTAGGTTAGTGGCTAAGGGTTTTGCACAACAGCAGTATGAGAACTATGATAAGACATATTCTCCAACTGCAATGCCGGAAAGTCTGAGAATGGTTCTAGCTGTAGCAGTAAAAAGGAATTTAGTTGAAGAACATTTTGATTTTGAAACAGCGTACTTGAATGCGGTTCTGGATGAAGAAATATTTATGGAACAGCCACAAGGTTTCGAAGAAAATGGTAGTCAGAGAGTATATAAATTAAAGAAAGCGTTGTATGGTTTAAAACAAAGTGCCAGAGCGTGGAATCTGTGCATCAATGATGAGCTAGTTTAAGCTAGGTTACAAGAGGAGCATTGCAGATGCTTGTGTTTATACAAAAGGAGACATAGTATTAGTGATTTATGTAGATGATTTGTGCGTAGCAGCAAAGTCAAAACAGGAAATTGAGTCAGTAAAAAGAGAATTGTCTGAGAAGTTTGTTTTGAAGGACTTAGGTGTATTGAAGTCTTATTTAGGTATTTGCGTTGAATGGACAGAAGAAGGACATTGTTTATTAAGCCAGAGAAATAAAATTGAAAGACTGATTGAAAAGTGTGGATTACAGAATGCAAAAATAGTAAGAGCTCCAATGACAACTGGTTTTGTGTCTGAGGAAACAACTAGAGCGTTTGAGGACAAGATTCTCTTCAGAAGTATAATAGGATCTTTACAATTCATATCTTGCCACACCAGACCAGACATTTCTTATGCTGTAAATGTATTGTCTAGAAGGGTTAATGATCCAAAAATTGAAGACTGGACAGCGGTAAAACATTTATTGAGATATTTGAAAGGAACCTTAGATAGGAAATTGATAATAAGAAACAGTAGTTCAGATCTAGATTGTTATGTAGACAGTTCATTTGCATCAGAATTAGGAGACAAGAAGTCAGTTACAGGAATGATAATTAAATATAGTGAAAGTCCAATAGTTTGGAGAAGTAGAAAACAAACTAATGTAGCGTTAAGCACAACAGAAGCAGAATTTGCTGCTTTGAATGAGATAGTAAATGAGGTACAGTGGATTAAGCAATTGTTAAATGATTTAAATGAAAGTTACAAGATACCAGTGGAAATTCTGGAAGATTCACAGTCATGCATAGCGATGGCTGAAACTGAAAGTTTGAAGAACAGAACAAAATATGTTGGTGTAAGATATCAAAATGTGCGAGACATGGTTCAGAAGGGTGAAATAGAATTGAGATATATAGAAACACAACACAACATAGCAGATTTGTTCACAAAAGCATTGACAGCAGAAAAACATGAAAGGCTGACACAAATGGTTGGAATGACATTGTAAGACACATACAATATTTTATTTCGGAGGGGATTGTTAAGGAAAATGCAACATGGGACATACAGTGAAAGAAATAAAATATGTATGTGAAAGTCACAATGACTAAGCAAGAGCAATTATGGGGCTACACAGGTGAAACTGCTAATGTAATCTAGAAGGCCTGAGAGCCAAGGACAGAGGTACTGAATGCAGATTGGAAACACCTGAGAATCATTAAGTGTACAAGGTGAAATGTTGAAATACATGGGTTGGTCTTAGGCATGGGTGGAACTATGTGGACCAATCAGAATGGAAGTACACACCCACTGGGTGGAAACTAATTAGTGGGTGGTGATAAACAATGGCTATAAAATTGCAATGTTTGCCAATGTATTTGTGTGGTGGTTGAGTAGAGTTGGAGTGGTTTGGAGATATTGTGGAGTAGTGTGTAGAGATTGTGATTTGTTGACCATATAGTATATTTATATAGAAGAATAAAGTAGGTTTTATATAAAACTACTGAGTTGCCTGAGTGAATCCTGGAGACATTTTGGAGACACCTGGAGAAGAGTGAGAAGGCTTGGAGAGTTTGTCAGGATCTTCAGCCTATTCTCTGAAACTCTGCTGCTTTGGAGAAAAGCATTAACCACTGATCTAAGCTGTTTGGCTCTGCTGCATAATAAGGTGGTGAGTTTGAGCCAGAGGTGAAGAGCTACAACTCCCATCATCCCTGACAATTCCACCTCAACATGAGGAGGAACTTTTTGACAGTCAGAGCTGTTCGGCAGTGGAACACACTCCCTCGGAGCGTGGTGGGGTCTCCTTCCTTGGAGGTCTTTAAACAGAGGCTGGATGGCCATCTGTTGGGGATGCTTTGATTGTGATTTCCTGCGTGGCAGGGGGTTGGACTGGATGGCCCTCGTGGTCTCTTCCAACTCTGCAATTCTATGATTCTATGATTCTATGATTCTATGTATTTCATGTTTGTGATTCTGTCAGAGAGATGAAGGTGCCGGTTATTGATCCATTTATCCATCTCAGTATTGTCTGGTTTGACTAGTAGCTCTTCTTTAGGTAGTCTGACATGAGCCCCAGCAATACCACTTGAGGTTCTGTTAAGCAGAGATGTCAGGTATGGTGACTACATAAAACCATAAGAAGAGACCTGCTGGATTATACCAAAAGCCTGTTTGTTCAGCAAGGAATACTTCATTCCTGCTGGTACTTTTGTACTTCTATCTACAGTGGCCATATGACACATTTTGTCCATGCAGTCACATATACATAGGTCTCTTTCAGATTGATTTAAAGGAGTATAAGTTCTTGTGATATAGCTCTTCAGGTTTTGCTGGTTGTTGTCACCTCCACATCCACTGGTTCCATTCTTTTAGGGGATTATTTGTAATTATTTCTTGGTTCTGCACTGGGGCTCTTCCAAACTTTTTAAAAACACAGCATGGTTTCCTGAGGTGGTCATTTGGTTTGAAAGACACATTTCATCCTTTCTAAATGTTTAATATTTTACAAAGAGTTATAGAGCTATCATACAAAAGTGCCATTTTGTGGATGCATTATATTGCACTATAACTGTAAAAAAAGAGGGGCAGAAGAGAAGTATACTTTTGTGTGTTTGTCTTAGAATTAGCAAGAAGCTCACTCAGCAGAGTAAATAAGTAGTCCGGAACAACAGAAATGTTGTTTGGATATTAAAAAACAAACAAACAAACAAAAAAAAAACTTGAGAACTACAGTGACAAATACTGCATCCTCCTGACACTTTTGCTCCATCTTAAGTTCCCAGATTTGAGGATGGGGCGGGCAAGTACTGAAAAGGATAAGACTAAGGTAGAGGGATTTTTTTTTTTTAAAAAAAATGCATGTACAGTCAGACCCCCGTATCTGCGGGACCAATATATGTGGTTTCAGTTATCTGTGGGACACAAAATAGGGATATATACCATAGAGCTGTGCTGGAAAATACGTAGAGAGGTGTCTCTAGACATCTTCTAGGTCCTCCAATGCAAATCTATGGTATGTTTTAACGGAAGTCCTTTATTTCAATGGGGTCCACAGGTTTGGGGGTCCAACTGTGTATTTCCCCTGATTTTTAAGGCACTCAGGATAGTACACAGTGTCCTCCCCCACATACTGTCCACTCACAAAAAGGGTGTTCTAGTAAGGTGCCATGGTGGAAGGCCCTGGAAAGTTATGCTTCCAAAGAAAGGACAAGGAGGGGTGCCTTCTAGAAGTCTTGGCTCTGGAGGCAAGCACACCAACTTCAGAAGTAGTTCATTAAGTAGTTCACTGACTTCATTAATTTCTCTGTCAGAACCAGAATGTTGAGCTGGAGCCCTACTGAGGTGTGATGAAAGCTTGTATAGTCAACATGGGAGGAGAGGCAATATGCTAGCCCCAGCTCTCAGCATCATTTCTGCCATCTGTTGTTCCTTCCCTACCTAAATCCATTCCTGAAGAGCAAGAGAACACCTTGGGAAATCCACTTTTCCACCTCTTATTGATAATCTGCTGCTACCATGACCTTATTTTTTTGTTGTTCCTTTGCCACTTAAGGCTTTATCAGATGCAGCAAATATGGCATCATAATGATGCCTAATGAACACAAAAGGGCATGCATATCAGATGATGTCATCCTTTTGCGTTCATGTCAAGTCCAAAAGCCGTTCTATTGTATTGACGGCCCAAGCCATCAATAGATCTCCCATTCCACTTTTGTGCCAGCATTGCCAATATTTGAATCCTCGCACTATTGTGCTCACGTGAACACAGCATCAATGACAGAACACTTCCAGGTGAGATCATGACAGCCAGGTAGGGGGTGTTATTTTTATGAACCTCCTTGGTTTACTTGTAATTTTAAAGTGTGTTTCTGTGATTGTGTCTATGATTTGTGTGTTTCTTTTTCTTAATTTTTAAAATTTACCGCACTTGCATCTTCTCGTGAGAATCTGTGAGATCATGAGCGTGGAAGTGAATGGAGCTCCATTCACTCTCTGTCAATGCTGGGGTTGCCTATTCACAGGCAAGAAAGGTAGGTATGGTAGAAAGTGTTCTTTTGCCGGCATAAAAACAGTACAAAATGTGCCGACAAAAGAATGATTGTGAAGGCTTGTCTGACACCTTAGACAAACCTTTGAAAGCCAGGCCAAATAAACAGATGTGGCTGAACAAATACATTTTATTGAACAGCATGTAAAATAAACACATTGACCAAAAGAGTTTTCATATAAGCTTATGATTAGAGTGTCTTATTTGTTATATTTTATGTTTCAACAGACCAATATTTTGCTAATCTAAATCCTTGTCAGTTCAACTCTTCACTTCTATACTTTGAGATCCAGAGGCACCCCCCTCATCATCTTCAAATCCATACCCTTATTCTCCAATTCTCCCTTTTCAACTATCACATGCCTTCTGCCTCCATCCAATCAGCATTACAATATTCTACTGTACCCAGTCACTCATTTAATCATTCCATGCTGCTCTCAGACTCAGGGCTTGTCTATACAAGGGGAAAAATGTGGATTGATGCGCACTAATTCGAAGCAGCTTTGATTTGTCTTAGCAGGATTTTGGCAAGATCACAGGCATGCGAAGCCATACGTGTTTGTTGTTCAAATGGCCATGCCTGTGAATCAAGATATCTAAGCTTATCTAAGATGCGAAAGTGCGATATTCCACCTAAATAAATTTTTAAAAAGAAAAAAAAAAGGCTGTTTCATCACCTCATCACATGATCGCTAAAGCAAAAATCCAACATGGTGGTTTTAGCCACTTGCTCCTGCGCATGGCCGACCTATCAGCTTTCTACTTCTGCTCTTATCGGGAATGTATACCAAAGCAAATAAGTTGTCCCAATGAGCAGGAATGTGCATTCCCAGCGGCACTTTTTTTAAAAAATATGGGGAAACCTATGAAGGCTTTTCCTGCAGAGTTTTAGGGGGATTTGGCTCCTCTCCTTCCAAATACAGTGGGTTGATATGGGATGGCATTTAAACAAATCGTATTCTCCTCAACTTTTATGAGGAGTATTTTCACTATGTAGACAACCTGTCAATCTAATTTACTGAAGGCCCAACTCACATAAGAGAGCATCAACATATAGCGGAGATGCCCTGCTTTATTCTCTGCACATAGAAAGGCAAGAGACAAGGGGGTAGGTTGGGCTCATTCCCCTTTCTGTGTTTAATCTACACATTTTTATCATGCCTGAATAGGGTTTTGGTTAACTAATCTGGTTCTGAGAGAGATGTGGTTGAGGAAGCTGATGCTGGACTTTGTAGGCAACCCTGTCCTTATGCTCAGAGCCAAACCTCTGGAAGAAATACCTCTTTGGAGACTTTCCCTTATTGTCCCTCTTTTGGCAGCATATCTGAACAGCTGGATGGCAAGGGCAAAGAGCCAAGACTGTGGTGAGCACTTGGCCTTTAAGCCACCATCTCCAGACATTTTAGGGCTATGGTTATAACCTCCTAAGGCTCCTGCTGGTAGACCCACAGGCCCCGGACTCAGGCACATTTTCCATAGTTCTGGGTAACAGTACACAGATTTATATGGTAGCATACCTGCCTGATCATCCTACCATAAAGTTTAAGGAATGGAATGTGTGGGATATCTGCTGCTGAAAGCAGATTAAAATATACATCTTAATGGGTGTTTTTAAGGCACCATGTTTGAAAGCAGAGACCTGAAAGGTCAGTTAATGGAACAGAATCGGAACCAATGACTGAAACAGAGCCCTACTTTCTGGCATGCAGGGGAAATAATAATAATAAATCTGGATTTGTGCCAAGGTGCCAGTAAATGCTTCAAGTGGGCTGTTTGTTTGCAGGCCCCTTTATTCACTATTCCCAGTACTGACAGCCTCCAGCTGTGTGAAATATTTCTGTGCCGACCCTACCAGTTTAATGGTATGCCATTACTTCAAATCGGCCCAATAAAAATAATATCAATAAAATCTTTCAAGACTGCTTCTCATGCCAAAGTCAGGCTGAAACGTGAAGGCTTTCAGCAAAACTTTTTTTTTTTTTTTTTAAAGAAAACATATCTCTGGCAGTATTCTTACTGACTCAGAATCCTGGATGTGAGGAAGAATGTTACTTTTCTAGGGTTGCCAAGTCAGCAGCATCCGATTCCTGGACTTTTCAGGGCCAAAACCTGAGATTGTGGGGCGGGGCTTTGAAATGTCACAGGGATGAGTCCTTCTGAGTTCACAGAAGTAGGAGAGACAAAGGTTTGGAAGTGGACCAGAGCTTCTTCAATCTCAGTTCATTGTTGAAATGGACATCAGGATGACAGGTCTAGAATTTGGGTAAAACCCAGCTAACTTGGTTATGTGGTAACCCAGAGCTGGGGTGGGGAAAATCAAAGCCTTTTTGAGAGCCTGGCAGGTAGCAATCTGTTGGAGATGAAATTAAGGTTCTCAGTTTTCTGGAAATACATAAGAAACGGATGAGAAGAGCCTATATAAAGCCCTCCCAATTCTCACGAGATGGAGCCTATTGTGAGATCTCAGGGCTTCCATGACATTTTAAGTCTCACAGGAACCCTAAAGCCCATGGAGATCTCATGATGGAAAGCCAAACACCATGACATGAGAACTTTACTCTACTGCTTAATGTTAGCTTGGCTGGACAGTGAGGTGAAAGAGGGGCACCATACCAGCTACAATCATAGAATCATAGAGTTGGAAGAGACTACAAGGGCCATCTAGTCCAACCCACTGCCATGCAAGAATACTGATTCAAAGTATTCCCAACAGATGGCCATCCAGCCTCTGTTTAAAAACCTCCAAAGAAGGAGACTCCACCACACTCCAGGGCAGTGTATTCCAATGCTGAACAGCTCTTAATGTCAGGAAGTTCTTCCTAATGTTTAGGTGGATTCTCTTTTCCTGTAGTTTGAATCCCTTGTTCCATGTCTTAGTCTCTGGAGCAGCAGAAAACAAGCGTTTCCATCTTCCGTATGACATCCCTTCAAATATTTAAACATGGCTATCACACTCCTCTTAACCTTCTCTTCGCCAGGCTAAACATACCCAGCTCTCCAAGTTGCTTCTCATAGGGCATGGCTCCCAGACCTCCCACCTTTGGGGTTGTTCTTCTATGGACACATTCCAGCTTGTCAATATCTTTCTTGAATTGTGGTGCCCAGAACTCAACACAGTATTTTTTGGAAAAGTTATTCTTTGGATCACAACTTCTACAAACTTTGGATGAGACATAATCTAGGAGAGTAAATATACTAAACTTTGGATCCTGGAATCTTTTTGGGTGCTACATTTTCTGTTTTGGAGTAATGGATAAGTGGCTAGGCTAATCTTGCCTCTTGCTCATTTTACTTCTGTTATTTTCTGAGACCAACCTATCACCAATGAGCTAAACCAAATACCATTTTCACACACACCCAAATAACTCCCCACAGCCTTGGCACAGTGACTGAACCCACCTTCCACCACATAGTCTGAAAAAAACCCATCACTCTCTTTATTTGCACAGAGATAATTTGCTGCACAAATAAAATGTTCATTGTTTTGCCTTGGGTTAATAATTAGCCCATTTCAAAACAAGAAACAGTTGATGTCATGATAAACCATTATAAGGGCTAAGCCATATAACAGGGAGTTCCAAGCACACCCCTGTTTGCTTCCTTTGTTTAACAACCTTGACATCTACACATGCAATGAGACCCTTGCCCACCAATTTGGTGGTTAATGAACAAACAGAAGGCTGGTCTCATTTAGTAAGATAAACAAGTTAGATATTCAGCAGTCATTTCCCCTCCTTAACATTCATCATTGTTTTGTCTGGAGAATTCTTAAGAACTTTAATTGGTATGTCAGTTAATTTATTTTAGGAAAAATATTGAAAAGGGGGGGTGTATAATTATTTCAATCCAATCAATCAATCAATCAATCAGACAAAGGGATTCCAAGATGAAGGTGGTTGAGTAGCAGGGTTGACTCTTTACAGTACTTTATTTGCTCTTTCTAAAAGTGTATGCAAGGCTTCAGACCAGGATCTGTGTGTTAAGAGTGAAGTTGATGTCTGCTCTTCCTACTCATGGTTCTACATGAGACAGAGAGGAACACACAAGGAATAATTTGAGACTGCCCCACCTTGTTGGCTGGGGGGTGGGAAAGGAAGAAAAGCAGTGCTATGCCCATCATGATCCCGTCAGGCATACCCCCAGCTTTTGGTACATAAGGAAAATTTGTTGCATGCAAAATGGTTTGAGTTGGTCTGATGGGAGTGCAGCTGGTGCCCTCTCTCAACAAATCAAGAAATATGGGAAGTGGGGCATCACACATGGTCCTGATATAAGACTGGACTTCAAGCTCCCAGATACAGGACGTCCCATAGAAAACAGGATGCCTGGGAACCTTAACTCATGCAGTTTTACCTTGGTTGCACTACACCATTATTCTTCTGATTAACACTATTGTGTAAGTGATTGTGTATCTGCCAATATGCTTGCTTATTGTCCCATCATACAATGAGAACACACAGTTGCTGCTTCTGCAATCCCAATGAACAAAGTGGTACAATGAAGGTATTGAAAAATAATAATGTATCTTCCAAGAATGCCTGTTGGCTTGTCCTAGCTAGTGTAGACCCATTGAATAACAACAACAACAACAACAACAACAACAACAATAAAATTTAATTTTACCCTGCCCCTCTGGTAAAAACAATCAGGGTGGTTTACAACAGTTAAAATACAAATGCAGATTAAAATCCCTAAGCACCACCCACCCCATTGTTGATGGTGAAATGGTTACATTAGTGCAACTGAGCTTGCACAAACATGAACTGAATGTGTCCATCACACAACAGCCAAAGTTACAATCCATGTGTAAGGGAATTTACATGTGTGTGTGACACCAACAAGATTCCAGCCTATGCATTCCTTCTTGGATCAATATGGTTACAAAACAAACTTTTTCCCCATTTTGTTTAGTTTGCTTATGGTACGACACCAACAGGATTCAAACCAGAATACTGTATTGTAACTCCCAGTTTCAACATGGCCCCTCTACAGTAGGCTACACAATTTTGCCCAACTGTTCACATGAAAGTGTGGTCCAATGTATGCCACAATAGCAACAGTGTTACATTCAGGTGACTTCCATCAACATTTATGCCATCTATAGATATGTTTCAGAAGTTAGTGAAGAAAGGGACAGCTACTGCCCATTGACCAGACTTCTGTTTGTTCATACTACATTTATTTTTGTTTTAAAAACATGAATGAAATCTAAAGCATTGTCCCCGGAAATGATACTGTTCAGTATAGTTATCAATATTGGTCTCAAGACAGATGGAATTATGTGACCATGCAGTTGCAGAGATAACAAAGAGGTTCCTAACTGACTAAGAGTATTTAGGGTAGGAAAAACTCACCCAGCCTACAGGCTGCATGGTAAACATCATGGCATGGTTGCAGGAAAGACACAAGATTGTTGTCATGCCTTTATGTCTGATATGGTAGAAATTATGTCCAAGTTGCTTTTATTTTCCTCATGGGTAATCAGCAGCTATACTCTTTATCATCCTCAAACCTTGATGCAGGAGCGATTTCTGGTTACTGCTAAAACAATAATGAAAAAGAAACTATTATTTTCACTCGATATTAGCCATGGAATCTTTGGCCTCAGTTGGAAGTGGGAAGTATGTGACCCTCCAGATGTTGTTCTACTGCAACTTTCACCATTGGCTATGCTGGCTTGTACTGTTGGGATTTACAGTTCAACAACATCTGGAGGGCTGTGTGATTCCCACAGCCCTGGCCTAAATCCAAGTGTTAATCCCAACTGAAATAACCCACTGAAATAACTTATTTTACATAGGTGTTGATTGCATGCTGGAGTGGGACCGGTCCCCGCCGGTCACCCTAACTCCCACTGATCCCCAAAATGACGACACAACAACAACATAGAAATGTGCGGAAAGATGTATTGGTACAAAGTGAGATAGTAATGGCAGAAAATGGCCACAACTTGGTGATGGTGGTTGCCTGGTTGGCGTATGAGCATGGGGGAACCAAAACGCCCAGCCGGGTGGCTGGTAACGAGCATCCAGTTAGCCCGCCAACTAACTGGCCACATGACCGTAAACATGTGATCAGGGCACAAGATACAGGAGGGTAGGGGTGTAGCCAGCCCTCCCTCCCCCTATTGGGGGGGTCTTATGGCCCAGGAAAGCATAAGGCTTGGTGCCCAAGCCCCCCACGTGACACCTTGATTAAATCAATCCCCCATGCTCACTGCCACAGAGCCTAGCAGGCAATGCCCACAGCTCAGCTTCTGCCAACCCGGCAGCCACCCCCCCCCACTAGGCCAGCCTTCTGACTGGGGGATTCAGGGTGGACCTGCTTAGTTAGATGAGTTCAGGCCGTATGTATGTGGTGTATGCCCTGAAGCGCCATCTGCCCAAGTGTTGGATGGTGGGAGGTGGCAGGCCCGCTCCCACTGCTGTAGTTGCTGCCCCGATGCGGAAGGAGTGGGTGCCATACTTGTCTGCCGGGCAACCCAGCCAGCGCAGTGCCGCCTGCAGGATACTGGTTAATTGGACCCTGGTCAATGTGGATGCGTCTTCGTGGATAAAGATAGCTCCTGGGGTGTTGGGACGTTGCTGCAGGAACCGTAGCATGAGTGCCACTGGACAAGCCACTTGATCAGCCAGCTTGGATAGGTGGATGCGGGCCCCTTTCCCTCACTGGTCAAACAGCAGCAGCGTGGCTTCAAACTGGGAGTGGGCACTGAGTGCTTTGTTCCCCCTCCTCCTCCCTTGGAACACCTGGCCTTTAGTGAGCATTTAAAGCCAGCTCCAGCCAGACTATCGGCAACAGCAGCAGCGTGGCTTCAAACTGGGAGTGGGAAGTGAGTGCTTTGGCCCCCTCCTCCTCCCTCAGAACACCTGGCCTTTAGAGACCCTTTAAAGCCAGCTTCAGCCAGACTACTGGCAACAGCAGCAGTGTGGCTTAAACTGGGAGGGGGCTTTGCCCCCCCTCCTCCTCTGTCGGAACACCTGGCCTTTAGAGAGCCTTTAAACCCGGCTCCAGCTCAACCATTGGCAGGACCCCTGGCAGCAAACATCTAAGGATGAAGCCTGACGGGGGTGTAGGCCATCCTGCGTGGTTGCAAGGGGTCCCTAGTTCTTACCATTTCCTTGCCCAGCGTTGCCTCCTGACTCTGCTTCCTTCTTGACACCGGAGGATGCAGGCCGTCCAGGGTGAAAGGACAGGGAAGAGGAGCCTCCCCGGGAGCAGCTGATCTTGGAATGGTTCCCATAGCAGTTTTCACAGTTGTGTTCAAACTTGCAGCAGGAATGGAAACATTTTCCCATGTTGAATTCCCAGCAGACCAGGCCTCGGGGTTCCTTTTTCCAGGGTGGCTTGGTCGCCTCTGTCTTTCCCTTGATGTGGGAGCCCACGATGACCAGCCATAGCTTGTCATTGATGAGGTCCCACCTAGCCCTAGCATTGCGGGAGGCCTGTTTCCAGAATGCAGCATCATACTCGATGGCTGTGGCATCGCCAGCCAAAGTCCTGGCCTTCAGCACATTGCTCAAATGGTTGGCTAGGTGCCACCCCCTTACCCGGTAGGCAATATCCACCACCGTCATGAATACGGAGTACCCAGCCAACCAATTGAAGAATGTACGGTCAACTGGGTCTGGCTTGGCCTTATCCAAGCTTTTGTCAGATTTCGGCGTGCTGCCCACCTCCCCTTCGGGTTTTAACAGGGTGAAGATGTCCACATAAAACCCTTTCAAGATGTTGTCCCGCACTTTCCTATCAAGGTGGATCCCCGGAGGATCCTCATGGACTTGGAATAACTTGAGGGGAAGGGGGTCAGAGGAGTAGCCCTCACTGTCACGCCAGGCTCTGGATGGGCCCGATGCGGAGGGTTCCTGCTGGGACCGGGCCTTGATGGCTCAGGGCGGTAGACCGGAAAGAGAGGCTGCGGCCCTCCAGTAACCCCCCGGGTCATATCATCATCAGAGGACTCACCGGACATTCCCTCACTGTCTGAGTCCTTCCTCCTGCGTTTGGTGTGCCACTTTTTCCTCTCCCGCTTTGCATTCTTCGGGTCCTTCTTCCTTGACCCTTCCTTGGCCCTCTCCTGGGACGAAGCTGCAGAGGACACCGTGCTGAGATTGCTCCTCGATGTGGAGCGGTGTCTGCATTGCGGGCCAGCCGCCTTGGCTGGTTTGGAGGGGTTGAGGCCTTGCCACATGGCTGCTCCCTGGAGTTGGTTGATTCTGATGCTTGTCCTTTGTCAGAGGAGCTTGTTCCAGATTCCCTACTGGACCTCAGCTCCCCCACCTGTTCAGCCAGGGGGGGTCACTGCCTTGGTGAGCTCCTGCAGGTTGGGGGCTTGGTTGCCCGTAAGGAGGTTCTGAACAGCCTCTAGGAAGCTCGCGGTTGCCCGCGGGGTGTGCTTGCCCACTGTCAGTGCCCCTCGCCCACACGGTGCCAGGGCAGCCCAAGACCTGGGTGCCTTGCCCATTTGGGCCCGGGTAACCGGCCTGTCAGACTGGGCCTTCTTCTTGGGAGGCATACCACCCCCTTGGTGATGTAGCTTTTTTGGGGGGGTGATTTCAGCCCTGCTTCGGCTTGCCCGCTCCTCCTAGGCCCGTGCAGCCTAAGCTTTATGTGCCCCAGCTGGCTTGTCCGCCCTGACTTTTCTGGGCTGCCCTGCTCGGCTTCCCTTACTGTGCTTGTCTGCCCTGCTTGGCTTGTCCGCCTTAGCCAGGAGTGCCTGGCCTCTCCACCCCTCAGTGGCTGGCTCCGCTCTACTAGACGGTAGCTGGGAGAGAGGGATCCAGCTGGGCTGCAGGCCTCCTGTCAGCTCTGCAGTTGGCCCCCTTCTGATGGCTCGCAGCTTGTGCCATGAGCCGGCTGCTGACTTCCCGCCATGCCCTGTTGGCCCGGGGGCTCGCCCTGCCAGGTGGGCCTTGGAATAGCCACCCTTCTGGCCTCCCTATGTCCTGGACCCAGGATTCTACTGATTAGGCCACGTGGGTGCCCTGCTGGTCCCCTGCCTCCAGCCCTTCCAGTCCACCCTCTCCGCGGGTGCTAGCCGTCTCCTGCGTCGCCTCCTCGCTGCGAGCCTCCTGGCCGTTATACTGGTGGTTTCTAGCCGCCCTGGTGTCACAACTACCTGCCGCCTGCCGAGTATCCCCCTGCTACCCCGCCCTGTTGCCTCCGGGCTACTGTGCCTTCAACCCCACTAGTGGGTGCTAGCCGCCCTCAGCGTCACAGCCCCCCGCTGTCGCCGGGTAGCCCCCCTGCTACCCCGCCCTGTCGCTGGCCGGCAACGTGATTTCAGCTCTTGTTGGTGAGTGCTAGACACCTTCGGTGTCACCACCCCCGACCTACAGCTGATTGGCCTCTGGCTGCCTCAGCTCCCGGCTGCCCACTGACTGTGGGTCACTCCCTCGCTGCCACCTGCCCACCGACTGTGGTCCGCTCCTTCGCTGCCAGATGCTCTTCCCTCCGCTGCCTCCAGTCTCCCATGGCTGCTGTCCCGTCTCCGCTGCCGGTCACCACTCCACTGGAGGCCGCTCCGCTGGAGGCTTCCTGGAGCTCCTGGAGAGCTCCCACCTCTTCGGCTCCTCAGAGTCAACTGCCTGGGTCCAGCTTGGAGCTGGGAATATATCCCCAGCCGCCAGACCAGAAGGAAGACTGCGGGGCGCAGACTCTTCCCCCTCGGCCAATCAGAGAGCCGGGAAGCCTCACTCTCTTATTGGTCGAGGTGGTCACTTGACAGCCAATTGGGGAAGTGAAGCCTCTCCCCGATTGGTTGCTCCACGATCCTTCTTCCAGCCAGCCTGAGCCGGCTGGAAGGAGGCTCATGAGAAGATGGCTGTGCCCATGCCGCCATGAGGTAGGCGACGCAGTGGGCGCTCCCGCAGCTTCAATTTTCTATTCCACAATTGATTTGATGGGTTACTCTAGCTGGAACTAGTAATTGGATTTCGGTCTGTTTTGAGAGGTAGGAGATTTCTAATTATCAGGTGCTGGTGATAAACCAATGAGGAAAAGGCAACAGCAAGCAACTTGCATACAGGCACAGAAGAGTCATTTGGATGATGGACTAAATGCACAAAGTCCCAGAATGGTAAAAGAGGCTTTGGAGGTAATCTAATCCAACTCCTTGTTCTATGCAGGCTCTATAGCTCAGGATGTAACGATATATTCCTTGGCAGATGGCCATCCAGCTTTCTCTTAAGTACCATGAGTGACGGAGACCCCACCACCTTCTGTGACAGTTGGGCAACTCCACTTCAAACAGCTCTTACTATTTAGGAAGTTTCTATAAATGTGTTGCTGACGTCTGCTTCCTTGGATTTTCCTTCTTCGTTCTTGAATTTCTGCTCTCTGGAATAAGAGAGAATGTGTCCCTCTTCTGCATAGCAGCCCTTCCTATATTTAAAGACTACTATTAGGTCTTCATCTTCTCTTTGCCAAGCTAATCATATTCAGCTCTTTCAACTGTTCCCCATTTGGCCTCCAGATCCCAAACCCTTCCGGCTGCTCTGTTCTGAAAATGCTTGCATTTGTCATTGTCCTGCTTAAAATTTGACATCCAAAATTAGATACAGACCTCCATCAGTCTGATTAGCACAGAATGGAGTGGAACTATTTATTTTTCATGTTGTGAACACTATACTTCTGTTAATACAATCTAAGGGTTCATCTAAACTGTAGAAATAATGCAGCTTGACACCACTTTAAGTGTTGTAGCTCCAACCTATGGAATCCTGGGATCTGTAGTTTTACAAGGACTTCAGCCTTCTCTGCCAAAGAGTGCTGGTGCCTCACAAAACTACAAATCCCAGAATTCTGTAGGATGGAGCCATGCCAGTTAAACTGCATTATTTCTACAGTGCTAGCATTAGCTTTTTCAGAAGCTACATCAGCTATACTGGTGACTCATGTGATCAATTTGTGATACATTATGACACACAAGCCTCTGTCACATTAGCTGCTACCAAGATATGTCATCCTTAACCTTTACTTGAAGTCTGATTTTTTTTAAATTCACTTTATATTTAATCATGTTGATTTTGACCCAGAGTACAAGAATGTCAAGAATATTTTGTATTTTGATGGTTCCATGGCCTGATTATTACTTGTAGTCATCCCTTCACATTCATGGGGGTTAGGGGTAGACAACCCCCGCGAATGTGAAAAAAACATGAATAAGAAATGAGCCTGCCAGCGAGCGGTTTTCCACCCCACTCCCTTCCCAAGGCAGTGAGGAGCTTCCTGAGAAGCCCCTCGCTGCCTTGGGAAGCGAGTGGGGTGTAGCGCGAGTGCGCCAGGTGCTTCCCACCCCCCTTTCCAAGGCAGTGAGGAGCTTCCTGAGAAGCCCCTCGCTGCCTTGGGAAGGGAGTGGGGTGTAGTGCGAGCGCACCAGTTGGTTCCCACCCCTTCCTTCCCAAGGCAGCGAGGAGCTTCCTGAGAAGCCCCTCATTGCCTTGGGAAGGGAGTGAGGTGTAGCGCGAGCGCACCAGCTGGTTCCCAACTCGCCTTCCCAGGGCAGTGATGAGCTTCCTGAGAAGCCCCTGGCTGCCTTGGGAAGGAAGTAGGGTGTTGAGCAGCGGGGGTGGGGGGAGGCACAGTCAGCTTTCCGCGAATGATCAAAACCACGAATGTGAAAGTCATGAATGTGGAGGGGCAACTGTATTACATTTCAGAGGCAGCTGGTCAATCTGTTGTCATGAGGGTGGCAAATTCATTCCTGGTATTATGAATGCTCCCCAGCTATTCTGGGTTGTAAGGGAACCATTAGGTACAGGACCCTATTCCCTACAGAGGTACAGCATTGTGAGAGTTTCTGTATAATATGGAGCAATCATAGGAGAAGCAGCCATAAAATTACATAGATTCCTCACCCTCTGAGTGAGAGTAACTCCTGTTATATTTCTATCTAGGACTGGAAAGAGTATTTGGGAATATTCAAAAGATGGTTTTTAAAAACCCTATTTTTCATGTGTTAGAAAACCCTGGCAAGGAGAATCCTGGGTTACGGAGAATATTTGCAGTTTGGGACTTATTCTGCACAAATTCACACATGAATTTATGCGGAATAAAATGCAGAAATGCTAATTTTACATAGAAAACAGCATTTTCGATGCGGAAAACAGAACTTTCTTCATAGAAAATAATATTTCTGCACAAAAATACTATTTTTTCTGTACAGAAAATGCTGTTTTCTGTGCAAATTTACTTTGCAGGAATGTTGTGCTGAATAAATCCTAAACCT
Organism: Gambelia wislizenii; assembly: GCA_030847615.1. Taxonomy (NCBI): domain Eukaryota; kingdom Metazoa; phylum Chordata; class Lepidosauria; order Squamata; family Crotaphytidae; genus Gambelia; species Gambelia wislizenii. The sequence continues at coordinate 37,275,373 of JAUMIR010000001.1, forward strand.
GTGAGGAGTCTTCAAAACCTGCAAAATTTTAGAAGCCTTTCTCACAGTGGTAAGAAAATTGCTAAAATTACTCTTTCCATCCTTTAAGAACAAAATTAGTAAAGAATTATATCCCAATTTCTATTGCACCTTTCCTCCAAAGAGATTAGGGTGGTACATATGATTGTCCCTTATTACCCTCACAACCAATGCATGAGGCAAGTACGGTTGAGATAGAATGATAAGTTCAAGGTCGTGCCATGAGATCTAGGACTGGGCAGGGACTAGACTGGAACTTGGGCCTATCATCTAGCCAGAGAGGGATAAACTTTGACCCACAGGACAGATTTCACCAGGCCCGCTGATCTGATTTGTGAATGTGACATTTTGTCTCAGAAGCTTCAGCTTTTCCATAGGAAGAAGGGTGGAAGAGGAGGTGAGTTTCACCCTAGGTACCAGTCATCCTTACTCCTCTCTTCCCTTCCTCAATCAGAAAAAGAAATGGAGCTCAACCATGGAAGAGGAGACATGTGTTGTCTTACGGAACATTCCTTAAGGCTGTGGCTGAAGCTGTTTTGGGTTTTTTTTGGTTGTTTGTTTTAATCTCCTTCCCTGATCAGGGAACTGGTAGAGTTCATATTATGCTTTTTACTTTGTAATGGAAAGGGCTACTGTTATGTATGATAGAATGAGACACAATAAATTATGGCCAAGATCCTACATTATCCTTGTGAGATGTAAATTTATATTCATGTGGGTACAGCACCCTTCTGCTGAATACTGATGTTGTATATTGGCTTGTGCATCTGCCAGTATACCTGCTTATTGTCCCATTGTGCAATGGGGAATGCATATGGACTGTTTCTACAATCCTTGTGAATAAAGTAGTACATTAAAGGCACTTATGAATTGTTATGCACCATCCAAAAATGCACCATTGCATGGCTAAAGATTGGTTAGTCCCAAAGAAAGTAAACACATTGACTCAGAGCTCACGTACACAGGCCAGGATATGCTGGCTTTTTGCCAGCATATCCTGCCCATGGAGTAGGCCTGAGGAAGTCCAGACGGGCACACAGGCCCATCGCTGCTGCCACCACTGCCCCTGTCTCCCTCACTTTCCCAGAAGCTAGGAAGCTGGCCCGCAACATGTAACCAAGGCCCCCTGCATGTGACCAGCCTTGATCACATGCTGAGGGACTCCTTCCTGCTGCAGCAGAGCAACAACAGACAGTCATACTCTCCTCCAGGGACTGTGTTTGCAGTTTGGGGATACTCCTAGACTCATCGCTCTAGATGACAAATCAGGTAAATGCGACGGTCAGAAGCGCCTGTTATCAGCTTCGACTGATTCGCCAGCTGCGCCCTTTCCTGGAAGTCGGGGACCTTGAGACCATGGTAACCTCCCATCTTGATTTCTTTTTTAATTTTTTTTAAAAAAATATAGATATAATTTTTAAAAAATTAGTGAAATACAAAGTCTATAAAAACAGCATAGGTTAACATGACTAATACACAAACAAAGAGCAACAAAAGCAAAATGAAAAAGTACAATCTTAACATATTGAGAAAAGTTATCAAAACAGAGAAAAGGAAAAAAACACTACACATACGCACAATAATATACATATAAATCCTTATACCAAAGTCCACCTTGATTTCTGTAATGCACTCTACATGGGGCTACCCTCGTGTTTGGTCCAGAATCTTCAACTAGTACAGAATATGGCAGTCAGACTTGTCTCGGGTACATCTAGAAGAGACCATATAACACTGATCTTAAGATCACTTCACTGGCTGCCCATTAGTTTCCGGGCCCAGTACAAGGCATTGGTTATCACCTTTAAAGCCCTAAATGGCTTGGGTCCAACCTATCTTTGGGACCACCTCCTTCCATATAATCCTCCCCATGCATTCAGGTCCTCTGGGAGGAATTTGCTGCAACCTTTAAAAACTAGGCTTTCCTCAACCTCCCAGAGGACCTTTTCGGCTATTGCTCCCAGATTATGGAATGGCCTGCTGGATGAGATCCGTCACATTACAACCCTAAATAGCTTTTAAAAAGCTCTTAAAATGGATCTCTTCCGGCAGGCCTTTCCTGAATAGATACCCGGCCATCGGGGGGGGGGGGATCGTATTCGTCCGATCCCTATCCAGCTATTTTATTGTGTTGTTTTTTAGTATGTATTAAGTATGTTTTAAATGTTTAATTATTTAATTGTATTTTAAGGGGGGTGGGATGGAGGGTTTTGTATGTATTTTAAGTGCTGTAAGCTGCCCTGATTCCATTTTGTAGAGGGGCAGGATACAAATAAATATTGTTGTTGTTGTTGTTGTTGTTATGGCAGCTGCAACGATGGACCAGCCTGCTAGGAAGGGCTCCTGCAGTCATGTGGGGCTCAATCTGTTTTTTTTTTCCTGGCTAAAACGGAGTTAATCAGGTCTTCCCCTCATCTTAGCCCTGTCTTTGCCCTGAGAGTTGTGAGGACTGCCCAGGGGCAAAATGGGGCAAATACCCTGCATCATCAGGACTGTAGGGCTCCAAGACAAGACAGGGTAAATTGCCTGTGTAGATAAGCCCACAGCTATTGAATGGTGAGTCAACATATAGGCAAATCCAATTGATTCAATGACTGTACTCTTCTTAGGAGTAGCAATAAGATTTAGGTCCATGTGAAATGTTTACTCTTATGGCGCTTCACTTATACAGCCATGAACTGAATACATCCATTGCACAATGGCCAAAAAAGTAGAACCATATGTGTGTATGACATCAACATGATAAGAGGCTATGTATTTCTTCTTCTTAAAATAGTTGCAGAATTGACTCTTTCCCTTTATGCTTACTTCGCTTCATTAAAATAATATATTTGTGCTTGCTTGAAGGACATTCAACAGGCATACAGTGTGCGCCTTGGGAGAAGAACTGAAATGAAGGACAGGTATTTGAAAAGAGCAAACAAATGGTCTGAAAGGAGACATTTGGCTTTGATAGATGAAAGCAAGCTTTGCTATGATTAAAAATATATTGCAAATACTACACAGAATATAAAAACAAATGCATAGCATAGCACAGAGACTGCATCACTAAAATGTTAGCTGGTGGCTAATGGGATGCTACATAGCAGAACCCCTCCTTGTGTCTGGAACACTTGTTATGTGCCTTCAGGTTTATTTTGACTTATGGTGACCCTATCACAGGGTTTTCATGGCAAGATTTACTCAAAGGGGGTTTGACTTTGCTTACCTGAAAGGCTGACAGAGGGCCCATCTACACGGTAAAAAAAAAAAAAATATGAACACCGTTCGGAAGATCACTCTTCTGTACACATGGCCGTTCGGATTAATACGTGTCATTCAGAAAGAGGGCTAGCGAATCCCTGTAAACTCCATGGATTCAGCGTTCGGAAGGAGTAGCTGATCTCAGCATAAAATCCGTACAGCCATTCGAATGGCTGGTGGTCTGTACGCCCCGTTCGCACACATACGAACAGGCAGTGTAATCTGATTGGCTGGCTGAGTAGATGGGGCGGGGCTAGCAAGGAGGGGAATTGGGAGCGGCCACCATGCTGGATTCCTGGCTAAGAGAGAGGCTGGTGGTCTGTACGTCCCATTCGCACACATACGTACAGGCTGTGTAATCCGATTGGCTGGCCGAGTAGATGGGGCGGGGCTAGCAAGGAGGGGAATTGGGAGTGGCCACCATGCTGGATTCCTGGCTAAGAGAGAGTCCGGTAAGTCCATGCATTTTATATATATTTATTTTTATTTTACTTTGTAAATAAGGAAAACAGAATGTCCAAAAAGTAGGCACCTTTTTAAATTAAAAAAAAAAAAAAGCGACGGGAGATTTAAAACTGCCACTTGGCTTGTTCACTTCAGCCAGCTGGGGAAGGGGTTCATACAGAGTTTAGGGAGGTTAAAAAATTGTGTAGGCGGATCGTATACATACGAATGATTGCCTATTCGTATTTTTTACCCCCAAACGGAATTTTTTTTAATCGTATAGACGGGCCGAGAGTGTGACTTGCCTAAGTTCACCCAGTGGGTTTCAAACCGTGATCTCTTGGAGTTCCAGGGCTTATTTAGATGAGCAATTTACCCTGGCTTCCCCCTGGCTTTAAGGCCTGCAGTTCAAATGACACAGGGCTCTTGCCCCATTTTGTCTTCCTGGCAGTCCTGACAACACCTGAGAAAAAACCAGGGGAAAGCCCTGTTACAACATTTTTTTAAAGTCACCCAGAAACACACATATTGTGTAGGAAAACCTGGATGGGTCCGGTGCAGGAATGCAGGAGTCCATACTTGCTGCATCTCTAGATGCCTCCACCACCACTGCTGGTGTCACTCTGAAGCTGGAAAGGAGACCCCCCAGTATGTGATCAAGCTGTCCTGCATGTGACCAGCCTTGATCACATGCTGAGGGCCTCCCTCCCAGCTCCAGGAAGTGCAACAAATGACAGCAGCAGAGGTGCCTGCCAATAAGTGCTGGTGTGTGTGTGTAGACCTCCTCCAGTTACATCATGGTAACAGTTTCATCATATGGAGGGCCAAGAACGGGATGGTTCTGGAGTCAGAAAATACTGGCCAGAATACACTGGCCAGTACAGACAATTCCCTGCACTGAGTCCAACGCTCAAAACACTGCACCGCGCTGGCTCTAATTAATTAATATAGGGTATTTTTAATAGCATGAATTGGACCAAGGAGCAATAAAATTCAGTATCCAATATGTTGTGTATTAGTGCACTATCCCTCTCATATTTCCCTGTACAGTCGTCCCTTCACATTCGCAGGGGTTAGGGTCGCCAGACGCCTGCAAATGTGAAAAAACTGCGAATAACACCCCTCTGCTGTGCTTTCTTTCTCCCTGCAAAGGGAGCGAAGAAGCAGCAGAGGAATGATTTCAGAGGCTTTGCCTTCTCCCTGCCCTGCTTGCCTGGACCTTCACTCCCTTTGCAAAGGGAAAGGAAGACCCAGGGAAGCAGTGAGGGAGAGGTAAACCTCAAAATTGCCCCTCTGGTGTGCTTTCCTTCTCCCTGCAAAGGGAGTGAAGGAGCAGCAGAGGAGCGATTTCAGAGGCTTTGCCTCCCCCCACCCCTGCGCTTGCCTGGACCTTCACTCCCTTTGCAAAGGGAAAGGAAGACCCAGGGAAGTATTTCTACTCTTATCAGGAAAGCACAGCAAAGTGAATTGGTTGTTCTAATGAGTGGGAATGTGCATTTCCTTCAGAGTTTTTTTTTTTTGTAAAATGGGATAACCCAAGAAGGTTTTTCCCATTTGGAGGTTTTATCCCCCTCCTTTTGAATACAGAAAAATGATGCAGGATCCCATTGGGGCAATAGGTATTCTCCTCGAATTCTATGATGAGTATTTTTGCTGAGTGATCTTGGGCAAGTCACACACTCTCAGCCTAAAAGGAAGGCAATGAAAAACATCCCTTGAATAATTCTTGCTAGAAATACCCTGTGGGAGTTGACTAGAAGGCATGTAACAATAACAGATCTCACTAGTATGGCCATAACAAAGTTACTAAAGAGCCATGATGCCCACTGGGAGAAAGCCAGTGTTGAAAGCAGCCCTCTGACTCTCATATTTACAGGATGTTAAAGAACCCATATTTTCAAAGGTGCTGATTAAAGATTTATGTGTTCTTATTGCATGAAAATTTGTGCTCTAATATGCTGAAAGCTACTCCATAACAAGGAGTGGGGGGGGGGAATCCCAGTTGAAGTCATCAAAGTGTGATTTTATACTGTCAAAACAACCTATGTTACACCTCAGGGTGTATTATTGCATTATTATTAATACAATAATGAAATGAAAGCATACCAAGGGAAAGCAGTCAGTCCTGCTCTACAGTTAATATAAAAGTTTTTGTTTTTAATTGCAACAGCATGTCTTTCTGCATTCCAAAGTGGTGACTTGCCAAAACACGCTCTTTCTAAATGAAAGAAAATGATCATTTTACTCACACACAACAGAGCTAAAATTTTAACAAGCTCATTAAAAAAAATATGTATCTTGACAAGTGTCTTTATTTAACAGTATTCCATAACAGTTTCAGAGCTCTCTGTTATGACAGGAGAAGTTAAAAATGCAAAACAAAACATTGATTTTGCTGTGACATTTAACCAACAACTCCTGGTTTCATGTTTTTATTGCCATAGTTTACACATACATTTGGTAATAAAGCTAGCGGCATCCAATACCAAACTTCACATAAGTGCCTCATTTTAAACTTACAAGTTTCCTAAGAACACAAATTTCCCCAAACTGCTACAGCACAAGCTGTAGGAAACTTTGCTGGGGAAACTGAAAAGCATATCTTCTGCTCTATAGGAAAAGGGATCAGTCATTTTACAATTGAAAAAAAAAATCCACCACATTTTAATGCCCTCTTCAAGAATTTTATGTATTTTCAAAATTGCTATATTCCTCAGCTACACCCACTGATGGCAAGCAATATAATAAAACATTATAATGCAATAAATGCACAGTAATAGAACACCATAGCATCAACAAGAAAATTTCTACAATAGCCATAAATCCTCCCCATCACTTCAATAGTTAAATTAAAAAATTCAACAATGATAAAATGATGAAATACACTATATAGCTGGGGAAAATAAAGACAGCTTTATCTGACACATCCAAAAGACATCATATTAAACAAGACAATACTTAATGAAAATATCTAGGGTAGAACAAATTATTGAAACAATATGTAATGCAATAAACATGTGTGTAAAAATAGTAACCCAATGTAACACATGAAATGTATACAAATACCAATAGAACAAAATCATAGTTCCACTCACAATATGAGTAACAAGCCAATAAGTACAGATTAAACAGAGCACAACAACTGTAAACAAGTACAACAACAGCAACTAAATAGCTGCTGCAGAGAGTAAACGAATTGTGGTACACAATCACAAAAATGCAGGCCATAACGAGAATACTGAGTGTGCATAAAATTGGCTGAGATCATGTACATTCAATAATAATAATAATAATAATAATAATTTTTATTTCTTAATTGCCTCTCCCCGTGGCTTGAGGTGAGATACAACATACATTAAAATGCAATATATGACATAAAATAATTTAAAAATGCTGATAAAAACACATAGGATTAAAACAAACATTAAAAACATTCATAGACTTAAAATACCAATTTAAAATTCATAGATTAAAATCATCTGGGTAGACCTGCTTGAAGAGATAGGTCTTTAGTGCTGTTTTAAACTCTGACAGCATGTTTAGCTGTCAAATCTCTTCTGCCGGGCCATTCCACAGCCTGGGGGCAGCTGACAAAAAGGTTCTCTGGTTGCCAGTTGCCAGTCCGGTCCTGGCTGGTTGATGTAAATGTCCCCCAGAGGACTTGAGTGTATGGAGCAGATTGTATGGGAGGAGGCATAAGAGTTCTGCATGTGGATAAGAGTTCTCCCCTTTCATTGCCCCACAGGACTCAGCACTGTGCTGCAGTAGAACTCCCCTCAGCCATTTGTTGCTGTTGGAGAGTGAAAGGGACTAGAGAAGCATCTGGATATGTCCTCATAGTTAGATGAGATAACCTCAAGGCTAGACTTCTGCAATGTGCTGTACATTGGGCCAACACTGTACCAGAAACTGGTACATCTAGGAGTGATCATGTTACACCAATATTAAAACCACTCCACTGTCTGCCAATTAGTTTCCAGGCAAAGTACAAAGTGTTGGTTGTTACCTTTAAAGCCCTACATAGTTTGGGTCCAGATTACAGATGGGATCTCCACCTCTCATATAATCCACCCCATACACTGAGGTCCTCTGGGGAACATTTACTCCAGTCAGCTAGGACTAGTTTGGCAACTGTCACCCAGAGGACTTCTTCTTCAGATGCCCCTAGACTATGGAATGACCTGTCAGAAGAGATTTGACAGCTGAATGCTCTAAATTTAAAACAGCATTAAAGACCAGTCTCTTCTGGCAGGCCTATCCAGATGACTTTTAAATTATGAATTATAAAACTAGCTTGTGTGTTTTAACTGTTGTTATATGTTGTATTTTAATCTGTTGCTGTTCCCTGCCTGATCCATGGGGAGATACAGGTAAGAAATAACAACAACAACAACAACAACAACAGATGTAGACTGAGGACCTCTTTTATCAAGATCTGCTGAGGTCCTCCACAATCATGCTAGATGATGCCATCAGTCTGCGTCTGGCTATAGGAACTCTGTTCCAATCCCCATTGCTCTCCCCCAACAATGGAATGGTTGAGGAAGGGACTGCTGTAGTGTAACAATGAGTCCTGGTGGTGGGGGGATTTGGATGATCCGAAGGATGGAAGAGATGCTGCCACTCCCAGAATATGGAATGGCCTGCCGGACGAGATCCATCTTATTTCCACCTTAGACAGCTTCAAAAAAGCTGTCAAGATGGATCTTTTCTGGCAGGCCTTTCCTGAATAGCTATCCCGGCCCGAAGATTTAGCTGCCTTTTCCCTTAAGCGGCCACTGGATTATTTCATTTTCTTTCTCTTTTTAATTATTGTACGTTTTAATCTGTTTAATTTAATATTGTTTTAAGGGGTGGGTGGGTTAGGGTATTAATGTAATTATGGGATTTTAATGATGTAAGCTGCCCCGATTGTGTTACAGAGGGGCAGGATAGAAATATTTATTATTATTATTATTATTATTATTATTAGAATACCAGCCTCCACAATGTTAAAAAAGAGAGAGAGCCAAAGGCGTGAGGTGGGCTTACACCTGCATATGTCACAAACCATAGACCATAGAAATGCATTGTAAACTACTAACATAATCTGTGGAATCACATGGTAAATTTAAATTGGCCTAAGTATACTCTAGGAACCTCATTGCCCTTCTCTGAACCTGTCCAAAGAAGGGCAGTAAAGATGAGAAAAGGTATGGAGAACAAAACAGATGAGGAAAGGTTGAGGGAGCTGGGCATGTTCAGCTTGCTGAGGAGAAGGCTGAAGGGTGATGTGATTGCACTCTTTAAATACCTCAAGGACTGTCATAGAGAGGAGGGGACAGGCCTGTTCTCTGCTGCCCCAGAAGACAGGACCAGGTCTAATGGTTTGACATTACAGGAGAGTAAATTTTGATTGAACATTAGAAGGAAGTTTTTGACAGCAAGAGCAGTTTGGCAATGGAACCCCGAAGTGGTGGGGTCTCCTTCTCTGGATGTCTTCAAAAGTGGCCGGGACAGCTACCTGCTGGAGATCTTGCATTGAGCAGATTGTTGGACTAGATGGCCTATGAGACCCCTTCCAACTCATAGGGGTTGTCTAAATGGCAAAAATACTCCTCATGGAATGGAAGGTGAATACGAGCTGTCTTAATGGCATCCCACACCATTTTGCTATATTGGGAAGGAGGGGGCCAAAAACGCCAAAAACTCTGAAGGAAAAACCTTTACGACTTTTCCCAGAGATTTTTAAAAACAGTGGAGGGGGTGCTGTTTGGGACAAGCAACATTAATTTATTTGCTTTCCCATATGAGCAGAACTGCAAAGCTGATTGGCCAGACAAGCACAAGGGGCAGGGCTTGCTAAAAAGGCAAGTGCCCAGAGCCGCCATGTTGGATTTTTGCCTTAGCAAATAAGCAACAAGACAATAAAATGGGGTGTTGTTTTCTTTTTCTTTTTTGTAATGGTGAAATATTACTCTATCACACTTTGGAAATAGTTTTTTTAAAAAAACTTTTGGTGGAGGCAAATTGCGGTAAGTAAAAAAGTGACTAATTCACTCATGGCCACCATCTGGATCTGCAGGCGTGCGAAGCTTATGCTTGCAAAAAACACACACAATAAAAAACCATATTAAGACAAATCGCAGCTGCTGCAAATCACCATTACTGTGGGGCAATCCACTTCTTTTTCCCTCTTATAGACAAACCCTATAATTCTATGACCCTAAGATTCTACAAATGCTGGCAAAAGTTCTAGAAGATATTCAAACAAGCATCCCTGGCAGATAACAAATAATTCATGGTTAATCACAGACACATGTTGCTCTGAACCCCAATTTCGAAGCCCTTGAAACCTCCACCAGTTCAATGAACTGCTTCACCTCCCAATTTTTCTTTTCTTTTCTGGCATGAATCGGTGGGATTTTCATCCCCAAAGCATGCCATAGCACTCCCCAAATGGGTGAAAATGCCCATGTACCGCCAAAACCCACTTCTTTCTTTTTAGCTGTATATCAGCCAAATTGTAACTGGAAGTGAGGTTATATGCAGTTACATACTTCTGTTCTAAAGTCTTTTTCTTGGTCCTGCCACACCTAGAGACCCATTTTGTTGGGGACACTGGATAGGGCCTTCTCAGTAGCTGATCCAACACAGGCTGTGGAATTCACTTCCATGAGAACTAAGATGGCCTCCACGCTGTTTTCCTCATGCTGGCAAGCAAAGACCCTGTTATTGAGGCATGCATTCAGCAACTGGCTGGCTGTTAGATAAAAGTTTTTTTTTCTTTTAAAACTGGTTTGGTTTTTTATTTCTTTATAAACTGAATGGTTTCCAATTGGCAAGGGAACCAGACAAGGGAAACAGGCATTTTATCACCCTGTTTAATGTGTATGCTGAATGTATCATATGGAAAGCAGGATTAGACTCTGAGGAATGAGGCATGAACATTGGAGGAAGGAACATCAACAGTTTAAGGTATGCAGATGACAACATACCACTAGCAGAAAATAGCAAAGACATGGAAGGATTACTAAAGAGAGTGAAGGAAGAAAATGCAATGGAAGGTCTACAGTTGAACATTAAAAAAAGCAAAAATAATGAGCACAGATGACTTACCTAACTTTAAGGTAGATAATGAAGACACTGAAATAGTTCAAGATTTTCCATGCTTTGGCTCAGTCATTAATCAGAATGGAGACTTCAGTCAAGAAATCAGAAGAAGACAAGGGGTCATGTACATGGGCCAGGATACACCAGATCCCTACCAGTTATCCTGCCCACAGATCAGGCCTGTTCCTCCCCTATTACCTCCATGAAATGGGAGGAAATCCCGATGGGTATGCCCGCCCATTGCTGCAGCTGCCACCATCGCAGTATCCCTCGCTCTCTCTGAAGCTAGGAAGCCAGCCCTCAACATGTGACCAAGGCTCCCTGCACATGACCAGCCTTGATCACATGTTGTGGGACTCCCTCCTGCTTTCTGGAAGACCACCACCAGCAGCAAGGGCCAGCTGGCCCAGATGGGCTCCTGCAGTCTTGTGGGGCCTGATCTGTTCCCTGCCAGCAGGAATGGATTAAAAAAGGTATTATTTTAAAATGTTGTTATCGGGTCCTACCCCATCTTAACCCTGTCTGAGCTTTGTATCTGCCCCAGGACTGGCGAGGACTACATGGGGACAGAACGGGGCAAAAGCCCTGCATCATCAGGATCGCAGGGTTCTATGATAGGGGTAAAATGGGGTATATCGTCCATGTAGACAAGCGCTTAGTCTGCTTCCACAGATGCATGGAATGAACTAGTACCTAGGAACAGACCTTATAACCTGACTATATGAATATCCATAGAAATGCCATTGATTCTGGATTTGATTCTGTAGGTTTTGACAATAAGCAGTAGAGCTCTATAAATGGTATTTATATTTGAAGAAACTATTTAATGTAGGACTTTATCAGGCACACATAATACGGCATCATAAGGATGTCACAAAACTGCAAAAGGGCGTGCAGATCAGATGACGTTGGCCTTTTGTGGTTTTAAAAAGGCAAAATCACATACTTTTTAATTGATGGTTTAAGTCATCAATAGATCCCCCTGCCACTTTTTTGCTGGCATTGCCGGCATGCGATAACTCTGTCCCTTTAAATCACATATTTACCCCGACAATGGCCACTCCGGTGCGAACACTTCTGGGTCAGATCGGGACATCCAGGTACATTTTGCTCTTTTTATGCCCCTCCCTGGGTTACTTATGATTTTTAAAATTTGTGTATGTGCTTTGCTTCACTTTTTAAGGTTTATTTTTTGTTTTAAAGTTTGAATTTGCTGCACGATTAACTTGCGTGAGATTTCAGACAAGGGAGTGAACGGGGCTCTATTCACTTCCTCTTCATTCATACAGGTGCCTTTGCCAGGAAAGGAGGTGTGTGTGTGGAGCAGGAGCTTTCTTTTGCCAGAATAAAAATGTTTTGTGTTGTGTGCTGGCAAAAGAACACTTTAAAGACTGCATCTGATAAAGTCCAGAGCTTTGTATAATCATTGTTAGGAAGGTTAGAAGTCAAATGTATATTCTTTTTTTCTTTTCTTTTTCTTTTTCCTTTCTTTTTCTTATTATATACTCTTTACTATTTTTCTCTTTTTTCTGAATTAACTTTTTGCTTGTTTTTATTATTTTGTGTGTGCATATCTTTTAATATATCTGAAAATTCTTAATTAAAACTATAAAAATGGGTTTGATTCTCTGATGAGATCAAGGAATGAGTTAACACTTGCATACAAGTAAGAGAAACATTACATGAAAAATAGGGGGAATATTTTTACTGCTGTACATAGGAATAAATTGGCTAGGGATTGAAATGAAATTTGTTGGGTTTTCAGTTCCCCACAAAAAGACATCCATTTTGCTCCTTCTGTGACTGGTAATTGGATGTGGGCCTCTTCTCAGAAATCAAAATACTTTTGGGACTTGCAATATCTTTCAGAAGAAAAGAAGAAGAAAAACAGGCAAACCCACATGTTCATGTGAAAAGCATGCACAGCTAACCTGTGTATAGTTTTTTTGGGGGGGAATCCACATGCACACTAAAATCAATGCATACACATGCATACATTAGGAAAGATGCATACCAAGCACACATACACACAAAATTCCATTAAAGGAAATAAGTGTTGTAACCTGATAAGGAACTGGGACAGAATGAAAATGCTAATGGGTTCTAAGAAACACTGTGGTTTGTCTAGATAGTGAAAATATTCCTCATAGAATTCAAGGAGAATATCTTTTCTCCCAATAAGATCCCATGGTGATTTGCCTTAATCAGAAAGAGGGGGAAAACTCAAAAAATTACATGGTTTTGTGGCTTTCCCCAAATTTTTAAAAATAATGCATGGAAATGCACATTATTGCTCATTAAGAAAATTAGCAGACCTGGCTAATGTGGTGCCATAATGACACCGGAGGAACACAAAAGGATGCCAATATCATACAATGTTATTCTTTTGTGTTCTGCTGGCATCATTATGATATCTCGTTTTATTGACAGGCCGAGCCATCAATCTATACCCCTTTGAGATTTGCTGCCAGCATTGCCGGCGTGTGAAACCTTGGGCCATTTAACTTTCGTGAATATAGCATCAATGGGCGGTCCTGCCAGAACACTTCCAGGTGAGATCAGGACATCCAGGTAAGTGACACACTTTTTAATAACTTCCTTCGTTTATTCTGAAGTTTTAAAATGTGTGTATGTGCTTTTTGCAACTTGTTTGTGTGTTTTATATTTTTGAATTTCCCACGCTCATGTCTTCTCATGAGAATTGGTGGGATTTCCGTCCAGGAAGTGAATGGAGCTCCGTTAGAGCTCCGTTCATTCGTGGGCTGCCTGTCGATGTGAGACAAGGTAAGTGCGGTGGTGAGGGTTATTGTGCCAGGACTGGGGTGGGATTGGAGATTGTGGGACATGAACACTTTTTGCATTCCTGTCTGATAATCTCCTAAAACAATCAGTTCGGGATGCTGCACATTCTTGGAGAGCAGCAGAAGTGTACAGCGGATTGGCCAGATGTGCACGGAGGGCGGGCTTGCTGGCAAGGAAGTGGATGGAAGCGCCATTTTGGATTTTTGTGTTGCCAATCATGTGCATTTTTGTTTCTCCGAGGTGATCAAATATGTTTTTAAAGCAAAAGGTCGCACTTGCACACCTTTGCTTTAAAGTTAAAAAACTGTGCAGTGGCCTCTCCTAGCTTGTGTGTTTTCTTCCCCATTAATAATGGGGCCCTAGGGCCCTGCTGGCGCAGTGGTTATAAGGGATATAATAAGTGAGCCCTGGTGCTGCAGTGGTTAAATGCCAGTACTGCAAGCCACCATGTTGCAAGTTCGATTCCAGCGGGCTCCAAGGTTCACTCAGCCTTCCATCCTTTCGTAGGTCAGTAAATTGAGTACCCAGCTTGTGGGGGGCAATTAGCTAAAACACATTAGAAACTGTTTAATGCAGTGTAGATGTGTAAATAGCTATTGCTTAAAACAATTTGTAAGCTGCTCTGATAGCCTTGTGGCTGAAGAGCGGGGTGTAAATAATTAAATTAAAAAATAAATAAATTTTACTATATTGAAAACTCTCTGATGTTTCTTGGCCACATGTGTTCTGGTTTTCATCTGTGAAATGTTAGAGGGTATGGTATTTCAAGCAATGGTGTCCCAGTCTGCCATATATATATATATATATATATACACATTGTGTGTATATATATATATATATATATATACACACACACACATTGTATATATACACCTATTGATTCTGTTAATGAAGCAAATTTCTGTCTGAACAAGAAAAACAATCTGAAGATTATATTCACACTTAGATTAATGAGATCCACTGAAATTAGTGGGATTTTAAGTATGACTAATGTTCTGCTGATGTCAGTGGGTGCATTCTAAGCATTGCTAGACCTAGGCCCAACATAGCATCTTGTTGTTTCGTGGCTTCAAGTTGTTTCTGACTTAGGCCAACTCTAAGGTGAACTCATGGGGTTTTCTTGGCAAGATTTGTTCAGAGCGGGTTTGCCTTTGCCTTCCTCTGAGGATGAGAGTGTGACTTTCCCATAAGTTTCCATGGCTCAGTAGGGATTCAGAACCTTGTCTCCAGAGTTGTAGTCCAACGCTCAAACCACTACACCACACTGGCTCTCTATAGTATCTTGACTTGGGTCATATTATTAGCATCTTGATCCACAAAACAATGTAAGTTGTAAAGAAGTTCCTAATGTTGGTGTGTGGGAAGTATGGAGCAAAAGCAACAACCAATATATACATTTCAGCCAGTCACTCTGCGGCTTTCAAACTCTGAATCTCAATATGTTTGGAACTCTAGCTTCCAGAATTCCTGAGCTTTGACTACACTGGCTTGGGCTTCTGGGAGCTGAAGTCAAAAACATCTGGAAGACCTGGGTTTGAAAACCACTACCTCACACAACCTTAAGACTACACATTCCATGATGCACACTAAGTGTATGAATTGAAAACCACAAGTGGAAAAAATATATGCCAGAAACATGTAGGGACTGAAGTAAGCAACTGACATAGAAGTAATAATAACCTTACAAATAGAACCAGCTGAAATTCTAACTAGCCAACAGTTTTTTCCATGAAAATTTACTGCTAGGATCTTGGGAAAGGAAATTGCAATTCACTTGTTATGTACAAAATGTTTATTTGATTCTGAACTGCCAAACAAGGCTCCCTTCTGCTTCTGCAATAGTAGCCTGCATCCTTCATAATGCTTTCTGGGATTTGAAGATTGTTTTAATTTCAGGTTTCAATTATCTTTTAACTGGCTCTGCAAAACGAGTCCCTTTCCATTGCCTCCTCTCTATCAACTCCCTAGTAGTGGGTGGCTATGTTTCTATTGCTCCATAAAATGGTGGTTATTTTTTCAAGTGCTTCTTTTTGGGTTTATGGGATCATTTTAAAAATTGAATCAGAGTGATGGACTTAATATTCTTGAACAGTAGCACACAGTGGAAAGATGGAGAAATGGAAAAGTATGCAAAAGGGGGGAATTCTTTACAACTGGGCTGGGAAATTGTGCCCCTCCAGATCTTGTTGTATTACAACTCCCATCACCATTGGCTATGCTGCTTAGATCTGATGTGACTTGTAGTCCAACATCATCCGGAAGGCTGCAAATTGCTTACCTATGAGTTACAGCATAATTCAAATCCTCTTGCAGTCCAACCAATATGTAAAGTCCTTTCTGTTCGTGCAGACCTTGAGCAGATGATTGCCTGTTACAGACAGAAGTTATAAAATGAAAGCACAGGACTTTTAAATATTTTACTACCCTTTTAATATTTGTATTTGTAAATTGTTGCTATGAAATGGTGAATTAATAGTATAATTAATTTAATGTTTATCTCAACCTGTATCATTAACTGTGTTTTTACTGAAACCTGTTTTAATTATGCTGGAAGCCACATTGCATCCTGAATCAAACCAATCAAATAAATAAAGTTGTTTACTTGAACCAAAATGTTCGTAACTGGGACACAGAAATCACCATTAACATATTATTAGCAGGAGAATGGTTGACCCATATAGTCTAAGTGTTTATTTGTCTTCAATAAGTTTTGCTTCTCCTCTGTATTCCACTCATAATGTCCAGCCCAACATGTTTTGCTGCCTGAAGTAAAGGACAAGATGGCCCTTCCTAATTCCACATACAGAAACCAACTCTACTGGCAGTTTAATATTACTTCAACATGGGACGTTTTCACACTTCACAGTTATAGCTCTATGATTCCACTTTAACTGCCACAGATGCATCCTACTTTCTGTATGATATTTTCAGTGAACAAATTAAAGAGATATGGTGGTAGAATATAACCCCATCTGATCTCTCTTCCATTCTGTTTTTCCATATTCTGTCCTGACAGTGGCCTCTTGTATAGTCTAGACATCAAGAGAATCAGTTGTAGCGACACTCCCATTTTCTTTCATGGCAAACCATAATTTTTTCATGATCTTATACAATCAAAGGCTTTGCTGTAATCTATAAAGCACCAGCTGATTTTCTTCAGAAGTTCTTTGTTGCATACCATTAACCAACATGTTTGCAATATGATCTCTAGTGCCTCTTCCTTTTTGAATCCATCTTGAACATCTGGCATACAATGCTGAGGTAAAATTCCCAGCCATTTGCAATCTGAAAGACTTGTTTCTCCCTCTATAGTGTCATCTGTGCTTAAGTAAGCAATCATTTGAAGTAAGGAATCATTTCAGTCTCTTAAAGTAATAATGGGACTAGTACAAATGAAGTTTCCATACTTACGAGCATACCCAAATATAAAGAAATTAAAATGTTCCATATTGTTTAAGTGACGGCTGGACCGATTTCAATGTTGCATGACTGACTTTATTATTTTTCTATAATCCCTGTAATTCTGTAACTATGATTCCTGTAATCCTATTTTGTAAAGCCAGATGCCATTCCCAGGATCTCTGAACGCATAATTAAAAGTTGTTAGCAAACATCTAGTTCCCATGACCAGCTGAGTTGTAACTAAGCCTACCATGTTTCCAAAGCCCTCTCCACAATTCTCTCCCTTTCTTCTGCTGTTTCCTCTGTATCAAAGTTTAGGCTGCATTTAGCAGAAGAATCTGCCCTCTTGTAACCTGTAGCATCATATATATCAGTCTGTGGACTGTATACAGCCTCTGCACCTCACTTTTGTGGACCATGAAGGCCCACCAGTCCCACAAAGCCCTCAACCCCCATTTATTTATTTTTTTAAGTTCAGCACAATTTTTGCCCCCAAACCATGACACTAGCTCTTCACAAAGTATGGAAACATGCAAATACCCCCACCCCACTCCCACAAGCACCCCAGAATCCAAATATCTCCACTTTTCTCTACAGTCCCTCTTAAAATGATGATAGGAAGTGATGAAACATCACTTCCTGTCACCATTAGGGGCGGCTGAAAAAGAAATGGGAGGTATTTGGACTTGCTGTGGGGTGGCTGGCTGGCTCATTGGAGGCTAAAGGGAATTGGCCCCTGGCTTCCATGCAGTTGCCCAGCCCTGACATGCACTCTTCATGTAATAATGGCAGGGGGCTTGAACTGGATGTCCCTTGTGGTCTCTTCCAACTCTGTGATTCTATAGCAACAATAACTATCATTGTCATCTTTATCAACAACATTCTGACTATACACTCTTGCTTAAGATCTTGTGAAGTTGATGGATCAGATCAAGATACATCTAGTCAAGCATTTGTCACAGCAATGAGAAGCTGGCAAGATGGTCCACCAGAAGATTGCCAGTTGTTTCCCAGTGGACCACTTTGCCTTTGCAAACTCCCTTGTCTAAAAATGATCCTGAAGTTTTCATTCCAGGTTATCCAAGTCAGATAGGTCTCGCTCTCATATCACAAACTCAGTTGTTGTTTTTAGTTGGTTTGATGGAGTGGAAACAGTGTGGTGGACTCAAGCCTGGGAAATGTGGGTTCAATTCCTTCCTTAATGATTACGCTCAAGAGATGCACTTGGGTAAGTTAGATGCAGTCTCTCAGCCTAGCCTACCCCATAGGTCTGTTGTAAATCTAATTCTGAACATCCTCATGAGTCTTGGAGATAATGAGCAGTATGTAAATATGATTTTGTATGTGTGTGTGTTGTGGTGGCCACTTTAGTTACTAATTAGATTGAATCCTAACCCCTTGTGCTTTTAATATTTCCAGTTACTGCTGCTGCTGTTGTGTACCTTCAACTCATTTCCAACTTACAACAACCCTAAGATGAACCTATCACAGGGTTTTCTTGGCAAGATTTGTTCAGAGGGGGTTTGCCATTGTCTTCCTGTGGGGCTGAGAGTATGTGACTTGGTCAGTCAGTGGGTTTCTATGGCCAAGCGGGGATTCAAACTCTGGTCTCCAGAGTCCTAGTCCAACACTCAAACCACTATACCATGCTGGCTCTCCAATCTTTAGTAAAGTAAAAATCTTGCCCATTATTTTAAATGCAGCCTTAGTCCATTAAAGGTATTCTAACATCTTACCACTTTTAATCTTCTTTCTTCTTCAGAGACCAAAGAGAGCAACAGCACCCTGTAGCTAGTTGTTCAACCTTTCACCTTATCTTTGTACACTCCTTTATGTACACAACCTTACAATCTAAACACTTTTAGCCTTGTCATTCTCTTCTTTGTACAAATGGTGAAAGCATAGCTGCGCTTTCATTACCTTCACTGGAAACAAAAATTGCCATAAGCTCTTGCTTATCTCCTTCCATTGTTTGCCATCTTGGAAAATGAGATGCTGTTAGAACAGGTGGAGCTTGACCTTTAACTTTTAAACTCTTTGATTTCTTCTTTGATAATTAAGTGGAAATCATGAAAGGGGTGAGAAGGCTATGAAAGAGAGCTTGGTTTCAGGGGACTGGTGGAAATGGGAGCCAATTCTCTTCTTGTCATTTTCCTTCGTGCTAGGGTAAATATTATATTCTATCCCCAGGTCTGTGAGCAGAGATCATTTGTGGAATTTTCATACGTGTTCACTTCCCATTCGGAAATGTATTCAGTGAGTCTAATCCAGTTGAGACTAGCAGCTGGATTTAGTCTATGGTGTTTAACATTGCAGGTAGTCTGACCCTCAATAATAAAAAAGAAACATATTCCTTTAGGATCCTTCCACTTCTGAATTTTCTGTGGACAGGAGACAGTGGGAAACAGTGGTAACTATGAGTCTTTTTTCTAATAGAAAAATCTATTAGAAAAAAGATTCGTGTTTACCACAGTCTCCCATCGGACCGGAACAGAATAACAGCTGTTGAACACCAACAATATGTGATAAGGAAAGATGGGAGGTGCTATTATTGGGGTACACTGCTGCTTCCCTTCCCTCATGTGATAAGCCTCTATATATGTGGTGGCAATATAGAAAGGACGTTCTCAATGGCTAGTCCTAGGCTCTAGAACTCCATTCTGACCCTAGAACGTAGGTATGTAAATCTTCATAAATTTTATTCTTGTAGGTGAGAACAAGCAATTTTACTCTTTTTCTCCCCACTGAGAGAAAGTCAACAGAAACCAAACAGTTTTGGAAGAATTTTTGTAATTCAGGACTTAATTCTATGTGAAGAGAAAATAGTACATTGTTTTGCACAGAAAATGGGGTTTTCTGTAAAGAAAACCAGATTTTTTTTGGCACACAAAACATTTCTGTGTAGAACTGTTGTTTTTGTGCATTGTTATTTTCTATAGAAAATGGGGTTTTCTGTAAAGAAAACCAGATTTTTTGACACAAAAACAATTCTGCAGAAAATACTGTTCTCTGTGCAGGAAATGTTGTTTTCTGCACATAAGGTACTTCTTTGTCAGAATATTTTTCTGTTCAGAAATGTTATTTTCTGTACACAAAAAATCCCCTACCAGCATTTTTTTTTGGGGGGGGGTTGTATAATAGAAGTCCTGAACTATGAAGATTCATGCCCATCTTGTTACCTGGTTGTGTGACAAGCCACCCCTCCTGAAATTCCCCCTGTATCTATACAACCATTAAAGATACTGGAGCCCTCTCCAGTTTTCAGTCTGGCAATCCTAACCTGTCCTGAATACAGAATGGTCTTATATTCAGTCCTCTATCCAGGCAGCTGTTGGCAGTGTTGCTGATACTGCCAGGTATAGCAACAAGGTATCCAAACACTGTCTGGGTAACCAGCCAAAGGCTGCTTACTACACAGTTGATAGCAGAAGCACAGCCCAATCAAGTTGATTACAGGCAAAGGAATCAAGGCAGAGTGAAGTTGGACACTTATTTTACTAGCAAGCAAATACAAGTTCATAAGCAAAATCCAAATAACAAGACATAGATGCAGCAAACAGAGTTCAGAGTAGTCCAGCAGAATCCAAGTCAGGCAAACAGAGTTCAGAGTAACAAACACAGTCGGGTCAAACACAGTGAGCAGGAACACAACAGATCACCAAGTAGATCAGATATTGTCCAACAACCCGTGGAGGGCAATGCTGCATATTTATAGAGCAGCAGTTAATGCAGAGGCTGCTTTACCAATTGCCGCTTCCTATAAATATACTGAGACCACCTCAAGCCCTCCTTTTGTTGTCTCTATGCTGAGAAGGTGGGTATAGGTAAGTTGTACTCTGTATCTGAAGAAGCAGGACCCTCTGGCCGAGCTGGTACTGCACTTTTGTCTGTCTCTGAGGCCTGTGGCTCTGGAAATCCTCCAGCTCTGGTTCAGCAGGTCGTGGCATATCCACTGCTTCAATCTCTGAGTTCATTTCCAAGTTTAGGAAGCAGTGCATGATACAAGGGGGAAGGGGTGGGAACTGTGCTGTAACACTGAGGCACCCCCTCAATGTTGCTCTGGCCCCATTACCTTTTTACTCTGCTCCAGCTCCTTTGGATGTGTGGCCCCTGACCTGTAGTTCAATATTGAAACTCACCCTTAAGCTGTAAAAAGTTGCCCAGCACTGAACTTCTTTCTTGCTACACAGTTATAGTGCTCTGATTCCACTTTAATTGCCATGGTTTCGTCCTATGAATTTTTGGGATTTGCAGTTGTTAGAATCCTTACACAGAGAGCTCTAGGGCCTCACCAAAGTACAAACCCTAGGTTTCCCTAGGATACTGCCCTGGCAGTTAAAGTGAAATCATTGTGCTGTAACTATGATCCTTACGGAAGAAAAGCAGTAAAGCAGTAGGAATGTTCTGTCTTTCCTACTACCTTATCACATCACCTCAGTGTTCTTTCATTCTGGTCCCCATGGGGGACCAAGGTAAAACCACATCTTTTTGCTGATCAGAAAAATCTGCAAAAAGATGCGGTTTTACCTTGGTCCCCCATGGGACTGGAACAAAAGAACGCTGGAAGAACACCAAAACCATTAGGTAAGGCAGCAGAAAGGATGATACATTCCTGCTGCTTTGATGCTTTTCTTCTGAGTACGGGAAGGCTCTATGTACCGGTAGTGTGAAAGGGCCCCTGGTTTAAGGAATGTTGTACAAGTTGCCAGAGAAACTTGGTTGGTTTAAATGAAATAATTTTGCTAATTTCTAAATTCCATTCTTCATATTTACTTTAGAAAATTTTCTTTAGGCAAATTTCAGTGGCAGTTTTGGTTTCAGGTCTTACTAACTTCATCTGTTGCACAGCTTTTAGTCTAGGAGTCCCAAGGGGATCTCCACTGATGCTGAGAGCGGTGTGACAGTCACAGTACTGGAAGCTGAACAACATCTCCATTGATGTAATGGAGAAAAATGCAAATCTCCATATTGCAAATGTTATTATTTTTTCCTCCCAAATGTCTTGGATAATTTAACCAAACAGGAAACTCCAAATTTACCCTTAAGTATCACCTTAGAATTCTATAATAACCTTACTTTTGGTGTGTTTTTTGAAGGAAGAGCTAACATTATTTTGAAGGTGGGGTGTTTTGCTACTTCCAAATAACTAGTCTCTCATAATTTTCAAAGGGTAAGGAGGACCTGAGTATGCTTTCAAATATGTTTTTTGCCAGTCTGTACTTTCTCCAAAACACACCTAGCAGGAAGTAGACTATATTGGTGGGATTGATCTCAAAGAAGTTAATGTTTAGGACTCAAGGTGTGATTGATAAACATCTAAAAACCCTTGGTGTCTCATTCAGGTTTTTAGATCATGAGCCACACTGTATCCTAGGGAGGGGTAAGAAGCATAGCACGTGGGCTGGCTATTCTATTAGCCTCAGGTGACAGAGCATAAGCAGCACCAAATTGTCCCCCCGCCCCAATTGCATTTAGAGGCCTGGAGTTCTCGAAGAAAGACTATAGGCTCCTCAGATACTTAAAAGATGCTGGCTTTATTGTTCTGTGGTTCCTTCCCTGTCCAGGGCCACCCTTCCCAAACACACAGAGGATTACTACACTTTTTTTTTTGCACTATCCATTAGTTTTGATTACATGTGATTGCGTGAATGAGTTCTTCCCAATCGCACAACACAACCTCCCTTTTGTTGCTGGCTTGGCTGTGGGGTGTCTTTGTACCACCCCTTTTCATTCACAGAAAATCTCTGTGAATGAAATCAGTAGTGCTGTGAAACCACCATACTTTCTTGTGCATCAATATCATTGTGCATTGGAGGAGAACATGTTACAGAGTGGGTGTGTATTGGGCTATCCTCCAGTTTTTGCCTGTATTTACCTACACTTCTTCATCCCATTCGACTTCTGGCTTATCAGAAGAGCTCACCAGTGCCCCTCGGCTACTCCCCCCCACACCTTTCCCAGAGTTTATTTGGATTCAAAACTCAGCCTCAGCTGTTGTAGGGCAGACTTAAATGTATGTTTTTATTTAAAACAAACATGGGAGAGAGGGTTGTGTATGTTTTTTTTTTTTCAGGGGTAGGGGGTTGGTGAGATTTGACATGTGGGGAGGGGCTGATGGAGAGTCTGCCTGGTACCTTTGCAGGGATGAGTATTTTTATGTAATTCTCATAGCCCATGTAGAGTTGATAAGCAAAGAAATCTATATCTGGACCTCTTTGCAGCCAGAAGTGGGAGAGAAAAGCTATAGTTTTAAAGGGTGGGAGGGTAGGATGGGGAAGGATTGTTTTAACTTGATGTTGTTTTAATCTTGCTGTATGCCGCCCCGGTTGCCGAGCAGAGGGGCAGGTTAAAAATAAAAAATTATTATTATTATTATTATTTGGGGGGGTTGGGAGGGGGGAGATTTTCTCAAAACCTTTCTTCCTTCTGCTGTGTTTTAAATTGAGATTTGTTTGTTTGTTTAACAAAAATAAATAAACTAGGAACCTGTCTTAGCTGGTGGAAGACTTCTGGCCCCTCTCTTTCTCTCCTTTCTCACGTGGCTTTATTTCAAAGTAAGCCCCCTTGAGCCCAGTGGAGTTTACTCTTGAGTAAGCATGGCTAGGCACACTCCAGTGCTTTTCCCGCAGGTTGGGTTAAGCTGCTTTTTATCATCTTCAAATTAAAAAGAAAAAAAAAACACACAAGTATTTGTCAATAAATCAATGAATCACTCCCTCCTGCTTCAGCATTTTGTCCGTGGGGTTGCACCTCAGGAGTAAGTACCTACTGAGCTCAGTAGAGGTTTATTCCTGAGGATGGGAGAGAAACTCCTCACTTTGCTGCTGTTGGGGTTGGCCCTGATCCACATCAGAAATGGAGAACCTGCAGCCTACTGGGTGCAAAGTGGAGAATGATTTTACAAGGAGACTTACTTTCCAAGTAAAAAAGGGGAAAACATGCATTACAATGTATGGCATGTAATCTACTGTTGGTGTGAATTTAAGCAATGATAGGAAACACCATTTCATAGTACGTTCAGTGTTCAGGGTACATTGTGCATGCATTTTTAAATGGGAGCCCAATTTTGGATAATGGCAATAGATGGATATGAGGTAGCTCTGTGATGTCCCTGGATAAGCTTGTGCTAAAAAGTTTGCAAGACCACAAAATTGCATTGATTTTTTTTTAAGGGAGCATGCACCTTATTGAAAGCAGAAATAATGACTCCTTGAGGGAGAAGGAGTGATACACATGGGGGGTGGGAGGCTAACGCGGTGCCCTTGTAGTGGTACCAGATGTTACCCAACAATTTTAAAAATGAGATTGGGTATAGCATTTGATAATGTTTGTTTGCATCAAGGAATCTATTCATTTCCTTAAGAAATGGCATGAATACTTATTGGAAGCATGGTGTGGTAAACCTCACAATAGAAAATCTGGCATGGACTATTAATGCCTCCATCCCCTCCAACTGCCCTGATTTGGCAGGGACAGTCCTGATTAATCCTCTGTCATCCCACTTTTTCAGCTGCTTTAAAAATGTCCCAGTTTTTCTAGCCCACACTGTCCCTTCCTCTTCAACGTACTTCAATGGCTGCAGACTGAATTCAATGTGCAAAAGTAGTTTGCACTCCATTAACTTTGTGGGTGGAGAGAACAAGAGGAGGCAGAATCTTGCCTTTTCCTGTAGATTCAGGCAAAAGCAAACTGCTGCGGGCCTCTCAAGGTTTGTGTGTCCTTCCTTATGAATAACTTTTCTCATCTTGACTATATTTTGATGTTGCTTGGCCATATTTGTCGCAGTTTTCATCTGTGAAATGTTGGATGGTATGTTCCTAGCCCTGGGCGTTCTAACAAACCTGGCCTGGGTCAAAGAGCAGAGCTGTTGCTTCCCTAGCTAGAGGGATGCAACTGCCATTTTGCAAGGCCCTGTTACATGCTACCATGGCCAACACAGGAGATTTTCACAATGGGGTCAAATTCCCCTTTCTGTTCCGCAAGCCCCTCTCCTGTCCCTGCTATGGGATTAAGGAAAATATTTACACACTTACCTTAATCCTGCAGCAGGCACATCTTCCCTCTCCCCTTGGCTTCACTGCTGTAAATGCAGCTGCCGTAAAGCTGCTTTTACAACAGTGAAGCCAAATTCCGCACGTTTTCACGAGAGGACAGTTGCACGGGAAATTAAAAAAAAACAAAAACAAAAACAAAAAACCCCAAGTGTCAAAACCAAAAACAAAGTACATTTTTTTAAAAAAAAAAAAATACAAGTAACCCAGGGGGGGAAGGGTGCCACTTACCTGGGTGACCTGTTCCTGCCTGGAAGTGTCCAGAATGGACCTCTCCCCTGCAGCTGCCATCGCAGGAGAGGAATGGGGCCCCTTTCAGACCACCCGTGATTCTGTGACAGAAATGGAATGGGTGGTCATTAATGACTTCTTCCTGTGATTGAAATATCATGGGGAGAAAACAGAAAAATCATGTTGAGGGCATGGAAGGGGGTGAACGTTGTCTGAAAGAGAAAATTTCAGCGATCTTGTTCTGTGCCTGCAATGGAACAGATAGGTGGTGTGAAAATTTCCAGCACCATGCCAGCCATTTTTCTGCTATAGAAATTCAGCAGCAGAGAAACAATTCTCTGCAGATTCCTGGCATCAAAGAGAGAACCAGCTGATTTGCAGACTCTGAGGGTTCAACCACTGTGGACAGGATGCTCTAAGAGAGCACATATGCTGTCTTATACACACACACACACACACACACACACACACACCCCAATGCCTGGGTTTGAGGAAATATCCTTTGTTCTAGGCATTTGGGCATGGCCAACTCTATGGAAAGCTGTACTAGCCATTTTTTCTAGACAGGCTGTTTACCCCCAGGTTTCGTGCCCTGCAGTCCAGAGGATGCAGGGCTTTTGCACCCAGGAAGTTCTGATGACACTCAGGTCGAAGACGGGGGTGGGGGTGAAGACAGGGTAAAGCCTATTAAGCCACTTTATTTTAATACCCAGGGAAACCTGCCTCATTTGGAAAAAAAAATAGATCTGGCCCAGTGGGAATGCAGGAGTCCACACCTGCAAGCTGGTCTGTATCTGCAGCCACTGCTGCTGCCATCCATGTCACTCTCCCTGAAGCCAGAAAGGAGGTTTGTAGCACATGGTCTATTCCCCCAGCATGTGACCAGCCTTGATTACATGCTGTGGGCCTCCATCTTGGCTTTAGAGGGAATAATGTAGGTGGCGGCTGCCAGTATGAGTTGATGTATCCATGCAGACTTCCTCCCATTTCATTTAGGTACTGCAGGTGGGTGGGGGAACAGGCTTGATCTGGGTCCAGAATATGCTAGCAGGAAGCCGGCATGTTCCAGCAGGTCTAGGCAAGCTCCACGTTGCTTTTCACAGTGCCTACCCAGTGCTTGGATGAAATCCTGCTGGTATCTACACCAGTGCAACATCTATTACACTGGTATAGTACACTTTTGCTGCAATGCATAGCAGTCACAAGGTATGCCAGATGAAGTTGCCCTGTTGGCTCCTTAGGTGACTTCCTGTGTTGCCCTTGCCATTTGCCACAGTGCCTATGGCTATTTTCCCCTGCCACCACTGTTGCCACACAGCCTACACACCACTTACCCCCGCATAGTTACTTTGGTCAACAAGATCCACACCTTTCTGTCAGAGTGACACACTGCTTTGCTGGGGGAGCAGTGAGGGAGATAGTCCTTACGGGGAGGGAGAATTTATGTCACCATTGCTTGCAAAGTATGGGCCTTTTTAAAAATTTATTTACTCAACTTTCTGAAAAATTTACCCAAGACAAGGAACAATAGGCTTGTCTAGATGGGCAATTTACCCCATCTTGGAGTAGTGCAGTCCAAACAATGTAGGGCTCTTTCCCCGATTGGCTTCTGGGCAGTCCTGACAAAGCCTGAGGCAAAGCTGGGTGGAAGCCAGGCTAAACTCATTTAAAACATTTTAAATTAACACCAGGAAACCCAGTATTATGTGGGGAAATGTGGATAGGTCCAGCGTGGGAACACAGGTTATGTACATGCATGCTGGCCTATATGGCCAGACACCAATGCTGCTGGAGGTGCTCTGCAGCTGGGAAGGAGGGTCCCAGCACATAATCAAGGCCTCCTGCATATGATCAGTCTTGATCACATGGTCAGAGCCTCCTTTCTGGTTTCAGAGAGTGTGACACACAACAGTAGAGGAGGCACCAATCAATACTGTTCAGTGTGTGTGCGGCAGCCGGTGTGTGCATGTGGAATTCATTTGAAAGTTCATTAAATAAAATATTTTTTTAAATCCTGGTCAATTGCAGCAGGATGTGGCAGATTTCTTGTGGAAGAAGGTTCCAACACCATGGGGCTATAACACAAACATACACAAAACTCCTTTAGCAGTGTCACCAGAGCCAATGTGGTGTAGTGGTTTGAGTGTTGGACTGGGACTCTGCAAGACCAGGGTTCAAATTCCTGCTCAGCTATGGAAACCTACTGGGTGATCTTGGGCAAATCATGCTCTCTCAGCCTTAGAGGAAGGGAATGGCAAACCTCTTCTGAAAAAAATCTGGCCAAGAAACCTCCAGACACGGTTGCCACACATCAGAGTTGACTTGAAGGCACGTAACAGCAAAGTAGTCACTGCTAGTTTTAGAATCAGAGGCAAAGATATTTTTATTCAGGCAGAACTCTGACAGTGAAGCTGGGTTGCTATATAAGCTTTTAATCTGGGTGTTGCTGGGTTGTTGTTTTTAAAGAGCCTGTAAATTATTTTTGAACCCAATTGTTTTAATTAATCACTTTATGATGTAGTTTGTAGTTTTATGCATGTTATTGTTAGCTGTCGTGAGTCTCATTTTTTTGAGAAGGGCATCAGTCAGCCCACCAAACAAACAGACAATAGGCCTTTGTGGTCACTTGCAACTACTTGATCTTAATGTGGAGGAGTATTCTGGGAGAAGGAAATCTAACAGGCATCACAGGCCTGGTCCATTCTTCTTCTTTGGGTCTGGTTTTTTTTTTTTTTTAATTTTTTAAAAGCACACTACTTTGGACATTTCATGCTATTTCACAAGAGGAACTGAATGTTATGTGATGTCTTCAGAATGCTGGCTTTTGCATTTCTTTCCATTTTAAAATGGAAACATGAACGTTCGAGGTTTTCCAGTGGAGACGTGACCCACTTTTTCTTGTTAATTGACAAGCTGAACATTTGCACTGTCTCTCGTGGGGTCACTTTGAATGAGGACATTGTTTCCGAGCCAAGCCAAGCCCTGACCTGACTCAGGCAGTGACCTGACAAAAAACAACACACAACCCAAACCAGCTACAACTAGCAAATCATGAAACAAACACCTCTACAACAGTGGTGGGATTTGTGGGGTGGGATTGGAGGGAGATGTCATGAGACAAACTCCCCCTCCTCCTCGCCCCATCTTTGTATTCTACTCAGTAAAAGCTGAGTGTGCTATTTCTGGTTAATTAGTGCAAACCTTTGCTGTGATGGAACTGTGTCCCATAAGAAATCAGCCTCTGTGTATGGATTAAATAAGTTTCGATTGATTGCTTCAATCAAAAGAAAAAATCTTTGATTTTGCTGATGTTTTTCCACTGTTCTCCACCCACTTTAATGTCTGTTACACACACTGGTCCTAAATACATGAATGTAGATTGAGGTAAGAAATTATCAGCAGGCTCACCTGTGAATAAGTCTGCTAAGTCTCAACAGTGATGTAGACTTGAGTCAATTGACTTGGACTCAAGTTGCATCGATGACTCGACTGGGACTTGATTCCACTATAAATGACCCACTGTCTCAACTCACGACTTGTATGTTTTTAGTGATCAATTTGCTGGCCTTGGTTCAGTAACATAAGGCATTCATCCAGAATTGTTATAAAACAGAAAACAGTTTTTCTCCTTTGAACAACACTTCTATGATCTCACTGCTTTTTGCCTATTGGACATGTGATGGAAGCAGTAACAGCAAATGCATTAGGCAATGGGCTTGCAGGGCAAGGATCCTTCTAAAGTGTTTCAAAAGTTTTAGAAGGTTCCTCTGATGTGCAGCGGGGCAGGCTGCTGAGTAGACCTAAACCCCTGCCTCAAGCCCTAAGCAAGCCCTAAGCATGCTGTGTGTTTCTAAGAGGGGAACAGCAAACACATTAGGCAATGGGCTTGAGGGAGAGTTTGATCAGCCTTTCCCCACTCAGAGTGCAGGATGCATTTCTCAGGGGAGAACAGCAAATGCATTAGGCAGCAGGGTTGAGGTGGAAGGATTCTTCTAAAGCTTTTCTTAGGATCAGCACACAAGACTCAGCACCCAGAGTGCAAAGCTCATTCCTAACACATTTGCTGTTCCCCTCCAAGAAAATGCCCTGTACTCTTGGGGCTGAGACTTGCATTCCACTCAAAGTGAATGGACTTTGCTCTTAGTGGCAGGATTGGCTTCCAAGATACAAACAGTTTTCTGCGCCAATGTCTTGCTCCCATCAGCAGCCCCCCCTCCACACCTTTTTGTCTGTTAAAGTTGGCTTCAAGGCTTGAGACTCAACTTGAGACTCAAAGGTAGAGACTTAAGACTTGGAGTAAAAGACTTGAATATATAACTGGCAGTGACCATAGCAATAGCAGAAAATTTTCTTTCTTTCTCCACCTACCTGTTTGCATCATGGCCACCATTTTGTATTCTTTACAAGATCCCATCATTCCATGGCATTGTGGGAGAGAAATGGAAGCCACCACCAAAAATGATGAGTAGGCAGAAAACATTTTGCAACTATTCTCTATCTTTTTGTAGGGGTAAGAATGGCTGCTTTAAAAAATCATAGCAATTTTCTTAGAAAAAAGTCTATTGAGAAATTTTAGCTCATGAATAGTTTACAGGCAGAACAGACCAAAAGAACAGACCAATATGAAGCACCTTAGTATTTTGCTTTCAGCATGTAATCTGGAATATGATTCAAAATAATACACATTTCAAAATACATTTCCAGTTTAAACATGTAAATCTTCCTTGTACTGTGTCAGAGCATTGATCCATCTAGCCCATGGACAGGCAACAGTAGCGATCCAGAATTCTTTGGCCTATGACTCCCACCAGCCCTAGCTAGTGTACCAAAGGGTAATTGGGTTTCCTTCTGACTGGACATGTTTAAGAAAAATACACCTGTGATTTTAAAAAGAAAAGCATAATATAAGAACACTTAATGTTCCAGTTTGCGGGGAAAAAAAATGCAGTTCAACTTCACAGAATGTCTATATTGGTGACTTTGGATATTATCAGACATGTTAAAAGTGGCATTACACTAATGCCAGAATATTGCTAAGGGACTCCCTTTTCAGATGACATCGTTCCCCCCTCGTAATGCACCCGTTCTGCTACTGTTCTGCCGGTGCTACTTTTTATTGATGGGAGAATCTGTCAATAGATCCCTCATTCCATTTCTGTCATGGATGTTCCTGCAAGTGAAAAGGTGTCCCCTTATGCTGGCGAGATCCCAGCGTCAATGGCAGATGCCTGCCAGAACACTTCTGGGTGAGATTGGGACATCAAGGTAAGTGACACACTTTTTAAAAACTTCCCTACTTTACTTGGAAGTTTTAAAGTGTGTTTTTGTGCTTTGCTGTCACATTTTCTTGTGTATTTTTCTTTTTCTTTTTGAATTTCCTGTGCTCATGTCTTCTCGCGAGAATCCGTGGGATTTCACTCCTGGGAAACTTTTTGTTATTGTGCTGGGACAGGGGCGGGACAAGGGTGGGAGAGGAGATTCTGGGACAGGAATGCTTTTTTCATTCCTGTCTGAAAATCTCCGATATCAGACGCAGCAAAGATCATGCCAGAATGATGTGATTTCAATGGAATGGGTTCCCAGTGTCAGATGACATCGTCCTTCTGTGGCAAGCATGTATGGGGCCGCGAATAAGGCATCACTTTCAATTGATGGGAAAAGCCATCAATAGATTATTAACATCAATAATTGCAATATTACAGGCATCTGAAACCATGTTCCATCGTGCTCACGAGATTACCAGGTGAATGGGTGGTCCTCTTTCCCCCGTCCCTATTCCCAGTCAGAAAACCTCTGGGTTGCGGAACGGCTTGGCGACGGCAGCTAGAGGAGGGAGCTCCGGACCTAGCGTCGATCTCTAGTGTGCCACAATACTGGGGAACTTCGAGGAAACCCCCCACTTTGGGAAGAGAGGGGGGGAAGGAGTGCTCGTTTATTTAAGGGCTTATCTGTACATTTTGTTTGTTATTGTAAGTGTTTCTGGTGTTTTTACATAAACTCGCATCTTCTCAGGAGAACCACCACCAAGTTTACGCATCCTGGCTAACCAGGCCAGGACAAAGCATTTATACAGTGTCATTAGAAGGCAATGTGAAGAAAGGGGTTACTGTAGCACGACCCTTGCTCCATGTCTTAACACGCAAGTGCTGGTTGTTTGATCATTTCAGTGACTATGCCACAAAATTTCTTCCTTCCTTACTCATGTAATTGTGGCATTTTTAAACGCTAGTCTGATAAAATCCTAAATGTACTGGTCTCATTTGATACCTGCCAAATAACACATAGATCAGGAAGTTCAATGGTTTGTTGGATGCATCCAAATCTTCCTACAGAGTGACTCCTTGCATCACTGGGAGTTTTTTTTGATCAAAAGAGCTTTTCCACTGGCTGAACAGGACAGGGGGATAGCAATCTCTACTGCTTCCACTTTCTTGCAGTCTCTTATGTCTCCATGTGTGCTTTTGAGGGATGAGAGCAGCAGTGCGTACTTCCTTGTCATCTCCTTCTGGGCAGACAGCTCAGTAGATTGGAAGAGGAAGATGGACAAAAAGCAAATGGACAAAAGTGACAGTGGCCAGGAGAATGTGATCCCATTAGGGAGAGGAAGGCAGGGAGTAAAGGATATATTTCCCAAAAATGTGGAGTCACCACTGACAAATCATTTTCATATAAACCTCTGCTTAGATTGTGCTGTTTTGGAAACACACGGGAAAACTCTCCTGGTAAAACAATATCAGAGTTGGCAAAAATTATTTATTTAGATTAAAACTTCCAGACCCTCCCCCCCAGGAGTATGGAAAGTGGCCAGTTCACGCTCTCAATACACATTGACTGCATTGAGCCCAAACAGGAATGTTATATCTAGAAGCAAAGTGATTTCTTAGTAAATCTTTTGCTGCTTCAGAAGACTCTCCCCATGGAAACCAATAGATTTTTCTTTTCCCCGTGGATTTTGGCTGCTGTAGTTCTGGAGAACAACTATCTTACATCTTCAGGCATAAAGGAGGAATTCTGCATTGTGGGAGGAACTGATTTTGCGGTGTTGTGTTTCTGGTTAATGAAGATGACGTGCTGAGCTTTGCTGCATTTGGTGCTATTAGAAATTAGACCAACATCAAAGGGCTTTCATTATTATCCTAGCCTAAGTACAGAATATTTTAATTTATGACAGTAGGAAGCTTGAGGGGAGAGTGCTACCTACTCAGTGCCAGGGAAATCATGCTTATTTTGAAAAATGAAAATGAATGCAGAACACTTTTGAAGTGGTTATCCACATTTTCCCCCTCTAAACATTGCCAGGAGTACTGGGAGCAATTCTCCCAGAACCTGTAAGACAGCTTAAGTTCCCACCAAATGTCTAAAAAGGGGGCAGAGATGGAAACTCATAGCCCCTTCTGAAGTGCAGAAATTCCAATACTGCTTTCTCAGGGTTCTTGGAAAAAATATGGGGGTTGGGGGTAATCCAGGAGGATAAATGAAGCTTTTGCATTGAAGAGAAAGAAAGAAGAAAAGAAGGGAAGGCTCACATTGGCCTAAATTCTGTTGTTAATCCTGAGTAGTGTAGACCCATTGAATCAGTTGGCCTTCTCAGTGACTGTTCCCAAGTTGTGGAACTCCCTTCCCTGGGAGGTTCGGTAGGCCCCTTCTCTGGTGTCTTTCTATTGATAGGCAAAGACCTTTCATTTAGGTAGGCCTTTGACTTTTAACTTGTTGAAGCAGATGGAGCTTCTAATACGGGATGTTGTGTCTGTATTT
The DNA here is from genome assembly GCA_030847615.1 of Gambelia wislizenii. Taxonomy (NCBI): domain Eukaryota; kingdom Metazoa; phylum Chordata; class Lepidosauria; order Squamata; family Crotaphytidae; genus Gambelia; species Gambelia wislizenii. The sequence goes on from JAUMIR010000001.1 coordinate 37,308,411, forward strand.
TTATTATGTTCCAAATCAGGGCTGGAATTCATGACTGCAGTTACAAATGTGAAATCCTAGAGTTATGCATTCGTGATTGGTTTGTATTCATCATCCCTATGTTTTCAATAGTGTAAGGAATACATAGAGCCTTTAAAAGTCTCCCATTACTAACTTACAGGGCAGTAGCTGTTGTGAGCAACAGCGATCTGTCTTCCTGGTGACCGGGGCACAACAAACTGATGTTTCCATCCCTTCCTGCAAGCTATCTCCAGTGCGAAGAGGAATTATGACAGGGACCTGGCTTCTGTCTGTCACACTGAAGATCAATCATGGTAGCGGGTGGAAACATCAGTCTGCTGCATCTTGATCAATTGGAGAACAGAGCCCTGTCGTGCAAAGTGGCTGCTGTCTGGTAAGTCAGGATGGGGGAAGAGGGTTGTCGAGCCAGGAGGTAATTATGTAACTAAGGGCTTGTCTACTCCATCTTCCCCACTTCTGTAAGGTCTATCTGGGTTAACAAATATTGGAGTCTTAAGGTCAAGTTCAATTGTTCAGATGACTTTATTCTAGCATGCAATGTAACACAGGGAATAAATCTCCATGCTGTGTTCCCCAAAACAAAGCACACCCACCTTTTTATATTAGAGAAGAATGAAACTTAAAAACTCAAGCTGTGCGCATGTTCATTACATCAGCACACTAAACAATCTTCATTTTCCAAAAAACTTTTTTAGAACAGAAATCATTTTTCAGTTCTGTGTCTTATTTAGCCTTGTAGTTCAACTAGCAGACAGCCGACAGCCAAACTGGGCAGTATGCCCAGAAAGAGATAACTAAGACAATTTGAAGGGCTAAATGAATAAGCTATTGTTGTCTTTGATTCTAACGAGTAAGGTAGACCATATTATTTTCTAAGCACAGCATAGTATAACAAGCATTGGTTATTAATAAATACAAACTACATCAGAATCTTCACTAAATTTCATTTCTCCAAATGCACATCATTTCTTGTAAATGACTTAATATAACTTTTTTTCTTCAATATATAATGTCTCTTTGTTTTCCTATGGCCTGTCCTGTTCTTATCTGTGAAGCTAATTCTGGGCTTTTGGCCAAGCTGGAGCAAGTAGAGTTATATTTCTCAGCTTTCTCTGACACAGACATGTTTTGGCAGACTCAGGACATTTTCAGACGATCCTTGCCACGCAAGGATCGCCTGGGAGAGGTTCATTGCAGCAGCATGGCAGAGGGTCGATTTCGGACGATGCCGAGCCTGCTGCGAGATCGTCCATCCCTCTTGCGCTTAGGCTTCGAGCCTGCCACGCTATATTTGGCAAGATTTTATTCATGGAGGTTGTCCATGAATAAAATCTTGCCGAATATAGTGCAGCAGGCTCCAAGCCTACGCTCAAGAGGGACGGACGATCTCGCAGCAGGCACGGCGTCATCCGAAGTCGACCCTCTGCCGTACCGCTGCAATGAACCTCTCCTGGCCAATCCTTGCGCAACAAGGATCGTCTGAAAATGTCCTCAGTCTTTTTCTTTACAGGCTCAATATAACAAACTTTTGGGTAATCAATACACACAGACCCTCTCACTTCTTAGAGCCCTGCAGTCCTGACAACAACCCCAGGGCAGTCCTCACGACCCCCAGGGTAAAGACAGGGCTAAAACAGGGGGGAAGAAAGAGTAGGGCCTGATAAAATATATTTTTTTTTAAATACCTGTTTAAATGCATTCCAACCATCAAAAAATGGAGCAGGCCACATGTGATTTCAGGAGCCCATTCCAGCATGCTGGCCTGTCACTGCAGCTGTCGCTTGCCTTGATCTTCCATAGCCAGGATGGGGGCCTGCATCACATGCAGGGGGCCTTGCTCACATGCAGTGAGGCTGCTTCATGACATCAGAGAGTGTGGCATGGACAGCAGTGGCAGTGCCTACAAGGATGGGACGGCATGCTCATCTCAACTCCAACCCATTTTATGGAGGTAACAGGGAAGGAATGGGCCTGATCCGGTGTATCCTGGCCCATGTAGATGAGCTTTAAGTAGCTGATCTAGACCTGCAGCTATGTTTTTTGCAACTGTTCTTAACTTAAAAAAAAAAACAGAATTGTGGTTTAATTCTAGAGCTTTTTTAATTGTTGTAAGCGGCCTTAACTCCTGTGTTGGAAGAAAGGTGGGGTATAAATTAAATAAATAAATAAAACTTTACCTATGTGTTAACTTACCATTTAACAAGTGATACAATTGGTCTACTGTAGTTGGGATTTACCAGCAGGATGCCAGTGATCATCTTCACTGAGGACAAAACACTAACGCTCTCTCAACTGCTTTACCTCCTAGAAACAGAGCCTGGAAAAGTTACTGTTTTGAACTACAATTCCTAGAATTCCCAAGCAAATATGGCCACTGACCAGGTTGCAGGTGGGGTGGAATTCTAGAAGTTATAATTTTGAAAAGTATTTTTTTTCCATTCTCACCTAGAGTTGCCATTGCAATTGCAATTTAAACTCCTGTGCTTGTGTGTGAAGGGAAGAAAGGACAAAGAATGTGTGTGACTACATATCTATTCTTGTGACCTATAGAAGACCATCTTCATATCCCTCACTCCAGTCCAGAATAAACTATAATTTCCTGCTTCTATAATTACAATCAGTGATGCAAATTAGGTTGTTTTATCATGAAGATTACTGTAACCCTCCTTCATCTATAAATAGTGTTGTTTTTTTAACCTGGGAAATTAGTGGCTAAGCACCCACTTGCTATATAACGAGGCAAATTTTTAACTGTAAAATGTAAAGTGGGAAAATGTCCTCTTCATATTTTGTACACAGCAATTTCAGTTTTCAGAATAAGTAAGAAAGGCTAAAAGAACAACATGTGGTATTACAAGTTTTAGCAATGCCATTTTTTTAAAGCTGGCATAGATGCTTATTCCTTAAGAAAACCATCAGGGAAAGTCACACTCTCTTAGCCTTAGGAAAAGGAAAAGGAAAAGGCAACCCCCCCCCAAAAATAAATTCTGCCAAGGAAATCCTATGAAAGGTTCACCATAGGGTTGCCACAAGTCAGAAATGACTTAAAGTCACACAACAACAACAATAGATGCTTATTACTAGAGAAACTTTTTGATGGCACTCCATTTAAACATATTTTTTGAAATGTAAGCAAGAGTGATTAAAACATGTTCAGAGTGAGTCACTATTTCTCTCCACACACACACACCTGCAATGATCAAATTCTGTTTCTATTTATTATAGAGAAAGATCTTGAAATATGAATAAGCCCTCATTATTATAAACAGGTAGCTATTTGCCGTATTACTTTTTTTTTTTAAGCTGGATGAGTTAATGAAGAGATATATTACTTATAACTGTGTTGTAGAGTGAGAGGGAGGAAACTGAGTGATCTTTGTCCCCTGTTCCCCCAGCTGGTCACTATAGTTGATTATCTAACATCCAGTGACCTTTCTTGCTTGCTTGCTTACTTTCTTTACTTGATCTGAATGCTGTTGCACTCATGTGTTTGTACCTTTTCAGCCATTGTGCAACAGTCGTATTCAGTTCATAGTATAAGTAGAGGTTTACAACTGTGAGCATCTCATATGGACCTAAGTCCTATTGTCAGTCCTGACCAGAGTAAAACCATTGAATTAACAGGATTTACCTTTATGATGAATCACCATTCAACAATTGATTCAATGGGTCTGCTCTAGTTAGGAATAACCAACAGAATTCCAGACATTATTGGATCCTGACAATGGATCTCACTTTAGTTATAGCTATGAACATGGCTTGGAGCCAACTTACCTCCGGGACCGCCTCCTCCCGTATGATGCGCTTCGGTCCTCTGGGAAGAATCTGTTACAACCTATGAAAACAAGGCTGTTGGTGACCTCCAAGAGGGCCTTCTCTGCTGCCGCTCCCAGATTATGGAATGGCCTGCCGGATGAGATCCATCTTATTGTCACCTTAGATGGCTTTAAAAAAGCTGTCAAGATGGATCTTTTCCGGCAGGCCTTTCCTGAATAACTATCCCGGCCTGAAGATTCAGCTGTCTTTTCCCCTGTGAGCTGCATTGCATTATTTTTTCTCTCTTCTATTTTAATTATTGTATGTTTTTAAATCTTTTCTAACTTAATATTATTTTAAGGGGTGGGTGGATTAGGGTATTGATGTAATTATGGAGTTTTATACTGTAAGCCGCCCCAATTGCATTGTAGAGGGGCGGGATAGAAATAATAATAATAATAATTATTATTATTATGATGATGACTTGCAGTTTCTGAACATGAACACTAGATCTACTGAACTTCCCCAAGTGCTGGAATGGAGCTACACTTAATCATGCTTAGAAAGAGCCCTTTGCCCAATGCAGTGGGAGGTTTCTATGGTGAAGTAGTGAACCTTTCAAAAATGGCATCCTACCTTGGTCTGCTTGGTCTGCATTCTGCCCTTCATTGTATGGCATTCTAGGGCCAGGCAAAAACCAGACAAAGATGCTAAAGCTCTGAGACTTTGGTGATTTATTTTTCATTGTCAAGGGTTTTCTTCCAGCCTTGGAAATTGAATTCCAGCTAACCTTGGAGGCATGCCAGTCTGGTTGGTTGGTTAGTCCCCCTTGCTGTCAGTGTACTTCATGATCTCAGCTCTGCAGGATCAGTACAGTATAACCCACTACCCTCTTACTCTATTCCTATATCCAAATACTTCCTACTACTTTCAATAGCCTTGTGTGACTGCTTGAAGCCTGAGTGTCTGCATGAATCCTGACAATATTAATTTCCAATAAAGGTCATTTAATTGTACCTTTTGGCTTAGAGTGTCCTCTGTTATTACCGATATACATATGTTAAAAGATCCTGCCATTGCCTGGCCTCTCGTGTGCCAAGTTGAGTTAATTAAATTCCCCAAATTAATAAGAGGACATTAGAGGGTCCCCACAGACCCCAAGCAATTCAGGTAACACAGCCGTGCAGAGCCGGGTGGGGGGAAGAACATTTGTTCAGCAGGCAGCAAAATGTGCCCAACTGCAAAGAAAATGTGCCCATTTCCTCTAAGGTTTACATCCCACATAGCCTTACCTGTTGCACACATGACATATGGGCATTTTCAAGGCCTTTGTGCTGTTGCTGGGTATTTTGGAAGGTTTGACATTTACCTTGAGGTTCTTCCCTTCAACCAGGCCCTGCACCACTGTCACTAGGACTTTCAAAACAGCTAGTCTCCCCTGTCACAGCACTGGTGCTCCACTCCCTCCTTGCTACAAATGGCATAAGAGACCCATGTTCAGGCCACAGCTAACTCCAGAATTCATTACTGAGCATGTGTGAACAACAAAACAAAGAGAAAAGGGGGAAAGCAGATGAGCCTCCCTCACGAGCTATGCAAGAACATTAAAAAGCTTCTATGAGTTTGACCATGAAAATGGAACTCATAAGAAAAGTGGAGGCTGGTGAAAGAAGAAATAATCCCTGAAAACATCTTGGAAGAATATTTTAAGGGCTCTCTAGAAGGTAAAACATGTTTTTGTTTACTGCTGCAAGGCTTATGGGACCTGGTTGTTTTATTTCAAACATGTATATTGTTAGTTTTGAATAAAAAGTTTGCTGAACCATGTTGATTTGCTCTTCTTTATTCTGATATATTTTCCCATGTTATTTCTGCCACTGGTACCAATTTTTCTGTGAAAGAAGAAATGCCCAGGAATACATCTACTTCATTAACTGATGTTTATCTGTATAACACACACACATGTTTGTGCTGAGCCAGTGAGGCCTGGTACCAGCTGGGAATGGGGTGTGTTGGGTAACCAAGCTCTAAAATACCACCTCACACACCAAAATCAAACTATCTCCTCCTCCAGTGAGGCTTGCCAATCCAGAGAAATACAGTCATTCTCAGTGGGATTGCCTAGACCTGCCAGAATACACTGGCTTCTGGCCCCAGATCTAGCCCATTACCCCTTCCATTACTTAGACAAAACAGGAAGAAATTCACATGCACATGTCAGCCCGTACCATGGGCAACTTCTCTGCTGTCACACATCATTCCTTCAGAAGCCAGGAAGGAAGCCCTTGGCATGTGATCAAGGCTGGTCACATGCAGGAGGCCTGGATCACATGCTGGAGGCCTCCTTCTTAGCTTCAGAGTGAATCCAGCAGTGGTGGCAGTGTCTAGCTAAGCAGGATGGCATGCAGGTATGGACCCTGTGTTCCTGCACTAGCCTGATCTGGGTTTTCCTGCAGAACATGGGTTTTCCTGGGTGTTTAATTAACATGTCTTACTGGGCTTTCCCACAGCTTTCCCCACAGCTTTGCCTTAGAGGTCGTCAGTACTGCTGGGAGGCAAAACGAGACAAGAGCCCTGCATCATTTGGACTGCAGGGCTCCAAGCAGGAGTAAACAGCCTGTCTAGACAAACCCAGTGTCTTCATCTGGCACACTGAGATCCAGCAACTCTAAATCATGACCTGGCCAGATTCAGCACAATCTACTGAGAATAGCTGCGGCAAGATACTTAACTTCTGAGACTATGAGGAATTTCTAAAGGGAATCTTCTGGGTCTCCCAAGTACCCTCAATGTACTTTTTATTTTAGTAGAGTTAGAGACAGATGGGTGAGCAAGATTCAGGCACATACATTTACCACACTGCATTCTGAAAATATATATCTGAGCAGTTCACATACTTGGGAGGGAGGGATTAACTGTTCATTATTATTACTTCAGCAAATTGCAGCTACATTAATGCCAGGAACAGTCACAACTGTATCATTAATAAACTTTCTGGTAATTCCAAAATGGAAAGAAAAGAACTGTTCTTTAATAAAAACTGGCAACTCAACTGACCGTAAAAACAATTACTAAAGGAAAAAGGCATTACTATTTAATACCGCTTCATCTAGCAAGATTACAGTCTGAGTGGGTGGCTTTTTGGATCCAGTGCTTCTTAAAACATATGTTCTTGGAATGGTGGTTTAAGTAACAGGGAGATCATTCATTATATCCTTTTGTCCTCATTTTTCCCCCTTTTTCCTTTTGATCTTCTTAAATGTTTGGAACACTATCCATGCCAGGTGCCTCTGAAATAAGAACAGCAATTCTTGCTAGCTTGCCTGATGCCAATGCAGAGAAGTGCCTACAGAACAATATCGACCTGAATGAATATCCACTTATGAGCCTCAACTGAACTTAATGGATGTATCTTTTGATGTAAGTGTAAATGCACAGTGCAGCTGAAACCAGAGCTTGGATGAATTTCTTTGTGGAGTAATGAGTCTCTTTATTTCTCTGCCTCCCCTCACAATCCATGGCACTGACCAGACGAAGGCTAGTAAAGAGTCGGCTGTGGTAAACCATTATCCTAAAGGGTGTCAGACCAATACAGGATAAAGCACAGTGGAGCTAAATTATTTGGATAGTGTGGATCTGACCAGAGTGGGGAGGCAATTCTGATGATGAAGCAGCAGCTATTCTGGCCTCCAGGGGGAAGGATAAATAGAGTGCACTCACATATCCACCTTATTTCCCCCACCCCAAGATGGGACCAGACATATCTTCCTCATGAGAATTGCCCCTCAGTCCTCTCTCCATTGCTAAACAGAGCAGTAGCAGCCTCTCTCAAAGTCTGAAAGCTGTCGGGAGAGAGTTTGAGATGATGTGCAAAAGGCCTACAGATTAGCTTACTGCACCGCATCCAAAAAATAGACACACACACATATAAACCACATTTACACATTTGTATGGCACTAACATGATTCTTATCATGGGCAGCAAGAGTAGTTACTGGACAATGTTTGCTTCACTAAACTAAATGTTGATTCTAGGCACCTCAGAAAAATCCCCCCCCCTGCCCTGCATGCTGCTGCTTCTTGGACTTTTTCAAACTGGGAATAAAAACCCCTTCAAGGTCGGGAGGAGGACGTCGTTGTCTTGCTTACAGTGCTCCATTTCATGTGATGCCGTCCTCCTCCTGACCTTCCCCCAACCTTCCTCCATGCCAAGGGTGGGAGAAACGCACTGCTTTTATTAATGGAGAACCCTCATCAATAGAAAGTGGTGTGTTTCTCTCTCCCCTAGCACGGAAGAAGCACGGGGGAAGGTCAGGAGGAGGACGATGTCATATGAAACAGAGTGCTGTAAGTGAAACAGTACCATACTCCTCCTGACCTCAATGGGGATTTTATTGCCTATTTTTAAAAGTCCATAATCATCTTTGCCTTCAAGTCCTTGTCTTCATTTGATTTGATTGGCTCCATTGTGCCACAAGATTGTGTTTTTGAGTGCTCACAACATTTTGCAGGATCATGCCCTGGATATAATATGGATATAATGTAGAAGAGCCAGAGTGACCTTCTAGTTTTCATGCTCTCCTGTTCTAACACTTCTTTTGTATGCTAAAGGATGAGATAGGAAGCATTTGCTTCCAGTTTGAAACTAATCACATTTCCCTATGATGTGTATGCACAAGAAATTGTAGCTTGCTTCAAATATAGTTTAGAACAAGCCAGAATCTGAAACCACAGCCTAAGCCAGCTTGTCACTAACCATAGTTTAAACAAACCACAGTTCTGCCATTTGGATATCACAGGGAACAGTGATTTGTTCAAAGCTGGAAGAGGAAAAGGGAGACAAAGGAGATTACCAGACAAGCATCTAAGGACATTTTCAGACGGCGATTTGTAACGCAAGACGGCTCATCCTTCTTGCAAGGCTGCTGCATGGCAGGGGGGCCATTTCAGATTATGCCATCCTCCTGCCGATTCTGTTCCGGAAGAGCTGGGAGGCTGCAGCGCCGTATTTGGCCATTTCCTAATCACAGTCAACTTCCGTGATTAGGAAATGGCCAAATATGGTGCTGCAGCCTCCCAGCTCTTCCGGAACAGAATTGGCAGGGGGACGGCATCATCCGAAATGCCCCTCCTGCTGCGCTGCAGCCTCGCAAGAGGGATGAGCCTTCTTGTGTTACAAATCACCGTCCGAAAAAGTCCTAAAACCGTTCTTTTGGCACTATATTTTACAGTGTAAGTATCCTGGCATAATTACACTTCTTTTCGCATGCTGTCATAATCATGAGACATAGACACCCCTTAATTATTGCAGCCCAACAACGTGCACTGCTCATGTCCGCATTTTCACACGAGCAAGATCTCAGTGGTTCTCTCAAGAAGATGTGAGCATGTTTAAAAGCCTAAAAATACCTAAATAAAAAAACAAAACAAACACACTTGAAAACTTGCCAGCAAAATGGGGAAGTTCAAAAAAGAGTGTCCTATGCCTAGTTTTTGTGTTCTCACTCGGAGGTGTTCTGGCTGGGCCCGCCCATTGATGCTGGAATCATGCCAGCAGAATGGGGCACGGCTTCACACACAAGCAATGCTGCAGAAAAACTGTCATGGAAGATGACTGGCTTCTGCCTGCCAGTACAAAAGAACGTCTTCTTAGCAGCAGCAGAACACTTGCAGAATGCTGGGGCAAGACGTTGTGTGGTAGATGTTGTGTGGCCCTTTTGTGTTCTCATTTTGATGTAATAATGCCATATTCGCTATGTCTGATAAGCTCCTCCAAAGACAATAAGAGAGGCAGGAAAGTATATAAGCCCAAGGGTTGTCATGACTCATGAATATAGCAAGAAATCATGGCTTGCTATCATATCTGAAGTACCTCATGGTGCCATTGGCAATCAGATTAAACACAACCAATCAGATTAAAATGGCAGTGTGAGCAAATGAAGCCAAGCAGGAGGGCAACAGACTATAGAGAACTGTACCAAAACAGCACGACTCTGTTTTCATGAAATGCTAAAAAGATTAAAATTGGGTGGTATTCTTCAGTGTTCACAGCAACTAATGTATATAGTTTCAACAGCGCCCTAATCATACTTTGAAGCATAAATAGACAGGTACATCCCAGGTTGTTTAGATTTTTTTCCCCTTTGCTGGTGATGAATTGTTCCATTGTTCAAATAGTAAAGGCACTCCAGTTCACCTTGTATTTCTCTACAGTGTTAAACATCAACAACATCCTTCAGGTAATCCATTGTTAAGCGTTGCACCCATTGCTCCCGGAATGAATGCTGCTTTCCACCAGGAGCGATGACAGAAATCCTTTATAATGATCTCCTCATAGGATGCATTGATTCACAGCCGACTTCAGCTCTCAGTGTAGATTCATACTTTTCAGAAGCTCGCTCACTGCAGTATCCTGTTTACACAACGTACTCCTTTTAATCATTTCAGGAGTGTGCTCAATTTATTTTCACATCATTCTCTGCCCTGAAATTTACCATTTATAAACAACTTTAAACTACAGTTGCCCTTTCCAAGGTCGGATAGGGCAGGCGGCCCATCACCCTCACCTCCAGCTATAAAGTAGCTCAAATGTGTCATCTGACTTGAACTAATAAATAATAAAGATGGATGAAAGCAGCTCTTAAGAGAACCTTCACAATATGTTACATTTGCACAGTTTGCCTTAATGACTGGCCATTAAGAAGAGAAACAAAGACAATTTATTTTTAGCATATATTCAGCTGTGCCTGGAATCTAACAAATATTAACTTGCTCACTCGCCCTCCCTCCCTCCCTCCCTCACACAGTTTCAGGCAGTGTATACATGGCTGTTGATGCCACTGTTGCTTTATTACCTTTCCTGTAACATGGCCATAATTACATTCAGGTGTAACTACTATGGTTATGCATAAACTATTCCTTTATTACTGGTTAGTCACATAGAATCATAGAGTTGGAAGAGACCACAAGGGCCATCCAGTCCACCCCCTGCCCTACAGGAATACACAATAAAAGCATTCCCAACAGATGGCCATCCAGTGTCTGTTTAAAAACCTCCAAAGAAGGAGACTCCACCACACTCCCAGGCAGTGCATTCCACTGCCAAACAGCTCTTACTGTCAGGAAGTTTTTCTTAATGTTTAGGTGGAATCTCTTTCATAGAATCATAGAATTGCAGAATTGGAAGAGACCATGAAGGCCATCCAGTCCTGTAACTTGAGTCCATTGCTCTGTGTCCTTGTCTCTGGAGTAGCAAAAAACAAGCTTTCTCCATCCCTTCAAATATTTAAACATGGCTATCATGTCTCCTCTCAACCTTCTCTTCTCCAGACTAAACATGCCCAGCTCCCTAAGCCACTCCTCATAGGGCATGGCTTCCAGACCTCCCACCATTTTGGCACCCTCCTCTGGACACATTCCAGCTTCTCAATATCCTTCTTGAATTGTGGTGCCCAGAACTGGACACAGTATTCCAGGTGAGATCTGGCTAAAGTGGAACAGAGTGGTACTATTACTTCCTTTGATCTAGACACGATACTCCTATTGATTAAGCCTAGAATCGCATTGGCTTTTTCAGCTGCTGCATCACACTGCTGACTCTTCAACTTGTGGTCCACTAAGACTCACAGATCCCTTTCACATCCCCCATCCTATATTTGTGCATTTCATTTTTACTGCCCAAGTGTAGTATCCTACATTTCTCCTGTTGAAATTCATCTTGTTAGTTTTGGCCCAATTTTCTAATCTGTTAAGGTCATTTTGAATTCTGATCCTTATGCCAGCAAAAGAACAGGGTTTGGGGGGAGGGTCTGATAAAGTCCTATAACTCATTGGAAAAGACAATAAATAAAGATAATATATCTTGGTAAAATGGTAGGCAGTAGGAAAAGAGAAAGGCCACATTATAGATGGATGGAATCAATAAGCCGTCTGCCTGAACTTGCAAAACCTGAGCAGGACTCTTCGAATTCTTCCATTCATAAGGTCACCATAAGCCAAACCTGACCTGAGGACAAATAATGTCAAAACTGGAAAATTTCCCAGTGTGACACCAGATGTAACTGCCACTCTTCATTTTCAGTTTGCCTCACTCCCCTCCGTTCCCTTAGCAATTCTAGAGCTACTATATAATCCCCCTGTGCACATTTACTTGGGAGTAAATCCCACTGAACTCAATAGAACTTATTACTGAGTGGAAATGCATTGGCTTTCTCAGTAGAAAAAAGAGATGCAACATTACCTCTCCCCACCATTAACTTGTGTTCCTCAAGAGCTGAGGGATCTTGTACTGAAGGGAATTCAATTAATTTAGGCACTCACTAATTAACTGCTGCTGCTTCAAGACACCACAGATCAAAAGCCTGAGGCAGTTACCTCACTAATGGTAGGCCCAACCCTGATTCCCTTAGAAGAAAGAAAGCTCTAAAGACATAGCCCCAGTTTCAAGATATATGCATGCATGTATGTGCCTTCAAGTTGCCTGTCAACTTATGGTGACTCCATGAATTATTCTTAGGTAAGAACTACTCAGAGATGACTTTGCCAGTTCCTTCCTCCGAAATGTAGCTTACAGTGCCTGTTATTCATTGGCTGTCTCCCATCCAAATACTAGCCAGGGCTGACCCTGCTTAACTTCCAAGATCAGGCAGGATCCCAGTGCCTTTAAGGTATTTAGATAACAATTTCTCTCTCTCTGGCTTTTCTTCACAAACGAAGATTCAGGAAGGACTCATCCCACGCTTTCTACAAGCACGCTGATGACTAAAAGACCAATCCAAGATAAACAAGTCCAGTTGCAGGAAGCACAGCAGAAGGTCTCCTTGGGTGATGTTTCCAGGTTGTGATTCTTTCTGTGTTGTCGTTTCTCTTCAAGACTTGTTTGGCATGAGTTCTCAAATAAAGCTGCAGCATTGGGGATAGTGCGTCTCCATGCCTCTCAATGTGAAGCCAGGGCGGACCATTGTTGGTGATCATTTTGGCCAAGCCTGAGTACATTGGAATGTCTCTCTTGGAACAGGCTGATTGTTACCATATGCATGTGAAAAACTAATGGAGCATTGCTAATGGATTAAGTGGATGATGCAGATGGCCATATTCAGTGTTTCACTATCTGCATGCTTTTCTGCTTTACTTAGTTAAAAACACTGTAATCTTCCCATGCCTCTGGGGATATAAGTATAGAAGTAATATTTAAATAAATACTGACATGCCCCATGTGTAGCATTATTTAACATAAGTGTATGCGTGTGTTTCAAATAAAGCCTTTCTGTGCATCACCAATATTGATAACACAAGCACCTGATCCTGGCTTTTTTTAAAATATCTGTTTCAACAGTTATTATTGCTCTACATGTTATTCCAGAATCATTACAATACAAATGAATTAATGAATGGTAAAAAGAGCAAACACTTGAAACTGAAGTGGACCTTCGAAGGGGAGGAATGAGTATAGCTGCGATTAGAGCCAGTGTGTTGTAGCAGTTTCAGTGTTGAACTAGGTCTCTGGTACCCAGGGTTCAAAGCCCCACTCATCCATGGAAACCCTTTGGGTGACCTTGGGCAAGTCACATTCTTTTAGTTTTAGAGGAAGACAGTGGTTGTGCTGCATCAGCTTTTGACAATGTGTGGTAGAATGTGTATCTGCTAACGTGCCTGTTTATTGTCCCGCTGTGCAGCAGGGAATGTCTAGTGGTCATTTCTGCAATCCCAGTGAAAACAGTGCTACATCAAAATGTAATAGTTATACTCCATCCAAGCATGGGCAATGGCATGAGTGGAGTCCTATTAAGCAGTCCTAATCAGAGTAGACCTATTGAATCAACTGTTGAATAGTTAGTATCTCACTCTGGCTCTTCTTCGCAAACAAAGATTCAGGAAGGACTCATCCCGCGCTTTCCGCAAGTGCACTGATGACTGAAAAGGCCAATCCGAGATAAACAAATCCGGTTGCAGAAAGCACAGCAGAAGGTCTCCTTGGGTGATGTTTCTGGGTTGTGATTCTTTCTGCGTTGTCGTTTCTCTTCAAGACTTGTTTGGCGTGAGTTCTCAAATAAGGCTGCAGCATTGTGGATAGTGCGTCTCCATGCCTCCCAATGTGAAGCCAGGGCAGACCATTCTTGGTGATCAATTTGGCCGAGCCTGAGATGTTGTTTCAGGGAATCCTTGTATTGCTTTTTTGGAGCACCCCTCTTATGCTGACCCATGGCGAGTTCACCACAGAGTACTATTTTTGGGAGGCGATGGTCCTCCATCCTAGAAACATGCCCTGCCCAGTACAGCTGTGTTCTCAATATCATGGCCTCAATGCTGGTGATCCCTGCTTGCTCAAGGACAGCAACATTCATCACATAGTCAGTCCACAGAGATAAATCCAACAGATCCAATGACTCTAATCTAGTCAGGACTACAATAGGATACAGGCCTATGTGAAATGGTTACACTCGTAGAACACTTATGCAAATATGAACTCGATTTGTACATTGGACAATTGTCAAAATAAGTACAACCACATGGTTAATGGAATTTACATATGTAAATACCATAAAGGCATCAGATCCTGTCTGATCATGGAAAATATGCAGGGTCAGCCCTGGTTAGTACTAGGATGGGAGGCCACCATTGAATACCAAGTTTGCAGCAATTGAAGTAAGCAAGTAAGCTGAGCACAAAGGGGGGAAATTGGAGTAGGAGAGAGAAACTGGGACAATTCAAAAGCAGCTGAAATAGTGGGATAGATGATTAATTGAGATTGTCCTTGCCAAATGGGGACAGTCAGAGTTCACGGACTTAAAAAAGGGCAACCATGGGCTTCAACATGGAGTAAAATATTATTTATGTGTGGGCACTCCCTTCTAATTGGAGTGAGCAGATTAAGAAAAATGATAAAGTACTTTATCTATAGATTCCTCCACTGTCCGAGGTTGGACTAGATATCTCTTGGTATCCCTTCCAACTCTACAGTTCAATGATTATATAGTCCCATGGCATATTTGCCAGATATTGAACAAATAGCACTTGTACATTTTGAATTTTTTTTGTTCTTTCTGGAAAATCATAAAATAACAGTGTTTCAACAAAATAAATAAATAAATAGGACTGATAGTTTTAACAAGAGGAAATGAAAATCAATATTTGCAGCTCGGGAAAATAAAAATATTACTGATATTGGCACTGTGCTGAGAATTCTAAAGCATAGCAAGATCCTGTCATTTTGCATGGAAAGTGTATAGGGCTTATCTGCATTTGTAAACTGTTATTCAATGTCAGTTTTATCATCTTGGCAACGTCTCAAATCTTGTAAAGCCATTCATTAATTCCTGGTATCTTACCGAGATTCGGATAACATTTGATTAAATATGTTGCCACACTCAATAGACCTGTTGTGACACTCAATAGACCGGTTGTGAATCCCTCTTCCTTAGGAACAGCATTCTTAAGATAACCAAATCACTTCCCTGTGTAAATTAATTCCTAATACCCTATTTATATATATGAAGATTTTCATCTGAAAAACAATATGGGGGAGTGTTTTAATTTGGTCTCTTTCCCATTTTACCACCTTGCCATCTTCTATCTTTTTATGATGGCCTGAATCTCATTAGTTAGTCCTGATGAGAGTAGACAGATTGAATCATAGAATCATACAATCATAGAATTGTAGAGTTGGAAGAGATCACGAGGGCCATCCAGTCCAACCCCCTGCCACACAGGAAATCATGATCAAAGCATCCCCGACAGATGGCCATCCAGCCTCTGTGTAAAGACCTCCAAGGAAGGAGACCCCACCATGCTCCGAGGGAGTGTGTTCCACTGCCGAACAGCTCTTACTGTCAAAAAGTTCCTCCTAATGTTGAGGTGGAATCTCTGTTCCTGGAGCTTGCATCCATTGCTCCGTGTTCCAGTCTCTGGAGCAGCAGAAAACAAGCCTGCTCCATCCTCAACGTGACACCCCTTCAAATACTTAAACAGGGCTATCATATCGCCTCTTAACCGTCTTTTTTCCAGGCTAAACATACCCAGCTCCCTAAGTCTCTCCTCATAAGGCATGGTTTCCAGACCTTTCACCATTTTAGTCGCCCTTCTCTGGACATGCTCCAATTTGTCAATATCCTTTTTGAATTGTGGTGCCCAGAACTGGACACAATATTCTAGGTGAGGTCTGACCAAGGCAGAATAGAGCAGCACTATTACTTCCCTTGATCTAGACACTATACTTCTATTGATGCCGCCCAAATTCTCATTGGCCTTTTTAGCTGCTGCATCACACTGTTGACTCATGTTCAACTTGTGGTCCACTAGGACTCCTAGATCCCTTTCACACGTAGTCTCATTCAGCCAGGTCTCTCCCATCCTATATTTATGCATTTCAGTTTTCCACCCTAAGTGCAGTACCTTACATTTCTCCGTATTGAATTTCATTTTGTTAGCTTTGGCCCAGCTCTCCAGTCTATCCAGGTCATTTTGAATTTTGATCCTGTCCTCTAGGATATTAGCTACTCCTCCTAATTTGGTGTCATCTGCAAATTTGATAAGTATGCCCGTATTTCCATCATCCAAGTCATTGATAAAGATGTTGAATAGCACTGGGCCCAGGACAGAACCCTGTGGCACCCCACTGGTCACTTCTCTCCAGGATGAAGAGGAGCCATTGGTGACTACCCTTTGGGTTTGGTCAGTCAACCAATTACAAATCCATTTAACAGTTAACCTGTCTAGCCTACATTTTACAAGCTTATTTGCAAGAATGTCATGGGGAACCTTGTCAAAGGGCTTACTGAAATCAAGGTATGCAATATCCACAGCGTTCCTTTCATTTACCAAGCTGGTAATTTTATCAACCCCCCCTCCAAAAAAAAAAAAAAACCCCAAAATGAGAGAGAGATCAGATTAGTCTGGCATGACTAGTTTCTCTGAAACCCATGTTGACTTTTTGTGATTATGGCAATCAATTATGGAATCAATTAGTGAATGGTGAATCAACATGTAGGGAAATCCCATTGATTCTGTGGGTCAAATGAAATGGGAACAAACAATAGGATTCTATCCATTGTATTGGGTAGTACTGAAGCTGGAATCATGGTATTGGGTATAGAAATGCAAGGATTGTTAGTGTCTGTTTGGCTAATGGTTGGTTGATGGGCCATTATCTCCTGGGAATCCCCCTGTCGCTGGGTGGAATTCCTTTTTAAGTGTTGAGTTTTGATTCTATTGTTTTTCAAAACTGGGAGCCAGATTTTGTTTACTACTAAGGTTTCTTCTTTCCTGTACCCAGAAACTAACCATTCAATTACACAAATTTACATATACTCCCCAACAGGGGTTCACAGCATATAAAATCCACACACATACCTACCCAACCATTCTCTAAAGATGCCAGCCACAGATGCAGGCGAAACATCAGAAAGAAACTCTTGCAGAAAATGGCCTCACAGCCCAGAAAAAAACCAAGGAGAATCTATGTATGTTGGCCATGAAAGCCTTCGACTTCACAATACCTCAGACGCTCTTTCTCTTCCAATTCATTTGAGGTTTCAGTTTCCTTCTCATCTTACTTATATGGATCAAGGCAACTACCAATTGTTTAGAGTCTGCTTGGGGATCTGGCTATGGGGAAAGTTATAATTACAAAATTTACCATTACAGTAGGTGTTCGCAAAGGAGTCAGTCCAACATCCTGTTTCCGGGTGGCCAATGAGGTACAGCCTGGACAGCCCACCATGATACCATGAATGTTCCACATCAGGTGGCATTCAGACCCCTTCTTGAATTATATCAAGTGCTTGAATCCAAATCAAAACCTTACTTTAATTCAAATGTAAAAATTGGAGGCTTGACATTAGATTAGATTATGCACCCCTGGTGTATTGTCCCCTTCAATGCCTAAATGCCATTGTGTCAGGGAGTGAAGGAGAGCACAATTTCTTGATTATCCTAGCCTTAGCATTTTATTTTTGGTGGTCTTCAAGGCTCCAGTTCAGGCAGTAAATCAACCAGAACCATTCCATTACATTCAAGCTCTGTTTAATATCAAAGTTATGGCTCCTTAATATATTTCTCTCCCATGAGAAGTTCTCAGGCTCTGGCTCATTCTATTGGATTAATGATCTGACTGTTATTGTTTATTGGACCCAATGAGCCGTCTCAGCTGGTGGAAACCAGTTTCTGTCTAACCTAAAGCAGCCCTGGCTCATCTCACTTGAAATGTTGAGGAACTCCAGTAAATAGTAATATTGTTCAAAGTTCACCCTGCCTTGACTTTTTTCAGAAAAGCCATCACATGCTTGACATGATTGTTTTTGTCTCAAATACTGAAGCTAAAAGAAAGCTTGATCAGTGCTTTAATCTGCAATTAACCTTGCAGTTATTTGTTAGTCAGAAATGAATTAAAGTAATTCATGTCAATCATCAAAACAAAGAATCATCAGATGTTAGTAAGGTGTCCATTAAAAAGAATAAGACATCTCAAGTTACTAGGACTAACCATCCACTTTCTCCCTATTTGGTTCCACAGCCCATGTAGCTTAAACCCAAAGCTTCACAATTTAGAATTCTCCAGCTACTGTGGAAATACTGCATTAATGCTTAAACTAGACTTACATGCCTTTGCTAATCTGTGATCGATCTCTTTGTCAATCTTGGCATCTGAGGAGATGATGCTTCCCAGGTAGGTGAACTGCTGAACGGACTTGAGCACAGATTTGCTGACGGCAATGCAGGGATGGTGGTGTTCGTCCTGTGGTGCAGGCTGGTAAAGAACTTCTGTTTTCTTAAGGTTGACTTCAAGCCCAAACAGTTCTGCAGCTGTTGCAAAGCAGGATGTTAGGTGCTGCAGAGCTGCTTCTGTGTGGGCAACAAGGGCAGCAGCAGCAGCGAAGAGCAGCTCACGGACTAGATCGTTTAGAGTCTTAGTGTGAGCCCACAGATGGCTTAAGTTAAACAAGCTACCATCAGTACGGTAACGTATATAGGTTCCGTCGTCTTCTTCAAGCTCTGCCATAGCCCTTTGGAGCATCATGCTAAAGAAGATTGTATATAGAAGATATAGTGCATTTGGAAGACTTCACAAAAGAGTCTGGAGCAATAAACACCTGAGGCAAAGCACAAAAATCAGTGTGTATAGAGCCATTGTACTGTCTATCCTCCTTTATGGATCTGAAACATGGGTCACCTATCGCCACCACTTACGACTCCTCGAACGCTTTCATCAGTGCTGTCTATGCACAATCCTAAATATACACTGGATTGACTATGTGACGAATGTTGCTGTCCTTGAGCAAGCAGGGATCACCAGCATTGAGGCCATGATATTGAGAACACAGCTGCGCTGGGCAGGGCACATTTCTAGCATGGAGGACCATCGCCTCCCAAAAATAGTACTCTACGGTGAACTCGCCACTGGTCAGTGCAAGAGGGGCCCTCCAAAAAAGTGATACAAAGACTCCCTGAAAGAACATCTCAGGCTCGGCCAAATTGATCACCAACAGTGGTCCGACCTGGCCTCACATCGGGAGGCATGGAGACACACTATCCACAATGCTGCAGCCTTATTTGAGAACTCACGCCGAACAAGTCTTGAAGAGAAACGACAACGCAGAAAGAATCACAACCCAAAAACATCACCCAAGGAGACCTTCTGCTGTGCTTTCTGCAACCGGACTTGTTTATCTCGGATCGGCCTCTTTAGTCATCAGCGTGCTTGAAGAAAGCGCGGGATGAGTCCTTCCTGAATCTTCATTTGCGAAGAAAAGCCAGAGAGAGACTTACATACCTTCCAACATTTCACAGATGAAAACCAGGATACGTGTGCCCAAGAAAAATCAAGATATATGGTCAAGACAGCAAAAGTTATTAATAAGGAAGAACACACAAGCTAGGAAGGGAGCAAGTTTGTTTTTGCCTGAGTCTTCAAGGAAGAGCAAGATTCCACTCACTCCTCTCCTCCACCTTCTGTTGAGTTAAGAGAGTGCAAACTACTTTTTCCACTTTCAACTCAGTTTTCACCAACAGAAGTAAACAGGATAAATAGGAAAAGTGGAAGGAGATGAGAGATACTGAGACTTGTTAAAAGCAGCTGAAAAAGTGGGATAAAAGAGAATTAATTGGGAGTGTCCTTGCCAAGTCAGGACAGTTGGAGGGTATGGACTCACACATCCCTGTACTAATTATTCACCAAAGTAAGAGTGTCAGATGGAGTGGTATAGCAGAGCCGGGACTTGTTGGACCAAAACACTGGGGCTTTTTGATTAGAAGGGGAAATGGCACACAGATGTCCATAGATATGGGTCAGTATTGTTACCTGCATGGATTGGGGTGGGTTTTTTTTTTTTTTGGTTATTGTTGCAATGGGTACCTGTATAATCCCTATGAATTCTTGGTTTGGTACTCTCTGGCGATGATTCCGGGTTGTGATTCTTTCTGCATCGTCATTTCTCTTCAAGACTTGGTCAGCGTGAGCTCTCAAATAAGGCTGCAGCATTGTGGATAGTGTGTCTCCAAGCCTCCCTATGTGAATCACAAAGTTGGAAGAGACCTCAAGGGCCATCCAGTCCTACCCCCTGCCATTCAGGAATACGCAATCAAATCATTCCTGATAGACGGTCATCCAGCCTCAGTTTAAAAACCTCCAAAGAAGGAGACTCCACCACACTACAAGGCAGTGTATTCCACTTCTGAACAGCTCTTACTATCAGGAAGTTCTTCCTAATGTTTAGGTGGAATCTCTTTTCCTGTAATTTGAACCGATTGCTCTGTGTCCTAGTCTCTGGAGAAGCAGAAAACAAGCTTGCCCCATCCTCAGTATGACATCCCTTCAAATATTTTTAAACATGGCTATCATGTCCCTTCTCAACCTTCTCTTCTCCAGATTAAACATGCCCAGCTCCCTAAGCCTCTCCTCATAGGACATGGTTTCCAGACCACCCATCATCCTGGTCACCCTTCTCTGGACACATTCCAGCTTCTCAATATCCTTCCTGAATTGTGGTGCCCAGAACTGGACACAGTATTCCAGGTGAGGCCTGACCAAAGCAGAATAGAGTGGCACTATTACTTCCCTTGATCTAAACTCTATACTCCTATTAATGCAGCCTAGAATTGCATTGGCCCAGCTTTCTAATCTGTTGAGGTCATTTTGGATTCTGATCCTATCATTGGGGGTTCTAGCTACCCCTCCTAATTTGGTGTGATCTGCATGGAACTTTAGCAGAATGTGAACAAACTGGTTTCAATGTAGCGTACAGTATGACTCCCACATGCGTGGGGGATAAATTTCTGGAATTACCAGAAACTGTGGATAACAGTGAACTCTATAAAAATGAATGATGTCCGGCCCAAGCATATTATAGAGTCGTGTTGTAGGACCTAGAGATTCTTAGAGAGAGCACCTCTCTAGACATCTTCTAGGTCCTCCTAGAAGTCAGTTTCCAGTGGACACATGGTGGAGGATCTAGAATATGCCTAGAGAGACCATATTTTGTCAGATGCAAATAAGTGAATCTGCAGGTACTGGTCTCGCAGATATGGGGGTTGTACTTAGAATCATAGAATCATAGAATTGCAGAGTTGGAAGAGACCACGAGGGCCATCCAGTCCAACCCCCCTGCCACGCAGGAAATCTTGATCAAAGCATCCCCGACAGATGGCCATCCAGCCTCTGTTTAAAGACCTCCAAGGAAGGAGACCCCACCACGCTGTGGCACCCCACTGGTCACATCTTTCCAAGACAAAGAGGAGCCACTGCTGAGCACCCTTTGGGTTCGGCCGGTCAACCAATTACAAATCCATTGAACAGTTAACTTGTCTAGCCCACATTCTACAAGCTTGTTTGCAAGAATGTCATGGGGAACCTTGTCAAAGGCCTTACTGAAATCAAGGTATGCAATGTCCACAGCATTCCCTTCATCTACCAAGCTGGTAACTTTATCAAAAAAAGAGATCAGATTAGTCTGGCATGACTTGTTTCTCTGAAACCCATGTTGACTTTTTGTGATTATGGCATTGCCTTCTAAATGTTCACAGACTCTCTGTTTAATGATCTGTTCTAGAATCTTCCCCGGTATTGATGTCAGACTAACCGGACGATAATTGTTGGGATCCTCTTTTTTCCCCTTTTTGAAGATGGGAACAACGTTTGCCCTCCTCCAGTCTGCTGGGACTTCTCCTGTTCTCCAGGAGTTCTCAAATATTATTGCCAATGGCTCTGAGATTATATTTGCCAGCTCTTTTAATACTCTTGGATGTAGTTCATCTGGTCCTGGAGATTTAAATTCATTTAGATTAAGAAGGTATTCCTGTACTACCTCTTTACTTATTTTGAGCTGGATTTCCCCTATTGTGTCCTCTGTTCCGTTATCCTCAGGTTGGTCCTCCTTTTCCTTTTCTGAAAACACTGAGGCAAAGAAGGTGTTGAGTAATTCTGCCTTTTCTCTGTCCCCTGTTAGCATTTTGCCATCTTCTCCACGTAGCGGCCCTATCATTTCCTTCTTCCTCCTTTTGCTGCGGACATACCCCCAAAAACCCTTTTTATTGTTCTTAACCTCCCTAGCAAGCCTGAGCTCATTCTGTGCTTTAGCTTTTCTGACTTTACTCCTACACGTGTTCGCTATCTGTTTGAATTCTTCTTTGGTGATTTCCCCCCTTTTCCATTTCCTATACATGTTCCGTTTAAAACTTAGCTCCATTGAAAGTTCTTTAGTCATCCATCCTGGTTTCTTGAGACACCTCCCATTTTTCTTCCTCAATGGTACTGTTTGAAATTGTGCCTTCAGTATCTCCCTTTTGAGAAAGTCCCATCCGTCTTGAGGTCTCTTCTCTTTTAGTATTCCTGACCATGGGATCATCCCCAGTATTTCCCTGAGTTTACTGAAATCAGCTCTCCTAAAGTCAAGAATACGTGTCTGACTATGCCTGGCTTCTCCTTTCCATTGTATAACAAACTCCAGGAGAACATGATCACTCTCACCTAAGGATCCCACCACTTGCACCCCATTAACCAGGTCATCTCTGTTGGTTAGGATCAGATCTAAAATAGCTGACCCCCTTGTTGCCTCTTCCACCTTTTGGACCATGAAATTGTCTTCCAGGCATGTAAGGAATTTGCTAGACCTTGTAGTTTTGGCTGAGTTAGATTGCCAGCAAATATCAGGATAGTTGAAGTCCCCCATCACTACTACATCTCTCCTTTCTGCATGTATTTTCATCTGTTCTAGAAAGGCAACATCCAATTCCTTCGTCTGATTTGGGGGTCTGTAGTAGAGTCCCACAATAACATCCCTGTTGTTTCCCTCCCCTTTAATTTTTATCCAGATGCTCTCCACCTGGCTTCCAGTATTGATGTCGTGGATCACTTCACTGGTGTAAATATCCCTGACATATAATGCTATTCCTCCTCCTTTCCTGTTTGGCCTGTTTCTCCTATAAAGGTTATACCCCTCTATTCCTACATTCCAATCATGAGACTCGTCCCACCAGGTTTCAGTAATGCCTATTATATCATATTTGTTTTGTAGTGCAAGGAGTTCAAGTTCATCTTGCTTATTTCCCATGCTCTGTGCATTAGTGTAGAGACATCTGAGACCATGTGTTCCCTTTACTTGTTCCCTGTGCAAGTTTTTTTGCCTCCCACTGTTGGGTCCTTGCGCTGTTTGCCTTTTTCCCTCTATGACAGTTTGACTATTTTCTCCAGCCCTTTTGCCTTCCAGAATACTGTCTCCCTCCCCCAACATAACAATACTTATGTTGTATTGTTGCTGTTACATTTAATATTTAATGCAGATCTACAAATTATTTAAATTAGTGGTTGTGTTGCAATGTTCATTTCTAACTGGCATCATGGGACTCAAGGAAATGGTGCATATATATCTTCCAACTGCAGGGAGAGTCCCAGTTCATGTTCTCTGGACCCACTTTTTCAGCTGCTTTTAAAACTTCTTAGTTTTTCTCTTCTCCCACTTTCCTCCCTTATCCTCAACTTAGTTCAATTGCTGCAAACCATGTTCAAAGTGCAAAAAAAGTTTGCACTCAATTAATTCAGCAGTGGGGAGAGGAAAGGCAGGAGCAGAATCTTCCCAGCAGGCTTGGGCAAAAGCAAACTGCTGCAGCCTCATTGAGATTGTGTTTTTTTCTCCTTATTAATTACTTCTGCCTTCTTGACCACACTGTGATGTTGCTTGGCCACTCATGTCCTTGTTTTCACCTGTGAAATGTTGGATGGTATGTCCACCCAATTGTACTGACAATGGTTTCTCCTATTTGTGGTTGAATATTAGTATTTAGACCTTGTTCCAAAGAACACACATCTAAATTGGATACACAGTATGCCATAGGGTAAGGGTGGGAAATGTGTTGCCCTCCAGATGTTGGACTGCAACTTCCAGGAACATCAGTGAGTATGTCTAATGGTGATGGCTTGTGCAGCCCATTATTGTATGGGGACATGATTGTGATGGCATGTTCTAGACCAGACTTTCCTACCTTTGGGTCTCCATCTGTGGTTGGACTAAAAAAAATCCATACTCCTGAGCCCATGAATAATAATTGAGGATAATAGGGATTGGAGCACAAAACATCTGGGGACCCAAAATTGGGCAAAGCTGGGGGTTCCTCCTGGTAAACAACCATCTTTTGAACATCCTCAGATGTGTCTCTTGTTTCTTCTATGGATTCCATTGAATTCTCCCCAGTTTTGGTTCCAGTTTTTGGATAGATATGTGGTGATTTGACAATGACACAGTCAACAAGACTTCCAGCATTTTGAGGAAAATATATTGAACTGAAGGGATTTCCATACACAGCCCTAACTTAACTTTTTTCCAAGTGGGAGGCAACATTATTAGTATTGTATATACACTATGGATGGAAAAAAAGTCCTCCTAGTTGTTTGTCTGCTTTTGAGGACATTTGGCTGGCTGCTTGAATCACTGAGATTGGCTCCACTAGCTTGGTACAAATTGTGTACCACCCAGAAAGCCCTCTGTACCTCTGTAAGTCAAGCTTTCAGACAAACAGACCTTGTTCCAATGACCACAGTGAATCTCACAAGCTTAAAGGTAAAAATTTAGCAACCGTGAGCTTGCATATAATCCTGGTAGATTTCAAAAAATGATGAATATACCTCATCTAATGGGACTTACAGCTTTCTTGCATTTTAGCTGATGGTCAATTTCCCCTATTACCAAAGCAAAAAGGAAAGAAAAAAGAAAAAGAAAGAAAAGCTGCATTAAAGTAGTTTGAATTAAGTAGTTTCTTTAAAAAAAGCTTTGCCAGAGGAAGAAAAAAAATCACTTCTGGCAAACAACACTAGAGCAAATAAATAAATTACAAGGAACTAATAAATACTCAGAACTTAAGGCACTTCTGTTCAAGATGGAGTGGTTTGGACAAGCCCTAGCTTCCCTCTTCCCTCCTGCAAGAAAATTGGCAATGACTAGTAAACGACTTGGAAATTATTACTATAATTAACATGCCTTCAAAGCAGCCATTGGGGCTTCAGCATGCAGAAACAAACTAATGAGGATTCACTTACACAACAACAAAAGCACTCCACAACAATGTACAAAGAAGCATGAAGTGCAGAACTGCTGAAAAGTGGACCCCCCCCCAAGCTTGCAAACAGCTTTGGGAGGTATGGAGTGTTTGCATGTAGGGAAGGGGAGAACACAATGTTGTCTCAAATAGCAGAGTTCTCCCTCCTTCCTTCTCCCCTCTTGGCTGCCAAAAAATCCCAACGCTCTTGTTCTGAAAGATCTGGGGTTATAGGTCAGTGTTGGCTTTAAGGAACAAATTGATAACTAAGGGGAAAGATAGGAGGTGAGGAGGATGAGAAAAGTCAAAAAGAAGAAACAGAGCCCAAAGAGTATATTTCCAATCTGAAGAAGACAAAGAGGGGAGGGCAAATATGTATGGCTGAAATATCATTCACTAACTGTTCAGTCAGTGGAAGGTAATTGCATAGAAAAAATGCCAAATACTGGCTGGAATGCTGCATCAGGAGACATGCATATGGTACATAGCAACGTCTTTGTAGCTATATCAGCAGAGATGCATCCATGTATTTCTTTTAGGTGGATACACTGCAACAACCTCAGGCACCTTTGGGGTCCTAGGGAGATCCTTGAAGCAGGATGTTGTCCAAATGGTGAAAAAACTCATGGAATGCGAGGAGAATCCTACCTGTCTTAATGGCATTCTATGTGATTTCACCACATTGTGAAAGGAGGCGGGGGGGGGGACAAAAAAAGGCCAAAAACCTCACCAGAAAAGCCTTTGTGGCTTTCACCATCTTAAAAAAAAAACAAGGGTGCACATTTCTGCTCATTAGGACAAGTGAGTCAATTTGATTCACTTGTCCAAATGAGATGAAGCACAAATCTGATTGGCTGGATGAGTGCATGGGGCGGAGCTTGCTAAGAAGGCAACCGCCTGCTGCTGCCATGTTAGATTTTCACCTTAGTCATCAAGCCCTAAGGTGAGAAAATTGGATGTTGGGATTTTTTTGCTTTTGTGTTAAAAGTGAAAAATTGTTCAATCATATTTTTGACATTTTTTTTAAAAAAATAAGGTCGTTGTCAGCAAATTCAGGTAAGTGCAAACGTGAATAAATCACTTGTGGCCGCCAGGTTTCCTAGCAGACACATGGATATTAAGGGGGCAGAAAAAACATTAGGACAGGTCACAGCTGCTGTGAACTGTCATTAGTGCAAGACATTCCTTTTTTTTTTTTTTTAATGGGCTCATATAAACAAAGCCCAGGTCCAGCTACAGGGAAATTAGTTGGACAATCTTCTTTGATCTCCTGTTCTCCAATGACATGGAAAACATTGTGTTGTGCCATCACTTGAAAAGTAGATTTGGAAAGTGGGTGATTTTGGTCATAGAGCAGTTGGTAAAGAATTCCAACTTCCAGAACAATTTATGCCATTGCAGTTCATCTAGAGGATTCTGAACAATTGTTTTTAAAAAAGTGGAATCAAGTTATTCATTATTTTTCCATACAAAAATGATTTTTGCTTTCATAGAAAAATAGGATGAACTCAGAATCAAGATGTCCAGGATGATCCATGTGGTGTAGGCTCTAACACTACCAATCTTGAAACAATAAAGCTGTTTAAACATTGTCAAAATCTGAGTGGCATCAGAATTATGGCTGTCATCAATGGAGACAGTGGGATCTTTCAAGTTCAGTTCCAGTCAGCTTCTCATTTTTCCAACAGTTAAATTAATTCTGTCTCTAGCCTGCATCACTTTGCATTTCCCCATAAAAGTCTGTGTCAAAATTTATATGTATTGTCATGCACATTTCTCCTAATAATATATATTTTTACACATTTTTTTACTAATGTACATGCTTCTGTAAGTTTCCTAATACAGTGTTGCCCAAATTGCATGGTGTATGAGTGGAATCCACTCATATCAAGATATTAATATGCAGAATTTTAATTAGTTCAATATGGGAGCAAGAGGCCAGGTAACTATGGGATCTTTTGACCTATGTATGCCGGTACCCAGGAGTGTTCTGCATGGTGAAAATACCCCTCACAGAATTTGCCTGGAATACAAGCTGTCTTAATGAGATCTCAGATTATCTCATCATATTGTGAAAGAGGGGGGGAAAAAAGAGGAAAAACTAAACAACAAAAGCATTCACAGCTATCCCTGATTTTTTAAAAAAGCTCCTGTGATATGTGCATTTTTGCTCATTAAGACAAGCAATTCGACATGAATTGCATCCCCATACAAGACAAAGTACAAACTTGATTCACTGGATGAACACAGGGGGTTGAGCTTGGTTACGGAGCAGGTGTCCACTGCCACCATGCTGGATTTTTGCCTTAGTGAGTGATTACTAAGGCAATAAAACAGGGATCTCTAATCTCTCTTTTTTTGAAGGTGGAATATCTCTTGTGCACACCATAGGAATAGGTTTTTTTTAAAAAGTTCAGTGGTGGCAGATTTAAAAACACAAGTAATTCACCCACAGCTGCCATCTCAGCTACAGGCATGCAAAGTTTATGGGGGCTGTAACACCATTAAGACAGGTCACAGCTGCTGCGACTCACTCGTTATTAATGTGGAGCAGTCTGTTTTTTCCCTCTGTGTAGACAAGCCCTCACTGATGAGACTCCAAGCCAGGAAATAAAATGAAAATGGTTTTTATTGAAAAATAATCATGGAACCACTCACACATGCACTCATGCTTCATGCAAGCAATCACACAAGGCTATTGAAGAAAGTAAGAAGTATTTGGATAGAGGAATAGAATTCAGGATGATGGGCTATACTATACCTATCTGGCGAGCATGCAAAGAAGAATACTCAGGCTGGATAATGAGGGTCACACAACAGACTGAGAGTTTCGAGATGTATAGAACTGTGCGTGCTTTGGCTGTGTTTTGGGCTAATATTTATACTTGCTATTTACCCTTAAGGGGTGTTATGAGTAGAAGACAATGCTTGAGTGAGTTTCCCCACAGTTAGACAATGGAAGCTCCAGCTTCGTTAATGGACATTAATGGTTGAAACATTAAGACTGATGTCTTTTCAGGCAACCTTCTAGTGCTGGACAGACAAGGAGTTAGGAAAAGCCTTTGCAGAGTACTGGGTGTTCTGGCCACTTGATTGTTTTAGCATATGACTCACTACCATGTGCCTCCAGGAGAATAAGCACATTCCACCCCAACTATAGTCTAAGGAGAATCCACATAATTGCTTCTTGGGTGTGTCTGAGTTTCGGAGAATCTCCATGACATCTTCTCAGGTTTTGAGCAAACCTTTACCATTCCCTATATTTGGATAGTCCTCGTCTCCTGCTAACCATGTGAAGTGTCTATATAAGCCAAATTATGAAATATTGTCAATTAATGCATTATTGGAAGGGAGGGAGTGTCAGGCCAGATAACAATAGATTACCCCACCCCATTTACATGGGATCAGTACTCGTGGTTTTACTTAACCATGGTCAGGGGAAAATAAGCTCTCTAGGCACCTTGGGGACCATAGAGTTGCACTAAAAATTGACCATAGAGTTATACCAGATGCCTAGAGAGGCATCCTCCAATGCAATTCTATGGTGGTTCACTATTACACACAGTTTTTTGTATCTGCAGTAAGTCCAGGTACATATACCTTGTGGATATGGGGGGGGGGGTGACCTGTATATTATTTTAGTGTATGAGTTAATTTTCCCATAATACATAAACTACTGTGCATACTTTCCCTTATTACATGTAATTTCTAGACATATTTCGATCCACAAACTTCATCACAAAAGTAGGAAAACTGTCAAAATCATATATAATTCCAGTCTGTCTGTAGGCCTAGAATGTGCAATTTTGTTAGTTTTTTAGTTTCCTTGAATTTTAATGTAAATTTCTTACCCATCCCTAGTCACCCATCCATCCAGCTTCTTATGGCTCCCATTAGATAACAACATATGATAAGATGGGGATGGGCAGAGATAGACTGAAGCCACATTTTCTGCCCAGGTGTATAGGATTGGAGAATGCCAACCAAGGTCAGATTAAATGAGGACTTCAGTTGTATTTAAGACTCATGTATTTGGTTGCAAGCTCTGTCTCATGCAAGTACAAGAACTCTCTAGCAGCAAATTTTTAGGGATGAGATTACAGGTATTGTTCAGAATTAATATTAAACTAGCCCAGTGACATTCAAATGAAGGGCATGTGCAGTGGTGCTGGTTGAAACTTATGAAACTACCTAATCAATATAAGGACATTAGTCTATGTCATCCAGATGGGGGGCAGTTCACCAAGAGGTAGTCCAGTTTGAGGAGAAGTTCCAGATTGTCTACATGACCTCCCTTATATAGAGATGCTGGGTTATGTACAAGGCATGGGGTCGGGCAGGGGAGACCTCTTCCATGTGCCATATGAAAAATGGGACATGGAAAATTGTTTTGTGCTTTATGTTTACAGTCCTCTAAAACAGGCAAAGAGGAGTTCATTTGGTTTTCTTTAAACTGCTTTTAGAGAGATCAATCCACTTTCCATTGTGGGGCAGTTTGTGGCTCAAAATGCATAAGGTAGGTTAAGATACATATAAAAACGTGCATTTTATGATAAGAAAAAAAAGTACAGTGGGCCATCCAGATCCATGGGCTCCTGATCCATGGTTTCAAATGGCAGCAACATGCATGTGGGTGCACTGATGTGGACACATACCCGTCATCACCATTTTTTCCATCTGTAGGGAGGGGACGGGACTGAACCTCCCACAGATCTAGAGGGCACACTATATTTATTTTAGTTTAATATCCCATTTTTCTCCTGACCCAAGGTAGTTTACAACAAGATTAAAACAAGTTAGAGCTGAATACCTGATGATAAAGTTAAAACAATTAAACAAGCTAATCATATCATACCAATAATTTTAAAAATAGAGTGTCATTTAAAAGAATAACAATAAAGCATACATGCCCATAAAAGGATTCTTCTGCAACCCTTTATTCATCGACTGTCTCTATCAATCAAAAAGTTTTACTTGCTGGAGAAGGAGAGCAGAGAAGGGGCTAGCTTATCTTCCCATGGAGGGAATTCTACAGCCTAGAAGCAGCCTCCAAGAGGGATCTCTCCCATGTCTTGCTGTAGTTCTGATATTACATCATTCCAATATGTTTAATTCCAATATATGGCCATTCCTCCCACTATTCCCCCTCCTCATTCCCAACAAGAATGCATAATTAAACTTACAGGGGAGAGCATGAAGATAACTTCCAGGATTCTCTTTTAATGAACTGTTCTCTTTTCTCATAAAGTTTTTTTGGTTGTTTTAATTGGTAATTTGTTAATTTCTTTGTTTTGGGTGCGTTTAATCAGAGTGGCATCTTCATGTGAGAATAGCTGAAATCTCACCCATCCAAAGTCACAGAAGTAGGAGATTTTTTTCTTAAAGGCGCATGCATGGGCCATCTCAAAGCATTAATACTCCATCATTATGACACAATGCAAAAACAAGTGTTAGTATCACATGAGCTTCAATCCCATTCTTAAAATGCTAGTAGGTGGTTGTGTGATCTTTTGTTAGTGGCAGTGTTGTACGATTAAGGCAACGTGCAATAATTACTGTACCCATGCCACTATGTTTCTGCTTTCCTCAATTGTGGGATTACAGCATTTTTAGACGCTTGTGTGATAAAGTTCTAAGACTCAGGTAGGTTCATATCAAATGCAAAGAAATGCATATAAAATGCATATTTTGATAAGAAAGACATTAAAATAAATGCAATTTTAATTTTAAAAAATCATAGATGGATGCAAAAAATGGGATGAAACAGACTTATACAAGAACACATGAAACATTTTCAAAGTCCAGAAATAGACTGATCTAGCGTCTTTAGCTTCCAGCCCTGTTAAATACTATTATCTTTGTAATTTTCTTTATAAGACATAATTGAAAAGGCATGAAAATCCATGTGAGAGGAGAGTAGAAGTTGATGTAATGGCTTGTTGGTGTTGCAGAAATGCCAGCAAGCCTCCCTAAAGCAGGGAGAAGCAGTAGATTTTTCTAGTGGAAAGTGATCCAAAGAAAGAGGAATGAGGGCATGTGATAAAGTCTACAGAACAGTTTATTATTTCCTCCTTGACCTTCAGCTGTGCATCCAAAAGAATCTCACTCACTCATGTTGACATATCCAGACATCTCAAAAATTGTCTTCAACCCAATTTCTCCCTGAATCTGGGGTTCCATGTTACCTTATTTAATTTCCAAGCAGAACTGATCCATTAAGTTTTTTGCATTGCTCTATTTGGTTTTAATTTGCCAATCTTGTACACAGGATTGAGCATGTGCAATGTGCAGCAACTTTCACTTTCTTCAGTCCATTCATGTCTTTGCCTTCCCACTTACTACTACAATGTATCTGCATAGACACATAGAATCAAAGAGTCAGAAGAGACCACAAGGGCCATCCAGTCCAACCCTTTACCATGCAGGAATACACAATCCAAGCGCTCCCAACAGATGGCCATCCAGTCTCTGTTTAAAAACCTCCAAAGAAGGAGACTTCAGCACACTCCAAGGTAGCTCATTCCACTGTCAAACAGCTCTGACTGTCAGGAAGTTCTTCTTAATGTTTAATGTTTAATGCTTCCTAAGACTAGACAGAGAGGTGAGCACCCCTCCCCCTATAATCTGGAAAAATTGGGCCACCAAGACTTATATGTAGTTTAGCCTCCTTGGGTATTATCAATCAGAACTGCACTAGTGTGCTGTTTCATTTTTTTTTTAAACTGACATAGTTGTCTGGCAACACTTTGCTATGGAATCGCATTACAAAAGTGTCAAAAGCAAAAAAGGTAAAGACTGCTCAATTAAAGTACAGTCCTCCCTTCACATTCGCGGGGGTTAGGTTCCACGGACCCCCGCAAATGTGAAAAATCCGCAAATATTGATTTTCCCCCTCCCCTGCCAAAGCGACCACGGGGCCTCCGGAGGCCCCATAGTCGCTTTCCCCTGCCTTCCCACTCCCTTTCCTAGGCCTTCCCGGGGCCTCCGGAGACCCTCCCGAGCCCCCCGGATGCCTCCCCAGCCCTCCCCCCTCCCGCCCAAGGCCTTCGCGGGGCCTAGCAGGGCCCCACGGAGGCCTCCCCGGCCATCCCCCCTCCCTCTCAAGGCCTTCATGGGGCCCCGCAAGGCCCCTTGGAGGCCTCCCCGGCCACCCCCTCCCTCCCAAGGCCTTCGCGGGGCCTCCGGAGGGTCTCCGAAGGCCCTGTGGAGGCCTCCCCGGCCCTCCCCGCTCCCTCCCAGGGACTTCACGGGGCCTCTGGAGGCCCCGTGTCGCGGTTTTGGGAGGGCGGGGGTCCCTCCCAAAACTGCGAATAATCAAAACTGCGAATGTCGAGTTCGCGAATGTGGAGGGGCAACTGTACTGTATTTCTCCATTTATAGTTTTGGAATGACAGTTTATCACTGTATATTAAATCTTCACTTACTTAACAATTGTGTAAAATCTTGCATATGTTATGTGTGGCTTTTATCAGAATTTGTTTTGTGTCAATTGCCACTATAGCCATACTTCTCTTGAAGTGGCTACTGTCGATATGTGTAGTCACGGTGCAGTTATGGTATCAATTCATTTTAACATCTCGTCATAAATCCTAAATTCTTAAATCATTTCCCAAATCCTAAGAAATATTAAGACAGCAGTTGTTTTTGAGCCTCCCAGGAATAATAAAGGATTTCTGCAATCTGTTCTTACTTGGGAGTAAGCTTCACTGAACACATGGAGGGCACTTTTGAGTACACATTGTGCTTCTAAATGTCTTTATGTTTCAAGAGTCCAGTAGCATGTTTCAATAATAATGGATGGGGAAAATCATTTGCCTCCCCCTGCAAGTAAGTAAAATTACAAACAAAATAACAAACTGCCTGCCAAGATTTGAGTCCTCCCCAGCCTCAAAACAGTTCTTGCTTCTCTGGTGCAGAACTGCATGTATGCCCCAGACAAGCATCACATAAGAAGAATCTTGATGTGGTCATGGACACTAATGAATCAAAGGGCTGTCTAAATGGTAAAAATACTCCTCAAGGAATGCAAGGGGAATCCTACCTGTCTTAATGGGATCCCACATTATTTTTCCATATTCAGACAGAAGGGGGCCAAAAATGTCAAAAACTCAGAAGGAAAAGCCTTTGCAGCTTTTCCCAGAACTTTAAAAAAAAAAAAACCAGCAAGGGGAATGCACATTCCTACTCCTTGGGACAAGCAATTTGCTTTGAATTGCTTTCCCGTAGGATAGGAAGCACAAAGCTGATTGGCTGGGTGAGTGCAGGGGGCAGGGCTTGCTAACAGGAAAGTACCCAGTGCTGCCATGTTGTATTTTTGCCTTAGCAAACAAGTGCTAAGGCGTGAAAATGGGGTGTGTTTTTCCTTTTTTTTCAATAGGTAAAATATTGCTCTAGTGCAAAATGGAAAATAGATTTTTTTAAAAGCTCATTGGCAACAAATTAAGGCAAGTAAAAACATGAGTATATCACTCATGGCTGCCATCCTGACCATGCAAAGCTTTTGGGGGCCAAAACACCATTAAGACAGATCACAGCTGCTGCCATTTGCCTTTGCTGCAGAGCAATCTGGGGGCGGGGTTGCCTCGTACAGATGGGGCCTTACTATTGTTTCCATTGTTCTATCAAAAGTAATTTACCTAACAAAGAGACGGTGGGGGAATATTAACACATACTGGGGGGTTGTTATTTTACTGATTATTAATGTTTATGAATCACCTCACCTCATATAATAATGCTCAGGGAGACAAATGTAATCCTCATGAAAAATGAGATAAAACAGCACTGCAATGCTTAAACAAAATCCAACACAAGAGAAACATTAACCACATAAAATATATTTGACATAGGTAAGTGATAAAGCCAACTCACAACTCTCTCTGGCTTTTCTTCACAAATGAAGATTCAGGAAGGACTCATCCCGTGCTTTCTGCAAACACGCTGATGACTAAAAAGGCCAATCCGAGATAAACAAGTCCGGTTGCAGAAAGCACAGCAGAAGGTCTCCTTGGGTGATGTTTCTGGGTTGTGATTCTTTCTGCGTTGTCATTTCTCTTCAAGACTTGTTCGGCGTGAGTTCTCAAATAAGGCTGCAGCATTGTGGATAGTGCATCTCCATGTCTCCCGATCTGAGGCCAGGGCGGACCACTGTTGGTGATCAATTTGGCCGAACCTGAGATGTTGTTTCAGGGAGTCCTTGTATCGTTTTTTTTGGAGCGCCCCTCTTACACTGACCCATGGCAAGTTCACCGGTGAGATTGCAACAGTCAGGTAGGGGATGCTCTTTTTTTGAACCTCCATTGTGTTCTTGGGACTTTTAAAGTGTGTTTCTGTGCTTATGTGAACGTTTTATGTCTTAATTTTGCTTTATTTTAAAAATTTGCTGCTCTTGGGTCTTCTCGCAAGAATCTGTGAAATCTCAGACCAGGAAGTAAACAGAGCTCCATTCCTGCTCCGTTTATGTTGGGGCTTCCTCTTTAAGGTAGGTTTGATAAAGGGGCTTATTTTGCCGGCATAAAAACGGTTCAAAATATGCCGGCAAAAGAACATTTCTGGAGGATGGTCTGATAAAGTGCTACAAGAAGTTAGAATTGTAAACTGCATTCAGATCCATGTCAAATTCCAGGAGTTAAAACCTGAATGAGCTCATTTAAATTTGTATCATATGGTCTCAGGCATTGTTTAAAGGTATTCTTCAGGAAAATATTTTATGTATTCATTTCATTTCATTTACCTCCTGCCTTTCTCTGTCCAAAAGACCCTAGGTAGTTTACAAAATTTAAAATAAATGTTTAACTAAAAATGTACTATTACAAGAGGTTTTTTTTAAACAACAACAACAATTGAATGTCCGTTCATTCAAAAAGCACATAGCTAAAACAGTTTAAAATACATTAAAAGTATAATTAAAAACAGATAAAATAAAAACAGAGTTCACCACTTCGAATACTATCCTGCCATATGATTAAAATCACTCAGAGGCCTGCGTCAGTAAAAATATCTTAGTTTGCCAATGGAAAGAGAGCAGGGAGGGGGCTAACTGGATCTCCTATGGGAGGGAGTTCCATAGTCTGGGATCAACCACTGAAGAGGCTCTCTATATCGTATCCTTTCTAACGATGTCTGCGAGAGTGTTGGGACCAAGGAGATTATCAGACGAGTGTCTAAAAATGTTTTTGTCCTACTATATTTGAAAGAATAAGTGTCCTGGCATAATAACCCTTTTTATCATACATCATTGTAATAACCAGTAAAAGCAACCCCAGCATTATCGGAGCACGACTGCTAGCGCTGTTTACTTCGTGTTCACTGGGGTGTTTGATCTTGACGGTTCTCATGAAAAGATGTGAGCGTGCTTAAAAGTCTAAAAACCCCAATGTTAACAAAGAAGACGAACACACAAGCACTAAAAGACACCTAAAATTTTACCAGCAAAACAGGGAGGTCCATAAAAAGAGTGCCCCATACCTAGTTTTTCAGTTCTCACCCAGAAGTGTTCTGGTGGGGACTGCGCATTGATGCTGTATTTATGAGAGCATGATGGGACATAGTTTCAGATGCTTGCAATACTGTGAAAAAAATGCCATTGGTGGTCAATTGATGGCTTGGCCCATTAATAAAAACGTATGCCTTTTTCACAGGAGCACAATGCTTGGAGAACGCGAGAAGACAATGTTGTGTGATAGGGAAGCATTTTTGTGGTATCGTGTTGTTATCACACCATATTTGCCACATCTGATAACCTCCCCAGAGAAACCCCTTCCCTGAAGCTCTTAGAACTTGGGCTAGCAATGTTTTGCTAGGGGGGAAAAACATTTTAAACTTTGGAGGTCATCTGGGAAATTTGGGGGTGGTGGGGACTGAAAATAGATGGTTTGGGATGCATGTTACCTGGAAAGAACAATCATCTGTTAAAATGATCATCTGTAACTTCTGGAAACAGGCCATAGTTCAATTCTGGAAATAATTTTATCTTTGTTAATGGAAAAAGAAGCAATGGAATGCTGGGCTGAGTCAGCACATCAGACAATAAGGGAACAAACTGATGGGAAATCCACCCATCTCTATTAGCACAGCAGTTAATGAGGAGAAGGGAAGCAAACTGGGAAACAAACAATGACCAGAATGAAGATGAAAATGGAAGATACATTCCCTCTTCTTACAATTACATTATTAATTTTGGTGCCATAGCTCATTTACATATGTATATATTGGTGTTTGCTGCATCAAATCTTTGGAGGGTTGAAGTATTCATATTTAAACTATTTTTTGTTGCTTCCTTTGCCCTTTTGGGAAAAGAACAGATAATTTTTTCCCTTAAAAATGCACTGCACATGTTTTTTGTTCTCTCCAGAGTATTGGATAAAGCATGAAGTACACAATAGCTGGCTCATATTTGATGAACTTTCTCCCATACCACCATGAAAAAAGGCATAGAAAAAATGTCTAGCAGATGTGCTCAATTTCATAACATGGTGGGTCTCTTTTAAAATTAATTTTAGAATCTTTTTTGGGAAAACAAATGGCTGACCCAATAAATGAAAAGATATAATGGAAACAACCACACAAGTATTTCTTACATTCTGCATTTCTAAAAGAAAAACTATTCCACCCCATGTGCTCTGTATTTTATTACTGAAGCATCATGGTTTAACTTCCTGAGGACAAAAATGAATGGCTTTGTGAGAGTCAGAGGAAAACATAAGGAAACAGCAGCGATGTTTCTTAATTCATGGAAGGCGGATAATCTTCCAAGTTGTTCGTTTCACTGCAAGAACAGGAAGACCTAAATAAACAAAAGGGAAGCATATTTAAGTGATAGAACTGTAGATCCTCTAGTCCAACTTCCTCCTTGATGCAGGATGTCCAGAGACAGAATAGCTGTCCCAAACAGATAGCTGGCCAAACTTGGGCTGAGTGAGGACTTAACTGGGACAGTTGTTGTCGTTGTTGTCATGTTTCTTCAAGTCAACTCTGATTTATGGCAGCCCTATATTATAGGTTTTTTTGGACAAGGTTTAGTTAGTGGAGGTTTTCCATTATCTTCCTCTAAGAAAGAGAGAATGCGTGTGTGTGTGTGTGAGAGAGAGAGAGAGAGACTTGCCCAAGGCCACCCAATGAATTTCCATAGCTGAGCACAGATTTGAACTCTGGTCTCCTGGAGTCCTAGCCCAACACCCAAACCGCTACATCATACTGGGGACTTTTTCAGATGGGGACTTTAACCCTGTTCCTGTATCACAAAACACCCTCCTGTCCCACACCCATCCCTGCCACAGAATAAAGGTAGTTTCCCCCCCGCAAACCTACCTTTTTTCACACCAGGAACGTCCTCCCCCTCCCCCTGGCTGGCCAGGAGTGAATGCAGCTGTCGAAAAGCTGCATTCACATCCCAGAAAGCAAATCCCTCCTGTTCTTGTGAGACAGCAGAGGTGTGGGAAATTTAAAAAAATAAGACAAAAAAGAAAAACACACCCCAAAACACTCTTAACAATTTTACAAGTAATCTGGGGAGGGGAAAAAAGGATGTCACTTACCTCCTCATCCTGATCTTTGCCGGAAGTGTCTGACACAGACCTCCCCCCACAGCTGACATCGTGCCAGCATAACAGGAGAGGAATGAGGCATCTTTCAGACCACCCATGGTTTCATGACAGAAACAGAATGGGTGGTCTACTGACAATGTTTCCCCATCATTACAATATCACAGGAGCAGCATGGGAGCAGCACAGGATGGGGTTGACATAGTCCGAAAGGGAAGCCCTTCCTTGGCCCTGTTCCATGCCTGCAACAAACTTTATAGCCCATCTGATAATGTCCCGTGTCTCAAGGGTGGAAAAATATGGCAATATAACTTGTTATTTATTTATTTATTTTACAGTATTTATACCCCACTCTTCAGCCACAAAGGCTCTCAGAGCAGCTTACAAATTGTTAGCAATACCACTTACCCTTCTGCACCACTCTACAGCACCAGGCATTCTCCAAGCAGTTTACAATGTGTTAGCTAATTGCCCCCAACAAGTCATGTACTCATTTTACCAACCTATGAAAGGGTGGAAGGCTGAGTCCACCTTGGAGCCCTGTAGGATTGCACTCACAATTTTGTGGCTGCAGTAACAGCATTTAACCACTGTGCCACCAGGGTTTCTTAAAAAAATAAATATTTTTTTTTGATCGAATGATGCATGTTGGATTTGTGCCCTTTTGAAAGTGTGCCCAAACTGGTGTGTAAAACTGCACTTACACTCACCTGGTGGCCAGGGTTGCAGCTGGGAAGCCCCTGAAGAATCGTCCTCCACGTGGCAGGCATGGGCACCGCCATGCCTGCCGGTGTCCTTTTCCTGGCCTGCCCTGGGTAGAATGGAAGAGGATCATAGGTCAGCCAATCGAGATTAGGAAGCGCTGTGGCAATTGGCTGGGTTACGCTTCCCTCAGCCAATCAGGGGCTCAGGATCGCTAAGCCTCTGATTGGCTGAAGGGCAAGGAATGCAGGCAGCCAGTCGTCAGTCAGGTCTGGCAACCAGGAATATATTCTCAGCCCTTTGCCAGACCTGGGCAGTTGGCTCCCTGAAGCCAAAGACCCACCCACCCTCCCTCGGTTAGGATTCATTTGTATTAGTTAGAACGTAATGCATTCACCTGTGTATATTGTATCTTCATGTTGCTTGCTATTTGTCACAACTTTCTCAGGTTGGCAGTGGGCATGGGTTCTGATCCAAACTTGGGGGTCAGAGGTCTCCAGTAAGCTAAGTGCAAGGACATGCTAGGTCAAGTTCAAGTTCATGACCGCGGAGACCCGGGGGGAAGTTGTTTGAACACAGACCACCCCTTGGGATTTTCTCTCCCCGTTTTTCTTGGGTTTGGATCATGTGGCAAGTCACATGACTGGATCACGTGATCTGTTGGCAGGCGGGCCAACAGATATGTCATCGACCAAACAGGTGGGATGGTTGATGTCCGGTTTCAAACCCATGCTTAGGCACCAACCAGTGCAACTATCACCAAGAGAAAGTTGTGGCCATTTATCGCCAATACCTTCATTCACCTTATCAAATATATTTTGTCTTCATTCACCTTATCAAATATATTTGGGTTTGTCATTATTTGCAAGGGGGGGAGGTAGGGTGAAGGGAAAGGGGAGCAGTCTCAGCATGCAAAGTGAGTTCAACCGATACACACTGATTCAATGATTCTACTAAGGTCAGGACTATGGACTTTACCCTTATGGACTAGACCCTTAAAACCTTTTGCTGGCATAAGAAAAAACATTTTTATGCTGGCAAAAGTATGCTCCCCACTGCACTTACCTTCTTCTCCTGGCTAAGGCAGCTCCGGCAATAAAGAGGAAGTGAACTGAGCTCTGTTCACTTCCTTGTTTGAAATCCTGCGAGATTTCGTCACATGGGAAATTTAAAAATAAAAACAAAAATAAAGCATATTTTTTTAAAAAAGCACGTGCACAAACACTTTAAATGTCCCAAGTAACCCAGGGAGGGTCATAAAAAGAGCGAAACTTAACTGGATGTCCTGATCTCACCCAGAAGTGTTCGTGCCAGAGAAGCCATTCTCACTACAGTCAGGAGAGTTAAATGGCTCAAGGTTTCACACAGCAGCAATGCTGGCACAAAAGCGGCACAGGGGATCAATTGACGACTTAAGCTGCCAATTAAAAACTATGGTTTGGGGCTGATTCTAACCATGAAAGGGCAACGTCATCTGATCTGCATGCCCTTTCACGGTTATGTGGCATCATTATGATGCCTTATTTTGTGTGTCTGATAAAGTCCTATGTCTCCTCATGCTTCCCTCTCTCCCAGCCTTCCTTTTTTATCTTCATACACCTCCCATCATAAGTTCCTTGAGCATGATCCTACCTGTTGATCAGTGTTGCTTTTTCAAAGAGCCATGTTCAGTGAAGGCCTTCAATAAGAAGAAAGGCAAGTGCAGGAATATCAAGGGGGAATTGTTTAGCTTGAAATGCTAAAATGTGCATTCTGTGGGCATTGCCATTGGTTCCCTTTTACTTTTTGGGTGGTGGTGGAGAGAGAAGCTCTTAACCAGTCCAGCTGATGGATGTACATAGGGCCTTTTTGTGTGCTTTGTATGCATGCGTTCTCAAAACTCTCCACTGGAATATCATGTATGTTTTCATTTGGGAATGTTTTCAAAGCAGCCATCTACAAGGGCAATGCGGAGGAAAGCTGTCAAATAATAAACAGCATCTTTATGTAACCCAATTAATTTCCCTAAAGCCCTCCGGTCTAGGAATGGTTGGTAAACAAATGGGGCAAATGCCAGGATAAATATTTACTTGGGAATGGAAGCAGCCACAGAACAAGCAGCAGTTCATCATCAATGGCCTGTGTGTGCACTCTACTGAAGAGGACCCTGAGTGGCTTTGAGCAAATACACTCAAGCCCTGCTGCACTGAAATCTAAACATTTTACAGAAATCCCACTGTGGCCCATTCACCAGAGTACTGGACCAGGTTCTGGGAGACCTCTAAGAGTCTCACCTTGGCTGTGAATTCCACACATCCCCAAATGAAATGACTGTATCACAGGTGAGGAAACTTAGACTACCAGATATTTTTAACCACAGTTCCCATTATCCCTGAACATTGACCATGTTGGCTGAAGCTTTTGGGAGTTGAAGTCCAAAGTGTGTTGAAGTCCCAATGCCCATTTTGGGTATGATGACTTGACTTTGGGATATATAGAATTAATACCTAAAGTGAGACTCAATCCAGGCCTCCTAGAACTATAGGAAAGAATTATTGAAAATATCAAAAAAATTGCCAAAAAAATGTGTTTCTTGTGTATTGAGAAACCCTGATGAGGAGAATCCTGGACTGACCAGAATCTTCACAGTTAGATACTTATTCTGCACAAAAATTATATGCAAGTTTGGGGTTTGTATGTTTGTTTCTGCACATAAAATAGCCTTTCCCACACATGAAACAGCATTTTCTGCAGAGAAAATAATATTTCTCCATGGAAATATTATTTTCAGTGTAGTAAATGCTGTTTTATGTGTAAACAAGGCTGCTTTATTTGGGGAAAAGAAGTACAGATTTTGCACAGATGGTGCACTGGATGAGATTCCACTTCCATGCTTTTCCTTGCCACAATAACTAGGGTTCTCAGATCTCAAAGTCTTTCCTTTCTTTTCTGTGCCCCAGGGCAAGGGAAGGAATCTCAGAGTGGGAATACTACTCTGAAAAGAAAAGTTTTCTTTTACTGTGTCGATGGCCGATGAGGATGATGATCTTATTTATAGTCCACTTTCCCCCTAAGGCTAGACCCAAAGTGGCTCACAGTTTTGTAGCCTGCTTCTGAGTAGCTGCTGTAAACTCTCCAGAGATCTCAGTGTCTGCCACACTGCAGAAATAATGCAGTTTGACACCACTTTAACTATTATGGCTCCATCCTATAAAATCCTTGGATTTGTAGTTTGTTGTGGCACCAGAACATCTGACAGAAAAGCCTAAATATCTCACAAAACTACAAAACCCAGAATTCCATAGCATTGAGCCATAGCAGTTAAAGTGGTGTCAAACTGCATTATTTCTGCAGTGTGGCAGTAACCCTCTTCTCCTCCTCTCCCTCTTTTGTCTTGTTATATTTCTGTTTTGTTTTATGATCAATGTGCTCTGAACCCCTGTAGTTGATGTCTCATATTTCAAGACATCCATGACATCACCAGCCTCTGTCCCAAGATCTCACATTTTGGCCATGACATTCATAGCCTTTAACATTTCACAGATGAAAACCAGGACATAGGTAGCCATGTAACTTTAGAATGTGTGTGCTCAGGATGGCAGATGTTATTAATTAAAGAGGAAGACCTGACAAGCTGCAGCTGGTTGCTTTAGCCTAGGTCTACTGGGAAAGGTAAGATCCTGCCTCCCTCCTCTCTTCTCTGCTGAGTTAACTGAGTGCTACTTTTGCATTTTGAACAAATTTTGCAACAATGAAAGTAAACTGAAGACAAAGGGGGAAAGCGGAAGGATGAGAGAAAACTTGGACTTTTAAAAAGCAGCTAAAAAAGTGGGACAACAGACAATTAATCAGGACAGTCCCTGAGAAATTGGGACAGTTGGCAAGACAGTCACAGGGGCTAGGATGCTCCTGGCCTGTCAACTCTATCTATCACCATTGTGCAGCCATAGGTGCATACTCTGTCTCTCTGGGCTCAATATATACAGACAGCCCAAGAGAAAGCATAAACAACTGACGGTCTCTAATTCATCACCTCACTCTTGAAACTGCAGATGAGCTGGTCGTGACAACATGGAGAATCAGAAGTTTTCCAGGGGTCCAGAATGGTCCCCCTGCAGGGTTGTGAGATTTGGCAGGTACCTGACGATGTCCATTCCAACTAGGGCCTGATTTGTGTCTAGTGGCTACCACTAGTCTAAATACTGTACTAACATTGTTTCAAGGACACTGTAGAGTTTGTTTTTTAAACTGTTCTGAAAGACCTTCATAGATTTGAAAATCACAGGGGCTGCAATTGTGCATCATATGAGATATGGAAAGCACTGCTAACTTAGTGTTATCTCCATATCCTCAAAGACAAGCCTTCTTCAGTCTTTGGAACTCACAAGAACTGTCCTTGGAAAAGTCACAAAACACTGAAGCAGCTTATATCCTAAAACAGGCCTTCATGTTGCTAGATGACAATTTGATTCAAAATCTGTTGGGACATAAAGGGAAGGAGGCTATACAATGCAACCAGTTTCCTCAAACTGTTAGAAACAACATTGATTACCACTGGGTGTGCACAGGTCAAAAGACAATTGCACAGAATTAATTTAGAAAGTATTTTGTAGTTAGGAGAACTATTCTGGATAGAGTTGTGTTCAAAAAGAACAGCACCTAACCATAAGCCTTATTTATGTCTAGCCATTTCATTATGACTCTTTTATTAGATTCCAGGATCAGCACTAAGCTTGTTCATGTAAACAAACTCAAGTTGAACATTCAAGCTTTTATTTGTGCTACGATAGGAGAGATGGCAAGGGAGAAAACTAATTTCATCATGCCCACCAATAGTATAGTTTTAGGTGCATTATTATTATTATTATTATTATTAACAATTTTTATTGATATCAAACTTCCTGGCATATTAATTTGGGACAGAGGATTAGAAGGCCACTGCATTTCCATTAGGGAAAACAAAAATCTTTGGGCATTTATGATGATAGACCATTTCCTATAATTGCTGAAATGAGACTGTATTATAGCAGAAATGGCTGCCTCCATTAAACTTGACTAAAAGCTTCTCTTCATATAAGAAAACTTGATGCAAGCTGTAAGAAATGCAGCCCACCATGGTGCTACCTTTACATGGTGGTGGGACGGTGTGCTCTTGAGAGGCAAGAGGCTATGCTGATGGCAGCAGTGCTGATGGTAGGGTCTCCCATGTCAGTCAGGCTTTTGCTAAGGAGCCAGACTAAGGCCTTTATCAGACACATAAAATACAGTATCATAACAACACAACATAAACGCGAAAGGGTGCATGTACCACACGATGCCGCCCTTTCATGTTTATGTCCCCGCCAAAGCCTATCCTATTTTATTGACTGCTGAAGCTATCAATTGATCCCCCGTGATACTTTTTTGCCAGCATTGCCAGCGTGTGAAACTTCGTGCCATTGTACTCATGTCAATGCATTGAGAATGGCCGGACTGGCCAGAACGCTTCCAGGTGAGATTGCAACAGCCATTTTTATTACCCTCCCATGTTACTTGTAAGTTTCAAAGTGGGTTTTTGTGCTTTGTGTCACTTTTTGTATTCTTTTTGTTTT
Organism: Gambelia wislizenii; assembly: GCA_030847615.1. NCBI lineage: Eukaryota > Metazoa > Chordata > Lepidosauria > Squamata > Crotaphytidae > Gambelia > Gambelia wislizenii. The sequence continues at coordinate 37,352,517 of JAUMIR010000001.1, forward strand.
GTTTTTTGAATTTCCCACATGAACGTCTCGTGATAATCTGCTGGATTTCAAAGGAGGAAGTGAACAGAGCTTTGTTCACTTCCTCTTTTATTGCCAGGGAAGCCTTTGCTGGGAAAGCAAGTTAAGTGTGGTGTGGGGCCATTCTTGTGCTGTATAAAATGGATTTTATTTATGCCAGCAAAAGAACCCTTTAAGGGGCTCATCTGATAAGGCCTGAGAGGAAGGAAAGGAACTGGAAGTGAAGCCAGAACATGAAACATGAAGGAAAGGAACTGGAAGTGAAGCCAGAGAATAGTGCCTCCCACCTTGCCTTATCGCACAATGTCAGTGTGGTTCAGCTTTGTTTCCATTCTGGTCCCATGCAAGAGAGTGATAAATGTGGACCTTTCTGCTAACAGATTCCAGTTAGGAAAAAGACTTGCATTTAACATCATCTCTCATGGACTGGAATGGAAGAACAGCTGAAACACACCCCAACATCATGTGATAAGTCAAGGCAGGCAGCACTATTATTGGGGTGCACTGCTGCTTCCTTCCCCTGTGTGATAAGCCCTTAAATGTGTCAAACAGCTATGGTGCAGCAGTAGTGGCAGAGGGTGACACTGGTGGAGGCTCTCTCAGAGGGAGACCAACGTGGCACCATAGCTAATGCATGTTAGGACTTCGCAGATGGAAGCAATGATAAACCACTTCTGAATGTCTTATACTTTATAGGGTTCCTGATTAGACCATCTAAAATAAAGCAAGATATACCACTAAATAGGAGACCCCCAGGTTGGAAGGCACTCAATCAACTACCAGGGCAGAGCAAAGGACAAATACAAATAGCACTGTGTCAAGTAATGCAACTGGACTCAAGCCAAAAGAACATTCAGCTCCCAACATGCTCAGATGTAAAAGGAAAGTTGAACCTGCACAACACATCTAATAGGAATATGGAATGTGAGAAGCAAGAATCAGAGAATGCTAGACATTGTACTGTGGGCCCTTCATATCTACAAAGTGGTTCCAGGATCCCCCATAGATACCAAAAAACATGAATACTGAAGTCCCTTAAATAAAGGAACTTTATATAAAAAGGGACTCTATTTGCATGGATTCAGCAATCCCTTCCACTCCACCATCCCTTAGAGGCACCCCGAAGGCAACTGCCATGAGTGCAAGAGCTCCAGCCTCCTCATCCCACCTAGACAACCTCTCTTCCTCCCTTTTGCTTTCTTCCCGCCCCACCTCAACAGCTTCTTCACCCTCAAAGAAGCACTGCAGAACAGCTTCCTCCATAGTCCTCTCACGAGGCCACCAGGTAGGGCAGGGGAGAGATGAGACATCCTGCACTGCTTTTTAAAATTAATTTATCAATCAAACAACCAATCAATACTGAATTTTTGAATTTTTAATTATTTTTTACTATTTGGATTTTTACATTATTATTTTCGATCCACAGGTGGTTGAATCCATGGACCTAGAGCTTACGGATATGAAGGGCCCACTGTAAAACAAGAAATGGAAATATATAAATTGTAATATTTGGCAGGAGCTTGCTAATGGGTCAGGAATGGGACTTTTCCAATCAGGCAATTGCATTGTGATCTGGAAATGACCGTGAAAGAGGAAATGGCATTAATAGTGAAGTGAAATGTAGCAAAAGCTGCCAGGGGATACAATGCAAAATCTGACTGAGTTCATGCAAAACCTCTCAATATAACCATAATCTAAATTTATGCTTCAACTATTGAGGCAGAAGATGGGGGGAGATTTTGTGCTGGTGTCCAGGAAGAAACTGATCAGACACCAAAACAGGACACGTTGATAATCACAGGTGATTAGAATGTAAAAGTAGGAAACAGAGCGGCACCAAACGTTATCATGGCATTTGCCCTAGGATCAAGAAATGAAGCACAAAGACAATGTTATCATCTGATAAAGTCCTAAAACCCTTATTGCATGAAGGAAAGGAACTGGAAGCAACTGTTCATTGTAAACACATTCTTCAAACAACTGAAAAATGACTATATACTGCATGTAGACATCACCAGATGACCAATACAGAATCAAATAGAGTACATAACTGGAAGTAGACGATGGAGAAGCTCCATTTCCTTTGTACACTTTGGAGTGGATTGTGACACAACCATCAATTGCTAATATTAAAAAATAGAATAAAGCTAAAGAAGTAAACTAAACAAATCATGCTGCCAAAAAACAATCTAAAGAGTATCACTGTAGAATGTTAAGAATATGTAAAGAATAGATTTGATCTACTCAGGACTTTTTCAGATGCACTAAATATGGCATCATAATGATGCCACATAAACACAAAAGGTCGCACATATCAGATGACGTTGCCCTTTCACATTTATGTACTGGCCAAAACCCGTACTTGTTCATTGACAGCTGAAGCCGTTAATTGATCCCCCGTGGTGCTTTTGTGCCGGCATTGCCAGCGTGTGAAACCTCATACCATTGCACTCACATGAATGCAGTGTGAATGGCTGGTCAGGCGTGAACACTTCGGGATGAGATAGTAACATCCAGGTAAGTGACACACTTTTTATGACCCGGGTTAACTTGTAAGTTTTTAAGTGTGTGTATGTGCTTTTTAAAAAACTTTTTGTGTGCTGTTTTTGTTTTTGTTTTTTGAATTTCCCACATGAGCAAACTTCTGCAGGATTTTGAACGAGGAAGTGAACGGAGCTCCGTTCACTTCCTCTTTCATTGCCTGGAAGCCTTTGGGCGGGAGGCAAGGTAAGTGCAGCATGGGGAGTTCTTTTGCCAGCAAAAAATGGAAAAATGGGTTTTTTTGGGGTGGGGTTGGGGTGACAAAGTCCTAAATCTGATTGGAATGAGAAGTGCTCTGGACTGAAACTAGAAGCATTATCAGGAAAATATGCCAAATGGATGAAGGGATAGCAAAATAGTCAAAGGTCAGCATTTGCCCATCTGAGATTTACCCTGTATCTATATTAGAAGTATGCAGGTTGGGCAGCCTCAGATGCTTTGGGCTATAACTCCCATAATCTCTTGCCATTGGCAATGCTGTTCAGGACTCATGGGAACTGTAGTCCAAACCATTTGGAAAAGATCAGATTGCCACCACCAGGACCACCCAGCCTACATAATATCAGGTTTAAATGTATTCCCATTCACCAAAAACTGAGGGACATTCCTCATACCCACAAGTTTATCTAAAAATGTTTCCAATTCCAGAAGCAAAGGTGTCTTTACGGGCTTGGCTGGGCCAGAACACTCCACCTTTGTCTAGTTCATTCACTTCCCTTACACTTTACATATTTTGCTGCAATTCTTCCCAAGTCAGAAAAAAAGACAGAGGCTTTGAGCAAGGCCAAAGAGCCAAGTCTAGCCGAGGGCATGGATTAAGTGTTGTTGATGTTGCCTCAGGCAAAAGGTCAGATGGCTCTGTCTGAGAACAGGATTTGAATTTACTAACATTCATCACAGATAATCCTTACTGAATGTGTTTTGCATTATTACAGCATAAAGATGGGTACGTTTCTTCTTTTTCCCATGCTGTTGAATATGGAAGCCATTTTAGAGAATGATTTCTACTTCCAATCAGATTTCTAAAGGGATACGGTTCTGGAGCCATAATTGTTAGGGAACCAAGGGCCTTTTCACGTCATACAAGTGAAGCACTATTATTCCACTCTAACTGCCATGGTTGCATCCTATGGAATCCTGGGGTTTGTAGTTTTTTTCAAGCACTAGTGCTCCCTGGAATAAACTTCTAAGTACCCCCTCCTGAAACTGCAAATCATAGGATTCCATAGGATGTTGCCATGGCAGTTAAAGTGGAATCTTCATATTATAACTGCCTAGAACAAAAGGGCCCATGTTACACATTAGAAGGTATGACCTTATTCTTTCACCAGAGAACAGTTTCCAATTCAATCAGCTGTACACATCTGTCCATTGATTAATTCAAAAACTTATGACATGTGCCTTAATCATGACACCAAATCACTGTGTGGACTTTGACAAACATATTATCCTGGTTTCAACTGTCTAACAACCCCAAATATCCAAGAGTATTTTTATGCATTCATTTTCCTGCACATAGGGTAGTGGTTTTAGGTGCATGTAACCCATGCCCAAAAGGTCACATGAAGCCTAGGAAAGCTTTGTCCATGGGCTGCACATGTACCCAAGCTGCCATTGAACTGCTAAATCTCTCTACCCCTCTACCAAATTCTGAGGAAAATTGCATTCCCTGTAGCCTGCTAATGATGCCAATATCTTCCATGATGTGGAAAACAGGCAATAGGAAGGATCATTCCCATGCACTGTTCTTCTCATTACAGTTGTACTCCTAACTCCCCACCCCATTGTGGTGGGCTGCAAGGAGCATATTCTACAAGGAAAAGGCACAATGTAGCAGGAAGGGAAGGTGAAAATTCTCTTCCACATATGCCAGTTCTTCTGATGTCTGTCACTCTGTCTGTCACTCTGGGGTGAATAGGTGTGTGTGTGTGTGTGTGTGTGTGTGTGAAAGAGAGAAAGATAGACTGACTGTAACACTTTGATAACACTTTTAATTGCCATGGTTTTTCTACTTTAAGCTCTAGCGTACTTCTCTGAGCTACATCATTAGGCTTCTCTGGCAGAGAATTCTAAGTGAGCCAGAGGTGTCATAGTGGTTTGAGTGGGCCCCTGCGGCTGCAGGTCCTGCAGGGCGATTAAATTGGCCCTGTGTATTTCAGAGTGCAGAAACTGAAAAAGTTTATGCGGGGGAGCTATAGCATCACCACTAAAGGATCCTGTGAAGCTATAGTCCAAAAATAACTTCCCTATCCTCTCTCCTCCTCTGTGCTCATGAAGGCTGCAAAGTCCCCACCCACTGGCATGAAGCTCTGATCATTGCCTTGTAGCAAAATATGTTGCTCTACACATAGTAGTTTTCAACCAAACAAACTCCAGATATTGAGGGACTCCAGTTACTAGAAGCCCCTGCCAGCATAACCAGTGGTTGGGGATTCTGGGAGTTGAAGTCTGACAACATCTGGAGGCTACCTGATTGAGGTTGATAGCTCTGTGAGGCCAGGGGTCTGTTATCGAGGTCTTATGGTGATTCACAGAATTTTTATTAATTTACTAGTTGAGCATAACTGAGATCACAAACATATAGAGCATTACCACACTCCAAAGAAAAGTGACAAGGGAGCAGGAACATTCCATCTTTCCTCTTGCCTTACTGCATAATGTCGTCATTTTTTCGTTCTGCTCCCATGGGGGACCGAGATAAAACCATGTCTTTTTGCTAACCAGAAAAAAACATTAACAAAAAGATAGTTTTATCTTGGTCCTCCATGGGACCAGAATGAAAAAATGCCAGAAGAGTGACGAATCATGCAGTAAGGCAGCACAGAAAATGAAATGTTCCTGGTCCCTTGCCACTTTTCTTTGGTGTGAGCCTTTTTTTCTAAGGCTCATAGACATTGAGTACTAATCTGTAAGGTAACAACCTCGGTGTCCATTCAAGAAGTGGAGCATCCCTGGAATCCTCAGGTAACTGCAAAACCTGGGTATCTTCTCTCTTCTTTGTTAATAAAGGCCTTCCAACTTCAGGACTCTTTCCCCTGCCACAGACATTTTTTAAAAAACCTATTCTTATCCCCCTGTGCTGGCTGGTAAATATGTCCCATCATATTCTGAGGTTCAGTCCACAGTATTTCTAAAGTACTAACAATCCAATCCAGTGCTTGCCAGCTTAGAAGAAAGCCCACTGAGTTCAATGAATAATAGTTTGGAAGCCACATTGAGTCCCAGTTAGGGTTGCCAGATCTCAGGCCTGGCCCTGAGTCTCCGGCTTTCACTGGTCATACCCAGGTGAGAGATGAGGGTACAAATTCTCCACTTTGCAGGGGCAGGGGTTCATCTCTGAGTAAAAGGAAAGGGCTCTGTGTAAATCTCCAGCTCAGCTAGTAGAGCAGCAACTTGCTATAAACAGCAAGGCTTAACTGATGTGTTGCTGCAACATGCAAAGATTCTCAAAGTGGTCTATGTATTTACAGTACAGTACTTACTTGGCTTCCTCCTTCCTTCCCAATCACTTGTAGCACCAGTGCTTAGCCTCCATTCTGCTCTGCATCTGCCTTTTGGCTAGAAACAAGGAGGCTAGGTTAATTGGTCCTTATGCTGTCTCCCTCAGTAAGTGAGAAGGAACAATCTCCTCATTTCACTTGATCTCAGAACAGCCCCTTTATTTAAAATGTCTGTCTTAATTATCAAATAGGAAAATATGTTTCCTCTATCTCTCTCCCCTGCCTCTCTCTGTGTCTTTGAATAACAAGCTGTGAACAACTGTCATTGGTACTTAATGAATAATGCTTAATGACATCCTAGGGACACCCCAAGTTTCAGGTTTGGGCCTGGAAATCTCAGGGCCTGGGATGATCCTGAATTGACAACCCTAGTCCCAGGATTGGGGGGAAAGTGGGCTATAAATGAATAAAATTACTCCCTGGCTTGTGTACATCTAGGACTGTAGCTTGATTGAGCAGGTACATAGTGTAGAAATTATTTGTATTTATATTAAGCAGAGTTGAAACATAACCCCAGTGTAATATGAACAAACATGCAGGATGCTCTAGTAAGGTTAAAAAGCAAAACTTGCATTTATTGTGGCAGAGAATACATCTGATATAGGAAAATAGACAAATGGAAAAGAGTTATCTAACTTGGGTACAAGAGTCCCTAACAGCTGACTCTCATGACTCGTGTAAGGCATTATGAGGCAGAGCTGCTTAATGTTGGCTGGCTTCTTGGACAAAGAGTTGTAAAGCACTAAAACTTCTTGGAGGGAGAGGGGGAAATGGTCTCTGCATGCAAATAGGAAGTAAAAGCCTTGAGTACACAGATCAATGAGATGCAGAGCTGAATCAAAAAGGTAAGCATGCAACTTTTGACTTTCCCTCTGTCCCCAACTATCCTAAACAAGTGTTGATGCTTCTTCACTTCAACACAGTAAGGAGATTATTGGACGTGGCAAATACAGTGTTATAATGTTGAAACAAGACTGCAAAAAGGCTTCTCTATCACACATCCTCCTCCTCCAGTGTTCTGCAAGCATTCTGCTGCTGTCAAGAGGGCGTTATTTTTTAATTAGCGGGCAGAAGCCGCCAATTGATATCCCATGGCATTTTTGTCGTGGTAGTGCTTGTGTGAAAAACTGTGACCCGTTCTGCTGGTGTGATTCCAGTGTCCATGGGCAGTCCCCACCAGAATACTTCTGGGTGAGAACACAAAAACTAGGTACGGTACACTCTTTTTATGAGCTTCCCCATGTTGTTTGCAAGTTTCCAAGTGTGTTTCAGTGATTGCGTGTTCGTTTTATTTGGTAATTTAAGTGTTTGGGGACTTTTAAGTGCACTCACATCTTCTTGTGAGAACCACTGAAATCTCACCCATGCAAAACTGTGGAAGTAAGCAGTATGAGCGGTCATATTGCTGGAAAACTATGATGTTAGAAAGTATACGGCAGGAAGGCTGGAAGTCTATTTTAGCACATTTGTATGCATGTATGTTGGTAGGTATTTATGTAGGTATATGTGTGTGTGTGTGTGTGTCTAGGTGTAGATACATATAGATGTATATACCATGTATGATGATTTGTAGCAGCTGTGTTATTGTCTTAATGTAGTCAATGTTTTTATTGCATGTTAAGCTAATAAAAATTATTTTAAAAAAAGGAATTCAGGGGCCTGTATGTCTCGTGATTACAGCTGTGTGCAAAAAGAAGTGTTGTTATGCCAGGATACTTAACACTGTAAATTATAATGCCAAAAGAATGTTTTTAGATGCTCGTCTGATAATTTCCTAAGAGAGTATGTGTAGTTTATTCCTCAGACTGTGAGGCATTAATCCCAGTAATATTTGCTTTCAGGCACTGCACACTGCAACTTCCATGCTTTTACATTGTATAGTCTTTTCTTTAAACTTTCCATTACTGGAGCCTGGGCTTGCTTGGGTAATCTATTTAAACTGGAGATGGCAATCATGTGGTCCTCTAGATGTAATGAACTGAAATTCCCAGCAGACCTAACCAGCCTAGCCAACAGTGAAGAATGCTAGGAGTTGCAATGCAGCAACATCTGAAGAGCCACACAATCCCCACCCACAATCCAAATTCTCAGGAACTTTAAAATATTGCTGTTTTTTTCTCTGCTGCTGCTTCCTCCTCCTCCCCCTCTTCTTTTTCGATAAAAATGTTCTGGACTATTCAGTTTGAAGTTCATGCAACTATAATGTAGGGTAAAGTACAGTGAAGTGTCATGTGTTGTTGTTTTTCTGCCTTTAGGGAAGGTACAAATGGTGACCTCCAAGTGACTTACAAATACTTCAGTTAGAAACAACATGCTCAGACAGACTCAAACCAACAGTGAACTATTATGATTGACAAAACTCTTGTGAAATTCAGCTGGTTTTGCTATGGTAAGTAGAACCACCTATATTATTTGAAATTTCTGTAATTGTGGATAGAAAGGGAAGTCTCTTTAGAATGGGAGGGGTGTCTTGTTACCATCTTATGCCAGACAAGAAGAGAAAGGGTCCAAAGGAGACTAGCCAGTGACATATTGCCAAACAAGAGGGCAAAGATGATGCATATTTGAATTAATTTTTCAGATTCTAAACATCAAATATTAAAAAAAAACACTGAGAATTTTATAGTGTTTGGGGGGAATGCTTTAATTTTGATATGAACTCCAAACATTTCCTGAAAGTGTGGATAATCATGGTTGAGTTCTATCACTGTTGGCTGTAATTCTGTAGTGTGGTCAGGGGCCCATTCAACACTACAGAATTATAGCACTACTGGCTGTACCCAGCATAACATACACTGTTAAAAAAAAACTCCAGAAAAAACACCCAGTAGACCTCATGACAACCCTGTAAGGTAGGCTGGTGGATTTTTAAATTCCTCCTCCCCCTTTTCAGTGTTTCACACTTTTCCTGGAATTGCCACTGCAAGTTGACTGCCTGGGTCCCTTCATAGGTAGCCCAACACTGCTGCCACTGCCGCCAGTTGACTGCCTAGGTCCCAATTTGGGCCACAGACTGAGTGGCAGGAGTGGGTTGTGAGGTGGAGAGGGAATTCGCATGTTGGTGGTGATTGGTTAGGTATGTTTCCTGAGCAGCCAATGAGCACACTGGGAAAGGCAACATACCCAACAGTTTATATAGATAGATTATTCCACTTTAAATACCATGCTCCCATCCTATGGAATCCTGGGGTTTGTAGTTTGGTGAGGCACTAGAGGAGCACTCTGGCTGCGAATTCTAAATGTTCATCCCTAAACTAAAAATCCTGTCAGTTAAAGTAGAATAGCAGCACTGTGGTATGAATGGGTCCCAAGTGACCTGTTATGTGTGTTCATCTGTTGTCCTGGGACTCTTTCATACTACATAATTTATAGTTCTATGATTGCACCATAGTTGCCATGACTGTACCCTGTGGAATCCTGGGTTTTGTAGTTTGGAGAGGTACCCCCTCTTAACTACAAACCCCCAGATTCCATAGGGTGGGCCCATGGAATTAAAGTAGAATCATAGTTTTATAGTTGTGTCATGGGAAAGGACCCAGTGTTAACAGCTGATGAGCGATTGCAAGGTCCTAGTTCTCCCTTCTAATGTTGGGGTAACTGTCCATATAGAGGATACAGTACAACCTCTGTATTCATGGGACCAGTAGCCATGGTTTCACTTACCCACATCTGAAAAAATATGATGTCTCTAGGCATTTTCTAGGTCCTCCAGTGTAATTCTTTGGTCAATTTCTAAGCGCAATTCTATGGCACGCTTCCATTGGAAATACAGCGTTCGCTACTATCCACAATTTTCACTGTCCTCAGTAAGTCCAGGAATGTTTCCCCTGTGGATACATGGGTTGTACTGTACAGTCAAGAAGAGGACTGTCCTCTGAAGCCAATTTTCTACCCTGGGAACCATTTGGGGCCACAAGGAGAGTAAAAAAAAGTAAAAACCATTTTTAAAAAAAAAATAGAAGGCTGCTTATGGTTTAGAAAAACTGATTTTAAAAAATGTTTAATGCTGAGGGTGAAGACTATTTAAAAGGGGAGTGGTTCCTCCTAGAGGCTTCTAGGAGATGCAATTAGCCTGTGTGTGTGTGTGTGTGTGTGTGTGTGTCTTTGGCCAGAAAAAGGATAGTCTGTCCATCCATCCATTACTGTATTTATATCTCACGTTTCTTCCAGACTGGTACTCAAGCTGATGGAGCCTGAACAGGTCAGGGGCCACAAAACAACACTGGGGCCACATGCATTCCCAAGGCCAGATTTTGCCCACTTTTGTCCACTCCTGAAATACACGGCCACCTTAATCCTAAGTAGGTGACCCACAACATGAGGCATTGTGATACAGCAGGACTTGTGCACATGTTGGCTTATTCGGTTAGAAGAAAATGAAAGTGAGGATCCAATGCATTCTTGCTTCTGCTCTTCATCTGCATTCAAGATATTTTCAAGACCAATAGAAATTAATGGTCTATCACATGTTTCTGGAAAGGATGGTATTTCAATGGTAAAGTACCTCCCCTGCAAGCCAAATGTCCCAGGTTAATTTCCTAGTATGTCCAGGTGGGCTGGGAAAGACTCTGTTTGGAATTCTGTGGAGATGCCACAGAGTGCAGACAATACTGAGCTCTGTCAGTCATTGGTCTGGTATGGGTATACTCCAGTTAACAAAACCTCTGACTAAGAAGTTCCTTTTTCCAAAGTCTTTTTATGCCCACTTTTTCTTCTTTTCCTCTGTCTAGCAGGATGTTTTATAACAGCATCAGCATTGGCAATATGGTAATAAACCTTGAGCAGGAGAAGAATGGGATTTTACTCTAGCTGATCCTATTGTGTCCTTGTCTACAACAGGCAAAGTAAACAGCAGCTGGCTCTGGAATCCATTTAGTGAGCTTGTGGAAACAACAAAAGAGAGATAAAAGGAGATAACATATATACTTGCCACATCTGCTACTCCCATCAGGTTAAAAAGCACAGATCTGTAAGTTTGGCAGACAAAATGGAAATCGTAAGAAAAATGGGAGGCTGGTGAAAGAAAAAAATATCCCTGGATGCATTTTGTAAGATGCCTTCAAGTGTTTTCTAGAAAGTTCAAAATGTGTTTTTATTACTTATGCAAGGTTCATCTGATCTATGCATACTGTTAGTTTTGAATAAAATATTTGCTGAAACACGTTGATCTGCTCTTCTTTTTTGTGGTGCATTAAGCTATCCCTACTCTTTAGATATTTTCAGACCTGCTGAAAATGCCCCATTCCTGCCTCATTAGCACCCTTCCGCCCCACTCCCGTCTCTGCCACAGAATAAATTCAAAACTGGTCAAAGTGACTGGTCAAAGGTTACTTGGTAAGCTTCATGACTGAACACTGGTGCAAACTTGGGTTTCCCTAGTCCTTCTCTAGAACTCTAATCACTATATCACACTGTCTATCACACACTTTTATTGCTGAAGCTTTGCTCTTTCCTTCTTCTTATGAACAGCTGTTATTAATCACTTTGTGCTATTATTGCTATTTGCTGTCAGGCTGGCTTCCATTTAGAGTGACCCTAAGAATGAGAGACCACCAGGGCCCCTGTTTCATCAACACCCCTGCTCTGGTCTTGCAAACTCAGGGCCATGGCTTCCTTTATTGACCCAATCCATCTGTAATGTGCTTTCTTTTCCTTCTGCCTTCCACTTTATCTGTTGTGACAGAGTAAGCCGTAATCCTGAGATCTTAAGGGTCATCCAGGTGCCGGAGATCTATGTTCCCTCTTGGTTGCTCCAGAACAGTGCTTTTTTTAAAAAAAAGCACCATGGTTTTGCTTGCTAGCGATGCTGCAATTTTAATCAAAAAGACCTGCCACCATTTCATTGTCTTACTTCTGAGGCATTTGTTTATGCAGCCCATTAGAAAATGATAAAGTAGTGCAGAAGATTGGTATATTGAAATGGAAATTGCTTTTGCTGGGCCACATGCAAGGGGGATAAATAGTAGAGGAATTAATAAACCCCAGCCAGTCAAGCTGCCAGCCCTTGACTCATGAGCCATTTATCTAAAGCCACTGCAGTCCAACAAAAACAGTTAGTGCTTTGTGTGTTGTTTTTTTAAAAAACCCAAATTACCAATGGATTTCTTTAGGAAACAAAGTCACAGCTTCTTAACCCAAGAACACAGCTACCTAAGTGGTGATTGGCTTTCAGTATAGAAACCAGGCGCCAAAGCTGTCATCTTTAATTTGGCTAGGCATTCAAAGTGTGGTGGTAAAAATATAACTACAATAGTTTAGTGTCAGTACAGTACAGAACTTGGAAAAGTTACTGTTTTGGTCCACAACTTCCAGAATTCCTACAGGCAGAGGCCATGTATATTTATATTCAGGCTCTGGTAGACTTCATGCTTTGTGTACCGAAAGTTGCAGTATTACAGAATCATAGACTTGTAGGGTTGGAAAGGATTCTAAAGGCCATCTAGTCCAATCACTTGCTGTTAGAGGAAACTCACATCTAAAACATCACTGAAGAATGGCCATCTGGCCTCTGTTTAAAAATGTCCAGTGAAGAACATCTCCATTTTACCACATAGTCAGTTCAAAAAAAGGTTTTATGATCAACTGGTTCCACAGTTGAAGAATGGTTTGGTTTCTTTGACCATGGTCTGCAGTTTTACAAACATGGACTTCTGGCAAGTGATAGGTTGCACCTCACAGTAGTTGGCAGGAATGTTTTTGCTAAGAGAGAACTTTAAACTGAGTTATGTAGGGGAGAGAGACAGTATTCTTGAGGGCAGGAGTTCATCAAGTGCTGGAGATAATAGCCAGAATGTTATAGGAGATTTTCAAATGGGAACAATAAAAGCATTCCTGTTTCGCAATCTCTTCTCATGACCCTCTCCCATCCCCATCCTGGTACAGTAACAAAAAGTTTCAAACCTACCTTTGCTGCACTCACCCAGCAGCCCACCCAGGAGTGAATGGAGCTCCATTTACTTCCTGGTTTGAAATCCCAGCTATTCTTGCGAGAGGACAAGCACGAGAGAAATTGAAAAATAAAAAGGAAAGTAAAATTTAAAAAGTGGCAGCAAGCACAAATACACACTGAAAACATAACAAATAATCGGAGGGTCATAAAAAGTATGTCACTTACCTTGATGTCCCGATCTCACCTGGATGTGTTATGGCACAGACCTCCCATTGAAGATGGCACCGCACCAGCATAATGGGGCACCTTTTCAGAAGCCTTTAATTCCGTTAGAGAAACAGAACAGGGGGACAATTCACGGCTTAGCCTGTGAATAAAAAGAAGTGCCACTGTAACAACAGCCAAACAGGAGCATGATGACACAGGGATGATGTCGTGTGAAAGGGAAGCCCTTTAGCAATCTCCTGGCATCTGTATCACACCATATTTAGCCCATCTGAAAGTTTCCATAGAGAGTACTGGGATAATAGTACAAGAACTCAATAGTGGGAGGGGGGGAACCCTTAAAAAAGAAGCTTGGGGAAATGACCCATGGTCTTAGATGTCTCTACACTAGTGCACAGAGCATGGGAAATAAGATGAACTTGTACTCTTAACACAGCAAAGCAAATATGATATGATAGTCATCAATGAAACTTGAGATGAATCTCATGACTAGAATGTAGTAACAGAGAGGTATAGCCTATTTCACAGAAACAGACCAAACAGGAAAGGAGATGTAGCAGCATTATATGTCAAGGGTGTTTACACATGTGAAGAGATCCAGGAATTAAATCCAGGAAACCAGGCTGTGAGCATCTGAGTGAAAATTAAAGGGGAGAGAAACAACAATAATGTCACTGTGGGGGTCTACTATAGCCAGACTCAGAACTTGGATGATGCCTTTCTGGAACACATGACCAAATATTCAGAAAGAAGAGATGTTGTAGTTAAAGAATATTTCAACTATCCTGATATTTGCTGGAAGTCAAATTCTGCCAAGAATATAAGGTTTAACAAATTCCTCACTTACCTTGCAAACAATTCCATTGTTGAGAAGGTAAAAGAGGCAATGAGGGAATCATCTGTTTTTGATTTGATCCTAATCAACTGTGATGACCTGGTTAAGGAGTAAAAGTGGCAGGATCCTTAGCGGGGAGTGACCATGTCCCCCTGGAGTTTGCTATACAGCAGAAAGGGGAAGCCAAATGTAGTCAAACATGCATTCTAGACTTTAAGAAAGCTGATTTCAGTAAACGTAGTGTGATCCTGTGGTCAGGAATACTGAAAGAGAGAAGGGGGTTTGTGATGTACAGGAGTTTTTTTTTTTAAGTGAGACTCTGAAGGCACAATTTTGAACAGTTCTAATGAGGAGGGAAAATGGGACATGTCTAAAGAAACCAGGATAAATGTCTAAAGACTTTCAGTTGAGTAAGATTAATCCTATCTCTTTTTTATAGAGCTACAAGCTTAGTAAATGAAGGGAATGCTGTGAACATAGCATATTTTGATTTTAGTGAGGACTTCGACAAAGTCCCCCATGATATTCTTACAAATAAGCTAGTAAAATGTGAGGTAGGCAATGCTAGTGTCAGGTAGATTTGTAATTGGTTTACTGACCAAACCCAAAGAGACATTCACCCTGGAGAAAACTGATCAGTGGGATTCCATAGGGTTCTGTCCTGGGACCAGTGCTATTCAACATCTTTATCAATGACTTGGATGATTGAATAGAGGGCATGCTCATCAAATTTGGAAATGACGCCAAATTAGGAGGTATAACTAATTCCCCAGAGTCAGGATCAGAATTCAAAATGACCGAAACAGATTAGAAAACTGGACCAAACGTAACAAAATGAATTTCAACAGAGAGAAATGTAAGGCAGAATGAGGGAATCTTAGGCAGAAAAAAATGAAATGCACAGTTATAGGATGGTGACACCTGGCTTGACAGTACATGTGAAAGGATCTAGGAGTCTTAATAGGCCACAAGGTGAACATGAGTGAACAGTGTGATGCAACAGCTAAAAAAGCCTATGTAATTCTAGCCAGCATCAATAGGAGTATAATGTCTGGATTGAGGGAAGTAATAGCACCACTCTATCCTGCTTTGGTCAGACCTCACCCAGAATACTGTGTCAAGTTCACAATTCAAGAAGGAGATTTTTAAGCTAGAAAGTGTCCAGAGGAAGGTGGGCAAAATGGTGAAAGGTCTGGAAGTGATGCCACATGAGGAGCAGCTTAGGGAGCTGGGTATGTTTAGCCTGGAGAAGAGAAGATTAAGAGGTGACATGATAGCCATGTTTAAAAATTTGAAAGGAGGTTGATTCTGTGATACTGAAGAAGCTACAAACATGTTTTCTGCTAATACAGAGACTAGGGACTTTTTCAAATGGGGGGGGAACCCCAAGGAGGTTGGGAAAACAGGGCTGTCGCACGTACAGTGCCCCATTTCAGACACCATCATCTTCCTCCCGACCTTCCCCATGCTTCCTCCATGCTGTGGGTGCCACTTTTTATCTGTCAATAAAAAGTGGTGCCCACAGCATGGAAGAAGCACGGGGGAAGGTCGGGAGGAGGACGGTGGCATCTGAAACAGGGTGCTGTAAGCGCGACAGGCTGTTTCTTCTCCCAACCCCCCATTTGAAAAAGTCCTAGGACACAGAACAATGATTCAGGAAATCTCTTCAGGAAAAGAGATTCAACCTAAACATTAGGAAGAACTTCGTGATTTTAAGAGCTGTTTGACAGTGGAATATGCTGCCTCGGAGTGTGGTAGAGTTTCCTTCTTTGGAGGTTTTTAAACAGAAGCTGGATGGTCGTCTGTCGGGAGTGCTTTCATTGTGTCTTCCTGCATGGCAGAGCATTGGACTGGATGGCCTTTGTGGTCTCTTCCAACTCTATGATTCTATAATTCTGTGAAAGGAGCTCTTTGTGCACACTTTCATGCTATGAGTCCTAGTTTTCCTGATCCTCTCTAGCAAAGTTTAGAGGACGTTCAGTCTGGCAATAATATGAAGAATGCCACGTTTCCTGGCAATTTCATAGCAAGTGCAAACAAAACCAGATTTTATTGACTTTAGTTGAAGCCCCATACTGGAGAAACAGCCCCATGGCTTTAAAACTCATATGCTTTTCCTTTTTAATCTACCAGAACATGGATATTTTAAGATACTTGGCAGATTATAAAGCCTGCCTTTACTCTGGGCTTTTGGACAGAACGGTTGATGGTTTTGTTTTATCTTCTACCATATTTAGCACTAGCTTATATGAGCTTTGGAAGGCACGACAGCCCTCCCCTTCCCTTGCTCTCTCACAACTCCTCTGGCACCTGGCTACATGCAAAAAAAAATTTCAAAGGAAGATTTTTATTATTTTTTTCATTTTCCTGGCTGATGTTTATGTATGACAAACCATGCCAACACCAGCTATCTTTCTGACTAACCAAAAATAAAGCAGCCATTGGTATTCCAACTGCAGAAGAGGCATGTCTTGCATTTGAAAAGATAAAGGGAAAACCAAGGAATTGATTGGGGCAGTGCATGGGCAGCTAATGAAATTAATGCTTGCATACTTTGTTTTTAAAAGGGTGTGGTAGTCACATTTTATTTAATTATTAACTTTATATCTCACCTTCCTCTTAATAGGGGACCTTAGTTGGGTGAATTCAAAACATATGGAAACAACTCTAGATCTTTGTGTTGTATCTTGCAGTTTGCCTTGTGAATCTGGAAGCAGACTGCCTCGGGCCACCACGTGATATTTTGTTGCCTGGGGACAAGATGACACCTACTAATCACCCCCTAATCAATGTGCAAAAGCTGAATAGCCTGGCATTTGAATCTTACTTCAAGTCCTGTGTCAGAATCACATTCTGCCTTGCACCTGAAAGTAGGAGGTTAGTTTAGGGGCTTAGGACATACTCTGCATTCATTCCTCTCCCTTCACCTTAGCATTCATCAAATTCCTTTCCAGATGAATACAGGAGTCTGGCCCCTTAGGAAGAAGTGGAGAAATCTTAGGGCAAGACCACTGCCTTCAGAAGTGTCTTAATATACAATTCTCTAGTTTGTTAACACATAACATATTTTCAAAATCTTTACCAAAAGTGGGCACATACGCAGTACCCATTTTCTGCACCTTGCTGGGAGCACCATCTGTAAGGGTAATATTGGTTATTGAAGCATTTTTAACATTGGTTAACAACTGTAAATCATTAAACATATTGTGTGTGCCCCCACTATCAAGTAACCAAATTCTTTCCTCAGTACCATCAGGATGGTGCCATGCTACAAAGGCATGGCTTGCAGCCTGAGAGGATGCACCCCTCCTATCCGGTGCAGGCATCTTATAGTTCTTCTGAAAATGTCCAGGCTTTTTGCATCTGAAACAGTGTTTCACGTAGCTGCAGGCTCCCTCCTCCACAGGTGCCTCTGTTTCAGTGGTCTCCTGTTTGCATCTGGTAATTTGTGGCTGTTTATTCCCCTCCATCCAGGAATCAAATTGCTTGCATTGGACCTCTTCTAGAATACACCCAGCTACCAGGTATACAGACAAATCATTCTCCCTGGTGGTCTGCAGACTGTATATTAGGAAATCCCATTCCTTTGGCAAACTGCCCAATAAAATAAAGCACTTATGGGCTTCTGGAATGTCCACCCCTCTATTGGCCACCTCTTGAAAAAGCTGCCTCATTTCCTCCAAACAGGCTTTCACACAGCCTCCAATAGACAGCTTTGTGTTATAAATTCTCTTAGTTCATATCATCTTTGAGGGGCAGGACGAATTCTGATGAACCGTTTTCAAAGCTATGCAAAGCTGAAAGGCTGTCTTTGTTGGCCCCATGTGTATTAACTGGGAGGGTCTGAGTGATAAGAGAATTGCAGCTCTAGCCTTCTGGTCTGCTAGCCTGAATGCTGCTATTTCATCTTCTGAACCCTCTAGGATCATACTTTCATTCTCCAAAACATGCCACAAATTGTCCTTAATTAATAAAACCTCCATGTATACACTCTATGCTGAATAATTTCCATCAGCCAGCTTTTCAAAGCGAAAGAGACTATTATCTGCCATTCTGCTGATTGAGTCAACAATTCTCCAGCTATGAAAACACAAACAGCTGGCAGCTGGCAGCACTTCAAGGTTGCTTGAAGATATTAAAGAGCCTGGTTGAAACTTAACTGTTCCTCAGCCAACTAGCCAAAAACACTCAAAACAAAAGAGTTTCTGGGAAGTTTTTGGGTACATCTTATCTGATCTGAGATCAATCAGCTGGGCCCATAACTACTGTCAGGGGATAATAGGACACACAATCCCCAGAAGAAGCCCAAAAATTATCTCAGCAGACTCAGTAGCAGCTTTCCCAAGAATCAGTAGCTTTCCCAAGACTCAGCAGACTCAGTAGCTTTCCCAAGAATACTCACACACAGAGTGTTTGACATCCAAATAAGCAGGAGTCATTTTTATCTTCAAACCCAAACAGTTGCAATATACACCATATATTCTGGCATATAAAACTGCTTTTTAACACTTGAAAAATCTCCTCAAAATTGGGGGGATTATAGGCCCAGCAGATCTTTTCCCCTGCTGTGAGAATGACTGCTTTGCCTTTAAAGTGTTAAATTGCCCTCCATTTAGCTCAGGAAAGAAGAAAAACAGTCCATTAAAATGTTGTTAGCCTAAAATTAGAATTTCTGGATTCAAACTTATCATTTTGCATCAAGTTTTGTCTATGGTGAAATTCTCTTATCTGAATAAATGCTTCTGGCAGAGTTAAATCATTCTTTAATTGCAAGGTATTTATTATGGGATTGTATTTTGGTAAATTTGCCAGGAAGATTCCCATTTGCATAGCTTTGGGGATTTCCCCTCCAGGAGTTTGCAAGTGCCTCTAAAATCATTAATGTGCTCACTCAAAAATTTAGGATTTGATAGCTTCATATTAACCAACTTAATTATTAATGCAACCTTACTTTTCAAAGATTGAACACCACAGAGATTTTTCAAAGCATCCCATGCTTTTTTAGCTGTCCTCAGTCCTTTAATTTCACAGACTATTCCATCATCTACAGCCACTGAGCTGACTGGCTGGATGGGTGGGGGCAAACTCTATATTTTAACTTAAAAATTGGGGGGGCATCTTATATGACCGGTTGTCTTATACGCCGGAATATATGCTACAAATATTTACAATCCAATGAGAAACTACTTCACCAGGCCTCAGCATTCACAGGAAGAAGGGTAATGAGCTCTGCTCTGAGCCCTCCCATATACACAGTTACAGGGCATTGGCTTACTCAATCACATGATCTTACACACCAATAAGAACCCTCTTTCTGTATCTAAGGGAGACTAGGCAGTTCATGGAGTCAGCCATTTTAACTCAGCATGACTCTTAAGTTTGTTTGGTCATTTTAAAATGGAGTTCAGTCTCTAATTCCTGACACTTTTGCCCCTCCCTCATTTTTTAAAAAAAACATTTCAAGGGGTTGGGGCCATGGGGGAGACTTAGGGGCTGCAAAAATGCTACCAGGGCTACATGTGGCCCATGGGCCACACTCCTCAACTGCACTATGTGTTCTTCAAACATGGAGGAGAGAGAAAGAAGGGTGAACTACAAAATGGAAGACAAAGAAACTCTGGCTAATTCCAGACTAACTGATACAGGAAGGGGGGGGGGGTTAAGACCAACAGACAGGAAATGACATGAATACATGCTGTACCTAAACTCTCAGAGAGATAAGCAAATTAGCAACTAGCATGCTACGGTTGCTATATCTCACAAGGCTTGTGAGGGAACCAACTTTTGGTATCATTGGAAGTGATGGCCCCAGGCTGATAGTCTACATCTCTAAATGTAAAACCCTGCCAGTCTATTTATGGGAGATGGTTGGAAGCAGAGGAGCTGGAGCCTGCTTCCTCACCCTGGATGCTTTCTCCAACTTGTCATAACAACCAGAGAGTGGCCATGTCCATTTCTAAACCCCCAACTCTGAAGGTGCTTGAGGACTTGTTCAGACCAATTTTGAGCAGGAACAGAAAAAGAAACAATCAGAACAAGGCAGGGCACACTCCTGTAGTTGATCAGTTGCCCAGACAGATATGCGACCCACAGCTTCCTGGCTTTTGCTGAGGTGAAGACCTTGCCAGAAAAGGTACTGGATACCTTCTTCTACAAGGTTCTTCAAAGTATCTCTCTCACCAATAAGATGCCAGCCTGAGTCAGTTTCATGGCTAAGGTTGGATCTTAGCCTTGGTTTTTTGGGTCTTAATGTTATAAAATCAGATTTCTTCAGTCTCTTAAGGGTCAGATCTAGTAGCAAGGATGTGTGAAAATTTCATTTCTGGGTTTTTAAAATTAGATTTTACATAAATCCTCAAAGTTTCAATGTGGAAAAAGGGAAAAAATGATAGATTTGCTCAATTTCAAGATATGGGTGGGAATTTTGTTTCAGTATGCTTTTGACTAGAATTTACCAACCTTCATAAAATTCAAATGTAGGAAGACCTTCCCCCTCCCCTCCCATGGTCTGACTGGTCTCACAAGTTACCACTCACAGAGCTTGGCTATATGAGCCTCCCCCCACAAAAAATTGAGTGCCCCACAGTAATGCCATGTTGCAGCAGCTGCAACATGTTTTAAATAATATTTTTGTCCCCATAAGCTTTGCATGCAAGCTGGTGGCCCTGAGTAATTTTACTTGTGTTTGTACTTACCTCAATTTGCCACCTTTTTTTTAAAAGAAACAAAACAAAGCCCAAGGTGTAATAGAGTGATTTTTCTATTTAACAGGAAAGCAACCACCCCAAAAAACTCATTTCCTCACCAGAGCGCTCGCTTGCTAAGATGAAAATCCAACATGGCGGCAGCAAGCACTTTCCTTGTTAGCGAGCCCTGCCCCTGCACTCACCTGGCCAGTCAGCTTTATGCTTCCTCTCCTATGGGAAAGTGATTCATATCAAATCGCTTGTCCCAGTGAGCAGGAATGCACATTCCCTCACTGCTTCTAAAACAACTCCAGGAAAAGCCATGAAGGCTTTTTCCTGCAGAGATTTTGACATTTTGGGCCTCCCTGCTTCCCGATATGGTGAAACGATGTGGAATGCCATTAAGACAGGTAGGATTCTCCTCGCATTCCATGAAGAGTATTTTTGACATTTAGACAACCCAAACTTTTCTGAGCACTTGTCTGAATACCTAACTCCCAATCATCCTATTTTCACTCTACAATACTTGTGTCTTGTCAAGTTAGAATTTCAGCCTTTTTGCCTTCATTTAGCCCACAAATGTACCAAAACACCAATTTAGAACTTCCATTGGTGCCTTAGATATTGATGAGAAGGGGTATAGGGATAGCAAATAACATGTCATCATTATACTTCATTTCACAGAATACTATTTGTTGCTGTTTATTGAATAATTTCCTCCCTTTTCCTTATTCTCCCCAGTTCCACATTTTCTCTTATATTGTGCTTCCCAATAAAGTAACTGTGATACACCACCCTTCACAGTTGTATGTTTTCCTTCTTGTGGTGAGAGGTAAACCATGGCTCTTTTTATTTATGTTTTTAGAGTATGTTTCATTTGTTAGTTGTGGTTTTTCATTCAGTCCCACTGGTCAGTTAGAAAAATGCCTCTGGGAGGAATGAGTAGATATAAAAACAAATAGCTCAATCTCCCAAAAGCATTAAAAACCACTAAATCTCTCTCTCCATGCCCCTGCCCTCCCTCTCTAATGTGGAAAAGGAGAAAAGCTGCTTGAGAAGGAGAAGTGATACCAACTCTTTTTAAAAACATCAGTATTCTTAACTCTATACATGTATCAATGTCTCTTTTGCTGTGATATCTGTCCCTCAGAGATAGGAAAATCACTTGGGATTTTTATTTGCTGAACTACAAATCCCAGAATGCACTACACTGCCTATCCAGTTAAATGCCTCCCTTTAGAGAGGATATGATGTTGTAGCATCACAGCAATACCCCACTTTTTCAAAATATTTTCCTGGTTTACTTGGCTTGCACTACTGGAAATGGCATTTAACTCAGAATTCAATCAACTGTTCATCAAAGACTGTATCCATACCTGGTGTGTATGAAGAAGCTGTTCAACAAACATAAGTCATATGTCTTTAAAAGGTAGGAACATCCCTCTGGCTTCACACATCCTCTTCCTTCCTTATTGGTTGACAAATTTCAAATATTTTGTGAAGGCACAAAATTTATTTGCCTTCTGAAGTGGTGGCACCCTGACACTGGAAGTGTTGCATTGCCCACAGTACACTTCTGTCCAGATCAGTAGGCCTATGTATGCCTTAAGGTCAATGACGTCATAGAGCTTTCACACTGTAATTTTAGCAGGTTTCCTTTTTGTTCATGCTTTGAATATCCGCCCTGACATGCCTTTTGTTTCACAGCTTAATTGGCAAATACTACTTTATGTGAGGAGTAGTTTAAAGGTTTCAAGAACTGTGAAGTTGAAGGCTTTCAT
The DNA here is from genome assembly GCA_030847615.1 of Gambelia wislizenii. NCBI lineage: Eukaryota > Metazoa > Chordata > Lepidosauria > Squamata > Crotaphytidae > Gambelia > Gambelia wislizenii. The sequence continues at coordinate 37,374,992 of JAUMIR010000001.1, forward strand.
GGCTGACATCCATAGGTTTTCCTTGGGTTTTTTCCGGGCTGTGAGGCTGTGTTCTGGAAGAGTTTCTTTCTGATGTTTCACCTGTATCTGTGGCTGGCATCTTCAGAGAATGGTTGGGTAGGAGTGTGTATGGGATTTATATACTGTGAGCCCCTGTTGGAGAGGATATGTAAATTTGTGTATTTGAATGGCTAGTTTCTGGGAGGAGATTGGCAAGGAGGATTAGTGTCTGTTTGGCTAATGCTCCATTGTCCGCTGGAAATCCTCCTGTCCCTGGGTGAAGTTCATTTGCATGTGTTGCGTTTTGATTTTGGTGTTTTTCAAGAATGGCAGCCAGATTTTGTTTACTTTTAGGGTTTCTTCTTTCCTGTTGAAGTTGTCCAGGTATTTGTGGATTTCAATAGCTTCTCTTTGCATTCTGACATGATAGTTGTTGGCCTGGTCTGGAATTTCTGTGTTTTTAAATAACATTTTGTGTCCAGGTTGGTTTATCACATGTTCTGCTACTGCTGATTTTTCTGGCTGGCCCAGTCTGCAGTGTCTCTCATGTTCCTTGATTTGTATTTGTGCACAGTGTTTAGTAAACTTGTCCACAGCTGCATGGTATGTGGTAAACTCCTGCAACTGTGAGAGGGTCTCTTTCATCCTTCACTGAGAGTAGCATTTCTTGGATTTTCTTGGTTAGTTTGTAGATCATTTGGAGGTTGTATTTCCTCATCAGTTTCCCTATTCTGTCTGTGACTCGTTTGATGTATGGTAAAAATACCTTCCCTTTGGGTGGCTGTTTTTCTTCTTCATTCCTGTGTTTTTTTTTGTGTGTGGGTCTGAATAGTTATAAGGGGGAGTTTACTCAGCATCAAAATGAACAGGGAAAAGAAGCTGCAAGGAATGAAGAGCTGGATCGCTCAGAGGAAGATGATCAAAATCACAATAGGAAAGAAGAGAAGGAGAGGAGGAAAAGCCAAGAACCAAAGAAAAGAGTGGAAGAATATGGAAAACAAAAAGAGAAGAGTTTGTTGGACTTGAGTGTCTCAGATATAGAGGAAGAGAAGTGAGAAGAACTCAGTAGAGGTGAGAATAGGAAATGGACTTTAAATTCCTTACAGGGAATGTGAAAGGAATAAATACTATGAAAAAAAGGAACTTAATATTTCACTACTATAAAGGCTAGACTTAGATCTTGTATGTCTCCAAGAAATTTGCATTAAAAGAAAATATGCCACATTCTTTTAAAAAAAGAAAGAAACTTAGGTGAGGAATTCACCTCATTAGGTATTAAACATAAAAATGGGATAGCAATGTATGCCAAAAATGGACTTGCCCCCAAATTATTTTTTTCAGATAAAAAGGGGAGATATGTAGGGGTAGAAATTACAATTAATAATTATAAAATGCTAATTGTGAGGATTTATACACCAGTTAAAGAAAGATTTACATTTAATAACAAATTGAAAAAAGTGATAATTTCTTTACAATATAAGAATTGGTGTCTGTTGGGTGATTTTAATGGGGTTGTAGAGCCTCAGAGAAATAGGCAGTCAAAAAAAGGAATTGATAATAATAATAATAATAATAATAATATAACTTTATTTTTGTACCCCTCCTTTTGCGTATTAGGCAATCAAGGCGGCTCACAACAATTGGATATAAAACAAACAAATCCATAACAACAGTAATAGCTTAAAACAGTTTAGCCCCCTTAAAATTACATATAATAATACATATATTCAAAAATAATTGGTGAATTCACGAATAATAGAAAACTTTAAATTATAACATGAAAACATAAGCATAAAACATACAAACATAAAAACATAAAAAGAGAGAGAAACATCCATTTTAATGGTCTATTCGATTCAAGGAAGGCCTGCCGGAAGAGACCTATTTTGATGGCTTTTTTGAAATTCTCCAAGCTGGTTGCTTGATGGATCTCTTCTGGCAAGGCATTCCCTAGTCTGGGAGCAGACTAACCTCTGGGGGGTTATTGCTAATCTAGATCTCATTGGTTGCAATAAACCCCTCCCAGAAGATCTAAGGGTATGGGGCGGATTACCAACCAAAGAACCCTCCAAGGCTTTCTGAAAAACTATTGGTTCCATTAGCCTCTGAGGGCGGACCACAGATACACCTGCTCTGTACTGAAGACCGCATCGAGAGTGTGACCCACACAGTGTGTTGGGCCAGAAACCAATTGGGATAGGCCCATGTCTATCATGGAATCCATGAACTGCTGAGCTGCACCTGTTAAACTGGTCTCAGATGGGATGTTGAAGTCACCCAGAACTAAAAGTCTGGGCAATTCCAACAGTAGCTCCGAGACAATGGGGTGGACAGTATACCAACAGAATCCCTATATTATCCCTAGTTTTCAAGCTTAGATACACACACTCAAAGTGGTCTATTTTCCAGATAGGTAATCTTGGTCAGGATAAGGTTATCTCTATGGACCAGGGCTACTCCGCCCCCTGCCCACTTTCCCTTACCTGTTCATTAACAGAATACCTGGCTGGGGGAGCCTGATTCCAAGTGATGGCAGTGTCCTCTCCTGGCCAGGTTTTCGTGAAGCAAGCCAGGTCTGCCTTTTCATCCATGAGTGGAATCAAGGTAAATTGGCCAATTTTTTAAAAAATAATTGAGGAATTAGAACTAGCAGATGCTTGGAGAATAAAAGGAGATAATACGTGAGGATTGACCTTTTTCAGATTTGCACAAATCATTTTCAAGGATAGATATGATATGGACTTCTAAATTGGTATTAAATGTGGTAAAGAAGGTGGAAGTTTTGAACAAAATTTTCTCTGAGCATAGTCCAGTGATGATGAGTATTAAAAAAGAAGAGTAATACCCCAAATTGAAGAATAAATGAATTGCTTCTGAGAAAAGAAAAAAATCCTTAAAGAGTATAAGACCAAAATTAAAGAATATTTTGAATTAAACTTTAATAAAAGGCTCCGTGAAGGCCCAGGGTGGGAGCGGGGAGGGCCGGGGAGGCCTCCACGGGGCTCCCGTGAAGGCCTTGGGAGGGAGTGGGGAGTCCGGGGAAAGTGACTGTGGGGCCTCTGGAGGCACCATGGTCGCTTTGGCAGGGGAGGGGGAGGGCAGTCATTATTCGTGGAATTTTCACATTTGCGGGCATCTGGGGAACCTAACCCCCGCGAATGTGAAGGGACGACTGTACTATGAAGCCTCATGTTTGGCATGGTTGAGAAAATGGATTAATTTAGAAAATGCAAGGGTATTAGAATTAGAAGGACATGAGTTAAGATGGGGATGGCATGCATATTTAAACTATGGGAAAGTGAAGGTAAATGCAGAGTTTAGAAACCATATCATCCAGAAAGTGAGAATTTGGGGAAAATATAAAAGTAGATTAGGGTCAAAATTAGCTAGATGGGTATCCCCACAAGAAGCATCTTATAGGAGAGAAATGGGAATTTACAAAATTGGTTAAATATAAAGATTTACTGAGGGATCAAAAAGGAAATTGGATATTTAAGGATAGGCAACAATTAGAGACAGAGGGACATAAAATTCAATGGGTAAAATATTATCAATTAAGGGAAAGATTTAAAGAAGATGTTAAGAACTTGGGGTTTGAAAAAGATAAAACAGAGTTTGAAGAATTGATGTGCTCAGAAAATCCTCATTTAATTGCTAAATTGTATAAGATGCTGTTAAAATGGGAAACTGAGGAGGACCAAATTAAAGAGCGTATGGTGAAATGGGCAAGGAATATTGGACCTACAATACAATTAGATCATTGGGAATCAGTGTGGTGTAAGGGTTTAAAATTCACCTGTTGTTATGAGTTAAAAGAAAATTATTATAAAATGATGTACAAGTGGTACATGACACCAGAGAAATTGGCTACTTTTTATAAGAGTGATAGTAAAAATTGTTGGAAATGTTCCTTTTATCATCTCTAGTGGACAAAAAAGCAAGGAAATATTGGTTATTAATTAATGGGATAATTCAAAAGATGTTAAAAGGAGCCATAGAATTTAGACCAGAACTATTTTTATTAAATATGTTGGATATGGAAAATAGTATTGAGAGAGAAAATAAGGTTTTACTTTGTTATTTGATTACAGTGGCAAGAATAGTTTATGCGAAGTACTGGACACAAAGGAAGATCCCAGCTATAAAAAATGGATAAGAAAACTACAAGAATTAAGGGAATCAGATAAATTAATGAATATGTTAAAAGAAAATCCTATACAGATGCACCTAGATATTTGGCAACCATTTATGGAATTTATTAAGAATTAAATTGGAGACTAAATATAAAATGTTTTGTTATTTAAAGTATCTCCCTTTCTCTAAAATGAGGAAGGTTGTATAATATATATGATTAAGTGGTAGAGGTGAGATATTCTTTTTAGAAGCAGTCCGTGGAAAGTGAGAAGTTGGGGGGTGATTGTATGTTGTATGTCTGTTTTTTTAATGTCTTTAGAAAATTAAAATAAAGATTTTTTTTTAAAAAAAGGCTTTTAAGTGTTGAAATAAGTGTGTTTATGATTTTTTTCTTTATTTCTCCCCACTGAATTTGTTTTTCCTCTTTAAGATGGTTTTTTCTTTTTCTTTTTTATTTGTTTTTGGAATTTTGAATGCTGAACACTCTCCCATTAGTTTTTTTTAATCTCCCTCTTCAAAAAAGAGGTGGAAGAAAAGGGAATATGCAAAAAAAAAAAAGAGGAAGGACAAAGGAGTAAAGAAGAAAGAAAAGGAAAGGAAGATAGTGAGCTGTAAAAGAAATAGAGGAAGAAGGAATAAAGAAGGAAAGCTAACAAAGAAGATAGAAGAAATAAGGTGAATAGTAGGAGAGAATAGTGGATTTGGAAAGAGAAAAGGAGGAAAAAGGGGGAAGAATGTTAAAGAAGTAGTGTGGTGGTGGAAGTAGTACGAGATGATAAGGGGGGGGGGAAATAAAAGAAAATAAAAGTAAATTAAAGAAAGAAAGAGGAAGTTCTAAAGAAAGTACCTATGAAATAATAGTAAGGGAAGAGAAAGGAATTAAGAGTAAAAAAAAGAGGAAATAAACTTAATAACAAAAATAAGATTTTGAGGACAAATAAATACAAAGGATTAAGAATTATGTCAACACACTATCTAAGATCAAGAGGAACACTTCAGGATATCCAATCCACACAATATAGAAGAGGATCAAATGAAGAAGGGACTCCACAGTATATGCTGAAGTTCATGGAGGAAATAAGAGAATTTCAAAAAGAAACTGATAATTCGACTCCCTGCCTCGCGGCAGAGCTACTTGGGCCAGGGAGCTGCCTTTGCCACCGTTTGTGGCCAGGAGACCAGCATTCTGGTCACAGGTGGCGGCGCCTGCGACAGAGGTGAGGGGCGGGGCCAGAGGATATAAAAGGCCTCCCGCCCCTCGCCTCCTCCTTCTTATCCCTAGCAATCATTGCTATTGCTATTCCTCCCTTGCTGGGGGTTGAGGTGGTGGCCACCAGGGCCCCCCTTTTTTCTTCCTACTCAATTGGGACCCATTTTGTGGAGGCCATTTTGTGGTTTACCTCATTGTGCTGGTGCCAATTTGTGGATCACATTATAAGGCTGACATTTGGGGTTAACGTTTAATCTGTTTAATCTGTAATATTACTGCTGTTAACTGGCCAGTTTGTTTGTTGGCTGGGTCGAGTACTGCTGTTATACAATATAATAATAATAAGAAGAAGAATAAGAATAAGAATATAGCAACAACATTAGCTTGATAGTTACGTTTAAGTTTCTATCCTTTCATCCTTGAGTTACGTTGTGCTGGTGACGCTTTTTGCTTGCCTCATCTTATTGCAGTGGCCTTTAGAAAAGGGAAAGGTGGGCTGAAAGGTAAGGGGCAGGCTGCTAAGCAGCAACTGCCTGCCCCACCGGTACCTGATCTTGAGTCATCCAGTGATGACGGAGAGCAGTTGCCATGGAATGCGATTATGGCACGTATTCAACGCTTGGAGAAGTTGCAGGGTGTTCACAGGATGAGGTTGTGTCTTCTAATTCACAAGGGAAAAAGAGAAAAATTGCTGATGAAATTCTTTCCCGACTAGATGCTCTGGAGTGCAATATCAATCCAGATAGGGCTGCCGGGTCCACTCATATCGACGACACTACTAGGACTGAGCATCTTTCAAGCAATCCTGTGGAGCAGTCTGCTAATGACAACACGGTGCCTGTAACTTCAGGTGAGTCAGTTGTTCAGACATCTAATCCCATTTTAGGTGCATCTTGGCCCTGGGGTACTTGGCCCCCCATAGCGCAAGGTATTGGAGCTAATGCCTCAGGTGCGCAGATGGTGCAGGGGTCCTGGTCGGCGCAGCAGACCTTTAATTGGACACCAGCTCAATGGTCCCCTTGGTCTCCTTATGGGATGGGAGCAATGGTCCCCCGTTTTGGGATGGCTCAGGGTCACCTTATACAGCTCAGGGTACGGGTTACGACTCCATTGCTTATTCTGCAATTCCCTTTGGGGAAATGTCCCTCCCTTTCGGTGACCATCTGCTTCAATCCACCAGGGACAAAATAGTGAAAGGGGAATACGTGGACCTTTTTTCATTGCTTTATAGGGAAGGTGAAAAGAAAGACAAGAATGAGATGGATGAGAAAGAGAAGGAAAAATTGAAGAAGAAGAAGGTGGAGAGGAACTGGACCAATTGGCTTTCTGGTTTCCTCATTTATGCTGGGGTTGTGGTTAAGGCACACCCTCATCGAGCAGCCACCCTGTTTCAGTATCTTGATACAATTCACAGGGCACATGGTGATTTTGCAGGTCTAGCTTGGCTCCTTTATGATGAGGCCTTTCAAAAGAGGGCTGCAATTTATCCTTCCTTGAGGTGGGACATGATACATCCTCAGTTATGGATGCAGCTCATGACCCCAGCTCGCCCGGTCCAAGGGGAAAGGACACATAGTGGGCACTTGGTTAGGTCATCTAGCATCCCTGGGCCATGTGCCACCGTTGGCATGGCTCCTGCTGTCAAGCAGGTGTGTTGGGAGTTTAGTTCACATGGCTTTTGTGCTAGGAAACCTTGTAAGTACAGCCATGAGTGCTCCATTTGAAGTGGGGGGCATTCCTTTCGGAACTGCCCCAGGGGAAAACAGGCTGCCCGGGGAGGTAGGGCCAATCAGGGAGGTAGGGGCAGAGTTTCTACCGCTCACACTCAAAAAGGGGCCCAGCCCAATCAACAATAAAGTTTTGCAGCGTTTGCTCAAGGTATATCCTGACAGGACGGCAGCTAAGTACTTACTTGACAGTTTTCAGTTTGGGTTTAGGATTCCATTTCAGGGAGTTAGGCGGCCATGTTGGGCCCGCAATTTGAAATCTGTTGGTGGATTGGAGCATGTGGTTAGGGATAAGATTAAAAAAGAAGTCAACGAGGGTCGAGTTTTAGGTCCCTTTCCGGGTCCTCTGGTTCCCAACCTGCGGGTTGCGCCCTTGGGTGTTGTCCCCAAAAAGACCCCAGGGAAATTTAGGCTAATCCACCATTTATTATACCCCAAAGGGGACTTGGTGAATGACTCTAATCCCCATGAACTGTGTACAGTTAAGTACACTTCTTTTGATGCAGCAGTTCGGGCAGTTCACCTTCAGGGTTGGGGGGCTGAGCTTGTGAAGTGTGATATAAAATCCGATTTTCGACTTTTGCCAGTTCATCCGGAGGATTTTGAGTTATTGGGTTTCCAGTTTGAAGGGCAGTTTTACATGGATCGGACTCTCCCCATGGGTTGTTCGGTTTCATGCAATGCATTTGAAACCTTCAGCACCTTTCTTGAATGGGCATTGAGAACCAGAACTGGTTTATGCAGTGTTGTTCACTATTTGGATGACTTTTTATTGATAGGACTGTATCAGTCTGGCTAGTGTGCGTATTTGCTGCATCAGTCTGAAGACTTGGCGGGTGAGCTGGGGGTTCCTCTTGCACCTGAAAAAACAGAGGGTCCTGCCCAAGTTTTGACCTTTTTGGGGGTCGAAATCGACACCATTAATCAAGAATGTAGATTATCTACTGTTAAAGTTACTGATTTAAGGAACAGGGTATCCCAGTTTTTGCTTATGCGTAAAGCTACCTTACGTGAATTTCAGGTCCTTATAGGTCATCTGAACTTTGCGTGTAAGGTGGTGGCACCGGGGAGGGCTTTCCTTCGCCAATTGTGTGACGCTATTAAGGGCGTACAGCAACCCTATTTATTGATCCTTATATCTAAGGATATAAGGGTGGATTTGCTTGTTTGGCAGTAGTTTTTAGACCAATTTAATGGTGTCTCCTTTTGGCGTGAGGAACGGAAGCTCAAGGGTAATTTCCAGATAGCCTCCAATGCAGCTGGTTCTACGGGGTTCGGGGTTTATTTCAGTGGACGGTGGCGCGCAAGTAGGTGGCCTTCTAATTGGGCAGCTTCAGATATTGTGGCTGATTTAACATTTTTGGAATTCTTTCCCATTCTAGTGGCAGCCACTATTTGGGCTGAGGAATTGGCGAACTCATCTGTGAAGTTTTGGTGCGACAATATGGCTACCGTCCAGGTGATAAACTCCCTCACCTCAAAGTTCCCTCGGGTGATGATGCTCGTCAGGGCCTTCATGTTGCAGTGTTTGAAGTTTAATATTATGTTTGTCGCTCGGCATGTGGCAGGCGTTAACAACGGTATTGCTGACGCTCTTTCCCGCATGCAGATGGAGCACTTCAGGGAGTTGGCCTCCAACGCAGCACCCGAGGGCAATCCAATGCTGGCAAGCCTGTGGAGGCTTGGGAGGCAGAGCTCGTAAGGGCTTTAGATATGTCCATGGCTCCTAGCACGATGAAAGGATATACCAGAGTGTTGCGTGAGTTTTTTCAGTTTAGGGAACAGTTAGGTGTCAATCAGGGTATTCCAGTTCCTTTTGAACATCTTTTTCAGTTTTGTCTATCCCTATATCATAAGGGCTTGGCCCCACAGTCTATTAGGGTTCGATTGTCAGCGATTGCCTTTTGGCTTAAGGCCCAAGGGGTTCCTGATAATACTGGGGATGTCCGCATTCAAAAGGCTTTGGAGGGCTGGTCCAGAGAACGTGGGCATAGAAGTGATAGTAGAGTTCCCATTTCACCCATTATTTTGAAGGGGCTATCTTCAATTTGGGCAGGCATTTGTATGTCTCCTTATGAAGTGCTGCTTTTCCATGCAGCTGCTTTGACAGCCTTTTTCGGTGCTTTACTCATCAGTGAACCTGTGCAGGCATCCAAGAAGGATACATCCTATAGAGTATTGGAGCTTAGAGATGTTATCATGGAGAGGCACTAGCTCACTTTGATATTGCGTTTTTCTAAGACGGATCAGCGTGGGAATGGCAAGCAATGCTGTTTGCTACCTTGCAGTGACCCTGAGATATGCCCAGTTAGGGCACTGCAGCAGTTTCTTACAGTTCGCAGCCCACGGGCAGGTCCGCTTTTTGTACATGAGGATTTTTCCCCCCTGACCAAATACCAATTTTGGAATGTGACGTCCAGAGCACTGGGTAAGTTGGGTCTTCATGGGGTTTGCTTTGCTACCCATTCTTTCCACATAAGGGCCGCTTCCACAGCTGCGGCTATGGGCATGACATCTACAGAGATTCAAGGGATTGGCCAGTGGAGGTCCTCCTCTTATCGGCGTTATGTGCGACCACTCACTTACTAACTGGTTGTCTTCCCCTTTTGTTTTTCAGATTCTAGGCCGATGTCGGTGAGGCTGTGGGTGCTGATCTGTGGCCACAGTATGGTGTACTGGGTGGCCCGAAAGGCCCGGCTGTGTCACTATGGGCCTCACTTGAGTTTGGGGAATGGGGCAACAGTTGAGTGGGTGGGGAAAAGGGGTTTGCGTTGGCGTGGTTTGGGGTTATTGAAAGGGAAGGTCTTAGTCCTTCAGGCGATACACGACATACGGGTAATCAGGGCATGGTGGCCCGAAGTTACCGTCGTGTGGTCGGCCATTCTGCCAAGGAGGCAGTGGAGGGGTGAAGGTGATCCCTGTTCTCTTGATAAAGCCCGGAGGGGAGCTAATAGGGAAATTAAGAATGTCATGCACAAGGGGTTGGGTTACTATTTGCCTCACCCTGACATCGTGTCCAAGAGGCCTGAGCTCTACAGAGCTGATGGGGTACACCTTTCGGATGCAGGTAAGTTGATCTTTTTGAATGATCTTCAGTGGGGGTTGAGGGACATTTTGGATAAGCTGGTGGGAGAAAGGGACTAAGCGGACGCTTGCCCCTTTCTGTGGCAGGGAAGGGGGAGGTGTTGCTTCGGTGGGCACCTTGGCACCAATTTTCGGTGAAGGTAGGGTCTCCGGAAGGGCCACTTCAGGTCGTGGGGCCTAAGGGGAAGGAGACCCGCCTTGAGGTTGGCCTAAAGGATAATCCTTCACCCTAATCCATAGGGCTTGGGTGAGGGACTTTTGGGTTCACCTTCCAGATGCAGGCCAGCTGGTGAGCAACCCCAGTCAATTGGGGTTCCTCTCCAGGACCCAGGTGTTCACCAGGGATGGCTGGGGTGTGTGGTCTAGGATAGACCTACTGCCTCAGCTGGTCCCTCACCAGGTTGCCTCCCCCTGCTGAAGATTTTAGAGGGAATTAAATAGGTTGATTTCAAGAAAACACTTTATTTCACTCCATCTTATGTGTGTGTTCTCTTTATTCCACAATTGACTGGCAATTCCACTCCCTGCCTCGCGGCAGAGCCGCTTGGGCCAGGGAGGCACCTTTGCCACCATTTGCGGCCAGGAGACCAGCATTCTGGTCGCAGGTGGCATCACCTGTGATGGAGGTGAGGGGCGGGGCCAGAGGCTATAAAAGGCCTCCTGCCCCTCACCTCCTCCTTCTTATCCCTCACAATCATTGACCCACCCTCTCGCCACTTAAATAGTGTGATAATTGGTTGCTTAGGGGGCGGGTAGGAATTCCCCCCCCTTTTCTTGGGTTTTTTTTCACCTACCCCATACTAAGATGGCGGCATTTGGGAAATTGGCTAGGGTGGCCTCTAAATAGGTTAATCCCTCTAAATAGGTTAAGGGGAAGGGGGAGGTGTTGCTTCGTTGGGCATCTTGGCACCAATTTTCGGTGAAGGTAGGCTCTCTGGAAGGGCCACTTCAGGTCATGGGGCCTAAGGGGACAGAAGGAGGCCCGCCTTGAGGTTGGCCTAAAGGATACTCCTTCACCCCAATCTGTGGGGCTTAGGTGAGAGACTTTTGGGTTCACCTTCCAGATGTGGGCTGGCTGGTGAGCAACCCCAGTCAATTGGGGTTCATCTCCAGGACCCAGGTGTTCGCCAGGGAAGGCTGGGGTGTGTGGTCCAGGATAGACCTACTGCCTCAGCTGGTCCCTCACCAGGTTGCCTCCCCCTGCTGAAGATTTTAGAGGGAATTAAATAGGTTGATTTCAATAAAACACTTTATTTCACCCCATCTTATGTGTGTGGTCTCTTTATTCTGCAATTGACCGGCAATCAGCTAGATGACCTGAATACTAAATTTAATGCAATGTATAATATATTGGGAAAATTGAAAAAAAGATGTAGATATAAACAAAGAAGAAATTCAAATCTTGAAAAAAGAAAACTTAGATTTGAGAATAGAACAGGAAAGACAACTGCACAGGATGGCACTAGCAGAACAAAGAGAAAAAGAAACATGGTTAAGGTTAAGAAGGGTCATGGAATGTCCCAATGTAATCAGCACAAAGAAATTAATTATGGAATTAGCATTAAGTTTGGAATGGGAGAAAGAACTTGTGGAGAAGGAATTGGATCAGATTTACAGGCTGAATTTGATAACAGCAAGAAAGAAAAAAATCTTCCACAGGACGTTATTGTTCAGTGTATAAAGGAATGTGTAAGAGATTACACTTTGGAAGTCCACTGCCACAAAGATATTTTGATAAATGGAAAGTTAGTAATAATTTTGAAGGAAATCCTAATAAGACTGTTTCAAAGAAGGAAAGATAATACCTTTCTATTGGAGAAGCTTAAAGAAGAGAGAGAATTCCCTTCAGAGGGGAGAAATTTGAAGATGTGAATTTTTCTTTTAAAGGGAAAAAATATATGATAAATTCAATGGAAAAAGCAAGAGAATTTTTGAAAAGCTACAAGATGGAATTTGGCCATACTGAAAAGTAAGTGAGAAGAAAACTTCAGGAAATGAAGAACCAGATTTCTCAGATGAAGATGATCAAGACCAGAATAGGAAGGATGAAGGGGAGAGAAAGAAAAAGAAAGAGCAAAATAAAGGATTGGAAGAGAACAGACAGCAAAAAGAACAAAGTTTGTTGGATTTGAGCATCTCAGATATAGACGAGAAGTGATAACAGTTTAATAGAGAAAGAGGAGAGGTTAGAATAGGAAATGGACTATATCATTTTTATGTGGAATGTGAAAGGTATTAATACTTTGAAAAAAAGGAATTTAGTATTTTACTACCTAAAAAAGTTAGACTTGGATTTTATATGTCTTCAAAAAGTCTGCATTAAAAGAAAATATGCCACACTTCTAGAAAAAAGGAATTTAGGAGAAGAATTCACTTCATTAGGTATTAGGATAGTAATGTATGTTAAAGCTAAACTTGCCCCCAAATTATTTTTTTTCAGATAACTAAGGGAGGTATATAAGGGTAGAACTTATGGTTAACAATTATAAAATGATAATTGTGGGGATTTATGCACCAGTTAAGGAAAGATTTACTTTCTGTAAAGAACTGAAGGAAGTGATAATATCTCTATAATATAATAATTGGGTGATTTTAATTGAGTAGTAGAACCTCAACTTTATTGGCAGTCAGAAAAGGGGATTAAGAAAAATCAAGGTAAATTGGCAAAGGAATTTTTTGAAATAATTGATTAATTAGAATTAGCAGATATGTGGAGGATAAAAGGGGACAATAAGAGAGGTTTTACTTTTCTTTTTGAGGGATTGATATGATTTAGACCTCTAAATTATTATTAAATATGGTAAAGAAGGTGGTGATTTTAAATAAAATCTTTTCTGATCAGTAATGATGAGTATAAAAAGGAAAAGCAAAACTCCAAGTTGGAGAATAAATGAGCTGCTCTTACAAAAGGAAGAAATTCTCAAAGATTATAAGATTAAAATTAAAGCGTATTTTAAATTAAACCTTAATAAAGGAACTGCAGATACTATTGTGTGGGATGCACGTAAAGCAGTTATTAGGGTTTTTTCCCCGAAAAATATAGAATGGAGAAAAAAAGACAAGAGAAATTGAATAAAATTATGGTGGAAGTTAAATTGAAAGAAGAACTGGTCAACTGCCCTTCTAATAAAAAGATTAAAAAACAGTTAAAATTACAGGAACAGATATCACAATTAATGACAGAAGAACTGAAGACTAAATTGGATTTTATAAAACAAAGAAATTTTGAATCTGTAAGCTCACTGGGGAGGTGTTTGGCCACTAGACTGAGAAACAAAAAGACATAAAATATGAGAATACGCATGAAGGAAGGGAATAGAACTATAACGAAGGAAAAAGGAAATTGTAAAATATTTTTAAAAATTATTTTAGAGAATTATATAAAAAACAAGTAGTGCAAGAATCCCATATTAAAAAAATATCTGCAGGAAAGGGTTGTTGTAAAACTAACAGAATCACAAAAAGACAAATTGAATGCAAAGATATCAACCGAAGAGATTATAGAGGCTATTAAAACACTAAAGAGAGGAAAAACACCAGGCCCAGATGGATTCATGGCCTTGTATTATAAAAGTTTTAGTGATCATTTAGTGGGACCAATGCAAATTGTCATGAATGATAACCTTCAAAATTTAACTATGCCAGAAAGTCGGAAAGAAACAAATATTGTCTTGTTGCCTAAAGATCGAGATACGGAAATACTGAGTAACTATAGGCCAATCTCACTATTAAGTGAAGACTATAAAATATTTGCTGCATACCTGGCAAATAGGGGTTAAAATATTTTTTATAATAATATATGAATAAGGACCAAAATATTTTTCTTTCTAAGAGGCAAATTAAAAACAATGTAAGAATAATTATTGATATATTAGAAAACGAACTACCACAATGAAGTAAAAGGGCCCCTGCTTTTTCTAGATGGGCAAAAAGCTTTTGGTGACTTAAATTGGAGATTTTTATTAGAAGTAATGAAAGAAATGAATTTTGGGGACAATTTAAATAATTGGATTCAGGCTATCTACTCTTCCCAAAAGGCAAAATTAAAAATAAATGGAAATGCTAGAGATAATATTCCCATAGAGAAAAGAATGAGACAAAGGTGACTTCTCTCCCCATTACTTTTTATCTTGATTTTGGAAATTCTGAATAGAGACATAAGAAAGGAGAAAAAGGTAAAAGGAATAAAAGTGAGGAACGAGATTAAACTGCAAGCTTTTGCAAATGATTTAGTAATTATAATGGAACACCCCTTAAATGGTGTGGAATATTTGCTTTAAAATATAAAGGAATATGGCAAGTTAGCAGGTTTCAAAGTGAATATTGATAAGTCAAAAATTCTGACTAAAAATGTAACCACCCAAAAAGAACAGGTACTTACCTTATAAACAGGGTTTGAAACATCAAAAATGGTGAAATATTTGGGTATAAATGTATCTTACTAAAACTCAGCAACTATATGAAAATAATTATGTTATGTTATGGGAAAATATTTTTAAAAAGGTCTAAATCAGTAGAAGAATATCAAACTGTTGTTATTAAGTAGAATATCAACAATAAAAAATGTGTGTATTACCCAAACAAGTATTTATTTCAAACACTCAGTTATTTTATCTAATGCAACTTTCAAAATGTGAAAAAATAATTAACAAAATTAATATGGGGAGGTAGGAAAGCAAGAATTAAGTGGAAACTGTTAATTGATACCAAATAAAGAGGGGGACTGGGCCTTACAGATTTTAGACTATATTTTGAAGCCTTGTGTCTGTCATGACTGAGAGAATGGATTGTTTTAGAAAATCCAAGGATAATAAAATTAGAAGGACATGAACTGAGCTGAGGATGAAATGCCTATTTAAGTTATGGGAGAGTGAAGGTAAATGCCGAGTTTGTGAAAAATATAAAGAAAGACTAGGGACAAAACTAACTGGATGTATAGCCCCACAAGAAGCATTTTATAGAAGGGAAATGGGAAGTTTACAAAATTGGTTGAACTATAATGATTTTATCCAAAACCACACTTCAGCATGCACAAATCTCTCTCCTGGAGACATTCTGTCCCTCTGTGTAGCCAGTCCTGCTCCTCCCTCTTCTATTGTTGCCAGTTCTGCTCTGAGACTTTGGACAACAGGACAGGTAGTATTGCTCTTAACCCCTCATACTATCCCGCTATCAAAATCCTTTCTATTTCCTTCTCACTAGCCTTGTATGAGTGTCTCTCACATGAAAGTGTGTATGATTGGCATTACTATTATTGGAGCCTTTAATAAACATCATTGTTAACTTTTCATCTTGTGTCTGTGTCTGTGTCCTTTTAGAGCTAGTAGGGGTAAACATAGGCATAAAAATCCCCTTGTTGCCCCCTTTCACATTGCTAAATCGAGTTGCTGCTAATTTCCCCAAATTATAAAAACTCGATCTTGTGTGGAATTTCCACGTCAATAGCAATTTGGGTAATAGCATTCTTTGTTCCAGTCCCATGGGGGACCAGGTAAAACCGTGTCTTTTTGCTAATGGGTTTTTTCTGTTAGCAAAAGATGTGGTTTTACCTCGGTCTCCCACAGGACCAGAACAAAAGAATGACAATGTCATTTGGTAAGACAGCATGTTCCTGCTGTGCTGCTGCTTTTCTTTGAGGTATGCCTCAAAGAAAATGAAAATGGGAAGCATGTCCTATCACAATGTTTCTCAGTGATAGAAAAAAACTGCCAGGTGAACTAAGAAGCTACACCAAATAAATTACTACAGGTTGGGAGGCAAAACAAGCTAAGGATGGAAGTAATGTATCCATGAAGGCAGAAAACTCAGTTAGTAGATCAATGAATTAACATACTAGTTTGTTGATTGATGACTTGAATCTGTTTGTAACTACAGATTAAATGTTTAAGTCTATGAACTACATATTATATTAACAACCATTCTGATGAAATAAAAACCCCTCCCTCCCACAGAAACCAATGGACTGCCATATTATAATAAGATCAGCCATTACATAAAATTATGACTTTGGCATGCCAACTTTTCATCTTGATTGAGTGAAATGATGTCCAAGACCATCAATTTCATTGTTACTAATTGTTTTCTGTTCTTTGTTGAATGTTTCTTTTTACCTGTTGAAAGAAACCCAATAAAAATAATTAAACATTAAAAAAAAACTTATGGGGGTCTATTTTCACTCTCAGAGATATGTGTGTTTAGAGAAATTTTTGTGGGACTCCCAAAAGCATCACTTTCACCTAAAAAAGCATTCGTATTTAATAGGAAAAGAATTCATATAGAAATGCTATAGGCACAGAGGTGAAAAGTGAAGCATCATTATAAATCTCTGTAAGCACAAATTCAGAAGAATCCATAATCTTGAATGTCTATATTGTATTTTGTCACACATGCCTAGTAGGGAAGCTATACATGGGGGTCATTAAATAGAGATTCAGGAACACTTGAGGTGTGGATTGCTGTATGGCAGGTAGTTAGACTAGATGGCCGTTGTGGTCCCCTCCAGCTTGATAACTGTACATATCAGACAGAATTTAAGCCAGACGATGATCTCATATTGAGCTCTAGTGAATCTTGACATGATGACCTGGAAACCTGGGAGGTGGGCATGGTGAGAAGATAGAACCAGACATATTGATGATCAATGGATTCTCTAATTGGCACTCTGGATGAGAACATTGTAGAACGGATTGGCAAGCAGTACCCAAAGTTCACACATCAGTGGTTTCCAAAGCAATATTACTAGGAATAAACTATAAAAGCAAAAAACAAAACACCTTTCCTTAGTTTTCATTGTATTAACAAAGCATTGTTTATCCTGCCACATGAAAAAAGCCCATAATACATCATGAGGTTTTTTTGTTTTTTGCTCCTGAACAGTCATATCATTCCATCACTGACTTTTTTTTTGGGGGGGGGGATGAAATATCTTGAACATGCAAATGGTTTGTGTTACTGTTGAAGTGGGTTTAGGTCGGATTAATCTAAATTATGATCTGCCATTTTGCATATTACTATATGTATATGTATATATATGTATGCATGAAATAGAACACCTTCCCAGACAGTTGTAAGAGTTTGAAAGCAAGGTCTGTTTTCTGTTAACTATGCAGTACCTGCCTGAAGAATGTGATGTGTTTGGCAGATACAATCCACTGACCTCAGGTTTAACCTCCCACACAAATGCATGCATCAATTGGTGTCTCTCTAGACAAGACATAACTATTCAACTACCATGAGCAAAACATTTAGTCTGCTAATTGCTTACCGTCCAAACACTGTAATTAAAGTTTTGTTCTGTAATTTTTCAATCAAAGGAAAATGGATATTGTCAAGAACCAAAAAGAATACATACACACACACACACACACGAGAGAGAGAGAGAGAATAGATGTGACAATTTTACAAAATGCTTTGAAGAAGTTTATTTTTAAAAAGTCTAAACCTTCAGTGGAGTGGTTCTGGCCTCTCATTCCTCAAATAGCATAATGCTCCAGCATATGTGAAATGAAAGACAACAGCACACATGCTAAAAACATGGTTTTGCTTTATAAGGGATCTATGCCAGTAAATACCATGTGACTTTTGAAACTGAAGGCCTCATCTTTTACAAAAGCCAAATAAGCATGCAATTTGCTTGGCTTTTTTTTTTCTTGATGAGTATTTGGAAAGATCCTTAGGAATTCACTCTTGTCCACCTCAACTGTATTCTGTGCGTATTATCAGCTTTGGCTGTTATGCCAGCTGTGGCCCTTCCTAGTGCTGGAAGATCTAAAGATGGTGCATGTATTTGTAATTTGAAGGCTGGACTTCTGCAATGTGCTATATATTGGGCTACTTCTGTATGAAGTTCAGTTAGTTCAAAACAAGACAGCCAGATTGGTTACTGGCACATCTAGAAGTGATTCATATTACACAAATGTATTAAAATCACTCCACTGGATGCCAGTTAGTCTCTGGGCAAGGTACAAAGTGTTGGCTGTTTCCTTTAAAGTCCTACATGGTTTGAGTCCATGCTACTTATGGCATTACCTTTTCCTGTATAATCTGTCCCATACACTCAGGTGCTCTATGTGGCATTTACTTCAGTCAGCCCAAACAAGACTGAGAACTGTTACCTAGAGGACATTTTCTTCAGCTGCCCCCAGTTCATGGAATGACCTGCCAGAGGAGATTCAGCAGCTGGATACATTGAACTTTCAGAATTTAGAACAT
Organism: Gambelia wislizenii; assembly: GCA_030847615.1. NCBI lineage: Eukaryota > Metazoa > Chordata > Lepidosauria > Squamata > Crotaphytidae > Gambelia > Gambelia wislizenii. The sequence continues at coordinate 37,393,358 of JAUMIR010000001.1, forward strand.
CAGATCAGTTTCTTCTGGTAGGCCTATCAAGATGATGTTTAAATCATGAATTTTAAAATATGTTTTGTTTTAATATGTATTGGTTTTATATGCTCTTTTAACTGGTGTTATATGACTAATTTATTATTACTCCCTGCCTCAATCCATAGGGAAGGATGGGTAAGAAATAAATCCTCTTCCTCCTCTTCTTTTTGCACTTGTTCAGAACATACTGTATAGTCCTTCCTCCACATTTGTGTGTTCCACCTTTGCAGTTTTGATTATTCGCATTTGCTTGTCTTTGACTATAATAAACTTATTCATTGATTATTCGCTGATTATTTCCCCCACTTCTGTTGCTATCCTATGCCATTTTAACCAATTTTAATAACACTGGTGTTGCTGAGAGGAAACTGGTAGGGTGGCTGGGCCTGACCACACATATGTACCCTTGCTAGCACACTTGTTAGGGTGTGTGGGAGGGGAGGGGATGGAACAGAGGATCATGAGGAGGGAGCTTGTTCACTCACTTAAATGGGTGAGCAGGCAGGAGATGGGATAAGGGGAGAATGATGAAGGAGGGAAGGTGTGTGCATGCATGTTTTCGCTCACTAAGGCAGCTGGAGGTGATGCAGCCTGCTGGCCATCAGCTTCTGCCTTTGGAAGGAGCAAAGAAAAATGCCCTTTCCTTCTCTTTGCTCTTTCCAAATGCAAAAAGGGTTGGCTGCTGTGCTGCCTGGAGGCAGGGCAGCTTGCCTGCTATTGAACTTCGCCTTTGGAAGTAGTGAAGAGAAACACCTTTTCCTTCTCTCTACCCATTCCAAAGGCAAAAGGGGCAACTGCCATGCTGTCCAGAGGAGGGGCAGCCCACCAGACATCTGCTGCTGCCTTTAGAATGACTGAGCACAAGCACCACAGCAGGATCTCAAAGGCGCTTGTGTTCATTTGTTCCAAAGGCAGAAATGGGGTGCTGGCATTAAGTATTAAGAGTAAAGGTTTGGGGGACCTAGAGGTATAGAGGTTATCAGTTGGGCTTAATAAGCCGGGACAGGGATGCCACAGGATCAAGAAAGGGATTCCTTTTCAGATGACGTTGTCCCTGTCCCAGTATGGTTCTGTCCTGCCTCTGTTTAGCTCTGCGTTTTTTGGTTTGTTTGTTTGTTTGTTTTGTTTTTTTGTTGATGGGCAAATGACATCAATAGATCACCCATTCCATTTCAGTAATGGAATCACAGGCTTGTGAAAAGGCATCCTGTTCCTGTGGCATGATCTGGGAGGTCTGTGCCAAACACTTCCAGGTATGATCGGGACATCCAGGTAAGTGTCAGCCTTTTTTGTACTGTCCCCTGTTTATTTGGATTTTTTTTAGTGTGTTTAGGTGCTTAGTTTAAGTTTTTGATGTTTGGTTGTCTTTTTATTTTTAAATTTCCCACGCGATGCCGGTCTCCCTGTAAGGTCCGTACAGATCAATTGTGGTGGCGATGGGAACATCCAGGTAAGTGGTAGACTTTTTTTTTCCTCCCCCCCTTTTTTTTTAACTGTGCTTAGGTACTTAGTTTAATTTTTTTTACATTCATTTTTGGTTTTATTTTTGTATTTCCCACATGATGACGGCCTCCCTGGAAGGTTCTGGAAGGTCCGTGCCAAACACTTCCTGTGCCAATCAGGACATCCAGGTAAGTGACAGACTTCCCCCCCCTGCCCTGGTTACTTGGATTTTTTTTTCCTTTTTTTCCTGCTTGCTGTCATTTAAAACCCTTTCTTTTACTTTTAAAAAAAAATTCCCACACACTCATTCTCTCTCGAGAACAGCCTGGGATTTCAAATAAGGAAGGGAAGGGGGCTCTCTGTGCGAGCTCCATTCACACCTGGGCTGCCAAGGGAAGCGGGGGGGGGGAGCTTTAATACCAAAAAAGGTAGGTTTCTTAGAAAAAAAATCAGTTACAGGGATGAGAGTGGGGCAGTATTTAGAAGGTGAGACAGGGATGCTTTATTTGGTCCCCGTCTGATAATGTCCCCAGTTTTTCAACTTTCACTGGGGTTTTGTGCTTCTAACCTTATGAATGTGGAGGGGCAACTGTACATGTTTTCTCCTGATTCAGATTTTATGGAAAAATAGAACTGAGTGTGATGAAATATTGACCGAGGTCCTATATTACCCAGTGCAGAGTGAGAGGGCACATTTTCAATTTACTTGATACAATGACCTGGCCAGTTGCTCCTTCCTCATTATCACTACATAGGAGGTCATAGTGAAATTTTAGGAAGATTGGTAGTAGAGAGTAAGCTAATGTTAAAAGAAGAAACCAAGGTGATGTCATAGAGAAACTTCAAACACACTTTCAAGGAACAGCTGTCAAATACATTAATAATGCTTTGGCAGACCTTTTAAAAAATCATAAACCAGGACTGAGATTCTAGATCAGCGGCTTAGTTAAGTACACTTAACTAAGTAGCATTTCCTGACAATGGGGGTCTGTTCTCCTGTCAATCGAGACACAGCAGAGTGAGGGGTTGTCTAAACAATGAAAATACTCCTCATGGAGTGCAAGGAGAATCCTACCTGTCTTAATGGGATCCTGCATAATTTCACTGCATTTCCCAGAGATTATTTTAAAAAAACAGTGTGGGGAAATGTGCATTCCTGCTCATTGGAACAAGCAATTCACTTTGAATCACTTTCCCACATGAGTGGAAGTGCAAAGCTGATTGGGTGGATGAGTGCAGGGGGAGGGCTTGCTAGCAAGGCAAGCACCCACAGCTGTCATGTTGGAATTTTGCCTGAGCAAACACTAAGGTAATAAAATGGGGTGGAGTTTTTTTTTTTCTTTTTGGTAAAGGTGAAATAGGATTATTTTTTTTTTAAAGTTCAGTGGTGTCAAATGCAGGTAAGTTAAAACATGAGTAATTCACTCGTGGGTGCCATCTTGATTTGCAGGCATGCAATGCCTGCCAAAAAAACATTACGACAAATCGCAGCTGCTGTGATTTGCCATTACTGTGGAGCTATCTGGGGTTTTTTTTTTTTTTTGCCTCATATAGACAAGGCCTGACATTTCCACCCCTCCTCATGCCAGCAGTCTTTGGCACAACAATCAGTAGCAGGACCCTTGTCACAATTCCTTCTTGTCTCAGAGACTGCTGGCAGTAATGGGGGTGATGAGTGGGGTAGAAATATCAGGCTGCTGCTTTCCAGTCAACAAGAGAACACACTCTCATTGCACGCAGCAGCTGCTGCCCAGTAAGTCAGGATTGGGAACTTGTATAGTCCGTATGTATTCCCCACACTACTGAATATGTAGAGATTGGAACAATCAATCACTCACCAATACCTATCTCTAGGTTACACATTCAGTCTCTCTCTGGTTTTTCTTCACAAACAAAGATTCAGAAAGGACTCATCCCGCGCTTTCTGCAAGTGCGCTGATGACTGAAATGGCCAATCCAAGATAAACAAGTCCGGTTGCAGAAAGCACAGCAGAGGGCCTCCTTGGGTGATGTTTCCAGGTTGTGATTCTTTCTGCGTTCACGTTTCTCTTCAAGACTTGTTCAGCATGCATTCTCAAATAAAGCTGCAGCATTGTGGATAGTGCGTCTCCATGCCTCCCGATGTGAGGCCAGGGCGGACCATTGTTGGTGATCAATTTGGCCAAGCCTGAGATGTTGTTTCAGGGAATCCTTGTATCTCTTTTTTGGAGTGCCCCTCTTACGCTGACCCGTGGCGAGTTCACCATAGAGTACTATTTTTGGGAGGTGATGGTCCTCCATCCTAGAAATGTGTCCTGCCCAGCGCAGCTGTGTTCTCAATATCATGGCCTCAATGCTGGTGATCCCTGCTTGCTCAAGGACAGCAACATTTGTCACATAGTCATAGAATGATAAAGAGTTGGAAGAGACCACAAGGGCCATCCAGTCCAACCACTTATTTAATAAAGCTGCCAATTTACATGCAGAGCTGATTAAGAAAATTAACCCATGTCTTTTATGAGGAACACAAAGAACACTTAAAATTAATCCAAGTAATAGAATGGTAGAGTTGGAAGAGACCACGAGGGCCATCCAGTTCAACCCCCTGCCATGCAGGAAATCACGATCAAAACATCCCTGACAGATGGCTATCCAGCCACTGTTTAAAGACCTCCAAGGAAGGAGACCCCACCACACTCCACGGAAGTGTGTTCCACTGCTGAACAGCTCTAGAGTACAGTGCAGTGTATATTTAGGATTGTACGTATACAGCGCTGATGAAAATGTTCGAGGAATCATAAGTGTCGGCGATAGGTGACCCATGTTTCAGACTGTTATTGTGAATCCCAGCCTAGGTTTTCAAAGGTTACGCTGGAATCTTGTTTGTGTACTATGCTGGCAAATGTGCTTTTCCCAGGTGTGGGTAGCAGCAGTCAGCGAAAGCAGAAAAAAGGTGCATCTAAACTGTACAAATGATGCAGTTTGACACCAATTTAACTACCGTGGCTCCATCCTACATAATCTTGGGATTTGTATTTTATGAGGCACTGGCACTCTTTGGCAGAGAAGGCAAAAGACCTTGTAAAACTGCAGATCCCAAGATTCCATAGGATGTAGCTACAGCACTTAAAGTGGTGTCAAACTGCATTATTTCTACAGTGTAGATGCACCCAAAATCTGCTGGCTCCAAGTGACATATTTCTGTAGTACCTTACTCAATGGATGGTGTACCCATGACCTGTTCTCTCCTGCTTCTGCTACCTATGCCAATGCAGTTACACTGGCATAGCGTACCAAATGAATTCTGGTCTATATAGTTAGCAAAGAAGAGTGACAAGAACAGGTATTTGTTCAAAAGGATACCACCCCCATCCACCCCACCACTGCTGCCAACACACATATTTACTTCTCAGGGAAGAATAGAGCTTAAAATTTAGTTGGAAAGGTTTTTTAAAGTAGTGGTTTACTTTAAAAATCACCGGTGAGCAATTATCAGTTTTACTGGCTTAAGGCTGTAACCATGCTCTGAAGTTTTAATAACTCTGAAGCACCTTTGTATAACTGGAATGCAACCAGATGTGAGTTCAAACAATTTCTTCCAATTCTGGGGGGTGAGAACACCTTCTGTTTTATTGTTTAGAAAAATATGACTTAATAAACATTAACCAAGGGGAAAAATATTATTCAAGGGCCATTTACCAACAAAAGGAATTTTAAAGATGGAAACTTTTAAGGTTGTTTTGACTCCTAACTACACCTGAAAACCAGGAATATAATAAAAAGCACAGAACTCACAGTTTAAATAGATTTAATTGTAATGTTATGTTTCACATTCTCCCCATTTCTATTTTAAAGTGCAAGTTAGACTGGCAAAGTAAGTAAACACTACCTTTGAAAAGAAAGAACTTTTGTGCAACCAAAATGACCATTCCAGTTCTATGATTTCATTTGAAGTTTGAGTTTTGACTCATTTTTTTTTATTATTATTATTTTAAAAAACCTTTATTTTCTCTCTTTCATTTTTCTATCTGCATAGATAGAATGTGGGCTTCCATAGATCAGCCATCAGGAAACCACTATTTGGACAAATTTGATCTTTACAAATCTCAAAACTTGGAAAGCTACTTTTAAAAGGTATTTGTTCCCATTGCTTCTTATGGAGTTTTAAAAGTAGTTTGTTGTTTTTACCCATTACACTATTTTCAAAGAAGCCTGTTGCTTCATATGTAGTGTCAGGGGCAGCTGATAATTTCCATGTAAGTGCAGTGTGAACCTGCTCTGGATTTTAGTCTGATCTTTAAAGGAAGTATCCATGTCTCTGAGACTAGGGGATAGGGTTCATCACTTTAGATCGATCCTTTAAAGTTTGAACAAAAACTGAGGGCTTGTCTATACAGGGCAATAAAATGTGGATTGATGCACACTAATGCCAATTTGCAGCAGCTTTCATTTGTCTTCTTATTTTTTCAAGATCCCAGACATGCAAAGCCATACATGTTTGTTGTTCAAACGGGGAATGCCTGCAGATCAAGATGGCAGGCATGAGTGAAGTACTCCCATTTTTATTGTCACCAGTTGCCGCTGACAAACAGTATTTTTTTAAAAGCAAAGCCAAGGTGTGGAAGTGTAATCTGCCACTTAAATAAACAGGAAAAAAGGAGGAAAGGCGGTTTTATCACCTCAGTGTATGATTGCTATGGTGAAAATCCATCATGGTGGTTCTGGACGCTTGACATGCTAGCAAGCACCACCCCCTGCACACATCTGACCAATCAGCTTTCCACTTCTGCTCTTATTGGGTATGAGCAGCAAAGTGAATTGGTTGTCCTAATGAGGGGGAATGCACATTTCCTTTAGAATATATATATATATATATATATATATATATATATATATTAAATATGTGTAGTATTTGTAGTTTTTGCCCTCTTCCTTCCAAAAACAGTGAAATGATGTATGATACCATTGGGCAAAAGGTATTCTCCTCAAATTCTGTGAGGAGTATTTTTGCCATATAGACAAGCCCTGAGAGTTGAATCATCGTCGCATTCACACGGAAGCCAGCAGTCCCTGATGAGTAGTTGTTCACTGATTATTTTTGTTTGTTTGTTTGTTTGTTATTTTCTTGTGTTAAAAGACTCTTAGGAAGGGAATGGCATAAAACTTGAAAAAATATGTTGATATGTATCCCCCAAACAGTGAAATGTAACTTGTAATGGAGCTACTCACTGAATGATTGTTAAACTACTTGTTCAATGAATAATGTTCACAGCCACTAGGCAACAGTTAAAATTTAACTTTGTAACACCTTTATTATGCCCTGAAATAACTCATTGCTACTAACAATGCCTCTTGTAACTCATTACAGTTGCCCCTCCACATTCGCGAACTTGACATTCGCGGTTTTGGTTATTCGCGGTTTTGGGAGGGGCCCCCCGCCCCCCCCCAAAACCGTGACACGGGGCCTCCAGAGGCCCCGTGAAAGACCTGGAGGGAGCGGGGAGGCCCGGGGAGGCTTCACGGGAACCCCGGAGGCCCTCAGGAGGCCCTGCGAAGGCCTGGGGAGGGGTGGGGAGGCCTTCGCGGGACCCCCGGAGGCCCTCCGGAGGCCCCGTGAAGGCCTGGGGAGGGATGGCGAGGCCTTCGCAGGACCCCCGGAGGCCCTCCGAAGGCCCCGTGAAGGCCTGGGGAGGGGTGGCGAGGCCTTCGCGGGACCCTCGGAGGCCCTCCAGAGGTGCCACGAAGGCCTGGGGAGGGGTGGCGAGGCCTTCGCGGGACCCCCTTAGGCCCTCCGGAGGCCCCGCGAAGGCCTGGGGAGGGGTCGGGAGGCCTTCACGGGACCCCCGGAGGCCCTCCGGAGGCCCCGCGAAGACCTGGGGAGGGGTCAGGAGGCCTTCGTGGGATCCCCGGAGGTCCTCCGGAGGCCCCGTGAAGGCCTGGGGAGGGGTGGCGAGGCCTTCGCGGGACCCCCGGAGGCCCTCCGGAGGCGCCGCAAAGGCCTGGGGAGGGGTGGCGAGGCCTTCGCGGGACCCCCAGAGGCCCTCTGGAGGCGCCGCGAAGGCCTGGGGAAGGGTGGCGAGGCCTTCGCGGGACCCCTGGAGGCCCTCCGGAGGCCCCGCAAAGGCCTGGGGAGGGGTGGGGAGGCCTTCGCGGGACCCCCGGAGGCCCTCCGGAGGCGCCGCGAAGGCCTGGGGAGGGGCCGGGAGGCCTTCGCGGGACCCCCGGAGGCCCTCCGGAGGTGCCGCGAAGGCCTGGGGAGGGGTGGCGAGGCCTTCGCGGGACCCCCTCAGGCCCTCCAGAGGCCCCGCGAAGGCCTGGGGAGGGAGGAAGGGCCGGGTAGGCCTCCGCGGGGCCTTGCTAGGCCCCACGAAGGCCTGGGGAGGGAGGGGGAGGGGAGTCGTTATTCGCGGATTTTTCACATTTGTGGGGGTCCGTGGAACGGAACCCCCGCGAATGTGAAGGGACGACTGTACTTCCAAACCCAAGAGTTGGCATCTCCTGGGCTAATGGGTAGCTGAGAACATAACTGCCTACCAAGTTGTCTGTTTCTCCCAAATATTGAAACATAAGGCCTGCCAGTTTCAAAATAGACAATGATTATAGATGTCTAGAGAAAATATTCTTCCCTTCTCATCGTTTATTTATATCCTGCATTTTCCCCAGCCCTGGAGCTTAAGGTGACTTGGTGCCAGGGTTTAATGATTGTGAAGACATTACATTGTGGTTGCATAGTTTAAATTTCCACATTGGAGTTCTGCATTGTGTTATGTGTTGTATGGCAATGTTGCACACCTGAATGCATACCCAAATGTGCAATCAAGTGTACAACACATGAGCCTTCCCAGATCTGGAGATCCATAGGAGAGGCCCTTTGCTCAGTCCTACCACCCTTACAGGTATAGTTGGTGGGGACATGAGAGAGGGCCTTCTCAGTAGCTGTCCCTAGACTTTGGAACTCACTTGTCATGTCACTCGAATGGTGGGTCCACTATGAAATTGAGTTCAAATTTTAAAGAAGATATCCAAGGTGCTGAATCCCACCCCGCAAATAGGGGAATAGCTCCTTCAAAGTGTAGTAAAACCTGGTATGAATCCATTCCTCCACTGACATTAAAGTTAGCAGCCACCAGTATTATTATCCATAATTTCATGTTTCCACGGTACGTCCAGGAATGTATACCCCGTGGATATGGGGGCTGTACTTTTCCTGGCTGGAATGTAGCTATCAAAAATGAGAATACAAGGAGGGGAAAGAGAGGTAGAAATTCTACACTCAGTACCAGAACCATGCAAATATTCAACCCTAGCCTTTTAAGAGTTAAATTCAAAGTTGACTATCTGGATGGGCAAATCTGTCAGTTTTACTTCCTCCCCTAAAATCAATTCTTTCCATCAGATTTTTGAAGATACTTGTTCAAATGAAGTTCTTATTAAAACTATGAATGAGAAAAAAGTTCTTACCCATCCCTCATTTCTGGTGCTGTGGAAAACAATTTGTGTTATTTTAGATTAAAACCTGAAGCGTGAAGAGAAGTGATCAAACTCTGATGATCTTAAACAATCAATACTATTGGATATGAATGTTAACCCCTTGGTTCTGTCTTTCTATTCAAATGTGTCTGAATTCCAATCACAGAACATTAAACAGCATAGAGCCCCAAGTTAAACACATCAAAGCTGAAACCCCACAGAAAACAAGAGAATAATTGATTATGAACTAAGCTTAAATATGCCCATCTCTGCTGTTGCAGGACTGGCCTAAGCTCCAGTTTGGAAGCAACCGACTGATTTGGATCTGGTAAAGAAGGGTCAGAGGTCAGGCTTAATTCTAACCATGTGGAATCTAATGATAGCTAAGGGAGTGCAGTGATGGATGTAAAAATAAAGCTAAAGGTACAGGCTATAATCACAAGTGACAAATTACATTTTTGATGTGTCAGGTTCAATATTAATTATTTTCAGCTGTTCAGCTTTTTTTTCCTTTTGTCTTCTTCAAAGCTGCCACAATCTGCTGACACACACGTACACATGCACACACATGATAAGAAAAAGAGTTCAGGTATGAATTGATATTCTTTCAGCATGGTAAGTTATGGAAAAATACCTATTGACTTTGGAATATTTAGTACTATGAAGTATGAAAGTTCTATAGCTTGTTGAAAATGAGCTTTATAGAAGTGTCCTATATTTGAACTATCCTGTGATTTCGAAAACAACCCAATTAAACTCAGACTAGTTGGGAGTCTGCTCATTTTAACTCATGCCCACATCTTTATCTTGATTCAGAAATCCTTATCTTCATGTCTCCTATTGACTGTAATCAGAAAGCATGAACTTGGCTATAATTAAAAATCTTTTTCTCCTATTGCAAATTTAGGGGTTTCCCTGATATCCCCTGGACATTTTAATGCCTGTTTCTTGTTTCTCATTACCCCATTTTAGTCAGCCATTATGACTAGCATCTGAGCTCATTTTCTGATCGTTGAGAAGACCCCAAGGCATTGCATAATCATCATTTCTTTTTTTTTTCTTTTGAAACACAGAAGAAGAAATAAAGACAAAGATGATAAAATAGAACTATAGTTGTCCCTTTATATTCACAGGGGTTTGGTTCCAGGACCCCCCATGGATACCAAAATCCATGAATACTCAAGTCCCATTATATGCAATGGCATAGCAAAATGGTGTCCCTTATATAAGATAGTAAAATCAAGGTTTGCTTTTTGGATTATTATTTTTTAAAGAACATTTTTAAGTTGTGAATACTTAAATCTGTGGATATGGAGGGACAACTGTATTAAGACATGGAGAGAGAGTTACATATAGGCCTGAATTTTACTATTTGTTGCAACAAGAGTAGATCCATTAAATCAATGATATTTAGCTACATGTTGAGTTACCATTCAATGATCATGAAGATAGGTCTACTCCACTTGGGACTAAGCAATAGGATTCAGGTTATTAAATAAGTGTTTGGGAACTGAAAGAAGCATGAAAATGCGCATATAGAATTAAGTGTGAAACTCTGATAAGATCATGCCCACTCTTTCTACTGAGCTGATAGACATATATTTTATAATTGTGAAAGGTACAAACCTGTTTAATGTGTTTTACATTTGTTGGCTGAGTAAGACTGTCAACAAAGATCTATTCATTGTTAAATGAGATTCAACAAAATGGACCTTGTACCACAATTTTACACACAAACCTCTGCATGTTTTAGGGAATGACCTTTGGACTGGACAGCGAGAGAGATATCGAGGCTATTATTCTTTGACAAGCCTTTTATTGAGGTCTGCAAATGAAATCTTCATAACAGCACACAAGAATTTACTAATCTGACATCTACTTTAGTAGATTAATTGGAGATTGCCTTTGATCTCACTCTGAAACAATGTGCAACCAGTCAGACCAATCAACAATAATTAATTAGTAGAACAATGGAGAACAGAGGTTACTTGCTTATGAATGGCTGTCTCTGCTTGCAAATACTTATTAGTCCCCAGATGAAAGGCCTGAGCAGTGTGGAAAAGCTTGTTAAATGGCAAATAACAAGACAAAATGTCTTTCTCAAAGCTTATCCAAAGTGAGTGGGAACTGTGAAAAACACCAGGAAACCATCACAAAACTTTACCTGGAGAAAAATAACATCTCAGTGGGAAATTACTCTGAGAACATAGCCCACAGTCAATCCAATAGTCCCACACCTATATAAAGTAAATGAGGTTCACACCTCCTCAGTGATTTAATAATAAAGACAAAGACCTTTGCATACTATGCAAATGGAAGTATGTTTTATCAGTGATTCTGCAACAACACTACTTCTGTACTAGAGAAAACATTACTGGGATAAACTGGGCCTCCCATTAGGGAAAGAAGGGATGGAATTCTTCACTAGGCCTCTTTGTGACTTACTCAATGAGTCAATGAGTAATTTTAACAAATTTTTCAAGCTGTAAGAAACTTGTTGAAAGACACAAAGTTTTTGAAGCTTATTCAGGATTTATTCTGCACAAAATTCTCACTTCATTGTTCTACACACACACACACACCAGCACTTTCTGCCCAGAAAAAGTTGTTTCCTGTGCAGAAAATGTTATTTTCTGTGGAAATCAACCATGTGTGATTTTTTTTTCAGAATAAGTCACCCAGAAAACAGCATTTTTCTGCCCAGAAAAACAGCAGTTTTCTTAGCATAAAATTATATTTTCCTCCTCCCATACAATCCTCCCTGTGCACTCTGGTCCTCTGGGAGGAATTTACTTCAGCCACAAAAGTCTAGGTTGTCTGCAACCTCCCAGAGGGCCTTTTCAGTAATTGCCCCCACATTATGGAATGGCCTGCCGAACGAGATCCGTCAGATGATGAGCTTGAGTAGCTTTTAAAAAGTACTAAAGACAGATCTCTTTTGGCAGGCCTTTCCTGGTTAGATCCTGGCCTCAGGAGCTGCGTCTCCTGGCCTCTTTTAGTCTTGCTGATTTTATATTTGTTTTTTTATGAGATTTTAGTTTAGGTGGTTTTTAATTTTATACTAGTTTAATATCTTTTTATGGGGTAGGGTGGGGGTGGGTGGTGCTTAGGGATTTTAGTCAGCATTGTTGTATTTTATAATAATAATAAAGTTTATTTATATCCCGCCCCTCTGCAAACAATCGGGGCGGCTTACAATGATAAAATGATTAAAATAAAATTTTAATTTTTGTAAGCCATCCCGATTGTTTTTAACAGAGGAGCGGGGTAAGATAATAACAATAATAATAATAATAATAATAATTCTTAGGCAGAAAAATTCTATTTTCGATATAAAACAACCATATCCCAAATTTTGCATAGAATAATCCCAAATTGTGAAGATTCTTGTTAGTCCAGGATTCTTCTCATCAGGGTTTCTTCACACTTGAAAAACATGGTTTTGAATGCAGATGTACACAGTACTGTGATGTTGCCAAGTGGCAACATAGTCCATAATAGGAAGTTACCAGTACTGTGATTAACAAGTCTTGTTGGCCAGGATCCAGTTGGGTTCTTGGGTTGATGGAACTGCTTGCACCATCAAAACCTAGTGGCAGGGACCCCCTCCCCAATGTCTTCCCATGTACACTCTCAAAACATTATTCCAGAACTCTGGGAAAGCATTTTGGGGCAGTGTGAAGTGGGGAGAGGTGGAGAAGAAGACCCAGCACACTCCAGTTGGATTTGGGTGGTTGGTTTTAGTGGGTCTGTTGTATGTTTAACTATACCTGGATCCATATTAATAAGTACTGCCCCAAGTTTATCTGCCAGTTCTTTGACACCTCCAAAGAGTTAAAAACTCCTATGGGAAAAGTTTCATTAGCACAAATTGGGCCAGTTCTTCCTCAAGTAGAGACCACCACCACCACCACCCGCTATAGGTTTCTATTTCTCATACTAAAGGCAACCATTTCCATAAAACTCTCTCAGACCCACCTCTGTGATCCCTGCTTCAGAGAATGTTACATGTGAGACCAGGGACCCAGTACTGTAGCTTTTGAGGATTACCCTTTCTGGTGACCTAAGGGGATTACTGCACTCCAAATTAAAGCCACAGTGCATCAGGAAGGTTCCGTCTTCTGTGCTGCCTTACTGCAAGTTGTTGTTGTTCTTTTGTTCCAGTTCCATGGAAGACCAAGGTAAAACTTTGTTCTTTTTCTAACTGGAAAAACCTGTTAGGAAAAAGAGGCAGTTTTACCTTGGTCTCCCATGGGACCAGAATGAAAGAAAGGAAGAATGACAATGCCATGCAGTAAGGCAGCACAGAGGACGGTACCTTCCTGCTGTACTGCTGCTTTTCTTCAGAGTGTGGTAAGACCCTAAGACATTAATAAACTGCTCTCTCAAAGAATGTGCTCCTTACTGGTTCACTGCTACAAACTTAAACCTGTTATAGATAGTAACCTTTGCATGTCTATGCTCACTAATTGCTAGTTTGTATATTTTCTGACTTCCTGTTTGCTTGATTTTCTATGCCCCCTCTTTTCCCACACCACTCTAATCTGCAGCCATTTCCCCTTCTGTTCTCCATTTGTCCCTGCATTTGACTATAAACAAATAATTTGTAAGTAAACTACTTTATTTGTTTGAAATGGAAGACTAAGCTTATTTCTTTTCTCTATTGGTTCCTTTGTGTGGGGGTGGGGGTGGGATGGGAGGCATGGGACTGGTGGTTGCTCAGCATCTGCCTTACTAGTTTAATTACGTAGCTTGAGAAAGCCACTACTATATCTCACATTTTGCGACAAAACCAATCTTATTCAAGTTCAATTATACAATGACACCCCCCCCACCCACACACACACACAAAGAGCCATGGGGATAGTAGTTTGGTATACTGTGCTGGGAATAGCTAACCCATTCACAAAATAGCATTTCACAGGTTTCCCTTAGGAAAAGGCATAATGCCAAGCCAGTAATACAAACATGAGAAGGGTAAAACATTTTGTTTCACTCTATTCATTTCAGAGCTGTCATCATCATACCAATGTGTGTGCATGTGTGTATTAGTTCAAAACTTGCAAACTTCACTAAGGCACTTTAAACATTCTAGCCAAAAATGATGGAGATTTTCACTCTGATAATGCCGGGAGGGAAGAGCTAAGACCTCTATCCCCACACACTGTGTTAAAGATCTTCTTTTGCATCTCCTTTTTTCCTCCTCACTGTGTTATAGCATTAGCCTGTCCTAACTCACTGACCTGTGGTGAAAACAGAACAGCCAAAAGCCATGTACACTCTCCCAAGTAAGGATAGAATCCAACTCCAATACATTAATGTTTCCTAAATAAGGAAAATAATAGATCGAACTCCTGTGCCAGGGGACTCCATTGTTTGCATTAAATCCTTTCTTCAAAGAAATTCAAACTAAATAGGTTATGCTATGCATGTTTCAAGTTATAGGCATAATCTACCAGTCGGTGTGAACCCACTGGAATAAACAGGAGCCATGTTCTTGCTACTTCTGTTGCACCCAAATCACAGCCAAACCAGGGGACACTTGACACCAGAAAGCTGTTGGTAAGATAGGCACATATGACCTGAAGTTACAAATGCATATGCCCTTTCTTGAATGTTGCAGAAGGAAACTTTCAGTACTTCCTTGTATGATGTCCCAGGCGACTTCAAAGCACCTGAACAAATTGCCCTGGCTTTTCCTAGCTGGGAATGGAGGTGGTAGAGGCAACCAGACTTCAGCTAGGAGGAGAAAAGCTGGCATTGCCCGCCTGGATCACTTGCAAATTGGTTACCCGGTAACCTTTGCAGTGAGACAATATGAGTTTCCATTAACCAGAATTCTACAAGAACAATGGTTTGGAGCTCATAGATTACTTGCTTCAATTTTAATAAATTGAAGCATAAAAGTGTCAGGGGGGAAAAACAAGTGAAGAAAAAGAGGTACACAGGTGAAGAAAAAGAGGAACTAATATGGATTTATTTGATCTGGCAACCTTCAAAGTGACACTTGTATAGTCCAGTTTTTGGGAACGTATGATATTCGTTCCAATGGGTTTTATTTATATTAAAATTTACAGCGAAAGGTAAATTATTTCCTTCCAGAAATTCTTAGTTCAGCTTAAGTGTCACCCAAGCTGGATTTGCAAGACATTTATATATATAATCATAATCACATGGAATTCTTATTTCACCATTACTTGTAAAATAAAGGCACCATTATATACTCGCATAAAAGAGTGCAATTATTTTGTACTGAATGGACTTTGGTGTGGTTTTAGTGGCTTTGTTTACTAAGGGGCTTCCACTCAATTCTAGTTTGGGCTTGCTTGCTAAAGATATTTCTAAGACACCTTCCCAGGTCCTTGTGACTTCCACCTGACCTCTTTTTGGATCACACCAAACTACCTGACCTCTTCAAAGTGTCCAATATTTCCAATTATGAGATATTACAGGGAGGGCATGCTAACAAGGTGGTAAACCTCTGTTGGGATCTATCACTTTAGATAGCAATGAGAGGGCTGATGCTTTGAAAGAGCATATATCCAATATCTCCCCATTTTAAGTATGTGGTGGCACCATTTTAGGTATGGGCAGTGTCATTTTAAGTATGGGCCCTGCCACTGTAGGTATGCAGTGACAATCCATGGATGCTCAAATCTGCAGATATTGAACCCATAGATACAGAGGACCCACCGTATTACATGGAGCATTCATTTATCGTCATAATCTGCAGTTGAAAACATGTTCTTTTTATTTTCACTGAATTATTGGAATTCTAGGATTCTAGTTCCACCCCAGTTCTGGACTGGACTGTGAAATTTTTTAAACAAAATCTCTACATGGACATGTTTGCACGTTTGTGTACACAATTTCCATCATGTACGCATTTTAATACATTTCCCCCATTAACTATAGCATATTTGTGCACATTTTCCAAATACTGTATGCCTATTTTTTGGATAAGCATGTTTAACTGCATATCATTCATGAGATGGAGATGTGATACTTAGGACTTATTGGAGCGCGCCCCCCCCCCAACGCTGTTCTTTTGCTGGTATAACTTTGCCGTTTTTATCCCAGCAAAAGAACTCCCATGCCACACTTACCTTATCCACATGAAAAGTCTTCCCTGGCAATGAACGAGGAAGGGAGCAGAGCTCCGTTCACTTTCTCGTTTGAAATCCTGTGTATTCTTGCAAGAAAACATAATGTGGGAAATTCAAAAATAACACTAAAAAAGTTTCAAAAAGCACAAAAACACACTTAAAAACTTACAAGTAAACTGCGGAGGGCCATAAAAAGTGTGTCACCTACCTGGATGTCATGATCTCACCCAGAAGTGTTCTGACCAGCCATTGACAGTGGAATGACCAGAGGACATTGGCGTGAGGTTTTATACACTGGCAATGCTGGCACTAAAGCACCACAGGGAATCTATTGACAGCTTAAGCCATCAATAATATAGGACAGGATCTTTACAAGACATAAACACGAAAGGGCAACGTCTTCTGATATGCACGCCCTTTTGCATTTATGTGGCATCATTATGATGCCATATTTGGTGTGTCTGATAACGTCCTTACAGTTTCATCCTGAAAACAAGACACCAAGACTATGCATGATTTTGGTAATAGCATATATACCACAAGGATAAATTCATTGGTGTGTGTGTGTGTGATCTCAGTTAATTTCTTGAGCCTGAAGTGGTAAATCCCACATCTCATGAAAACAAGTTCAGCACAAATTAACCAGCGAGGAGCAGGCCAGGAGTGCAGGGTGGGTAGAAACATAACTTATTTTTCATACACCTTTTACTAGGGCTGTCAGGTTGAATACAGGACAGCACATCTGTAACTTTAATCCTTAACAAATCTCAGAGCAGGATGAGGTACCATAAAGTTCCATCAAGCAGGATGAAGGCACTTGTTCTCTCTCACCTTCTAAACCCCAACTTTCAGCTGTATCTCTCCCCTCCTAACATAGCTATTGTCTTGCTTGTGGAGAGTGGAAGGAGGGGTGGAGAGGAGCACCTCACTCTGTTCTTGTTGCTGGGTACACAGGAAGGGTCTGGCATTTTGCTTTGTTTGTGAAAAAGTAGTTTGTATTTAGGTCATGAGGAAGCATCAGTCTTTTGGTGGAAGCTGGAGAATATATCAAGCCAGCACAGGGTAGTGGTTTGGCTATGAAAAACCAGGAGTCATAGAATCATAGAATCATACAGTTGGAAGAGACCTCAAGGGCCATCCAGTCCAAACCCTGCCATGCAGGAATACACAATCAAATCATTCCCAACAGATGGCTATCCATCCAGTCCACCCCCTGCCCCACAGGAATACACAATCAAAGCATTGCCAACAGATGACCATCCAGTGTCTGTTTAAAAACCTCCAAAGAAGGAGACTCAACCATGCTATGAGGCAGTGTATTCCACTTCCGAACAGCTCTTACTGTCAGGAAGTTCTCCCTAATGTTTAGGTGGAATCTCTTTTCCTGCAATTTGAACCCATTGTTCCATGACCTAGTCTCTGGAACCGCTGAAAACAAGGTTGCTCCATCCTCAATATGACATCCCTTCAAATATTTAAACATTACTATGACATTCCCTCTTAACCTTCTCTTCTCCAGACTAAACATGCTCAGCATTCTAAACCGCTCCTCAAAGGGTATGGTTTCTAGACCTTTCACCATTTTGGTCGCTCTCCTCTGGACACACTCCAGCTTGTCAATATCCTTCTTGAATTGTGGTGCCCAGAACTGGACACAGTATTCCAGGTGAGGTTTGACCAAAGCAAAATACAGTGGTACTATTACTTCCCTTGATCTAAACTCTATACTCCTATTAATGCACCCTAGAATCGCATTGGCTTTTTTAGCTGCTGCATCACACTGCTGACTCATGTTCAGCTTGTGGTCCACTAAGACTCCTAGATCCTTTTCGTATGTACTGCCATCAAGCCATGCGTCACCCATCGTATATCTGTGCCTTTCATTTTTAGTTCCCAAGTGTAGTATCCTACATTTCTCCCTGCTGAAATTCATTTTGTTAATATTGGCCCAGCTTTCTAATCTGTTGAGGTCATTTTGGATTCTGATCCTGTCCTCTGGGGTATTAGCTACCCCTCCTAATTGGGTGTAATCTGCAAACTTGATAAGCATACCCTCTAGTCCCTCATCCAAGTCATTGATAAAGATGTTTAATAGCACTGGCCCCAGCACAGAACCCTGTGGCACCCCACTGGTCACTTCTCTCCAGGATGAATAGGAGCCATTGGTGACTACCCTTTGGGTTCAGTTTTCTGCTTGTTCATGGAATCACACTGGGTGACCCTGGGCAAGTCAGACTCTTTCAGCCTCAGAGGAAGGCAAAGGCAAACCCCCTCTGAACAAATATCGCCAAGAAAACCCTGTGATAAGTTTGCCTTATGGTTGCCATAAATTAGAAACAACTTGAAGAGACAACAATGGCAAGGGAATATATCTGAAATTCCAACATAAGTCAGGAGAATTTGGGGTGAGGTAAATTTTGGTAGGGTCAGTTGCTGCTGTTTAAAACATTCTACTGATTAAATAGAACAATGGGTTGCAGAGGAGGAGGAGGCCATTCCTGGGAAGAATGCAAGCCAACCGAGGCCAGTACTCAACTTGGGGGCCACTCCAAGATGGCAGTCAAACTATGGAATCTGTCAGATGAGTCCCTTTAAGCATTCTTTTGCTGGTATAAAAAAAAAAACAACACCTCATTTTTTATGCCAGCAAAAGAACACCCCCCCCCTCCACTGCACTTTGCTTTCCCAGCAAAGGCTTCCCTGGCAATGAAAGAGGAAGTGAACGGAGCTCCATTCACTTCTTCTTTTGAAATCCCATGGATTATCACAAGACTTCATTGCACGGGAAATTAAAACAAACAAAAATAATGCTTAAAAAGTTTACACAAGAACCTAAACACACTAAAAAACTTACAAGTAAGCCAGGGAGGGTCATAAAAAGTACATCACTTACCTGGATGTCAAGATCTCACCAGATGTGGTTACACCAGACCGGCCATTGACTTGGGTAAGTATGAAGAAAAAAATGTGAGGTTTCACACACTGGCAATGCCAGCACAAAAACACCACGGGGACTCAATTAACGGCTTTAGCTGTCAATTAAAAAGTACGGGTTTTGGTGGGAGCATGAAAGGGTGATGTCATCTGAAATGCACACCCATTTGTGGTTATGTGGTGTCATTATAATGCTGTATTTTGTGTGTCTGATAAAGTCCTATGTCATATCTGCATCATTCTGTCACTGCAGGTTTGGCCAATGAGATCATTTATGGTCTTGCTAGGTCTTAATTCCTCTCTGAAACAGGAGTTCGTTTGTCCCTAATGATCTAACTTGCTCCATCCGGTAGAGTCCTGGAAGAGTTTTGAACAGTTCAGGAAACCTGCTACTTGTTGATCTATGTTCCGGTTTGTTTTGTGTTAGCATGGCTTCTCAGGTTCCCTTAGAAAGGTTTGGACTGTGCCCACCACAACCACTTCCATATATTTTGAGGACCATATTTCATTGTCATGAAGTGCAATCTTCTGTGCTGAAAGCTATTACCTGGCAACCACATCAGGGCAAACATTAATACCTAAATGTTTGTTTTCTCTGATGTAATACCAACTGCTACCACAGGAGGGCAAGTACAAAATATTATATTAAAACCAACATAAAGAAGTAACACGTTAATTTGAACCAGAAGCTTAAAAGTAACTTGAAAAAACAGATTTACTCTTCCCGTCCCAGTTTATAATAACAGGAAGAAGTCATATTTAAGCTATACGTATCTTGGATGAGAAAAGGAAACTT
Source organism: Gambelia wislizenii (assembly GCA_030847615.1). Taxonomy (NCBI): domain Eukaryota; kingdom Metazoa; phylum Chordata; class Lepidosauria; order Squamata; family Crotaphytidae; genus Gambelia; species Gambelia wislizenii. The sequence goes on from JAUMIR010000001.1 coordinate 37,413,110, forward strand.
TGGATCCCTTTACATTTCTTTCACATTTTAGCAAATGAAGGAAATATTCTAAAGAGCCATTTTCAGTCTGAGAAAATTATCCCATGATAGAATTTCATTGTGAGCGAAACTTTCTCCATAGAAGCAGCTGTGGAAGGGACAGCAATCCTTGCTGCATTGTATGTATGTGTGTGGTGTTTTCCTCCCAGAGATAAACATCTGATCTGAATCGCTTGTGACTGGTAAGTGAAAATCAGAACCAGAGCTAATACAGCATCTGCCAGCAGATCCCAGATCATTAACTATTGTTTACTTTCTCCTCATGTTCAGACATCATACTAGAGTGATGGAAGATATAGTCATTAATTTGGGAGCTATTTCAAGATGTTCCCATAAACACTGAATCAGTATTCTGGCAAACTGCCTACAGACATTTACTGCCAAAACTCACTTGCTTGTTTTTCTTTTCTTTTTTTCTGGTGTAGAGACACACAATTGCTGGTGTTGTTTCTGCCTTTTAATCCTTCCAACAGGCCAAATGCAGATAGATCACAAAGCAAATTCCTGATCCTCATTTTCAGCCATTTACATTCAAAGCTGTACCTGGGGGGGGGGGGAGCACTTTTTGAAATCTTCATCATAAAGCATTAAGCGATTTGTTTCTGACTTCTATCACAATGACAGCACAGGCCAAAATAGAAAAAAAAAGTTCTGGTTTTCTTTACCCTTTTGGAATCCTATTAAAATGATGGCAGGGCTGTCAGAAATAATAAGAACTGTAAGTCTTCATGCAATCAGTTATTTCCCTCTGTCCATTTTTTGTTTTGTTTTGTTTTTTTAAAGAAACAAAAAAAAGGAGAAACAGGTCTTATGAAAGGCAGTTTTAAAAGGAGCAGAGTATGCTGACCAATATCCTGTGGAATTTCATAAATGGATTTGAGTTGTCATTTCTGCACAGATCTGCTTCACATGGGCATCTGGGAGGAGGCAATTTGTATCAGGGTGTGCTGGTGTTTGGCTTACTTTTGCTTCACAGCAAAGCCATCTCAAACATTTTTTGGAGGGGGAAACAAGATGGAGGGAGTAAGTCACAGCTGACTGGAGACAGGGGATTCTAAAGAATTCTGCAAGTTTTCTGAGCACAGTGCTTGAATGCCAGTACTGCAAATCACCATGTTGCAAGTTCAATTCCACTGGGCTCAAAGTTTCACTCAGCCTTCCATCCTTTTGTAGGTCGGTAAAATGAGTACCCAGTTTGTGGGGGCAATTCGCTAACACACATTGGTAACTGCTTAATGCAGTGTAGAATGTGTAAATTGCTATTGCTTAAAACAAATTGTAAGCCGCTCTGATAGCCTTGTGGCTGAAAAGCGGGGTATAAATAACAAATATAAACTAATATAAATTGTTTACTCCATAAACAGCCCAACTTTTCTTGAAACTTTGTTTGAGAAACCTAGCTCTCCCTAGGTCAGATGCATTTAGTTGCTATCTATACCTCTGACTTCTGGTCTTCCCTTTGGCAGGTGGCAATAACTTTGTCAATTCACGCTTGCAAACACCAGGCTAGCTGGGCTAATTAAACAGGTCAAATGCTCTGTTCACTACAAGAAATCCATTCAGGTAACATGGTGGCCTGGAAACTATCACTAAAACCCTCTTCTGATTTTTAAGCTTAAGTAAATATGCAAGGATGGGAGTATGCAACCTCCCCTCCCTTGTGACTTTCCTCACATGGAAAGCAAGGGGTCTGAAAGACAGAGACTCCTCTAGGCATGGAGGGTCTTCATGAGAGCTAGAACTTAGATTGTCCAGAGTTCTGGCTTGTGTGGAACTCCTCCTTGAGTAGAGAGAGCTCTCCTCTTCAGATCAGTATATTTTCATGTGAGTAAAATTACAGTAGAGGGGAAAGGGCTATCATACTTCCTTCCTCGTGTGTTCATTTAGGCTTCATGCGGAATGAGCTTATTAAAAAAGTCTTTGCCATGCACATAACATCACAGGTGCAGCATGAGTAAAACTTTTGCTCCTAGTCCTGCTATCTGATTTTGGCCTGGGAATTAATTACTGCTGAGAAACAGGCAGGAACTGATTAGGCCATGGCGCAATCAAGGCTAGGACCATATGGTAAATAATCAAGCACAACTTTTAAACGCTATCTCGATTATTTCTTTAATTGAGATGCCCAGTCCTTGTTATCAGATTTCCCTGTAAGGAAGTCCAGGAGAATGGGTCATCTACCCTGTGCCCCAGTTTGCTGTTTAGAGCATAAAGCCTTTGAAAGAGAGGGGAAACCCCAGCAGAATGGCACAGATGTTTTTCTATTCACTATGTTATAGTAATAGGAAATAGGATTTTTTTTAAACTTGTGTTTTGAAGATCTGTTTACTGGGAAGACTCTTACCATAGGGTGTTGGGGTTGGTGTAGGAGGGCAGGGAAGGCCTACAAAATGTTAGCAGAAACCCCTTCTTTATTGTTTCGCACATGACCGCTAAGCAGTGGGAACAATCCTTGCAAATAAAACAAAACAGAAACTAATCAAAATTCTGTATTGCAGTAACATAAATTAAGTGCTTTAAAACTATGTGCTTAAACAGCCAAATCTAGTGATCTATGAAATATTTAGCAAAAGTGCTTAAAATATACACCATTCTCCTATTTTCCATGGTTTTCCTCTGTATTTACTAATCTGCTAGGCTTACTATTTGGAATAATTGAGCCATTTTAGCTAAGATGTTTTACCTCTTCTGAGGCAAACAAGGTGCTGGAAATCTGAAAAGGTGATGTCAAGTGACAGAAGAATGCTGCCCTTCCAGTCCTTCCCTCAGCCACTGAATGGCCCTGATAGCATACTTCACTGCTTAAAAGCTACTTTCAGGGTGTGTGGGGGGGGGCAGGGAATGAGGAACTACATGGAATTGTATAGGACTGTGGAAGCACAGCATTATGCTCTACCTGTTTATACTGTACTCTCCTGCCCATTTTATCCTAAGCTGACCACACTATATTGGCACCTGAGGCAGAACATTTTTCAAGCATCTCTCTGCCCTATCTTCCCAGAAAGTAAATTTTCAATTCTAATAATAATAATAATAACTACTACTACTACTACTATTAGGAGTAGTAGTCATAACTACTTTAATCCTTTCTAATTTAATACTGTTTTAAGGGGTAGGTGGGTTAGGGTACTGTTGTAATCATGGAGTTTTTATGTTGTAAGCCACCCCGATTGCGTTGCAGAGGGGTGGGATAGAAATAAATATTATTATTATTATTATTATTACCCACTGAGAGTATGGCAACCCATACTCTCTCAGACTCAGAGGAAGGCAAGGAAAAACACACAATGTTTTTGACGATGTGCATTTTCACCAGGGTTTATGCAGGAAACTACAGAGTGGTAAGATTCAAGGTTTGCTCCACATTTGAGGGGAAAACTTGTGCTGCAATCACATGGCAGGTTTTATAGTGATAAATTACACTTTAGTGCTTTTTTGTGCCCGTGGTGGGTAGTTTACACGGTGTATGGGGAAGCAGTTCTATTTTGTTGCTCTTTTTTTCCCGCATTGTGAATCAGACAGGCAAATGTGTGTGTGGGGGGGGGGGTGCCCAAGCGTTGGAGAGAAGGACAAAGGAATGCAATAGGGTCTGCCCTGGCCCCAACTCCGTGGTTAATAGCTGATTGACACTGAGCCATTGCCTTCCCCCTGCAGCTCCCTGACCCCAAATCAATATGCAGACTGAAGGTTATTTTCTCTGTGGTTAACAGCTGATTGACACTGAGCCATTGCCTCCCTCCTGTAGCTCCCTGGCCCCAAATCAAAATGCAGACACAAAGGTTTTTTTCTCCGTGGGTAACAGCTGATCGACACTGAGCCATTGCCGCCCCCCTGCAGCTCCCTGTACAGACTTCCCTTGGCACCAAAGCAAGCAGTAGACACAAAGGATTTTAAGATTTCCTGCTGGATCGCTACTGAATCTCCCTCCTGACTCCACATCTAGCCAACCCACCCCTTCATTATAAGAACCAATCACAGTGCAGCTCTGCTGCAACTGTATCAGGAAGATTGCTGGTAATTCACACAGCCCTTAGTGAAATGGTTGTTTACGCTATCAATAACGCACTACATCATGCTACTTTTCAAATAAACTGGCAAAAGTAGCGAAATCCCCTGAGACTCTATATTTAGATTTTTTTTTTACCTTCTCCACTTCTTAATGAGGCAATATTGTGGCGCGATCCATGGGAACAATGAGCAATCTTAGCGGTATATTTAGGGGAATATTTGCCCGTGTAAATGCAACCTTGGGTTTGGGGCTGTGTGGCAGCTGAGGATATGCTTCAGAGCAAAGCTGGGGTGGGACTTCCAGTGAACAGGACTCCGTTCTCAGCCCTTTATTTTATCTTATTTTTTTATTGTGCACTTATCTGGGTAAATGTATTTCTGCTTATCCAGTAATACAGTACTCTGGAGCCATGTATATTTGTTTATTTGCATGCACAACAAACAGTGGGGGGAAGGAGCAGCTCCAGCCATGCAGCCAGAAATAGTATGACATATAGGACACGTAATCACTGTAGGACCATCCTTTTACTCTGATATGGATTACAGTAGGGGATGGAAATACTCCAGTGTACAATCAGACAAGCCCAATGCCTGTGGCATTTATGGGGCCACTGCAGATCAAAGAAATACACCATGGTTACGAGGTAGGTGTAGGGTTTCCTGCCAGTGTAGACAAGCCCCCAGATAAGTGATAATATACATCAGTCAATTGCAACAATTCAGAAGTGATTCCTTGGAGGATAGTGAGTAGGTCATTTAGGTCCTCCCTTGATAGAGGTGTTTCTATAATTAATAATCTATCAATCAATCAATCACAGTTTTATTTTTCCTATCATGTTAAACTTTCCAGTTGTTGGAAAGCATCTCTACCTTCTAATTTGCACAGATATTTTACTCCCAATAAACTAGAAGAGTAAGCAATATTTTCCATAACCGACAGCAGAAGAAAATTGCTAGTAAATTAATGGATGCAATAAAATAGTATATCTTTTAAAGATCAGGACTATTTTGGGAAATTGTGTGAATTACTTCATTTCTCCACTTGGTTAATTTATTTATTTGCATTTCTGGAGTGCTGAATCTGTCACCAGATTTAAAATCCTGGGCTTAAATCTTGGAAAGCTGGGCAGGAATCCTGCATTGGGAGATGTGTTATCTGGCATGTAGCTATGTCTCTTTAGCTACAGTACATATATCTCCTGCTGCTACCCTCTCCAAACCCACCTTTTAAGCAACCTAGCCCCACTTTCCTGCACAACATAGCCACTTTCATGCTGTTGAAGAGCAGGGGGATCAGTGGAGATGTACCCAGCTATTTTCTTGTAGCTGGACATGAAACAGGTAACCACAGGGACCTCCTGACGTCTTCAGGAAGTCCATGGATGATGTCCTTGCAGTATGTCAAACTACAGGGAAATAGCTGGATGCATCTCTGTTGATCATCTTATTCTCTAATGACATGGCATGGAAACAGGGACGGTTTAACCTGTCTGCCAAATCAGCATTGGCAGGGGGCCCCGAGGTCAAGAGGGGCCCCCGTGTTGGCCTCCTTAATCTGATGAAGGAACAGCCAGGAGACAGCCGGGAGGAGCCCCCTCTTACCCTCCTCCTCCAAAAACCTCCTGCTGGCTTTTTTTAAAAAAAACAAACAAAACAGCCTCTCCAAAACTAAAGAGAAAGAGAAAGAGAAAGAGAAAGAAACAGCAGCCCTCCGTGGCAGAAGCTGGAGGGAGAGGCATGTCGGAGAGGGTAAGTGTGTGTGTGAGAGAGAGACAGGGAATTTGAGGGTTGTCTCCCTCAGAAAGGGCTTCTTTCTTTCTTTCTTTCTTTCTTTCTTTCTTTCTTTCTTTCCCATGTGCCTTCAAGTCATATGGGGGCCCCAAAGTAAAGCATTGCAGGGGGCCCCAAAATTCCTTAAACCGGCCCTGCATGGAAATGGCTTTGTTGCAGTGGGGGGAGGGGGCTACATAATTTAAAAAGCAGGTTGGGTGGATTTGGGTCACTGTACAGTCACTAAAGAATTCTGACTTCCACAGTGACCAGAAAAGCAGGTGATGATGGTGTGAGATGGATTTATGCTGTCATAAATCACTAACAGGATAGCAGCCCAGGTTTTAGACTACCACCAATATGTCTCATGAAATGTAATACAGACCTGAAAACTTCCACTTATTTATTTTCAAGGGCTATTTGCCAACAAAAATACATTTTAGATATGCCTTCCTATACAACAAATGGGTATAACTGAAGAACTGTGTGGATACTTACAGTATCCTCGCTATCTACTGAGGCTTGGTTCCAGAACTCTCAATGGTTACTCAAATCTATGGATGCTCAAATCCCATTATATGCAATGGTGTAGTAAAATGGCATCCCTTATATAAAATGGCAAATAGCAAGTTTTGTTTTGGGGATTTTTTTTCCCCTCTCCAAATATTTTCGAGCCGTGGTTGGTTGAATCTGTTGTTGCAGAACTTGTGGGTACAGTGGGCTGACTGTATTTATTATTTATTTATTATAATATTTCTATCCTACCCTCTAGCTAGAGTTCTCAGGGTGGTGTTCAATAAAACCAATAAAAAAATCAAAACAGTGTGAATAATACAAACAAACAAATAAATAAATAAATAAAATAATTTGAAAAGGCTAAAAACATATTAAACAATTTAATTCTTTAAAAAAAAGATTAAAACAGTCCAAAATAGTTTAAAAATTTTAAAACCATGCACATGCAAGGGTTAGTGTAATCCATACGAGCACTGGAATGATAGCAATGTGGGCACTCATCAGGTCTCCATGGGCAGGATGGTTTGCCATGGCAGAAAAGGCCTCCTTTTCTCAACACAATTACACTCTTTTTACCAAATACATAGGAAACATATTTTCTCAATAAGGACATAAGGAGAGCCATAATGTATCAGACCAAAGGCTATACAGTCAACCAGTCTGTCCTCAGAGTGGTCAACCAATTTCTTCTGGGAAGCCCACATTCCAATAGCACCCTCTCAAGATCCTCAGGCTATATAGTGTGTCTCATACCAGCCATTGGGAGTAGGAGCCATTGAGTGCCTTATCCTCTAATTCCCCTTTAAAGCCATCCCTGTTGGGATAATAAAACAGTGTATGTAGAATTATTTTCTTTGCTCTGTCTCAGACCTTCCACAATTTACCTTCTTTGGTCGACCTGAATTCTAGGATTGTGAAAGAAGAAAAGAGGAGTTTCCATTTCATCCATGCTCTCCACAGAATACATATTGGCCTAAATCCTATTATTAGTCCTGACTAGAGTAGACCCACTGAATCAATTTGATTTACCTAATCAGTGGCTCACCATTCAACAACTGATTCAATGTGTCCATTCTACTTGGGATTAACCCAACAGGATACTGGCCATTGTGCACTTTTGTCCTGTCCCACTGCTACCCACCTTTTTGCTAAATTAAAAAGAGACAAATATTTTAATCCTTTCCTTGCAGGAGATTTGTTTCAGCCCCTCGATCATTTTGGTTGCTTTTTCTGCTTCTCTTCCAAATCTGATTCTGCCTTACAAGGACTCAGCTAGATGTACCATCACAGCAGTGTTTATTTTCCTGCACAATATTTACTGAAGTATAATCAAAGAGTGAGAGCCAGCATGGTGTAGTGGTTGGAGCTTGGACTATAATTCTGGAGACCATGGTTCAATTCCCTGCTTCACCATGGAAACCCAGTGGGTGACCTTGGGCATGTCACACTCTCTCGGCCTCAGAGGAAAGCAAAGGCAAAAACCCTCTGAACAAATCTTGCCAAGAAAATCCCATGATGGGTTCATCTTAGGGTTGCCATAAGTCAGAAACAACTTGAAGGCACACAACGACAGCAACAATTAAAGTATCATAACCAATAAAGGAAAAAAGAAAGAGCAAAGAAGGAGGAGGAGGAGGGGGAGAAGTATATAAGATATGAACATGGGTTAGACATATACAGTAATGTAAGTTGAGAATATTTCAGAAAATACATTTTCTTGAAATTGGCATCTATAAAATAAATGTTCGTGCATAGCTAAAGCAGCAAGATCTCCTCACCATTGATCAATAGATGGTGACTGCGCTTCTTTTCCAACAGTGAAGTATATTTATTTCATTTATTTTATTTTATTCAGTTCTATCCTGCCTTTCCCCCCAAAATGGGACTCAGTTTACAACTTATTTAAAAGCAGTACTGATTTAAAACTATACAAAAGCACTGGTATATGTAAAAGTTATTTTAAAAACAATATGTATAGTTAAAACCATTTAAAATGCAGTGAAAGAGTATACAGTATTTTTTTTAAAAAAAACAGCACACCACTATAAGCCAATCACAGTCAATTTCTAAAAGCCTGACAGAATAAGAACGTTTTTACTTGCTGGTGGAAGGGGAACAAGGAGCCATCCCAGTATACTTTATATACACCCCAGTTTCCTTAGGGAGGGAGAGAGTTCCAAGGTCTGGGAGCAATATATGTCTTTTAGCAACAGGCAGGATTGAACAGTGTTGACCATCAGTTCAGTTCTGCATTGCAGGCATATAATTTAAAAGCATATGTGTATCTTAACACATGACAAAGATTTTTCTTGTATAAAATCAATACGTTGTTATACACCCAACCAGAAGTGTGTGTTTATGTAGGTGGCTAAACAACAGAGAGTTCATAATACACTGATTCCACTTGGGAAACTTAGGAAACAAGACAACATGATTTCGAACTCCAAAATCTGGGGAGAAATTCAAATGTGTGCAGTTTGAGAAACATCATGGACTTCTGCAATGAAACCTTCTTGAGTTACATACTTCGAGTTGTTCTTTTATCTTTTATTTTAATGCATCCAAGCTCCTTTTGGCAGCCTGTGAGTGCTAAAGTAAAAGGATTCCAGGCTGATAATGCCAACACATCCAAAAGAAATGTTCTGATTATTGCTTTCCTTTAGGCTGTACATTTTTTTAAAACAAGCAAAGCTGATTACTGCCCTTGGAAATATAGTTTGTTGCCTGAAGTACACATGCTAAACTTTAACACATTCCCAAGGCAGTAATGAACAAAGCAGCCCTTCCTTACAGGAAAATCCTGGACTTTCATTCCCCAGGTCCCTGAACAGTATAGAATTGAGAAGAAAAACAGGAAACACATGTGCAAACCAGATAGAACTGACCAAGATTAACTGTTTAAGAAGCCTGGATAGAAGCTTTTAAAATGAACACTCTTTGCTATCTATTTTATATCTGGATGGTGGAGTGGGAGAAGGATAATGTTTGACTGAAAAAATGTTTAACCCTCCCCAGTCTCAAAAACCTTTAGCTGGAAATTAAGATAGCTATGGAACTTGTTTCGTTCATTTAAAGTCAACAGAGTTTGGGGCTCTGTCCTTTTCTATAAAACACATACACTCTTTAAGTGCTGTCACTGGTAAAATACATAAAGTTATGATATAGCCAAAAGGCTATCTTCGTATATGTTTGTTCCCAGGCTGTTCAAATCAAGGTGGACATTTAAGCTTCCCCCCTGGGAAAAAAAAAAAAAAGAAGAAGAAAAGAATAAGAGAAAATGAGCTATCCAAAACCCAGCAGAAACTGATTTGTGTAAAATTTGTACATGCTACTTTATATACATAGATGCACATTTAGAAATAATGACTGCATTTTAAATAGTGGTACAGTGAATTGAGTCTTATTGTTACTGCCAACCAAAGTGTGCCCATTGAATCAATGGAACTTACATAAGTGTTGACATGCTAAGTTACATGCTATTCTGTTGGTCTACTCTAGTTGGGTATTAACAAAAAGATTGAGGCCAAGACTTCCCCACCGCTGAAAGTTGACTAGATGACCCGTATGCATGTTATCTCTGTTTTAATGTTGATGGACAACTTCAAGTTCTCTTTCTTACTGATTTTATTTCTTCATATATATTAGGTCTGCCAGAGTGAAAGCTGGAGTGGGCTCCTGTTCCTTAATGGTTGTGTAAAAGAGGAAATTTTAGCAGGGGATGCTTGTTGATGGCAAGCAACCCCTGCTGAAATTCCTTCTTCTACACAGCCATTAAAAGTAGAGGGGCCATTTCTAGTTTTCATCCTGACAAGGTTCTATCTGTGTGTGGGAAAGAGACACAGAGAGATAATTTTATTTTTAAATCACCTCTCAATCTGCCAGGGCCCTGATGTGATCTCTCTGGCTTTGCTTCGCAAGTTTCACAATGGATAAAACCATTTAAAACAATACATAGATAATTTTTAAAAAGCAAACTAAAACTACATCTTAAAAATAATTTTATACCACAGCAAATACAGCTAGAGTAGCTTGGGGACCAAAGGCCAAATGGAAACAGCAGTGTTTTAGCTCCCTACCAGAAGCTCAGAAGATATGGAGTCAGACTGGCTTTCTTTGGCAGGGAGTTCCAAGTTGGTAAGATTTGCTGAGGATCTCAAATTTTAGGCAGGCTCCAATGACAGCAGGCAGTTTTTCAGATATCCTGGCCCCAACTCATGCAGGGCTTTGCAGATCAAAACCAACAGCCTAAACTGAGGTCAGAAGCCAATTGGAAGCCACTGTAGTTCTTCTGATACTCTTTAAGCAGGGCACCCAACAACAGCCTTATGAGATTTTCTTTTAAATCTTTAAGCTCTTCCACTAGTCCCTTGGAACAGGAGACTGTCTGGCAGAAGCCCTTTAAATGCAAAACTAGGCTCTATATCAGGGATGGTGAACCTATGACATGCGTGTCAGCACTGGCATGCATAGCCATTTCTGATGACACGCGGCCATAGGCCTCCTCCCCCCTCCCCCACCCGCAACCTCACTACTCTCCCTAAAGTGGCGATTGGGGCTTCAAAGCCCCAGTCACCATGTTCCTCCACCCCCCACCCTCCCTAAAGTGGTGATCGGGGCTTCGAAGCCCCGGTCGCCACTTTCCTCCACCCCCACCCTCCTAAAGTGGCGATCGGGGCTTCCAAAGCCCCAGTCGCCACTTTACTCCCCCCTCCCACCCTCCCTAAAGTGGCGATCAGGGCTTCGAAGCCCTGGTCATCACTCTCCTCCACCCTCTGCAAGTAGCAGAAAGTAGAGAAGGAAACCCCACAGTCTCCCTTTGGACTGTGATGTAAGAGGGTGTAGAATTCAAAGGGTGGTGGCAGCTCAATCAAAGAAGGCACAATTAAGGGGAATTCCGAGGCAGAGGAATCCTAAGATTGCATCTCATAAGCAAAGTTCTCAGAGGCAGGTGCGCAAGCACACATTGAGGAAAAGTTGTATCACACTGCTGATTTATTATTCACTCATTCAGTTATCCACTGGACACAAAACAAGACACCTACCATAGAGCCTTCCTAGAAAATGCCTAGAGAGGCATCCTCTCTAGATATTTTCTAGGCCCTACAAGCAACTCTATGGTATTTTGAACCAGAAGTCCCATTATTTTCAATGGTGTTCGCTGTTATCTGCGGTGTTGGTATCTGTGGGGCCTCCACAGATACGGTGGTCCTACTGTATTACCCAGGAATAACCAACCCATGTCTGGTTTTGGCCAGCTGGATAAAAGGTGGTGGGTAAGATGGACAAGATTCTCAATGAACTTCAAAGCTCTGCTGTTTGATATCTTCATGATCAAACTGGAAAAAAGAAATGGTAAAAAAATTAAACCAAACGCCAAACAATGTATTTTGTTTGTACATTTAACTTTTACATAGAGAATGGGTAGGCCCAATCTCCCCAGCTGGTATCTGCTTTCCAATGGCATAACCTGCCAAAATGAATTTTCTGGCCATCTCCTTTCTTGACAGAGATGGGCATCTATTAGATTGCCTTAGAAAATGCTTTTTATGATTACTTCTGACCTTTATGCCCCCCACTCAAACTGACAACAATGTGATCTGCAATTCTCTTCTCTCATTTTCTTACAGTACAGAACCAATGACCATTCAGACAGTACTGCCTCCTCTTTGTCCACTCCAAGATATGAAGAATGATCCACCTCACCAAAAATGGCACCCCATTTGAGGGTATCTCTGGGCAAATTTTATTTGAATATGGTGGCAGTGGCTCAGGCAATGCTAGATGGTTCTCGTTACCATTTTAATATCTCACAATGCCCTAGAATGACCCCAGGTCTTTGCGGAAGATTGATAGGGTGGCTAGACTCCGCCATTTTAGACTGCTTGGTGTATTGGGTCAGGAAAAGAATATATAGGGTCAAGGAAGGCATTTGCATTGGGCATTGTAAGGACACTGGGGCTGTTTCAGGTGTTCAAGTATGGCAGCTGTTGTCACTAATTTTCTATAGTGCTTGATTCAGGGATGTAGCTCCAGGAGACCACAAAAAGAAGGCCACCGATAAGAATTCCACTCTCCCAATGGAATTTTCACTCAGTCCCAAATTTCTAGGATTGCAGTAACTTAAAATTTCATCAGAGCATTCATAAACAGAGGTCAGGCATTCAAAGAAAAGGGGCAAGCAAAATTACCAAGGAAATGCAAACACAGCAAATATGAGAGTTTTAGGTATGAACAATTTTCACTCACCCACCCTCTCCAATGCTAGAAACTGAAGATGGAATGAAATTTTAATGGGGGGGGGTCAATGTGGGGGCAATGCCTACACCTCTGGCTTGACTGTAAATAGTTTTTCTCCCACTCCACAATAGTTAAGGTATTAAGTACATTATATATTAGTAAAATGGGATAAATGTACAGTAGGACCCCTATATCTGCTGATTCATTATCCACTGATTCAGTTATCCGCAGAACTCAAAACAGCACACCTACCATAGAGTCTTCCTAGAAAATGCCTAGAAAGGCAACCTCTCTAGACGTTTTCTAGGTCCTCCAAGGCAAGTCTATGATATTTTAAACTAGAAGTCCCATTATTTTCAATGCGTTTGCTATTATCAGTGGTTTTTGGTATCTGTGGGGGGCTCCGGAACCAATCCCCCATGGATACGGGGGTCCTACTGTACTTCTTTCTCAGTGTAAGTAACAACATCCAGGATGAACACCAAAGCATTCAACATATGATATCATTGTGACGCTCCCAAAAGCAGGAAGAGAGTGCTATTAAAAAAAAAAAACAGCTCTTCTATCTTGTGGGTAAGAAGGAACTTAGAAGTGTCAAAGGAACAGCAACAGAAGTGTTAAACACAGATGGCAGCAGAAGAAAGTGGTATGTTCCTTTGGGTTTCAGTCTTCTCTCCATTGCTAAAATGTCCTCCCTAACTGCATGCTACAAATGAGGTGGCAAAGTTGTGGAGACAGACAGTGGCCCAATGCTTCTTAAAAATGGCATCTCTCCTTCATCATTTACCACTACATAGACTATTGTGTGTATGTATGTGACTTCAAGTTACCTGTCGACTTATGGCGACCCCATGAATTTCATAATGTTTTCTTAGGCAAGGAATACTCAAGAGGTGATTTTGGCAGTTCCATCCTCTGAAATATAGCCTACAGCACTTGGCATTTGTTGGCAGATCACATGCCTAGGCACCTCATTTGCCTCAGAGGAAATGAATGTGTGCCAGAAGTGGCAGTGCCAAAGACGGGAAAATGTTTCTTCATCATTCCAGGCCAGCAACTGGCTCGGACATCCAGGAAAATGCAGCTCCTACCAGGCAGTGATTTGTCCTTCCTCTTCCCCTCCCCCAAATCCAGGGCAAAAACACCTGAGTTTCCAGCAAACTCTGGAATAAACAGTGAGATTTTTTAACCCAGGTTAAAGTGGTAACACCCCAAGTTTGGTGCACAGTGGGTCCTACATCATGTGGTCTTATTGCACCAGATTTGGGGATAAGGTCATACATCAAGTGGCTTATCACGCCAAATCAAGGGTGCATATGCAGTTTTTTTTTACTATGAAACTCTCTGAATGAACTTGAGTCAGACTTTATCTCTCTCTCTTTTTCTCTTTTCCTTCTCCGTTTTCTCAGCCTGGCCTACCTCATGGGATGGTTGTAAAAATAAAATGGGGAGAACAAGAAGATCTAGGTAAGGCATCATAAGGTAATCAGTCACTTGCTCTGAGGCAAATGAAGCACCCAGATCACATGCCTGGGCACCTCAATTGCCTCAGAGCAAGTGCTGCACTCCAACACAGATGGCATCGAGGAGGGGAAAAAACATTTCCATCACCATTCTGGCTGTGAACTGGTTCGGACATCCATAGAAATGCAGCACCTGCCAGGCAGCAATCTGTCCTGCATCTCCCCACTCCACCCCCCTGGAATCCAGGAAGCTGATGAAGAACTAGAAAAGGTGGTTTGTCAGGGAGCTGACAGAGAAAGACAGTGGCAATGGACACAAGTAACCTGCAGATGTGAGAAACATGTAGCCAATCTACCCAATGTCCCAGCAGAGTAACAGGTAGCAGGGAGGCTGTGTGGTGGCTGCCAGGCAGCTACAGGGTGGGAGTCCATTCACACTTTTGTCCCTAGTGTAGACAAGCCCCTAGTCCAACACTCTTACCACACCACATTGGTTCCCAGTTAACCTAATAGCAGGCAGGGAACTGCGGTAGCTCTCCTGGTGCTCTACCCTCTGGCCAAGTGCCAAATGCATTCTGAATCTGATTTGTCCCTTTTCTCTCAGCCTCCAGCATGCTAAGCCAATGACAACACCACTGGGCCTCAAAATCTTGGCATTTCTTCCCTCCATCACAGCAAGACAGGAAAGGGAGTGGGGAGAATGGGGGTAAGTTCCCCGCTAGCTTCTGGTGGAGTTTTGTCCTGCCTAACATCAACGTGGTTGATCTCATGGGAACTGCAAGGCGCTTAACTGTACATCTAGTTTAATTCAGGTGGTTACGGATCCAAAACAGCAACATTAGCAAACACACTTAAGATTATGTCTTCATCTGTTGTGTTGAAACTTTACAGTTCTCTTCCCCTACTTCCTGACTATCCTGCTGACAATATGTTTCTCTTTCTTTGCTCATGAAGAGTCAGAAGGCAACAGAAAAGCTGTTGGATTTAGTATTCATTGGGAACCCACAGCTGTGATATCTTTCTGGACTTTTCTTAACACAATGCCCCCTGGGCACATAATCCATGCAGAAGTCCAGTAACTTCAGTGTGAGTAACATTCTTGATGGACAGTAGGAGCAATAAAACCCAGAGACCCAATTATAATTAGCTGACTAATTACTGTGAGTTTAAACCTCTGGAAAATCATTCCACCTCGGAATGGGAACATGCCAAATCTCTGCATAAAGGATTTGGCACATAACACTGAGTCATCATTTCCTCTGTATCAAGTACCCTACACATGAGGCACACATACAGAGAAACTTTGGGTAATGGTTGGCTTGGCAAAGAAGGGTTTTTGGACAAATAAAAATTCCCAAGGTCTCTGTTTATTTATATAGTTCTTGGAATAACTCTGCTTTCAAAGCAGCAGGCCAGCTGCTGAGACAGCATTCCAGCTAATATATTCCCAATGCAATCACGGCATTTTGCTTTTTTCTCATCACGATCACTGTTTTTGCTTAAGTCTCATGACTGGAATACAGGAAAATTCACATGAAGAGAGCACTGATAGTGCCACACAATCTTCTTCCTTTTAAAAACAAAATAAAACAAATCCACATCTCTTTTAGTGGAAATATGCCTACTTTCTGCAGATTTTTTTTTTGACAGAACAAAGAGTAAAAGAAAAATACTTCTTCCACACATGAGCTTCTCAGTCATGTGACTGAGTCATGTGATTGGTGCTCACTGACATTTTGACTCTTAAAGTGAATGGATCTTCAGGTGAAATTTGACAGGAATCCACAGACCCTCTTGATTTCCCCAGATCTCTCAGTAGCTTTTGCTGCTGTGCAGTCAGACCCTCATATCTTCAGGGGCTTGGTTCCTAGACTTTCTGTGATAGTAGCGAACTGCAGATAGTAGCGAACCCTATTAAAATAAAGAACTTTTGGTACAAACATACCATACAGTTGTTTTGGAGGACCTAGAAAATGCCTAGAGAGGTGTCCTTTCTAGGCATTTTCCAGCATGATTCTATAGTATAAGTCACTATTATTTCAGCTGAGAATAACTGAAACCACATATATTGGTTCTGCCAATACAGGGGAGATTATCAGATGCACTAAAAACAGTGTTATAATGATGCAAGGGGATTGCTGAAGGGCTCCCTTTTCAGATGATGTTGTTCCCCCCTTGTAATTCAGCCATCCTGCTGCTGTTCCACTAGCAGTACCTTTTATTGATGGGAGAAGCCATCAATACACCCCCCATTCTGTTTCTGTCACAGATGTTCCTGCGACTGAAAAGGTGCCCCGTTTCGCTGGTGAGATCCCAGCCTCAACAGGAGGTCCCAACCATAATATTTCCTGGTGAGATCAGGACATCAAGGTAAGTGACACACTTTTTTGAGACTTCCCTGGCTTACTTGGAAGCTTAAGGTGTGTTTTTGTGCTTGCTGTCACTTTTTCTCTTATATTTTTCTTTTTAACTTTGAATTTCCCACGCTTGCCTCTTCTCACGAGAATGGGCAGCATTTCACTCCTGGGCTGCCCTGTCGATGCTACTAAAGGTACGTCTGAAAAGTTTTGTTGTTGTGGTGTGACAGGAATGGGAGAGGGGTGGGGGAGGAGATTGTGGGACAGGGACGCTTTTTTCGTTCCTGATTATCTCCAGGGTCAGACTGTATATCAAAAGATTTCATACAAGAACATCTAGTTTATGTTGCATGTTCAGTTGTGATGCTCTTACCATTTCCTGAGTTTGACCCTGCTCCATTTAGCATGGATAAAATCTAAGGATAGATTGCACCAGTCAGTGTGAGATGGTCAATGACAGGTATTAAAACCTGGCCTTTGCCTCATAAAACCTGGTTAGATAATCCCCAAGCTGTATCCTCACAATCAAGATACTAGAGTACAGAGTAGCTCACCCACAGGGGTTCAGCATGGGTTCTGGTCTGTCACTGAGTAAGCAAGACATTTGAGGATGTTCTCCTAACTGGTATTCACCTACTCCATGCCATCACCACTGGAAGAGATTTCCTGTTTGGATTGGCTGAGGAATGAACACCTGTCATTCTGATTCTAACACAGCTAACAGATACAGTATGAGGCGGGAAGTAGTAAAGCTGAGGCTATCTTGTATCATAGTGTTACCCAAGGTGTTCTTGGAGCTTCCACAAAAATATCGAGTTTCTAATATATTGGGGAAATTAGCAGCAATTCGACTTTAGCAATGTGAAAAGGGGTCAGCAAGGGGATTTTATGCCAATTGTATACCCATATTAGCTCTGAACTGATGTACACACACACACACACACGATAAGAGTTAATGATATTTATTGAAGACTTAAAAATAATAACACCTATCACACACACATTCATATGATAAAGCATTCACACAAGACCACTAGGAATGAAAGAAGAAAGATTGACAGAAGGATACAGAGAGAGTTTCTGGAGCTATATGACACCTGTCTCATAGTCCAAAGTCTTTGGGCAGAGCGGCAGCGTAGATGGATGAAGCTGGAGTAGCTAACACAGAGAGATGTAGTGTTCCTAGGAAGAGGTTCTGCGTATGATGAAGCATGATTTTGGACTAGTATTTATACCAAAAATGAGCCCTCTGGCAAGGAAGTTTCGTGTGTTGAAACAAGAGATTCCAGGTGTCTCCAAAGATTGAACAATGAGTTTCAGGGAAGACTCCTCGGTTTGACAATAGGTGTCCCAAGATGCTAATGTGTTGCAACTACTCTTAATGTTCTGGTTATTAGATTTCAGCTGCTTCCTTAATGGCTGGGTGTGTGGTGAAAGGAAGGGGATATCTTCAGACAAAGGATTACTCCATCCACCAGTGATGGGATCAATTGTCTGTCACTTGGGTGTGTGCAAACAATGTCCTCTTGACCTCATTGTTTCCTCACAGTTTGGAATTTGTCAGTAGTTTGTCCTTTGGCCAATGCATGGCTTCCTTACAGCAAGTCCTTGATATTTTACTGCTCTCCCCTGTAAAGACCACTTCTATGTGCCAAATTATTAAGACAATTTTGGGGGTTTCTGAAGGTGGAGCTCATTAGAGGCACTAACAATATGGGAACTTCAAACTGAAAGTGGGGTTTATCCAAGTGACCCTTCACAACTGGGATTTTGGAAGGGAACTATGCTTGGTCACTGGCTCATGCATCATATTTAGGAGCTACCTTGTTATGATGGCATACTATTGTCAATTGTCTCCTCAGCATACCTGTTTTGTCTCTCAGAATTATGCCAGAATCACAGGCTGACAGCAGGTGTCTGCACCAAAATTGGTTGTTCACTTATACCAACCTGCTTTTATTTGAGAGTTCTCAAAATGCAGGGGATGAGACCAAAGCTTTTTAGCTAACCTGTTTTGATTTGACAGTTATAAAATAGAATGCACAGGCCTACCCCAAAGGGTTGTCAGCTTGCAGCTAACCTGTTTTCCAGATCCTTTTAGTTAATCAACCTGTTGCCCATTGTTCACCTCACTTAATTCATCATTACTTTGTAGCTAATGTGATAAGATGGTGAGATTTTTGTCCTTTCAGTTTAAGTTATTTTGCTATATTTAAACTAGAGGTAATATTTTGTCATCTGTTTTGTTAGCTTCTTTGAACTTCTCTCTTTGGACCAGAAATTGTAGGGGGGGCGTAATTGTCTTCCATAAAAATCATCAAATACATGTGCAATGAAACAGGAAACCAATCTGTCCACTATGTGATCATTCCCTGGTGAATTTAGACACACTATTTACACAATCAGTGCATAGCCTTATATAAAGGAACCATGAAAGGAATGCCACTGTGCCATGAAAGGAATGCCACTGTGCTGGAAGAAATGGAGTTCTGGCTGTGGGATGGCATATCTGCTAATGAAGATATCTCAATATAGTGGTGGAAGGCTTCATTACTATTCTCATCCTACCCACAACATTCTACCAGTAGCTGGGGCTAAAAAAGGCAGGAGAGGTTATGGATTCGAAAGCTCTTAGGTCCCCCCTCATTTTGCCAACATGCCCCCACAATAGGCATCTAAATTATGGAAGCTCTGGAATTGGTGCAATACATTCTCTCTTAATACAATCAATGAATGATGAAAAAAGAAAGAAACAGAAGGCAATGTAACTCTGGCCATAGGGCTTTGTATGTGGCCATTCTGGCTTTGGATGTACTGGCAGGGCTTTGGATGTGCTGGTTGTTCCACCACTGAATCTCCCCACTACCATGACTTTGGAAGGTAGAACAGACTGGATATTATGAAAATCCAAGTTGTACATTCTAAGCTAAAAAGCAACTATGAGTATACTTATACTACACAATTACAGTCAAATAGTTTGATGCCACTTTAATTGCCATGATGTCATCCTACGAATTCCTAGGCTTTGCAGTTTGATGAGGTACTTAGAACTGTCTGCAAGTGAGGTCTAATGCTCTAGGTCAGAGGAATGGAGTAGAAGGCTCTATTTGAAAATTCTGAGTATTACACCAAACTATTTATTTATTTATTTATTTAATGTCTCGCCTTCCTCCCAACACAGGATCCAAGGCAACGTACAACATTTTGAAAGCACAATACAGCCAACAAAAATGTTAATACAAAAGTTAAAACAATGGAACTAAATTTCTATTTAAGGAGATTATCAGACACAGCAAAAACTGCATCAGAAGATCATGAACCAAAATAGGTGACATTATCAGATGGTGTTGTCTTTCAGTGTTCCAGGGCTGTAGCATGGGCATGAATAAGGCATCCCTTTTTATTGGCAGCTTAGCCCTATCAATACAAAAGTGAAGCCTTGTCCACGCCAGCGCTACACCCCAGGAACAGCTGAGGACACAGATGTCTGATAATGTCACCCTTTCTATTCTTAAAAATAGTGAGCTGGATGGCTGTACAAAACTGTAGCCAATTGAGAAGGGGAAAACCAGGTAAATAGGCAAAGAAGTGTGTACGCTGTCAATTAAACTCTATGTCTATAGTCAATACACAATTCTCACACAGAGATAAGTGTATAATATATATCTATGTATAATGAAAATTAAATCCTGTTTATACAGTTGCCAAAATTCTATATGTTACACAAAAATACAAAAGAAAAATGCAATAATACAATGTGGTCAATCAACTCTTTATGATATAGAATATAGAACAATATATGCATTTAAATTGATACACAAACAACTTCAACAACTTCACTTTGGAGATTCTCTACGTTGTTTTGTGGTCATTTCTTCAGTGTGTATCTAAAATAAATATGTTGTTACAATTGAACCATGTATTATATCAAATAAAACCATTTTTATTTTAATTGTTTGTTGAGGAAATAAATGCTGAGCTCACCTCATAAAAGTAACTATTTTCATAAATCTTGTGTGCATGTGTTTTCAACAATTTCTATAAAGAAAAAAAGTTTTAATCTCAAGTATATGTATTATTGCTAATTCTAATTGTTATATAAACTGTAGGTGCAACCAATGGGCTCACCTTTATGATTTAACTGTATTTAGGAAGGAGCAATCTGTTGCTTCTTTAAATACATTCTGCAAAGTAAATGAATAGTACTTTACTATATATATTTTAAATTCATTGCCCTATATATATTTTAAATTACAACTAATGATAAATGTGAATCATTTTAAACCATACAAACTCACCTCTATGTCTACCCGAATATATTTCTTGAATATATTTCACCAAAATGTAATCCCTATGGAGTGCGTTCTCTCTGTCTAAAAAAGACAATGAGAATATTTAGTAATACTAATAGTAAATATTAAATAGTAAATATTAAATAGTAAATATTACTCTGAAGATGCCAGCCACAGATGCAGGTGAAACGTCAGAAAGAAACTATTCCAGAACACAGCCTCACAGCCTGAAAAAAAAACAAAACAAGGAAAATCTATGGATGCTGGCTGTGAAAGCCTTCGACTTCACTAATGGTTTTACTTCCCCACACATTCAAATGTTTTAAATCTCTAGTTCTGCCTATCCTGTCTATAAGGAAATATGCAGCTTTTGATAAATTCTTATCAGAAAGGAACTGAAAGAAAATCGTCACCCTGAAGTAGCAAAGGACTTAGCTGAGCTGCTGCCTGATCCTCTGTTCAGATCTTCTCAAGCCTACTATACTGTTTCAGGCAACCATACCACAGATTCAGAGGTTAAGAAATGTTACCTTTTTGGAACTATAATTTCCAGTTACCATACCACCTGGAGAATTCTGGGAGCTGTAACAAAAAAGAAACATTTTGCAGCTGGCCAATCACTAATATATCTTGTCTAGTGAGGCAAAAAGAAGCAGATTGCTCTGCAGTAAAGGCAACTCGTGGGAGCTGTGATTTGTCTTGATTGTGGTTTGTTTGTTTGTTTGTTTTTGGAGGGGGGGTTGGCAGATTGCAGGCATGTGAAGCTATCTGCATTTGCTGTGTAAATGGGCATGCCTGCAAATCAAGATGATGGCCAATTTGCCAATTTGCTGCCACAGAACAGTATCTTTAAAAAAAAAACAACTATTCCCAAGGTGCAATAGAGCAATATTTCACCTTATCAGAAAAGCAACAAACAAACCAACCCCCACTTTATCGCTTTAGCGTTTGCTCACTAAGGTGAAAAAAATACCAGGTCCAGGTGCTTGCCTTGTTAGCAAGCCCTGCCCCACGTGCTCATCCAGCCAATCAGCTTTCAGCTTCTGCTTGTATGGGAAAGTGAATCTAATCAAATTGCTTGTCCCAATGAACAGGAACGTGTGTTGTTTAAAAACTCTGGGGAAGCTTCAAGGGCTTTTCCTGTGGAGTGTATGCATATTTAGCCCCCCTCCTTCTGAATACAGTGATACAAGGTGAGATGCCATTAAGACAAGTCGTATTCTCCTCGCATTCTGTGAGGAATATTTTCGCCATTTAGACAACCCCTACAATATCTGAGTTCTTTTACCACCTGAGGCATTTGGTCCACTTTATTAGTTAAGTTAGATTATTTCATTTATTCCATTTTAAACAGTTCATTAGTCTTGTGGTGCTCGGTCTCTGAAAATAGAAAATAAAATACTGATTTAAACTAAAATACAAAAATATAAGATCGATCCAGCTTTGTAGTGTCTGCACTACTTAGAAATACTTTAAAAGTATTTTTAAGTATTTGTAAGTAGTACAGACATTACAAAGCTGTATCTGTCATGGTCAGTCAGGACTCTGAGGACTCAGAAGGCGAGGAGACTGAGCCAGTGGCAGAAGAGCTGGCTGAGTCTGAGTCTAGCCCTGAAGAACCCAGGGCTCAGCAGCCTAGCCCTCCCCCAGCTCAGGGTCCAAGCCTGGGAGACATAATGGAGCAAGAGCAAGAGGTAGAAGAGCAGGTACCTACCTTTAGCCAAAGGAGAGCAGAGAAGGCGTGGCTGCGTCGTTCCCAGAGATTAAGAGACAGAAGCTCATCAATCACCCCGCAGCTGGGAGTGGGAGCTGGGCCAACATAAGCAGCTGGGGGAGGCTGAGTTCCTTGTTTCAGGCAGTCTGCATTACCTGGAGGAAGCCTCTGCCTGTGACTCTCCTGGAACCTTGCTATCTTGAGACTTTGGATATCTTGACCTTGGACTGCCTTCGTTGACCCACCTGCCGGAACCCTTTTGACCTTGGACTGCCTCTTCGTTCTGCACTCTCTCTGTGTGTACTTCTGACCCTGTAGGACTGCTACTGACAACACCAGGTACTGTGCTTTTCAACTGGGTTGTTGCCGAGCCGGGCTCCTTGTCAGCTATTGAGTTGGCTTCTTGACAGTATCAATTTTATATTTACTACCTCTCCAGCGAATTATTTACTACCTCTCCAGCAAATTACAGACCTATCTCGCTACTTAATGTTGATTATAAAAGTTTTGTTAGTATTTTAGCAGAGAGATTAAAGAAAGTTCTAGTTAAGTGGATTCAAGAAGATCAAAATGGCTTTCTCCCAAATAGACAGGCAAAAAATAATATTAGATCTCTACTGAATATAATCAAATTATATGATAAAAATATTGAAAAGAAGCTAGCTATACTTATGGATGCTGAGAAAGCCTTCGACAATGTGAGATGGGAGTTTTTATTTGCAGTTCTAAGAAAGATGAATATAGGAGATGTGTTTTTGAAATGGATTCAAAGTGTATATAAAGAACAAGTGGCACAGATAATTGTGAATGGAGAAAAGACCAAAGATTGTAGAATAGCAAGAGGTACGAGACAGGAGTGTCCACTCTCTCCCCTTCTCTTTATTCTTACATTAGAAATATTGACTAGGAAAATTAATGCAGATATGGAAATCAAGGGACCAAAACTTCAAAAATTCGAATATAAATATAAGTCCTTCGCTGATGATTTAATTTTTTTCCTGGATAACCCAAATGATAGTATTCTCAGATTGGTGGAGATAATTGAGGAATATGGATCAGTGGCAGGTCTAATTATTAATAAAGAAAAGACCATTATATTAACAAAGAATATGAGTATTAAAGAAGAACAGGAACTGGTGAATTTATCAAAATGTAAAATAGAAAAAAAAATCAAAATATTTGGGAATAAATATAACAACTAAGAATTTAGATTTATATAATAATAATTATGGAAGACTATGGATTAAGATTAAGGAAGATTTGAAAAGGTGGAAAAACTTACACTTATCTTTACTAGGCAGAATAAATACAGTGAAAATGAATATCTTACCAAGGTTAATGTATCTCTTTCAAAACCTTCCAATAATATATAATTCTACACCATTTAATGATTGGAACAAAGAGCTGGCCAAATTTATATGGGCGGGAAAAAGGCCTAGGATTCGAAGAAAAACGCTTTGTGATACAAAAGAAAGAGGTGGATTAGGACTGCCAGATCTTGAGGTTTATTATAACGCAAGTTGTTTAATATGGGTGTTGGATTGGATACATTTGGAAAACCCAAGGTTGCTTCAATTAGAAGGTTTCAACCTTAGATTTGGAATTCATGCATATGTGGCATAATAAAATGGCAGTACACAAAGAATTTAAACATCACTTCATAAGAAGAGCATTAATTAGAGTTTGGGAGAAATACAAAGGAGTGTTATATTCAAAAATGCCATTATGGGTGTCCAATCATGAGGCATTTTACAGGAGAGAGAGTCTTTTCCAAGAACGATGGTTGACATACAAAAAGATTCTGAAAAATAAGGAAACACTCTTGGAAATGAAAACGCAAGAAGAGTAAAAGATAGAGGGGATCAATTGTCATTGGTTCCTTTATAGGCAACTGCGGGAAAAATTTAGAATAGATATGAAGTTGTCAGGCATCTCATCAGAAAAAACAGAATTTGATAAAATAATACAAGGCGACAAAAAGAAAATGATATCCAAAATATATAATTTTTTACTGAAATTAAAATTAGAACAAGAGGTAATTAAACCATACATGGTAAAGTAGGCACAGTATATAGGCCATGAAATCCAACTAGAGAACTGGGAAACAACTTGGATCAAGAATATAAAATTTACTAAGAGTCTTACATTAAGAGAAAATTTCTATAAAATAATGAACTTATGGTACTTAACACTGGAAAAGCTGGCAAAAATTTATAAAAATATCCCTGACAATTGTTGGAAGTGCGGGAAAACTAAGGGCACATATTTCCATGTGTGGTGGAATTGTCAAGAAATCCATAAATATTGGAAGAAGATACATAACTTGATAACAGGAACATTGGAAATAAATTATCCAATGGAACCAGAGATCTATTTATTAAATATGTTGCATAACGTAGATACAGAGAGTAGAAGGAAATATGGGAGAATTATTCTTTATGCTGTATCGGCAGCCAGACTGGTTTTGGCTAAAAACTGGAAAAAAGACAAAATTCCTTCGGTTAGTGAATGGTGTGTAAGATTATTTGAAATACAAGAAATGGATAAACTGTCTGTAATATTAGATGACAGAAGTCCAAAGAGGAGTATTGAAGTATGGCAGGATATAACTCCATTATGGAGAGAGAACTGGGGTGATAAGTTAGTAAAGAATTTAGATATTGGAATATAACGAAGATGTTGGAGGAAATATTAAACAGATCATATGTTGTTGGGGGTTGAGAGGTACAGTAAGTAAACCAGTAGTTATAAATCGTCAAAAAGAAAAAGGGACATCTGAAGTCACGGGGGGTGTGGGTGTCAGGTTTTAGTTTTTATATGGTGTCTGTGTCCTAGTCTTTGTAGATTGATGTTTTATATGTTGTCTGGGAAGTGTTTGTTACTTAATAAAGATTTTTTTTATTTTTTTTTAAAAAAGAAATACTTAAAAATATCCCAGAGATTGAACTGGGATTTTCTATGTACAGAGCATGTGCCTGTCAGGAAGCTACAACCCTCCTTCCATATCACATGACAGTGCAGAAGAACTGTAACTGGATAGTTAAAAATTATCAGCAGTCTCCCTTTTCACATGAGGCCATCATAGCACCTATGAATTGAGTGTAAAAACCTCTCTCTCAAAATTTGCAAAGTTACTATTTCATTCAAAGTCTCACCATGTCCTTGTTTCATATTAAGAACATCCTTGCTTTATTGGTATGGAAAACAGGCACGCAAGATGTTAGGTAACTCACCCACATTCAAAGGGGAGAGGTATGCCAGGGTTGTGGGAAGACAGTGCTGTTCCTGACTTCCCACTTTTATATGTTTTCTTTTATTAGATTGCAGGGCAAGTCATAAGACCGCAAACACATAAAAATGCTCTGGCAATGCATTTTAATGAAAAAAGATGGAGAAGCAATGAGATTTGAAACAAGCAATGAGGTTTGAAACAAACAATGATTCAATCATTTGTGATGACTTATGGCAGTAACATGCACAATGAAAACTCAGAAGGCCTGTGCATATGGTTATAATAACAAGAATCTATCACACAACCCTAAACTCAGAGTATCTCTGATACCGCTGTAGTGTAATCCATCACAGAGCAAACAGGCATAAACACCACTGGTAATTAATTATGGTTGGGCCAAGTTTAAGTCAACCAGTATTGCTGAGAGTACCGTGTTTTTCTTTTACTATTAGATCCATCCATCACAATAATCTGGAGGAATGAATATTACTTTCTGTTTAAAGAAGTTTATTTAGCTAAGTGCAGGTGGTGTGATTCAACACAGCATCACACAAGAAGTGGAAAGGGCTCTGAAACAAAGATGCTATGGCTTTGCTCCCAGTTTGTATGAAATCAAGAAGCAATTTTAAAAAAACGCAAATCAATAAAACTTATTTTAAAAAAAACAAACAACAATGAAGCACAATTTATTTCATAGGACACCATCTTGTACAGTAAAATGAATGAGACATCTGATGGGTAGAATAAAAATTCTCCTGTCAAATATTATGCAGCACAGACACAATAATACCAAAGTAAGGAGCTCCCCTTTATGAAGCTTCATAAATAATGCTTAATGAATATCAGTAATATCGAAGTATAGGCTCCCTCAGTGACACCCTGTTTATATAGATGACCTGGTTTCTCTAGAGTGAGCTAGAGATTTGTCAGAAACTCTTCTCATCCAGGTTCCCTGGAATTTTGAAGGAAATTATCAGACTCTTAAAAACAAAACAAAACAAAAACAAAAACAAGGAGCTCACGAGAACGTCATTGTACCTCCAGAGCGTCATTGACCTCCTCTCATGCTCCTTCCATTCTCCCTGCATGCTGGAGCAATGGAAAAGGCACCACTTTTCATTAGTCAGAACGGAGGGCAAGTGGAGAAATCACAAGAGGAGGATGACATTGTGCAGTAATGGGACCCTTTGGCGGTACAGTGACATCGTTCTTGCAAGCTCCTTGGGGTTTTTTAAAGCATCTGATAATCTTCTGAATTACTTGGTGTTGTTCACAAACCAGACTGATAAATTTAGAGTTTTCCATTGTTCTATTTTTACTTAGTTTTGTTTTTATGTAATAATAATAACAATAACAATAGTAGTTATTACTTACCTGCCTCTCCCTGTGGAATGACGTGGGGAACAACACATCAACACATAAACATAATATTAGTTTAAAACATATCAGTTAAAATGTATTCATTTTTTAAAAAACAAGTCAAACTAAGACATTTTAAAACAATCAGTACACAGTTAAAAATTCACAATTTAGAATAATCTGGATAGGCCTGCCGGAAGAGTACTATGCATAGTACTATGTAGAGTACTATGCATAGTACTATGTAGAGTACTATGCATAGTACTATGTAGAGTACTATGTATTTCTGCAATTTTCAGTTCTGATGAAGGCATGTTCTGAAACGCTAAAAAAAGGCAATCCTCTGGGTACTGATTAAACACTAGGTTAGTGAAAATCTCTTGACTCAGTAGTTTTCTCCAAGTCTCACATTCATTTTCTTCTGTCCTTGTTTTGATTTTGGCTGTGAGATTTTACTTCCTGCACTGACATTTGAGCCCATTATTACACATTTTCCCTTATTTCTATGATTATTTGAGCAATTTACTTAATTTGTGTCATGCTTCACCATTGATTAAACTAGTGGTTCTCAATCTTTGGGCCTCCAGAAATTTTGGATGTCTGTTCCCAGAAGGTCCAGCCAACAGGAGCAGTGATAAAGGATAATGGGAGCCGAAGTCCATAATATCTGGAAAAAATTGAGAACCACTGGACTAAAATATGTTTTTCTGTATTTGTAATTATGCAGATTTTTAGCCATTTGTATTTTAAAATATGTGCATTGCTTTCTGCACTCTTTATTATTGTTATTATTTGAAACATACTGTCAGCCTCACAAATGTGTGCACACTCCAGTTCAGGTGTGCAAACACCCCCCCCCACCGCACCCCCAAAAGGAGTATATACAGAAGATCTCCACAATCTGTGAAATGATGGGAGCAGGTGAAAGGCCCTCCCTCCATCCCAACTGCTACCACCCTGCCCTTGGGGGGAGAGAAGAAGAGGCAGGCAGAACTCCATCAAGTCTGGGCCCAGAAACAGGTGAAAGACCCTCCCTCCATCCCAACTGCCACCACTCTGCCCTTGGTGGGAGAGAAGAACAGCAGTATCTGTTGGGTTTAATCCCTACCCCCACTGCCATTCCCTTTTCCTCATTTTGTCATGTCTTATTTAGATTGTAAGCTTGAGGGCAGGGAACTGTTAAATTGACCATTTGTAAGCCGCTCTGATAGCCTTTATGGCTGAAAAGCGGGGTATAAATACAATAAACAAATAAATAACATCCCTAGGGAACAACGTAGTCTTAATCCACGATCAAAAGAGAATGTGAAAGGAACAAAATTTTCTTAAATGTTGACTGTTGTTGTTGTTGTTGTATGCCTTCAGGCCATTTCTGACTTATGTCACAAGGTTTTCTTGAAGGGGTTTGCCATTGCCTTCCTCTGAGGCCGAGACAGTGTGACTTGCCCAGGGTCACCCAGTGGGTTTCCATGGCTGAAGGTAGATTCAAACCCTAGTCTCCAGAGTCCAACGCTCAAACCACTACACCACACTGGCTTTCTTGATATCAATACCGGAGGATATAACTGTTGTTATATCATACACATATACACATCTGGGACAGTAATTAAGCTGGGGGTGGGGGGGAGGTACTATTGGCTACAATGGGAACTTCTTTTAAGAAAACAGAATTGTTATGAGGGACGATGGCTGCAGTGAATTACACTGCAGACTGGAGGCCAAGGCCAAGACCAGAAGAACAGACTGGTGGCTCTATAGGCATGATATGAAGAAACAGAAGACAGCATCACTTTGTTTTAAGTAGAGAGTGAGTACAGGATGAAATGGCTACAAGCAAACCATCATCAGTAAATGGTTTTAGAAAAAGCAATTCTAGCGATAAAAGGCAGGGAGCAGGGTTACATGTTAAAAGAAATATCTTGCGAACATTAATCACCACATTCCAACTCTCAAAATTTCACTGTCCTTATGAATACTTTTCACTTTCCTCAAAAATCTCACCATTTCACGAGAGGTGTACCCACAGTATAGCACTTTGATACCATTTCAGCCATCATGGCTACATCCTATGGAACGCATCCTATGGGTTCCCAGGGTTTATAGTTTGTCAAAATATTAAAAATTCTTTGCCAGAGGGCTGTAATGTTCAGAGGTCAGAGGAGTGGGCGAGAGAATTCTAGCAGAGAATTCTAAGTACTTCAAACTCCATTAATTAATGGAGTAGAGCCAAAGCAACTAAAGTGATATCAAGTTGCTATCATTGTGCAGTGTAGGTGCACCACTGAAGAGAAACCTACAAATTCATCTCAGTCTTTCAAGGTTTGTGAAGCCAGTGATGAACTAAAGTCTCATGGAAAGACCCATCAAGGTGGATGGAAATTCCTTTCAGGATGATGATGATAATGATGATTTCTTAACCACTTCTCCCCATGGACTGAGGTGGGGAACAGTGACAGACTAAAATACAATACATAACAACAGTTAAAAACACATAACATATTCCTATCCTTCCTTCCTGCAGCTTTCCCCATTTCTTTTAAAAAACAACAAGGAGATGTGCATTCCTACTCATTAGGACAAGCGAGTTGATTTGATTCACTTGCCCAAATGACAGGAAGCACAAACCTGATTGGTCAGATGAGCGCAGGGGATGGGGCCTGCCAACAAGGCAAGTGCCTGCAGCCTCCACCCCCCCAAGTGATTGTGGATGGGTAAGGGAGGAGGACAGCTGTCATTCTCATCCCCACCCCAGCCCCTCCTGCTGCTGCTACCACCACCGTGGGCATAAGAGAAGGGAGGAGGGCTCCCTCCTCCTCTTTCTTCTCTGGCTCTCTCACCCTCTTCTCCCTTCCTCTGTTTCCTTGCCATCACCGCCACCTGCCCACCTCTGCAGAACCAAGGAAGGGGGGAGAGGTATCTCGGCCTCTTCTCTCTTTCTCAGCTGTCATCCGGGATGCAAAGCTTATGGGGGCAGCTTGGGATATCACCACCATTAAGACAAGTCGCAGCTGCTGTGATTTGCTATTACTCCGAGACACTACGGTTCCCCCCCCCTCATATAGGCGGGGCCTGGGTGACAGTTACCAGCCTAGCCCTGGAGTAAATGTCTCCCAGGGGGGCTGAGTATATGGGGTGGATTATACAGAAGGAAACTTGGGGGGGGGTAGCTTTAGAGCAGGGGACAAAGCCCAGAGGGGGTGAAACTTGCCCACGGATACCCATGGGCTAAAATAGGTCCACAGTCTATTGGTTCACCTTGTCTTCCTTAGAATCAAAGTAGAATTCAGCACAAATTCTGTGCTGGATTTCCCCTATTGTGTCGTCTGTTCCATTATCCTCAGGTTGGTCACCCTTTTCCTTTTCTGAAAACACTGAGGCAAAGAAGGTGTCGAGCAATTCTGTCTTTTCTCTGTCTCCTGTTAGCATTTTGCCATTTTCTCTGCATAGTGGCCCTACCATTTCCTTCTTCCTCCTTTTGCTGCGGACATACAACCCCCCCTTTTTTATTGTTCTTAACCTCTCTAGCAATCCTGAGCTCATTCTGCACTTTAGCTTTTCTGACTTTACTCCTACACGTGTTCGCTATCTGTTTGAATTATTCTTTGGTTTCCCCCTTTTTCCATTTCCTATACATGTTCCATTTAAAACTTAGCTCTGTTGAAAGTTCTTTAGCGGTTTGCAGTTGTCTGACCAACCACTGTATACCTTTAGGTGGGCAATGAATGTTAATTTATTTTGGTGGGACTTCTGAAACATTTCTTTTAGCTGAGTTGTGCTGCTATTTAGAACTGTCATGTTTAATTTGTTATATTACTTTGTTTGTTGCTGCATTCTGTTTTTTAAGGGATATTGTAAGCCTCCTTATGTATATTCGACATAAATTAAGTAAAACACTACCACCACCATCCTGGGAGAAAAATAAAGGCGTCCACCATCTATCAGGAGATCTAAGGATACTTTGATTTTGGCCAAGACTTTGAAACAGGTAGAAGTGAAAGAAGGATCAGGGAAATGGACTCAATGAATCCCCCCTCCTTTATTTGTTTGAGACAAAGGTTCTTGTTTATCTCCGTCCTAGCAATAACAAAGCAGATAGTGCCCCTTCAGAAGAAAGCAAACCTTTGATTAAGTACAGTCCTATCCGCCAAAAATCTGAATTTCAGACAGTTTTCAAGTCACTTTGTTGAAAAAAACCAACCTTAAATTAAATCTCTCAGTTCAGCTCACAAGAATTAGATTCATATTTAATAAGCCTTCAGACCTATAAAGTTTCCCAAGCTGTAGCCAAGGGCTTCAGACCTAAAGAGATTCATCGCGTCATCCTCTATGATTATGAGTCCTTCTGGCCAAGAAAGAGTTTTCCAGGGTGGGTGCAGTCATAAAATGATATTACGCAGGAAGAAGCAGTTGCAAGATTACCATAATCATAGAGTGTCAGTCGTTGGCTTGTTCAGTGGAGCCCGCATCTATATCAATGTTGAAACTATATGGGGAGGCATGAACTTTATACCACATAGATTTCAAAATAAAACAAAACATTCTGTCTTATGTGTTCAAATTATCTATGATCATACTGCAGCCAAGCAGCACTAGACCTTACAGAAAGTTACCCCACTGTTTGCTTTCTAGGGGCTTGTCTAGACAAGAAGATATAATGTGGATTGCTGCACATTAATGCAAATTCACAGCAGTGTTCATTTGTCTCCACAGTCCTTTGGCAAAATCACTGGTATGCGAAGCTATCCATGTTTGAAGTGCACGCACAGCCATGCCTGCAAATCAAGATGGTGGCTGAGAGTGCATTACTAGCATTATTACTCTCCCCAAGTTGTCGCTGCTGCACAGTACTTTTT
This sequence comes from Gambelia wislizenii, assembly GCA_030847615.1. Classification (NCBI taxonomy): domain Eukaryota; kingdom Metazoa; phylum Chordata; class Lepidosauria; order Squamata; family Crotaphytidae; genus Gambelia; species Gambelia wislizenii. The sequence goes on from JAUMIR010000001.1 coordinate 37,444,950, forward strand.
TTTTTAAAAAAAACCCTGTACATCAAAGTGACCTTCCACTTGAAAAAGCTGTTTGGTTGTCCCAGTGCAGCAAAAAAGCACATGATCAATAATGTGAAACTCCAAAATGATGCTTCTGGCCACTTCATTGCTGGCAAGGCTACCCCCTGTGCATGTCCAACCAATCAGCTTTCCACTTCTGCCCTCACCAAGAATGCGCTACACTGCAAATCAAATGTCCAAACGAGCAGGGATGTACATTTCCATGGATTATTTTAAAAACCTCAAAAAAAGCCACAATGGCTTTCCCCCTGCAGTTTTGGAGGTTTTGGCCCTCCTCCTTCTGAATACGGAAAATCTCGGTCAGATCTTGTTGAGAAAAATGGAATTCTCTGTGAATTCTATTAGGATTATTTTCACCATCTAGACAACCCCTAGGCCTGTTTGTGGACAAAATCACCTTCTGAAATTATACCAATAGCAATAGCATTTATGTTTCTATACTGCTTATCAGTGCAAAGTGCTCCCTAAGTGGTTTACAATGTGTTAGCTAATTGTCCCCCAACAAGCTGGATACTCATTTTACCAGCCTACGGAAGGATAGAAGGCTGAGTCAACCCAGAGTCCTGTAGGATTGAACACACGGCTTGTGGCTGCCCTACTGGCATTTAACCACTGTGCCACCAGGGCTCCTGAAATTGTCTTAATTGTATTAATGGGCAGAGAAATGGAGAAGACCTTCTTGCCAGATTTCTTCAGCAGGAGGCGAAAGTCTCCAACTACTTATCTGGTATGCAGCTCACCATTTGCAGTGGTAATAGCACAGTTTCTTTTGTGGTTGTTTTTCCTGTTGATGTTGTTGCTTTCAGTGTGACAGTGGCAGCAACTGTGCTTATAGTCTGATGACCTATTTGTACCTTTTACAGTCCTAGACCAAGCATCATTACAGGGTATTGTAGAGCATAATACTAAATGTACTATGCGCCCCCCACCAAAATATTGGAAATTATTTTGAGCAAAATTTGCAAAGTTTCCTTCACATCCTATCAAATGAAAAGGGAAAGGGGGAAAAGTAGTATTATTTTCAGCTCAGCTCTATGTCCACAAAGGAACTTGAACAGGAAAGTTGCATTCAGAGCCAGATTAAGACAAGCCAAGTTTAAAACTATGTCAGATTTAAGAAACCCTACTCTAATATGTTTTTGAGTCCTTCTGTTTAGTATTCACAAGTCCCTCTTAATCTGAAGCCCTAAAACTATAGTTTTTGCTTAGCTTGTGCATAAATTCAGTGCTGGTTGTATCAGCAATATTTGCACCTTCGCCTCACTCTGCTTTCTTACATTCGAACTTTGGTGGGAGGAGGCTAGAGAAATGACTGTTGTATCTAGAGAGGAAAGGGCATTTAGCGCAGGGAAAGGCAACATAGGGCTTGTCTAGATGAGAAGATATCATATGGATTGCTGAGCATTAATGCATATTCGCAGCAGCATTCATTTGTCTCCACGGTCCTTTTGCAAAATTGCTGGTATGCGAAGCTATCCATGTTTGAAGTGCACATGTAGCCATGCCTGTGAATGAAGATGGTCGCCGAGAGTGAATTACTCACGTTATTATTCTCTACAAGTTGTCACCACTGCACAGTATTTGTTTAAATTGTAAATCAAAGATGCACAAGTGTGACCTTCTGCTTAAAAAAAGCTGGTTTGATCACCTCAGCGCAGCAAAAAAGTGCACAATCAATAATGTGAAACTCCAAAATAGCACGTCCAGCCACTTCATTGCTGGCAAGCCCACCCCCACGCAAGTCCAACCAATCAGCTTTTCACTTCTGCTCTCACCAAGAATGTGTAGCAATGTGAACCAGATGTCCAAATGAGCAGCAATGCATATTTACTCACATTATTAAAAAAAACAAACCACACAGTAAATTGAGTTTTTGCCCGTCCTCCTTCTGTGAATCTGTGAATCTCAGTCAGATCTTGTTGGGACAAAAGGTATTATCTGTGAATTCTATTAGGATTATTTTCGTTGTCGAGACAACCCCATAGAATTAGAAGGCCACATGTGCTGGGCATCACAGTTCCCAGTTGCTGCAGCCCCTGGATCACAGCTGCCAATTGTGTCATGCTACTAAAAATCAGTGGTTGCAGAATTGGGGGAACCCCCCCCCCACTATTTGGGACATTCTAAAAAAAGTCACTGTGCCCTGACAACTATCAGGGTACTATGGTGCGGAAGGGTGCTCTAGCAATTGCTGTTGAATTTCAGTGACAGCTGTAGTGGTGGTAGGAAATGCAGCAGCAGGAGGAGGAGCCTTGGTTGGCTTTCATTGTGGTCCCTTAGCTCTGGGAACTGAACACTGAAGCATTGATTTAATGTAACATATGAAAATTGTTAAGCATATGAAAATCAGGAGAGCCAGCATAGTGTAGTGGTGTGAGTGCTGAACTAGAATTCTAGAAAACCTGGGTTTAAATCCCTGCTCAGCCATGGAAAACCATGGATGGTCTTGGGCAAGTCACACTCTCTCAGTCTAAAAAGGAGGCAATGGCAAACCATCTCTGAACAATTCTTGCCAAGAAAACACTGTGATAGGTTTGCTTAGGGTCACCATAAATTGCGAGTGACTTGAAGACGCATAACCACAGCAATAGCAACAACATGAAAATTGCTAGTTCTGTCACAGATTTTTTAAAAATATATATATTGAATTTGGGTATATTCTCATGAACTGTACAGGACTTTGTGACTATGAGAAAAAAGCTGCTTGCATTGATATTCATCCCTTTCTGCCCATGGGTAGACAAATTATTTACATCCTTTAGCACATGGTCCACAGCGCAATTTCAAACAAAACCCCCAAAGTGCTCATATATCAACTGAAGTAGCAGCTTCAAGCATGCCGCTGGTAAAAAGGAAAAAAAAAAAAATCCAGTTGGTGCTTGTTTTTCCCCAACTACTCAGATTTCTCCTAGCAATGACTCTCAGGCATTCACAGCATGATGTTCTGCTTTCCAAAGCTTTTAAAAGTATGCAAGGTATCATATTAGCCTGTATTGCTTTCTGTTTACACAAGGTATATGGCAGTAAAATGTCTTCAATTTGGTGAAAGTTGCCCATGCCTGACTAAATTTGTGAATGCCTAACAAAGTATCTTCTGGTTCGCTTTTGGGAGATGTGCAAGAACATGCTGGCAATTACACATTTTGATTACTGTCTGCATTTTCATTCAGAAAACTAGTATGGAATGTCACACTTTCCTAGGTGTATACTGACAGCACAGCTGTGAAGTGATATGTTGCAAATAACATGTTATTTTGGAGAGCAATGTGTGGGGAACATAGGAAGCTCCTATATTCTGAGTCAGACCATTGGTCCGTCTTGCTCTGTATTCTCAACACTAATTGGCAGCGGCTCTCCAAGGTAGGTTTTTCTAGCCCTGTTTGGAGATGCCAGATATTTGAACCTAGGAGATTGACAGATGCGTTAAAAATGGTGTTACATGAATGCCAGGAGATCGCAAAAGGGCTCTCTTATCAGACAACGTTGTTCCCCCTTCATTATGCACCCGTTCTGCTGCCGTTCCATCGGCGCTACTTTTTATTGATGGGAGAAGCTGTCAATAGATCCCCTGTTCTGTTTCTGTCATGGATGTTCCTGTGAGTGAAAAGGTGCCCCGTGGTGAGATCCCAGCGTCAATGGGAGGTCCCTGCCAGAACATTTTTTGGGTGAGATTGGGACATCCAGGTAAGTGACACACTTTTTATGACCCTCCCCAGGATATTTGAACATTTTAAAGTGTGTTTTTCTGCTTGCTGTCACTTTTTTCTGTTCTTTTTATTTTTATTTTTATTCTTGAATTTCCCGCACTTGTGTCTTCTCACAAGAATCCGTGGGATTTCGATCCAGGAAATGAAGGGAGCTCCGTTAGTGCTCCGTTCACTCCTGGGATGTGTTTTTCATGGAAGAGAAGGTAAGTGTGATGGGGAGGGTGATTGTTGTGTGACAGGGACAGGGTTGGGAGTAGAGGTTGGGGGAAAGGAACACTATTTTCATTCCTGTCTGATAATCTCCCTAGAACCTTCTGCATACAGAACATGTGTTCTACTAATGTGTGCTAGATTTTCCCTTTATTAAAATCAGTGGTCCTTATTCTTGGGCCCTAAGTAGCATTGTTCTTGCATTCTGAACCTGTTCATCTGGTGTTAAGAAACCAGTGACACAAAATCACCCCTACAGTAAAGACGACCAACAGGTTGTAAAGCCCAGGGAAACAAGCCTGGCCATTCTTCCCAAATTTCTCACAGACCTCTAGAAATCCAAATGCAAATGTTAGCCCAGTTACCCAAGACTTGTAAAGAAGATTTGGAAAGATTTGTTGGTTGTTGTATGTATTTTTCAGCCATTGACATGAATAGACCCAGCTAGAAGAGACCAATTGAATGAATGGGAGTTACATTTATTCAATGAGCCTATGTTTGGAAGGCCTACAGAGATTATCCAGGCCATAATATTTGCTGCTGAGATCGTGTGTAAGAGAAACAACAGATTCCAAGTGATCAATGTATTTGGCGTGAAGGTAATGTCTGGCTTACAGAGAACAGAGCTATCTGTAGACTCAGCATGGCCAGACGGTTTATGTCAAAATAAATGTAAAAAGCTCCATCTGAGCTTTTTTTTTTTTTACCACCTCCTTTTTCCTTCTTCAATGAAATATTTGATTATCTAAGCCTGTTCCCACAGTTCTTGAAGATAAACAGCTCCTGATGTCATTGCGGAGGATTCTATTTTCAGAAAGTTGTATTTATTGCTAAGTGGTTTTAATGTGGATCCGTTGGCATAAATATTTAGATATGTGAATGCTCATCCTGCCCAGGCTGTTCCGATAAGCAGAACTCAGCTGTGACTCCAGCTCTGCGACATGACTCTGTTTAAGAAGGTTGACTATTCCTGAACTCTTGTTCATAATGCACTCATTGTGCTTATACCCAGGAGATGTTTATAGAAAGGGACCTGGGGGGGGGATGCACTCTAGCTTGCCAGAAAAATATCCAAATGCCCCCTTTAATCATCTGGAGTTGACAGGGTGCAGCTATCCAAAGTCCACTTTTCTTAATAGAATCACAGGTTTGTTTAAGTGTAAGCAGGTCTGTAACACTACCTATAGTAGACAGGGCCTGCTGAATGGGTCTAGGCCAGGCTTTCTCAACCTTTGTATCCTGGAGAAATCCTCGAAATAATTTTCAGGTCTCAGGGATCCCCTGCATAAGCATTATTCCATATACTGCTATTGCTTTTCCCCCACAATCACAATCTCTTGAGGAACCCCTAGCAACCTCTTGGGGGAATTCTAGGGTTCCAGGGAACCCTGATTGAGAAACACTGGTCTAGGCAGTACTCTGCTGCTGGAATTATGCAAGCTCAACCATATGAAATGCCTGGATGAAGAACTCCTTGAGTCTGAGCAGGTTATAAGAGATAAAGATTAGATTATCACCACCACCACAACCACACTATTCGATTAACTTTTATTTCTTTCAACTATACCACATTCCAGGAGCATTGCTTCCTTTGCATGGACAGTGTCTATCCAGGGACAGATTATTAATGGTTTGATCGGTGCAATAGACCAATTGCTGTGGGAAAAGATTATAGCCTGCTTTCCCTTCTCCTCTAGTTGCTTCCTGAATCTCAAGATGTGTTGGCTACCTGTAACATTTTGTCTGTTGCAAGAGTAATTGCATAAAAATGCATGGGATCAGGTTGAAAGACATGGGAATAGGTCTTCCTGAAGTTGTAGGAATGAAAATGGGTTCACACACACAAAAAAATTATGTTGCTGTCTATTATATGTTACATTTCTTTACAATTTATTTATTCATTTACATTTGGCCCTCCGTATCCACCAAATCTATACTCATGGATCAACAGCTTGAAAATATTCCCCCTGGAAAAAAAAATCCAAAAAGCATACCTTGATTTTGCTGTTTTTACTACACCATTGTATATATTGGGACTTGAACATCCACAAATTTTTGTATCCACAGGGGGTCCTAGAACCAAACCCCAGTGGATACCAAGGGCCCACTGTATTCAATTTCTATGCTATGACTCCTAAAATAGGTCACACAGATGCACAAAGTAGCTCCTAATTTTGGCACTGCTCCAGGGCCCTCAACATGTACCCTTTAGCTATCCCAATTTGGCAGAATGGTCCTGATTAATCCTCTGTCATCCAACTTTTTCAGCTGCTTTAAAAATATCCCAGTTTCTCTCTACTCCACCCACTGTCACCCCTTTGTCCCTGGTTTACTTTGGTTGCTGCAAACTGAGTTCAAATGGAAAAAGTAATTTTCACTCAATTAAGTCAGGAAGGGAGAGAGAAGGGGGAGGAATCCTGCCCTTCCTCATAGGCTTGGGCAAAAGCAAACTGCTGTAGCGTCTCCTAGCTTGGGTGTTCTTCCTCATTAATAGCTTTTGCCATCTTGACTACACCACAATGTTTTTTTTGTTTTTTTTTTGGCAACACATGTCCTGGTTTTCATGTGTGAAATGTTGGAGAATATCCCAGCACCTTAATCTAGTCTTGTTTCTATCTCATCCTCAGCAACCTCCACAATCAGAGCCAAAATTAAGACATATGAGGGCAAGGTAGAGGTAGAAGTGGTCCAGTCAAGTTTTATTTGGAGATCCATAACAAACTAGGCCCAAACCATCTGACAAAATTCACAATATGGTTGGGCACCACCACCACCACTACACCGATTTCCCTGACATCTCTCCTTCTTCCAGGAAAGGACCTGACAGTGGGAAAGGCTTGGTGGAAAGAGATCTTATTGGCCTTACTATTAACTTGAGGCACTGAGCACAATTTCCTGAGATGATTCTATGATTCTATGTGTAACTTTTTATATTTCCTTTTTCAATGTATTGGAAGGGGTGGGGAGTGCAAAGTCCATGCAACCTGGAAAGAAACAATGGTTCAGGACCATTCTAGTCATTTGAAAGAGTCTCCTCTCTATTGTAAATGTTTGCACTGCAAAGATAAATTACTTTGGAAAGAGAGCTAACAGAGAAGGCTGGGAGTGATCTCCCCCATATTTATTTATTTATTTATTTAATTAATTAATTAATTCTTCCTTCCTTTTTTTTTTTTTTGAGCTGCTTTAAACTTTCTTTGGAACAACCTGAGTTTTACTCCCGAGAATTCTCCCAGATTACTCAGCCAAACACATCCCAAGGCAAACTTGATTGTCACTGCTAATGTCACCTTGTGAGTTTGTGACTGCAATAAAGTTCTGTTCCTTGAATCTGGCTACTTGCTTACTTATAGTATGATGGAGTGTTCGAAACACTTGCAGCACACCTGGAAATAAAATATATGGGGATTTTTAGGCATCTTAAGAGTCCTGAAAACAAAGGAAATCCATCAATGCTTTCATTCTGTAAGCTTCAGGCAACCATTCGTCCTGAGAAGTGGGTTGTTTCAAATAGTGACTTCACTCCAAGCACATCTTAAAAGACCACATAGCCTGTAACTATGCCTATAAAGTAGTTATTACATTTCTGTCTTGCATCTTCTAGCTCAATTCATTCCACTGAGTCTAAAAAAAAGGCACAAAAGTGTGAAAATAGTAAAGTTAATTGAATTCATGGCAAATTTTACTAACAAGCTTTTCTGGAGGTGTCTCCATAATAGAGGGAATCTGCTTTTATCTTGCAAGTGATCCTTTGAGGTGTCCACAAAATTAGAAATAGATAACTGCTGACTACCAAAAAGTCAACTGCCTGTTTTCATTTTCTAATCAAGAGCCATTCCTTCCTTCTTTGATGCTTTCTTCAAAACTGCATGAGACTATGTGACTCTGTTGCTAATAACATACCTAAGTAGTTGGATTTCAGAAGATAATCCCATAACTTAACCTAGGGTTAAATATTGGCTGTTAAAAAAAAAATCAACTGAGAGGCAATTCCCATGAAATGTTTACAGATGTCTGTGGGCTCTCTTATACATCATTTTGGAAATCATGTCACCCATAGTTCTTCTAAGTGGATTTTATGCAGCCTGACAATTTTTACATTATATTTTAAAACATGCCACAAGCTATCACACTACCCTCTTATAGCACTACCATTCCACTTTAACTAATATGGCTGCCTCCTGTGGAATTCTGAGGTTTGTAGTTTAGGGATGCCTAAGAGCTCTTTGGCTGAGAATGCTAAATGCCCCTCCCTAAACTGCAAATCCCAGGATTCCACAGAAGGCAGCCAGAGCAGTTAAAGTTGAATAATAGTGCTATAACAGTGTATTGTGATAGTTCATCCTATGCAGGCTGCAGAGTACCCTGTATTGTAAGAAGATGATATATGGTTCTTAATCCACATTGTTTCTTCTAGGACTGTTATAAAAGGAATGGCATTTTGCATTATGTTCTCCAACTAAGTTCCCCTGCCTTTGTGATGCTACTGAGTGTAGTCAAGGTGTTACTTATGTAACTACACAGTCTGCCTAGCCATGGAGGAAACAAAGAGATAAACAGCTTTGTCTTCCACAGGGGATACTGCACCCTTTTCCTTGGCAATGTGGATGAGGGGGCAACATACCTAACAGCGCAGGGGAGTGGAGATGAAGTGAGCAGTGAACTCTATTCTCATGCTGTTTACATTCTTTGTTCTGGCCAGAGGAGAGCACAATTTCTCTCTCATACTCAATTGAGGATCTGCTCTATGTCTTACCACCAATTGAAATACAGACCATGAGAAAGCTCGGAGGAGATAGGATTTCCCATTGATCAGTATTTTTTTAGTAGTTAGGTACTATTTTGGTTGCATCCCCCATATTCTCAAAGAAAGAAGGGAAAAAGAAGAGGGGGAAAAAGAGGGTGGAAGCAACAATTCAGAACATCTCATAACAACCGTTAGCAATTATTGATGAGAATTCTGTGAGGAACATCTGCATGCATAAGTTTTCCCTTAGGCAGATGCCCTTTTGGGGGTGCTGCAGGGGTTTGTATTTCCTTCCTCTCCTTGCAGCTCCCCAAATCCTCTCCCTACTTACTGAAATCCCCCTGGAGCCTCCTGAAGTTCTCCTGCCCAGCCATTCCATGCTTCAGAACAAGCAGCCAGGCTTAGAGGAGCATCTGGCTAGATCCCTCTAGATAGACCAAATGATAACATCATTGCTGAGATATGCTGGGGTCCTCCAGGGATCTCAGCACTGCTGTGATCATTTTGCAGCTGCAGGGGCTTACTAGTAAGTCAGAGCGAGGCTCAGTGTAGCATAGGTCCACATGCAGCTCTTTATGCTACACTGAGGGGATGGGGGATGGAACCATTTATCAGTTTAATTCAGCAGCAGCTGATCACATCTGAGGAGCCAAAAATGGGTGCTGTTGGAACAAATGATGAGCTGTTGAAGTGAAGAGATGAATGGAAGTAAGTGGGGGCTTTAGTTGCTTCTTCTCCCCACTATCTTGCAGCTGGTGTGTGATTTGGGAAGAAAATCAGGGAGTAAGGACATTATCAGATGCGGCAAAAATCGTGGGATTATGACATCAGGATAGTGCGAATGGCCTCCAGTATCACAAGACATCATCATCTTCGTGTTCTTACAATGTTCCCCAGCTGTGAAAAAGGTGGTATTTACAATTCATGGGACAAGCCACCAATAGATCCCCAATAGCACTTTTTTCGTGCTGTTGATGGTGTGACAAACCATGTCTCATCGTAATTGTGAGATCCTCTTTCCCCTCTCCCTGTTCCCAGCAAGAAAACTTCCTGATGAGAATGCAAAAAAGAAGCACAGGATGCTATCCCATTTAGTTTGTACATTTTTAGGATTGCTTTAGTGCTTGTGTGTTCATTTACTTTGTGAATTAAGCAGTTTTTGGAGTTTTTCTTATTGATTATATTTAAATAAAAAATAAAAATAATTAAAACTATACATAGTTATGTTTTCTTTTTGTAACAAAGAAAAAATTCGAGATAGAGTCATAGTAATTCCATAAGTTTTATGGAATTTTAATTGTTTTAATTTTAGTTTTAACTAGATGTATATTTTAATTGTTGTAAGCCACCCCGATTAGGATATAAATAAAATTTTATTATCATAAGTTTAAATCATTGCAATTTCATACCCCCTTCCCATGTTCTCCCTTTTCCCTCTGCTACCTTATCCAAGTAACTTTCCTTCCGAATTTCTACCTGACTTTTGCTGGCTTTTATTTTCCAAAGATGTTTCACATTGACTTTGAATTTATGTAAATAAAATTCAATCTTACCTCTTATTTTTCTCTTCAAAATTTTCTCTTTATACCATACTTCTACAATTTCTATCCTGTACACTTTTAATGCTTATCGTACTGGCCAGGACTGTCTACTCCTGTTATTTATATGCTTTAGATACTTTACAGAAATAATGTATTCTCCCAATAAAAAGTAATTGTTGCCTATACCCTATCAATGTATTCTGTAGATTTCTGATTTATATAGCCATCAATTTATAAAGTTCTTTCATATCTAAAACTTTGTGCATCCATTCTTCTATATTCTGTATGTAAGTAGTTTTCCAATATTTGGCTAACAGTAATTGAGCTGCTGAAAGGAGTTTTGGGAGTTTTAAGCGCGATCGTGTCTTCTTGCGAGAACTGCCGAAATCTCACCCATGCCAAATTATGGAAGTAAACTCCTTTTCTTAAAGTGCTAGTGGTCATCGTGTGATGATTCCATGGCATTTCTTTCACATGATTACAGCTACATGTGATAATAAGTGTTATAATGCTGTGATGTTCCCGCTATCTTCATTCGTGGAATTACAGTGTTTTTAGACCCTAGTCTGATAATGTCCTAAGAGATTTTGTGCCCATGCAATGTCATTCCTTTTAGCATTGCACCTGTGACATAAGTCATCAAAGAGGTTACACCAATTCAGTAGAAGTACAAAATGAGAAAAAGGTGATATTGTCTAGCACAGTTGCAGAAGGTGCATTGGGACAGGATACAACACAATTATACACTTGTGTTATGGATGCTACCAGGTGTGTTTCCCCCTCCCCTCAACCATGTACAAATAGGCAAGGGGCCTGAAACAACTTGGCTTTGTAATGTTGGGAAGGTCAGGTGGGTACTGAGATAACTGAACTCTGGAGAAGTCCTCAAGCGATTCAGCAGACTTCAGTGATATACTCAAGTCCAGCTTTTTGGACATTATAAAAATCACAACTGTGAGGTTATCATCTTGCTGCTTTCCTAAATGCATATTTTGGAGAAGTACATAAAAAAAAACACCCAACAACTGTAGTAACAAAACCAATACTTCCTTGGATCACTGCATGTCTATGGCTTTACTAGGTTGAAACAATCACCAGTTACCCAAGAAAGCTGATTGCAAAGATGTGGTTTATAATTCTGTCCTTTGACATCAAACTTCAGTGTAGTTCAGACATAAAGGTGACTCATGTACACTGTACAGACAGATACTGTAACACTCCCATCATAAATGGCTCTCCCTATGAGCTGATAACATTCTTCACATTTTATCCAATGCACACAAGAAGTTAATAGGTAAGCAAAATGTCACTCTCTGATCCATTATCACAAGCACACAAAAGGGAGGCAGTCATCACTCTGTAGAACATTTGCCAAGTATTGTGCCCTGTAATGGGATCAGCCAAAGTTCACAAGCACTCCACAGATACTTATCCTCACTAGAGACTTAGGAAAACATAGTACAGTCCAAAAATAAGGCTTTAAAAATATTTTGAGTGATTTTGACATGTGTCTTAGGTGTATATCTAAACACAAAACCAGACTTCATTGGTGCTATCATATGGTCACACTAGAACAATTTGATCTACAGTTTGATTAGCTGGTGGCTCAGAAACCTTCCAGTTCATTCAGTTCAGGTCAACCACAGAACAAGGTTGTTCCAAGTTATAACTAGCTATCAGATCTCATCACCAACACTTAATGGTCAATGGCATTAAATATGGCCAAACCAATGAATGGCATCAACAAGGTAAGTATTTCCTTGTCAATCTCCAGGTGTCAAACAAAAGTGAACAAAAGCAATATTCATAGCATTTGTGTCAAGACTGAAGTCAAAGCAATAGTGCTGTGCATTCCTGAGGTAGATCAGGAATGCTGGGCAAGCTGTGTTTCAAGGCATCATCATCATCATCATCATCAATCTTTATTTATATATTCATTTATATCCTTATATCCTGCCCCTTTCTCAGTATTGGGACTCAAAGCAGCTCCTTCTTGTTATTTGCCATCCAGTCAACTTCAACTTATGGTGAGCCTGTGAGTGAGAGAGCCCTGGTCATCAACTATTCTACTGAGGTCTTGCAAACTCAGAGCTGTGGCTTCTTTGATTGATTCAATCCATCTGTAGTGTGTTCTTCCACACTTTTCCTAGTACCTTCCATTTCACTGAGCATTATCATCATTTTGAATGAGCCATATCTTCTCACGATATGTCCAAAGCATGATGGCCTCATTTTAGTCATCTTAGCTTCTAATGAGAGTTCAAGCCTGATTTGCTCTAGGACCCATTCATCTGTTTGTTTGTTTTTTAGCAATACATGGTATCCATAGAATTCTCCAACACCATGTTTTAAATGAGCTGATTTTCTTCTTGTTAACTTTTTTCACCCCTGTCCAGCTTCCATAACCATACAGCGGAATCTGTAGAACTACAGCATGAATGATTCGGACTTTTGTATTTAATGATACATCTTTCCACTGGGGATCTTCTGATATCTTGACTACAGTCTCCATTTTAATTAATGACTAAGCCAAAGTATGGAAACTCAATGTCAATGTTTTCATTACCCACTTTAAAGTTATGTAAACCATCTGTGATCATTATTTTTGTCTTAATACTGAACAGTAACTATACTTTTGTACTTTCTTCCTCAACTTTCATCAGTAGTCTTTCCAAATCTTTGCTATTTTCTCCAAGTAATATGGTGTCATCTGCATATCTTAAACTGCTGATGTTCCTTCCCCCAATTTTCACTCCTCTTTCCTTTGAGTCGAATTCCACTTTTGTATGATATGTTCTGCATATAAATTAAATAAATAGATAAAATGAAGCCTTCTCTGACCCATTTGCCAATGGGAAACCATTCTGTTTCTCCATATCTGTAAGGTGGTGTGTGTGTGTGTGTCTGCCTTCAAGTTGCCTGTCGACTTATGGCAACACCATGAATTTCAAAGGGTTTTCTTAGCTAAGAAACATTCAGAGGTGGTTTTGCCAGTTCCTTTCTCTGGAACATAGTTCATATCACCTGCGTTTGTTGGCATTTTTTCATCTAAGTATTAACCAGGGCTAACCCTGCTTAGTTTCCAAGATCAGATGGGATCTGGTACCTTTATGGTACTTAGGCATGTACAGATTATTAAAAGGAGCCCTGCAAGGTGATGAACCAATTTTGTGGATGGAATCAGTACCAAGATAGCTCCTTTAAAATTTGGACAAAATCTTGGATTCGTTATGCCACAGGCACAAAAGCCAGAAGCTGCCACTGCTGACTGTCATTCCTGACCTTCCCATAGGGAGCCCCATAAAAGACTTCTTGGGGACCTGATATCTAAGTAAACCCACAGTTCATTCAGATGACTGTATCAATGTACTGGCCCGAGTATTAGGCAAGAACCCACTTAACTGTTCTTAGAGTAGATCAGCCTTTATTTTATTAGACAGGACATGGTATTTCAGATGTCAACACCAACTGGCCCAAGTCTGAATGAATACTTGCTAACACCATATAGACAGATACTTATTTCAATAAAACTCCTTTGATATGTTTAAAGGAAGGGGGAGTATATGTGCATATACTTCAAATCAAGTTCATTCTGAAATGGAATTGTTAAAAAGACATGCATATGCACACTTGCACACATGCACACACTTACATGGGACACACACACTTACTTTCTCTCCTTGGGATCAATCCCAGAAGAACAATGTGACTTATTTAAGGGAGGGGAAATCAACTTGCTTAGTGATGGAAGATGCCTTTGGGAAGCAACAAATGAGTTTCAGATGTCTGTCCGGGGGTGCACTATGTGTTTGCACCATGGAAAATCTTCCCAGGTGTTTGCAGTTTCATGTATTGATGCAAAAATAAGGACCACAAACTATTTCCCTAAAGGAAGAGCAGCCTGAACAAAAAGAATGTGAACAACAAGAGAAATCAGCCACAAAGGATGAAGGATGTAAAGATGTAAAAGCGATACCAGTGCTTTGCAGCCATGGAGGATTTTTGAAGCAAGAACATCAGACCGTGCCCTCTTAAAATGGAATTACAAATTACAAGAAAACATCAGGACCTATATCATTGTCCTTCACCTGAATGTGTAGGATTAACACTTGTCCCCATGTTCAAGGACTTTATCATACCACCAATTTTATGCCAGCAAAAGAACCCCCTACCACACTTACCTTTAGCAGCATGAAAGAGGCTTCCTTGGCAGTTAACAGAGCATAAACGGAGCTCCATTTACTTCTGGGGTCTCACCGAATTTTGCGAGAAGACGCTAGCACAAGAAATGTTGAAACAAACAAACAAACAAAACAAAACCAAGACTAAAAAGTTCAGAAAAGCACCAAAACACACTTTAAAAGTTCCAAGTACATGGAGGGGGGGGCATAAAAAGAGTGTTCCCTACCTGGCTGTGGTAATCTCACCCAGAAGTGTTTGCCCATTCATGCTGCATTCATGTGAATACAATGGCATGCAGATTCAAATGCTGGCAACAAATCTCTACAGGAGATTTATTGATGGCTTGGGCTGTCAATAAAAATGTATGGGTTTTTGACAGTACATGATCATGAAAGGACGTCATTGTCTGGTATGCAGACCCTTTCACGATCATTAGGTATCATTATGACACCATATTTGACTGGTTTGATAAAGTCCCAAGTGTTTGTCATGATCTCACGTGGTTCCTAGCACTCAATAGCTGAAGTAGAAATAAACACACAGTAACAGGAACTGGACATAAGTGAAGATGTACTAGAAAGGTGTTCTTGGTGTCACCTCCTCAATTTTGGAATGTATTTGTTCTACAACTTTAGCAAACTCTGAAAATCAGCCCTACCCATAAGTATATTTCCTTATTTAAGATATTTATAATCCATTTTCGAAGTAGTTTACAAAATAGCATTAAAGCCAAATCTAAATGGGGACAGAAACAGTTAATGGAAACAAACAAACATCCTAGCATTAAACAGAGCAAATGATTTAAAAGACAGATAATACCGAGCGGTCAGTCACCCATTTTCCATTTTTGTATGAAAGTTGTGAGCCTGAGGCAAAATTGGCCACCAATGAGAATTTCTTAATAGCTCATACCATAAAGGTGGAATGATCGATAGAAAGGCTGGGGTCTTGTTCATGACATATGTTTGCATAGTGCCATGTTACACGTGTAGGTACTGGGATTATCTAAACTGTAAAAATAGAATTTGACGAGAACACCATTGGTCTCAATGTTATCCTACAGTGATTCACCATATTCGGAAAGAAAAGGGCCAAAATTCTGTGTGGGAAAAGCCTTCATGGATTTTCCCAAAGTTTAAAAAAAAAAAAACCTGCAAGGGAAATGTACATTCCTGCTCATTGGGACAACCAGTTTGGATTGTAGCACATTCCTGGCAAGGACGGAAGTGGATTGTGGATTGATTAGATGTGTGCAGGGGGCGGAGCTTGCAGTCAATGAAGTGGCTGGAACCACCATGTTGAATGTTCATGGTAGCAATTATGCACTGAGGCAACAAAATGTTTTTCTTTTCTTTTTAAAGTTTGTTTTTGGCTTTAGTTTTGTTTATAGTTTGGTGGTGGCAAATTGGGGAGAATAAAAATGCAAGTAACTCACTCACACCCACCATCTTGATTCGCAGGCATGCCCATGTGAACATCAAACACAGAGAGCTTCATATATCTGTGATCTTGCAAAAAACAACAACAACCATGGAGACAAATGGACGGTGCTGCGAATTGGCATTACTGTGTATCAATCCACATTTTATTGCCTCATATAGACAAGTCCATCCTTGTTTTTGTTTTGTTTTTGTTTTTATTCTTTTGGACATTGAAAACGGGGTATGGAGCATCTTCTGGTGTGATGTCCATTACCCTGCTAGCTTTCTAGCAATGCACTGGAGATCTGGAAGGGTGATGCTAGCTCTCTTTACCAGCTAGGTGCTGCCTGGGCTGTCCCTCCATCTCCCCTCCCACCACCTTCCATGGCAGCATGCTATATGTATGTCTCTTGTCTTCCCTTCAATGATTATGGCAGGATGCCTCAGTGCATGAAAGAAGCATTCTGAGGTAGAACTCTGTGGGTGTGGGATAACACTCCACCTGGAAGATAAAGGATCTCAAACATTATCTTTAATTTAATTTAATATAATATAATTTAACAGTGATTTATTTTCTATGTATGATTGTGAAATCTGGACAGTGTAGAAAGCTGACAGGAAGAGGATAAACACATTTGAAATGTGGTGCTAGAACAGAGTTCTATGGATATTATGGACCTCCAAAAAGACAAATCTCTCTTTTCTCTTCCCCTCCCAATACGCTTTTTTTCTTTCATACTCATCTTCTTTCATACTTAGCTTTCTGCCAATGGTGATTCCTTCCTTCTGTCAGTCTCCTTCCTTCCTACTTACTAGGCAGTAACACTTTCCATTCAGTCTCTTTTCAAAATGTTTGAAGAGTTAGGGGCCTTGCAGATGGAAGAATAAAATGGAGTTGTCTACAGGACCTCTGGAGAAATTAAAAAAAAAATGAAATGTAGGCTTGCTTTCATAGAATCATAGAACTGTAGAGTTGGAAGAGACCACAAGGGCCATCCAGTCCAACCCCTGCCATGCAGGAAATCACAATCAAAGCATCCCTGACAGATTGCCATCCAGCCTCTGTTTAAAGACCTCCAAAGAAGGAGACCCTACCATGCTCCAAGGGAGTGTGTTCCACTGCCAAACAGCTCTTACTGTCAGAAAGTTCCTCCTAATGTTGAGGTGGGATCTCTGTTCCTGGAGCTTGCATCCATTGCTCTGTGTTCTAGTCTCTGGAGCAGCAGAAAACAAGCTTGCTCCCTCCTCAATGTGACACCCCTTCAAATACTTAAACAGGGCTATCATATCGCTCCTTAACCGTCTATTTTCCAGACTAAACATACCCAGCTCCCTAAGTATTTCCTCATAAGGCATAGTTTCCAGACCTTTCACCATTTTAGTCATCCTTCTCTGAACACGCTCCAATTTGTCAATATCCTTTTTGAATTGTGGTGCCCAGAACTGGACACAGTATTCTAGGTGACGCCTGACCAAAGCAGAATAGAGAATTCATTTAGGAACATCTGTCAGGTAGTGACTAAAGATGGCAATGTGGTTTACAGATGGACGGACTCAAATTAATTAATCCATTGTGGAAAAAAAACTCTCCAAGGTGCACACTATTACTATCTCCTTAGTATCTATGTCAAGTTTAAGGTGTCAGTTTCATGGTCATGAAGTTATGACAAGAACACATATACAAGAACACATTCTCTTTCATTATTATCAATATTGTCATTTGCATATCATCATATAATGTTATGGGGAAAATAATTGTGTTTAGTTGAGAGAAATATCTGGGGTGGTCCATCTATGAGATTTTGTGGGCAAGACATATATCAAACTTCAAAGACTGCATGTTTTCTATCTAGAGTAATTGATGATAGGAAAAATTCATAAAGAAGATTGTTGTGGCTTTTCAAGGAGAGTCAGAATTTTATGTTCATCATTAATTGTACATAATTTTACAAAGGTTTGTAAACACTGGATTTAATTTAGTTTTAGATCTAGAAATTTTAATTCCTTCAGTAGGATTTTGTTTTTAGAATTTTATATTAATGTGACATCTTGGTGCAAATATGTAGTATTCTTTGTTAATTTTTGTGATCATCTGCTTGGTACATAAAAATAAGTATATCTTAATATTTTTGGCAGTTGATATCTTACCAGATTTCAGAACTGAAACTTACAAAATAAAAGCAATCAAGGCATGTCAGCCAGTCTAATAGTCAACACGTCAGTTTCAAAGCTGCCATTTTACAAATTTCATCATTTGAATATTGACATTGCAAATGTCACTATCCTCTAGCCTTTGTGATGCTGGTGGTGAGGAATTTGTTTTCAGCATGTGGTCTCAATCTAAAATGTGAAAAAAAGAGCCAATGTATTGTATTCGTTAAAGCAATAGCCTGGGACTTGGGAGACCCGGGTTCCAATCCTGACTATGCCATGAAACTCACTGGCTGATGTTGCGCCAGTAATATTGCTCTCAGCTTCTCAGTGTTGTTGGGAGGATAAGGTAGATCAGATGAACACAGACTTGTGTTTATTGTGGGAAAGGTGAGATTATTAATAGATAGATAAATAGATAGATAGATAGATAGGACATAGACATTTTCAGGTGATCCTAAATTTGGCACTTGAAATCCACCCAGTTTTCTGAAATGGTATCAGATCATCTAATAACATTTGTGACTGAGAGAAAATTTTACATACCTGGCAGAGACCTTTCCAAAGAAGATGCATTGGTCAAAAGCTTTGGATATCACAACTGGATGTTTCAAGGAAAGCATAAAGGAACTTCTGGTAGGGTTAATCAAATGTCCCCTCTCTTTGCACCACCTGACTTGATGCTGAGAAGCTGATGACACCCATCTTGCACAGGTGTGAGTTAAGGCCAAATGTAATCCAAAGTGGCCAAGTGTTATGTTTCAGGCTGGTCTGTGGTTGCTGTAAATATTCTGTGGGAACAGTCATAGGTCACACATTCTTTTGTACTGTAGGATCAGTGAGGTAGCATGTTAATGATTCGAGGGAACTATCCTATGACACAACACGCTATTGCAGCTGTTGTTTTGCTTTTATCCACTTCCCTACTTCAAATATCAAGGCAACTCTCCTTTGGTCTTAAAGAGATTATGCTTTCATTACTTTCTACATGTCAACTCCCAGCTAAACCTGAAGAGCAACAACTAGAAGAAAACCACTGGGGTTTAAGGAGGATAAATTTAACAGCCATAAGGATTCCAGGGTCAAAGAAAAGACAAATCATGGGGTTGTCTTTTCAGCCACTGGATCACTTTCTCACAAGAAGGTCTCATGTTCCCAGGGTGATGCTTTTAGTTTTGTGAAGAAGAGTTGCAGATGGGTCTGAAAAATTAGATGGTTGTTTATATGTGAAATGCCAAATCTGGCCTCTTTTCATGTAATAAAACAAAAGACCGTTTGCAGACATTACAGCAAGATTGCTTCTGGGAGCTGGGCAAATGGTACAGGTTGCAGCTTTTTGTACAAATTATATTTGGGGACCTATTTTTTTTCTGTCTATTATTCAGAATAAGGACTTTCACTTTAAATGGGTAGGGACCTGGCTGTCTGTAGGAACTCCTACACCAATCTGAGCCCACTCATGCAAAAATCATGCAAAGATTCAGCAAAAATCATGGAAGTACAATGACAGGGTAGTGCGAATGATCCCGTCATCATCTTAGGGGCCGGTTACACAGCAAAAATAATCCTCAAAGAATTTGCCAAGAAGTCTATTAGTTCCCATGTATTCCGCAGCACCAGCAACTTTTTCAGGAGGGGGACCGAAAAACCCCTAAGTGGCACATTAAATGACTCTGCTGATTTTCCCAACTTTTAAAAAAAGTGTCATATATTTGCGCACTATCGATGTTGTGAACTACCCAACACTTTTATTTCGGATGCTTCATCACCCCGGAAAAGGGCTATTCTTAAAGTGACGCAAAAGAATCCTGCCTACTTTTGAATCATCCTCAACTGGTAAACATCCTCATTTGAAGCATCCTCTGTAAACAGCTTTTGTCTTCTTAATGGCGGCAGTTCAGAGAACAAAGAAGGGTGGTAGGGGCATAGCTTGGAGCCATGCTGAAACTCCATGGCTGCTACAGGAGTTCGCACCTTTGAAAGAACAAAGAGGATGAAATGATGTTGAGATGCCCAATCAAAACTCACTGGGAGGAAAATCAGCTGTTTCGGTGATGACCAATAGGAGAATGAGTGGCAGGAATCCAAAAAGGAAGTACGTAGAAAATTAATGACATGCATCATTGATTGACAGATCAGAACATCTGAATATGTGAAAAATCGATGCCGTGGGAACTTTAAATATTACAGATAAAAGTATTTTGCTCCTAATTTTAATGCACATTATAATTGCATGTGAACTCCATCACAGAATTAATCAGGATTCTGAATAATGTCGTGGAAACTATGCAGCGCAAAGTCGAAAGTGCGCTAATGCGATACAACAGCAAAAAAAAAAATAGCTGTGGAACCAGCACCTTAGTTTTCTTACACCATGTTTCAGCCACATAAGAAGGTGTTATTTGCAATCCACAGGACAAGCTGTCACTAGCTCATCAATAGTGCTTTTTTTGTGCTATTTACTGCATGCAAAACCACATCCCATAGCAAGATTACAGCATGAATGGGCAGTCCTCAGCAAGAAAACCTCTGTGTGAAAACACAAAAACAAAGAACAGGATGCTCTTTTTATGAACTGTCCCATTTAGTTTGCAGTTTTTAGGTTTGTTTCAGTGCTTGTGTGTTCATTTACTTTGTTAATTATGGTGTTTTTGGAGTTTTAAGCATGCTCACGTCTTATCATGAGAACTGCCAAAATCTCACCCATTCTAAATTGCAGAAGTAAACACCCATTCTTAAAGCACTAGTGGTTGTCTCGCGATAATTCTGTGGCAGTTCTTTTGCATGATTACAGCTATGTGCTATAATAACTGTTTTAATAACACAATGTTCCCACTATCTTCATATGCAGAATTACAGCATTTTTAGATGCTAGTCTGATAATATCCGAAATCAGTTTTTAGGCCCTGCATCATGAGGAAACGTTAGATTTGTGGATAAGGGAGCAGAGCATTCTCAGTGCTGGCCCTGAATTCATGCAATTCATTCCAAAACAGGGATAGGAAGAATATTAAAACTTATTAGAAAAATGATAAAATAAATGTTTCTCAAGTGTTGAGAAAATCTGATGAGAAGAATTCTGTACTGATGAGCAACCTTGCAGTTGGGGACTATTGTAGGCAAAAGTTGCATGGGCGTGTCTCTGTGTGTACAGAAAACAGCATTATTCCAGGTCAAAAATAATATTTCCATACAGAATATAATATTACTGTGCATAGAATCATAAAATCATAGAAGTGTAGAGTTGGAAGAGACTACAAGGGCCATCCAGTCCAACCCCCTGCCATGCAGGAAATCATGATCAAAGCATCCCTAACAGATGACCATCCAGCCTCTGTTTAAAGACCTCCAAGGAAGGAGATCCTACCACGTTCTGAGGGAGTGTGTCCAGAAAAGAATATTTTTCTGGGAAGGCCTTTTCTATACAGATAAAACAGCCTATCTATGCACAGATAATGATGTTTTCTTTGCAAAACAAAGGGGTGGTTTTTGAGCAGAATAAGTTTTGAACCACGAGGTATCTTTTAAAAACTACAATTGTCTTTTTCAGAATGAGAAGAAAATTGCTAAAATTACTTGTCACTTCCTTTGAGAAGAAATTAGTGAAGAATTGCATCCATACTCTCCAATTGCTGAGGTTCACAAGGCTCCATTATTACCATATACACCTAACATCCTGCTTTGCAACAGCTGCAGAGCTGTTTGGGCTGGAAGTCAACCTGAAGAAAACGGACATTCTTTACCAGCCTGCACCACAGGACGAACACCACCATCCCCACATTGCCGTCAGCAACTCTGTGCTTAAGTCCATTCAGCAGTTCACCTACCTGGGAAGCATCATCTCCTCAGATGCCAAGACTGACAAAGAGATCGATCACAGATTAGCAAAGGCACATAGTGCATTTGGAAGACTTCACAAAAGAGTCTGGAGTAATAAACACCTGAGGCAAAACACAAAAATCAGTGTGTATAGAACCATTGTACTGTCTATTCTCCTGTATGGGTCTGAAACATGGGTCACCTATCACCAACACTTACGACTCCTCGAACACTTCCATCAGCGCTGTCTACGCACAATCCTAAATATACACTGGACTGACTATATGACGAATGTTGCTGTCCTTGAGCAAGCAGGGACACCAGCATTGAGGCCATGATATTGAGAACACAGCTGCGCTGGGCAGGGCACGTTTCTAGGATGGAGGACCATCACCTCCCCAAAATACTACTCTACGGTGAACTCGCCATGGGTCAGCGTAAGAGGGGCGCTCCAAAAAAGCGATACAAGGACTCCCTGAAACAACACCTCAGGCTCAGCCAAATTGATCACCAACAATAGTCCGCCCTGGCCTCACATCGGGAGGCATGGAGACACACTATCCACAATGCTGCAGCCTTATTTGAGAA
Organism: Gambelia wislizenii; assembly: GCA_030847615.1. NCBI lineage: Eukaryota > Metazoa > Chordata > Lepidosauria > Squamata > Crotaphytidae > Gambelia > Gambelia wislizenii. The sequence continues at coordinate 37,467,358 of JAUMIR010000001.1, forward strand.
CTCACGCCGAACAAGTCTTGAAGAGAAATGACAACGCAGAAAAAAATCACAACCCAGAAACATCACCCAAGGAAACCTTCTGCTGTGCTTTCTGCAACCGGACTTGTTTATCTCGGATTGGCCTTTTTAGTCATCAGCGCACTTGCAGAAAGTGCGGGATGAATCCTTCCTGAATCTTTGTTTGCGAAGAGAAGCCAGAGAGAGAGAGAGAGAGAGAGAGAGAGAAATAGTTGAGGACTTTGTATTGCAACAATGTACTCCCCATTTTAAAGTTATTTATGGATATACGTTATGAGCAATTTTTATTTTTTTGCTATTATTATACAATTTTGTTTCATTTATTGTTCATTTATACACCACCTGGAGGGAGCCTCAAGTGCTAAAAGCTGGCTGAGAAATTAATTAATCTCATAACAAAAAGAAAGGAAAAGAAAGGGGGATGTTTCATAGGTGGAAACTATACATTCATTTTAATCATTTCGTTTAATAGCCATGTAGGAAAATAAGAATGATTGTGCTGCTTCAGACCACAAGTCTGTCTAGACCAGCTTTCCCTTTCCAAACACAGAATTTCCCTCGAAATTCACAGGCATTCCTTTTGATTTCTCCCAGCAGCTATTCAGGGCTATGCTGCTTCTGAATATGGAACTTTCATTTGGTGGCCATGGGCAAAAGCCACTGAAAGACATTAGTTCCAATGAAGTGTGCATTAATTTTAAAATGAGGTGGTAGTGAATGTGCTGGTGGTGATACTGATGGTGGGGGTAGTTTTAAAGCTACATTCAGTGGTGTTTCAGCCATGGAATGTGAGGGAGGACAGCTGCAGGACATTTTTCATAGTGGGATTAGTCTGTCTTCTGTAGCACCAGGGTAATTGTCAGCTCCCTTTTGGTTGGGCAACTGAATGTGGTGATAATGAGGCTTTCAAGTTTATTATTGTTTGCAATGAATTAGCAGAGAGGAAGTCAAAGGACAAGGAAGGTATTCAAGCATACTATTTTCTTTGGTGGGACTCATACCTCACTGTAGCAGTGTAATGGGGACACTTCCCTGAAGGATGATTTGCCTTTGTAATTAAAAGTTAAAGGCCTTCATTTCAATTGTCTGAAGATGTTCTATTAAATCTCAGTGAGGTTTATATGTTGAACTATGGAGTCAGAAGTGAATTTAATGAAGAAAGGCAGGATATAAATCCAATAAATAAATAAATAAATAAATAAAAAAATAAAGTTGTTCCCAGGTAATTACAGAAAGGATTTCAATCATGCCAGTCTTATTAAAATGGGTGCACTCAGCTGTGCACTGAGGTTGTTTGTGTGTCTCTGTGTGTGTGTGTGTGTGTGTCTGTATACACTATGACAATAATCTCCTCCACTTCAAATTTTACTGGTACAATGCTCGCTCCTTTAGCTGTACATCCAGTGTTCCAACTTTGGGTGAAGACGACTTTGTATCCAGTGAGAATACTGCATCATAATGAAGAACATATGACTATTCTATAATATATGCAGGATGTATATTTTCCATAGTTGTGATTATAATGGTCTCCTTTCATTAAGTACAACCTCAGTTCAGAGATTTCCAAGTAAAGGTTAGAACTTTGCATGGGAAAAAGGAATAGTGGAATGTGCTTTTATAGACCAAGAGGTTGAGAGAGAGATTTGAGTGGGGGGGTTGGAATGCTGTACTGTTACACATTAAATCTCATTCCTCTTCTGATCACATACACTCTGAGATTAATATTGCCTGGACTCCAAAAAGCACTGTTATGGGCTAGCTAGCATATTACAGAGGAAAAGAAATATATAGATATATAGATTTTAAAAAAATGATAACAGCAGAAATACTCATCCCCTAACCTGTTATCACCTTTATCTTCCAATGATCTGCCTTATCACTTTCTACTGGGAACATTACTTTAGGTAAGCTTTCAAACCACATTTTAAAATATATTTTCCAGTAATTTTGTCCCTCAAAAAAGACACATTTCATAAAACCTGCATTGTCTGATGTATGTACATGGATGAAAATGTATAAATTATCACAATAATTTATAGACACACAGACAAAGGGCTCATCTACACAAACCAGGATACACCGGCTCACCACCAGCATATCCTGGTTGTGGAGCTGGCCCGTTCTGCCTCTGCTATATTGTCGAAATGGGCCAGAGTCCAAACAGAACACTGGCCTGTCACTGCAGCTACTCTGTAGAAAGCCAGCCCACACCATGTCACAAGGACCACTGCACGTGGCCAACCTTGGTCAAATGCTGCAGGCCTGCTGCCCAGGCCCAGAAGAATAAGGCACACTGGCAGCTAGAGTGATGGACAGGCTTTGGAAGACAAACGGGGCCTGATCCATTTCCTCCCAGTGGAAACGAACCAAACTGGGTATTTTTAAAAACTACTATTGGGCCCTATCCTGGTTTACCGCCATCTTAGCCTCATATCTGCCCCAGAGGTGGTGAGAACTGCTTGGGGGAAGAACAGGGCAAAAACCCTGCATCATATGGACTGCAAGGCTCTGAGACAGGGGCAAGCCAGGGCATTTAGCCTGTGTAGACAAGCCCACAGACACAGGAGATCATCAGACACATCCAAAAGTCCCTTAACAGAATTCCAAGATGGCATTTCTGTCCCGTGAATGGGACCCAATTTCAGACGTCTTCATCCTCATTGTGTTCTGCTCCTGTGCTGCAGCCATTAGTAAAAGGTGTCACTTTTCATTGACAGGGATGTCTCATCAATGAAAAGTGATGTCTTGTCAATGAAAAGTGATTACTAATGGCTGTGACACAGGAGCAGAACATGATGAAGATGATGTTGCCTGAAACCAAGTCCCATTCATGGGACAGTAACGTTGTCCTGGCATTCTGCTAAGGTGCTTTTTTGCTGCATCTGACACAAACAGAGGGGGAGATTTTGATCAGGGGCCTTTTCACACTACATAGTTATAACATTCCTCCCAACATTTCACAGGTAAAAACCAGGACGATTGGCCAAGCAACATCAGAGTGTGGTCAAGATGGCAAAAATGATTAATGAGGAATAACACACGAGGTAGGAGGGGCCACAACAGTTTGCTTTGGCCTGAGCCTACTGGGCAGGGCAAGACTCCACTCACTCCACTCCCCCTCACTCCCTACTTAGTTAATTGAATGCAAACTACTTTCCCACTTTGAACTTAGCTTGCAGCAGTGGAAGTTGATGACAAAAGGGGGAAAGTGGAGGAGGAGAGAGAAATTGAAACATTTTAAAAGCAATTGAGAAAGTGGGATGACATAGGATTAATTAGGACTATCCATGCCAAATTGGGACAGCTTGAGGACATGCAGTAATGATAAATTACCTAATAAATTAATTTAGTGCTTTATTTTAAAGCTAACACAAAATCCATTGCCAGAAGGGGTTGCTTCACTCTGCCTAATGCAAGGACTGTCCATGTCCACAAAGCATCTAATAAAAATTAAGAGACATGGCTTGACCTTTAGGTTCACCCTCTAAGAAGAGAAAAACGCCCAAGAGAAGGAAAATGGGTAGGATGGCCACAATGAAGATCAGGAAGGGAAAACAAACAGCAGTTTCAAGGAAGAGGACAAGAAGGAAGAAATATGGGAAGCATTTCAATGCTTTCTCCAAGCAAGAGAAACAGCTGGCTGTACCAATTTTCCATTTTTCTCTCTCCACAATCTCCTACCACATAACTTTTGGGGTGGGGTTATGAAAAGCAGCTTTTAAAACAGTTTGTTGCAGGCCAAGCTATACCATATGAAGAACATGGGGTTTTTTCATGCCGAGGGCAAAAGGTGAACACATTTTGTTGGTTTCAAAAATGGAACACCAAGAGAACATATAATATGCCATTATGTCTTTGGTTTCCAACTTGAACTCAGCATAAATTATTCCAGGAATGTTTGCATAGTCTTTTTTTAAACCTTCTTGGCAAGAACTATTTTTGATTGCATGGCTTCGTTAAGTTTCTTATTTTATCATTTTCGAACTCTCCTTCTCCCATGTAGATCTCTTTAGTTGCTGCTGTTGCTGCTGTTGTTGCTGCATTTATTTATTTTTTTAAAAAAGTAAAAAGGAAACCAAGGGCACCACTTCTCAAAGCAATGAAGCTGCCTGCAGCGGAAATCCCTGTTTATCTAAGGGCTGTGACTTCAGGAGTAAAAGAAGAAAATATTGGGGGGGGGGGGGGAGAGTTGCTAATCCTTTACATATTCCATAGTTTGCAAGCCCTCTCCAGTGACGCCCCCTTGTCGTGGGAGAGAGGCTTGCGTACCCTAATGACGTTTTGAGCTATGCTGGCGGTGGCATAATAGCCACCGGTAGGGTCTCCCATGCCAGACAGGTCAAAACCGAAGGGTCTGACAAAGAGCGTCAAAGGGCAGGATGGGCTCTCTAGCCTTGTGGCAACCGTCCTAGGAGAAGGAAAACTCTAATCCCAAACCCGGGCAGATGGTGCTCGTCCAACCCTGTAAGGTCAACCATCTAAGAGAAGGAAACTCTAATCAAACCTACGGCCCGAGGACCTCGCTGCCACGTCCATGCTTGCAAGGCCACGGCAGATGAATCTCTGGTTTAAAGGGTGAGGCCAGTTCTGTGCACGCTGCGCTCCACCAGAAAAATCCATTGCACAGGCTCGAAGGACAAATCCATTTCCAAAAAAGCCCTGTAGCGACTGGCGAGGGACGAAACCGGCAGGTGTAAAGATGCACTGGAAGCCGCAGCCCCAACCCTGCATGCAGGCGGTTCAGGACATTGGTCGCTCAAGCCTGACCCGGGAGATGACAGTCTTGTTCGGCAGCATTCTGAACGACCAAGCAGCCTTTTTTAAGGAGAGCACTGCTTGCTCCATATGGAGAGGGGCCTAGAAAAGGTGGCCTAAAGAAAGCTCATCCCCAACTACCTGGTTGGCTAGCCGCGGCCAACGGGAATCTTCTGATGCGGTCAAACCAAGGCAAAGAAACAAAGGCACACACCGGCCTCCAAAGGTGTAAATAAACTGACACTTGCATGCTGGAACATCAGAACCATGCAAGACTCTAAAGATAGTGGATGGCCTGAGCGTCGTTCTGCCCTAATAGCCCTTGAACTATCACGGCTTAATATTGACATCGCTGCTCTTAGTGAAGTTCGCTTCCATGAGGAAGGCAGCCTTAAAGAACATGGCGCCGGCTACACACTTTACTGGTCTGGCAAACCCAAAACCGAAAAACATCTTTCAGGAGTAGGCTTCATGATTAAAAACTCCATTGCCTCCAAACTCGAAACCTTGCCAACAGGACACTCTGATCGCATTATTTCCTTACGCCTCCCACATGTTGTTCTCTTTAGTGTATATGCCCCAACTATGCAAGCCGACCCTGTAGAGAAAGACAAATTCTACACAGACCTACGCCAACTCATACAAAAAGTCCCTGTAGAAGATAAAATTATTATACTTGGTGACTTCAATGCCAGAGTAGGAAAGAATTCCGAAGCCTGGAAAGGTGTCTTAGGCAAGCATGGTGTTGGAAATTGCAATGATAACGGACGCCTCCTGCTAGAGTTCTGTGCAGAACAACAGCTGACTATTACAAACACAATCTTTCAGCAGAAAGATAGCTTGAAGACAACCTGGATGCATCCCCGATCCAAACATTGGCACCTCATTGACTACGTTCTAGTCCGTCAGAGAGACATTCGTGATGTCCGTCATACCCGAGTGATGCCCAGTGCAGAATGCCAAACAGATCATCGCCTCGTCAGATGTAAACTAAATCTTCATCTTAAGTTCAAACCTAAGAGGGGTGGCATCTTAAAGAAGAGGCTCCAAGTCAACAATCTTCAACAAGCTACCATGAGAGACAACTTCCAGGCAAACCTACAAACGAAACTTGAAGACCATCCTACAGATCCTTCTCCTACAGTGCTTTGGCAACATATCAAAAACAGTATCCTCCAGTCTGCAGAAGAATCCCTCGGGTTCTCCCACAAGAAAAATCAAGACTGGTTTGATGAAAACAACCAAGAGATCCAGGAGCTGTTGGCAAGGAAGAGAGCTGCTCACCAGGCATACCTCGCCCAGCCAACCTGTCATGTAAGAAAAGCAGCTTTCCGCCTCACATGTAGCAAACTACAACAAAAACTCCGAGACATGCAGAACAAGTGGTGGATCAATTTAGCAGAAAAGACACAACGCTGTGCAGATCTGGGTGATCATAGAGGATTTTATGAAGCTCTTAAAGCAGTGTTTGGACCTACTTATCAGGTCCAAAGCTCCTTATACAGTACAGATGGTCAAACATTAATTACTGATAAAGCCTCCATCCTAAATCGTTGGGCTGAACATTTTCAAAGTCTCTTTAGCGCCAACCGAGTAGTCCAAGCCTCAGCTATCCAAGATATGATACAAAAACCAATGAAAAATGAATTGGACATAGCTCCCACTTTGGAAGAGACCTTTAAGGCCATACAGCAGATGAAAAACGGCAAGGCAGCTGGGATTGATGGAATCCCACCTGAAGTTTGGAAACACGGAGGTCATGCACTCCACGAAAAATTCCACGAATTCCTTGTGAATTGCTGGGAAAAAGGGGAACTGCCATCAGACCTCCGAGATGCAGTCATCATCACCCTGTACAAGAAAAAAGGAGCAAAATCCGACTGCTCAAACTATCGAGGCATAACACTGCTCTCTATTGCTGGAAAAATCCTTGCAAGGATACTCCTGAACAGATTAGTTCCTGCTATTGCAGAAGAACTTCTCCCTGAAAGCCAATGTGGCTTCAGAGCCAATAGGAGTACTACAGACATGGTATTTGCCCTTAGGCAACTGCAAGAAAAATGTAGGGAGCAGAACAAGGGTCTCTATGTAACATTTGTCGACCTCACCAAAGCCTTTGACACTGTAAGTAGAAAAGGTCTGTGGCAGATCCTGGAAAAACTAGGATGTCCCCCCAAATTCCTTAAAATGATTATCTTGCTACACGAGGGCCAGCGTGGTCAAGTCAGATATGGCGATGCTCTTTCAGAGCCCTTTCTAATAACTAATGGAGTGAAGCAAGGTTGTGTTCTTGCACCAACTTTATTTACAATCTTCTTTAGCACGATGCTCCAAAGGGCTATGGCAGAGCTTGAAGAAGACGACGGCATCTATATACGCTACCGTACTGATGGTAGCTTGTTTAACTTAAGCCGGCTGAGGGCTCACACTAAGACTCTAAACTATCTAGTCCGTGAGCTGCTCTTCGCCGATGATGCTGCCCTTGTTGCCCACACAGAAGCAGCTCTGCAGCGCCTAACGTCCTGCTTTGCAACAGCTGCAGAGCTGTTTGGGCTAGAAGTCAACCTGAAGAAAACAGAAGTTCTTTACCAGCCTGCACCACAGGACGAACACCACCATCCCCACATTGCCGTCGGCAAATCAGTGCTCAAGTCCGTTCAGCAGTTCACCTACCTGGGAAGCATCATCTCCTCAGATGCCAAGATTGACAAAGAGATCGATCACAGATTAGCAAAGGCATATAGTGCATTTGGAAGACTTCACAAAAGAGTCTGGAGCAATAAACACCTGAGGCAAAGCACAAAAATCAGTGTGTATAGAGCCATCGTACTGTCTATCCTCCTTTATGGATCTGAAACATGGGTCACCTATCGCCACCACCTACGACTCCTCGAGCGCTTTCATCAGCGCTGTCTACGCACAATCCTAAATATACACTGGACTGACTATGTGACGAATGTTGCTGTCCTTGAACAAGCAGGGAGCACCAGCATTGAGGCCATGATATTGAGAACACAGCTGCGCTGGGCAGGGCACGTTTCTAGGATGGAGGACCATCGCCTCCCAAAAATACTACTCTACGGTGAACTCGCCACGGGTCAGCGTAAGAGGGGCGCCCCAAAAAAGCGATACAAAGACTCCCTGAAACAACATCTCAGGCTTGGCCAAATTGATCACCAACAGTGGTCCGCCCTGGCCTCACATCGGGAGGCATGGAGACGCAATATCCACAATGCTGCAGCCTTATTTGAGAACTCACGACGAACAAGTCTTGAAGAGAAACGACAACGCAGAAAGAATCACAACCCAAAAACATCACCCAAGGAGACCTTCTGCTGCGCTTTTTGCAACCGGACTTGTTTATCTCGGATTGGCCTTTTTAGTCATCAGCGCGCTTGCAGAAGGCGCGGGATGAGTCCTTCCTGAATCTTCGTTTGCGAAGAAAAGCCAGAGAGAGTTTGCAAGCCATTCATGTTATGACCAAAGAACAATAATAACTTGCTTGTTGAGTAGAATATTATTTTTCAGTTAATTTATGGCTAATTAAATGAAAAATATGGGTATTTTTTAAAAAAGAGTTGTGACAAAAAACAGGAACAAAAGATTGAATTCTTATTTGTCCCTGCCATGGCTGAGGAAGGACAATGCAGGGGGGAGGAGAGTAAATCTCCAAAACTGAGACCTCTGGGCGGCCCAGGCTTCAAAACAGCACATTACTAAATAAGCATTGGTATCTCAACAAGTGTGGCCTAAATACTGTAAAGGCATCAGATCCTGTCTGCTTTTGGAAGCTAAGCAGGGTCAGCCCTGGTTAGTATTTGGATGGGAGATTACTGATAAATACCAGGTACTATAGGCTATATTTCAGAGGAAGGAACTGGCAAAACCACCTTTGGGTATTCCTTGCCTAAGAAAAACCTAAGAAATTCATGGAGTCACCATAAATCAGCAGGTGACTTGAAGGCACACACACACACACACACACACATCTCAGCAAACCATACTGTGGCTATAATGTCTCTTACTATATCTTAGCAAAACCAAGTGTTTTTAAGCACCAATGTTTTTAAATATGAGTTAGACATGGCAAAGTCCAACATGGTGGTGGCACTAAGGGGGTGCGGAGAGGCCAAACCACACCAAGTGACATCATCAGAGGGAAGGGTGACACCAACCTTAGTAACACCACAGGTCCAGCCTAGTCCAGAACAACCAGCCCCTAGCAGTAGAACTCAGTTCACATTTGCTCAACAAGCATGCCCTGTTGTTATATGCCTCCAAATTGACTGTGACATATGCTGACCTTATCATGCAGCTTGTCTATACAAGGCTATAAAATGTGGATTGATGTACACTAAAACCAATTTGCAGCAGTTTTCATTTGCCTCCACAATTTTTTGTCAAGGTCACAGGCATGCAAAGCTATGTCTGTTCTTCAATGCCAATCAATATGGTGGGCGTGAGTGAATTACTTGCATTTTTATTCTCACCAGTTACCACCACTGAACAGTATTTTTTTTTAGAAAGCATATCCAAGGTGCAGAAGTGTGATATTCCACTTAAATAAAGAGAAAGAGAGAGTGAGAAGGCAGTTTCATCACCTCAGTGCACAATAGCTATGATGGAAATCCTAAATGGTGGTTCAGGGCAATTGCCTTAGCAGCCAGCTCCATCCCCTGTGCATGTCCAACCAATCAGCTTTCCACATCTGCTCTTATTGGGAACGCTCATCAAAGTGAATTGGTTGTCCCAACAAGTGGGCATGTGCATTTCCTTTGGAGTTTAAAGTGGGAAAAGCTGCAAAGACTTTTCCCACAGAGTATTTGGCATTTTGATCCCCCTCCTTCCAAATATGGTGGATTGTTGAGGGATCTTGTTTAGACAAATTGTATTTTCCTCGAATTCTATGAGGAGTATTTTCACAGTATAGACAACCCCATAGGCCTTCTTGGCAAGATTTATTCAGAGGAGATTTGCCTTTGTCTTCTGAGACCAAGAGAGTATGATTTGCCCAGAGTCATCCAGTGGATTTCCATGGCTGAGTGGGAATTTAAACCCAGGCCTCCCAGCTAGATAGGACAAATAATTGCGGCAAATAGTGCCTTACCTCCCTATCTCAGCAGTGTTCATTTGTGCCCATGATTTATTCGCAAGATCGCTGGCATGGAAACTTGGCCAAATTTGTAGTTTACATGGAGCATGCCCCCGAAAAAAAATGGTAGCCATGAGTGAGTTGCCTCCTGAAAATCTCCCTCCATTCTCCACCCTTTGTTTTTTTCAAATGACAGATGCAGAATAGCTATTTTCTGCTTTAAAAAAAACTTTTTGTTTTTGCTCTGGCATTTGAACGATTGTGCACATGATCGTGGAGAAATGGGGAGGCTTTAACCACCACCACACTGGTAGCCTTCCCCTGGTGTCCATTTGTGCCCATGAAAGCTTTCCTTCCAGTAGGTGGAGGAGAATCCAAATGATTCCCTCTACTTACTATTTTTACACTTTTAAACATTTGTTCACAAACTCCCAATGGCACGATCAATGTCACCTTGTTGTTTGTTCGTAAGTTCATGCAAGGAGCTGAGGAAGCCATGCTGGAGGAATTGAGGCAAAAGCAGACCATGGGAAAGATGTTTTGGGAATGCCAATAAAATCATCCCTTATTTTCACACAGAACATTCCACATACTCATGAAGGAGGGAGAAAAAAATCACCTTTGGCAGCACACCTTCACCACTTAGTGCCAGTTCTTTTTCTGCTCAGTTTATTTTCTACTTGTCAAAATTATGAGCTAGGCAGAAAAAGGGTTCCTTTAGATGAGAGAAACACACCAGGAGGCTGCAGTATTTGTTGTTGTACTTGTCAAGTTTTTTTTTTTTAAAATAAAAAAACTATTCAAAGAAATTTTCTGTTGTCCTAGGGCTCATCTATACATGGCAATAAAATGTGGATTGATGTGCACTAAGCCAATTCACAACAGTTTTCGTTTGGCACCATGTTTTTTTCCCCAAGATCACAGGCATGCAAAGCCTTATGTGTTTGTTGTTCAGACAGGCGTGCCTATGAATCAATATGGTGGGCATGAGTGAATTACTCATGTTTTTACTGTCACCAGTTGCCACTGCCAAACAGTATTTAAAAAAAAAACGGAAATCCAAGGTGCAGAAGTATGATCTTCTGCTTACATAAACAGAAAAAAAAAGGCTGCTTCATTACCTCATTGTACAATCACTACAGTGAAAATCCAACATGGCAGTTTGGGACACTTGCCTTACCAGCAAGCTCCCTCCTCTGCACATGTCCAGCCAATCAAGTTTCCACTTCCACTCTTATCGGGAATGCGCAGCAAAGCGAATCGGTTATGAGCAGGAATGCACATTCCCTTCTGAGTTTTTTGTTTAAAATAAGGGGGAAGCCACAAAGGCTTTTCCCATGGATTATTTGGAGCCCCCCCCCAAACCTTCTGTATATGGCAGATTGATGCAGGATCCCACTTGGACAAAATGAATTCTCCTCAGATTCTATGAGGATTATTTTCACCATTTTGACAACCCCCTACATTGTTTTTTTGGCCATTGTCAGTATCAGCTGCAACATTTTATTCCTACCCTTCAGTGGGTTTCTTTTTAATTCTACAAGGGGAGACTTTGGAGGGGCACAGCCTCCACACACAGCACCTGCTCCGACAAAAAATAAATAAATCATTTTTGCCCCCAAATGTCCCCTAAAGCCCTGTAGGGGACATACTTTGGGGCCTTCCTAGAGCCCTAGAGGGCATATTTTAAAATAATAAATAAATAAAACCTGGCCTCCACACCTACTAGAGATCATTCTGGGCCTTTGGGGGCAAAACAAATTTTTTTTTGGAATTTATTTTATTTTTCAAAAAATATTTTTCTCACCTGAGGGGCCCTGGGGCCACAGAAACAGCTGTGGGGTGCTTGAGGCCCACAGATTGTACTTCGCCCCCCCCCCCGTGTACTGGAGCAATAAACTACCTTTTGTTCCTTTCTTTTTTAGTTTTTGTTTCAAGTTATAGTGCACTAGTGCATCAGTGAAATTGCACTTTTGCACCATACTACTATAATTCTTTTATTAAAAATCAGAGAGAAAATGCCCTTCAAACCATAGGACCATCTCAGCAAACTATGACCCAGGTTTTTGTTTTGTTTTGTTTTGTTTTTTTTTACAAAAACCTTTTGGAAGAGCCCTTGTACCGATCCAAAAAGCCTGGAAATACCTTAAACTGACTCCAAATAATTTTCACTGGGAGTCCTTGAAGTCCAGCAATTACTAGGGTGGATCCTTATATTGTTTGAGGTATGAGTCTAAAAAAATAAAAATGTATTAAAAATTCCAGGGATCTAGCCCTTTTAAAAGCAACAAAATTATCTTCTTTAAAAAGAGTTAAAAATCATTTACTTTCAAAGTGATGCAGAGTGACACTTAGGAATGTTGAGACAGACAAGCTCAATTAACATTTAAAAGTGTATTCAGAGATCTGTGGTCTGTTCTGATTACCCATTGAATTAGACTCATTACAAAAACAAAGGAGTCAGTTTAAAAATGCAAATCAAAAGTTTACTGAAGGTATATCAATCTCAATCTACATACTAAAACAAACTTTAAAAAGTGTTCCTAACTAACTAGGAGGATTTAGGATAGAAAGACTCACCCAGCCTTTAGCGGTAGAAGGCTACATGGTGATTTGAAAAGCAAACATCATAGCAAGGTTTCATAGTAGCAGCATGGCATTCATGGCTAGACTTCATAAGATGGCAAAGATGGTTAAAGGAAGATGGCTACAGCCGCATGGAGACGCTAACTTAAAAGTGTCTCCCAAAGAGCAATAAAATTTAAATTAGGCCATGTGTTGAATGAGCCAGCACTTCAGTTGGCTGGAAGTGCCCAGTGAAATAAGAGAAAGGGAGTTTGGGAGAACAGAAGCATGCAGGGAAAAAACCTAGACTTATCTTAGGATGTGAATGGGGGTACACAAGATTGCTTTTACATTACAATAATTATTTCCCTACATACTACAGATATTAGGCTTATAATATCATTTTTTGCAAATTTATATTCTCCCTAGGGGCCCAGATGATGGCTACAGCTGAGCGTGCCCTAAGAAATGCAAGAATTAGGATGCATTCCTTGGGTATGTTCACACATTGCCAAAGAAAAGTAATGGAGAAAGTTCTTCCATAGTGTGGGCTGATAAGCTTAATGTCACTTCTTTAACGTTATACATGTGTAGATATTCATGTACCTAAAGTTGGTGTTCATTTGCATTGAAATAAGTTGTCATTTGCAAATCATCATCATCATTTATTTATATAGCACACCATCACTATACATGGTGCTTTTCAAGTAAAAGAACAACCCAAAAAACCCTAGTTTCCTGCCCTTATTAATTAGACATGCTTACAGTCTAATTAAGACATGACACAAAAGGAAAAGGGGATGGCAGTGTGGGCGGGGATTAAATCCAGCAGATACTGCCTCTTTTTCTCTTCCCCCGAGGCCTGCACAGTGGCAGTTGGGATGGAGGGAAGACCTTTCATCTGCATCTGGGCCTATGTATGATGAATGGGATGTCTCTTGTTACTGCAACATACAATTAGGTCAGCATCTGGCTAAATCCCAAAAGGAGACTGGAAGCTGAAGAAAGAAGAGTCAGATGGGAAGGTATCAATTCACCCCTAATGCTGTTTGCTGGGATACTTAATGAATGTCTGCTCTCCAACTCTGAAGAAAAAGGGACTGGCTGAAATGGAGAGATAGGTCCATAGGTCAAAGCACTTCAGCTCCTGAGTCAGTTTAAAACAGAGGCATGGAATAACATGGCATCTATGCAAGATCTTACTGTAGATATCCTTTCTATGCACCATGTGATTCTAGGCTGCATCAACAGGAGTATAGTGTCTGCAGAGTGTAGATCGAGGGATGTAATATTACCACCTGTTCAGCTTTAGACAGACCTCACCTAGAATACTATGTCCAGTTCTGGGCAGCACAGTTCAAGGATATTCATAAGCTGGAATGTGCCTAGAGGAGGGCAATTAAAATGGTGAAAGGTCTGGATGCCATGTCCTATGAGGAGCAGCTTATGGAGCTGGGTATGTTTAGCCTGGAGAAGAGAAGGTTAAGAGGTGACATGATAGGCATATTTAAATACTTGAAAGGAGGTCATATTGAAGAGGGAGCAAGCTTGTTTTCTGCTGCCCCAGACTAGGACACGGAGCAATGGACTCAAACTACAGGAAAAGAGATTCCATCTAACATTAGGAAGGACTTCCTGATGATAAGAGCTGTTTGGCAGTGGAATACACTCCCTTGGAGTGTAGTGGAGTTCCTTCTTTGGAGGTTTTTAAACAGAGGCTGGGTGGCCATCTATTGGGAGTGCTTTGATTGCATGCCATGAAGTGGGACTGTATGCCACTTGTGGTCTCTTCCAGCTCTATGGTTCTGTGATGCTATGATCATGTATTGTGAGAAAGCTATTGAAAGCTAGAGTAGAGCTTTGCTCAAGACCTGGGTAGCCCAGGTTCAAGTGGTCCCAAGACAATGCTCTGCCTTTTCTATGTGGACTCGGATTGCCTGCCTTACATCTCAGGAAGTACCTCTGCTGTACTAGTGGTGCTGCTGTTGCTACCTACTGCCTACCTCTGATCTTCAGGCGCAGACAGTGGCCTCTGAAAACTTGACCCTACTATTACCATCCTGAACCCTTACAAGTTTCCCTGGGCACATAGCAAGTTTTCTCCTTCTACTACCCAAACTGCTATCTCTTACAAGTCTTACTGTGGGTGAAAGAAAACCAGTCTGCTCTCCTTTGTCCCTTGGGACACTATGTGCAGGACCGGTTTAAGGAATTTTGGGGCCCCCTGCAATGCTTTACTTTGGGGCCCCCATATGTTTATCTCAGATCAATGTAACCTAACCTATTCACCGTACAGGATGTTCAGATTATAGTAGGACCCCCGTATCCCTGGATTCATTATCCATGGGACACAAAACAGCACACCTACCATAGAGTCTTCCTAGAAAATGTGTCTTCCCTAGCCCTTTTCTAGGCCTTCCAAGGCAACTCTATGGTATTTTAAACCAGAAATCCCATTATTTTCATATTAAGGAGGCCAACACGGGGCCCTCTCTTGACCTCGGGGCCCCCTCTTGACCTTGGGGCCCCCTGCCAATGCTGATTTGGCAGACAGGTTAAACCGGCCCTGACTATGTGGATCTGTATTACTTCTGCAGAGCTGGTTCATGATTGATTAAGCTGAATTAATGATTAGATCTGATATTAATTAATAATTGTAAATGATGTACTCAAATTGACAAATGAACTAGAAAGGCAAACAGAGGATTAAGGTAGGCTCTTCAACAAGACAAAAGGCTCAGAGAAAGACTCAGAGAGACCAAACTCAGATTATGATGATTGACAACCACCCACACCCTCTACACAGTTCTTTCAAGGCACTACTAACAACTGGATCTAACAAATGAGTAAAGAGATGCAGGATGAGGTATCTAACAATATGACCTGACACAATCCCTTTCCCTAATTACTGCAATCAGAGAGTATTGGTGTGATTCTTGTCTCAGATTGCATGCTACAGATATCAGTGAGCAAAGTCCACTTTTCATCTGCATCACACCACTGTTACCTATGCTGATAGTCCCATCTTGGACTTGGATATTTAAGAATTTGGCTTAATGTGGCCTTCCACGTGGTTAACAGATAAACCAGGGATCCCCAGATACCAAGGTGGGAATCACATATAACCAAGGGAGGGGCCTTTGAAAATTCCCCAAACAAATACTCAGGGCAGAGTTAACACCTGGAGGTGAGTCATTCACTAACCTATTCAATGATAGCAGAGTCCTTGATGCTTGTAAAATGGGTCTTCTTCTCCCCCTTCCCCTCCAACAATAGACCTTGCCTGCCCCTATTCAATTCTAAATGCATCAACCATTAATGATTGTTAGGTCTTCCAGAGCACCCTTTGTCTAGTCCTGGGAACCTCTGAGAAACTTTATATTCCACTAAACACCCCATCCCTTCATGGGAATTTGACTTATAAATATGACCCTGAAATACCGCCCAAATGTACACAGACCTCCTGCTTTCCAACTTCATGTCGGTCCATTTCATCATTCTGCCTTCTGGACTGTCCCTCTGCCAGTTTACTTTGTGATCTCAGGTCTACAGGATCTGTATAGTCTAACCCTTACTCTATTCCTCTATTCAAATTCCTACTATCTTCAATAGTCTTATGTGAGTCTCTGAAACTTGAGTGTGTGTGTTGAATGCTGTTACTGTTAATTTCCAATAAAGATAATTTAATTGTATGTTTTGGCTTAGAGCCTCCCCCATTACTACCAGTATACATAGGTCAAAAATTTGTGCAATTATCTGGCCTCTCGCTGCCATAATTGAGCTAATTAAATATTCCCCATATTCATTTTGGACACTAGTGGGATCCCTGAGGACCCCACACAATTCAGGTAACACCACCTAAGCAGTTTCCTTGTAAGGTCATGCTGAAGCTACAGTGTCTGACTTTTTCCTGCTGATGTTTGACATTTGGATCTCCACATTGGCCCAAACAACTTTGAAATATACTGTTCCACTCCAGAATTGAGTTGAGCCAATCTGACGTGATCTGGATCTGCTGCAAAATGAACTGAATTAGCTTGATTTACTTCAGGTTTTAACCCAAATCAGCTGCAGAACTTTGCCTGAAAGAATGTCAGCTTAGCGTTACATTTAAACACAGCTGGAGGGGAATTTTGTTTCTGTTAACTTTTGGTAAAAATTTACCAAAATTCACAAGGTCATTCATATTTAAGATGGAAAGAACATGATTTTTTTTAAAAAAAAAAAAAAATCAAATGTGAATAGAATTGAAGTGGTTTGGTCCATTTAGGCCAAAGGCTTTGAGTTAACTAGTAAATGTTTGGGTTTTGATTCCTGTTGTTAACGTTGTAATACAGTATTGTAAATGCTATATTGGGATTCCTGTCTCTTTTTTTACCTAAGAGCCATCTCATCTTTAACACCTGATGCAAGTAGATGTCATCATATCAGTGGAATAGGAGTAGTTGAACCTATTGAATTTGGCTGGTGCGAGTGTGGGAGAATTTTTGTTTCCATTGTTCTGATAACTTACCAAACTTACTAAACTACACAAATTTCTTCATATTTTGGATGGAAAGAATTTATGTCTAAAACAAATTATTAGTCCAACCGAGAATAGACACATTGATTTAATAGGAGCTTAGTAAGTCTATATTTAGGCCTTAATGGTTTTTTTTAAAAAAAAAATGCAAGGGAAAGTAAACTTTCACATCCCTATGGTGCCACATATCCTGGTTCAAACAACCTCTGGTTAGTTTAACAAGCCAGGTTCCTGACCCATTTTGTATTTCTTATGGAAAACCTTGGGTTTTATTCATATTGACCATTCAGTGCTCTACCTTTGGCAACAAAATATCTTTGACAAGTCCTGAATGTGGAAACTCTGGCTCTTACCTTACAATGAGGTTTTCTATCAACAACCACCTTTGGAATCTAATCCCATTTCCTTACTGCTACCACAGTGAGCATACCACCAAGGTCAGATGGGTCTCTAACTGCCCATCCAATCCTGCAATGAATTGACACTAAAACAATTGCAATAATGTTTCATGAGAGCTCAGGAGAACATCTTTATCAATTTTGCCCACAGTAGATGATCACACCTCTGTGCAAGACTGAAAACTGTGTTGATTGTTCAATAACTGTTTAACTGTTCAAGCTATACATCTGGACTTCATCATCGTAAGTCATAGAATACTAAGTTTGATGGACTATTGGTTTGCCCTAGAATGGATTTTCTTGCATTGCTTATGGTTTGAAATTCAAATAAAGGGATGGCATATGACCTTCTAGAAAGATGCCAGGAGTTCTGGTTTTGCAGACATATTACAAGAATATACAGTGATACTCAACAGAATAAAGTTTGTGTGAACATTTCTATTCCACAATGTCTCCTGTTGGACCACTCATTGATTTCAGCTTCACTCAGATCAAAGGATAAGGCAGTTCTTTGGCAAGTGTAGTGGAAAACACTGATTGCATGTTAGAGGCTTTAAAATGGTCATAGTACAATATTGTCCAACATATTGTAGTGCAGTACACTTAATGGGATCAGGATGTTAGGATTTCTTGTGTAGGCACTGGTTAAAATACTTTGCCAAATGTCTGATTCCAAAGAGCTTGCTGTCTGGGTTTATAGTCCAATTCCTCATTAAACTGTGGTTGTGGTTTAATGCTAGCATGATATTTAACAGAATAACTTATACAAAAGGCAAGCCCTGCCTAAAAGAGCTTGTGGTATGCTTTTATACCAGAGCTGGGGCACCTCTGACCCTCCAGATGTTTTGCACTACGGCTCCCATAGTGCCTTACTACTACTGGCTATGTTTTCTGGGGCTATTGAGATGTGAAGTCTAACACATCTAGAGCACCAAAGGTCTCCACCCTTGCTTTAGAGTGCATGAAAGGTTTGGGACAAAGTTAACAAAAGGACACACACGCAGTCACATATATGTAGTCTTGTTTCCAGCTGGATGTGAGCGTAATATGGATATAAGTGAAAAGCTTCGCAGAAGTAGGGTTTGCACTGGGTGGGTGGGGGTTTAAATGCCAGGAAAAAGAACAGGAGAATCATGGGATTGGAAGAGACCCTGGAGTCTAACTTTATTTTGAGTACAGACATGGTTACAGCTACAGCAGGGATATAGTTGCATGGATGCAGTCTAGGCTATTTATTGCCCTTTGTTGATCTAAAGCAGCACATGGCTTAATTTCAAAAGTCCTCTGCGAGTCTGAAAGTTCAGCCTGTCCCTTCCCTAGCATCTTCCAAATGTTGTAAGACAAGGAGAGAGAGACTCAAAGAAAAAGAACTATTAGAGAAAGAAAGGGGTGGTCCCCACCTACCTCTGGTTCCAGCCTCATCCACCACCAACTTCTTTCCACTGTAGGGATAAGCAAGATTAGCTAGATTCTGTATTTGAACAGAAAGCGTATTGCCCATCCTGAGCTACAGTATCTTTGATATATATCCACCCAACCTCTGCTTCAACCAAGAGTGAGAATCATGCAGTCTTGCTGATGAGGTTTGGCTGCAGCTTCTAGATGCCCAAGCTACCACAGCCAATGATGAAGAATGCTGAGAGTAGTAGTGCAAGAACATCTGCAAGACTACTTGATTCTCATTCCTGGCTGCAATCTTCTAGCACAGTGGTTCCCAAACTTTGGTCCTCCAGATGTTTTGGGCTTCATATCCATAATCCCTGATTCTTGGCCAAGGTGGTTAAGGCTTCTGGGGGATGAAGTCCAAAACACCTGGAGGACCAAGTTTTGGAACCACTGTGCTAGCAGGAAGAAGCTTGAACTTTCTGACATGGCCTGTCCTGCTGCTGAATAGTTCTTGGGGTTGGGAAGTTTGTCCTAATAGTCATTTAAAATCTAATCCCCTCTAGTTTTTACCCATGGGTTCTAGTCCCATCATCTAGAGTGACAGGGAACAAATCTGTCCATCTTCTTCATGATAGTCTTTCAAATTTTCTTCCTCAGGCTACATATGTCTGGCTCCTACAACCATTCCTTGCCATCCTGGTTGATATTCTTTGGATGCACTCTGAAAGTTCTTAAAATACAGAACCATACACTACTAGACTCAAGACTGCAAACACAATGCAGCTAACACAGCAGAAAGTGGGACTATCTTATGTCCTCTTATCTTGACCCATGATTTAGTTAGTGCAGCCCAAGAGTGCATTAGCTTTTTTAGCATGTGCACAGCTAATGGGACAAGAGAAACAAACAGAGACAGTCAGGAGGCAGAAACTGTGAGAGTGAGGAAGTCAGAGAACAGGGAAGAAATTTCTGAACCAACAGGCAAAATCTGATTATATTCATAACCTACAGTTTTAATGGATTCTTTGTATGTAGTACGAATTAAGACTAGAAAGACCCTTTTCACTATGATGGTTGTCATCTGTTCTCATTGATAGATTCTTATATGATACTGAAGCCTATAAAGTTCCAGTTCTGGAAGAAAGGCAGGATATGAGTCAAACAAATAAATAAAAAAGAAAACATGTGGTAGTGACCAAATGAACATACCATTTAAAACACACACACCCTATTTTGCTATGGTCGAGAGCATGTAAATGACAGTTGTTTATGTGTGCCTTCAACATGTTTACAACTTATGGTGCCCCTAAGGTGAACCTATCATGGGGTTTCCTTGGCAAGATTTGTTCAGAAGAGGGTTGCCTTTGCCTTCCTCTGATACTGAGAGAGTGAAATTTGGCCAAGATTATCTAGTGGGTGTCCATGGCTGGCTAGGGATTCAAACCCTTGGTCTCCAGAGTTATAGTCCAACATTCAAACCACTACACCACTCTGGCTATCATAAATGACAGTGCTAAGTTATAATTCTGAATACCAGCTTGAATTTTGATCACTCTTAAGAGACTATGAGGCTATAAAATGTGGATTGATGCACACTTACACCAATTCTCAGCAGCTTTCAGTTGCTTCCATGGTTTCTTTTCAAGACTGCAGGCATGTGAAGCCATACACATTTGTTGTTGAAATGGGCATGCATGCAAATCAAGATGGTGGGTATGAGTGGATTACTCACATTTTTATTGTTACCAGTTGCTGCTGCCAAACAGTATTTTTTTTTAAAAAAAAAGCATATCCAAGGTGCAGAAGTGTGATATTCTGCTTAAATAAACGGGGGGGGGGGAGAGAGAAAGAAAAGGTTGTTTCATCACTTCAGCCCACAATTGTTACAGTGAAAATCGAACATGGTGGTTCTGGGCTGGGCTGAATATTTTCAAAGTCTCTTTAGCGCCAACCGAGTAGTCCAAGGCTCAGCTATCCAACATATGATACAAAAACCATTGAAAAATGAATTGGACATAGCTCCCACTCTGGAAGAGACCCTTAAGGCCATACAGCAGATGAAAAACGGCAAGGCAGCTGGGATTGATGGAATCCCACCTGAAGTTTAGAAACACGGAGGTCATGCACTCCATGAAAAATTCCACGAATTCCTTGTGAATTGCTGGGAAAAAGGGGAACTGCCATCAGACCTCCAAGATGCAGTCATAATCACCCTGTACAAGAAAAAAGGAGCAAAATCCGACTGCTCAAACTATCGAGGCATAACACTGCTCTCTATTGCTGGAAAAATCCTTGCAAGGATACTCCTGAACAGATTAGTTCCTGCTATTGCAGAAGAACTTCTCCCTGAAAGCCAATGTGGCTTCAGAGCCAATAGGAGTACTGCAGACATGGTATTTGCCCTTAGGCAACTGCAAGAAAAATGTAGGGAGCAGAACAAAGGTCTCTATGTAACATTTGTCGACCTCACCAAAGCCTTCGACACTGTAAGTAGAAAAGGTCTATGGCAGATCCTGGAAAGACTAGGATGCCCCCCCCCCAAATTCCTTAAAATGATTATCTTGCTACACGAGGGCCAGCGTGGTCAAGTCAGATATGGCGATGCTCTTTCAGAGCCTTTTCTAATAACTAATGGAGTGAAGCAAGGTTGTGTTCTTGCACCAACTTTATTTACAATCTTCTTTAGCACGATGCTCCAAAGGGCTATGGCAGAGCTTGAAGAAGACGACGGCATCTATATACGTTACCGTACTGATGGTAGCTTGTTTAACTTAAGCCGTCTGAGGGCTCACACTAAGACTCTAAACAATCTAGTCCGTGAGCTGCTCTTTGCCGATGATGCTGCCCTTGTTGCCCACACAGAAGCAGCTCTGCAGCGTCTAACGTCCTGCTTTGCAACAGCTGCAGAGCTGTTTGGGCTAGAAGTCAACCTGAAGAAAACAGAGGTTCTTTACCAGCCTGCACCACAGGACGAACACCACCATCCCCACATTGCCGTCGGCAAATCTGTGCTCAAGTCCGTTCAGCAGTTCACCTACCTGGGAAGCATCATCTCTTCAGATGCCAAGATTGACAAAGAGATCGATCACAGATTAGCAAAGGCATATAGTGCATTTGGAAGACTTCACAAAAGAGTCTGGAGCAATAAACACCTGAGGCAAAGCACAAAAATCAGTGTGTATAGAGCCATCGTACTGTCTATCCTCCTTTATGGATCTGAAACATGGGTCACCTATCGCCACCACCTACGACTCCTCGAGCGCTTTCATCAGCGCTGTCTACGCACAATCCTAAATATACACTGGACTGACTATGTGACAAATGTTGCTGTCCTTGAGCAAGCAGGGATCACCAGCATTGAGGCCATGATATTGAGAACACAGCTGCGCTGGGCAGGGCACGTTTCTAGGATGGAGGACCATCGCCTCCCAAAAATACTACTCTATGGTGAACTCGCCACGGGTCAGCATAAGAGGGGCGCTCCAAAAAAGCGATACAAAGACTCCCTGAAACAACATCTCAGGCTTGGCCAAATTGATCACCAACAGTGGTCCGCCCTGGCCTCACATCGGGAGGCATGGAGACGCACTATCCACAATGCTGCAGCCTTATTTGAGAACTCACGACGAAGAAGTCTTGAAGAGAAACGACAACGCAGAAAGAATCACAACCCAAAAACATCACCCAAGGAGACCTTCTGCTGTGCTTTTTGCAACCGGACTTGTTTATCTCGGATTGGCCTTGTTAGTCATCAGCGCGCTTGCAGAAAGCGCGGGATGAGTCCTTCCTGAATCTTCGTTTGCGAAGAAAAGCCAGAGGGGGTTCTGGGTGCTTGGCTTGCCACCAAGCTCTGTCCCCTGTGAACGTCTGACCAATCAGCTTTCTACTTCTGCTCTTATTGGGAATGCACATCAAAGAGAATCAGGTGTCCGAATGAGTGGGAATGTGCATTTTTTTAAAAAAAAATAAGGGGAAAGCTGTGGAGGCTTTTTCCGCAGAGTATTTGGTGTTTTTGTCTCCCTCCTTCTGAATATGGTGGATTGATGTGGGATCCCATATAGACAAATCGTATTCTCCTCACATTCTGTAAGTGGTATTTTTGCCATATAGACAAGCCCCCAGTTGATTAATGTTAGGTATGGGATGGGGTTCCTGTAAACCTTAATCCTGAACAGACAGAATAAGGAAAGGTACCATAAAACTCTGTCAAGCAGGATGAAAGTACCTGTCCCCTCTTACCTTCCAAACTCCAACTTTTCACTGTAGCTAGCACAGCTATTGCCTCACCAGTGGAGAGCAGGGAAAGGAGCATGGAGGCACCAGTGGCAAGAACAGAGCTGGATGTTCCTCCATGCCCCCCCCCCTCTACCAGAGAGGCAAGAACCATGTTAGGTGAGGATGACTGCAGCTGCAAATTGGAGTTTGGAAGTTAAGAGAGGACAGGGAACTTTGTCTCACTTGATAGAACTTTATGGTGCCTCATCTTGCTCCATGATCAGTTCAGGGTTACTGTTAGAGGAGCCCCATCCTATAACCAACCTGACAACCCTAATGTTAAGATAAATGCCTGATTCAGTAGATGAAAACCATCTATTGTGTATATTTCCCCCCCATAGCTTCTTGTGCTATTGTTTATGACAGTGGTGTAACTTAAGGACAACAAGGTGTGGGCTGGCTTATATTTCCTGTTTTTCTATTGTGTCAAAATATATTTTTTTAAAAAAACACCCTGAAAGAATTAGTCCCTCAGTCTTATCTCACTTTTTTTTTAAAGCAGGAACACAAGGTCTGACTCAGATGACTTATCAGATCATCTTTGACCTTGTTTTCATAAAATGGATGACAGACTTTGTTGTGTTAGCAAGGAGAGAAAAGAGTAGACTTCCTAACTAGACTGGCTCAGTGACAGTTTTGTGAATCATAAGTGTATCAGACTGGTCTATAAGGGCTTTTTTCTTTTTTTGCACTTCTTATTACTATCCAGGAATGTCTTGTGAGTCAGGGGGCCCTGATAGGCACATGGAATTCCTCTACTGACAAAGCATTTCCCTTTGAGTTTATGGAGGAAGCAAGTAGTGTGCGCTGGAGCTCTCTGTTTATACCTGAAAGGTGAACTGAAGCATTGCTCCGGATCTCTTTATCTTCATCACCAGCTTAAGCAAACTACAGTGCTCCACTGTTTACTTGTGAGTAAGCTCCATTGAACTCAATCTTCTTAGTACGTGTGTATTTGGGATGGAAAGAATATTTGTAATGGTCTTAAAATGAGTTTTCCAGCAGGAAATCCCATCTGGAAGAATAATGCACAAGCAAGAATTTTGCACATTTTTTTTCTTCTTGTATTTGAATAACCTGAAATATTGCAGAGGAATTCTTCTGTGGAGAAAAACTGGTGTCTGAGCTGCCACCCCCAACAAAAAAAAACCACTGTTTTTTGCATGGAAAATGGATTTCCTGTGCAGATAACACCATTCCCCTTAATATCTGATTTGACACATATTTGGCCAGACATAAGCCTCGGAATATCCACAATATCGCTCTCCTGTTGTTCCTACCCTAACTGGTAATTAATGCATTACCCTGGAGGCTGCATACATTTTGTCATTGTTATGTGTCTTCAAGTCAACTCTGATTTATAGACCAAATCCACATTACACAAATAATCCAGTTTGAAACGGGATTATTTGCCATGGGTCTTTCCTGTTGAATCCTGGGTCTGTAGTTTGGTGAGGCACCAGCACTCTTTGGCAGAATAGGCTAAAGACCTTGTAAAACTACACATAGGGTTTTCTTGGCAAGTTTTATTCAGAGGCCTTCCTCTAAATGGGTTTCCATGGCTGAGTGAGGATTCATATCCTGGTTTCTCAGAGTCCTGGCCCAACAACTCAAACCACTACAACATGCTAGTTTTCTTTTAAACAATAAATACACCAAATAAATTCAAAAAGTGGCTGTGAAGGGGGAGCTAGGCAAGCCTGGCTGAAGGCAGCTAATCACAGCTCAGGGAATGCTGTGAAGTGGGTGGGGGGTTCAGGGGAAAACTGTTACAAAACAGAGGCCTGTCTCTGTCAGAGACCAGATAGGGGGAAATTTTTGGAGAGATAGGCTTTTGATTTCAGAGAGACAGGAACAAGAGCTGTAACAGAGACAGTTCAGTCAATCAGAGGGGAGAACTGACTCTGGTTTCGGGGAGCTGTAAATGAATAGAATAATCAGGTGCTGCCTTACTGTGTCTTAATAAATTTATACTTGTTATTCTATTAAAAAAACCCTCTGGCTGTCTGTGATAAGCCTGATAAAGGGTCAGGTTACACTTACCACAATGAGCCCACAAAACTACACAGCCAGTGGACCACAAGAGGAGGTCACCTTGAGGCCCAAATACCCAATTCTGGAAGGAATTAAGAGGAGGAAAAGGGCAAGATGTGTGACAGGAACGCAGGGTTGGAACTGCAGGATCAGTCACAGTGGCTAACATCAACATTATTACCATGAAACATATTAACTCACTGACAAAATATAACTTTCCTAATGCTATGTATTTTTTCCAAATGTATTTTCCAGTGAGTACAATGGGTTGCCATAAGTCAGAAATGACTTGAAGGCACACATCACCACCAACAACAACAACCATAACAACTGAGCAGCAAGAATGCACTGGCTCGGAGTATGGCAGAGTCTCCTTCTTTGGAGGTTTTTAAACATAGGCTGGATGGCCATCTGTCAGGAGAGCTTTGATTGTGTATTCCTGTAAGGCAAGGGGTTCGACGGGAGGGACCTTGTGGTCTCTTCCAACTCAATGATCCTATGATCAAACAATGGAAATTAACCCCAGGGATGGTATCAGCACCAGGAGTCCTTGGACAGCTCCTAGGACTCAAGTGCCACAGCAGAGCATATTGCTGATGCAAACCCAAGGCCCACTATGGTGGAACTGCCCATGATTTTAAATTAACCACAGCATCAGAGTATCTGACCCGAGTTTGCTCTGGGGTATGGTGGGCAAATAAAACAGCAACTTGTCGGTGGAATAACTGCACTTTCTTACAGTGCCCCCAAGCACTACTGCACTGGATGTTGTATGAAATTCAATATACCGTAGTGGAAGAGGTCTCACCAATGCAGAAAATAGCCCACTTTGCTGAGGTTCTGTAAGACTACATTCAGCCTTGTTAATCACAAATAAATGTGCACTCAAAGCATGATAGAACACAGACAAAAATATGTATGCAATAGTAGTAAAGACTCAAGACCAACCAAGACATCAGCCTCCAAAACCTTATTGCAATAAATAGAGGATATGCATTTTTTTTTGGCGACAGACAACTGATTATCATTCTTGCACCAGAGAAAGATGTCATGCATGTGAGTCAAAACATAATGATTTTGAATCCTTTATGTAATCTCCATAGGCTATATGTAATTTAGTAGTGTTCCTTGCAGTGTGCCATATGCTATGTTCTTCATGTTGACATTGAACCAGCCTTCCCAATGTTCTTGGCTGCTTTGCATACTTTTCAGAGCCAAACCAGGGGCATTCTTGGCTTCAACTAAATTTATCTTAGGCCATTCTAGCACATCCTAGTTTTCAGTTCCCTCCAGCACTGAGTTTTCTTTGTGAAGGGAGAGAAAAACAGGATAAAACAGGATATCTGGAAATATGAAAGTCACAAAGTTGTATTGTGTGCCTTGTATGATGCCTGTCATATGTGATCCAGAGGACTTTTGCCTTCAGAATTAGAAAGAAATACTACAAGCAAAACAAATACACAAAAACACATGTCCATATATATTTTGACAGATGTAAATTCTACATGTGTGTATGTTAACTTGTTTTTTTCTAACTTCTGTGCTCCATATTGTTTTAGGTGCTATGTTTTAATTTATATTGTAAACCATTTTGAGTCCCACTCAGGAGAAAAGTGGGATATAGATCAAATAATAAAAACATAATGTATTATTGGCCAATTGTGCATAACTGCAGCAAATCCAAGTTGAATTACATTTATGGTAGAAAGTTACAGTGCAGAAATGAATGAATGAATGAATGAATGGCCCTTGTGGTCTCTTGCAACTCTATGATTCTATGTTAAATCTGTCTAATCACACAAAAAGAAAGAGAAACATCAAAGAGCTGGAGAGAAATGTGCAGGAGGCTCAAAATTCATGCAAAAATGCACATCTCAGAGCTAGAATCAACATCCTCTGATTAAGATGTCTATAACACTACACAGTTAGAATAGTGTGATATCAATTTAACTGCAGAATTTTGGGATTTGTAGTTTGATGAGGTATTTAAAATTATTGGGGAGTTCTAGTGCTGTAGTTTCGTGCAGTGCAGGGGAGAATTCTCTCTCGCAGAGAATTCTAAGTACCTCATCAAACTGCATATCACATGATTCCATAGGATGGAGCCAGGACAGTAAAACAGACCCCTATAACTCTATTGTATAGAAATATTTTATGCTGAAGCAACATAAATTGTGTTGGCAGTGATGAAAGTGGGAGCTTATCCTATCTGCATAATTGCTGTTGCCACCCCTGCAAAATCATGGAGAGAACAGCTGACCGACAAGTTTCTTGCACTGCTGTTCCCTCCAGAGGGTTGTTTTCATGCCATTTGTGGCTGGTCAAATGGAGCAGAGCAGAATGTTGGAAAGCAGTCTGCAACCGCACATAGTTCAAACTACATAAATCAGACGAGGCACAACATGGGCTCAGATTCCTCAGTACATTTATCAGCTGATCTTTCCATAGCATGGAGAGATTTTATTTCCTTAACACCAGTTTCACTGTAAGGCTAAGAGCTCAAATTAAATAGAGTCAGTTTGGATGAGGCCTATTCTACTTACATCCCCCTTACTTTACCTTGATTTCTCTCCTCCAAACCTCTGAATTTGCCCTGTGAGCATATAAGAATACATACCAATTATGTTTTGAAAAGAACTCTGCCTGAAAGTGTCAGTTGTTTTGAAATGAAAGAAACTCCCAAATTCTCCAGTAATGACTTGCTCAACCAACTGAAGTAAACCACAGCAGCCTATGTCCAGCCAAACCTTATTGCAGACTGATACAGACTTTGCTGGGGATATCTGTTTATTTACACACTTCTCCCCCACAGGTCATTCCAGAATAGTATTCTGAAGACAGCTGTCTCTTCCAGGTTGTTTCTGTTAGGTGGTATTTTGTGGGATATGTGACAAAGCGCTGAATGGCTAGTCTCAGTAGTGGTGATTCTATTACTAGGGTGCCGTTTACATGATGAAAATGTAGTGAGATGAATTCATGTTGATCCTTGGTAGTTCACACGTCCTGCATGACGGTCTTCAGCTTTTAGGAAGGGGGGCACCTTTTATCCCTCAACCTGTGGGACTTTCCATCCCGTGGTTTGTCCCATGTTTTTTAAAAAGTCATGGGAAGATGCGGAAAATTGGATATGTGAACAGGTTGGGACAAAATATCTTGGGAGTAGGTAGTGGCTGGAAATTGAGGTGGGCAGGGGCGGGCACATAGTCCTAAGAAAGAGGGGTCAGTCACCCTCCCCGTCCCCTGCTTTTTTAAAAAAATGGATTCTCTCACTGGCAATCTCGGCTGAGGGTTGTGCTTTTCTTAAAGGCTTGTGTCCCTGTGCCAGCAATCTCCATTTAAAGGGACATGTTCTCTTTAAATGGATTCTCTTCTCTGCACCAATGAGACTTGTGTCCCTGTTCTTTTCCCCTCCCCATCTTCCCTCTAGGCTGAAAGCAAAGTATGCACGCAGTGTGTGTGTGTGCATGCGTGCTCACCTGCCTCAGTAGATTGCCAACAACTCTGCTTCTTGGCTGAAAGCAAAACACGTGTGTGTGTGTGTGTGTGTGTGTGCGTGTGTGTGTGTGTCTTCAAGCTGCCTAGGTGGCTTTGCAAGTTCCTTCCTCTGAAATATAGCCTACAGCTCCTGGTATTCAAGAGTGATTCTTGTGGGTTCTTTAAGACAAAAGTTTTATTTAGCAGTAATCTCTGTGAATTTACAGCCAAGGCAAGCCCATCAGGGTTTTTTTAAAAAACAGGAATTGTGCAGAGGAGGTTGCCTTTGCCTTCCTTCTCTGACTAATGCAGACACTTGAGCAAACATATGTGGCAGCCAATAGCATCGCTCATGGTGGGAAACGCCACAGGAAATATGTCACCAAGGTTGTGAAAAAATGAGTAATCGCATCCTTGACTGACAGCTAAATATATATTTTATTATTTATTTATTTATTTATACCCTGCTCTTCAGCCACAAAGCTATCAGAGCGGCTTACAAATTGTTTTAAGAAATAGCTATTTACACATCTGCACTGCATTAAACAGTTTCCAATGTGTGTTAGCTAATATATATATATATCCCGGAACCTTTTCCTGTGTAAACAAACAAACAAACAAACAAACACAGGATACTATGTCTCAGGATCTTGCTTTTGTCATAGAAAAGGTTGTCGTGTAAACAGCTATCCTGGGATATTGCTTATCCAGGGACAAATCGTTTAAACAACAAGGGACGAACTCGGGATCAGGAAATCCTGTTTCTCCCCATGATAAAAACTGTCATGTAACTGGCGCCAAGGAGAATGAAAACAAGAAAGTACCTGGATTTTTTTTTAAGAATTAGGGTCAAGAAAGTCAGAAAAGGCCATTTCCCAAACACGGAGACAAGGGGCCCATCAATACGGGGGGGGGAACCCCTGGAGTACCTCGTAGTAATGGCATTTTGCTGCAGCAGCAACATGTCTTGACAGTATTTTTGGCCCCAGAAGCTTTGCACGCCAAATGGCAGCCATGAGTGATTTACTTGCATTAGTTTTTTACTGCTGCTGAATTTTTTTTTAAGTCATCCAAGGCGTGCTGGAGTGATATAGCAATTTTTGGAATTCAAAGGATAGCAAAACAAAAAACCCACCCCATTTATCACCTTAGCAATTGCATGGCATCTGCAGGCCCTTGCCCTGTTAGCAAGCCCTGCCCCCTGTGCTCATTTTTTATTTTATATTTAGTTAGTTAGTTAGTTAGTTATACCCTGCTCTTCAGCCACAAGGCTATCAGAGCAGCTTACAAATTGTTTTTTAAGCAATAGCTATTTACACATCTACACTGCATTAAACAGTTTCCAATGTGTGTTAGCTAATTGCCCCCACAAGCCAATCATCTCATTGACTCATCCAGCCAATCAAGCTACTTTTGCACCTTGAACTCAGTTTGCAACTGAGGACAAAAGGAGGAAGTGGGAAGAAGAGAGAGAAACTGGTACACTTGAAAAGCTGCTGAAAAAATGGGATGACAGAGGATTAAACAAGACTGTCCCTGCCAAATCAGGATAGTTGGAGGGTATGGGCTAAGACAAATTTGGAAGCCAGAGGATAAAAATTTTCATAAAGCAAGGCTTTAGTTTTTTGGCTTCCGCCTGTTTGGGAAATCCTGCCTGAAGAGCTGGAGTGCTCTGATATCAATGCCTGACAATAGAGTTAGGACTTTTTCGGACAAAGAAAAAACAATGCTAGCAGCCTCACCATGTTGCGAGGCTGCAGCGCTGCAGGGTGTCTGTTTCGCATGATGCCCATCCCTAGCGGTACTGTTGCAGTACTGCTGGGACATTTGAGCATTATATTTCGGCGATTTTTACTCATGATCATTGATCGTGAGTAAAAATCTGCTAAATATAACGCTCAAATGTCCCAGCGGTACTGCAACAGTACCGCTAGGGACGGGTGTCATGCGAAACGGACGCCCTGCAGCGCTGCAGCCTCACAACATGGCGAGGCTGCTAGTGTTGTTTTTTCTTTGTCCGAAAAAGTCCGTAGACTCTTGCCAACGAGACACAAATAAGGGAGAATCAGCATTCTCCTCTTACCTCCCTATCTGTGATACTTGCTTTTAAATTATTTCCCATTCATTAGAAATGAAGCAGTGGGAAGGTAATCATTTTGCAACAGTTGTAGATCAGGCATAAAAGTTCCCTCCTCCTGAGGGTATAGTCAGAAAATTGCCCCTGCCACACTCCTGATACCCTTCCCACCCTTGTATCATTCTTGGCATTAGAACTGGGATGTCATGAACCAAAGGGTTGTAGACGTTTATGCAGAATCTCTCCTTTTGAGAGTAGATTCTTTTACTTTTCTCTCTCAATCTCTCTCTCGCTCGCTCTCTGCCTATGGTGGGACCATGTCTTCACGATATTTATTTATTTATTTATTGCTTTTGTATGCCACCTTTCTTTCTGATTGAGACCCAAATATCCTACTTGTGGGCAGAAAAATGGGGATGGAGGCAGACTACTTTCCAGAATTCCTCAAGAGGGAGAAGAAATTCTTCAAAAGTATCTCAGAGGTGGGACTCCCTATTGGCAAAGACAGTAAGAAAACACTCCAATTTATTATTATTATACTTGTTGTTGTTGCTGTTGTTTCTATAGCCTCATCAATGCACATGGAGCTTTACAAGAAAAAGAACAACAAAACAGTTCCCTGCCCTCAAGCTTACAATCTAATGAAGACATGATACAAAAGGAAATGGGATGGCAGTAGGGGAAGGGATTAAATCTAGCATTCTCTTCTTTGCCTCCTCGGCCAGGGCAATAGCAGTTGGGATGGAGGGAGGGCCCTTCTGCTTCTGGGCCGAGGCAAGATGGAGCTCTGCCTGCCTCTCCTTTTCTCCCTCTGCAGCCAGGGCAATAGCAGTTGGGATGGAGGAAGAGCCATGTGTATGTGTGTTACTATTTCTTGGCAACCTTACTACCATTTTGATTTCCCACAATGCCCCAGGCTTAGTGGCATTGCAGGGCATTATGGGAAGGAAATGGTTGTTGCCACAAAAAGAGGTGTAGAATGTTTGGACAAAATTTTACACAGTGATCTGTTACTTCTAGGTCTCATACCAGGAGAAAGGTGGGGTATAAAATCAATTGATCAATCAAATTTCTTCTATACTAGTGTTTAGTCCGGTTTGCTGGTATCACTAAATGATGCCAGCAAATAATCACTGCTTAGGAGACTTCCTCATCCTGCCCAGGAAAGTGATGCCCATCTCAAAGGCACTTTGGTTTCAATTTCAGGACTTTTAAAAAGACCCAGGGAATTTTTTCCACTCTCTGCAATTTTTTAATTGAATCTAAGGGTCATTAAACTGTTGCTGGATCATGCAGACAGAATGAATGATTGAGACATTGGGATGGGAATATAATTTGCAGCTGTAATGGGAGGCACCTCCTGGCAGCGAAAGAAGAGGGAAACAATAAAGTACATACCCTAGAGTACCCCTGGGAATTTTCTCAAGAGAGGGAAGACCATAATGGAAATTGGTGGGTGGGTGTATATTATGTACTGAAATGCCATGCTGCAGATATACTGGAAAATGTTCAGAATGGCTATAAACGCATGGCCAAAAAAGAGGAGATGTATCACCAAAAAAGAGAATTAAAAAGGGGTGTTGATTTGCATAGCATTTGTACATATGCTAACTAATACACGTACCTGAATATTTGGAAAATTTGTTTCAGTGGTAAGATCTGTGACTTTGCTATTTTACATTTTTCATTTCATAAAACCTTCTGAGGGCATTTGCCAGTCAAACTGTAGAGTAAAACCCTAAATAAATGATTGGAAATAATGGCTATATTTTAAATAGAAACACAGTACATCTTGCCATTGAAGGGAAGACTATGACCAAATGATCTATTTATTTCCTGCTCAGTTTGCTGTCCAGCTGTTAACTCTGGACTGGTAAATTAAAGGTCCCTTGTTTCCTTTCTTAAGGGTTTTAAAAATCTCTGAACCAGAGACGTAGAGGGCTAAAAGCAAACAAAATATTGTTCCATGTGAAAAAGGACACATGGCATCTTAGAAATGTTGTCTTGGTTGGATTTCGTGTTGGAAAACTTTGCACAACTTAGAAATGTTACTTTTTGGACTTCCAGCTCCCAGAATACCCTAGAGGCTTATTGCATGAGGGAAGAGAAGTGACAGTGCAGCCCAATAATAGCACCTCCCGTACTGCCTTATCACATGACATTGGCATTGGACAGCTGTTCCTCCATTCTGGTCCTGTGGGAGACAGTGGTAAACATGAGGCAGTACAGGAGGCTCTATTAATGGGCTGCACTGCCACTTCCCTTCCCTTGTGTGATAAGCCTCCTCATCAGTATGCCCAGATAGTGCTGGGAGATGCTTCAAAAAGTAAGTCTAGCTGTAAAAAGTAAGTCCAAAAAGTTACTTTTCCAAGTTTTGAAACAACAGTTTCATGAAAGAACAAAAAGCAGGAAATGGAGAGAATTTTTATCCCCACCCACCTCAAGTAAATAAAGCAACTTTATCATCAGAATCTGGACAATGTAATGCTGTGAGCATTACACAACATATGAGATTTTGAAAGTTTTTTTTTTGCCCTAATCTCCTTTTTCACTCTGTATTAAAAACCTAGCAATAGACTTCTGCACCCTTACTTACAGTAACACAGACCATTAATTCTGACGCAGTACACAATCAGGATAGCCAACTCTGCTAGCAGAGCCTAAAGATGAGACTACTGTATACCTAGGGCCCTTTTGCATGACACAATTATAGCACTGTCATTCCACTTTAACAGCTATGGTTCCAACCTATGAATCTTGGGGTTTTCAGTTTATGGAGAGGTACTTAAAATTCTCTGCCAGAGACTTCTGATGCCCCACCAAATGACAAAACCCAGGATTCCATAGGAAGCAGCCATGGTAGCTGAAGTGGAATCATGGCCCTATAATTGTGTAATGTGAAAAGGTGACAAGACAGTCTCCTTTACTTCAATTCCTTCTTCAAAACTTACTCTTAGAATCATAGAATAATAGAGTTGAAAGAGACCACAAGGGCCATCTTATTACCACCTTAGACAGCTTTAAAAAAGCTGTCAAGATAGATCTTTTCCGGCAGGCCTTTCCTGAATAACTATCTCAGCCCAAGACTTGGCTGTCCTTTCCCTCTGAGCTGTAATTGGATTTTTAAAAAATTATTGTATGTTTTAATTTTTTTCTAATTTAAAATATTTTTTAATTATTGTATGTTTTTAATCCTTTATAATTTAATATTATTTTAAGGGGTGGGTAGGCTAGGGTATTGTAATTATGGAGTTTTTATATTGTAAGCCGCCCCAATTGCGTTGCAGAGGGGCGGGATAGAAATAAATTATTATTATTATTATTATTATTATTATTAGTCCAGTCCCCTGCCCTGCAGGAATACACAAACAAAGCATTCCCGACAGATGGCCACCCAGGCTCTGTTGAACACAAACATTCCCCCACAAAGAAGGAGACTTCACCACACTCCAAGGCAGCACATTCCTTTGGAGCTTAAGTTTTATCTTCTTCATCATGGATTAAAACCACCCATGTTGGACTGCAGCTCCCACCATTCTTCACCAGAGGCTATACAGGCAAGGGCTAATGGGAGTTGCAGCCCAGCAGAATATTGAGGGCCACCCCAGCTCTTTATCATCATGACAATTTTTAGTTAAATTTCACCTGGTTTCTGCT
This sequence comes from Gambelia wislizenii, assembly GCA_030847615.1. Lineage (NCBI taxonomy): Eukaryota > Metazoa > Chordata > Lepidosauria > Squamata > Crotaphytidae > Gambelia > Gambelia wislizenii. The sequence continues at coordinate 37,501,611 of JAUMIR010000001.1, forward strand.
CACAGAACAGTGGAACCCATTGGCATTAGGAAGGAGGTGATCTTCTTTCCTCAACCCAAAACACTGTTTCAGTAGGAAACCATCCAGAGACTATTTTGGAAATGGCCTGAGGAAAAGTGAAGAATGTTCAGTCATATGCACCTGTGCAATACTGAATTTAGGTCTCAAATACATGTCATGACATTAGATCATGTTGCTCTCTGCTCTCCAAAGCACCCCTTCCCTCCTATGGGCAGTTTGTGGGCAAAGGGAAGAGGGGATGCCACCCCTCTTATTTCAGGGTGCAGCAGCTACTCTGCTTGGTCTGTGAATCATCACTGCTGACTTATGTCTTCCATCTTTTCCAATGGTTTGAGTGTTGGACTATGACTCTGGAGACCAGGGTTCAAATGTCCAGTGTGGTGGAGTCTCCTTCTTTCGAGGTTTTTAAACAGAGGCTGTATGTGTTGCAAGTGAAGATGCATCAATGCTTCTTTACAGCTCTCTCTGTGTGTTCCTGATCTGTGTTTACTTCCTGCTTGCATGCAGAGGTCACTTCCCCTCTCTTTGCCCAACTAGTTTTAGTATTTTACACCCCTTTGTCTCAGAAGCAAGAAGCTAGCACCCATGAGGCAGCTCTGCCTTGAGATGCCTTACATGCACTCATGAGAGTCAGCTTTAGGGATTCTTCCATCCAAGTTAAATAACTCTCTTCTCTATCTAATCTTCCTATCTACGGTGTATTCTCTGCCATAATAAACATAAGTTCTGCTTTATAACTTTACTAGACCATCCTGCGTGTTTTATGTCCTGTATTGTACCAGAAGCTCATGATGCACTGGGGCTCTGCTGCAATCTGCTCAATATAAATAACAAAATATCTTACAGTATGGCCATCTGTCAGGAACAATTTGAATGTGTATTCCTGCATTGCAGGGAGTTGGACTGGATGGCCCTTGTGTTCTCTTCTAACTCTATGGCTTCAGTTACACAACAGATTTTATTGTGGTAATTTGCGCTTTATCGCTGTTTTGCAGCTGTACTGCATCGTTCAGATGATATATTGCTTAATTGGTCTATCGGTTTAGTTTTCAGCTGTTTTCTGCTTTGATATTCACACACAGACTGAGACAGGGTGTGGCCTCCCAAGCACATCCTCTGATTACCACAGGAATGCCTGAGATGAACATTCTCTCACACACAAGGGAGACTGGGAAAGGCTTGCTTAATTCTTCAGATCACAGCAGCTGGGCACAAGATAGCAAGGAGGGAGGGAGAGAAGAAAAGTCACACACACACAAGGCTAGCACTCCAGTCTTTTTCGTGGCTAAGCACAAGATAGGGAGAAGGGAAGGGACGCGATCTCAGGAGGGGATACAAAGATCATTCACAAAGAGAGAGACTGAAAGTAGCAATGCGGGAGGGAGAGAAGGAAAGACACACACACACACAAGGCTAGCACTCACAGTCTTTTTCGTGGCTGGAAACAACATGGATCTTTCCTCCATCCCCTCCTTGTCCAAACCCCTCCCTGGTGAGTTCAACCAATCATGGCAAAGCTCTGCTGTGAATGTATCGAAAGATTGCCGGTAATTCACACAGCACGTAGTGTAATGGTTGTTCAGACTATCGAAAATGCGCTACTTTTCAAAAAAGTCGGGAAAAGTCCCAAAATCCTTTCTTGCGTTACTATAATGGGTTTTTGTGCCCCCCTCCTTCTGAAAGAGGCAACTTTGTGGCGCAATGCATGTAAACAATTAGGAATCTTGGTGAATTCTTCACAGTTTTTTTTCACTGTGTAACCAAGCCCTATGATTCTATGAATCCCTGTTCGGCCATGAAAATCCCCTGGATGACTATCTCAGCCTCAGAGGAGGGCAATGGCAAACATCCTCTGAACAAATCTCACCAAGAAAAACCCATCTCACTAAGGTTTGCCTTTGGGTCGCTATAAGTCAGAAACAACTTGAAGACACACAACATGAACATCATCATCAAACTTCCTTGGGAGCAGAGCTCTCTCTTGTCTTTCCTCTCCAATTCTTTAAAGTACCGTGTGCATGGAAAGCCCTACCATGCAGCCAGCCCCAATGACTTTATGAAGGGTCATTGCTTCTGAAAATTAAAAACCTTCCTTTCAATTTATCAACATGACTTTAAGTCACCTCTTAAAAACCATTGTAGCTTTTCAGTCTACCTGTGCAAATGAAGTCAAGTAACAAATTCAGATGGTTCCAGTGTGAAATGTTGTTTAAAAGTCCCCCAGCAGATTCGTCTGGAGTATTTTTGCAGCTCCAAATCTCTCAAACACAGCTTTCTTTATTAGCCTCAGTTAGTAGCTTTCCAATTCACAAATGCCCAGCAGACACAGAAAAATGAGCTTAGAGGTGATATTTTAACCAGATGGTCTTATTCAGGTTGTGAGAAAACAAGCATAAAACAGGACTTATAATAATAAAACTAACCATGCCTTCCTTTGTTTTTCCAGGCTGACAAGCTTTTGCAATCAATCCACCACTTAAAGGTTCAGTTGTAGATCTAATGTCTTGAGATTTCAAAAGGATTTTTTGTTGTTGCTTAAACTACTCCAACCAATAGCCTAGCCCAAGTACCTATATCCTACTTTAGGGAGAGTACACTCCACTACAGAAATGATGGAGAGGTATTGCTTTACTCTTTCCCCTTTAACATTTTTGACTAAGGAATGTGGATTAATTGCTGGAATATATTATACACAGGAGAAAGAGGCATGCATATTTTTAAACAACATGGGTGGGGAAGCAAAAGTGCTTTACAGGGAAAATGAAATATTTCAAGTCAATGTTTCCTGCCTTATGATACCTGCAACACTGATTAAAATGGAAGACACTGTTCATTCTGTACCTAAAAGGATATATGTGTTCTCAACAAGATTCCAGAATGATGGATCTCAACCATACAGTTGTGAGTTTGCATACTATCCCAGAAGGCATTTTACCTCCATTCAATGAGGCTTCTTGGAATAGGGGACTATGCTTTCTGAGAAAACATGATGCTTATGATACTATCGAAACAGCACTATGAAATTTACTTCCACAAGATGTAGTAGTGGTGAACACTAGCTTGGAGATTATCAGATGTGGGGGAGTGTGGCAAAAAAAAAAAAATGTTCCCAACTGTGTCAGAAGATCACTAGGGGCTCGTTTACACGACAGGTTTTATTGGATTAAGTTGCGCTTTAGTGCTTTCCCGCATCAGTGGTGGGTAGTTTACACGGTATATGTTTACACAGCTATATTTTGTGGCAATTTGATTTTTTCCACTTTGAGATTCACACAGCCAAATGTGCTGGGGGCATGGCCAAGCATTGGAGAGGAGACAAAGGAATGCCATAGGAATCTCTGCCCTTGCCCCAACTCCGTGTGCTTAACAGCTTAGAGGCAGTCACTCTTTGCCTGTTCCCTCCCCCAGCTCCCTGCCCACAAATCAAATGGAAGGTTTTTTTCTCCTTGCTTAACAGCATTTTCTAGCCCAATAAACAGACTGTCAAAATAGCAGTGCAGCTCTGCTGCAGCCCTTAGTGAAATGGTTTCTCTCCCTCCCCCAAGCACAGGATCACAGCTGACGAACAGAGCTTTACATACGTACTTGCAAAACAGCAGAGAAGAGGAGAAGGAATGCTCCCTGACTGAAAATTGTTTGGAATCCTTTTTGTTTGCAAACTGGCTTGCAAAATAGCAGAGAGGATTTTTCAAAGTTTCCTCTAATCGCTACTGACTCTCCCTCCCTCACTCCCCCTCTTTTAAGCCCACCCCTGCATCACAGCAACCAATCACAGTGAAGCTCTGCTGTAGCCCTTAGTGGAATGGTTGTTTACACTGCCAATAATGCGCTACATTGCAAATATACCGGCAAAAGTAGTGACATCCCTTGCCACGCTATATTTGGGTATTTTACCTTCCCCCCTTCTGAATGAGGTGATGCTGTGCTGCGATCTGTGGGAACTATGAGCTATCTTAGCGGTATATTTAGAGGAATATTTGCCCATGTAAACGACCCCTAGGAGAACAGAAAGGGTGACATTACCAGAAGCCCACGTCCTTCAGCTATTCTCAGGGCATAGCGCTGCCGCGGACAAGGCTTCCCTTTTTTAATTGATGGGGACAAGCCACCAATAAAAAGGGACACCTTACTCATGCCCGTGCTATGCTCCTAGGAGGACAACGTCGTCTGAAAATGTTGCCCCTTCCTGTTCTTCTAGCAATTTTCTGATGTGGTTTTTGCCACATCTGATAATCTCCTTGGACAGCTTTAAAAGATCATGAGACAAACTTGTGGGGGATAAAGCTAGCAGTTCATAGAAAGTGAAGTGACTAGTCATGATGGATGTCAATGCCAATTGCTAGGGAAATGTGTGGGAGAATGTTATTGCACTTATGTCCTGCTTATGAGCTTTCCACAGTAATTTTGTTGGCCACTTTGGAAATAAAATCTTGGATTAGATAGTCATTTGTTCTATCCGTTGGTTTATCTGTTAGCTTTTCTATTACTGAATCAGGCTAATCTAGGTGAGTATTTTCCACAATGATTGGTAACATTTCTCCTAGGCCAGCATTTTATTAGAGTGCTAGAGGTTCTCCTAAGACGTTTAGTTACAGTGGTTGCACAAGGGTTTGTATGTTTTGCAAGCTTGTGTAAGGAGGTGTCCAAGAGAAAACAGTTATCCAAGTAGTGCAGTTATCCAAGTAGCTATCCAAGTAGTGCAGTTATCTATCTTTCATGCTAGCCCAGCACCCTTGCACAGCTATGCCATGACATACAACCAAGACAGCCACTGTCTGGCCTGCAGAGTAAGCTGAGAAACTCCCAACCAAATGCTAGAACTACTTGTATTACTGCCAGACTGGCTGTCCCTGTCCTCCCTTTCCAGCCCACAGTCACACATAGGTACTCTGGAAGAGCTTTCCTTCTGCCAGCTTTACATAAGATGTTGGTCCAGGATTTCAAATAGGACTCTTCCTCATCTTTACTTATAGTGTTAGGATGTGGCATTCCTTTGCTGATCTAGCTGCAACTTGTTTCCAGTGATGTTGATATTAATTTTCACCCACTGGAGGCAAAACTCTCCACAGTGGAGAGACTTTTCATCACGCAGATGCATCTGTGTGATTTAGAACTTTGATCTTCCAAGTTTCTACATTGCACAATGTGCCTTCGCAAATAGAGAAAGCATCCATGGCACTGATGATGACACTGGTGAAAGCAGGTGGACCTAGTGCACTTATCTACCTTCTCCCTCATCCCGTAATTTGAAGGCCTGAATAGAGGTAGTACAAACATGCCATCCTTTCTGGATTTATGAGTCAGTAAGAGGAAGTAGCATCATAGGAACACAGGAAACTGCTTTGTACTAAGTTAGACCACTGGTCCATCTAGCTCACCATTTTATACACTAAAGATGGGGGACCTTCTTTCGTGGCAAGGGTGAAAATTAAATTTCAGAAAAGTTCTAAAGATCTGCATTCTGGAAAGGGGCTGATTCCAAAAATACTGGTGTATTTTTGTTTAATGCTATTACTGCCAGTAATGAAGCCTTAGGAAAGACAGTTCAATCTTTTAGAAATGGGTAAAATGCAGAAAATCTGGAAAACTACCAGTGATGGTGTCACAGATAAGCTGGTGTGGCTCAAGAGGGTCAGGGGAGCTAGACTTGGCACAGGGCCAGAGGCTACCCATTCCTGGTCTGCGATAATTGGCAGTGTCCCTCTATGGTGTCAAAGGGGAGTCAACCCTAATTAGAGATGCTAAGGATTGAACTTAGGGCTTTAGGTATACAAAGCATATTATCTTCCACTGAGTTATGGCCCTTCCCAAACACTTACCCTTATTGGATTAGAGGAGCCTCTTTTCCTTGCTGAACCTGAGAACTTCAAAATGTGACCCTTGACTCTTTCACAACAAATGTGGAAAACAAATATGGAAAACAAAACAATGGCCCACAGATTGAAAATACTAAATATATATTCCAATCCCCAAGAAAGGCAACAGTAATCACAGGCTCATTGCTTTAATTTCCCATGCAAGCAAAGCAATGTTCGAAATTCTACAACAAAAACTTTGTTGTAGAACATATATGGAGTGAGAAATACCAGATGTCGAAGCTGGATTCAGGAGAGGAAGAGGCACTAGGGATCATCTTGTAAACATATGCTGGATAATGGAACATATCAAACAATTTAAAAAGAAAATCAGCCTCTGCTTTATAGACCGTAGCAAAACCTTTGATTATATAGATCACAAAAAGCTATGGATCACTCTTAAAGAAATGGGCATGCCACAACATTTGATTGTCCTGATGCATAACCTGTACTCGGGACAAGAGGCTACTGTTAGGACAGAATACAGAGAAAAAGAATGGTTTCCATATCAACCTGTTTAACCTGTATGCCTATTATACGTAAAGCAGGACTAGATTCAGGAGAAGGAGACATGAAAATTGGAGGAAAGAACATCAACAATCTAAGATATGCAGATGCTACCATACTACTAGCTAGCAATAGCAAAGACTTGGAATGATTATTGAATATCAATATCAAATGTTTATAAGCTGCTCCTTAAATTAGAATTGGAAACTGTAAAGGATTATATGTTAAAGTGTTCTCAAGACATTGGTCGAAATATTTGTATGGAGGAATGGGAAACTGTATGGAAGAAGAATATACATTTCACACCATTTATAGAACTTACAGAAAATTGTTATAAGTTATTGTTCCTATGGTATATGATGCCACAAAAAATATTGAAAATGTACAAAGAAAAGAGAAGAAACGGCTGGAAATATAGAGATATGAATGGTTCCTTGTACTATATATGGTGGTCATGTAAAGCATACATAACTTAATAAGAAAAATAATAAATTTTGACTATAGACTAGAACCAGAATTATACTTACTAAATATAATAGATAAAGATTTCCCAAAAGAATTAAGAAATGTAATACTTTACATGACCACCACAGCAAGAATTACATATGCTAGATATTGGAAGAAGACTGAGATCCCAAATAGTGAGGAGTGGATGTTTAAACTGTTAGAGGCAGCACAGATGGATCAACTCACCTGTTGGATCAAATATAAATCAGTAGGCAAAGTTAGAGAAAAATGGAAAAACTTGATAGAATATTGGAAAACAAAATGGGGTGAACATGCTGTTACATGGTTTATAGATTAGAAATGGAAAAATAATATTAAGGAGAAGAAATCTTCTGTTGGAGATACGGTGAAAGAAATGGAAGGATTTGGTATTCATGGATTTACGTATTCACGGCTTGAAAATATTCTTTAAAAAATAACAATCCAAAAAGCAACCCTTGATTTTACCATCTTATATAAGGGACACCGTTTTGCTATGCCATTGCATATGCCATTGAGCAAGCAGGGATCACCAGCATTGAAGCCATGATATTGAGAACACACCTGCGCTGGACAGGGCACATTCTAGGATGGAGTACCATTGCCTCCCAAAAATACTCTACGGTACTCTACGGTGAACTCGCCATGGGTCAGCGTAAGAGGGGCGCTCCAAAAAAGCAATATGAGGATTCCCTGAAACAACATCTCAGGCTCGGCCAAATTGATCACCAACAATGGTCTGCCCTGGCCTCACATGGGGAGACATGGAGACACACTATCCACAATGCTGCAGCCTTATTTGAGAACTCACACTGAACAAGTCTTGAAGAGAAACGACAATGCAGAAAGAATCATAACCCGGAAACATCACCCAAGGAGATCTTCTGCTGTGCTTTCTGCAACCGGACTTGTTTATCTCAGATTGGCCTTTTAAGTCATCAGTGCGCTTGCAGAAAGTGCGGGGTGAGTCCTTCCTGAATCTACATTTGCGAAGAAAAGCCAGAGGGGTGGGGGGGAGGCATATAATTGGACTTGAGTATTCATGGATTTTGGTATCTGTGGGGGTGGGGTCCTGGAACCAAATCCCAGCAAATATGAAGGGACAACTGTATCAGGATATCATGTATATCATAGAAGAAATATAAGTTAATATAAAGTATCTGTAAACTATTCGTAAATATAAATTGTGTAGTACTTAAATAAAATACTATTGTATAAGAAAGTCAAAAAGGATAGGAAGCACATTCAAACACAGATGAAGAGGAAGTTGTTTTATGTTTATTTTATTGTATAAAAATGCATTTTTTATTTTTTTCTTAAAATAAAATAATAAAAAGGAATGATTATTGAAGAAAGTAAAGGCAGAAAGTGCAAAGGCAGGTTTACAGTCAAACATTAAGAAAAAAATAATGACTATACGTGATTTACAATGCTTTAAAGAAGATTATGAAGACATTGAAAGGGATTTTTCAGACTTTGACACAATCATTAATCAGAGTGGAGACTGCATCCAAGAAATCAGAAGAAGACTAAGACTTGGAAGGGTAGGTGTGAAGGAACTAGACAAGATCGTTAAGTGTAAAGACATATCACTGAATACTAAAGTTAGATTGGTCCATGCCACAGTATTCCCCATTTCTATGCATGGTTGTGAAAGCTGGACAGTGAAGAAAGCTAATAGGAAGATAATCAACCCATGCACATAAAATGAAAAGACATGCTATGTGCATGTCTGCTAAAAAGACAAATAAATTGGTCCTAGGGCAAATCAAACCTGAACTCTCCCTAGAAGCCAAGATGACTACACTGAGATTGTTGTACTTTGGCCACATCATAAGAAGACATAACTCACTAGAAAAGACAATAATGCTTGGTAAAGTAGAAGGCAGTAGGGAAAGAGGAGGGCCACATCCCAGTTGGATAGATTCGATCAAGGAAGCCATGGAACTGAGTCTGCAAGACTTAAGCAGGACTGATGACAGAGTGACTTGGATGTCTCTTGTTCATGTGGCCACTATAAGTCGAAGTTGACTTGAAGGCAATTAACAACAAACAACAACAAGCCTTTCACATGACTCAGTTATAGCACTACGATTCCGCTTTAACTGTCATGATGGCTACATACTATTGAATCCTGAGGTTTGTAGTACAGAGCAGCACTGGACCTCTCTGGCTGAGAATTCTAATCTATAGATCCCAGGATTCCATAGGGTGCAGCCATGGAAGTCAAAGTGGAATCATAGTGGTATAATTGAGTAGTGTGGAAGGATGTCCTTCTTTTCACAGACCGATCTAGCCTCCTGATAGCTGGAGGCTTCCAGTCAAGCAAGAGATATATTTTCATTATTTTTTTCTTATATGATTGGAACAAATTGTGGAAGCTGTTGCAGAAATCCATACCAAACTAGTGATGTTTCTGGAGTTACTACAATATTTGAAATTTGTGAGTGTAATATTCGAAGGGATGCCATGTAGAAGACAGAGCAAGTGTTTTCCTGGTTTAGCTAAGACAAGGACATGAACAATTAATTCAAATTACAAGGGGGGGGGAGATTCCACCTAAAAATTAGGAAGAACTTCCTGATGGTATGAGCTTCTTTATAGTGGAATATTAGGCAGTCGCCTCAGAGGGTGGTGTACTCTCCTTCTTTGGAGGTTGTTAAGCAGAGATATGTTGTCCATCTTTTGGAAGTGCTTTAGCTGTGTATTCCTCCATGGCAGGGGATCAAAGCAGACAGTCCTACCACCTTGATAATCCTATGATTCCTGCTCTATACCCTTCTTCCAACCACAGTTGATGTGGTATCAATAAACTCAAAAGAATCTTTATGCATTCACTTAGGGTCTGTCTATACGATTAAAAAAATCCATTTGGGGGGTAAAAAATATGAATAGGCAGTCGTTCGTATGCATACGATCCGCCTACATGATTTTTTACCCCCTAAACTCCATATGAGCCCCCTTCCCCAGCTGGCTGAAGCGAGCAAGCCAAGCAGCAGTTTTAAATCTCCCGCCACTTTTTTTTTTTAAATTTAAAAAGGTTCCTGCTTTGTGGACATTCAGTTTTCCCTATTTACAAAGTAAAATAAAAATAAATATATATAAAATTCACGGACTTACCGGACTCTCACTTAGCCAGGAATCCAACATGGTGGCCACTCCCAATTCCCCTCCTTGCTAGCCCTGCCCCCTCTACTCGGCCAGTCAATCAAATTACACTGCCTGTTTGTATGTGTGCGAACGGGGTGTACAGACCATCAGCTATCCATTTGAACAGCTGTATATATTTTATGTTGAGATCCGCTAATCTTACCAAACGCCGAATCCACATAGTTTACGGGGGATTCACTAGCCCCCCCTTTTGAATGACACGAATGAATCCGAATGGCTGTGCGTACGGAAGAGCGATCTTCCAAACGGCGTACGTATTTTTTTACCGTGTAGATGGGACCTTCGAATACTACCCCTGCTTGTATAGCTCCCTGCATGGGGTGTGGCTATGCTGGATCAATGCTACACTGAACTTCCAAAGTCTCAGCAGCATCATGAGCAACCTGCATCTGACATGGTGGCTTAATTTTTCAAGGCATACTTTAACCTTATTCTCAATGTATCAGGAGCATGCTGTTGGGGAAACACTGCTTTAAATTTTTCATTACACGAAAAGGAAAAAAAGAAAATAACTGTGGTGGATATGTAGAATGTCCATTCCAGTTTCTTATCCTGGGGAGTGGAGTAACTGAATTTTCTTTAACTCAGAAATGGCTTGCTTTGGCATGTTCTCTGTCCCAGCATTCATGTTATTTTAAGAAACTCTTATTCGATCATTCTGTATTTTCCACAGCTGACTAGGTGGCAAATAGACTTACCGCCTGGCTGTTCCTTCTCTGTCTCTCTAACACACACACACACACACACACACACACTTTCTTTTCCCCTTTTTTTCTTTTAATGTTCTTGGAAATTTCTTTCTACCCTGAAGCCAAGAAAAATGAAGATGTAGCCAGAGATGTGTGTGCAAGTGTGGTTTTCTAAAAAGGTCTATAACATGAATAGACGCTGCATAGGATTCATATTTGAAGGCACTCCCTGGATTCCACACCTCCTCAGAATTATCTTCTCAGTCTTTGTCAAAATTAAAATGTCCATAGGAAAGATTATGATGCATGGCCTCCATTCAGCTTCAGTCCTTCTTCCTGTTTTTGAACCAGGTATTCCTACTTGTACTGCAGGCACATAGTTAAGCTAGCCTTCGGGAGGTCTGGGCTGCCAAACACTGCGGTCCCCTACTGCTTACTATAGATGAAAAAAGAAAGAAGGACAAGAAGCAGTGTCTCTTGCATGCCAAGAAAGAAAAACCTCCCCTTTCTCTCTTGATAATTCTTCACCCAAGGTAATGGATGTATCTCTGAGTTTCAACCAACTCCTTTCCTCCAGAAATCAAGAATGGTCATTGATTCTCCATCCTGGTACACATTTGACTGTTTTAAAGCAGTAATGGGCTGGATGAGGAAAAACAGATTGAGATTAAATCCAGACAAAACGGAGGTGCTCACAGTAGCGGCCCCGAAACCAGGAGTTGGGTTGCAACCTCCAGTCCTGGATGGGGTCACACTCTCCATTAAGGACTGTGTTCACAGTCTGGGGGTGCTCCTTGATTCATCACTTCAGATGACGAGTCAGGTGAATGCAACAGTCAGGAGCGCCTGTTATCAGCTTTAGCTGATACGCCAGCTGCGCCATTTCCTGGAATTAAAGGACCTTGAGACTGTGGTGCACGCGCTGGTAACCTCTCGTCTAGATTTCTGCAATGTGCTCTACATGGGGCTGCCCTCATGCTTGGTCCGGAAACTTCAGTTGGTACAAAATATGGCAGCCAGAGTGGTCTCGGGAACATCTCGGAGAGACCATATAACTCCAGTGTTAAGATCTCTACACTGGCTGCCTATCAGTTTCCGGGCCCAGTATAAGGTTTTGGTTATTACCTTTAAAGCCCTAAATGGCTTGGGTCCAACTTATCTCTGGAACTGCCTCCTCCCATACAATCCTCCCTGCACACTCCGGTCCTCTGCGAGGAATTTGCTTCAGCCACAAAAATCTAGGCTGTCTGCAACCTCCCAGAGGGCCTTTTCGGTAATCGCCCCCAAATTGTGGAATGACCTGCCGAATGAGATCCGTTAGATGATAAGCCTGAGTAGCTTTAAAAAAGCACTAAAGACGGATCTCTTTCAGCAGGCCTTTCCTAATTAGATCCCGGCCTCAGGGGATCCTGGCTTCTTTTAGTCCTCTGGCTATTTATTGTATTTATTGTTTTTAAAGGTGATTTTAGACTGTTGCTTTTAATTTACATTTGTTTAATAATTTTTTATGGGGGAGGGTGGGGGTGGGGGGTGTTTAGAGATTTTTATCTGTATTGTATTTTAATTTTTGTAAGCCGCCCCAATTGTTTTAACAGAGGGGCGGGGTATAAATAATAATTATTATTATTATTTCTAAGTGCATCCTGATACATATGGCTTGTCTACATGTGGGGGCAAAAAGTCAGAATGGAGCCCTGCTCTTCATGCCCCCACATTCATCCCCAAACCCTGCACAGTATTTATTCTCCACAGGGATATTGAGTACTAGTCTTCACTACCTGACAGTCCCTGTGGAATTTCGTCTTCTGCCGCCACTGCCATCACAACCATTTTAAAGCTCAGGAGGCAAGGTTCCCAGATGAAGTGAGAGATTTTCTTCTTCCCCCGGCTCTGCAGCACTGCTTCCACCTGCACTCCACTTGCCCGTTGCGTGCTTCATTCCCGGCTGGAGGGAAAGTTTTTCTCTTTTCCTCGTTTCAGCAGCAGGGCCGGTTTAAGGAATATTGGGAGCCCCTGCAATACTTTACTTTGGGGGCCCCATATGTTTATCTCAGGTCAATGTAACCTAATCTATTCACAGTACAGGATGTTCAGATTACAGTAGGACCCCCGTATCCAAGGATTCATTATCCATGGGACACAAAACAGCACACCTACCATAGAGCCTTCCTAGAAAATGTGTCCTCCCTAGCCATTTTCTAGGCCCTCCAAGGCAACTCTATGGTATGTTAAACCAGAAGTCGCAGTATTTTCAATGGTGTTCACTATCATCCACAGTTTTTAGAATCCACCCCTCCCCAAACCAATCCCCAGTGGATAAGGGGGGCCTACTGTATTACATAATTTGCCACCAATAATTTAGTTTAAAAATTATATTATAGGCACTAACATAATATTTTTTGTTTATTAGCAATTAATGTAATGGCGTAGATTTCCTCAAAGAAAAAAAAAGAGTGGACTACAAGCTGAACATGAGGTAGCAGTGTGATGCAGCAGCTTCGGCTGATACGCCAGCTGCACCATTTCCTGGAAGTAAAGGACCTCGAGACTGTGGTGCATGTGCTGGTAACCTCTCGTCTAGATTTCTGCAATGCGCTCTACATGGGGCTGCCCTCATGCTTGCTCCGGAAACTTCACTTGGTACAAAATATGGCAGCCAGAATGGTCTCGGGAACATCTCAGAAAGACCATATAACTCCAGTATTAAGATCTCTCCACTGGCTGCCTATCAGTTTCTGGGCCCAGTATAAGTTGTTGGTTATTACCTTTAAAGTCCTAAATGGCTTGGGTCCAACTTATCTCCGGAACCGCCTCCTCCCATACAATCCTCCCCACGCACTCCGGTCCTCTGGGAGGCATTTCCTTCAGCCACAAAAATCTAGGCTGTCTGCAACCTCCCAGAGGGCCTTTTCGGTAATCACCCCCAAATTGTGGAATGACCTGCCGAATGAGATCCGTCAGATGACAAGCCTGAGTAGCTTTTAAAAAGCACTAAAGATGGATCTCTTTCAGCAGGCCTTTCCTAATTAGATCCCGGCCTCAGGGAATCCTGGCCTCTTTTAGTCCGCTGGCTATTTATTGTATTTATTGTTTTTAAAGGTGATTTTAGACAGTTGCTTTTAATTTATATTTGTTTAATATTTTTTATGGGGGAGGGTGGGGGTGGGGGTGTTTAGGGATTTTTATCTTTATTGTATTTTAATTTTTGTAAGCCACCCCGATTGTTTTAACAGAGGGGTGGGGTATAAATTATTATTATTATTATTATTATTATTATTAAAAATGCCAATGTGATTCTAGGCTGCATTAATAGGAGTAGAGTGTCTGGATCAAAGGAAGTAATAGTGCCACTCCATTCTGCTTTGGTCAGACCTCACCTGGAATACTGTTTCCAGTTCTGGGCACAACAATTCAAGAAAGATACTGAGAAGGATGGTGGGAGGTCTGAAAGCCATTACACCCTATGAGGAGTGGCTTAGGGAGCTGGGTATGCTTAGCCTGGAGAAGAGAAGGTTGAGAGGTGACATGATAGCCATGTTTAAATATTTGAAGGGATGTCATACTGAGGATGGGGCAAGCTTGTTTTCTGCTGCTCTTGAGACTAGGACATAGAGCAATAGGTTCAAACTCTGGGAAAAGAGATTCCACCTAAACATGAGGAAGAATTTCCTGACATTAAGAGCTGTTCAGAAGTAGAATATGGGGTTGGACTTGATGGCCCTTGTGGTTTCTTCCAACTCTATGATTCTATGCGGGCGACCCAGATGGTGGGAGGTCCGGAAGCCATGATGCCCTATGAGGAGTGGTTTAGGAGGCTGGGTATGCTTAGCCTGGAGAAGAGAACGTTGAGAGGTGACATGATAGCCATGTTTAAATATTTGATTGGATGTCATACTGAGGATGGAGCAAGCTTGTTTTCTGCTGCTCCAGAGACTAGGGATGTTTTCAGACGTATCTTAAATCAGGAAGGAGCCGTCAGGAGAGGAACACAGCTGCTCCACGGCAGGGGGCAGTTTCTGATGACACCGTGCCTCTCGCGTTACCCCCCATGTTCCTTCCGTGTCACATGGAAGGAAAAGGCTCCACTTTTTACTCATGGAAGTTCTTCGTGAATAAAAAGTGGTGCCTTCTCCTTCCATGCAACACGGAAGGAACACGGAGGGTAACGCGAGAGGGATGGCGGCATCAGAAACTGTCCCCTGCTGTGGAGCAGCTGTGTTCATCTCCCGACAGCTCCTTCTGGATTTAAGGTACGCCTGAAAAAGTCCTAAAACACAGAGCAATGGGTTCAAACTACAGGATAAGAGATTCCACCTAAACATTAGGAAGAACTTCCTGACAGTAAGAGCTGTTCAGAGGTGGAACACATTGCCTTGGAGTGTGGTGGAGTCTCCTTCTTTGAAGGTTTTTAAACAGAGGCTGGATGGCCATCTGTCATGAGGACTTTGATTGTGTGTTCCTGCAGGGCCTTGATTGTGTGTTCCTAAAGCCAATTGGATGGGATGGCTGTTGGGGTCTCTTCCAGCCCTATGACTCTATGATTTCAGGCTGCATTCAGAGCCTGGGAAAATTACTTTTGAATCACACCTTCCAGAATCCCCCTGCCAGCACCCTTCTCAAGGTCTGGTTGCATTGTTCCTTTTCCAGCATTCTCTAGCCCAGTGGTTCTTAACCTGGGGTCCACATTGTCCTCATAGGGGGTCCTCAAAGGCTTGAAGGCTGCTTGGCCCACCTCCTCCCTGCAGTGGAGCAGCCACATGACAGGAACCAAGGCAAAGGCTGGCTGGCTGGCTTGGCCTGCACATTGCTGTTCAATCCACTCCAGCCACAAACTTGCAGGAAGAAACAAGAGTGCCTCTGAGGGAAAGTTTAAGGGATGGTATAATTGTGTTGTTGTTGTTAGCTATTATTATTAGCTATTATTATTAGGGTTTTAAATCTTGAGTTAATTCTTTGGGCAACAAAATATATTTAAAGGGGGTACCTGGTAAAGAAAAGATTAAGAACCACTGCTCTACCCAAAGGCTCTCACATAACACTAATGGGATACTGGTGTGTTTTAGTGACAACAATAAAACCATTGTTCCCAGTAATATTACACCAAATTTTTATTTATATTCTTTATATTTTTCTGTTAAAAGAGCCAGTCTGTTGTAGCATTGCCCTATGATTATGGAGACCAGGGTTTGAATCCGTACTCAGCCATGAATACCCACTGGGTGACCTTGGGCAGGTCACACACTCTCAGCCTCAAAAGAAGGCAAAGGAACACCCCCTTTGAACAAACCTTGCCTAGAAAATCCCATGGTAAGATCGCCTTAGTCAGAAATGACTTGAAGGCACATAGGCAAACACCCACAAATTCCTTTTGCAGGTTGAACTCAGTTGGCAGCAAGGGGAGGAAGCTGAGGAGAAAGGAGGAAAGGGAGGGAGGGGAGAGAAACCAGGACATGGAAAGATGGGCTGGAGGGGATCTATGTGGAAGGAAGGAAAGGAAAGGAAAGGAAAGGAAAGGAAAGGAAGAAAGAAGCCCTTTCTGAGGAAAAGAGAGGACCCTCACACTTCCCTCCCCCCCTGTCTGTCTCTCACACACACTCACCCCTCTCCAACACATGCCTGGCTGGCTTGCCTTTTGATGACAATCCTGGGAGGAGGGGGCGAGGGAGCAGAAAACTCCCCCCGCCCCAGCTTCAGCCACAGGGAGGGCAGCTCCGTCTTTCTCTTTCTCTTTCTCTTTCTAGTTTGTGAGATAGTGGTGTTTTTTATATTAAAAAAAAAGCCAGCAGGAGGAGTGTGGGCAGGGGCCCCTGTCTGTGAGGCCCCCGCAGATGCTGATTTGGCAGTATGGTTAAGCCAGCCCTACTCAGCAGCATTGCCTCCCACACACTCTCCCATTCACCCATCGGAGGAGGCAGCGCTTGAAGCAAGGGACGGAAGTGCTTGAAGCAAGCGACAGGTGATTTGAAAGTGGGCAGAAGCAGTGCTGCTGAGCCAGGGGAAGGGAGAAAAACTTTCCCTTTTGCTGGGAACAAAGCAAGTGGCCAGATAAGCAGAGAGCAGGCAGAAGCAGTGCTGCCAAGCCAAGGGGAGAGATAAAACCTCTCCCTTGGCCAGGAATTGGCCTCCTGAGCTTTAAAATAGTTGCAGCACTGGTAGTGACAGTGGCTGTGATGGTGGTGTTGATGGCAGACAAAAAAGAGAAAACTCCAAATCCAACATATTCCACATCAAGTTAAAATGCCCCAAAATGCCCTGAACCTGGGCCATGCATCATGTGGCCTGATTGCTCCAGATTTGGAGGAATTTGCCGGGGAATTCAGGGGTTTTGATAGACAAGCCCATAGAGGTCTACCACTGATTCATCCAGTCTGCAGTCTTCTTTTTAGGATTGAGTTTAGCTGTAGCCAGAATTGCCATCTGGCATTTTTATCATTTGTTGTTGTTATTGTTGCACTTTCCCATCCCCTATTTTGCTTTATGTTTTCAACCATTTAGGTTGATAAATTGTTCTACAGAACTCGAAATCTTGCACACTCTTGTAGCATTTTTGTTAGGGTGCATCTACACTGTAGAAATAATGCAGTTTGACACCACTTTAACTGCCATGGCTCCATCCTAGGGAATCCTGGGATTTGTAATTTTGTGAGGCACCAGCACTCTTTGGCAGAGAATGCTAAAGACCTTGTAAAACTGTAAATCCCAGGATTCTATAGGATGGCACTACAGCACTTAAAGTGGTGTCAAACTGCACTATTTCTACAGTGTAGATGCACCATTAGTCTTTATAAAGTTTTTCCCAGCTAAGGAGTTTGGCTTTATTTATTTCATTTCCATTGCCTAAGTTTACTTTCTTGTTATTCCAAAGCATGTTATAAATGTTCTTCCTAACAAATAAATATAAGAACTTATTTTGGTGCAAGTAATCTCCTCTTTAAAATGGCCCAGTTTTGAGCTCTGCCAGTACTACAATAACACTAACCAAATCTGCTTTGTTTGTTGTTTCTCACAGCTGATGATGGTTAAGGAGTCAACAAAAGAGGACATGAGAGGGAAATTCATCCTCCAAGATCTAAAGGTAGATCTAGACATCCTTAGAGGTGACCCACTGAAATCAATGGGACCTGTCAGCCATAAATTCCTATTGATTTTAATGGTTCTAAAACAAGCCTAAGACTGGAACTAACTCTGATGTATAAAGAAAGTCTGTTTGGCAGAGCATGCCTTTGAAACAGTGCCAGTTCTATTCAGTGCTAACAACTGGCTTTATTGCTTTGCAGGTCTGAACATTTTGGCCATAAATATTGACTTTGACACATGGATTTCAAAGCCAGAAAAACCATCTCCCATAATTACTGCTAGGTCTAAATTTTGTTTGTCTACTCTTGTCTCAGCATATTCCTCTCAACAAACAATAATACTCATGATGAGTTTTCTATCCTGTTTATGTGCAGAAAATTAATCTATAGGAAGAACTATATCACAGCTGAAGTTCCTAGTTAAATTGATCAGCACAATAACATCTATGGCACAATAGCTGTGCATCAGCAAAGAAACATTAAAGGTTAATTTCCTATTTATAGTTCCCAAAGTTCTTTGTAGTTGTGCTAATTCCAGGATTTGACAAATCTCTGCAGTCTGTTTTCCCCAAAACATATCTGAAGCAATTTAAATTGCCTTTCTGACATATTAAGATGTCAGCAAATTTTGCTTATGGCATTTTGGTTTGGAAACACGTTTCCCCAAACCACAGTGGGGCAAGATAAATGTAGGCTGACAGATATGTCTTGAAACATCCAGCAAGTTTCTACGTAAACTATAATCCTACTGAAGTACTGAAATTCTGGGTTATCATTATAATCAAACTTCACTACTAGCATTCAGCACATTACATAGTGCACTAGGAACTTCTGCCTGACAAAATTGTACTAAAGATGTAAAACCAATGTTTGGGTTTGTTTATGATATGAAATCAATACATAAAATCTATTTTCCCCATCTCTATGCACCTCTTCCCATCAAGAACACACAGTTCTCTCTTCCCCAAACCCTGTGGGAGATTTCCCCATGCCCAAACCAACTTTCTAGCTGCCGTGCAACTAAACTTGATCTATAAAATCCTGTGATTAACCCCTCCATACAGATGTTAGGAGAACCAGTATGGTGTAGTGGATTGAGTGTTGGACTACGACTCTGGAGACCAGGGCTCAAATCTCTGCTCAGCCATGAAAACCTACTGGGTGACCCGGGCAAGTCATACTCTCTCAGCCTCAGGCAAAGGAAAAGGCAACCCCCCTCTGAACAAATCTTGCCTGGTGATAGGTTCATTTTAGGATTACCATAAGATGTATATGACTTGAAGGCACACAACAACAACAACAACAACAACAACAACAACAATTAACAACAGAAGTTTGACTGTTAATGAATATTCTGTGACAACATCATTCATGACTAAGGTACTGCACTTACGGCAAAAAAATGAAATGCATAGATATAGGATGGGGGAGATCTGGCTGAATGAGACTACATGCGAAAGAGATCTAGGAGTCCTAGTAGACCACAAGTTGAACATGAATCAACAGTGTGATGCGGCAGCTAAAAAGGCCAATGCGATTTTGGGCTGCATCAATAGAAGTATAGTGTCTAGATCAAGGGAAGTAATAGTGCCACTCTATTCTGCCTTGGTCAGACCTCACTTGGAATACTGTGTCCAGTTCTGGGCGCCACAATTCAAAAAGGATATTGACAAATTGGAGCGTGTCCAGAGAAGGGCAACTAAAATGGTGAAAGGTCTAGAAATGATGCCTTATGAGGAGAGACTTAGGGAGCTGGGTATGTTTAGCCTGGAAAAAAGATGGTTAAGAGGCGATATGATAGCCCTGTTTAAGTATTTGAAGGGGTGTCACACTGAGGATGGAGCGGGCTTGTTTTCTGATGCTCCAGAGACTGGAACACGGAGCAATGGATGCAAGCTCCAGGAACAGAGATTCCACCTCAACATTAGGAGGAACTTTTTGACAGTAAGAGCTGTTTGGCAGTGGAACACACTCCCTCGGAGCATGGTGGGGTCTCCTTCCTTGCAGGTCTTTAAACAGAGGCTGGATGGCCAACTGTCGGGGATGCTTTGATCGTGATTTCCTGTGTGGCAGGGGGTTGGACTGGATGGTGCTCGTGGTCTCTTCCAACTCTACAATTCTATGATTCTATGATTCTATGACTAGGCAGACATGTCATCAACTAGCAATTAGCCAGTTGTGTTTGGTAGCATAGCCTCCACTCTGGATTTTAGTCTGAACTTTAAGGGATCTATCTTGTTTAGACTCTGTCCCCAATATAGGTTCAGCACCCCAGACAGCTCTTTTAAAGTTCAGACTAAAACCCAGGGAGTGCTCACTACTCCAGTGACATGAATAAATCAACTGAAACCAATTAGAATTCAGCTTAATATAGATATTCCATACCCCATATTTCCTAGTCCCGGTTTCTCACTATTTTGACAACAGAATTTTCAAGTACAAAGGGGAAACAAAAATCTATGCAGAAGGGGGATTTTGCTCTTGTCTCTCTCTCATTCTGGCTTTTCTTCACAAACGAGGATTCAGGAAGGACTCATCCTGTACTTTCTGCAAGCGTGCTGATGACTAAAAAGGCCAATCTGAGATAAACAAGTCCAGTTGCAGAAAGCACAGCAGAAGGTCTCCTTGGGTGATGTTTCTGGGTTGTGATTCTTTCTGCGTTGTTGTTTTTTTTCAAGACTTGTTCGGTGTGAGTTCTCAAATAAGGCTGCAGCATTGTGGATAGTGCGTCTCCATGCCTCCCGATGTGAGGCCAGGGCGGACCATTGTTGGTGATCAATTTGGCCAAGCCTGAGATGTTGTTTCAGGGAGTCCTTGTATCGCTTTTTTGGAGCGCCCCTCTTATGCTGACCCGTGGGGAGTTCACCGTAGAGTATTAAAATACTAGTTTTGCTCTTGTACAATTGTAATGAACACAGCAATTCTGAATGTGAAAACACAGAAAGAAATATCCATGAACATAAGGTTATCAGAAAATATCCATTTTCATTTATTACAGTACACAAATGAAGAATTAATTTTGTTATGTGATATGTGGCTTGCATAAATGTGCGCTGACATTTCTGAAGATAAAACATGATATTGTCCTAAATACCAATACTTTTCAAACAATGCCACAAGTTTTAGCTTTAAGCATAAGTTCAGAGAGGCCAGTTATATTTTAAAGATTTTTAGCACAGTATGGGGTCATGTACAGACTTCATGAAGGTGATCTTGATTGAATCAGGATTGAATCAGCAACAGATTTTGCTTCCTGAGGCAAAGAACAAGGTGACACCCTCTCCCATCCTGTATAGAAATACAAACTGGCTTGGTAGTTGAAGGTTTCTTCCAATACTGATGATGGAAAAATATTTTCTACTGCAACTGAGGGCAGCATTCTAACTTAGGACTTTATCAGAACAGTCAAATATGACATCATAAGGATGCCTAAATATTGTGAAAGGGTGCGCATGGCAAATGATGTTGTCCTTTCGCAATCATGTACTGAGGCATTCTCTTTTATTGATGTCCCAAGCTGCTTTCCTGCCAGCATTGCTGGTGTTTGAACCCTTGCACCACTGTACTCATGTGAATGCAGCATCAATGGGCAAACACTTCCGGGTGAGATTGGGACAACCAGGTAAGGGACGCTCTTTTTATGACACCCCTCAGTGTACTTGGGATTTTTAATGTGTGTTTTAGTGCTTTGCTGTATTTTTGTGTCTTTATTTTGTTTTTTGAATTTCCCGCGCAAGTTCTCTTGCGAATCTATGAGATTTCAACCCCCAAAGTAATCAGAACTCCATTTGTGCTCTATTACTGCTGGGGAAGCCTCATTGATGCTGGAAAAGGTAGGTCTGGTGGGGAGGGTTCTTTTGCAGGCATAAAAATGACACAATTTATGCCGGCAAAAGAACATTAAGGGTGGTTGCTTTGATAAAGTCCAAAGTGAGTGCAGGGTAGGCAGCATGGTATCCTGCTCTCTCTCCTCTAACATCATGCCACCACCTCAGCACCTGCTGTCTGACTCAACCAAAGTTTGATCTGTTCCTTTAAAAAAAGAACCAGTTACTTTAGTCTAATTACATAACAGGTTATTACTCATTACTGCAGTCTACAAAAGCAACACACAGAATTACTCCTCACTGCTACTGTTCATTGGAAAATATGGGGGAAAGTTCTCTGGTTCCCCCAAGTGTTCAATGTAGATATTGCATCTTAGAAAATTTAAGGGAAAAATGCAAACACCATTACAAAACAATCCTTTGCAGCAGGGAGAAGAAGCAGCCACCCATGTGACCTTTCCTTCCCCACCCCATTACTCAGATTCAGCTAATTCACCCAGTAGTGAGTAGCTGGTAGACAACCTGTTCCTATTCTTCTGAAAAGTAATGAATTACAGCTATGTGCATGAAAAGTAAAAAAAAAAAAAAGTAGCTGTTCCAATTTGTTATTGCAAAACAAACAAACAAACTAGTTACCAAAGTGTCTCATTAGAAAAATGAGTTACTTCCTAGAGCTTATCTACACTGGCAATTTACCCTGTATTGCCTTCATCTTAGAGCCCTGCAGTCATGATGATGTAGGGCTTTTGTCCTGTTCTTCCCCGGGGAAGTCCTCAACCAACCCTGAGGTGGATGAGGGGCTGAGATGGGGGAAAGATGGGGTAGGACCCTTTACCACAGTTTTAAAAAAAGACCTGGTTTAGTCCATTCCTGCTGGGAAGGAATGGCTTTGTCTCCATGTGTATGCAGGAGCGTGTCCTGGCAGGCAGGCCTGTCACTGCAGCTGCCGGCCTGCCTTGCTCTTCCAGATCCAGGAAGGGATCTCACAGAACGTGACCAAGACTGGTCACATGCAGGGGGCCTTGGTCGCATGCTGTGGGCCAGCTTCTTCACTTCCAGGAGATCAAGGGAGATGGTGGCGGTGGCAGCTGCGTGCCTGTCTGGACTCCGGCCTGTTTCATAGTGGTAATGCAGGAGAAATAGGATTGATCAGTGGCCAGCTGGAGAACTGGCATATCCTGGCTCATGTAAATGAGCCCCTAGCTTTTGGAGGCAACCATCTGACTGTCTAATGGGATGGCCACCTCTGAATTGAGCCAGACCCTAGTTGTAGCTAGTTCAAGGGAAGTTTGCATTCCTAGAAAGAAGACAAAGAGCCAGCCAACAAAGCAAACTTGGTGCCCAGGCAGAAGACTTCATTTTGAGACACAGCTTTCCTTCTTAAAATAACTTTGCTTTTTAAAATATATATATCAGAAATAGCAGGATCACCTCAGGATATCCCAAGCAAGGGGAAGATAATAAATGTAGTGTCTGCTAGGCAACCCTTATTGTTTATAGGCCTGCAGGGAAATGTCAGTAGTTGAGCTCTTAGGATTTCCTCTCAAAGGATTCCAAAAGAACATTGGAAAGCATTCTCTCAGAAAGGTAATGTTAGCCTGCTTTGAAACTGACTGACATACAGCGTTAACACTGTGACATGGGGTTATTTGTGTGATAATCCTCAAATGCTTTGATAGATTTGATAGGTTAGCAAACTCCATACTAGTAATCTCACTAGGAATAAACTTTGCATCTTGAAACTTGTTGAAATTCCTGTGGTAATAACATTTCCTTCAAGCTGTACAATGTATTTTTAAATAAAGGAAGTTTATGTCTTCCTCTGATTATTTATGCAGTAAATCTCTCTCCTTCTCTCAGTGTTATATATACACATGCACACTAGGAAACACAAAAAAGCCTCCATGCTAAATATATATTGAAAACAATGTGAGTAATGATAAGCATTCAAAGGTAGTGGTCTTCTTCACAGACTAACTTCCATTCCCCCCCAAGTATTTAACCTATATTTCCTCCTACATCTGAAAGCAGTGGATGCCAGGCTCTTAGATAAACCTTATTCAGGGGCAATGGAAGTAATAGTGATCAGAATTCAATGTAGGGGTGCAGGTAAAGGGGAAGAGGATGCAAAATGATGGCATTGCCCCACCAAAATAAGAAGTCAAGCATTGTAGGAAGCAAGACATTAGAATCATTGACACCTAGAACTGTACAGTTTGCTATGTTCACATGGCCTTGTAACTTTGCCTGTCCCTTTTCTTTGATTGCCTAAACTGTATTTCCATATTTGGATTACAAAACTGATGTTTTTGGCTACTACACTGCATGAAATTTGAATATTGGTGAAAAAAATCATTCAGGAGGGCAGCATTTGGGGGGGGCAATGTCTTTATCCCCCCCATAACTATACCCCTTGTTCAGTGTGTGCATATGTAGGCATGAATGCTGTTTGTTGTGAGGTCCAGACATGCTAGTACTGAGGGTGGCCCTACCCACTTTTAGTTAGTGGCCCCGCAACAGCTGCTAACATGTGGATCTCTGTGGGCTTTTTCAGTTTCAGGGGTACAGGATGGTGTGCAAAACCTTTGGTAAACCAACTGGATTTACCAATTAAGCTTCATGGGTACAGTAGGATCCCCATATCCACTGATTAATTATCCACTGATTCAGTTATCCATAGTTTCAGTTTCAGCAAAGCTACAATACAGTCTTCCTAGAAAATGCATCCTTGCTAGCCATTTTCTAGGTCCTCCTAGGGAACTGTATGGTATTTTAAACTGAAAGTACTATAATTTTCAATAGTGTTTGCTATTATCCACAGATTTCGTTATCCACGGTGGGGCCCGGAACCAATCCCCCACGGATACGGGGGTCCTAGTGTACTGCATCTGAAGAACCACATTCACCAATTGGGAGTTCTCTTAGGCAGTGATCCATGAATTTCTCACCCTGCCATTCTTGCTTCACTGGTTGAAATTCAGAACCGGCTTGGTATTTATGAACTTTTTTCATGAATATTTGGAAAAAAAAAAACTCCCCTGTTTCCTGATAATTCCTTCCCAGCTTGAATCATTGGCCCTGTTGTGTATCTCACCATCCCAAGAGGCTAGCCTGTTGAATATACATGACAGGACTTTCTCTCTAAAGGCACCCCAGCTGTAAAACTCCCTCCCATGGGAAACCAGGATGGTTCCATCCCTCTTGAGCTTTCAGTGGGTACCTTAGACTTTATCATGCCCTATGGCCTTCAGTCCTTCTAACCAGCTGTGGCCGCTCTGGATGGTTTAACTGTGTGGGTTTTTAATTTAGATAGATAGATAGATAGATAGTTTTAGTCTGTTTTTAGATAATGATTTAATCTGTTTTGTTTGATTACATTTATTGTTCTAAATAATGTTTTTGTGTGTTGCACATCACTTTAGGGGCCCTGGTAGGCTGAGAGGCAATAAACAAATGTTTTAAATGAATACTTACAAGATCTGTCTATTAAATAATGAGACTGATATAAGAACCCATCTTTATTTATATGTATTACAATTCTAATGCTTGTCCCCTTCAATATACTCCCTGTTCACACTCACACACCGATGCAGTCTTGTTTTCCAATGGTTGAAGGTGTGGAGCATATTAGTTTCTGTCAGTTGTTTCAACACATCTGCCGTTTTCTTCTTTACTGCATTAATTGAATCAAAATGTGTTCCTTTAAGCACCGATTTCACATTAGGAGAAAAAAGTTGTACGGTGCTAAATCTGGCAAATATGGAGGATATTCAAGTGTAGTAATGCATTTATTAGCCAAAAACTGCTTTCCAGAAAGTGCTGTGTGAGCAAATACATTGTCTTGATGAAGAATGAAACCATTTTTCCACAGTTCTGGCCTTTTTTTCTGACTCTTTCTCTCAGCTTTGTCAAAGCTTCCTTATAATAATGCTGATTCAACGTTCTGCCTTCTGGAACCCATTCGGCCAAAATTATGCCCTTGGTGTCAAACAACAACAATGAGCATGGCTTTGAACTGGACTTGCTTTGATGTGTTTTCTTTTTCTTTTTTCATTTTTGGTGATGATTTTGTTTTTCAGTGCATTGACTGTTGTTTTGTCTCAGGATCATACTGGATGATCCAGGTTCCATCACAAGTGATGATTTTTTGAAAAAGGTTTGGGTCTGCCTCAAGTTGCTGCAGAATGTCAGCACAAATTTCCTTGCGACACTCTTTTTGCACTGCTGTGGGAACCCTAGGGACCATCTTGGCATAAACTTTTCTCATGTTGAAATCCTCATGCAAAATTTTCTATTCAGTGTCTTTGTCAATGTTCATGGCTTCAGCTATCATTTGAACACTGAGTCGGTGGTCTCCTTGAACAATCTGGCTGTTTTTTTCAACAATTTCTTCAGTTCTTGAAGTGGAAGGTCATCCAGGGCGTTCATCATCTTCCACATTGTCACGTCCATCTCTGAATCTTTTGTGCCACTCAAACACATGTGCATGAGACATGCAGTCTTCCCCATAGACCTCAGTAAGCATTTGAAAAGATTCCTTTGGTGTTTTGTTCAATTTTACTAAAAATTTCAAATTGACACATTGCTAGACCTTTAAACTTAGCATTTTTCCAGCACACAACAGACAACACAGCTGCTTTAAATGATGACTGACAATTAATTGAATGGCCGAGAGTATTGATGTTTGTCACACAGGTTCAGACATGTTCATGGTCAAGCAGTCACAATCAGTTCTCCCTGATTTGTCTGAAAGGTAGAAACAGTCTCATTATTTAATACAGTCCTCATACATATATACATAAAGCAAGCTACTGATAAGAGAAATAGCATGGTGTAATCATGTTCATGTTGGACTAGGGACTTTATCACACGAGCATGTAAAAATGTTGTAGTTCCACAATTGAGGATAGGAAAAGCATGGTGGCGTTATTTCATTAATTATCACACTTTGCTGCAATTGCACAATACTACTGCTAATGGAACATCACATGACTACATACCAGAGCTTTACAAATGGGATTGAAGCTTGAGCTATTGTAACACTTGCTTGGCCCACACATGCACCTTTTTTTAAAAAAATCATCCTCCGTCCATGATTTCGCAAGAACGTGGTTTTGGCCGTTATTGCAAGAAGACACCACTTTAATTAAAGAAACAAAAACCAACCAAACAAAGCCATTAACAAATTAACACCTAAACAAACAAACAAACAAAAAAAGTACTGAGAAAAGGTGATGGTGCATTAAAAGGGCATCATGGAGGTTCTCTTCATACCCTCCACTGGAAGTTGAATTATGTGCTTTTGGTGGGAATGGGGAGGGGAAAAGAGGGAGGAATGCACTCTCAAACCATAATATCAGAACTACAGCAGGAATGAATTATTGCACAATCATCAAAACCAGGAAAATAGCAATATTGACTGCTATTCATGGTTTTTTGCCCATGAATGCAAAGGTGCACCACAGTAAGAGTTGGAGCGCATACCAACTACAGTATAAAGATTGATATCATGTGATAATGGGAAGCCATTACCATCACTATCCCCAGCATAAATCCATGATTTCAACTTCATGTGATAAAGTCCTAGGACTCTGGGAGACCAGGGTTAGAATCCCTGCTCAGCCATGGAAACCCACTGGGTGACCTTGGGCAACTCACAATCTCTCAGCCCCAGAGGAAGCGAATGGCAAAACCCCTCTGAACAAATCTTGCTGAGAAAATCTTGGGATAGGGTGGCCATAAGTTGGAAACAACTTGGAGGCACACAACAACAAAGTTATTGATAGTGCAATGCATGCACATTGTTGTAGTACTTACTATCCTGCACTAATCCTACCCTCATCCTAACTTCCGGACCACTGAACACCAGTCCCCCAGCAATCTTGCAAACAAGCCTATCCAGGGTATATCTGAACAGTTATAGCAGTTTGGCACAAAGCCACCTTGAATCCCACCTTAGGAGAATGGCAGGATAGACATTCAAAAACAAATGAACAAACAAATGTTACCTATCCTGGCTCAGTCCTATGAAATCCTGGGATTTGCAGTTTGGCAAGGTACTTAGAATTCTCTAGCTCACTCCCACAAGCTACAGTAGTAGAGCATTCTAGCGAAGTATTTTAAGTACCTCACCAAAGTACAAATCCCTGGATTCCACAGGAAGCAGCCAAGTTCTATCAAAATCTTATAATGGCATAGTGTCGATACACCCCTGGAAACAAGAGTTTTAAATCTGCATGATTTACAAGAAACAATTGAGAGAACTGATTGTCCCAGACTCACCAAACAAACAAAGATACTCGCCAAATAAAAGGCTTCTTGGTTCGCTGTTGCGGTCACATAGTTCATAGCAGTCAACAAAAGTTTCATTGAGAGTCAGGGGCTATGAAGGAAC
Source organism: Gambelia wislizenii (assembly GCA_030847615.1). Taxonomy (NCBI): domain Eukaryota; kingdom Metazoa; phylum Chordata; class Lepidosauria; order Squamata; family Crotaphytidae; genus Gambelia; species Gambelia wislizenii. The sequence continues at coordinate 37,529,637 of JAUMIR010000001.1, forward strand.
GTCTGCCCCAATGCAGCTGGCTTTGCAGTTCTGAAGTTTCATAACAAGTAATCAGCATTTAATCAGGACTAATGGATTAACATTAAAGAACCTTGGGTGCATGCATCCAAAACACAGCTGGCTTGCAGCATCTGGGTTGCTAAGTCCTGTGACCATGGATGTCGAAGATCGGATTTAACATTCTGATCCAGAAAAGACATTGTGGGAAAGTATGCTTGATTCACAGTACAGGACAGCTGAGAGGCTAATATTATCCTGGATTCTGCAACTTTTGGAAGTACATTAGGGAGGTTAAGTTAGGAATGCTTTTTTACCAGTGACATCTGGCTGTACATCTCCCTGGAAGAGTTAGCCATCTTCTAGGGATGTGAAAACCTATCAGTCTAATTTCCATTACATTTCTCAGAATCTCTCCAATGTTCTTACCCCATTCCAATTCCCTATCAGGATGTGAAACTTTTTCTTTCTGCCCACATAGCAATTTGTGCATATTTTGTTAGTTTTCCCCCCTCAAAATGTAAGCATTTTTGTACACATTTGGTCCATTAATAAATGTGCCTTAGGATTGCCAGTTCATATTTGTCCCAGGCTCTGGGGTTTCTGGGCCAAACCCTGAGATGTAGAGACAACCCCTAGTGATATCTTTAAGCATTATCCATTAAGTTCCAACCACAGTTGTTCACAGTTTGTCATTCAAATACATGCATTCACCTGTGTGCACACACACACACGCACACCATATTTTCCTGTTTGGAAATTAGGACTATCTTAGCTGTTCCCAGATCAAGGATCTTGCCAAAAAACATTAAGACAAATAGAAGCTGCTTTGAATTGGCGTCAGTGTGCATCAATTCACATTTCCCCCCTCATATAGACAAGCCAAAAGTAAATACGTAGAACTCTCTGGAAAGTCTTTGCAAGTTGCAGCAACAAATCAATTGGGCCTTGCAAAATTGTAGCTAGCTGCTGCTCTACTAGCTGAGCTGGAGATTTGCACCCATCCCCTTCCTTTTGCTTGGAGCTGAGTCCCCCGAAACTGGAGAATTTACATCCTCATCTCTCACCCATGGAAATGGGAGGCTCAGGGCCAGGTCCTGAGATCTGGCAACCCTAATTTTCAACAATGTACATTTTTAGTCATGCACATTTTTTCAATGCTACACCTGATTTTGTGCACGTATTTTCTTCACCAGAATGCCACCTGAAACATTGAAAAATTCTGAGAGAAGCTTCACAGCATTGTTTGAAACATTAAAAGAGTAGGAGGCCTGTAAGGAAAAAGAAGAAAGGAAATTAAGTGGTCTGTGGGTTGCATTTAGGCTTCAGCTCATTAAACACAGAGAAAATGGAACCAGGCTACAAAACAAAAGCCACACCAAATGACTGAACAGTTAACACTAGTGCCCTGTTAATAAGAGCTCCTAGAGCCAGTGACCCAGAGCTAAAAGGTACAGCCAGCTAGAGATGAGGTCTCTTTTATAAGCTAGAACAGAGAAACTGGAGTGTTTAAACATTGAACTCGTGTTCCTAATCAGCAATCAAGCAAGCGGGGGAGGGGTGACCATAGACATCAAGTCTTAACTCTGGCAAGAACAATACCAAGTGTCTTTTTTGAACCCAGGAATGTAGGCTCTAAGGACTTTATCAGATGATCAAATACAGCATCATAATGACACCACATAACCGCAAAAGGGCGCACATATCAGACGACATCACCCTTTCATGGTTATGTCCCTACCAAAACCGTCAATTGATCCAATTGGTTAATTGATCCATGCTCCCTCAGAGCATGGTGGGGTCTCCTTCCTTGGAGGTCTTTAAACAGAGGCTGGATTGTCATCTGTCGGGGATGCTTTGATCATGATTTCCTGCGTGGCAGGGGGTTGGACTGGATGGCCATTGTGGTCTCTTCCAACTCTATAATTCTATGATTCCATGATTCTATGATCCCCCTGTCATTTTTTTGCCAGCATAGCCGGCATATGAAACCTTGCCGGGGGGGGGGAGTGTTTCCCGTACTTACCCCGTCAGTGGCTGATCCAGTGTGAATACTCCCAGGTGAGATCGCGGCATCCAGGCAAGTGACACACTTTTTATGACCCTTCCTGGCTTACTTGTAAGTTTTAAAGTGTGTTAAGTGCTTCTTTAAACTTTTAAAGTGCTATTTTTTAATTTGTTTTAATTTCCTGCACAATGAAGTATCGCAATATTTTGCGGGATTTCAAAGGAGGAAGTGAATGGAGCTCTGTTCACTTCCTCCTTCATTGCCAGAGCTGCCTTTGCTGGGATTAGAGGTAAATGTGGGGGGAGTGTTTGAAGGGGCGAGCAGTCTTTTGCTGGCATAAAAATTGATTTTTTTTAATGCCAGCAAAAGAACGCTTTAAGGGGTTCATTTGATAAAGTCCTAAATAGATTTTAAAAAACAACACACACAACTAAAAGCTTAAAAGCCATTCGGTTGTATTAAGAGTTAAATCATGCTCACAGTTGACCTATAGAAATAAATGAAACTTGAATGAACCATGATGACTAACTTGTTCCATTGACTCCAGTGGGTCTACTGTAAGAAGACTCTAAGGGGGCATCCACACTAGAGAAATAATCCAGATTTAAACAGGATTATGTGCCATGGCTCCTTCCTATGGAATCCTGGGATTTGTAGTTTTTTTTATTTATTTTTATTTACTTAGTTATTTATACCCCGCTCTTCAGCCACAAGGCTGTGTTAGTTTGGTGAGGCACCAGCACTCTTTGTCAGAGAAAGCTAAAGACCTTGTAAAACTACAGATCCCAGGATTCCATAAGAAGGAGCCATGCAAATAATCCAGTTTCAAACTGGATTATTTGTGTCGTGTGGATTCCCCCTAAATTTGGCCCCAATCCATTGTCTTTATTTCAAAATCATGTTTTTGATTGTTTTCTAATAGGATGACCAGAAACAAAGACATGTATAGCATTGGTGTATAGATATATAGCAAAGGATATGTTGGGAGAGGAAGCTTGATATCTGTAAATTAAGAAAAACAGAACTGCAGTCAGTCAAACTATCAAAAACTCTCCTCTTAGTATCATGTTGTACTGACTCCTAACAGTTTCCAGAAGCAAAGTCCTAAATGGGTGGGACTCATGGTCTGTTTATTTTAAGGCTTCTCCAACCTGCTATCTTCTAGATGTGTTTGACTATAGGGGCTTGTCTATATATGGGGCAAAACTCCAAACGCAGTTTTTTTAATTTAATTTTATTTATTTATTTATACCCCGCTCTTCAGCCACAAGGCTATCAGAGCGGCTTACAAATTGTTTTAAGCAATAGCTATTTGCACATCTACACTGCGTTAAGCAGTTTCCAATGTGTGTTAGCTAATTGCCCCCCACAAGCTGGGTACTCAATTTACCGACCTACGAAAGGATGGAAGGCTGAGTGAACCTTGGAGCCGGCTGGAATCGAACTTGCGACGTGTTGGCTTGCAGGACTGGCATTTAACCATGTTCTGCCCGCATGCCGCCCCCTCATTCACCCCGAAGCCCTGTGCATTATTATTCACTGCAGGGAGGTGGGGTACCTTGTCTTCACTGTCCCTGCATGTGGAATTTTGTCTACCACTGCCACCTCAACCATGATTTAAAGCTCCAGAGGCAGTTCTCGGCTGAAGGGAGAGGTTTTCTCCCTTCACCTGGCTTGGCAGCACTGCCTCTGCTCACTCTCCCACTCACCCATCACAGGAAGGGGTGCTTGAAGAAAGTGATAGAAGTGCTTGAAGGAAGCAATGGACGAGAGTGGGCGGAAGCAGTGCTGCCAAACCAGGGGAAAGGAGAAAACCTATCCCTTTGGCTGGGAATGGCCTCCTGAGCTTTAAAATGGTTGCAGTGTCATCAAATGTGGTGGTTGCAGCAGCTGTGGTGGCAGATGGAAACATGGAGAAAACCCCAAATCCAACATACTCTGTATCTAGGTAAAATACCCTGAAATACCCCAAATCTGGTCCATGGGACATGAGGTTGGATCACCCCAGATTCAGGAAAAAGGCCATGTGATATGTGGCCATCGCCGCACATTTGGGAGAATTCACAGGGGGATTCGGGGTTTTTAATAGTGTAGACAAGTCCCACATCTCATGAAGCCCAGGTAGATACCATGCTGGTGAGTGGGTGGTGGTTCTGAGATATGTAGATTAAATGTTATTTTCCCATGGGTAGCACAGTTTAGGTATGTTTGCTTAAGTAAATGGCTCAATTGAAACCTCCAGCATCTTTAAATTGCATTCTCACTAAATGAAACAGGATCCCACCACTACATCCTTGTTGGGGTTAAGCTTCACCTGTGTGGAATGTTTCAGTGGCAAAAATCAGAAACTTTTGTCAGTGGAAAAGAAAAAAAGATAAGAACTTTAACTCATGTGGTTGTTGCCTGTGCTTAGCTGCAAGGGAGAAAGTTTTTAAACTGAGCATATTTTCAGGTAGCAGAAAATCTCCTCAGATTAGTGTCTCATCTTAGTTAGCACTGATGTGAAACATCTGAAGTTTATGGTTTGGAAGGAAATTTCGCTCCAGCTGTCTGTCAGAATTTGCATCAGGATACAAAACTTGCCTTGCCTGTTCTGGAATTTCCCACCCATGAAGGGGAAAATAGGGGATCATGGATTGGACCCTATGACTTATACTCCAATCTCCTGTGGCTTGGCATGGAAAACCAAATTCTGAGCCCAGTTTTACAGGTGAGAACAAACCCACCTTCTCCCCTTTGGCTGCACAGAAGGGAAACAGAAGCTCCTGCCAGCTGCACCAAGCTGGAAGTAAGGGAAGTATAGCCAGAGCTATGAAAAAAAAAAAAAATCACCACAGTGGTATTTCTGCTCAAGTGCTGTGCAGAAAGTCTTAATGAGCTCATTATTTTTTATGGTCTGACCTAGGTTTTTGCCATCTTTTCTTACCAGCTTGCTCCCATGCCATTTAAACAGCAGCATGCAAGGGGCAAAAAATCAAGGCCATCTGGTAAAAAAGGTGGTGCCTCCTATCTTGGATAAGTGAAAAGGTTTAGCTGTCCAGTGTGAGTGCTTCAGACTATTTGTGCTTCCCCACTTCTCCCATCACAAATTGGGCATCAGGCAACTAATATTAATCCTTTTGAAAAATCCCATTGGTATCAATGGGACAGAGGGCTCTTCCAGACTGGCCTCTCTCTCTCTCTGGCTTTTCTTCGCAAACGAAGATTCAGGAAGGACTCATCCCGCGCTTTCTGCAAGCGCGCTGATGACTAAAAAGGCCAATCCGAGATAAACAAGTCCAGTTGCAAAAAGCACAGCAGAAGGTCTCCTTGGGTGATGTTTTTGGGTTGTGATTCTTTCTGCGTTGTCGTTTCTCTTCAAGACTTGTTCGGCGTGAGTTCTCAAATAAGGCTGCAGCATTGTGGATAGTGCGTCTCCATGCCTCCCGATGTGAGGCCAGGGCAGACCACTGTTGGTGATCAATTTGACTGAGCCTGAGATGTTGTTTCAGGGAGTCTTTTTATCGCTTTTTTGGAGCGCCTCTCTTACACTGACCCGTGGCGAGTTCACCATAGAGTAGTATTTTTGGGAGGTGATGGTCCTCCATCCTAGAAGCGTGCCCTGCCCAGCGCAGCTGTGTTCTCAATATCATGGCCTCAATGCTGGTGATCCCTGCTTGCTCAAGGACAGCAACATTCGTCACATAGTCAGTCCAGTGTATATTTAGGATTGTGCGTAGACAGCGCTGATGAAAGCGCTCGAGGAGTCGTAGATGGTGGCGATAGGTGACCCATGTTTCAGATCCATAAAGGAGGATAGACAGTACGATGGCTCTATACACACTGATTTTTGTGCTTTGCCTCAGGTGTTTATTGCTCCAGACTCTTTTGTGAAGTCTTCCAAATGCACTATATGCCTTTGCTAATCTGTGATCGATCTCTTTGTCAATCTTGGCATCTGAGGAGATGATGCTTCCCAGGTAGGTGAACTGCTGAACAGACTTGAGCACAGATTTGCCGACGGCAATGTGGGGATGGTGGTGTTCATCCTGTGGTGCAGGCTGGTAAAGAACTTCTGTTTTCTTCAGGTTGACTTCTAGCCCAAACAGCTCTGCAGCTGGCCTAGTGAAGTGTCATTTCTCATGATGTAGGATCTTGGGTTTTGCTGGGTTTTCTCACCTACATTGCCTACTCACGCCTTTCTTTTTTGTGGGCTGTGTGTAGTAATTCCTTAGATTTGCACTAGGGCTTTTAGTAAGTTTTGTTAAAAAAACAAAACAAAATAATAAAATTGGAAGATAGTTTTATGAGGTGGCCCTGTAGCTCAAAAGAATTTTTTTCCCTCCTTTTTCATTTTAAAAAAAGAGTTATAGAGCTGTAGTACCAAAGTGCTATTTCATTGAATGTCTAAAAACATTAAAAGGCGAAAGGAGAAAATGGTACTTTTTTTTGTTTTGTTCTGACATGTCTTGAAATTTAAAAAATTAAACCTTTCAGGGGTAGGAATAAATTATTGCACTGATGACAGGAATTGCCACAAAATAGTCCAAGTCAACAGAAATGTTATTGGAATATTAAAAAAAAAAAACAAAACCTGAGAACTACAGCAACAACTGTCACAAACGCCTGATTATGTTTGCCCTGTCTGGAGCACTTGGGTTAAATCTCCAGTGAAAATCAACAGAATTTAGCTATGCTTGAATCATGTCTTTTTCTTTCTTTCTTTTTTGAGTTTAGTATAGTAAATGTGAGCCAGAGGGATAAGTGTTGGACTAGACCAGCAGGAGATCAGGATTCAAATTCCCACTCGGCCATGGAAACCCACTTTGGGCACATCACATTCTCAACCTCAAACAAAAGCAATGGAAATCCCTTCTAAACAAATCTTGCCAAGAAAACCCCATGACAGGTTTGGCTTATGGTCTCCATACCTTGGAAATCACTTGAAGGCACACAATGACACTAGTAAATGTACATCAAGGTTATGAATGTAGTACAGTACATGGGACACATAATTCCCTTTTAGCAGTTCCCTTGGCTGTCAGTCTACTTCCAGGCAAAATTCAAAGTGTTGGTTATGCTCTATAAAGCCTTCTCAGTGGCTACTCCAAGACTGTGGAATTCTCTCCCACAGAAAACATAGTTGGCACCCTCTTTTTTTTCTTTCAGCTGACAGGCAAAGTCCTTCTTATTTAGGACTTTATCACACAAGCCCCTTTAAATGTTCTTTTGCTGGCATAAAAAAATCCACTTTTATGCCAGCAAAAGAATGCCGCCCACCACACCTACCTTCTCTCCTGGCAGAAGGCTTCTTTAGAAATGAAGAGGAAATGAATGAAGCCCAGTTTACTTCCTCCTTTGAAATCCTACGAGACTTCATTGCATGGGAAATTTAAAAATAAAACATAAGAAGTTACATCAAGCACATACACACACTTAAAAACTTCCAAGTAAACCAGGGAGGGTAATAAAAAGTGTGTCACCTACCTGGATGTTGCAATCTCACCCAGAAGTGTTCTGGCTGGTCCGGCCATTCATGAGGTAAGTACGAGCAAAAAAAGACACGAGGTTACATACGCCAGCTATGCCGGCAAAAAAACAGCACATCCGATCTATTGATAGCTTTGGCCATCAATAAAATAGATCGGCTTTAGGACAAGACATAAACACAAAAGGGCGACATTGTCTGGTATGCATTCCTTTGTGCGTTTATGTGGCATCGTTATGATACCGTATTTAGTGCATCTGATAAAGTCCTTAGATAGGCCTTTAACTGTTAATTGGTTGTGGCAGAAGTATTTTTTAATGGGGTGTGTTGTACTTTTATCTTGTTTACTACATTCTATTGCTTATTTTAATGGGCTTATGAACTTCCTTAATATTAGGGTGGTTGGTTTTTTTAAACCTGTACTGTACTTTGTTTTAATCTGTATTGTAAGCCACCTTGGGCTTTATGCCAGACGAAAAGCAGGATATAAATTAAATTAAATAAATAACTACAGAAAACCTGCATTAAACATCAAGGTTATGAATGTAGTCCAGTAAATACAGAAAGCCTGCATACACTGAAATTCATGGTTATGTGACACTCCAGATGTTGCTGAACTGCACCTCCCAGTATTCTCTCATCGTTGGTTATGCTGGCTGGGGATGCTGGCAGTTGCAGTCCAACAACATCTGCTAGGCTGCACATTTCATAGCGCAAAACTGGGATATGTGTGGCCAAGTAACATCAAAGTGTGGTCAAAATGGCAAAAGATATTAATGAGGAAGAACACAGAAGTTAGGAGAGGCTACAGTAGTTTGCTTTTGCCTGAACCTACTGGGAGGGGCACGATTCTAGCCCCTCCTCTGCTGAGTTAAGTGAGTGCAAATTACTTTTCTTCTTTGTACTCAGTTTGCTGCAATTGAAGGAAAGCTGAGAACAACGGGGAAGAGTGAGAGGAGGAGAGGCAAACTTGGGCATTTTAAAAGCAGCTGAACAAGTGAGATGACAGAGGATTAATTGGGACTGTCCCTACCAAATTGGGATAGTTGGTAGCTGCATGATTCCCACCCTTCTCAGAAAAGTCAATAGGCTTTGTGTTAAAGCAGGTTCAACCTTTGATTATCAGTAAGGCTAAAAAAATAAGCAATCAGCACAATGCCAACAGATGTTTTTACAAATTGATTTTACTTACTAGAGTTAAGCAGGCAGGAGTGAGAAATCCTTACAGATGTAAGGATCAGTAAGTAACTGAGAGGTCCATCAGTAGATCCCAATTGGTTTGCTTCCTGCCCCTGCCTAAGGCCATTTGAACAACACTGGCCTACGCAAATGTTCAAACGGTGAGATCATACTGTTCAGTTGTTATGGCACAGCATGCTAAATTCCTTAGCAATTAATATTAAAAATAAAATAATTACAGATAATTATGCTTTGCCACTGGGAAAGAGACAACGTATATGCAACACGACAGCCAGAAAAGCAAATGCTGCATCAATAGAATGCTGCATCAATAGAAATATAGTGTCTAGTCCAAGGGGAATAATAGTGCCACTCTATTCTGCTTTGGTCGGACCTCACCTGGAATATTGTGTTCATTTCTGGGCACCATAATTCAAGGAGGATATTGACAAGCTAGAAGATGTCCAGAGGAGGGCAACCAAAATGGTTGGAGGTCTGGAAGCCATGCCCTATGAGGAGCGGCTTAGGGAGCTGGGCATATTTAGCCGTGAAAAGAGAAGGTTAAGAGGGGACATGATAGCCATCTTTAAAAATATGAAGGGGTGTCCATATTGAGGATGGAAAAAGCTTGTTTTCTGCTGCTCCAGAGGCTAGGACATGGAGCAATGGGTTCAAACTACAGGAAAAGAGATTCCACCTAAACCTTAGGAAGAACTTCCAGCTGGTAAGAGGTGTTCTGCAGTAGAATACACTGCCTCAGAGTGTGGTGGAGTCTCCTTCTTTGGAGGTTTTTAAACAGAGGATGGATGGACATATGTTGCGAATGTATTATAGGGGGTTGGACAGAATGGCCCTTGTGGTCTCTTCCGATTCTATCATTCTATGATTCTGTATTATGGGAGAGCCCTGTTATCCAGAACACAAGATGAAAATAAGTATCGTTATTTCCAAATACAAAATGCTAATGAGATTTCAGCCTTTCTATTAAGAAACCCACAGATGTCAGCGCATTATAATGTTACGATTATTTTACTGTGCCTGGATGTAGCACTATGAAAAAAAACAACCCACAAGATCCTCTCTTTTAAAAATAAATGGGACCCTGGGGGCCATCTTATTGTTGGGTTAAAAGGAGCAGTGGTAGTCTTTTGCAGGAGCCCAAGCAAAGCTGGTTTGATTTGGGGTTTTGTTTTTATGTTCTCAAGTTTATTTTATTTCTATAACTATAGCATGTGTAACCTTCCTGGATCAAGGAGCCCTGGCTCACCATAAAAAACAAACATGAACCTTTTCCCCCTCACAGCTTATTAGGGCCAATAATGGATTTGCTCTGAGAGGGATTTCACATGAATGATGCATCATTAAGAATGGGATGGACTTTACATTTGAACTGGGGCAGGAGGTTGAATGGGAAAAATTCTGCTCTGCTCCTATGACCAACCATACTGTTGTGCTCCTGCCAACAAGGAAGTTGGGCTTTAAAGTCTTTGACAGCAGCATTGTCAGATATTATGAATTATCTAGTGTGGTGGCTCTTAAACATTTCTTCACCAGGGACCCCCTTTAAATATCTTTTGTTGCCATGGACCCCCAAGACTTTACTCAAGATTTAAAACCCTAACAACAATAATAATATCTGATATTAACAATAATACAATTACACCACCCATTAGCCCATCCCTCAGAGGCACTGGAGGGGAAGGAAGACTTTTCTCCTGCTTCTTCCTGCAAGTTTGTGGTTGGAGTGGATTGAACAGCAATGCACAGGTCAAGACAGCCAGACTTTGACTTGGCTCCTGTCACATGGGCTGAGCAACCTTCAAGCCTCTGCAGCCCCCCTGTGAGGACATCACTGTAGACCATCTGTTGCATCCGTGGACCACAGGTTAAAAACAACAGCTTTTTTGTTGTGGTATGGTTGGCCTTCCTATATACTTTTACTTTAGCCTGGCAGTCCAAGGAGATTATCAGTCGGGAACAAAAAAAAAAGTGTTCCCATCCCACAATCTCCTCTCCCGCCCTTCTCCCATCCCTGTCCTGGGGCGAGAACAAAAAGTTTCAGACCTACGTTATTCCTGCTTCCATGGTGTCCCAGATGCTAACGCAGCTCCATTCACTTCCTGGAATGAAATCCCACCAGTTCTCGCAAGAAGATGAGAGTGCAGGAAATTCAAAAATAAAAAACCTAGTTTAAAAAAAGTGTCAGCAAGCACAAAAACACACTTAAAACTTTACAAGTAACCCAGGGAGGGTACAAAAAAATGTGTCACTTACCTGGATGTCCTGAGCTCACCAGGAAGTGTTCTGGCATGGACCTCCCATTGACGATGGGCTCATGCCAGCAAAACAGGCACTTTTTCACTCGCAGTACATTCCATGACAGAAACGGAATGGGGGATCCATTGATGGCTTAGCTCGTCAATAAAAAGCAGTGCCAGCATAACAACAGCCAAACGGGAGCATTACGAGAACAATGTCATGTGAAAGGAACAATGTCATGTGAAAGGAAGGCCCTTTAGCAATTTCCTGGTGTTGTTATAACACCATATTTAGAGTGTCTGATAATCTCCCAAGTTGGGAGTAGACTGGCAGCCAGCAATCAACTGTAGGACTAAACTTTCCTTTTTAGCAACTTGCTGGTACTGTTTGCATAGCCACATACCCTCCAACTGTCTTGATTTGGCAGGGGCAGTCCCTATTAATCCTCTATCATCCCACTTTTTCAGCTGCTTTCAAAAGGACTCAGATCCTCTTTTCTCCTTCCTCAGCTTTATTTCAGTTGCTGCAAACGGAGGGGCCGTCTACACGGTAAAAAAAGTACATATGGCATTCAGAAGATTGAGCATGTGTACACATGGCCGTTCGGATGCATATGTGTCTTTCAGAAGGGGGGGCTAGCAAATCCCCCATAAACTACGTGGATTCAGCATTTGGGAGGATTAGCAAATCTCGAGCTAAGATCTGTACAGCCGTTCGTATTGTCGATGGTCTGTAAACCCCATTCGCACACATACAAACAGGCAGTGTAATCTGATTGGCTGGCTGAGCACAGGGAGTGGGGCTAGCAAAGAGGGGAATTGGGAGCGGCCGGCGTGTTGGATTCACGGCTAAGCGAGAGTCTGGTAAGTCTGTGAAATGGAGATTTTGACATATATTTATTTTTATTTTACATTGTAAATAGGGAATCAGTGCTCAAGTCCGTTCAGCAGTTCACCTACCTGGGAAGCATCATCTCCTCAGATGCCAAGATTGACAAAGAGATCGATCACAGATTAGCAAAGGCATATAGTGCATTTGGAAGACTTCACAAAAGAGTCTGGAGCAATAAACACCTGAGGCAAAGCACAAAAATCAGTGTGTATAGAGCCATCGTACTGTCTATCCTCCTTTATGGATCTGAAACATGGGTCACCTATCGCCACCACCTACGACTGCTCGAGCGCTTTCATCAGTGCTGTCTACGCACAATCCTAAATATACACTGGACTGACTATGTGACGAATGTTGCTGTCCTTGAACAAGCAGGGATCACCAGCATTGAGGCCATGATATTGAGAACACAGCTGCGCTGGGCAGGGCACGTTTCTAGGATGGAGGACCATCGCCTCCCAAAAATACTACTCTACTGTGAACTCGCCACGGGTCAGCGTAAGAGGGGCGCTCCAAAAAAGCGATACAAAGACTCCCTGAAACAACATCTCAGGCTTGGCCAAATTGATCACCAACAGTGGTCTGCCCTGGCCTCACATCGGGAGGCATGGAGACGCAATATCCACAATGCTGCAGCCTTATTTGAGAACTCACGACGAACAAGTCTTGAAGAGAAACGACAACGCAGAAAGAATCACAACCCAAAAACATCACCCAAGGAGACCTTCTGCTGCGCTTTTTGCAACCGGACTTGTTTATCTCGGATTGGCCTTTTTAGTCATCAGCGCGCTTGCAGAAGGCGCGGGATGAGTCCTTCCTGAATCTTCGTTTGCGAAGAAAAGCCAGAGAGGTAAATAGGGAAAACCGACTGTCCACAAAACAGGCACCTTTTAAAATAAAATAAAAAAGTGGTGGGAGATTTAAAACCGCTGCTTGGATCACTGGCTCCAGCCAGCTGGGCAAGGTGGGTCATACGGAGTTTAGGGCATGAAAAATTGTGTAGGCAGATTGTACGCAAAAGTAGTTTGCACTCAATTATGGAGATTATCAGACAGGAACAAAAAAAGTGTTGCTGTCCCACAATCTCTTCTCTTACCCCTGTCCTGGAAAAAAACAAAAACTTTTCATGCCTACTTTTAGCAGCATCGACAGGCAGCCCATGAATGAATGGAGCTCCATTCACTTTCTGGAATGAAATTCCGCCCATTCTCGTGAGAAGGCAAGAATGCAGGCAATTAAAAAAGAAAAAGAAAAATACAAGCCAAAAAGTGACAGAAAGCACAAAAACACACTTTAAAACATCTAAGCAAACCAAGGAAATGCTGTGAGAGGATGCTGGAGCCTGTTAGCTAAAGGACTGTGGAGCTTCTTCTGCTGTAGACCATCTGCTGCATCATTTACCAACAGTAATGCTTACCTTATAGCAGGACTGTGTATCAGTTTTGGGTACCAAATGAAGTCTGGAGGAGGATGGGAAAAAGGGTCCCACTAGAGTTAAAGAAGACTCTTGATTCATGTTTCTACCAGGATCAGCCTCTGATCCTAGCTTCTTTAAGAACCCATATATATGAGGCAAAAAACCCCAGAGTGCCTCTCAGTAATGGAATTTTACTGCAGCAGCAGTAATGGACTTTCTGCTTGTCTTAATTGTGTTTTTGTCTTAATTGTGCAACTTGTCTTAATTGTGTTTTTGCCTCCATAAGTCCCCATAAGCTTTGCATGTGAGAATGATGCCATGAGTGATTTACTCATGTATGTACTTACCTCAATTTGCCATCGCCAAACTTTTTTTAAAAAACAATGTCTAAGGTGCACTACAGCAATTTTTCACTTTAACAGGAAAGTAGAAAAAAAACAAAAACCACACACCCCATTTTATCACCTTAGCAATCGCTTGCTAAGGTGAAAATCCAACATGGCAGCAGCAGGTGCTTACCCTGTTAGCAAGCCTATCCCCCCACACTTGCCCGGCCAATCAGCTTTGTGCTTCCTCTTCTTTGGGAAAGCAATTGATATCGAATTGCTTGTCTCAACAAGCAGGAACGTGCACCCCTTCGCTGTTTTTAAAAAACTTACGGAGAAGCTGCAAAGGCTTTCCTACAGTATTTTTGCCATTTGCCCCCCCCCTTCCAAATACAGTGGATTGATGCAGGATCCCATTTAAATAGGTCGTATTCCCAACGAATTCTATGAGGGGTATTTTCACCATTTAGACAACCCCTTAGTCCGTCTGAACAAGAAATGGCAAGATCTGTCATGTCTCCTTTAGTGGACTTTCTCCTTTTACCACCTCCAACTCATTTCATGGCCAGTTTCATGCTATGTTCATGTTCAAATCAGATCAAATTTTATTGACACCAAATGGCCATTGCAATTTATACAAGTAGAATACATATCAACAAACATAGCCAACATTAAAAAAATTACTAACACTGACACTTAAATATATCAAAACAATATATCTCTAATAGAAATACAGATATAGACAATATAACCAAAAGATCTGGCCAGGTGGATGAAACCATTAAATTAATTGAAAGCAGTAGCTTTTAGGAATTGAATCGTTTAAATTTGGACCAAAAAAAAAAAACAAACAAAAAAAACCCACCCCAAAACCAACCACTAATCAAGAGCATTAACACCCCAGAGGGGATTTATTATTGTTGACCATTTTTGAAGGGGAAATGAAAATGTTTGACATAAAAAACTTATTGCTATATTGCCGTGGCCTGCTTAGAAATTACAAAAACACAGAAAACACTGAAAGATAAAGATGCTGGTTGGACCACGTGTGGGAGCTGCTCTTGCAGAAAAAACTGACCTGTGGAATCTGAAGGGCTACAGGAGAAATGAATTAAAAAACATGTTTACTACAGTTTTGTATCATTTATTTCATGAATAACGAAGCAAGAATTTATTGCTCACCATCACATCAATGAATATTTTGGGCCTCATCTCTTTAAGATAATTATGCATTTAAAGGGATATTGTGTAATCATTTGTGGATGGAGCTTTTTTTCCTGTCCCAGTTGCATTAATTTGTAGTTATTAATTATTGTCATAAATAATAAAATGTTTATATAGCAATAGCAATAGCATTTATATTTCTATATCTTATCAGTGCAAAGCACTCTCAGGTGGTTTACAATGTGTTAGCTAATTGCCCCCAACAAGCTGGGTAAAAGTTACCTTGCTTTATCAGACCAAGATTCATTTAGTCCATTCAGACCAATCAAATGCAAATTGGGTGGTGGCCTTTTCTCATTATTTAACCTAAGGATCTACTACTTAAAGGTACACAGCCTCTGAGTGTGGTGTTTCCATTAACTTATTTATTTGATTTATATCCTGCTTTACTCCCTAAGGCACTCAAAGAGGCTTAAAATATGAATTAAAGCAGAACAGCAAAAACCATATGGAATACAAAAATTTAAAAAGCATTAAACCATACATTCAATTAAAACACGACTTTTAAGACACCAAGAATTAAAATAATTAAAACAATTAAAATACACATTACATACCACAAAAAACCAGCACACCCAATTGCACATCATTCTACCCTAGTCTGCCAAGCTGTAGGCTTGTTTAAACAAACAGGTCTTTGCCTGCTGACAAAAAGATAGTAAAGAAGGAGCACATTGAACCTTCATTGGGAGGGAGTTCCAAAGCCTAGGGGCAGCCACCGAGAAGGCTGTGTCCTGTTTCATTTCATGCTGGATCTTGGGGTAGTAGTGGGATGGAAAGAAAACCCTCCCACAAAGATTGTAAGACTTGGGCAGTGTCATATGGGGAAATATGGTCTTTTTGAGAGCCAGAGTTTTTTAGAGGTCAAAACCAGCACTTTGAATATTAGTTGTAATGGCTTAGGAGCCATTCGTAGTCCCCTCTTCCATTAATTTGTCTGTAATCTCAAGCACACTTAATTTGTAAGTAAGTCCCACTGACTTCAATGGAACTTAACCTCTGAGCAATAAGAATCATAGTGGGGGGGGGGAGCTGTGGCACTAGAGCTCTCCGGATGAGGCTTCTAAATACCTCATGAAACTACAAATCACAGGATTCTATAGGACAGTGCCATGGCAGTTAAAATGGTATCAAGGCACTCTGATGGCATAGTGTGAAAGAGATCTAATACAAAGGAGACAAGGAAGAAAATGAGAAAATAGCCAAAAGATAAATATGGAGATGATTTCCTGCCTCTTTATTGTTTCAGCAAAAGCAAATCCCCTACATAATTCTGTGTGCAGGTATTTAAGTGCACAAATGACTTCCCTGTGCAGTTATCTGAGTGATTTGTTTGCATTGGCTGTGGCTTATATGCTATGCTGGTGTTACTTATTTGCACAATGTGCTCTTTTTATCTCATATGCTGACCCTGTCTTGAACCTACAGTTAATTGTGGTCCAAAACATGGTTTACATGCAGGTGCAAGCTCTTCTTTGCATTTTGCTGTCTGTGAATGGACTTAGAAAAAAATACAGAGTATAAGCAACAAAAACACATGGTCATTATTGTTGAGAGAGAACAAATATATCCATTGTTGTCAGGAGAACTTGGAAAGGTTTTTTTAAATAATAATAATAACAACAATAACAACTAACTTCTAGAATCCCCCAACCAATGTGATCAAGTTCTGGTTAGGAGACAAGGATTCTAAAATGTGTGTGTGTGTGAGAGAGAGAGAGAGAGAGCAGGGGAAATGGGGCTTTTCCAACCACTCTTGCCATGCAACACTCCCAAGGGGTACAATCCCAAATTATACACAATGTTCTGAGTTCCCCGGATTGTCATTTTTACTTGCAGGAAGTGGCTTCTTTCAAAACCAACCATCTGAAATCTGAGGAGATTATTGGACGAGCATCTAAAAACGTTCTTTTGGCAATGTGAAGTTGAAGGCTTTCACAGCAAGCATACATAGGTTTTTTGTGGTTTTTTTTCCCCCCGGGTTGTGAGGCCGTGTTCTAGAAGAGTTTATTCCTGACGTTTCACCCGCATCTGTAGCTGGCATCTTCAAAGAATGGTGGTGTGTGGGGTTTATATACTGTGAGTCCCTGTTCAAGAGGATTAGTATGTAAATTTGTATATTCAGTTGTTGGATGTTCAGTTCTTCCGGTGGGAGGATATGTGAGGGGGATTAGTGTCTATTTAGCTAATGGTCCATTTTCTGCTGGGAAGCCCCCTGTACTTGGGTGAAGTTCATTTGCCTGTGTTGAGTTTTTATTTTGGTGTTTTTCAGGACTGGTAATCCTGAAAACTTTGTTTACTTTTAGCATTTCCTCTTTTTTTTGTGGATTCTAGTGGCACTATATTTTACAGTGCATGTATCCTGGCATAACACTTTTTGCATACTGCTGTAATCATGAGACATAGACAGCCCTTAATTATTGCAACACAACTGTTCACGCTGCTCATTTCTGCATTTTCTCATGGGCGAGATTTCAGTGGTTCTTCTGAGAAGATGTGAGTGCACTTAAAAGCCTAAAAATACCCAAATAAAAACAAAACAAAACAAACACACAAGCACTGAAACTTGCCAGCAAAATGGAAAGGTTCATAAAAAGAGCATCCCATGCCTAGTTTTCATGTTCTTACCCAGAAATGTTCAGGCAGGGACCACCCATTGACACTGGAATTGCACCAGCAGAATGGGGCACAGTTTCACATACAAGCAATGCCACAAAACAAACAAACAAACAAACACACCATGGGAGATCACTTGGCAGCTTCTCCCTGCTAAAACAAAGGACCGAGTTCTTAACAGCAGCAGAATGCTTGCAGAACTCCAGGGCACAACATTGTGAGATAGGGAAGCCCTTTTGCATTCTTGTTTTGACATAACAACGTATTTGCCATGTCTGATAATCTCCATAAATGGAACAATTAACTCCCCCCCCCTCGTGATCCTCATCATCTCATTTTAGGTAGAGAACAGCCCTCAGAGGACCCCTCTTCTTTATCTGTGGGTGTTTGAACATTAGAGTCCCAACTGATCTATAATGTAATATGCAAACACACACACACCAAAGGGGGACAATTGCATGACTCGATGGATGTTGTTATTTCTTCTTCTTTTTCAGTACAAGTAACTGCATCAAAAATCAGTTAGTTTTTTTTTTCAAAGGAGCAATAATTTTCATTACAGAAAAGAATGCACAGGACTCCATTGTTTCAGCAGTTCTGGGATTGCTGGTTGAGATACAAAAAGATTGGTGACAGGATCTTTAAAATACTTGCATTTTGTTTTGTTTCTTTTGTTTAACTATCTCAAAAGTGCCTGTGCCTCTGTTGCAGATGGCAAGAAAATGCAGTCATTGTACACAATAGTGCTAAAGCAATTAGCATGTTCCAGTATGCCTTGCAATTGTTGTAGAAACCACAGCCATATACTCTATCGCATTGTGACCAAGAAAGCTACAGAATCCTTTAGTGGGAATGTAATAATAATGATCATTCTTTAAAAAGGTATTTAAGCTAGATATAGGCCTTCTATTAAATCTCTCTCTCTCTCTCTCTCTCTCTCTCTCTCTCTCTCTGGCTTTTCTTTGCAAATGAAGATTCAGGAAGGACTCATCCCACGTTTTCTGCAAGCGCGCTGATGACTAAAAAGGCCAATCCGAGATAGACAAATCGGGTTGCAGAAAGCACAGCAAAAGGTTTCCTTGGGTGATGTTTCCAGGTTGTGATTCTTTCTGCGTTGTCATTTCTCTTCAAGACTTGTTCACATGAGTTCTCAAATAAGGCTGTCGCATTGTGGATACTGTGTCTCCATGCCTCCCGATGTGAGGCCAGGGTGGACCATTGTTGGTGATCAATTTGGCCAAGCCTGAGATGTTGTTTCAGGGAGTCCTTGTATCACTTTTTTGGAGTGCCCCTCTTACGCTGACCCATGGCAAGTTCATCATAGAGTACTATTTTTGGGAGGCAATGGTCCTCCATCCTAGAAACATGCCCTGCCCAGCGCAGCTGTGTTTTCAATATCATGGCCTCAATGCTGGTGATCCCTGCTTGCTCAAGGACAGCAACGTTCGTCACATTGTCAGTCCAGTGTATATTTAGGATTGTGCGTAAACAGCACTGATGGAAGCGTTTGAGGAGTCGTAAGTGGTGGCGATAGGTAACCCATGTTTCAGACCCATAAAGGAGAATAGACAGTACAATGGCTCTATACACACTGATTTTTGTGTTTCGCCTCAGGCGTTTATTACTCCAGACTCTTTTGTAAAGTCTTCCAAATGCGCTATGTGTCTTTGCTAATCTGTGATCGATCTCTTTGTCAATCTTGGCATCTGAGGAGATGATGCTTCCTAGGTAGGTGAACTGCTGAATGGACTTAAGCACAGAATTGCCAACGGCAGAGTGGGGATGGTGGTGTTCATCCTGTGGTGCAGGCTGGTAAAGAACTTCCATTTTCTTCAGGTTGACTTCCAGCCAAAACAACTCTGCAGCTGTTGTGAAGCAGAATGTTAGGCACTGCAGAGCTGCTTCTGTGTGGGCAACAAGGGCAGCATCATCAGCGAAGAGCAGCTCATGGACTAGATAGTTTAGAGTCTTAGTGCAAGCCCTCAGATGGCTTAAGTTAAACAAGCTACCATCAGTACGGTAACATATATAGATGCCGTCGTCTTCTTCAAGCTCTGCCATTTTCCTTTGGAGCATCATGCTGAAGAAGATTGTAAATAAAGTTGGTGCAAGAACACAACCTTGCTTCACTCCATTAGTTATTAGAAAGGGCTCTGAAAGAGCATCGCCATATCTGACTTAAATATCCATCCAATTCAAACCAAGTAAGACAAATACATCTCTTACCTTTTCAGGTAGTAATCATTCATATTTATTATATTTATATGATTATATTTGACCCCTGCATAGATATTATTTTCTTGAGAGCTTTTTTTTTTTTCAAATTTTCACATATGTTCACACTTACAAAGCTATTTTGATTCAAAATCAGAGCAGCTATATAACTTGGCAAGGATCATAAGTATGATTGCCTATATTCTACATTACCATTTAGTTATACCTGCATAACTGAGGAGATTATCAGATGCATCAAAAAGGCCATTACAATGATGCCATGAGATCAGAAAAGGGCTTCCTTATCAGACAATGTCATGCCACAGCATTATGCAAGTGTTCTGCTCCTGTTACAGGGGAGTTCTTTTGTATTGTTGAGGAGAAGTTGAAAATGTATCTCCCGTAGCATTTGTGCATAGAGTGCATATATACAGTGCATAGAGGCACATAGAGGAAATACAGTGCATAGAGGCACATTACTAGAAATTCGAAGCAGCTCCCTGTTGTCTCCATGATTTTCTCCAAAAAGGTTGCCTGCGAAGCAATGTGTGGTGAAGAAGTCAGACAGAACCAAGATGGTGGCCGCAAATACCACAAAAAAAAAAACCCACCAAAAAATCCACCCCTGCTCTACGATACTGTGCACACTCGGTCCAGTGGAAGGCCAAAATGGTGCTTCCGGACTGAATAAGAGGAAAGCCTACCCCCACTTGCACAATGGACCAATTGCCTGCAAGCTTTCTCTGGGCTCAGAATGCACAACACTGTGAATTGGTCATTCAGACAACTGGTAATGTGCAGCGCTGCACAGTTTAAAAAAAAAAAAACTTCACAGAAAACCACAAAGTCCCCTAAAATGCAGTAAATGGAGTTTTCTGCCCCCTCCCTCAAAAAACGCCAAATCTCCTGTGCAACTCATGGGGACAACAGGTATTCTCCATGAATTCTATGAGGGGTATTTTAATCATTTAGACAACCCTAAATGATCCTTGGGAACCCTCTAAGTCTACCATGCTATGATTCTATGAATAATAATAATAATAATAATAATAATAATAAATTATTTATATCCTTCTACAAAATGCAATCGGGGTGGCTTACAGCATTTAAAATATACATACAAAACCCTCCATCCCACCCACCCCTTCGAATACAATTAAATAATTAAACATGTGTGACTCTCCAGCTATTCAGGGACTGCAACTCCCCTTAGCCCCCCCACCAGTGACTGTGCTGGCTAGAACTGATGGGAGTTGCAGTCAAATAATATCCGGAGGGCCACACTTCCCATCATTTTGCTGAACATTACACTGCATGGGCACAGCAAATTTCAGAGTCACAAATACACTGTGAACAGAAGCCACCCCAGCCTTTGAACCCATGGGCTGAAGAACTGTTTCCATTTTTATAAAAATATTCAGAAATATAAAATGTTTTTGTTTTGTTTTTTGGAGTAGAAAGAAAGAAAATTATCCCTTGGGCTGAGATTTATGCATGACAAGTTTCAACCAAGAGGAAACTTTAAGTTATAGCCAAGTTATAAACCCTGCAGAGAGGGGTGGTGGAGGGAGAGTGATGGTTCCTAATGGAGAAGCTGGCACAAAACTAAGGTTATGACGACAAGCACCATGCTAGAACAACAGCGTTGCATGAACAAGAAGCTGTCTGCCTAATCGACAGCAAAACGTTTGGCTTCTTTTCCATGTTAGGACTTGCCAAAGTCTACCAAGAGTGTTTAAGAAGAGGGAGAAATTGCTTTTTAAAAATCTTATGGCACCAACCTGTACATGTCCACTCAGAACTGAATACAATGAGGCTTATTTCCAAGCAGGTTTAGAATCCTGTTACTTTGAGACATGCCAAATTACACTGTTAACATTTCCCTTCACTCTGAACATGCCATCACAAAGTTGGTGTGGCCAAGGGTGCTTTCACACTACACAATTATAGCACCATGACTCCACTTTAACTGTCATGGTTCCATCCTATGGAATCTTGGCATTTACAGTTTAGGGAGAAGCAGATATAATTCTGAGCCAGTGACCTCTATCATCCACTCATTCCAGGGTAGTTAAAATGGAATCATAGTAATATAGAGTGTGAAAGGATTTCAAGAAACAGAACCCAGATTGGACTTTGTATGTGGGACAAGTCTTGGTCCTTAGTGGTGGGGCCCACCATGTCTAGAGCAAACGGCTACATTATTTCTGAATGTCCCTTTCTCCCATGTAAGTGACACTGTTGCCACTCACCCCATGGATACAAACAAATCACAATATAGTGGACAGTGCTTCAGTGAGGACAACACCACCCCCCTGGTGGCAGTTAGTATCTTGGGCCTTTCTGATAGAACTCCAAAGGGTTTCCTGTCAGGAAATGACATGGATGTGACCACAAGATGGAGCTGTAAGCTTAGTAATGAAAGTAGTTGAGCTCCAGTGGCAGGTGTGTGTGTGAGTCAGCACTTGAGAGTATGCACACTTAAGATGCCTGATGTAACAGGCATTGTTTAACTGCCTATAAAAAGGAGATGGGAATTATCTCCAGTGTGTGTTTGTTGTGGATGGTGGTTGGCGAAGCAGTTTGTTGGTTTGAGAGAGATTTATGAGTATTAGAGACAGCTGTCCTATACTCTGTATATATATTGTAAATATACTGCAAACAAAGATTAAAGCCCTCAAGTTGAGTGAAGGCTGGCCTTGTTGCTGTCTTTATTTGGCAAGCCAGAGCTCAAGGCAGTGTGCTGAGGTGAAGGAATTTTTCCTTCTCAGACTGACGTCTTTTGCAGAAATCTCTTCAGAAAACCTTCTCCTTGGCGTCCTGTCGATGTGGAACAACTCTGCAGGTGGTCGTGGTGGACACAGCGCGTCTTTCTACGCCCCAACATTTCCTTCCTAACACAAGATAGACACCCCTAACAATTAATCTACTTACTATCAACCTGCCATTAAAACATTTTCCCTCTTTTCCCCTTTCACATTATTGTAAACATTTAATGAAATTCAGTTAAACATATGGGTTATCTGCACATACCAATTTAATTAGAGAAATGACAACGCAGAAAGAATCACAACCTGGAAACATCACCCAAGGAGACCTTCTGCTGTGCTTTCTGCAACCGGACTTGTTTATCTCAGATTGGCCTTTTTAGTCATCAGCGCGCTTGCAGAAAGCGCAGGATGAGTCCTTCCTGAATCTTCGTTTGCAAAGAAAAGCCAGAGAGACCTTGAAATGAGGGAGACTGGAAATTAATTCAGTTTAATTTTGTAGTGCAGAGAGAGACACTCGAGATACTGTGAGAACTGTAGTTCATCAACATGGATTAGAGCTTTCTAA
Source organism: Gambelia wislizenii (assembly GCA_030847615.1). Classification (NCBI taxonomy): domain Eukaryota; kingdom Metazoa; phylum Chordata; class Lepidosauria; order Squamata; family Crotaphytidae; genus Gambelia; species Gambelia wislizenii. Next base: position 37,552,571 of record JAUMIR010000001.1, read on the forward strand.
CATATAGAATTAGTACTGTACTTCACTAAACTACATATTCCAGAATGCTTTAGAATAGAGACATGACCATTTAAATGGTATGAAGCTGATATACTTCTACAGAGCAGATAAAACTTCTAAACACTGGCCCTACCATTGAGCAAAGTGAGGCAGTTGCTTCAGGAGATCACTCAGAGATTTGGACAGCAATGGCAACCCTTGGCCATTCCACTTCATTGAAGGAAAGAGTTGTGGATTCCAAGTAGCCTGTGCCATGCCAAGCTACACTGCTGGCTTGGATGGGAGGATGCCTAGCCATCATCAGGGCTGAAGTACGATTCAACTGCCATGCCATTCAGCTTTTCTAGATGGAATGATAGGGAGCATCTTGTTTTTCTCTCATGCATAGGTTAGGTGGATTTTACTTGCATTCTAGCCATACCACCTTTGCTGTTTCCACCATTAGCTAGCCTGGATTCCCAGATGTCATATAAAAAAAATACTTGCTAGAAAAACAACATAACAAAGTAAAAGCCAAGATGTATGGGAAAATGTGTAGCTCTTGTTCTATCCAATTATCTGCAAGAAATGAACCTGGTACTGCTTTTCAGGGTCTTTAGCCAAGGAGTGAAGTCTCACAACTATGACTGACATTTTTATGATTCAGAAGATTTGATATTGTAGAACAATGCACCTTCTCCCAGTTCCCAGAGGAAATGTTGCAGTTTTTAGGGGGGAAAGTCCTATTCTGTTGTCTGTCCGCAAATAATGCAGAGAAAGCAATGGACTCACGGGAATTAATGGGGTGATGGGAAGCTTAAAAGCTTATAGTGCCATTATAAAATTACTAGTGTCTAAGGTACCATGGTTTCTGTTGTTTTGGCATCTCTACGGAGCTTAGATCTTCCAGATTCCTGGTTTTTCTTCTTTTGCATCATGAACTCCTACCCCTGAATCTGACTGTTCATGGAACTGTGGCAATATTATGCATGCTTGTTGGGTTTCAAGAAAAATGCAAGTTCCGTTTTATCTCCTATGGACATGGAAACAAATATACACCATCCAGCATAGGACAGCTGGTTATAAATAGGGAATTAAGTGTTGGAACACCTCTTGAATGCCAAATGTTCTAGCTTCAGGCCTTTGCATTTCCAGTTAAAGGGTTTTAGACAGTAATTACATATGGTAATTTAAAATAGCATCCAACTCCTTGGAGAACCACTCCCAGACAGAATAGACAATACTGGGCACAGGGTTAAATGATTCAGTCTAAAATGAGGTAGCTCCCAGTGTTCTTCCTAAAATTCTCATTGCTCATGCTAGAGCTGATTATTTCCTCACCTACGAATACTGTCAGTAACTAATGAGGACATTGCTATTACACAGTGTCTCCATTCATCACAGGATATGTGTTGAAGGGTGAAGTGCTAATAATATTAATTTCATAGAATCATAGAATTGCAGAGTTGGAAGAGACCATGAGGGCCATCCAGTCCAACCCCCTGCCATGCAGGAAATCACGATATTCCTTTTCTCTGTGTTGATGTGATTTAGAATAAGCAGCCATCATAGAAAATGGACAAATATAGTTCAAACGTGATTTTCATTATCATGTAATATTATGCTAAAAAAACATTTCTGATAATGTCAGTCTTGGTAATCACAAGTTGTCCCTTCACATTCACTGGGATTAGGGGTGGAGCACCACCATGAAAGCAAAAAAAACCATGAATATGTTAAGCCCCACCCCCAACATGCGTACAATACTACAGTATTGTACACTCCTCTCCCGCCAACAGGACTACTGATACCTGCCACTGTGGTAGCAACACCTGCCCCCGGGCACAAAAACCATGCCCCTCACCCACACTCTGGCCAGCCCTGCCTCCCACCCTCTGCCCTGTCAACAACACGACCTTACTGCATTTTTTAAATGGGCAGTGCTGTTTTGGTGCTAGGTAAGAAAGCAAGCTGGAGTGTTTTGTTGCCAGGACAGGAGAAGAGGGGAGAAGGAGGAGGAGCGTGGGGTCTTGGAGTTTGAGCTAGTTAAGCAGCAGCTACAAACTGAATACGTAAAACCACGAATGTGAAACAGGCAGATGTGAAGGGACAACTGTAAGTACTTTCCTCCATCATATTCATATTCTATACCTTGGCTGTCCACTTGTTCCAGAAAGATCTGGCTGAAATTCTGTATACACCGATATGTTGATTCTTAGGTATGTAGAAGAAATTCCTACAATTTGTATTTTAATGTGATCTTACTTAATCTGTGCTACACCAGCTGATATGTGACCCCAAACATAGTTTTATAAATTGATATTTGGACATTTTGAAACTCTTCGGTGCACTTTTCAGTCAAAATACATATGTTGAATGTGTGTGTGTGTATCTTGAACATGGAGAGTCCTAAGTTCTGATAAGGTTCATACAAAAGGAGACAGTCTTTCAGATACTGTGGAAATCCTGTTGTCTAGCCCTTATATTAAGGCTTACTGCTTATAAAAAATATGCATTAGAGGAAAGTATATTTTATTTCTTTAAAAACATGTATCTTCACAGAAATGCACACAAAAATGCATACAGTTTTTCATGTGGGCTTAATTCTTAATTATTTATTTGCAAACTGATGAGAAAAAGGCATGGAACAAACTTGAAGTGAAGAGGAGGAGATGAACCTAAATGAAACCAAAATGGATAGATTCATCTATCCCTATTTTTTGTCCCAAACAGTTTGCCTAATATAAATTTTTCTGGTACATTTGTTGCTATTGTTTTACCCAGTGGAGCCCAGAATTGGGCACAAAGTAAACCAAGACAAAATGTAACATGTGAAACACAGTTTGTTTAAACTTTGTTTCTAAGGGTTCAGACAAAAGATGGTAGAAGAAGAAACCTACAGGGGGAAATGCACATATAAATGGTAACAAAATAAATACATTGGATTATATGTAGGCCAAAGTCAAAACAGTGAACATATTCCAGTGTTGTAAATGTAATACTAATTTAGAAGAATTATGCCATCATCTTTGATTATAACCCAAGGCTCAAGTATATTGGCTTCAGATAACAGAGGTTCAGCAGATAACTGAAATGATGGTGAATGACAATTTAGCAGTTCTCTAAAATTATTCAGAAGATAACAGATAGAACACAACCTGATGCTTAATTATGAACTTGTTAATTTCTGCAAAAGTCATTTATGCTTACAGCTGGAAATCCCCCAGTATTCTCCCAACATATGAAAATGCCTTGTGGAAGTTCTTGAAATTTTATAGTGGGCTTAATTAATATAAATATTTCAAATAAGGTTTGCCCAGCATTCCTCTGACATTTGGCATTTTGTCACCTACGCCATCCCCCTTTTAATGGTTATTAACTGTCACATCTAAATCTTGTCTGAATGGTTAACCCATTTCATTTTCCTCAGACTTCTAACATATCTTTAACATGTGTGGCAAGGGACTGAATCTAGTTTTGAAGACAGGGACACATCGTCCCCTTCTTTTGAGATGGTCTCCTTAAAGGACCGCGGGGGGGGGGCGGAGGGTACAGCGTACCCGCGCACGGTGACTGATGGATTTACCTTACCCATGGTTGGCAAAGAAATAACACAGTGGCTGGCACCCACAAAGATTCCATAAGACCAGAGTTTCAATCCCCATTCATGCCTAGAAACCCACTGGGAGACCTTGCTCAAGTCATACTCTCTCAGCCTAAGAGGAAGATGATCACAAATGTCCTCTGAATAAATCTGGAACCCTGGTGGTGCAGTGGTTAAATGCCAGTACGGCAAGTAACAAGGTTATGAGTTCAATCCCAGAGGGCTCCAAGGTTGACTCAGCCTTCCATCCTTTTTAGGTAGGTAAAATGAGTACCCAGCTTGTGGGGGACAATCAGCTAAAAACATTGTAAACCGCTTAGGGGGTGCTTTGGCACTGATAAGCAGTATATAAATATCAACGCTATTGCTATCTGGCCAAGAAAAATGTAGGATAGGGCTGCCATAAGTCAGAGTTGATTTGAAGGCACATGACAATGACAACAGCAGCAACATTGCAGGATTGCCCCTCAGTAGGTATGCAGGGTTCACTGGTTATAATAAATAATAATAATAAAATTTATTTATACCCCGCCCCTCTGCTAAAAACAATCGGGGTGGCTTCCAACAATTAAAACATTATAATAAAGACTAAAAACACCACCCACCCTCACCCTCCCCCATAAAAAGACATTAAACACTATAAAATTAAAACCTTCTAACTAAAAACACATTAAAACAAATATATACATAATTTTAAAAAGCCAGGAGACTGAGCTCCTGAGGCCGGGATCTAATCAGGAAAGGCCTGGTGAAAGAGATCCATCGTTGGTGCTTTTTAAAAGCTACTCAAGATTGTCAACTGATGGATCTCATTTAACAGGCCATTCCATAAATTGGGGGCGATTACCGAAAAGGCCCTCTGGGAGGTTGCAGACAGCCTAGATTTTTGTGGCTGAAGCAGATTCCTCCCAGAGGACAGGAGTGCTTGGGGAGGATTGTATGGGAGGAGGCGGTTCCGGAGATAAGTTGGACCCAAGCCATTTAGAGCTTTAAAGGTAATAACCAACACCTTATACTGGGCCCGGAAACTGATAGACAGCCAGTGGAGAGATTTTAATACTGGAGTTATATGGTCTCTCTGAGATGTTCCTGAGACCACTCTGGCTGCCATATTTTGTACCAACTGAAGTTTCCGGACCAAGCACGAGGGTAGCCTCATGTAGAGCGCATTGCAGAAATCTAGACGAGAGGTTACCAGCGCATGCACCACAGTCTCGAGGTCCCTTACTTCCGGGAAAGGGCGCAGCTGGCGTATCAGCCGAAGCTAATAACAAGCGCTTCTGACCATCGCATTCACTTGACTCGTCATCTGAAGCGATGAATCAAGGAGCACCCCCAGACTGCGAACACAGTCCTTAACGGAGAGCGTGACCCCATCCAGGACTGGAGGTTGCAACCCAACTCCTGGTTTCAGGGCTGCTACTGTGAGCACCTCCGTTTTGTCTGGATTTAATCTCAATCTGTTTTTCCTCATCCAGCCCATTACTGCTTTAAGACAGTCATTAAGAGGAGAGATGCCATTGGAATTCAAGGCCGATGATCGGGACAAGGAGAAATAGATCTGGGTGTCATCAGCGTACTGATAACACCCAGTCCCATAACTCCGAATAATCTCACCCAGCGGCTTCATATAGATGTTAAACAGCATCGGGGACAGGATGGCGCCCTGCAGAACACCACAAGTAAGCTCCTTTCTGCTGGAGCAGCTGTCCCCAAGCTGCACCCTCTGGGACCTGCCCGAGAGGAAGGACCGGAACCACTGGAGCGCAGTGCCTCCGATTCCTAACCCACTCAGGCGATCCAGGAGAATGCCATGATCTATCGTATCGAAAGCTGCTGAGAGGTCCAGAAGCACCAACAGGGACACATTACCCCTGTCGATGCTTAGACGCAGATCATCGTTCAAGGCAACCATGGCAATCTCAACTCCAAATCCCGGTCCTGAAGCCAGTTTGAAATGGGTCTAGATAATCGGTTTCATCCAAGACCACTTGGAGTTGAAGAGCAACTGCCCTCTCAATCACTTTGCTCAAGAATGGTAACATAGAAACTGGCCTATAGTTGTTCATGTCCAGGGGGGTCTAGGGAAGGTTTTTTCAGGAGTGGCCTAACTGCCGCTTCCTTTAAAAGGATGGAACACACCCTTCCCTGAGGGATGCATTGATGATGTCCTTAAGGAACACCATCAAGGTAACCCCCCCCCGGATGGCCAGCCATGAAGGGCAAGGATCAAGAGGGCAGGTCATCTTCCTCACTCTACCAAGTAGCTTGTCCATGTCCTCGGTACTCACAGATTGAAATTGATTCAGTAAACTTACATCACCGGAGTTGCTGGACACCTCGTCAATTGTTTCTGTCAAAATGCTGGCATCTAAGTCGGCTCTTATCCGAGAGATTTTATCTGCAAAATAGTTGTTAAATGCATCACAGCAGGCCGTTGTTGGGTTAAGCAATGGGTTCTGCACAGGTATAACCTGCGTCATCTCCCTTACCACCCTAAACAGCTCTGCTGGACGGGACTCTGCAGACGCAATACAGAGGAGAAGGATCTCTGCGCTGCACGTATTGCCTCTCGATAGGACTGAAGAAAATTCCTATGTTGTGTCCTGTCAGATAAGAGTCGAGTTTTCCGCCAGTTGTGCTCTAGTCGTTGTCCAACCCACTTCATTTTCCTAAGCTCTGAAGTATACCATGGCTTACGGTTAGAAGCGGGTTGGAAAGGACGCTTGGGAGCGATCATGTCAATAGCCTTGGTAAGATCAGTGTTCCAAGTATTAACCAAAGCTTCGACAGGGTCACCGGCATTACCAACCATTAAACCCTCCAAGGCTTTCTGGAATCCTATTGGTTCCATTAGCCTTTGGGGGCGGACCATTCTAATGGGTCCACCACCCCCATTGGGGCAGGAAGAGACTCTTAGTTCAGTCTTGACCAGGACAAGCCAGTTATATTGAATAAAGACTGGCTTGTCCAATACCTGGATCTGTTGCTTCATGTCAGATCACACCACTTCAGCTGTATTAAATAGAGATGTGGCCTTATTTTCTCCAATCTTATTATGTCTGTGGGTTTGTTTCTTACCCATCACTCACCACTGGGCCTAGAAGAAATAGTCCTGATTCTTGAGGACAACCTGTTTTGAGGCAAAAGTGGTAACCCTCTTTTTGGATTATTGGAAATAGAATAAAAAAGAAATACAGTTGTCTCTCCGCATTTGCAGGTTTAAGGATTTGTGGATTTGATTATTCACTTATCACTGTACTTGCCGCTATCTCCACTGGTGTCCTATACATGAATGAAAATATGTTCTCTCTAGGCATTTCTAGGGCCTCCACCGTGATTGCAATAGAGGACCTGGAAATGCCTAGAGTAGTGTTCTCTCAGGTAAAAAATAAAATAAATAGTATTGGTGATTATATGCAAAAATCACAATATGTGAAGGGTCCTGGAAAAGATCCCTTGTGTAATACATGGGGACCTATATTCATGGTTTTTCCACTTTCGTAGGGATCCTGCCCATCAACCCCCCATGAAATTTGAAGGCCAACTGTACTGGATTTTCCTTTGTTTTTTACCGGGCTGTGAGGCCGTGTTCTGGAGTAGTTTCTTTCTGATATTTTGCCTGCATCTGTGGCTGGCATCCTCAGTAGGTGTGTGTGTGTGGAGTTTATATGCTGTGAACCCCTGTTGGGGAGGATATGTAAATTTGTGTAATTGAATGGTTAGTTTCTGGGTATAGAAATGCAAGGCTCGTTAGTGTCTGTTTGGCTAATGGTTGGTTGATGGGCCATTATCTGCTGGGAATCCCCCTGTCCCTGGATGGAATTCCTTTGTAAGTGTTGAGTTTTGATTCTATTGTATTTCAAAACTGGGAGCCAGGTTTTGTTTACTTTTATAAGGTTTCTTCTTTCCTGTTGAAGTTGTCCAGGTGTTTGTGGATTTCAATAGCTTCTCTGTGCATTCTGACATAATAGTTGTTGGCCTGGTCATGTCAAAATGCACAGAGAAGCTATTCAAATCCACAATTTTGTTCTTCTGCTTGTTTTGTATTTAAAGAGAGAGAGAGATGCATGCATATACACATATATGATAACAAATAAACAAAATGGGACAGATATTACACACATTGGAGTTAAATGTGGGCTCTGAGTTGGAACAGATTTAAGACTATACATTTAAACCATTTAAGACTACTGATGTAGAAAAAATATTCTTAGATCACCATCACCATCACCTCCACCATCACTACCATCTGCCTCTGGGAAATTGAAAGTGAACGTTTCAAAGTAGTGTTGTAGTAGCTGAGTTTGGCTTAGTTTACATAATCACTTTTACTGTGATTGCTTCTCTTTTTTTTATAAGAGAATAAAACAAATATATGCATCACCCCAGTCACCTCATTTCTTGGTCATTATAATACTGGTAAACTTGCATTAGGTGCCATTGTTGTGTTCAGCACCAGCTAACTGAGCTATAGAATGACCAACTACTTAGTGATAAAACCAGCATAAGCACAAACAGTGAACTAAAGCAGAAGTTCTCAGTCTTTGTTCCTCTGGATGTTTAGGACTTCAGCTTTCAGAGGTCCCACTCTGCTTGGTCAATGGCCAGTGATTCTGGGAGCTGAAGTGGGGGGAAAAAACCAAACCAAAAGAACCAAAGAATGGAAACCACAGAACTAAAATTCAAGGTGGACCACCTGTACTCTGAGCCTCGCTCTTTTTATGCCTCCTGATGGGCCTGTTGATATTTGATGGTATAGAGATGGCCCACAAATTACTCTTCAGAACAAAGCACACAGGGTTCACACTTCTTTTTCCATGTGGTAAGTGCTAATACCTGGGAAACAAAATGCATACTCCCCACATACTTTGTCTTAAATGCAAATCACAGCTTTTTCCATACCTCAATACTTCCAAAATTGGCCAAGATATGAGCAGGAGGTACCGTTATGGGTAAGTTTGAGGTGTAGAAAAATCAGCCCATCCCCCAATAATAATAATAATAATAATAATAATAATAATAATAATTTATTTATACCCCGTCCCTCTGCTAAAAACAATAGATGTTGCTTGGTCCTGACTGAATTCATCATGCAGATATTACAGGATATTTTGGTAATGTACATTTGTCAGACTTAGAACTGTTTTAAGATGGTTTGTGTTTTTAAAACTAATCAATGTGACTAGGTTAGATTTCATGGTGGGGAATGACATCTGACAATGAAAGTGATGCAGTTCTACATCCTGATATCAGAAATCTAATCTCTCCTTCACCATGAAGCTATATCTAGCTGCCTGAGGATGGCTTGGATTGTGAGAAGCACTTAATTTGCAAATGTCTGGGCACAGTCTGACCTTCTGTGATGTCACTGTTGTTGTTGTTGTTGTTGTTTTATTTTGTTTATGTGACATTCTAGTCCTCATGGGTATGGAGGTAAGGCAGCCACTAATCTATCAGCTCAAGATGACATCAGTATCCCTTTTTGGTCACTGGAGAAAGATCATTGTTACTGCTGAGTTGAAAAGAGACCACTGGACGTTTTTTCTGAGTAAGGAGATTTTCAGACAGGGAAATTATTCCCCGGGGAGATCGGGATAGAATTGTTTCTGTCCCGGAAGCAGCACCGCGTTTCGCACACCCACTTCCCTCTCCCGTTCTCCCGTCGTCCTGACACTGTCCTTGTTCTAGTTCCCTGCCGGTCCCTTCCGCAATATTTTATTAATGAGAGTTTGTCATTATTAAAAGGACTAGAACAAGGACAGCGTCAGGACAACAGAAGATCAAAAGAGGGAAGTGGGTGTGCGAAACGCAGCGCTGCTTCCAGGACAGAAACAATTCTGTCCTGATCTCCCCGGGGAATAATTTCCCCATCTGAAAATCTCCTAAGTCTTTAGCACATACAGAATTCAACAAAGGGTTCTTGGCTGATTACAGTGATTGTTACTGATATCTACAGACAAGTTTATCCATAAATTTATAGATCAAAGTTGCAATTCTATACATAGGACTTTATCAGACAAGCCCCTTAAAATGTTCTTTTGCTAGCCTAAAAAAATCCAGTATTATGCCAGCAAAAGAACACTTCCCATCACACTTACCTTGCTTTCCTGGCAAAAGCTTCCCAGCAATGAAAGAGGAAGTGAACGGAGCTCTGTTCACTTCCTCATTCAAAGTCCTGCGGATTCTCACAAGAAGATGCTTGCACAGGAAATTAAAAACAATCAGACAAAAAGAACAAAGAAAAGGTAACACAAAGCACAGGAACACACTTTAAAAGTCCCAAGTAACCTGGGGAGGGTCATAAAAAGTTTGTCACTTACTTGTATGTCATGATCTCACCCATAAGTGTTTGTGCCAGACCGGCCATTCTGGCTGCATTCATGTGATTACAATGGCATGAGGTTTCACACACCAGCAATCCTGGCACTAAAGTGCCAGGAGGAATGGTGTAGTGGTCTGAGTATTGGACTAGGATGCTGGGAGACCAGGGTATGAATCCCTGCTCAGCAATGGAAACCCACTGGATGACCTTGGGCAAGTCACATTCTCTCAGCCTCAGAGGGATCCAAGGGCAAAGCCCCTCTGAGCAAATTCTGCCAAGAAAACCCCATGATAGGTTTGCCTTAAGTTTACCATAAGTCAGAAATGACTTGAAGGCACACAACAACAGGTAGGCAAATGAAAGATCATAAATTAGCCAGGATCTAGGTAGGTATAATAGATATATAGAGAAGAGGCAAGGAAAACTGTTTATTTATTTGAAAGATCTGGCTGCTCTGAGCTCCTGGGGAAGAAAAAGGTAGGCACACGCCATTTGAGAGTGCACCCTCATTTCTTTCCCCCCAATCAGAGTGGAAGGAGATGCTTTTCCATGGTTTTAATCCCTTTTCCCACATCACCTCTTCACCAGTAAGCAACATCAGTTGGGAGGCCACCCTGGGATTGACAATTGCTGGACAGTTGGAAGACATGGATTGCACATTTAAATGCAGATGTGGGATCTTGGTTTAAGACAAGTACATGTAAATGCTCTCTCTCTGGCTTTTCTTTGCAAACGAAGATTCAGGAAGGACTCATCCCACGTTTTCTGCAAGCACGCTGATGACTAAAAAGGCCAATCCGAGATAAACAAGTCTGGTTGCAGAAAGCACAGCAGAAGGTCTCCTTGGGTGATGTTTTTGGGTTGTGATTCTTTCTGTGTTGTCGTTCAAGACTTGTTTGGCATGAGTTCTCAAATAAGGCTGCAGCATTGTGGATAGTGTGTCTCCATGCCTCCCAATCTGAGGCCAGGGCAGACCACTGTTGGTAATCAATTTGGCAGAGCCTGAGATGTTGTTTCAGAGAGTCCTTGTATCGCTTTTTTGGAGCACCCCTCTTAAGCTGACCCATGGCGAGTTCACCGTAGAGTACTATTTTTGGGAGGCAATGGTCCTCCATCCTAGAAACATGCCCTGCCCAGCGCAGCTGTGTTCTCAATATCATGGCCTCAATGCTGGTGATCCCTGATTGCTCAAGGACAGCAACATTCGTCACATAGTCAGTCCAGTGTATATTTAGGATTGTGCGTAGACAGCGCTGATGAAAGCGTTCGAGGAGTCGTAGGTGGTGGTGATAGGTGACCCATGTTTCAGATCCATAAAGGAAGATAGACAGTACAATGGCTCTATACACACTGATTTTTGTGCTTTGCCTCAGGTGTTTCTTGCTCCAGACTCTTTTGTGAAGTCTTCCAAATGCACTATATGCCTTTGCTAATCTGTGATCTATAGAGAAAAAAACAAAGCAAAATAAAATGCTGTCAGTAAAATGAAAAGCAAACACCCAGGAACATAAAATCAATGACTAGAAAAATTAAAAGCCTGAGAAAATAAAAAGGACCAGGAAAACCTCTCTGGGAAAATCATTTGATGACTTTTCCTGACCTTCCAATATTTCACAAATGAAAATTGGGATCCGTATGGCTAACAACTTTATCAGATGGGGTTGTAATCGTAGAATTACAGCATGACAGTACTACAAATGGTACTGACACCATTATTGCATGATGTCATTGCCTGCCCCCCACAGCCAATGTATGCCCCACCCGTTAATTGCTCATCACTTTTCATTGACAGGAAAAATAAAAAATAGCCCTCAATATCACTCTTTTCATGGTATTCACAAGCATGTGAAATCACCCCCTCCCCTCTGTAATCACATGATTATAGCACTTCTATTTCTATACTGCTTATCAGTGCCAAAGCACTCCTTAAGTGGTTTACAATGTGATTAGTTAATTGCCCCCAACAAGCTGGGTACTCATTTTACTGACCTACAGAAGGATGGAAGGCTGAGTTAACCTTGTAGCCCTCTGGAATCGAACTTACAACGTTGTGGCTGCAGTGCTGGCATTTTTCCACTATGCCACCAGGGCTGCCTACAGTGTGAATGGGTGGGCCTTCTTTACCCCTCCCTTTCCCAATGAAAACACAGACACTCTTTTAATGAACTGTCACCTTTTCATGGTACATTTTTATGTTTCTTTAAGTGTTTATTAATTTCTTTCATTATTTATGTGCTTTTGGTGTATTTAAACAAAGTTGTGTCTTCTTGTGAGAACAGCCAGAATCTTGCCCTTAAAAAAATCATGGAAGTAAACTCCCATTCTTAAAGTGCTAGTGGTGGTCATGCAATGTGGTTGTAATTGTGCGATTACGGTATGGTAACAGGTGATTATGCCAACGTGCAATAATACTGTCATCATGCCACTATGGACTTCATCAGATTACTCCCCCTTAACATTCTTTTGCCGGCATATTATGTGGTGTTTTTATGCCGGCAAAAGAACCCCCCTACCAGACCTACCTTTAGTAGCATCAATGAGGCAGCCCTGGCATTAACGGAGCACAAACAGAGCTCTGTTTACTTCCAGGGCTGAGTTCTCACCGATTCTCACGAGAAGATGTGAGCATGGCAAATTCAAAAAATTAAATAAGCAAGACAAAGACATAAAACATATGCACATGCACAGAAAAACAATTTTAAATTACAAGTAAACTGGGGAGGTTAAAAAAAAGACCCTACCTGGCTCTCCTGATCTCACCCGGAAGTGTTCTGACAATTGACGCTGTATTCACTGACCACAATGGCCCGAGAATTCAAACGCTGGCAATGTTGGCAGCTAAGCAGAACAGGAGATCTATTGACTGCTTGGGCTGTCAATGAAATAGAATGACTTTTTGACAGTACATGATCATGAAAAGATGACGTCATATGGTATGTGCACCCATTCACAATTGTTAGGCGTCGTTATGGTGCCATAGAATCATATAGAATCATAGAATCATAGAATTGCAGAGTTGGAAGAGACCACGAGGGCCATCCAGTCCAACCCCCCTGCCACGCAGGAAATCACAATCAAAGCATCCCCGACAGATGGCCATCCAGCCTCTGTTTAAAGACCTCCAAGGAAGGAGACCCCACCACGCTCCGAGGGAGTGTGTTCCACTGCCGAACAGCTCTTACTGTCAAAAAGTTCCTCCTCATGTTGAGGTGGAATCTCTGTTCCTGGAGCTTGCACCCATTGCTCCGTGTTCCAGTCTCTGGAGCTGCATATTTGCCACATCTAATAAAATCCTATGTTGCTGCTTTCCTCAATAGTGGAATTAAGACACTAGTCTGATAAAGTCCTAAGCCACATCAGAGTGTGGTCAAGATGGCAAAAGTGATTACTGAGGAGGAACAACCAAGCTTGGAGAGGCTACAGCAGGTTGCTTCTGCCTTAGCCTCCTGGGAAGGACAAAATTACACTCTCTTCACTCCCCCTGCTGAGTTAATTGAATGGAAACTACTTTTGCACTTTGAATTCCATTTGCAGCAATTGAAGTAAGCTGAAGACAAAGGGGAAAAGTGGTAGGAAAGAGAACAGGAGCATTTTTAAAGCAGCTGAAAAAGTGGGAGAACACAGGATTAATCAGGACTGTCCCTGCCAAATAGGGGCAGTTGGAGCATATGCTTTTTGCCTCATTGGGGGTGAGGTGGGGGGAAGACCTGCGGAAATCTCTCAATTTCACTGTTTCACACATTCAAAACCTTAAACCTCAAGTTGTTCTTTAAAAAAGGGGTTTATCTTGGTAAGTTCCTCAAAAACAAACTGAAATGAAAATTTTCCCTCTTTGCAGTAGCCAAATTCAGAAGGTACCACTATTGTTAGTGTGGAGGGGACAATATTGTGCCACTCTGCCCTATAGGTGGTAAACATGAAGAATCTTTCAAGGGAAAAAAAGTTGGAAACCCTAAACCCAGATTTTTACTACTTAATCACTTAGAGTCCTGGGCTAGGATAGACAAATCTATCAATGTTAACTTCTCTCACATTTCACTTTCTTTTAAATGCATGCTCTCCAAATGTGAAGAAATTTGCAATTGAAATGAAATTTTTATCCATCCATAGTAGGGACACCTGTTAAAGATCTTATTGTAAATCAGAGTTTGGAAAAGTTACTTTTAGGGCTACAGCTTCCAGAAACTGTTAACTGGCTGGTTGTTGAACTGCCCAAAAGTATATCTTCTAAGGTTTTTTTTTTTTTTTTTTTTTTTTTTGTACAGGCAGGGACATGTGAAAACAGGACGTCCTTCATCTGTCCCAATACTAAGTCATTAAGGGCTTTAAAGATCAAAACTAAAACTTTAAAATGAATTAGAGAATGAACAAAGAACTGATGCAGTTGGCAAATTGGGGAAGAACTGGTGCTTTGAAGGTTTTAAATTGTCTTCAGAAACAGTTTTGTGTACAGTATGATGCATCACAACAGTATCATTTGGAGGCTACCCATGCATACATCTCCTAGCTATGCTATAGGTCTGTCCAGAAAGGATCACAGCCTAAGCCAATGGGGCATTTTACACCTCAAGAACTTGAAAATGTTACCATTTTTTAGACTACAATTGTCAACTGTCCATACCGCCTAGAGTATTGTGGGATTTGAAGTCCAAAAGAAGTGACTTTTTTAAACTCTGCCACTCAAAACTATGAACTGTTTCGATGAACGGTTGTGGGTGTGTGAGCGTGTCCATCCAGAGCAGAGTGAGGCACCACAAACCTATACAGATTCACAAATAGGACCTCTAATTTGAATGGATTGAGTTTCAGTTTATTGGCTTCCCTTTTCAGTGTTACACAAAGTCAGGATGCCTACTTTGACCTTTAACATTCAGAAGCATGACTGTTCTCACTGAACAAATCTGAATTGGGATAAAACAGAAAACCTTAGATCTTCATATATTCTGAATGTTTAATTTGAGCCAAATGTCATTTCAACCCATTTCATCCCAAAAGTTGATACAAAAAGGAAGGAAAAACATTATTTATTTTAGTGTAGTAAAGGTGCTTATGGAGATCCAGAGCTTGGAAAAGTTACTGGTTTGGACTACAAATGCAAGAATGCCAAAGGCCATGCTGACTAGAAGATTCTGGGAGTTGATGACCAAAAGTAATTTATCAAATCTCCATACAGATTTCTATGACTAATCTCATGGATTAATACAGAGGGGAGATGGGTACATTTCTCATGAAATGCAAGGCTAAGTTGATGAACTGAAGGAATTAATTTTCACTCTCTTTTTTTGGCCCTGATGTTCAGGATTGACTCACTAGATACCAAGATTTGCCTTCATGGATGACTGTGGGAATGTATACAAAAAAGTCATTCTCCTCACATTCATTGCAGAGCTCTCTCTAGCAGGATATTTCATTGCCTCCAGCTATGTCTTGGACCCATAATTTGTAGCTCCAAGGGACCTATGTAGTTGTGTGCTTTTCAAAAGCTCCCAATTCTTGCTGAAGCTTTGCTTGTTCGTCATGGCTGATCAACTTGTCTTGCCTTCAGAAGGGCCAAATTAAGTGCTTGATTGACCAGATAATTGTGCCTAAGAGAGGAGTTGCTGATCCCACATGAGAACATATGGAATAAGAGCAACATGCTTCACATAATCTGCTTTGCAATCATGACTCTTTCCCCCCCGCCTGCCCCAATATGCTTTTATATTTAGGCATAGTTCAAACAGAGTTGTTCCCATACAACTCATATGATGCATTTCCAAGGGAGATATAACATTTTATAACAGGGTTGCTAAACCACTAAAGTAGATATATACACATTTCTAAACACGTCTGCAGTCATTTGATGTGCAAAAGCCAGAATCAATTAAGTTTTTTAGATATTCTAGGTAAATAACTGATACTGCTGTCTTTTCAGTCTTGAATGTATTGCAATTCCAGATTAATTCAGCTATCCGTAAAGCAGTAAGTTCAATTTCAGAAATATGTTTCTAACACATTTATTCTCTCCCACCTATGTGTTAAACCAGAGTCCATATATGAAGATGTTAAAACATACTCTGGGGTCCCAGATAACTAATTGTAGACCAGAAAATGTTTGCTTTATTTGGACATGGAAATGATATTTACTTCTCCATAGAATCATAGAATTGTAGAGTTGGAAGAGACCACAAGGGTCATCCAGTCCAAACCCCTGCCACGCAGGAAATCTTGATCAAAGCTTTGGCAATCTAGCCTCTGTTTAAAGACCTCCAAGGAAGGAGATCCCACCACTCTCCAAGGGAGTGTGTTCCACTGCCGAACAGCTCTTACTGTCAAAAAGTTCCTCCTAATGTTGAGGTGGAATCTCTGTTCCTGGAGCTTGCATCCATTGCTCCGTGTTCCAGTCTCTGGAGCAGCAGAAAACAAGCCTGCTCCATCCTCAGCCTGACATCCCTTCAAATACTTAAACAGGGCTATCATATCGCCTCTTAACCGTCTTTTTTCCAGGCTAAACATACCCAGCTCCCTAAGTCTCTCCTCATAAGGCATGGTTTCCAGACCTTTCACCATTTTAGTTGCCCTTCTCTAGATATGCTCCAATTTGTCAATATCCTTTTTGAATTGTGGTGCCCAGAACTGTACACAGTATTCTAGGTGAGGTCTGACCAAGGCAGAATAGAGTAGCACTATTACTTCCCTTGATCTAGACACTATACTTCTATTGATACAGCCCAAAATTGCATTGGCCTTTTTAGCTGCCGCATCACACTGTTGACTCATGTTCAACGGTGGGAAGGTAATGAGTCTAAAAATAAAATGGTATTAAAAAATTCCAGGATCTAGTCCTTTTAAAAACAACAAGAATTATTTCCTTTTAAAAAGAGTTAAAATAATTCAGTCATTTTTGACTTCGTGTTCATGCAGAATGCACTTAGGAAGCAGACTTAAGCTCAATTATCATCAGAGCTCTGGGATCCCCCAGTTAAATTAGACTCATTACAAAAACAAAGGAGTCAGTTTAAAATGCAAATCAAAGTTTACTGAAGGTATATCAATCTCAATCTACATACTAAAACAAACTTAAAAAGAGGTTCCTAAACTGACTAAGAATAGGGTAGGAAAGACTCACCAGGCCACAACGATAGAAGGCTGCATGGTGAAACATCATGGCATTGTTTCAGAAAAGCTTAAGATGGCTAATATACCTCCATCCTCATGGAGAGTCACAAAACTTAGAAGGGTACTTACACACAAGCAATAAAATTCAAATTAGGTCATGTGTTGAATGACCCAACACTTCCAGTTGGCTGGAAGTGCCCAGTGAAATAAGAGAAAGGGAATTTTGGGAGAACAAATGCATGCAGGGAAAAACCCTAGACTTATCTAAGATTGTGAATGAGGTACACAAGATTGCTTTTACATTACAATGATTATTTCCCCACATCTACATTGTAATTGTTGTTGTTGTTATCATTATCATCCCACCTTTTTCACAGTTCATGACTCGAATTGACTTATAACAGTTGAAACAAACATAGCTAAAAATTAACAACATACAGAAGTTTAAAATGGAATTAAACTATCGAAAATTTAAAACTTGTTAAAAATACAAACCATTAAAAAGAAAACAGCAAATAGAAAATCCGGCTCATTATTCAAAGCTCTTTCCCATTTGCAGTCAATTGTCCAAGACCTACTAAATTAAAAAAGTTTGTGCCCGCCATAAGAAAAATAGCAAGGAGGGTACTAGTCTAACCTCTCTGGGAAGGAAGTTCCAGAGCTCATGGGCAGCTACTGAGAATACCTTCTCCTGTGGTCCCACCAGATGTATCTGTGAAGGTGGTGGTATGGAGAGCCTCCCCACAAGATCACAGGCAGGTTTGTATGGGAAAATACGACCCTTCAAATTACCTACTATGATCCTGCTCCTTCTCCCCCATCAGCTTATGTGCAGATCTTTTCCTGACATGAATTCCCTACAAGAGAAAGACATGTGGCTTTGTGGAGAAACCAACTGTAAAAGCAAAAGGCCTTAACATTAATGTATCACCAGGACTGCTTCTCTTTAGTGATGTTCTGGAAGACATCATCATTATCATCACCATCATTGTCGTATTTTGAACGCACTAATGTTGCTCTTTTTTGAGGCTTGTTTATACATTTTATGGTAGCAAGTTGGATGGAATGTTTAATTCTTACAATATTGATTTTGTTGTAAGAGGTCTCAGAGTGTCATTTAACTGCATCTTCAGAATCAGTGGACAGTAGCTTCAGGGTTAAACAATAAGCTTTATTGTCACAGAAGAAACTAAAGAGCAAAAGTAAACAACGTTGTTGTTTCAAATGAAACTCAAAGGAAAAGCAGTACTGTATAATAAAAATTATTTACAGTTAGTCAGATCTGGCGGACAACTAATTCATTGGTTACCCCAGTATCCACACTGCCCCTTCTCACAGACCATTAACCCCACCTATTGTTTTCCCCACAGTCTTTGCAGCTGCAGTATCCTCCCAACCATTTGTCCCAACAGAACCCATCCTCCATTGCTGTTCTCAGCACATCAATTTGTTACCATTTCAAAGGAATGCAAAACATCAAAGGGTCACATAGCACACAGCAACATCAGCACACAGAATTAATGGGAGGAAAAGGTTGCTTTACTACCTGAACCTGACCCAGAGGTAAGATGGGATAGAAATGTTTTTAAATAAAATAGAATAAAGATAAAAAGTACAGAGGCAGTAGGGCTATGAAAAAGAGGCTAAGCCACTTCCCTCCAATCTTCCCATTATTCATCTATCAGGTCTTCCTGATAACTACCTATCTTCCACACATAGAACCTGTCCATCCTGGCATCTCTGTGTAAACTATACAGCTTCTTTGGAATCTGCAGAGCTTTTAGAACAACTGGTCCATTGCCTATAATACATTACAATCTTACCCACTGTTTTAGAATTGATTATTTACTGTAAATTGTTATAATGTCAAAAATATAAAGGAATGATAATAACTGCTGTTTTAAGTTACTTTGATTTGTAACTCTGGGGGTAAGAAGGGATTCTCTAGCCAATCTGAGTTAAAAAAAAAAGTATTTTTAAAAAGTAGTTTCACAAAAATCCAAGAGAACTGGGTGAAGAAGCAAGAAGGTTAAATGTAAGATTTGTTGGCAAAGGAAAAAACGATAATATTGACAAAAAATATTATGATGAAAGAGATAGAAGAGTTACGAAAAAAAGTCAGGCTGCAAAATTGAAAAAAAGGTAAAATATCTGGGAATATGGTTAACAAATAGAAACCTAGATCTTTATGATAACAACTATAAAAGAATGTGGAATACAGTAAAACAAGATCTGAAAAATTGGAAAAAATTAAACTTATCTATATTTGGAAGAATTGCAACAATTAAAATGTCAGTCTTACCGAAGCTCCTATTTCTCTTCCAAAACCTCCCAATCCTCACAAATGAGAAACCATTTAAGTTATGGAAACAAGGCTTATCTGAATTCATTTGGAATAGCCGACGGCCCAGGATAAAATGGCAAACTCTAATAGAACGCACAGAAAGAGGAGGCGCAGCCCTTCCCGAATTAAAACTGTACTATAAAGCATGCTCTTTCCTCTGGATGAGTGAATGGATTAAATTAAAAGACAATAGAATATTAACTTTGGAAGGAGCAGATCTGAGATGGGGATGGCATGCGTATATAGGATATAATAAAGAAAAGATAAACAAGGACTTTAATAATCATATCATCAGGAAGCTGCTTCTGAAGACATGGCAGAGAATTAAAGAACAATACTATACAAACATACCGTATCTTCGTACATTCCGAAGAACATACCGTATTCTTCGGAAGGTGGGAAAGATCCGGAAAATGGATCCTATATAAAGACTTGTGGGATAGAGATACACTAGGCCAATACACTATTAAATCAAAAGAATTACTAATAAAAGAAGGGTGGAATGTTAACTGGTTTACTTACAAACAACTGCAGAACAGATTTAAAACAGACAAGAAAGAATTTGGTTTCATGGAAGATGAAACAGATCTAGATAAAATAATCTGGGAGGAGAACAAAAAGAAAATAGCAAAATTTTATAACATAATTCTGACTAGAGAATTAGAAACTGAAACGGTCAGAGATGCAATGACCAGATGGGCCAGAGACTTTGGAGAGGTTATTACAATGGAGGAATGGGGAAAAGCCTGGAAAAAGACAAAATCCTTCTCCGCATGCCAAGCTTTGAAAGAAAACTTTTTCAAGATTAGTAATAGGTGGTATTTAACGCCCCAAAAGTTAAATAAAATCTATGGAACAAGACGCAAAGAATGCTGGAAATGTGAAAAAGAAGAAGGCTCCCTGATGCATATGTGGTGGCATTGCCCAATCATAAAGAAGTACTGGTTGAAAATACATAAATTGATACAAAGAATATTTAACATTACAATTCCCTTTAACCCCAAATTATATCTATTGAACATTACTTCAGTCTTAGAACAAAACGATGAAAAAAAACATTGGAGACTAATTCTATACTTATGTACAGCAGCAAGGATGATTTTGGCAGCCAAATGGAAGATTAAAGAACAACCTCAAATAGAAGATTGGATATTTAAAATACTTGAAATGAGAGATAATGACATTTTAACACACATATTGAAAAAGAAAGACTTGGAAAAAATAAAAGGAGAATGGTCTCCAGTAATTGACTTTTGTAAAAAAAGATGGGGCACCAATATGGAGATATGAAGATATGAAGAAAATTTAAATAAAAAAGCGGGGGGGGGGGGAGAGCGAGCGAATAATTGATAAAAATAAATATGCAAGATGGTCTACGATTAGAGGACACTGATTAAAAGGAATTCACAACGATTACATTTAAGACTAGTTTAACATGAAGAAGAAATATAGATTTAGGAAATAAAAAACTCTTTGAGGGGGTTTTACAAAGGAGGTCAAGATTTTATTTTTGTCAATAGATAACAAAATATAATCGTACACTTTGATGATGATGGGAAATGTAAAATGCAACTTTTATAAGCTTATTTATCTTGATGTGGAAGAAGACCCTCATACTTTGCAACCTTGAAAATTAAAATTAAAAAAATATTTTTTAAAAAAGGTTTGTTGGCTATTCAGCACTGTTTCCTTTTTAATCAATTATTTAATTAATTGATAAGTTAATGCATATTTAACTCTGGAATTACATTAAAATTGAAATTCCAATATAAGGCAATCATTTCAGTTAAAAAAATAAATTTAATACCTTGAGCCAATATTCTACATAAGCTACTTGTGTCGAACTGAGTGTCTCTTGGCCCAACCCCCCAGCCCACCTTAAGATCCAGCAGCCAAATCCAATGAAGGAAGTCTGTTCAGCTGCTGATCAGGGCACAAGGAGGAGGATGTTTCTGCCTTCTTCCCACCAGCAAGTAAGGCTGTGATGAAGAATTGCAACAGGGATACTGCTCTGATTGTTGCCGCCTAGGTTACTGGTGGGAGGGGGCCAGAAACATCATCCTTCTAGTGCCCCAATCTGTGGCTGAACAAATCGCCTCCTCCTGATTTGGCTGCTGGCTGTTAAGGTGAGCTGGAGGGATAATGTGTGTAGTCTTACCGAATACAAAGCAGTTATGGATATGTAATTCTAGGGCTGCTGCTACACTGTAGAAATAATGCAGTTTGACAACACTTTAACTATCATTGCTCCATCCTATAGAATCCTTGGATTTGTAGTTTGTTGTGGAACCAGAGCTCTCTGAAAGAGATGGCTAAATATCTAATAAAACTACAAATCCCAGAATTCTATAGCATTGAGCCATGGCAGGTAAAGTGGTGTCAGCTGCATTATTTCTGCAGTGTGGCAGCAGCCTAAGGGCTTGTCTACATGGGCTAAATACTCCATCTTGCCCCATCCCAGAGCCCTGCTGTCCATATGATAGACGGCATTTGCCACATTCTGTCCCCGGGCAGTCCCCACTTTCCCTAGGGCAGATATGGGGCTGAGAAGGGGGCAGGGTAGGGCCCTATATACTATTTTTTAAAAAATATCCAGTTTACTCCATTACAAGTGGCAAACAACATGTCCACAGGAGCCCATACAGCATACAGCATACAGGCTCTCGCTGCTACCGCCATCTCCTTGGCTCTCCCAGAAGGTGTCTCACAACACAGGACCAAGACTGGTCATATGCAGGAGGCCTTGGCCATATGTTGTACGTCCCCATCCTTCTTTCTGAGACAGTAAAAAAAATGGCGGCAGTGTCGGCTGCAGGTCAGCATGCCTGTTTGGACTGTTTGGCCAGCTCCACAGCCAGGATACACCAATGGGAACCCGGCATATCCTGGCTCATGTAGATAAGCTCTCAGTTACAAATCCATAACTGCAGTGCTGAATGCCAGCCATTATCTCTTTTCATTAGAAAATATTCTTCTTAACTGATAACTTAATTGAATTTAGTGAGTCAGTTCTTCTCTCTGTTCAGGGGGGATAAATCTCTGTGATTTCAGGGCCGAAACCTGAGACCTAGATTCCACCCCCCCCCCAGTGATGGTTATAGAGGACAGGCCCTTATGATCTTATTAAACATGATACATTATACATTATGCACCAAGCACAGTTATTCAGAACATGTCATTGAGATAATAAGTACCAAGTCTAAGGGCTTTTTCAGATGGGGAGAAAATCCCCCAAGAAGGTCGGGAGAAGAATGGGGCTGTTGTGCTTACAGAGCCCCATTTCAGACAGACCCGTCCTCCTCCGTCCTCCTCCCAACCTCCTCCTGACCTTCCCCCATGTGGGCACCACTTTTTATTGGTGGGGAGAACCTACATCAATAAAACAAGAGAAACTTTTTCAATAAAAAGTGGTGCCCGCAGCATGAGAGGAGGCCGGGAGGAGGATGGGACTGTCTGAAATGGGGCTCTGTAAGCACAACAGCCCTGTTCTTCTTCCGACCTCCTCGGGGGATTTTCCTCCCATCTGAAAAAGTCCTAAAACAAATAAGAAAATGTTTCTCATGGTGCACATTCAGTTTTCTAAGCTCTGTGTTGAACAAGGGGGGAAAATACACACTTTCCTCAATGGTGTTTTTAACAATTGTGCAAGAACTGGTTTTACAAAGAGATCGATCACAGATTAGCAAAGGCACATAGTGCATTTGGAAGACTTTACAAAAGAGTCTGGAGTAATAAACACCTGAGGCGAAGCACAAAAATCAGTGTGTATAGAGCCATTGTACTGTCTATTCTCCTTTATGGATCTGAAACATGGGTCACCTATCACCACCACTTATGACTCCTCGAATGCTTCCACCAGCGCTGTTTACGCACAATCCTATATATACACCAGACTGACTATGTGACGAATGTTGCTGTCCTCGAGCAAGTAGGGATCACTAGCATTGAGGCCATGATATTGAGAATACAGCTGCGCTGGCCAGGGCACGTTTCTAGGATGGAGGACTACCGCCTCCCCAAAATAGTACTCTACGGTGAACTTGCCACGGGTCAGCGTAAGAGGGGTGCTCCAAAAAAGTGATACAAGGACTCCCTGAAACAACATCTCAGGCTTGGCCAAATTGATCACCAACAATGGTCCACCCTGGCCTCACATCGGGAGGCATGGAGACGCACTATCCACAATGCTGCAGCCTTATTTGAGAACTCACGCTGAACAAGTCTTGAAGAGAAATGGCAACACAGAAAGAATCACAACCCAGTAACATCACACGAGGAAACCTTCTGCTGTGCTTTCTGCAATCGGACTTCTCTATCTCGGATTGGCCTATTTGGTCATCAGCGCGCTTGCAGAAAACATGGGATGAGTCCTTCCTGAATCTTCATTTGTGAAGAAAAGCCAGAGAGAGGGAGGGGGGTTAAGATTACAAGAGAATTGTAATACAGTCAAAGAAAGTTTGCCAACCTATATTTTGAACAGAAAATAGTCTGCAATAGCCTCAGGGAGCCATGTGTGTGTGTGTGTGTGTGTGTGTCTTTCAGGCCCTAAGATTCAAGGCCAGGCCCTGAAATCTGGCAACTCTAGTATGAAAACATATGAAAGCAGTTTTAAAATGGCCCTTGCCTTTTGCTTCTATGCTGCTTTGAGAACCAGAGGTTGTGTGTGGTCTGCAGACAGCTGTGCTGGGACAGGGAATAGCCAGAACTGCTTTTCACAAATCTGGCCCTGTTCTCAATACCTTTGTGGTATCCTTAGAGTCAGGCAATTTTGGCAGGACATTTTTAGGTATTTGGGGCTGAAAACCATGGAAGATCATCTATGCCACCCATCCACTATCTCAGTGTGAAAGACATGGTGGCAGTGGGTGTGTAGGAGGCTGTAACACAATGGAAGAGAAAGCAACATGGTGTTGGCAACAAAAGTCTCTGTGTGTGTGTCTTAGTGGAAAAGCTGGGGGTCCTGCTGAAATAGAATGAGTAGATGAGTGAGTGTAATGGGGCGTTTTGTAGCAGGCCCAGTGTGTTTCATATCTCAAAGGTAATCATTCTTAAACCCATAAATTCTAAGAAAGACTAGTTATGGTCTTGCCATTCTTGCTTTATTTCTAACTATGTTTTAACGTTAGGACTTTATCAGATACAGCAAATAGGGCATCATAATGATGCCTAATTAACGTGAAAGGGTGTGCATATCAAATGATGTCATCCTTTCACGATCTTGTAGTGTTAAAAAGCCATTCCTTTTTATTGACAGCCCAAGCCATCAATAGATCTCCCCTGGTGCTTTTTTGCCAATATTGCCAGGGTTTGAAACCTCACGCCATTGTGCTCACGTGAATACAGAGTCAATGACAGAACACTTCTGGGTGAGATTGCAACAGCCAGGTTGGTAATGCTCTTTTTATGAACCTCCCCAGTTTATTTGGGACTTTGTGAGTGTGTTTCAGTGCTTGTGTGTACTTTTTGTGTGTGGGGGGGTTAAATGTATTTTTTAATTTACCCATGCTCACATCTTCTCCTGAGAATCACCAAGATCTCAAATCAGGAAGTAAATGGAGCTCCGTTAGTGCTCCGTTAGTGCTTTCACGCTGCTTAAGGTAAGGTCTGGTGGGGGCCGGCATTTTGATGGCAGAAAAAATGCCACAAAATATGCCAGCAAAAGAACGTTATGGAGGGTGATCTGATAAAGTCCTTAGAATGGTGTTGGTAATGAAAGTTCTCACAAACTCAAGCTGACTCGTAGCAAACTTGATAGATTGGGGAGGTGAGTGGCAGCTGGGAACCAGCCTAACGTTCATTACCACCTCAGGGTTTGGGAAGGGTGTGATGGTAGTTCAAAGCCAAATTTCCACACCCCTTTTAGAATTTTGCTTAAGACCTCTTCAAACATAACAGAGCTTACATGGCAACTGCTGACACAGCTCCAGCTCAACCATGAAGTCTCTTGATCAAAATATAAACAGTAAAGTTTCATTTGTTTACACATAACTATCACCTTGGCATCCATGGCTGATCCCAGCAACACACCCCATGTGAATCAAGAAACAATCTCAGTGACAGATGCTCAAGCCTGAACTTGCAGAAATAAAAAGCTCACAAGAAAGGCTGAAGCAAAACTCTCCCCTGACAGATTAAATACTACTGTCATAAGCATGATTTGTACTTTAAAAATGTACAGAAAACCCCAGAGGACAATCCAGGAAGTCAGTTACATCAGCATGAAAATAGTGGCCGTAGGAAAGGCCAAAAACTTTTTAACCTTTTTCTTCCTTTTCCCTTTTTTCACACTCTACTAAATCCTCTACAAAGGTTTCCAAAGTGCATCTATGGTCTTCATTTCCCCTCAGAGCCCCTCAGGAAATGAGAAATGCAATGCAATTCATTTCCTTTTGTATGGGTTATAGCAGGAGATCTGTAGGTATATGGATCCTATTAACCAGTGTCCAGACAACAAAGATCTGGATCTCCAATCTATGGATGGATGGGACAAACAGCTAATGATTCTTCAGTAAGCAAGGGGATCTTGTAGCACCTTTGAGACTAACAGAGAGAGAGAAAATTGTAGCATAAGCTTTTGTAGACTGAGGAGATTTTCACACCGGGGCCAAAAGCCCCTGTTCTGTCCCGCCACCTCCTATCCCATTCCTTCAATGGAATGGAGGTAAATGTTTGCACACTTACCTCCATTCTGCTCCAGGAACAGGCCTCCTCCCTTCTTGCCCAGCCAGCCATAAATGCAGCTGTTGTAAGGCTGCTTTTACATCCGGCCGGAGGAAATCCCGCTCATTCTCTAGTGAGAATGAGCAGGAGGGAAATTTAAAATACCCCCCCAGTTGTCAAATAAAGTAATAAAAAGGGGAAAAAATAAAAAACACAAGGAACCCAGGGGGAGAAGGGTGACACTTACCTGGCTGTCCAGATCGTGGCAGGAAGTGCCTGCCACGGAGCTCCTTCCCTGTCCCTGTCATTCCAGAACAGGGACAGGTGTCCTATTTGCACACCCGCATTCCATTTCTGAAATGGAACCAGGTGCCTAATAACGACTTGTCCCTGTGAATACTATATATCACGGGGAGAAAACAGAACAGGCACAATGTAGGAACGGAACAGGGTGGACATCATCTGAATGAAAAATCTTTCAGCGACCCTGTTCTATTCCTGCAACGGAACAAAAAGCCTATGTGAAAATCTCCTGAGTCTACTTCCTCAGATGCTGGAGCAAGTAGACTAAATCTATGAAAGCTTATAGTACAATATTCTCTCTCTCGGTTAGTCTCAAAGGTGCTACACAATCCCCTTGCTTACTGATATTTCAGACTAACGTGGCCATGGACTTTATCAGACTCCTGAAAAAACACATCATAAGGATGGAACGATAACACAAAAGGTCAAAATTATCAGAGAACGTCATCATTCAGCTATTCCGGAGGCATAGCGTGGGCATGAATAAGACATAACTTTTTATTGACAGCTTAGCCCATTAATAAAAAAAGTGATGCCTCCTCTGTGCCAGCATTTCACCCCAGGAATGGCTGAGGACGTGGGCATCTGATAATTTTGCCCTTCGTGTTCTTAGTCCCATCCTTATGATGCTATTTTGGACTTCTTCTTCTTCTTCTTTTTCTGCATTACCCCACATCTGTTAAAGTCCTTAGTCTGTGAATTCTATAGTTAATGGACTTAACGCTACAATTAGCTTGTCCGGAAAAGTCCAATGACATATATGAGCTTTTATTCTGAAGTCAGTTCTTACCAAGGAACTGTCCTGACTCTAGTTGAAAGTTGAAATTTACTCTTAACGTAGACGTTGCAGCTATATGTTTTGTGATGATATGAACAAAATTTTCATAACCCCAATGACAATCTATACCATTGTCCCATGCAATTTTATCTCAGCACTATCACCAGGAGAAGCCAATGTGCATGTACAATGTTACCCGAATTGCACCAATCCATGGAATTTACACGTGTGTTCAAATCTAAATTTGGGGAATTCTAATTAGCTTAAACTGGCATCAGAGAGGTTGGGTAACTGCAGGGTCTTTTACCTGTGTATACCAGTACTCACTGAATAGACTAAAAAAATAAACTAAAATGGTTTTTACTGAAAAGTAATCTAAACATTTACAGCAACACTCAGGCTTCAAGCATTCACACAAGGCTATCAAAGACAGTAGGAAGTATCTGGATAGATGAATAGATGGAGGAAATGATAGGTTATACTGTACCTATCCAAAGAGCAGAGACATTCAAGCAGCAACAAGTAGAGAGGGAGGGGAAATCAAAGAGGAATTGGTGCCACAGACTAAAGGGTAAAAGGGAGAGGAGAGGCAACAAACAGGCAGTGAGAGAGAGAGAACCAGAGATTTAGGCGGGGGAGATATTTGGAGATACAGACTAATTTAGAGATGGGATGAAGGGGATCTGTGCACACTGAGATGGAGTTTGGGGTGATATTTATAGTTGATGTTTCCCCTGAAGGGGTAATTTTGAGGAGAAAACAAATGTTTGCCGAAGACTTCCAAAGATAAACAACGGATTCCCGGATATGCCAATGGTAATGATGAAAGGAACATTTTAGGATTGATGAATTACAGGCAACTCCCTTTTGATTTGAAGATTTGGAAGAGGAAAACCAATATCTGGCACAACGAGACTGCCAACTACCTTTGACATGATCCATGAATGTCTCACCTACAGAGACACCCAGACAGGACCAGCCATTATCATTCTAACCATGGTGTTCTGAGGTTTCCCTGTGATCCTTATCTGGGGATATGACCCTTTGAGGAATTTATGGGGGGGCCTTCCTTAGGTTATACATGCCTGTAAGCATGACTCTACCCTTGGGCATAGGGAGTCCTGATTTACCATCTACTTCATGGAACGCCACATCAAGCCAAATTATAAAATGCAGCCAATCATGAATTTTAAAAAAGAACATGGGGACTGTCATGTCTCATTACAACAATATCCCTTTGTTAGGAATTCTCCTGGACAAGTCTGATTTGGCAAGTCATCTGTGCTGTAGTCACATCATGTCTGGAGGACTGCCATGTACTCTCCTTAGAATAAGACTATCCAGGAGGTTTAGTTAAAGCAAAATGTGACAGCTAACTGGTAAATGGCATAAGACCACATTATTTAAATACTGAAACAACTGCAGTAGTTGCCAGTTGTTTTCTGGGCTCAATTCAAGGTGTTGGTTTTAACCTTTTAAAATTAATTGATTTAAAGAATGTCTAAGGGAGTGTTTGTCTTGTTATTATTTATTTATTTATTTATACCCCGCTCTTCAGCCACAAGGCTATCAGAGCGGCTTACAAATTGTTTTAAGCAATAGCTATTTACACATCTACACTGCATTAAACAGTTTCCAATGTGTGTTAGCTAATTGCCCCCCACAAGCTGGGTACTCAATTTACCGACCTATGAAAGGATGGAAGGCTGAGTGAACCTTGGAGCCGGCTGGAATCGAACTTGTGACGTGGTGGCTTGCAGTACTGGCATTTAACCACTATGCCACCAGGGCTCCAGTCAAGTCATTACTATATAAGAGAAACCCTCCTGAAGATAATGTCAGCTATGGATGCTCTCACACTTTGGAATGCACTTTCTTTTGAATTGCAATCTGTCTTCATGTTCACTTTTTTTTTTAGAAATTGTGTTACAATATATCTTTTTAAAATGTGGCCTTTTACCGTAAATTATCACAGAACTTTTGTTCTTCTATTGTTTTGAATTATTTTTGTTGCTTTTGTATTTTTTAATAAAAATATCTTCATTGCGTAGCTGCTTGATTTTCCTTGTAGAAAAGTGATATATAAATGCAAATTACTTTCAGATGCCCCCTTGTCATGGGAGAGAGGCTTGCGTTCTCTAATGATGTTTTGAGCTATGCTGGCGGTGGCATAATAGCCACCGGTAGGGTCTCACATGCCAGACAGGTCAAAAGGAAGCACGCTTGTAGAAAGCATGGGATGAGTCCTTCCTGAATCTTCGTTTGCGAAGAAAAGCCAGAGAGAGAGAGAGGAGAGAGACTTTCAGGCAACCTTGATCAAGTGCATCAGTCTGCTCAACGTAATGGCTATTCCTATATTTCATTTAGGAAATTTCTGTACTGCTCTTCAGCGTATCTGTTCCAGAATGGTAAGTATATATAATCACACACAATTGAACAATACAGATCAAAATGACTGATTAAAACAATTAAACAGAAAAGTGGAAAAATCAATTTAGATTTTCAATCTAAATTATTATACTTATTATACTTATTCCTTCAACTGGATTTTTTGTACTTGTGACTAGGGATGAAACTATTCACCTATTTCATCCTCAGAAGTGAGGGTGAAAAATTTCTGCAGTTTTTTTCCTCATCTGTGGGAGAATATAAATATTTTGGTGCACCTAGTATTTGTACATCCCAAAGTCTTTTTGGAAATTATTCTGCATAGAAAAATGCATAGATTCTGTGTGTGAAAATCATAGGTTTTGTGCACTCCCCACACATTTTTCAGACAGAAACACTCTTTATAGATAGCAATATTGTTACATAAAACCCAGCAATCACATTATTGAGAAACAACACTGTTTGTGTGCAAAACATTTTCATGCAAAATAATAATAATAATAACAATCTAGAAACTCATATGATTTCTTTGTGGAAGGTTAGTGGTTTTTGCTCACACACAAAATGTTGTTTTCTGCTGTTTTCTTTTTCAAAAAAGAAAGAAAGAAAGAAAGAAAAGAAAAAGCCAAAAATGTTGCTTTTTGGAAATAGTGTTTTCTGTGCAAAAAAACAAAACAAAACAAAACAAAAAAGCCTCCATGTATTTTTGCATAGAACAATTCCCAAAACTCTTCAGGATGTGCAAATACTGAATGAAACCTGCCACTATATTATTTTTTCTGACTACATTACGCTTAAACTAACAAGCTTTAAAAACACTGAAGGAACACTTATTTTAATTACATTATTTCTAATTTCACATCTAAATATATGTTTAATTACTGTGCTAAAGAATTCACCAAAATGCAGATGAAACAAATCCATCTGTGATTTCACTCTCTACCTTTTCCTACTTTCAGTTTGGTGGAGAAGGAAAAAAATTGAATTAAGTTTAGAAAACCCAGTTTCTCACCCACTCACCCACTGAAAAGTAAAGAAATATGTTCAGGAAGAATGAAGGAAAGAAAAATCTTTATTTATAAATATAAAGATAAATATAAACCCGACCACATCATCCTACTCCTCATCCCCATCAATAATAGCCAGACCATCCCACCTGCATCAATAGCACTCGACAAGAACATTTCACATCTTTTTGAGTGACAGACCAGCAGTTATAATCTTCAAATTCTTCATCTCTGTTGATTTTTCTATTGACTGTGTATATCCTTATCACTGTCCTTTTTCTGATGTCCTTTTCGTTCTTCCACTCATCTCTTCATACTCCCTCTGTCTTGGGTTCTCTATTTCTTTTCTGTGTGTCTTTCTGTTTTGTCTCTTCTCTCTTTCTTGTGGCCTATCCACTTCTCCATGTGTCTCTGGACTTTATCAGACCATCCCATTTAAAATGTTCTTTTGCCAGCATTAAAAAAAAATGCCAGGAAAAGAACGCTACCCCCCCCCACACACACACATACACATACCTACTTTCCTGGCAAAGGCAGCTCTGGCAATGAAGGGGAAGTGAAGGAAACCCTGTTCACTTCCTCATTCAGTCTTCAAAGTCTTGTGGGAAATTCAAAAATAAAAACCAAAATAAAGTTTTAAACATTTTAAAAAACGTGCGCGTGCACACACACACACACACACACACACTTTAAAGGTCCCAAGTAACCTGGGAGGGTCATAAAAAGAGCAAAATTTACCTGGATACCCCGATCTCACCCAGAAGCGCTCGTGTCAGACCAGCCATTCTCGCTGCAGTGACAATATTTAAACGGCCCAAGGTATCACACTCCAGCAATGCTGGCACCAAAATGGCAGGGGGACCAATTGATGGCTTAAGCCATCTATTAAAAACTACAGGTTTGGAGCAGAATATAACGAAAGGGTGACGTCGTCTGATCTGCACACCCTTTTGTGGTTATGTGGCATGACACCATATTTTGTGCATCTGATAAAGGACTCTGTGGACTTTTTCAAATGATACTTACTGCGTTAGGAGGTCTCGCTAGAGGCACGGCACTGTCACGCAGCAGGGGGTCTGTTTCTGACGCCGCCGTCCCTCTTCCGAAATCATGTTTCACTTCCATGAAGGATTGGAAGCAGCCCCACCATATTTAATCACGGGCAACTTCCTTGAATAAAATCTGGTGAAATATGGCACGGCCACTTCCAATCCTTCACAGAAGTGAAACAGATGATTTCGGAAGAGGCATGGCGACGTCTGAAACAGACTCCCTGCCACGCGACAGTGCTGTGCCTCTAGCGAGACCTCCTAGCACAGTACTAGCACCATCCTAGCACCATCTGAAAAAGTCCTGTATCTGCTCTTTCTCTGTCTGTCCCTTTTTCTCCACACCTGTCTCTCTCATCTCATCTCATCATGTCCACTCTTCCCCCTTTTCATTTTCTATACCACCATGACATCATGTGCCATGGGCTTTTTGCTGCCTTTCATGTTTCCTATTCATTACTGTAGCTGCTGCCTGCCATGGAGTGAAAAACTGGTGAAACTAGCAAGGAAGGTAACAGAGGGAAATAATGTAGTAAGCAAAACACTACCCCCATATTGTGCTTTAGAAAATGCCCTCAAAACTACACTAAATTTCATTGGGCAAAATGTTCTATATGCTGTTGTTGTTGTTGTTGTTTTAAAGCAACAATTAGGAATTGTTGATGCTAATACTACTGCCACAAATGCCACTGATAGAAGCTAAGATTTAAGAATATTTTGTTTTTATAGTATCCTTAAATTCTGTATTTCAGAACTCAGAAACTTTGAATTTCAAATTTATAATCTCAAATGCCAAAATATTTTAAATGTACAAAGTTACATTTCAGCTCAATGAAGACTTTTTGTTTTTAAAGAGACATTTCCAACTTTCTGTTTATTATCCAACAAGCACAACATGTTTCTTATTAATTCGGATAAATTTTATTGAATTTATTCACTGTCTATGAAAACCTATCTACCCCCTGGGCAGAGCATTTGGATTGGCTGGGCGGAGGGAGAGAAAATTTCAGTATGTTTATGAAATGAATGAACATACCCTGCAATGCTCAGTTGTTTTTCCAAATGTTCATGTTGGCTTCTCATCCTTGCTTTTCACCCCCCCCCCACCTTTGGTTGCTCCAGATAAAATTATGATTTGACATCTGTAAAGGCACCCACTCAACCCCAATCATGGTATCTCCACACTATTAAAGAGGAAACTTTGAAACAATTGATTTTTTTTTCTTTGTGTGTGGATTTGGAGAACCCAAGAAAACAAACTGAAGAGGGTTTAAAAAAACCTTATTATTTTAAGGATTAAATATTTGCTCCTACCTCCCATGAATTTCCTCTGGGAGGAACCACAAACAATTCAGGCAGTTAAAGAAGCACTATTGCTCAATAAATTAGCACTAGCAGACTGCCTCAATATTACTCCCAATACAACCATTCACTACTTGAGTTCCAGCTATGTAAACTGCCTCCAGACATTTTCTCATATGGAAACTCTACACTCCCTTTAACACCACAATGCTTTCCCATAAACCCCTGTCCCTCATCTTCTCTTCCCTCCATGCTCATATATTTATAACTCACCACAACCAGTTTTGCAATCACCATGAGCGTTGTAGTCTCACACAATAAGGCATTTCATGACACAAAGGCACTCTATAGGTCTCACATTCCATGAGGAGGGGAATCATTAAGGCTAAATTACCCATTCACAGCAACCACTTATTTCATCAAGAAATCTAAAAAATTATGTAGGTCATCATCCTGTCATGGATGGCTTCAACATTCCATTGTAATCGGCAGCAGCTCAAAGTCCAAGTGGGAAGAAGGGGCTTCTCACCCTACAGTTACAGTAGACAAATACTATAGCTTCTTGGATCATGGGCTACCAGTGATTATTCTTCCAAAAATTAACACCCAGGGCCCTGTCAAGCACACATTTTTACAACTGATACCAGTTGAAATGCCATGGTTCCATTCTATGGGATTTATAGTGTACAGAGGAATATTTAGAATTCTCAGCCAGAGAGCTTTAGTGGCTCATCAAACCACAAACCCTAGGATTCCACAGGATGTAGCCATGGCAATGAAAGTAGAATCATAATGCTATCATTATGTAGCGTGGAAAGGCCAGAAAGGAAAGCAGGGTGAGAATAAATTGACAGTTCTCACAATGGAGAAGTAGAAGTCAGTTGAAGTGTTAAGGATCTGGAGTAGACTAGTGTTTTAAAACCTTTTCATAAATGATACAAAGTTCGGAGTGAACAGTGAGGTGGTCAGGTTTGCATTAAATTACTCAGGATGGTAAGAACAAAAGGGGACAGCTTTTAGATCCTTGTTCTAAAAGGATCTCTCCAAATTGGTGAATGGCAAAAGTGCTTTGGTGTGAGTGTGAAATGGTGCAATCTTAGACAAAAAAAAAAGTAGGTAACTTCACATATTACATGGCTGTGAGTCTGAGCTGACAATCACTCACTATGAATAAGACTTTGGATTATGGTAGATAGCTTGATCAGAGCATTGACCCTGTCTGCAGCAAGCATGGGAAAGGCAAATTCCATGTTGGGAGTATGCATGGGGTCAGAAAAGAAAACCCTGTTAATAGCATAATATCTTTATATGAAAGCAGCTGCATGTGGCCCCTTTCCTTCCATGGAATTAGACACCATAATCACAAGCCACAGTGCCCAAACTATAGCTTCCCAAAAGCATATTTCTGCATTTTCCTCACATGATGTCCAGGCTCACCCTTATGCCTATTTGGAGTCATTGCTTAGACTACCACCTTTGTGTCTACGCCTTTTATCATTCATCATTGTTTGTTCTTACAGCCTTCTGTAGCAGAGTCATTTCAGTTGCCTCTAAATTTTTATAGTAACTGTGGCTGTAAGAAATTCAGCAATATAAACTTCAGTGAAGGAAGATTGGACCTCAAAAGAAGATCTCTAGATACCAACATGCCTCTGGAAACAACAGTGGGAGAGGGCTATTGCCCTCATGTTTTGCGTGTGGGATGCCAAGAATCATCAGTTAGTTACTATACAGATAAGTTTGTCCAGATAAGTTTTCTGTCTGATCCAGCAGGTTTCTCCTGTTCTTATATCTAAGACTTCTTTGTCAGTTTTCTATTCCCAATTACCAGTTTTCCAAATATCATGATGGACCAGGTTAGTCTTTGCATAAAAGACTGAGGGCTCATCTACATCTGGCTGAGGATCTGGCCCATTCTTCCACCATTATCTGTATGGAATGGGCCAGAGTCCAAATAGGCAACAGCCACTGCCGCTTTTTTCCTCAGTGTCTCAGAAGGCAGGAAGGGGGCCCGCAACATATGAGCAAGTCCCCCTGCATGTGACCAGCCTTGGTGAAATGCTGCAGGACTCCTGACTTCCAGGAGAGCAAGGGCCCTACCCCAGCTTTCCCCGCATCTCAACCCCATATCTGCCCTGGGGTGGTGAGGACTGACTGGGGGAAGAACGGCAAAAATGCCCTCCATCGTATGGACTGCAGGGCTCTGAGATTGGGTCAAGATGGGGTATTTAGCCCAGGTAGACAAACCCTTAGGCTGCTGCCATGCTGCAGAAATAATGCAGTTGGACACCGCTTTACCTGCCATGGCTCAATGCTATAGAATTCTGGGATTTGTAGTTTTATTAGATATTTAGCCATCTCTGTCAGAGAGCTCTGGTGCCACAAAACTACAAGTTCCAGAATGTGAAATCTGAGTCAACAACCTTCCTGAAGATAAGTAAGTATAGATATGGTCATTGTCCAGATGGGAGGTAAAGATGGAATTATCTGCATGCCTAAGAAGAAAGGTAGAAGAGAAATATAATGGAGTAAATAAATGTGATAACTATAAGCAACATAAAACTATAAATGTGTTGTTGTTCCTATGGGCAGGAACTAAATTAAGACAAAGTAAACACAGCGGTTAATTGTTCAGAAAGAGCAGTTGAATAGATTTCATGCACCCCTTGGTTCTGTGTCAATGGAGATTATTTTGGAGCGAGTGGAGGGTTGACTGGATAGTGGTTATCCATCCGTCTAATCTAACGGTCATCAATAGAACTACATTAATCATTGTAGTAAAAGCAATGGAATAGAGTGCTCCAGAAGGTGGCAAACTCTCCCTCTTCGGAGGTCTTGAAACAGAGGTTGGATAACCATCTTTTGGGAGTGCTTTCAGTGTGTATTCCCTTATGGCAGGGGGTGGGACTAGATGGTTCTTGTAGGCCTTTTCAACTCTATGGACATTATCACACAAGGCTACAATTGTGTGATTATAATGGGATGGTAGCACAAATGGGCACCCATTATCATATGATGCCATTGTCTTCTTGTGCTTAGTCCATGTTCCACCCATTAATCAGGCACCACTTTTAATTCGCAAGCAAAAGCCATCAATAGCCCTCAATATCGCTCTTTTTGCAGTATTGACAAATGCGCAAAATCATGTCCCATTGTAATCATGTGATTACAATGTGAATGAGCAGTCTTCTTTTCCCCCTCCCCTTTCCCAATGAGAACACATACTTTGACTTCCAGGGGACAACATAAAGAGGACCAACATGATGCTGTTTTAATGAATGGTTGCCTTTACTTGGTATATTTTTATGTTTAAGTGTTTATTTGTGAAGTTCTTTCATTATGTGTTTGTTTTGGTGTGGTTAATCTAAGTTACGTCTTCTCATGAGTACAGCCAAAATCTAACCCATGCAAAATCCAGAAATTAAGAGATTTTTTTTCTTAAAGGCACATGTGCTGGGCAGCAGGAAGCATTAATGCTCTGTCATTAGAAGGCAATGTGAAGACAAGTATGTGAAGACTATAGCATGAGCTGAAATCCCATTCTTAAACCGCTAGTGGTTGTTGTGTGATAATTACTGTAATAATGCCACTGTTTCTGCTTTACTCAATAATGAAATTATAGTGTTTCTAGATGCTAGTCTGATAAAGTTCTATGATTCTATTAGCAGTAGGAATAATAAACACAGAAAGCATTTGGCAATTAACTTGTATGTGACTGGTAATTTTTTTTTCCATGTTGGATATTTGATTTATTGATATATCCATGTTGGATATTTCATTTACTGAAAATATTTAAGGAGAGATATGAATGACATTCTGTGTGTGATTCAGTGGTTTGAATCCAGATTTGTTGGATTGGAATGCTTTTTTTTTTCCAGGGGAGGGAATGTATATCCATTATGTTTAGAATGTATGACTGTATTTCAGAGCTTGGAAAGTCACTTTTAAAAACTAACCCATTACCAGTGGCAGCAACAGGGGGGTACAGAGGCTGAACTGCACCAGGTGACACTGTCAGTGGGAAGGGTGACACGATCCTTAGTGATGCCACAACTCATTACTCATATCTTCATTGCGAGGAGGGGGTGACTTACTGGAATGAGGAAGACCACATTCCAGATGGATAGACTCAATCAAGGAAGCCATGGCTTTGAGTATGCGAGACCTGAGCAGGGCTATTGATGATAGGTTGACTTGGAGGTTCCTCATTCATGGGGTTGTCATAAATCGAAGGTGATAGCAGCAGTTAACAATAATGATACAGGATCTGGGGGCTTTAGGGCCCTTAAAATTGGACCCCAATCACTGCTACAGAAGTTGCAAAATAAACATAACCCTGACCTCTCTCCCAATTCAAAATCTCCAAAATTCCACCCACACCATGAAAGAGGCAGGAAAGATTACTTTTTTCCCCTCAGGAGTGGGGAGGGTCACAAAAATAGGGGGCACAGTTCAGTGCAGCACTAATTGAAATTTGCATTCTAAATATGTAAAGGCCACCTTCTGTGCCACTAAGATGTGATCCATTGTATTTAATCACTGGATCATTTTACTAGCATAAGCCTATCCAGAGCAATGCATATTGTGTTTCTCCTTTCCCACCATTTCGTAACAACTTAATCAATGTTCTTAACAAAATCACTAGAGTGTCAAAGCAACTCTGAATGAAGCAACAATAAACTTTTATGAAACACTTTATTTCTTTTCCAGCATAGATCAATTAATCCACTTCTACCTGAGGCTTAGCAACAATAAGCCAGGGCTTGACAATACCAAAACAGAGGAACTCGTGACTCTTGTAAATATTTACTAACCCAGGAACCAGATCAGAATATCTCTGAATGATCAAAGCAATTCCAACTGCAGTTATTAACTGCACTTAATGGCATTAGCTGTCTGTGGCTACCTGTAGTTCTGTAGGGACCAAAGCCAGTAGTCATGTAAACCTAGTAAACTGTTCAGGGACCTAGATTACACTTCTGAAACTTTGCCACAGTACAGCATAATAATCAGCCCAATGGAAACTGGATTTTCTCCAGTTTTTATAAGTGAAGGAAGGAGCAGAAGATAGTTACACAGAGGACAGGTTTGGATGATGTGTCACCAATCTAACCAATATAAGTGGAGGTAAAAGAGAACACACCTGTTTTTACTATGAACCCATGTGCCTGCCCAAACTGCAACATCCCTCAGTCTTCATGTAAAGACCATGTTTAGATAATCTTATAAAAACTAGACCACATGCACATGTGTATAGGCTGTATTTATTTCTGCATCGCAGCATGTGAAAGATGTCCGAAGTGACGGATGGCAGAAGGGCCTCACCCTCTTCCCCGCTCCACATGTGTGGGGTGGGTGAAGGAAATGTGTTGTCTGACTGTGTTGTCATGTGCTGAGGTGCAGAAATAAACCACTAAAATACAGCCTGTACACATGTGCATGTGGTCTAGTTTTGATAAGATTATCTAAACGTGGTCTTTTCCTGAAGATTGAGGGATGTTGCAGTTGGGGCAGGCATATGGGTTGGCTGTATTTTTTTATTATTTATTTTTGCGAACTCTAGATACTATTACATTCTAACAAAGTGCACTGTTATCCATAGACCATCTTTGGCCAACTGATGCAAGACTGCAGAGATAGTAAAACCCCAGCACACTGTATTCAAATCCAGATGAGAATCAACCTGATAGTACAGAAAACAATGCAAATAACTTTTATTTAAAATTGTAGGGGGAAGAAGAATCAGCTCAGAGCTGACTTACAGGAACAAGCTCTACTAAATCTTTGTTCATGGCTCACATGCTCTTTTCCACATTTGCTTGTTTCCTGAGGAACCCATTGGTGTGGCATACAAAGAAGCCATCAACATTGCACAGGGTTCTGACACAAGGGCACACTTCCAAGTCACCCTGCTTACCATCAAAAGTTATTCAGCCATGCCACAGTGCTCATACATTGAGAATGTGCCACAGACACTTTCTTATGAGTGTGTTCTGTGGAAACGGTTGAGTACAGTTGCCCTCCACATTCACTGGGGTTATGGGTGCAGGACACCGACAAAAGAGGAAAATATCTCAAGACACCCCCCCCCAAAAAAAAACCATATTTAATACACACAAAAAGTACATTCTGCAGGTTCAACCCACTGCAGATTCCTTTGAGGCAGCAGAGTTCCATCACAAGGAAGAAGTGGCTGCCTGGAGGGGCTTGCTGCTGCCTCCGCTGCTGCTCTACACCATTTTTAATAGGGACTT
Source organism: Gambelia wislizenii (assembly GCA_030847615.1). Taxonomy (NCBI): domain Eukaryota; kingdom Metazoa; phylum Chordata; class Lepidosauria; order Squamata; family Crotaphytidae; genus Gambelia; species Gambelia wislizenii. The sequence goes on from JAUMIR010000001.1 coordinate 37,591,662, forward strand.
ACAAGCCTTACTTGGCGTTTTCAGTCTCATAAAGCTTGCAGTCTCTATTTCAAAAGGCATAAGGCAGCAGCATAGGCGGCAGCAAATAATCCAGGAATAATCAAATCTGTAAAAGTCCCCATTTATACGAGGGGAAAAATGGAGCACCTCACAGTAACGGTATTTCGCAGCAGCAGCGACTTGTCTTAACAGAGTTTTTGCCAGTCTTTCCTCTCCTTTCTTCAGACTTTTTCAGACGGAGTTTTGTAATGGAAGCAGCCTCGTCCCCATTGCGAGGCTGCTGAGTGGCAGGGGGTCCATTTCGGATTACGCTCTCCCCTGCCGATACTGTTGTGGAAGTGCTGGGAGGCTGCAGCGCCATATTTGCTGATTTTCTAATCACAATCAACTTTCGTGATTAGAAAATTGCCAAATATGGTGCTGCAGCCTCCCAGCACTTCCGCAACAGTATCAGCAGGGGAGAGCATCATCCAAAATGGATCTCCTGCTGTGCAGCAGCCTCGCAACGGGGACGAGGCTGCTTCCGTTACAAAACCCCGTCCGAAAAAGTCCTTCTTCTTCCTTTCACCTAGGACTTTTTCAGACGCATGAAAAGTAACGCAAGCAGCATCGCCAGGTTGAGACGCTGCTGCGCAAGAGGGTGTCCGTTTCGGACGATGCTCCTCCCAGCAGTACTGTTGCAGTACCGCTGGGACATTTGAGCGTGATTTTTTTCCTGCCCAGCGTCATATTTTACTCGCGATCAGCAACAGTACCGCTGGGAAGAGCATTGTTTTACTGATCGCGAGTAAAACGCGATTGCGACCGCTGGGAGGAGCATCCTCCGAAACGGACGCCCTCTTGCGTAGCAGCGTCGCAACCTGGCGACGCTGCTTGCGTTACTTTTCATGCGTCCGAAAAAGTCCTTACATACTTTCTTTGCTCCATCCATTCTTCCCTTTACTCTTCCTCTCATTCTTCCTTTCACTTTCTCATACCCTCTGCCCTTACAACTTTCCCTCTTCATTTTACCTTCTCATACATTTCCACACTTTCCATTGACTTCCTGCCCAACCTTCTCTGCATGTTCCTTGTTCTCTTATTGTCAATCTCTTTATCAGTCTTCACATCTATTTTCTACATCCATATACAATTTCATCACTCAACTTCCATAAACCTGTAACTATAGTTTATCCTATAATTTCGCTCTTAGTCAAGTTATCATTTGTATCTTTCTCCTATTTAATATAGATCAAATATCTCTTAAAACCTATATCCCTTGTAAGTATTGTTTCCAAAATAGTATTAGAGGGCGAGAGGAGATATTTCATTTAAGTTCTTATTCTTATTCAACCTCCCTCTACATCTCCTATTTTTCCTCTTATAGATAATCCATTAATCTGCTATCCTCTTTTCTTCTCCTCTTATCATCAATAATTCTTAGGACTTTTTCGGACGTCTCAAATACACCGCAAGGAGCCTCCTCATGTTGCGAGGCTGCTGCACTGCAGGGCATCACTTTCGGGTGATGCTCTCCCATGCCGGTACTGTTGCGGTACCGCTGGGACATTTGAGCATTATATTTCACCGGTTTTTAATCACAATCAACTTTCATGCTTAAAAACAGGCGAAATATAATGCTCAAATGTCCCCACGGTACCGCAACAGTACCGGCAGGGGAGAGCGTCATCCGAAAGCAACGCCCTGCAGCACAGCAGCCTCGCAACGTGAGGAGGCTGTTTGCGGTGTATTTGAGAAGTCCGAAAAACCCAATTGTCACAAAGTGGTCACCTCATTTTTTCCAAATAGCCTGACAATTTTTCCCAATCTTGTTGAAATTTCTCTATGCTTTTCCCTTTCATTAAATAGATCGGTTTATCATTTTCTATCATTTCATATTCTCTGATTAGCCAATCCTCTATTGTTGGTGTCAAAGGGTTCTTCCACAGTTTTGCGTATAATATTCTTGCTGCTTTTAGTAAGTAAAATACTATTTTTCCATGTTCTTTTTCTGTTGATACATCTGTCATGCCTAATAAGAAAGTTTCTGGTTTGAGTGGAATATTGACTTGTAATATTTCTGTTATGACTTTTTCAAAAACCTGATCTATTTTATTGATGGGACAAGCTGTCAATAGATTGGTTGTGGCAATTTTTTGTTGGCATTGACGGCGTTTGAAACCTCACACTTTCCCCTCCATGGTATTACAGCATCAATGGCCAGAACACTTCCAGGTGAGACTGTGACATCCAGATAGGCGACACTCTTTTTGTGAACCTCCCTGGTTTATGTACTTGGGACCTGTTAAGTGTGGTTATGTGCTTTAAAAAACTTTTTTTGTGTTTTTTTTCCCCCTGCACTCATGTCTTCTCACAAAAATCCATGGGATTTCATCCCAGGAAGTGAATGGAGTTCCATTCACTCTTCTGTCATTGCCGGTGCTGCCTTTTCACCGGATAGGAGGTAAGTGTGGTAAAGGAGGTTCTTTTGCTGGCATAAAAACATCACAAACTATGCCGGCAAAAGAACACAAAAGGAGGGTGGTTTATTAAAGTCCTAAAAATAGAGCTTTTGTATGAAAAATATGCACTGTACCACTTTAATACAGTCCTTCCCCAAGGAAATATTAGTGGTGAGGGATAATATTCAGAGAAGGTTGTTGCCTTCAGCCCCTCCAGATGGAATTCTAGGAAACACAGAAATATGTGCAACTATTACATTTTCATGATGAAGCACCCTAAAATAAATTAGTCTTTTTAAAAACAACAACCTCACTTTAAAATTTGGAGGTTTATGATTATCCACATCACAGTGAGTAGGTACTTCCTCATCTTTGGAACATCACTATCCAACTGCAATGCCCTGTGTCTCGTACCACCAAGTGACTTTACTGGCAAGTCCGTATGCACAGGCTTCTCAGACAGACCTTGGCAGTTCCTATGGAGAAAGGTGGTCCTTCAACTTGGTCTTAAACTTGAGGACTTTCTATCTAAATCACATTTTGAATAGAGCCCAAATGCACTGGCAATCTGGGCAGCTAGTAGAGGTTTGGTGTCACATGTTCTGATTATCTGAGCTCCCTCAACAATGAGTTTGTAGCATTTTGTACCAGCTGATATTTCTGGCCAATGTTCCAACTGTAACTGTGGCTGAATACTGCATGGTTAGCAATGGCAAGTTTGTCATCCATTTTTCAACAGATAGTGCAGAGACCAGGAGAACCTCCCAAACTTTTGGAGAACCTCCAAAATCAAAATGATTTTGATAATTTAGCGAGAGTGCAACCCCCTTAAAGACCAGTTGTAACCTTCTTTCCAGCTTGGGACTTGTCTAAATGGGTAATTTACCCTGGCTTTCCCCAGTTTTGGAGCCCTGCAGTCCAAACAATGCAGGGCTCTTGACCTTATTCGCCTTTGGGCAGTCCTGACAACACCTAAGGTGAAGCCAGGGTGAACCCATATACAACATTTTAAATTAACACTTGGGAAAACCCATGTTATATGGGAAAACCCAGATGGGTCTGGTGCAAGAACACAGGGTCTGTACCTGGATGCCAGCCTGTACAGTTGGACACCAACACCACCACTGGAGTCGCTCTGCAGCTGGGACGAAAGCCCCCAGCATGTGATCAAGGGCCCCAGCATGTCACCAGCCTTGATCACATGCTGAGGGCCTCCTTCTGGGCTTCAAAGAGTGGGACACATGACAGCGGGGGAGGCGCCCACCAATACCAGCCAGTGTGTGTATGCAGACTCCTGCCTATTTCACCTTGGTAGTGAAGGGAAAAGGGCCAGCTCCAGAAGGCAACATATTTTGGCCGGTCTAGACGAGCCCTTAGCCAATTTCCCCTTCAGCAGCACTTCTATCATCTGGATAAAATTTCATCTTGTTCTTATGAATCTATCTCCAGAGACTTGTTCAAGAGCTCCACAGTCTCTTTGGGATTTGTAGGTAAAACAGAGGTGTAGAAGATAATCTGCCTTCACTGAGATGCCTCTAGACCAACTTAGATACAACAGAAACAGCATCTGATACAAAATGTAGGCCTGAGACCAACATCAAAACTTTTCTTCTGTATGATTTTTTAATGTTTTGCCTGATGAAGAAGCCTGGGGAGCTTCAAAAGCATGGTGTATTCTGTGCTTTTTAGTTGGCTTTTGTGGTTTGTGGATTTGGATTCTGTTATATCTTGTAGCTCAGTGATACAGCAACCCAGGGGCCCTTTTATAGTATACAGGTATAGCACTATGCATCTCATGGAATCTATGAGTTTGTAGTTTGGTGAGGCACTGAAGCATTCTGGCAGAGAATTTTGAATACCCCTCCCTAAATTGGAAATCCCAGTATTCCATAGGATTTTATCATGACAATTAAAGTGAAATCATAGTGCTATAATTCTGTAGGCCCCCTACAGTTGTCTATTCCAGCCCTAAAGCATTATTCCAGGACAGAAGGTTGACATGGACGTTCAGTCTGATGGGACATCAACATGACTGGATAACCAATCACTTTGTAGCAGAGGTTTAACATAAGAGAACTGTCTGCATCTGAATAAGAATGTATTTCGGTGGAAACTAACTGGGGAAAATCGTAACTAAGGAGTCACATAAGAGAGAGTCCATGGGAAAGGTCTGGCCTCCCTGCCTCCATATATCCAAATGTTGCCTGGCCTGTTACTGAGCAGTACAGAAATGACATTTCTTAGAATGTGTGGGGGAATAAGACAATAATGTCTAAAGGGATTTATTAAATGGGAGAAAATGTTTTCAGTGGGATTATTGGAGGCTCTGTGAAAAATCTAGCAGAGGTGCGAACCATGTCAAGAAGAGATGGCACAATGAATAGAGCCTTTAATTCAATTTGGTGAGCCGACACCTGACCAAACAAAGGTGGAGCCAGACAGAGGTTACCTTAACATGCTGAAACAGATGCTTTTAAAAATGTCAGAGTATAGTATTTCAGTGTATTGAACCACAGAATGAAAAGAAACATGAAAGTCCTAGACTAAGCCCTAAGCAAGCTGCAAATTCAGCATGGTTCTTGAAAGCCATTCTGCTGTGTCTATAGATCATTTTCTATATACAGGAATGATACACACCTCTCTACTGTCATTATTACTATTATTTTCAGCATATTTTACTCTTCCCCCTTGGCCTTAATTTTACTAGACAATGCTGACAAATGTAATTATTTGGGAGATGTCACAAATTTCTCCATAGTTTCCAAGGCATCCATAGTTTCCATTCATCAAATTGCTCTTGTGAATTGATTGATTGCACATCTGATGCACACACTCAAAATGTCCAGTGAAAACAACCTGAAAACCATAAGAAGTTGCTTGAAGAACTTGATGTTCAAGATAGATCTCCAAGTAAATTGTTGTTGTTGTTGTTGTTGTTGTTGTTGTTATTTCTTACCTGTCACTTCCCAAAGGCTCAAGAAGGCATACAATATGAATTAAAATACAATATATAACTAATGAACCCATTTAAACATAGGTTAAAAGACACAGGATTAAAACAACGATTACATTAAAATCATCCATAAACTTAAAACACCAGTTTAAAATTCATAATTTAAAATCAACTGGGTAGGCCTGTCAAAAGAGATATGTCTTTAATACAGTTTTAAATTCACACACCATGTTTAGCTGATTAATCTTTTCAGATCATTTTAGTAAATTGGACTTTTAGCATAGTAAATACTAAAACATTATTTGAAAAATAGAGCAACCAATGTTAAATATTATAGATAGATGGATGGATGGACTGATAGATTATTTGTAGGTGACTGTATATGATATATTTTTATAATTGTATTGTTAATTTTAAAAGGATTGGGTGGTAGGGATTGATTTGCTTCTTATGGTTGAATTCTAAAAATTATAAATAAAAGTTTCAAAAATGTGAAGCTGCTTTATACCAGGTTGGAGCACTGGTCCATCTAATCTAGTCTTTTCAAAGCCTAAGGGCTTATTGCACAAGGGAAGGGAAGTGGAAGTAAAACCCAAGAGTAGCACGTCCTGCCTTGCCTTATTGCATGACATCTATGTTCTTCAGCTGTTCTCCCATTCCAGTCCCGTGAGAGACAGTTGTAAAGGCGAGTCTTTTTGCTAATGGATTTTCCCAGTTAGCAAAAAGACTCGCATTTACCACACTCTTCCGTGGGATTGGAACAGGAGAACAGCAGATGCACACAGATGTCATGTGATAAGTCAAAATGGAACATGCTATCCTTTAAAGCTGTTTCCCTTTCCTCATGGGATAAGGCTCCAAGTCTCTAGATGTTATTCTGCTACACCAATACAAGCCAGTGTTCAGGAATAATGGGAGCTGTTGTCCAACAATAAGAGAGACAATGTGGTGTAGTGGTTTGAGCATTAGATTACAACCCTGGAGATCAGGGTTCAAATCCCTGCCTGGCCATGGAAACCCACTGGCTGACCTTGGGCAAGTCACATTCTCTCAGCATCATAGGAAGGCAAAGGCAAACCCCCTCTGAACAAATCTAGCCAAGAAAACCCCATGGTAGGGTCACCTTAGCATAGCCATAAGTTGGAAATGACTGAAGGTACACAACAACAAGTCCAACAACATGTTAAGCTTGAAGGCTGAAAACCACTGTTTAACCCAGTGATTCTCAAACTTTGGTCCTCCAGGTGTTTTGTACTTCAACTTCCAGAAGCTCTAGCTGATTTGGCCAACAGCCAGGAATTCTTGGAGCTGAAGTCTAAAACGTCTGGAGAACCAAAGTTTGGGAACCACTGGTTTAACCTAACATTGTTGGCTTTGATTTGCAGGGGCTTCCCATAGTTTCAGGGAGAAGTTTTTCTGTCTACCTGAGATGCTTCAATGTTTCATCTAATGAAAGGAACAGGAGTTCACAAAAGGTTATGCCAGAAATTAGGAAGAACATCCTGATAGTAAGAGCTGTTCACCAGTGGAATACATTGCTTTGTAGTGTGGTGGAGTCTCCTTCTGTGGAGGTTTTTAAACAGAGGTTGGATGGCCATCTGTTGGGAATGCTTTGACTGTGTTTTCCTACAAGGCAGGGAGTTGGACCAGATGGCCCTCACGGTCTCTTCCAATTCTATGAAACCATTTTTTTAAAATAGCCAGTTTACTCTATTTCTGCTGGGAGGAAAGAGATTGGGCCCCATATGCCCACGAGCGCCTGTCTCTACAGGCTGACCCATTGCTCTAGCTGGCTATGGACAGCAAGCTGCAGCATGTGACCAAGGCTGGTTACATGCAGCGGGCCTTTTCACTTGGTATTTTCAGTCTCACAAAGCTTGGACCCAGCAGAGCAGGGAAAATGGCAGCAGCTGCAGTGATGGGCTGGCATTCTGTTTGGACTCTGACTCATTTCATCCAGATAATGGGGAAAGGATGGGCCTGATCCATGGCCAAGATATGCCGTCAGGGATCCAGCATTTCCTGGTTCATGTAGATAAAGCCTTAGTTGAGAGCTTACACAAGGAGGAGATGGGAAAGTGGGAGGGTATAGTAACAGAGAAAGATAAAATTATTTTTCAGTAGCACAGAATTATTCAAATTTTAGTAGAATTGCTCACACAAGTAGGGAGTGTAGAATTACTATTCTCAGCAGTAGGACAGCAAGCAAACTATCCTGTTATTCCCCCTCATTCTCATCACATCTGACCAGTTGTGGAAAACTAGTAGCTGTAACAGAAGATTCAGTGTTGTTACACTACAACTTGGTGGTGGAAAGGCAGGACTACAAAGCTTCAAAAAAAAAAATCTACCCTGTGAAGTAGATACTCCCTCCCCATACTCTATGTTTGCAGAAGGGGATGATGAGTGATTGCTTGAAGGGTACAGGAGGAAGAGTTGGCATCATGCTCATTCTAAGAATGCTCTGTTGACCTGTACGTGACAGGCAGTTTGGAGGGATGATGCAATATTGGTGTCAGACTCTGCCCAAGCGCTCTCTACAGGGTGTCTCTCAAAGCTGTCTTCATTGTGCTGTCTGAGCAAACAATGTTGTGATATGCCTATCTTTCACACTTCCATGGAGGGTAAAACATAACCCCCTTTTTGTATGATAAATATTTACAAGCAGAACAAAGAGTCCTGTCCCTCCTACCATAAGCAAAATGTATCTCAGACAAGACATCTCACATGTTGGTGCCTTAAGCATTTCAATATGTCAGCACTGGCTTTTCAGAAGATGTCTTTTCATTATGGCAAAGTGAAGTGAACCAAGAAGACAACAAGTTTATAATTATTAACAGGCTAATCATCCTGTTTCTTGTTAGGTCAGAAAGAGAAATGATGACAGCCTGTGTATATGAGTCATCCCTCTTGCAATTCTTCAGCATTCAAAAGGATCAAAGTACGTGTGTGAGTGTGTGTGTGCATCCAAGTATATTTATGTATCTTCTTCCCTCCTACAAATGTTCATCTCTACAGCTATTTTTCATCCCACCCACTTTCCACCCCCAATGTTGTTTCAAACTCTGTTTCTCTTCCTTGAGGCAGTTCTAAAATGAACTGTAGCTGAGTTGCTACCAGCATCAATATTGACTGAGAATCCAGAAAGAAAATGGAGTCCCTGAGAATTCCAAATGGAGTATCTGGTGCTGAATATTCAGCAGGAAGCCAATGCCAGAACCTGCGGCAATGTATCCTAGTGCATGGGCTGTGGCAATAAATAAATTTCAACACTCGTCTAGACTCTAGCAACATCTGACAAGACTCATATAAAGTATAATATATTCCTTTATGCCCCTGTCTTATTTATTTCAGTTCAGCAAAATACATTTATGGTACTTGGCAAGTTAGTAATCATAATCTCTTTCTCCTGCCCCTCCCTCCCTTTCGTTCACTCTTTCTCTAATAATCTACACAGTTAAACATTCCCATTGATGTTATCAAGCCAGCAAGCTCAATAACTGCTAACACAGTAACAGGTATTGTGCTTGGGCAGAGCACACCCTGCCATGACCTTCCAGGCACAGACACGTTTATTAGAGGCATTGCTGTGACCCGTATCACAAACATTCAAAGAGGAAAGAAACAGCTCCTTTTACTCCCTCAGAGTTAAACAATAAGGCAACAAGCTGCAGATTGCAAACTATTACAGAGACAAGTAAACAACAGTAATAATGTATGGCTTTGGTCAGTTAGCCACACCAGCCTTGGGTTTGAACTTGATTGCTGTGGAAAATTCCATTCTTAGATTAGATAGGCAGCCTTTTGCAGCTATTTTTTTTCTTCCTGCAGTTCACTAGCACCAGTTCAGTGGAAACAGCAATAATCACATACACATTTTGACATACATTACAAACTTTTGTCCAAACTTTTTTGTGGTGGAACTGTGTATTGGCTTTGTGGTTGTTGTTCCCCCTCCCTGTTGAAAGCTCTCTTTAGTCCTCATCCTCTCCCCCCTCCCCGAAATAGGAGGTGTGAATTTTTCATGTAGCTCCCCAATGAATTTGAACATGTTACTTTTTCAATAGAGCTTCCAGAGTCCCCTAACTTGGTGGTCATGCTGGTTTGCATGGGAATTCTGGGAATTATAATCCCAAAAAGCACTTTTTCAGGCTCTAGTCCTCATAATGGCTAGTGCTCTGTGATGGGTGGTGGACAACTGGAATCAAACTACAATGTACAGAGTTAAGATGATAATTCAGATGTGCCAGGACCAATTAGTATGTGGGTACCAATTTTACAGTGAAGGAGATAATTCCCAGAAAAACATAATATTTACAAACACTGATCAAGAAACTCATCATTCACTGATGGGGAAAGTGTGGTCTGCAGGCCACTTATGACCCCTCAGAGACTATTTTTTTCAGCCCCCTAAACCCCCCCAACATTTCCGATCACCAACTTTTTAAAAAAAAATGACCAGAAAAGCCAAACAACTAGGCAACCCACCAAAAAAATGTGGTGGTTTGGGCCCTCCTTTCCCCCACTACTCTGAAAAATGAGTAGAGATTGACCATTTTCAGACTAAATCCTAAAATCAGAAATGAAATGACATTATTTCTAGTGATGCCAGGTGCAACTGTGCATCCCATGGAGGTGACAAATGATCCATGCCCTTCACAGTTGCTCGCCCCTATCATCAATATGGAGCTTGTTTCAATATTGCACCATTCCTTCTTCCATTCTTCTATTGCAAAAAAAAAATCTGGGAAGAAGACTGTGATATGGACTTCACCACCCATAACAGGACAGAAAATGGTTGGGTCCCTCAAATCTATGGTGTGGGACAGAGCAGCAAACTTTCAAATGAAAGCTACAGAAGGTACCAACCATATCAGCATGTAGATAAAGGGGAAAAAAATCAAGTTGCAATCCTAAAACTCCCTACTAATTTGAACCTAAAGATCCTTTATTCTTGATCTTAAAGTGTTCAAGCAATAATTAACATGATTAGGATTGTGCTGTTAGAAATGATTTGGGTAATTGAGACACACACATTTGCACATACATGGATATACATTAGTTGATTAAAAAACAAACAAACCCTTATTTAACATCTTATGTCAAACTGCCAAACTGATTCCTAAAATAGCAATCTGTGTTGAATTTCAACAATCAATTGTTAAAAAAAAAATGTCCACCTTTTAAGCATATGGAAGGAAGGAAGCCGTAAATAAGATCAGCAAGCCAGTTACACGAGGTATAATAGTTTGGCACTCTAAAGCTATATTGAAATATTAAACTAAAATACACATTTTTCTAATCTCTACACCTTAAAATTACAATTTGAAGTAATAAATTATTATGGTCACACAACTTTTCATTTCCAAAATGCAAACATTTTCTAGAGCAGGAGTTTCTGCATCCATAAACCTGTGGCAAAAATTTCACCAGCCTTCTCCAATCATAGCACTTACAGGCTAGGAATATATGAAATCATTAAAGTTATATAATCAGTTGTCACCTCCTCAAATCTTTCAATTCTTTTCTTAGTAGCATATCATGAAAGAGCTGTGGTAAGGTGTACTATCTGATTTAGTGTTTTGTTTTTGTTTTGAATAACTATTTAATCTTCTATTTGCCTTCCTTGCTAATTTGTCTCCTTAATGAGTGTGTTTTAAGTAGGGAAACTTATTCTCCCTCCATTCTAATTGCCCCTAGTTGTAATAGTAGCAGAAAAGGCAGAATATTCTCTGGGATCACTTTGAGGTAGCAACTCAATCTCTGATTACTATCTGCATTCACTCTAAGCCTCAAATAAGCAGGGGTTTAAAAGAACCTTGCAGTACCAACAGTCTGCTGCATTACCTTAAGAGGCAGTACCAAGTTACCTTGTTCAACACAAAGGCAGATGAAAAGTCTAAGCAGCCTTAGCAGCTGTAAGACAGAAACAAAGCATGGTGGCAGTGGCATCAACTCTCAGCCTTCCCACTCCAAGAGACAACTTTAGAAGGTGGATTTCAGGAGTATGTAACCGTAAGAGAGAAATTTGCAACACCAGCTCAGATCACCAAATGCATTAAAGAATAGCAGAGACATTACAAGGTGGAGTCATCATTTGGACTGCTGGTATTAAATAAATCATGTTCTTTTCAACACCACTCTTTTCCTATTGCTGTATCGTTTAGGACTTTATCAGACATGTGGGAATGCAGCACAAAACCACATCCCCAACCATGTCAGAAGAATGCTACAGGAACAGAAAGGGCAACATTATCAGAAGCCAGTCTCTTCAGCCATTCTGTGGGTGTCGTGTGGGCATGAATAAAGCACCCCTTTTTTATTGATGGGTTCAGCTGTCAATAAAAAGGGATGCATTATTCACTCTGGTGCTACATCCTTAGAACAGCTGAAGAACTTCATCATCTGGTAATGTGGCCTGTTTTTGTTCTTGTAGTGTTCTTCTGGTGTGTTTTTTTGCTGCATCTGATAAATCCTTAATCACACTAGTTGGTTTGCTGGTAAAGAAAAAAGCATCCTCACTTCAACTTATTTCACTATTACTTCATTAGCATTAATCTTAGTTAGACTTTAATAGACCACTTGGCTTGCTGATTTCTATGGGAACATTGCTATGACAAAAGTAACACAAAACGAATGGCCAAAATGTGCAGCTTTTACAAATTTTCTGTAAAACAAAACAGCAAACTATCTAGCACAAAAACCACTAGAGTTACCTATGTGAAACTGGGCTGATTTAATTCTCTCTTTAGGATATGCCATTTCACCAAATTTTATGCAGATATGTGATTTTATTTTTAAAAGGCCTGTTAGTCCCAATAAAGTAGACTCAGTGAATCAATGGGATTTAACTCTGTGTTGATTCATCATCCAACAATAAGTCTACTTCTAGCTGAGATTGACTAATAGGATTCAGGTCATTGTTGTATGGGTTTTCCAAAAGGACAGCTGATATAGATTGCTGAATCTTAATTCACATTTGGGGCCTGGATCAATCTGAATTGGGTCCTGATTGAAATATCTGAATTGGGTTTTGAACTAGAAAAAAAAAAAGCTTATCTTTCTTTAAAGCAGTCTTTGGACTTCAGCTCCCAGAAGTCTCAGCCAGCATGGCCAATGGTCAGGAATTGTGAGAGCTGTAGTTCAACAACATCCAGGGACCTAAAGCTAAGCCTGAGTGCCATTGAATTAAAAGACCTAGAGGTTGTCTAAATGGTGAAAATACTACCTGTCTTAATGGGATCCTACATCATTTCATCATATTCAGAAGAAGGGAGGAGAAAAACATCAAAAACTCTGAAGGAAAAGCCTTCAAAGCTTTCCCCTGAGTTTTTAAGAAACAGCCAGGGGAACGCTCATTCCTGCTCATTGGGACAAGCATTTCGCTTTGAATTGCTTTCCAGTAAGAGTGGAAGCACAAAGCTAATTGGCCGGATAAACATGGGGGCAGGGCTTGCTAACAAGGCAAGTGGCCACAGCAGCATGCTGGATTTTGCCTTAGCAAGTGAGCACCAAGCTGATAAAAACTTTTTTTTCTTTTTAGTAAAGGCAAAATATCGCTCTATCACACATAGGAATTTAAAAAAAAAAATTGGCAGCAGAAAATTCAGGTAAGTGAAAACACAAGTAATTCATCTTGATTTGCAGGCATGTGATGCTTATATCTGCTAAAAAAAAACAGAAAAATACAAACAAAAAATAAGGGAACTCTTAGATGCTGAAACATACAGAAAACTCAAGCAAGATCCAACCAACAAAATCACCAGAAAAACAAATACCTTGATCAAGAACTCATCAATTCAGTCAATCATACACCAGAATCTATGCAGATCAGAGGCTCTCCCACCAAGACTGTATGGACTTCCCAAGATCCACAAGGATCCCATTCCACTCCAACCCATAGTGAGCGCCATTAGATCCCCCACATATGACTAGGCCAAGTTCCTGGCCACACAATTACAAACTCACATAGGCCAACCCCCCCCCCACTACATCAATCTCACTTCAAAAAAAATCAACAACATCAAACTGAAACCTGGAGACAGACTGATCAGATTTGATGCTGTCTCCTTCTTCACCAAAGTCCCTACAATGGACACCATGGCACTCATCCAACAAATATTTCCTGAGGACATCACAGCCTTGTTCAAACATTGCCTCACCACAAGCTACTTCTAGTGGGATAACGAATTCTACAAACAGATAGATGGGGTAGCCATGGACAGCCCCCTGAGCCCCACAATAGCAAACTTTTACATGGGACATTTTGAAAAGCAAGCCCTGGAAACAGCACCAAAAAAGCCCCCAACATGATTCCGATATGTGGATGACACTTCACCATTTGGAGCCACGGAGAAGATTTGGTCTCATTCCTGAACCACCTGAACAGCATCCACCCGAATATCCAATTCACAATGGAAAAAGAGAAGGAAGGAACACTGCCATGCTTGGATGTCCTAGTCATCTGCAAACCAAACCAACGGTTAGGCCACAAGGTATACAGAAAACCCACACAGAGAGAGAGATACCTACACAAGAACTCCAATCATCACCCAGGACAAAAAAGAAGCACAATAAAAACATTGGTAGACCGTGGAAAAAGGATCTGCGAACCCCACTACATGGAGGACAAACTCAGGCACCTAAACTGGACCCTACAGGCTAATGGTTACTGCAGATCAGACATCACAAGAACAGACAGACCCAGAAAAACCCACAGGAATGAAGAAGAAAAACAGCCACCCAAAGGGAACGTATTTTGACCATACATCAAAGGAGTCACAGACAGAATAGGGAAACTGATGAGGAAACACAACCTCCAAACAATCTACAGACCAACCAAGAAAATCCAAGAAATGCTATGCTCAGCGAAGGACAAAAGAGACCCTCTGACAGCTGCAATTTTACATAGAGACCACCAAACGCAGTGTGCAAACACGAATCAAGGAACATGACAGACACTGAAGACTGGGCCAGCCAGAAAAATCAGCAGTAGCAGAACATGTTATAAACCAACCTGTACAAAAAAATGTTATTTAATAACACAGAAATTCTGGACAAGGCCAACAACTATCATGTCAGAATGCACAGAGAAGCTATTGAAATCCACAAACACCTGGACAACTTCAACAGGAAAAAAGAACCCCTAAAAGTAAATAAAATCAGGCTTCCAGTCCTGAAAAATGATAAAATCAAAACTCAACACTTGCAAATGAATTCCTCCCAAGGAGAGGGGGATTTCCAGCAGTTAATGGGCCATCAACCAACCATTAGCCAAACAGACACAAGCTTGCATTTCTACACCCAGAAACTAACCATTCAAATACACAAATTTACATATTGTGAACAGGGGTTCACAATATAGAAATCCCACACACACTCCTACTCATCAATTCTCTTAAGATGCCAGCCGCAGATACAGGCGAAATGTCAAAGCAAACTCTTCCAGAACATGGCCTCACAGCCCAGAAAAATCCAAGGAAAATCTATAAAATTAAAACAAATCACAGCTGCTGTGATTTGCCATTACTGTGGAGCAATCCATTTGTGTTTTGTTTTTGTTTTTTTGTTTTTGCTTCATATAGACGAGGCCCACACTGGAACAAATGTCACTGGATGATCATTCTTCCTCAATGTGGTTTCACAACTGATTGAGCTGCTGAGCAATGGCCTGCTGTGCCTGCCTTGTAGCCTGGCCTGTTGCAGAATGTTGCAGGCATTTTCCATTGCCCCCAGCCAAGAAAGGTTAAAGTGTAAAGAACTTGGATGATTGGGCTTCCACCCAATTTTTTGTAAGAAACATAGTTCTATTTAAGGCACTAATATTAGCACTGCAATACAAGCTTTAGGATCTGGGAAGGGTTAGCTGATTTTCCTGCAAGCTGATGTTATTAATGGAAAGAGAAGTGTATATTATCTGAGAGGCGAAATGTGGAAATGGATTCCAGACTGTCCAATGGCATTAGACAACCCATACCCCCATTAAAATTTCTCCTCACCCTGGTCATCCTAAGAAAATGATGTAATGTTAGAAAATAAATACTATAGGGATTAAGAAAAAAAAGTTACTTCCCTGTCAGCCAACTCCCACTGGTATTTTGAAAGAGCTGCTGCTCAGATTTTAATCAGGGTGGGGGGTGGGGGCAGGGGGAGAGGAAGAAGAATTGAAAATATCTGAAATAAGATCTTTTGAAAAAGAGATCAAGGCCCTTCTGAGCATAGTTTGGTGGAAAGACAGGACACAAAATTGACATATAAATAATATAAATAGAGAGGGGGAAGAGAGACTCAAAATGCTACATTGTGCATTCATATTGAACTTATTTATTTATTTGATTTATATCCTGCTTTTCTCCCAATATGAGACTCAAACTGGCTTACAATATATGTTAAAACAAAATAGCTAAAATAATATATGGAAGAAAGAAAGAAAGAAAGAAAGAAAGAAAGAAGGAAAGATAGATCTAGCTATGGGATGCAGCAGGCAGAAATTTAGTTACAGAATAATAAAGCTGGAAATGTCATCACTGCAACAATTGAAGTAATGTTTCTGTTGGTTATACCGTATATAGTATAATTCACCACAGTTCAAAAGGGGTATTGACAAGCTGGAACGTGTCCAGAGGAGGGCAACCAAAATGGTAAGAGATCTGGAAACCATGCCCTATGAGGAGTGGCTTAGGGAGCTGGGTATGTTTAACCTGTTTAAATAATTTAAAGGATATCATATTGAGGATGGAGCAAGCTTGTTTTCTGCAGCTCCAGAGACTAGGACATGGAGCAATAGACTCAAACTACAGAAAAGAGATTCCACCTAAACCTTAGGAAGAACTTCCTGGCAGTAAGGTGTTCAGCAGTGGACCGTGCTGCCTCGGAGTGTGGTGGAGTCTCTTCTTTGGAGGATTTTAAACAGAGGCTGGATGACCATCTGTCAGTAATGCTTTGATTGTGTATTCATGCAGTGCAGAGGGTTGAACTAGATGGCCCTTGTGGTCTCCTTCAACTCTACAATTCTATGATTCTATAGCAAGGGACCCCCACTCCCCCCCCTTTTTTTTACATCAAGTGTTTCATTCTCGGGGGGAATGTCTAAAAGCTCACATACCAGGAGTGATGGTGCTGGGGTTTGCCAGTTTGCAGTGGGCTAGGAAGAAGACAAAACTGGAGAGGCGAGGACTGACAGTGGTCCATCCATTTGTCTTCTTTCTTGATTTGTTTCTCCTTCTCTCTTGTTTGATCCCTTTCCTCTCTTTGAAACTTTCTCTCTCACTATCTTCTTTCCCCTTTAAGTCTCCCTTTTTCTTTCTCTCCTTCTGTATTTCTCCCTCCAATCTTTCTAATTCATGGGTTTTTTTAACCCCTAAGTGAAAATGCTCTTGGGAAGATGGGGGGCAGGAGGGGAGAGAAAAGCAGCATTTGTCCAATGGGAAGTTTTATCTGTAAGCCTAATTATGCAAGGATGACGGGCAGTGCATAGGAAGGGAGGATTAACCATCTCCCAGCTGCCACATTTCTCTAGTCTCCCTCCTTATTTGTCTGTTAGGTCTAGGAAAACTGGTCTTTTTTCTGTAAGCCTAACTTCTGCATGGGAGCAGGAATGAAGAGAATAGGCAACAGGCTGTACCCAGCCTACAAACTCAGGGGTTGTTGTCTGGACGATGAAAATACTCCTCATAGAATTCGACCACAATACCTTTTGTCCCAACATGCTGTGAACAAGATTCGCAGTATTCAGAAGGACGGAAGCCAAAAACTCCATTTACAATGATGGGGAGAACCTTTGCGGATTTCCCTGAGGTTTTTTGAATAATGTGCAGGCTTATGCATTGTCGCATGGCTGGACATCCAATTTGGAATGCTACGCATTCTCATGAGGGTAGAAGTGAAGAGTGGATTGGTCACTTTTGCTTGCCAGCAAGGAAGTGGACGGAAGGGCCATTTTTGAGTGTTATGTTATTGAGTATGCACTTTTTTTCTGTGCTGAGGCAACCAAAGAGCTTTTTATAAGCAGAAGGTTGCACTTGTACACCTTTGATTTACAGGGGAGAAAAAAAAATACTGTGGAGCAGTGACAACACATATTGAGAATAATAATGTGCTGTACTCTTGGGACCATCTTGATATGCAGGCATGGCTGGATGTGCACTTCAAACACAGATAGTTTCACATCCAATAGATTTTGCCAAAAGACTGTGAAGACAAATGAATGCTGCTGCAAATTTGTGTACGAAAATCTGTATTATATATTCTCATCTAGACAACCCCACACAGTTCTCCCTTAGAGATGTAAGCCCCTGAATACTTCATCCTCACATGTGGGGAAAAAATAATTAATGTAGAATTCTCAACACTGAGGAAGAAAACAAATACTTCCTCACAGAATTCTCCTTATATTTGAAAGTCTTGGAGTGGTAGGATTCTATGCAGAAATATACACAGAAGAGGAAGAGCCTGGAGAGTAGGACACTCACAGCTAGGGTTACCAGACAGAAAACTGGAGAGGGCTCCTGTACCTTTAATGGTTGTGTAGAACAGGAAATTTCAGCAGGTATTGCTGCTCTCAGAACCAGCTAATTTCAGAAACAGCTGAAATTCCCTTCTTCTACACAGTCATT
Organism: Gambelia wislizenii; assembly: GCA_030847615.1. Lineage (NCBI taxonomy): Eukaryota > Metazoa > Chordata > Lepidosauria > Squamata > Crotaphytidae > Gambelia > Gambelia wislizenii. Next base: position 37,609,670 of record JAUMIR010000001.1, read on the forward strand.
AAAGGTACAGGAGCTGTCCACAGTTTTCACTCTGGTAACCTAACCCTCCAGCATTTGGTATGCAGCAAAATTCCCTCATATCACACCTAAATAAATTAAAGGTACCATATCCCTTCTAATCTTGGAAGCTAAGCAAGGTTGGTCCTCATTAGTACTTGGATGTGAGACCTCCAACAAGGAGCAGGTGCTGTAGGCTATATTTCAGAGGTAGGAATTGGTAAAACCACCTCTGAAGAGTCCTTGCCTAAGAAAACCTAAGAAATGCATGGGGTCAGCATACATGGACAGGCAGCTTGAATGCATACACACACACACATGATATGCTGGGGATGGGGGTCTGTCTGTTGTAAGAGTGGCTGTTGTATGCTTTTCTCCTATACAGACTCTTCTGGTTCTTATCTCGTGCTGGCTGCTGGTCTGCCAACATAAGATTTTCCTGGATTTAGGGGTTTCTTTTGAGATTCTTAATGTCATGGGAGCCTGGAGATTTTATGAGAGGCCCTTGAGTGCTGAGACTTCAGGCAGCCTTATATAGGGCTGCCTCATGTGTTCCTGGCCAGTATTGCACTGGCTGGCAATGACAGGCCACCTATTAGGCTCTATTTGAAAGCAGCCCAAAAGAGACAGGTACAGCGGGCCCTTAGTATCTGCTGGGGGTTCATTCCAGGACACCCCCACCCCCAAGGATACCAAAATCTGCAAGTGCTCAAGTTCCATTATATACAATGGTGCAGTAAAATGATGTTCCTTATATAAAATGGTGAACAGCAAGATTTGCTTTTTGGATTTTTAAAATTTTGGAATATTTTAAGCTGTGGATTGTCAATTCCACCAGTGCAAAATCCATGATATGGAGGGCTGACTGTACTCAGTTGAGAACAGGCCCTAAAGGCACCAGATCCTGTCTAATCTTGAAAGCTTGGTTTGGAGACCACCAATGAATACCAGGTGCTGTAGGCTAGATTTCAGAGGAAGGAATGGCAAAACAAACTCTGAGTATTTCTTGTCTAAGAAAACCCTATTAAATTCATGGGGTCACCATGTCAATAGGTGACTAGAAGGCACTTACACACACACACACACACACACACACACATTTGTGAGACACTTGAATACTGGCAAAGACCCACAGAAGTCTCTCCAGTCTATTCTTCCCCAAAGGGTGTCCTGCCAGTTGGGAAACAGGTTTTCAACTGTGGGAGGAATAATTCCAATAATTTCCATCCCTAGTTCCCAACCCCTTACATACAGAATAAAAAGAAAACATATCCCTGTCTTAAGGAGCTTACATTCAAGATGGTGGGGGCAGAATGAGTCAGAAGAGAAAAGAAGATGGAAGTGAAGAAAATAATAAATGAAAATGATAAGAAATTGGATTAGCTTCAGTAGGGCAGCAGTGGAGGATAGGGTTGCCAGTGTGTCCCTTAAAAGTTGTGCAGAAGAGGGACATTCAGCAGGTGTTGCTTGTTACCTGGTTGCATGACAATCAACACCTGCTGAAACTTCCTCTTCTACACAACCATTAAAGGGTCAGGAGCCATCTCCAATTTTTTATCTGGCAACCCTAGGGGAACATTTGGCCCTCACAATGTTCTTTCCTATAATTCCCACAATCCCGTGCTATTGGGAATTGGGCTAATGAAAGTTGTAGGCCAAACCATCCACAGACCAAAATGTTCTCCACCCCTGCAGTAAGAATGTTATGTAAAATTTTCACAAACACAGACTGGAGGCAAGAAACCTTTTCATAGTTCCCATCCTCTCGAAAGAATAGGGCACCACTATTTTTCCAGTGGACACTCTATCCATTCTTCCTGTCTCCAGCACAGAATCATCCAGATATGTTACCTCACACCAAAGAGGAATCTCTAACCAAAACCTTCTTTGTGTCTTTACTACTGTAACTTAAAACAATGTGTTCTATGTGTGCGTGTGTGTGCTTATGGGCAGACCTGTTAGTTCTTTCTACAAATCAAATCCAAAATGGCACCCTACCCCCCCAAAAAAAAAAGACTTAAAATTCCATTTAAAAACAACATTGTTTCTTCATGCTAGTGACCCAATGGCTGGAGAAAATATATCTTCAAAATAAGATGACCTGCCAGGACCAAGTGACCCAATGCTATTTATAAATGTTTTTACCCACTCATGCGCAAGCCAACATGCCATAGTGATTTACTATATTTCCCCACCATGTGATTTGTGAATCATTTCGGTCATGTTGCAGACATGGAATGAAAATAACATTACTGCAACCTGCAATTCTACTGCACTTATGGGAAAGGAAGATCCCCACATATTTTAAAGGCTTTCACTTATTTAAAGATGTACACCTGAGGTTAGTCCTTATCTTTAGAGCTGAAGATTTCTGCATAAACAGTAACAAAGATGCATTTTCCAGGACGATATTTAAAATATAAAAGAGCTTCCTTATATCTCAGATTAAAGATACACAAGATGATAATAAGGTTAAAATATATGTATTAACATACCAATGTGGAGGAAATGGGGGTTCTACACTCCATATTGCATTTTTGAAATGCAAGATTTTGTGTCTATCTTTATTGTTCCTGTTGTTTGGGGTTTTTTATTTTTTGCATATATGCTGATGTTGTTATTTATTGGTTTGTTTGCTATAAGCCCCAAACACATTGGGAATGTGGGATACAATTCTCATAATAAAGAAAAGGGAAATAAATAAAACCAGAAACCTATGCTTCTGTCTGTGGCAATCCATCTAAATTGTATTGATTTGTATAGCTGTGTTGTTTTGTTGTTTTAATTTCCACCAAGATGACTTCAACTTATGCTGACCATAGGAATGAGAAGCCTCCAAGGTCATCAACTACCTGCCTTGGTCTTGCAATCTCAGGGCTGTGGCTTCTTTGACTGACTCAATCCACCTGTAGTGCAGTATTCCTCTTTTCCTACTTTACTGAGTGTAATCATTTTTTTCCAGGGAGTCACATCATGTCATGATATGCCCAAATTACAACAGCTTCAGTTTAGTTGTCTTGTCATCAGTGAGAGTTCATGCCTGATTTGTTCTAGGGCCCATTATGTTTTCAGGTGTGCCTTTTTAAAGCCTGTGCATTTAGGTACACTCTTCAGCATGCCATGTATGAAATGAATGTTGTGCTTTGGACATATGAGATTACATGATTCACTAGAAAAGACATTAATGCTTGGCAAGGTAGAAGGCAGTTGGAAAAGGGGCTCACTCAAGGAAGCCACACCCCTGAGTCTGCAAGACCTGGGCAGGGTTGTTGATGACAGGGTGACTTGGAGGTCTCTCATTCATAGGATATGGTAATAAGTTGAAGTCAACTTGACAGCGGCGAACAGCAAGAATTCATGAAGGATGGAACTGTTTATGGCTACCACTCTTTGCTTCTGGTGTGAGAAGTACGGTATTATGCTTGAGGAACATGTACAGTTGCTGGGGAATATATTCAGGAGGATGTTATCATGTTTATGTCATGGAGGGAGGGGTGTTCTCTAGGCATCTTGCATACCACTGTAGGAACAAAATGTTGAACTTGATTAGCCTTTGACCTTTATGTTCTTGTCCTCTTTAGAGGCTCTGATACTGAGGAGATTATCAGACAACACAAAAAATCCAGTACAGGGATAACAGGAGATCGCTAAAGGGCTTGGATATCAGACAACGTCGTCCCTGTCCCCTTATGCCCCCATGCTGCTTCCATTTCCATCCATGTTCCTTTTTATAGACGGCTTAAACCATCAATAGATCAGTCGTTCCATGCCTGAAAAAGGAGCCCCATTATGCTGGCACGATGCCAGCCACAATGGGAGGTTTGTGCCGAACACTTCCGGGTGCGATCGGGACATCCAAGTAAGTGACAGTCTTTTTTGTACCCTCCCCGGGTTACTTGGTGTTTTTAAAGTGTGTGTATCTGTGCTTTTTTTTTTTTTTTTGCATTTATTTTTCTCTTTATTTTTAAATTTTCCATGCAATCGTTCTCTCACGTGAATGGCTAGGATTTTGTTTCCAGGAAGTGAATTCAGCTCCGTGAAGGCTGCATTCACTCCTGAGCTGCCAGAGGGGAGGGGAGGACTTTTAATCATGCAGCAAGGTAGGCGTCTGAAAAATTTTTATTTAATCGGTTATAGGAACGGGAGTGGGGCAGGAGGGGATGTAGCAAGATGGGGATGGGTTCTTTTGGTCCCCGTCTGATAATCTCCTGAGACAGGAAGGACAGGGAGCAAGCTTGTACTTCAGAGAGAAAGACTAGAATCAGCAAGTGGAAGACTACCTGTCAGGAATGCTGAAGTTGCATCTTGCACCAAGATCCTGCACCAAGGATGTGCTAGATGGCCTCCAAAGTCCCTTCCAGTTCTAACATTCTATGAACTTTATCAGACCATCCAAATACGGCATCATAGGGACACCTAACAATTGCAAAAGGGTGCGCATACCAGATGATGTCACCCTTTTGCAATCATGTCCAGTCTAAATCCCATTCCTTTTTATTGGTGGCTCAAGCCATCAATTGATCCCCCATGATGCTGAATCCGTGTGCCATTCTAGTCACGTGAATGCAGCATTAATGGACAAACACTTCCGGTCAAGATCGCGACAGCCAGATAGCGCACACTTTTTTCATGATCCCCCCCCCCCGTGTACTTTGGACTTTTAAAATGTGTGTTTGTTTTGTTTTTTTAAATTTCCTGCACGAGCGTGTTCTCATGAGATTAGATAAGATCTTAAACCAGGAAGTGAATGGAGCTCCGTTCACTCCCCATTAGTGCCTGGGAAGCCTCTGTCACATGAGCAAAGTAAGGTCTGGTGGGGGGAGTTCTTTTGCTGGCATAAAAATGCCACAATTTATGCTGGCAAAAAAACTTTTCAGGACAATGGTGTGATAAAGTCCTACAATTCTATTTTTTTTTTAAAAAATCAGCACAATGTGATTTGAAATGATTTCATCATTTGTCTATACATGAAGACTTTAATTATAATATATCAGAGGTTTGAAAAATTACTTCTTGGACTATAATTCCCAGAATCCTTCAGCCAACATGGACACTGGAGATTCTGAAACCTGTACTCCTAAAGGGAACTTCTCCAGGCTCTGATACATGCACACACAACTGGGAAATTAGTCATAGTTCCCTTGATAAATGAGGATCACACTTTTATGCTGCTGATTAATATTTATAAAAATGGCTATTTTACTTGCATTTCATATCCTGCCTGAGCCTTAAGAAATTAGGTGGGCTAGAAATCTGAACAAATGGATGACATGTCTCAACAAAATGAGAGCATTTGACCTCTCAGAAAACCCTTAATGAGTTGAACCAGAAATCTTTTGAGTGCTACTGGGTGGGGAAAAGATTCAAATAAGGAAAAATGAAGACTTCTCCCTTTGAAATGATTCCATCCTATTCATTGTTGTTCACTGTGTAGGTCTCCAGGGCTTTTTTCTGATACAAGAGATAACAACTTCCTGAACTAATTCATCTATTGTGAGCCCCCCATTTTTCTTTGTTCTTTAATGAAATGATTTCATTCCTGTTTCGTCATCAAACAGTTTCATTGTGTGCTGCTAAGGACAGGTTTTGTTTGATGATGTTCCTGAAAAGTCCCCACAGGGTTCTATTTTGGTTGCTCGCCTATTGACTGTTCTAAAATTACTCTCTTGGACTGAAGATTCACTTTCCATGGGGTCAGCTTTCTCTCCTGACATTGCTAGCCTAACAGACACCTTGTCTTTGAGGCAGAACTCTTCCTTGCTGCAGTCATGCATTTTTGAAAGACACACAATACACATATCCTTACCCACACCAGCACAAAACATTGAGCACCTGAATGGACAAAAAAGTGAACATATTTGGAAATGCCTTACATCAGGAGCCCTTCACACTATACAACTAAAGCACTATGAATCCACTTTAATTGCCAAGGCTACAGCCAATGGAATCCTGGGATTTGTAGTTTGGCAAGGCATTCAAGCTCTTGGCCTGAGAATTTTAAACACCTCTCTCTAAAGTGCAGATCTGAAGATTTCACTGGACCATGTCAGTTCAAATGGAATCTCAAGTGTTATAATCATGTAGTGGAAAAGGGCCTGAGGTCAGACTATTTGTACATCTAGCCCAGTCTTCTTTGTTGCAGAGCACAGAAAAAGTACTGTTTTGGATTACAACTCCAAGAGTCCCTCAGCCTGTCTGCTTGGCTGGGGGATTCTGGGAGGGATAAGTCCAAACAGTAAGTTTGCAAGCTCTCATCTATTCTGGCTGACAGCAGCAGTCTAGATTCTCTGACTGAAGCTCTGTTCTCAAATTCTTGTAACTGGGAATGTTAAGGGTAAAACTGGGACCTTCTGTGTGCAGAGGCTATAGGACTGAGCCTGCTCAAATTTTAAGATCCTCAGGCTTTTAATCAGCACACACACACACACCATAACCAGCACCAGCACCTTCACAGGCATGGCTGGTGAGGACATAGGAGAGATGCTTCTTGGTGGCTACTTCCAGGCTATAGAACTCTCTGCCACAGGAAACTAGGATGGGCCCCTCTCTGCCTTCCTTCTACCAGCAGGCAAATATGTTTTTACTTGAACAAATGTCTGCTAAGTGGCTATGTAGAAAGTTCTGTAATGGGTGCATGTGCTGCTTTCTATATTCTTCTGGCCATGGTGTTAAATGACTTTATATTGTTTTAAAGCAGCCTTTCTCACCCTGGAGAAATAATTTTCAGGTCTCAGAGACACCCTGCACAAAAAATCATAATATCTACAGTAAAAAAAAGTTGGGTTTTTTTGTTGTTTTGTTTTGCAGTCACAATCTCTTGTAGAACCCCTAATAACCTCTTGTAGAACCCCCTGAGAACCTTGGTTAACAAACCTTGGACATTTTCCGATGTGGCTTGCAGCACAAGAATCGAGCAGGTGAGCTTCGCCGCTGCAGTGCGGCAGGGGGTCCATTTCGGACGATGCTGTCCCTGCGGCGAAATCGTCCATATCTCTTCTGTTTAGGATTGGAGCTGGCTGTGCCATATTCCTCCAGATTTTATTCACGGAGGTTGTCTGTGAATAAAAAATGGTGCAGCCAGCTCCAATCCTAAATGGAAGAGACACGGACGATTTTGCCGCAGGGATGGCGTCATCCAAAATTGACCCCCCTGCCACGCTGCAGTGGCGAAGCTCTCCCGCTCGATTCTTGCACTGCAAGCCACATCTGAATATGTCTCTTGTAAAATATCGATGTTTTAACACAGTCACTTATTTAAGTGTTTTAAACTTTTTTTTACCCTTTAATTATTAATTTTTATTACTACTTTTTAATTCATGCACCTTGTTCTGATTTATGTATGAACCACCTTGGGTCCCATTCTGGAGAAAGGTGGGATATAAATTAAATGCCTAAGCAAGACATAAATAAACAGACTTGTCTTCTCAGCAGGAAGGATGAGTCCAGTGAAGAATCCCCAGATGGCACATGGGAGGGCTCTACCATTGCTTGGGAGAACCTTTTATATTACTGAAGTACAGTCCTTTCTAAAGATTCTTTATGAAACACATGAGTCCAACTGATTTGGTAGGCACAGTCCCAATTAATCCTCTGTCATTCCACTTTTTCAGTCACTTCAGTTTCTCTGTCTTCCTTCCACTTTCCACCTTCGTCCTCAGCTTACTTCAGTTGCTGCAAACTGAGTTCAAAGTGCAAAAGTAGTTTGCACACAGCAGGGGGAAGAGGAGCCAAGAAGGATGAATCTTGTTCTTCCCAGCAGAGTCACACTGCTGCAGCCTTTCCTAGCTTGTATGTTCTTTCTCATTAATAGCTTTTACCATCTTGACTTGACTCTGATGTTGCTTGGTCACATGTGTCCCAGTTTTCATCTGTGAAATGTTGGAGGGTATGCCAAATGTGTTTTACATTTGAAGTAAGAGGATTTGTGAGGTGCGTGCAGGGGGCTAGATAAATGTAGATTTGTGAAGCAGCCAGACAGGATGAGGTAAACAAATTCATATTCTGATTCGAATAAGGGAATTATAAATACTGGTTATATCAACATCAATGCCTTACCTACCTCTGGAAGGCAATTGCCCCAAGCCAAGTCAAAGAAAATAGAACCACATGTAGATGGACTGCGATGCACATATGGCTCAAGGATGAGCTAAAGACAGACACAGGGTTGGACTTCAGAGTTGAATCCTAAATCTTAGCTAGGGTTCAGAGGCCAAGAGACCATCCATGGACAGGGGGACTGCCATAGGCAGACAAGAGCAAAGGCAGTTCCAAAGAATGTTTGTTCACACACCAGCAGGACTGTGAGTCTTGGTACATCACACCTCTTGACAGAGATGAAAGGATGGAAAGAAAAAGGTTTCTTTTGCAGGGGGAAAAAAAAAACCAACCACTGTTTCCAGATAGCCTTGTGGGGTGTTGTGCAAGATTGGTGTGTGTGTATGTGTGTAAAAATATTTACTTTTCTAAAGGGCACGAAGATGTCCTCAACAACTCCAACTCCAAGAACAGTAACAAATTATTATTATTGTTGTTGTTGTTGTTGTTATCTTACAGATCAGAGAGTAACATCTAAAGCACAGATGGGCAAAGTGCAACCCCATGTGCCTCAGAGATGGGGATAAAGTGATCCCCACTGACCTCTCTGTCATCTTTAACACATACACAATCAAGCTTTTGGCCCCAGATGCCTAATCGCACTGTGTATTGGACGTGATCAGCCATTTTGCCTCATTTTAGGAGTGAAGCTTGTTTTAGTCATGAAGAAAGCTTTTTTTTTTTTTTAAACAACCAGATGTGACTGTCTGGAACTGGGAATGAATTTGGAGAGGGAATGAAGCAAACAGACAAACATTTCCCCAAGTGTCCACTGTGTGTGGGGGGGGGGGGTTTACAAAATGTCCAAATTTGTATTGCTATGGGTTTAGGGTCGGAGTGGCCCTTTGAGTTTCTGGAGATGATGCAGCCTTTGGATGTCTGGACATTGCCCACAGGCCTAACTACTTAACTGAACAAGTTTTTCTTATTTGCTAATAAAGCTATATAAATCCAGGATTGTCTTGGCCTCTGAAGAGGTGATAAAAGGCCTTGCCTGCCTCAGCATCTGGCAAAAACTGAAAGCATCTCCTTCAAAAGTGAAAGTGAGGAAGTGAAGTTTTGGGGGCTTCTTGTCTTTTAAAAAAGTCAGCTGATTGGTGGTCTCAGGGGCAACTAGAAGGCAAAATAATTATGAAGTTTGTTGCTGTTCATCACATCCTAGCAGTTCTAGTTGCTACATTTAAAAAAATCAAGTAGTCTGAGAAAGGAGAAAATGTGTCAGAGTTGAGCCACAGGGGCTCATCTCCACCAGCCACTCCGCACTGGCATATCCTGGCTGTGGAGGTGGCCTGTTCTGCCTCAGCTATCTGAAGAAAATGGGCCAGAGTCCACAAAGGAATGCCAGCCCATTGCTGCAGCAGCCACCACTGCCATTTCCCCTGCTCTGCTGGGTTCAGACAGACAGTCGCACCATGTGACCAGCCTTGGTCAAATGCTGCAAGCCTGCTGCCTGGACCCAGCAAAGCAAGGGGAACCGGAAGCAGCAGTGAGGGGAGGCCTGCCAAGACAGGCTCCCACAGACATCCTGTCCTGGAAGTACCAAATTAAACTGGGTATTTTCTTAAAATGTGGTAAAGACCCCTACCCCAGCTTTCCCCCATTTGAGCCCTGTATCTGCCCCAGGGGTGGTGAGGACTGCCCAGGGGCAGATTGGAGCAAAAGCCCTGCATCATATGGACTGCAGGGCTCTGGAACGGGAGAAAGCCGGGGTATTTGGTCCATGTAGATAAGCGCCAAGACAGGCCAGCTTATAAAAATTGTCATGATTAGCTCTTTAATCAACTGCAATGACACCATGTGAGTCTGTCACATTTCTTGGGAAGACAATGAACTGGGAGGGAGCCCTGGTGGTGCAGTTAAATGCCGGTACTGCAAGCCACAACATTGCAAGTTTGATCCCAAGGGCTCCAAGGGTGACTCAGCCTTCCATCCTTTCGTAGGTCGGTAAAAGGAGTACCCGGCTTTTGGGAGCAATTAGCTAACACACATTGGAAACCACTTGGTGAGTGCCTGGCACACTATAAAAGCAGGGTAGATGTGTAGGTGTTATTGCTTAACAATTTGTAAGCCGCTCTGAGAGCCTTCATGTTTGAAGAGCAGGGTGTAAATACCTTAAATAAATAAATAAATACTAAACTGCCAATGGACTGTTCAACAGTGGAATACATTCTCTTGGAGTGTGGTGGAGTCTCCTTCTTGGGAGGTTTTTAAAGAGAGCCTGGATGGCCATCTGTTGGGAGTGCTTTGATTGTATATTCCTGCATGGCAGGGGTTGGACAGATGGCCCTTGTGATCTCTTCCAGCTCTATGACTCTATGATTCTATGCCCAACCTGGCAAAAAGAAAGCCATCAGCTTCTGGAAGGAATGTTTCATTTGATATATACACAATTGTATAAAGTCTAATAACTGCTTTTTCCAAGTCTTATTTTACACACTACTACATGTTTAAAAGCAAGCTTAACTCCAGTAACTTATCCTCATTCAAAGCAGGCCTTCATTTTCACCTTTGAAGTCTAAGTTTAGCTTTGAAGTCTTCACTTCCTAGAAAAAGTAATGAAAAGAAACATTTATTAAAGGGACAAATAAATATTGTTCCCTAGTCTTTGCCTGTCTCTGAGAGCAGTGCAGTAGGAACAATCAGTTGGTAGTCATAGTAATATTATTGTTCTCATCATTATCATCATCTAGATAACTTCTATCAAAAGACTGTTTGGAAGGGCAACTAACTTCGCAGTTTGGCTAATAACATCAATCAAGATCAGCACAAAGCAACAACAACTTTCAAATACAGAGAAAGTCAGTCATTCTAAAAGAAAGCTTTCAAGGAAGCCAAAATGTTTTATAAGTTCTTGATGACTCACTGACTCTTTCAATAACAGAGGAATTGTAATAGCTCTGTTTTTGAGTCTTTGCCACCATGATAAGTGTCTTTTAATAAAGCCAGTGTGCTGTGATTTGTTTATGTCATGCAAAAGAAGAGCCATTGCATAAGAAAAGCTCAAATCTCCAGATGCAGAGAGCACACAGATCTAGTTCACAGGAGGAGACCTGCAAGTTTGGTCTTGGATTGAATGGCACATGAAGAGCCATGTTGGATCAAACCAAAGTCCTTTCTAGTCCAGAATTCTATTCCCACACTAACCATCCAGATGTCTATGGGAAGCCTCCAAGTAGGACTTAACCACAATAGCACTCTCCTCCTTGTGCAGACATGGACATTGTCTAGAGCAAGGGTGGGCCACTGTGGTGGGTCCTACAACCAGTTTCCAGGGGCCATATGCTCCATGAAAATGACAAAAGTACCACCCAAAATGAAACCCTGGAATTAGCTGGAAGTCCAGGTCTGATTTTGAAAAATGTGGAGATGGGTTATGTTAAACAGTGCAAAGTTGCCTTGCAACGTATTTAAAAGGTAAATTACTGCTTGTGTAGGTGTCCAGGCCTCTCCATTGATGCCCCCTTGTCGTGGGAGAGAGGCTTGCGTACCCTAATGATGTTTTGAGCTATGCTGGCAGTGGCATAATAGCCACTGGTAGGGTCTCCCATGCCAGACAGGTCAAAACCAAAGGGTCTGACAAAGAGCGTCAAAGGGCAGGATGGGCTCTCTAGCCTTGTGGCAACCATCCTAGGAGAAGGAAAACTCTAATCCCAAACCCGGGCAGATGGTGCTCATCCAACCCTGTAAGGTCAACCATCTAAGAGAAGGAAACTCTAATCAAACCTACGACCCGAGGACCTCGCTGCTACCATCCATGCTTGCAAGGCCAGCAGACGAACCTTTGGTTTAAAGGGTGAGGCCAGTTCTGTGCACACTGCGCTCCACCAGAAAAATCCACTGCACAGGCTCGAAGGACAAATCCAGTTCCAAAAAAGCCCTGTAGTGATAGGCGAGGGATGAAATGGCAGGTGTAAAGATGCACTGGAAGCCGCAGACCCAACCCTGCATGCAGGCGGTTCAGGACATTGGTCGCTCAAGGCTGACCCGGGAGATGACAGTCTTGTTCGGCAGCATCCTGAATGACCAAGCAGCCTTTTTAAAGGAGAGCACTGCTGGCTCCATATGGAGAGGGGCCTAGAAAAGGTGGCCTAACGAAAGCTCATCCCCAACTACCTGGTTGGCTAGCCGCGGCCAACGGGACTCTTCTGATGCGGTCAAACCAAGGCAAAGAAACAAAGGCACACACCGGCCTCCAAAGGTGTAAATAAACTGACACTTGCATGCTGGAACATCAGAACCATGCAAGACTCTGAAGATAGTGGATGGCCTGAGCATCGTTCTGCCCTAATAGCCCATGAACTATCACGGCTTAATATTGACATCGCTGCTCTTAGTGAAGTTCGCTTCCATGAGGAAGGCAGCCTTAAAGAACATGGTGCCGGCTACACACTTTACTGGTCTGGCAAACCCAAAACCGAAAAACATCTTTCAGGAGTAGGCTTTATGATTAAAAACTCCATTGCCTCCCAACTCGAAACCTTGCCAACAGGACACTCTGATCACATTATTTCCTTACGCCTCCCACATCTTGTTCTCTTTAGTATATATGCCCCAACTATGCAAGCCGACCCTGTAGAGAAAGACAAATTCTACACAGACCTACGCCAACTCATACAAAAAGTCCCTGTAGAAGATAAAATTATTATCCTTGGTGACTTCAATGCCAGAGTAGGAAAGAACTCCGAAGCCTGGAAAGGTGTCTTAGGCAAGCATGGTGTTGGAAATTGCAATGATAATGGACGCCTCCTGCTAGAGTTCTGTGCAGAACAACAGCTGACTATTACAAACACAATTTTTCAGCAGAAAGATAGCTTGAAGACAACCTGGATGCATCCCCGATCAAAACATTGGCACCTCATTGACTATGTTCTAACCCGTCAGAGAGACATTCGTGATGTCCGTCATACCCGAGTGATGCCCAGTGCAGAATGCCAAACAGATCATTGCCTCGTCAGATGTAAACTAAATCTTCATCTTAAGTTCAAACCTAAGAGGGGTGGCATCTTAAAGATGAGACTCCAAGTCACCAATCTTCAACAAGCTACCATGAGAGACAACTTCCAGGCAAATCTACAAACGAAACTTGAAGACCATCCTACAGATCCTTCTCCTACAGTGCTTTGGCAACATATCAAAAACAGTATCCTCCAGTCTGCAGAAGAATCCCTCGGGTTCTCCCACAAGAAAAATCAAGACTGGATTGATGAAAACAACCAAGAGATCCAGGAGCTGTTGGCAAAGAAGAGAACTGCTCACCAGGCATATCCAGCCAACCTGCCATGTAAGAAAAGCAGCTTTCCGCCTCACGTGTAGTAAATTACAACAAAAACTCCGAGACATGCAGAACAAGTGGTGGATCAATATAGCAGAAAAGACACAACGCTGTGCAGATCTGGGTGATCATAGAGGATTTTATGAAGCTCTTAAAGCAGTGTTTGGACCTACTTATCAGGTCCAAAGCTCCTTATACAGTACAGATGGTCAAACATTAATTACTGATAAAGCCTCCATCCTGAATCGTTGGGCTGAACATTTTCAAAGTCTCTTTAGCGCCAACCGAGTAGTCCAAGGCTCAGCTATCCAACATATGATACAAAAACCGATGAAAAATGAATTGGACATAGCTCCCACTTTGGAAGAGACCCTTAAGGCCATACAGCAGATGAAAAACGGCAAGGCAGCTGGGATTGATGGAATCCACCTGAAATTTGGAAACACGGAGGTCATGTACTCCATGAAAAATTCCACAAATTCCTTGTGAATTGCTGGGAAAAGGGGGAACTGCCATCAGACCTCCGAGATGCAGTCATCATCACCCTGTACAAGAAAAAAGGAGCACAATCTGACTGCTCAAACCATTGAGGTTTAACACTGCTCTCTATTGCTGGAAAAATCCTTGCAAGGATACTCCTGAACAGATTAGTTCCTGCCATTGCAGAAGAACTTCTTCCTGAAAGCCCATGTGGCTTCAGAGTCAATAGGAGTACCACAGATATGCTATTTGCGAAGAAAAGCCAGAGAGGTGTCCAGGAGAGAGAACCCACCCCATTTATTTAACTAGGGGGAAAAATGTGGTCTGGAAGGTTGAGGGGTTGAAGACTGTAAAATAGCTGGGAGATAGCACATACTGTTTCAGGGTTTACCTGTATCATAAAAAAATGTCATCCATTGCCCTTCCTCTGGAGAAAAAGAATTAGAAAGAAACTCCTATGTATTTATTTGTTTGTTTTAGGTATTATACCCTGCTCTTCAGCCACAATGGCTCTCAGAGTAGCTTACAAATTGTTAGCAATAGCACTTACACCTCTTTATAGTGTGAGGCACTCTCTAAGTGGTTTACAATGTGGTAGCTAATTGCCCCCACAAGCTGGGTACTCATTTTACCGACCTACAAAAAGATGGAAGGCTGAGTCAACCTTGGAGCCCTGCAGGAATGAACTCACAACGTTGTGGTTGCAGTACCAGTATTTAACCACCGCACTACCAGGGTTCCCTATGTATGTATGTATTTTTATATGACTCCTTTCTCCCAACATGGGACTCCAGGTGGCTTACAGAAAGGCTAAAGCCTGATAAGAATAAGCACAATGAAACAGATGATCATATTGAAACACTATTAAATTTTCAAAAAATGTAAAATCATTTAAAAACATAACCATAAATCAAAAATACAGCATACAAAGTCCATAAAAAAGATTCCCAGGAATTATTAATCATTAAATGTCTATTTGAGTAAAAAGATCTTTGCCTGCTGACAAATGGAGATCATGGAGGGGGCCAGCCTAACCTCCCATGGAAGAGAGTTCCACAGCTTGGGAGCAGACACTGAGAAGGCTCTCTCCTGTGTACTCACCAGACGGGACTACAACGGTGGTGGAACTGACAGAAAGCCCTTCTGTGAGGATCTTAAGATCCTGGCAGGTTGGTACAGGGTTCTAGACATTATGTCTAATTGTGTAATCCTATGTCCTATGCATGTTTACTGAGAAATAAGTCCATTATGTTCAATGGGTCTCATGGTAAGTATCTTTAGCACTGTGGCTTAACTGGGTCCTTCTCTTTTGTATAAGAGGAACATGTAAGAATGAGTGAGCTACTTGGGTCATTGGGTCTTACCGTGGGTGGACTATTTTCAGAAATCAAATGGATTGTTGACCTGTTTAGCAATTGCAAAGACATATTGGACTTTATCAGATGCATAAAATATGGTGTCATAACAATGCCACATAACTGCGAAAAGGCACACAGATCAGATGACATCACCCTTTCACGATTATAGTCTTCCCCAAATCCATACTTTTTAATTGATGGCTTAAGCCGTCAATTGATCCTGTGGTGCTTTTGTGCCAGCATTGCTGGCATGTCAAATCTTGGGCCATTTAACTCACGCGAATGCAGCATGAATGGCCGGTCTGGCGCAAACACTTCCGAGTGAGATTGGGACATCCAGATAAGTTTCACTCTTTTTATGACCCTCTCCAGGCTATTTGGGACTTTTAAAGTGTGTTTAGGTGCTCGATGTAACTTTTTATGCTTTGTTTTTTGTTTTATTTTTAAATTTTCAGCATGATGAAGTCTCGTGGGATTTCAAACAAGGAAGTGAACAGGGCTTCGTTAACTTCCTCTTCATTGCTGGGGGAGTCTTCTGCCAGGAGAGAACATAAGTGCAGTGGGGGGGCATCCTTTTGACAGCATAAAAATGTGTTTTTTTATGCCAGCAAAAGAATGTTTAAAAGAGCTAGTCTGATAAAGTCCATAGGATCTTTAGTTAATCTATTATCATTTGTGCACACTTTTTTTGGTGCAATGGTCAGGTTGGCAGCTAAACAAAGGGCAAGCCATTTCCTGCTTCTTGCAAGCTGTAGTAAGTTATATTACCGAATAAGCTACAAGGACGCCAACTTCTAAATTTTCACCAGAGTCCTGAAAATATTCTGAGTCACAGAAGAGACAATTCCAATGCAATGTGGAACTCATAGATCCAGCTGGTTACTTTTATGTATTTAATGAATGTTTTAAAAACATTTATACCCCACCTCTCTTTAAAAAGTCCAAGGCAGCTAAAAAGACATCATATAGAATACAAGAAAGTAACAGTATCATAAAAATGTCATCCATTGTCCTTCCTCTGGAGAAAAAGGATTAGAAAGAAACTCCCACAAATATTAAAAATATCATAGAGAACCAATAAAAATTTGATTATTAAAATCAATTTAGGGTAAATACACTTTAGAATGGCCAACGGAAAATGCTAGGATGGTTTCAACTAAGCTTCTGAAACCCAAATGCTATCCTAGAAAAGGTAGTCTTTATTCTGTGGTGAGTGGTCATCGAGGACAGTGAAAAACAGACCTCCCTAGGCATGGAGTTCCAGAGATTTAGAACAACCATAGAAAAGGTTTTTTCCTTCTGCCTACCTGGAGATGGTTTGGCAACACATAAGGGAGCTGGTGGTCTAAACATACAGGCAAGCAAAGGAGAAGTTGGTCCTTAAAGATCTCAGATTTTTTTAAAAAAATGTTTTAATGTACACAACATAAAGGGCAACAACGTTGCCATGAGGTGGTAGTGGAAAATAGATGAAGGCAGCACTTGGTGTCTAAATGATACAGAGGGCAAATGAATTCCACCCAGTGACAGAGCCATTTCCAGCAGACAATGGACCATTAGCCAAACAGCCACTAATCCTCCTTGCATATCTCCTCCCAGAAACTAGCCATTCAAATACACATATTTACATATCCTCTCCAACAGGGGCTCACAGTATATAAACCTCCCACACACTCCTACCCAAACCATTCTCTGAAGATGCCAGCCACAGACAGATGCAGGCGAAATGTCAGAAAGAAACTCTTCCAGAACACGGCCTCACAGCCCGGAAAAAAACCACAGAAAACCTATGGTTGCTGGCCACTGTGTGGCCTTCCAAAATTTTTGGACGGCAGCCCTAAATGGCAGAATCTTGCACCATTGGTAGTGCTGTTGAAGGCTAAAATGAGAGCTGTATGCCAAAAACATCTGGAGGTCCATAGAAACTTACCTTCCAACTGTCCTGATTTGGCAGGGACAGTCCTGATTAATCCTCTGTTGCTCCACTTTAAAATTCTTTAAACATGTCTCAGTTTCTCTGTCCTCCTCCCAGCTTTCTCCTTTGTCCTCCCTTACTTCAATTGCTGCAAATTGAGTTCAAAGTGCAAAACTAGTTTGCACTCAATTTACTCAGCAAGGGGAAGAGGAAGGGTGGGATCTTAACTTTCTCTGTAAGCTCAAGGCAAAAGCAAACTGCTGAGCCTCTCCTAGCTTCTGTGTTCTTCCTAGAGATGTAAAATTTCCAGAAATTTTTGGAAGTGTTCAGAAAAATTGGGAAAAAAAATACAACATTAGCACTTTTACAGATTGAAAGTAACTCTATCACTTTAGGAACATAAACTATGACTATGTACAATTTGGTTTGGCATAAAATTATCACAATTGGTATATTAAAGATTTCATTGGCTTAAATATTTTATTCATCATGCTAAAATAAAACATTCCATAATTGGTTTTCTTCCTTTTTTTCATTTTTTTTTTCAATTTATTGGGGGGGGGGGACAAAAAAGGCTTCAGGAAAAAAATGGGGAAAATATTTTTTTTCCCTGAATTTTTCCAGGCCTTCACATCTCTAGTTCTTCCTCACTTATAACTTTAACCATCTTGACCACACTCTAATTTTGCTTGCCTGCATGCAAAATGGTGGTTTTTACCTGTCAAATCTTTTTTTTTACCTGTCAAATCCTGGAAGGTATATAGTCTTAAGGATAGCCTACAACCTGGAGTGATAGCTGAAAGAGTACTTATGGGGAAGGAAGTGAAATCATACATAGGGCCCGTCTATATGATTAAAAAAAAATCAATCTGGGGGTAAAAAATATGAATAGGCAGTCATTCGAATACCTATGATCCACCTACACAATTCCCCCCCACCCTCAGCAACACCGTATGACCTCCCTTCCCCAGCTGGCTGGAGTGAGCAAGCCAAGCAGCGGTTTTAAATCTCCCACCACTTTTTTTATTTAAAAAGGTGCCTGCTTTGCAGATAGCTGGTTTTCCCTATTTACAATGTAAAATAAAAATAAATATATATAAAATTCACGGACTTACCAGACTCTCGCTTAGCTGGAAATCCAACATGGTGGCCACTCCCAATTCCCCTCCTTGGTAGCCCCACCCCCTCTACTCGGCCAGCCAATCAGATTACACTGCCTGTTTGTGCAAACGGGGAGTACAGATGAACAACCATTCGAACGGCTGTACGGATTTTAGGCCAAGATCCGCTAATCCTTCTGAACGCTGAATCCATGTAGTTTATGGGGGATTCGCTAGCTCCCCTTCCGAATGACACGTATGAATCCAAACAGCTGTGTGTATCTTCCGATCTTCCGAATGGCGTACATTTTTTTTTAACCATGTAGACGGGCCCAAAGTGTTAGCCTTAACAGAAAGTGGTGATGGGGGAGTTATTTCTGCTTATTTTCCCTTCTACCACAGGCAGCAAAATATCTTTGCCCAGTACTAAATGGGAAAACTCTAGCTCTATGGCCAGTTTTTAACATGGATCAGACAGGCCTTCACTTTGGACCAATGCAAGGAATCACAACAAACTGTTTGTATCTGTGTTTCTTGGGGGGGCTTCTCTGTGAGGGAAATGTGTCAAACATCTCTGAGCTGCCACTACTCATATATACACATAGGACCAGCTTGTGTTAACTTAATAAATATTTAGCTAGGAATCATCACTGAAGGATAACTATTATGCCTCTTCTCCTCTGTCATCATTTTCTTTATTCATGCAAATACTAACAAACCAACCCATACACTTGGGAGGCACCAAAAAAGAAAAAAGAAAAAGGAGAAGAAGAAGAAAAAAGGACGTTTTGCATGAAAGGCAGACAGGCTCTTCTTAACCACTGGCTAGTCATTTCCCTGGGGATGAACCTGCTTCTTCTCCTTTAGAAAAGAAGAGCCAACAGTCACTGCTACTGTGGATGCCTGCCTCATGACATATAACTATTTCCTTTGAGAGGTAGAATTTTATTTTATTTTTGGCTGGGTAGTATTACATACTCTTCAACATTTCACTGATGAAAACCTGGATATGTGTGGCCAGGTAATGTCAGAGTGTGATGATGACAAAAGTTATTAATGTGGAGGAACACACAAGCTAGGAAAGGCTGTAGCAGTTTGCTTTTCGTCTGACTCTACTGGGAAAGGGCAAGTTTCCACCCCTTGCCTCTGTCTCCCCTCTTGAGTTAATTGACTCAAACCACTTTTGCACTTTGAAATCAGTTTGCAGCAATGGAGTAAGCTGAGGAGGAAAGTGGTAAGAGGAGAGAAACAGGGACATTTTAAAAGCAAATGGAAAAGTAGGATGACGGAGGATTAATTAGCACTGTTCCAGCCAAATTGGGACAGTTGGTGGGAATGGTATTATATATCCTGATAGAACTTTATCAGACAAGGCAAATAGCGGCAAAAAAACTGCATCATTTAGTGCTAAACGATAGCAGAAAAGGCAAAATTGTCAGACATTTCATTCCTTACCTGTTTCCACTGTGTCGTGCTGGCACAAATGGGGTGTCACATTTTAGTGACAGGCTAAGCCATCAATAAAAAGTGATGCCTTATTTGCACCAGCGTGACACAGCAGGAATGGGTAAGTGATGACATCATCTGATAATTTCTGCCATTTCTGCTATTGTTGTCCTAATGCTGCCATTTTTGCCAGACTTGATAAAGTCCTCAGAATGGCCTTTTAAAAATCTGTAAGAAAAATCATTTTGGAAAAAGTCGAGATCTGTAAACATGTAGTAAATCTAGTGGAACCTTAAATAGAAAAAGGAAGCTAATGTGAAATGTGAAGATTGTATGATGTATTGTGTTATATTTTATGTTAGGTTAGGTTATGTTGATTTTGTGTCTTTTTTGTTTGTTTTTGATTGTTATTATTATTTTGTTATTAATGTGTTTGTGGGTGGATTGTTTGATTATTTTCTTGAATACCATGTATTTTATCTATTGTAGGTAAGAAATAATGAATAAATAAATATTTTTTTAAAAAAGAAAAAAAGAAAAATCTGTAAGAGACTAATATAAAATGGATAAACTATTAGGAAGCAAATAGCAAAAAGTATCTTATTGGAATGAATATGAATTTAACACAGTGATGGAGAACTGTTTGAGACTAAAGGAATGCAATGGCTCCCAAGACACCTTGGAAGGCTGTACTCCCCCCATTCAATTATTTGTTTTGTCCCCAGATCCTCTCTATGGGATATGGGGCATTTTTGCCAGGCCATTTTACGCCCAAGAGTGGCTTTTTTTTACAACAGGAAATGTCCCCCAAATCACTTCCTGTTTTTAAACAAAGGTCTTTTTTTAAAAAAATGGTCCAAGGCATGGCAGAAATGCCCTACACACCCTAGGGGGTATTGGAAAATGTCTGGGCAAAACAAAACAACGATTTTTTTTCCACAAAGGGTGTGGTGAACATGCAATCTTCCAAATTCTCCTTTGCCCAGCCCTGTTCTAACATCCCAAGCTAACAGTTTCCCCTTTGTTCACACATGCCCTTTTATATTATTATTATTATTATTATTATATTTATTTATTTATTGACCTGCCCCTCTGCTTGGCAACTGGGGCGGTGTGCAACAAAATTAAAACAACAGCAAGTTAAAACAATCCTTCCCAATCCTAACCCTCCCTCCCCTTAAAACTAAATTAAACTAATAGAGAATTAAAACAAAGATAAAATACAATAAATAAATAAATAAATAAATAAAAATGGCAACAGCGGCAAGGGGGCAGGTAAGCAATCAGCTCCACTTGATCTAGGAAGTTATTCCGGGAAGGCCTGCCGGAAGAGATCCATCTTTAGTGCTTTCTTGAAGCTATGAAGAGTAGTGATAAAACAGACCTCATCCGGCAGGCCATTCCAAAGTCTGGGAGCCATAGAAGAGAAGGTCCTCTGGGAGGTCTGTGACAGCCTAGTTTTCATAGGCTGCAGCAGGTTGCTCCCAGAGGACCGAAATGCACGGGGGGGGGATCATATGGGATGAGACGGTCCCGAAGATAAGATGGACCCAAGCCATGTAGGGCTTTAAAGGTTAAAACCAACACCTTGTACTGTGCCCGGAAACTGATCGGCAGCCAGTGGAGAGATTTAAGCACAGGTGTTATATGCTCTCTCCTAGATGTACCTGTAATTAACTTGGCTGCCATTATTTTGTACCAGTTGAAGTTTCCGGGTTAGGCACAAGGGTAGCCCCATGTAGAGTACATTACAGCAATCCAAACGTGAGGTTACCAAAGCATGTACCACAGTTTCCAGATCCCTTGTATCCGGGTAAGGGCGCAGCTGGAGTATCCGACTGTCGCACTCACCTGACTAGTCATGTGAAGCGACGAATCTAGGAGTATCCCCAGATTGCAAACACAGTCCTTAGAGGAGAATGTGACTCCATCCAGGACTGGAAGTTGTATTCCCAGACCTGGTTTCAGGCCTGTGACTGTCAGTACCTCCGTTTTGTCTGGATTTAGTCTCAATCTGTTTTTCCTCATCCAATCCATTACCGCTCTGAGACAGTCACTGAGAGGAGAAATGCCATCTGAAGTCTGAGCCAATGATCTGGTCATGGAGAAATATATCTGAGTGTCATCAGCGTACTGATGACACCGAGCTCCATGCCTCCGGATGATCTCTCCCAGCAGCTTCATATAAATGTTAAATAGCATCGGGGACAGGATGGCACCCTGAGGGATGCTTTTTAAAAACAATAGTGCAACTTTAGTCTTCATCACAAATGCATATATACCATCAACATTGCCCAGTACAACACATTAAATATGTGAGCCATATGTGAGCCATTGGTGTTTCCATACTACACATTGGTAATGCTTTGAGCCTACTTTAATTGTCATTGCTCCACCCAATGGAATCCTGGCATACTTAGAATTTTCAGTCAGTGAGCTCTAGTACTAGCCCAGGGAAATGGACAAAAGAATTCTAAGTACCTCATTAAACTACAAGTCCCAGGATTCCATAGGATGGTATCATAGCAGCTACATGTTATCGAACTGTTCTAATTGTGCAATGTAGATGCACTCCAGATGTCTTCCTCCTAATAAACAACAAAAGAATGACAATTTACAGAAACAGACTACAACTTTTGATGGATCCAGATGAAACATTGCCATCTTAGTACTGCCAGTGCAAAGTCATTGAACAGGTACTGTCTTTTCCTTAATGGGTTTTATGGTAAGAAAAAGGGTAGAACAGTGGGGAAACACAGTATAAGGGAGGGTGCTGTTACAAATTGAAGATAGCAACATCTGGAGCCTCCATGCAATTCTGTGTATGAGATTGCACAACAAAAGCTTCAACTGGAAGCAGCCTTTATGTTCACTCCTGTCTTGAAGAAGTGGCATACACAAATAATTCACACAGAGCTGTGAGTAGGCAGAAATGTCTCTGAAGAAAGAAGATTTAATAATTTATATTGCTCTTTCTTGACACAACTGTCTTACTTCTGTGATGGTCACATCACAGAAATGCTGCAGTGGCAGATACTGGCAGGAGATGGACTAGATGAGCCCTGTTTGAGTGTATCAAGGCATTGGATTTAGCTGGTCCCCTAGATGATTCTCTTTCACCTCCATAGCCAGTCCTGCTATGAAGCAGAGTGAGGTACTTGCATTAGGTAGCACACACTGGATAGCAGCAACAAGGTGTTGGCAGGAAAGAACTGTGTACTAGCATATGACCAGCCCCACAACCCCTAACCTAGCCTGTTGTTCTCAGATGAGATGGACGATGCTGCCCCATTGTCAGTGCTAAAGAGAGATTTAACTTTGCACATGAAATGGATGGAGTGACATCTTGTTCTTTGCATCAGCCAGCAAAATATTTTGAGCCTGTTCCCCTGCCCTCAGTGGCTTATTCTGCCCATGTGGAAAAGCAACATATAGGAAGAAGAGGTGTAGCCAGAATGTATAAAGTTCCAATTATAGTTTCAAGGCTCTCCCAAAAGTAACTAATTTTAATCACCTTTACCATTAAAACTCTTTACTTTCTCATTATTCAAAAGGAATTCAAAGGTCATTTTAATTACTTTGAATAAAGCTGACATAACAAGGTGCTACCAAACATATGTAAACAGAGTCCACAAGGTTCTAAAGGTAAGACAATAGACACTCCAGATATGCTAATGACCTCCAGATATGCTAATGCTAATGTGTGGAGGAAGCAATTATCTTTGTATGGGGGAAAGTAGAGGTAAAATACCTCTTTGCAAACCTGAGTATCTCAGTTTAGGTTGATGGGATTAGCCAGATGTTCAGGCAAGATATTGCCTGGCAGATTATCTTTCACTGGAATTCGGGCTGGCCCCTCCTTAGTGCATACCTGACTGAGGAGATTATCAGACAGGAACACAGAAAGCATTCCTATCTCACAATCTCCAGATCTGTCCCTGTCCCTCCCCATCAGATTTATCTTCTCTTGCATCCAAAGGCAGCCCAGGAATGAATAGCAATCTAACAGAGTTCCGTTCACTTCCTGGACTGAAATCCCACCCATTCTCACGAGAAGACACAAGCGCGGTAAATTCAAAAATAAAAATACACACAAAAAAGTTCACAAAACTACATACACACACTAAAAAAATAAAAAGTAACCCAGGGAGAGCACAAAAAAGAGGGTAGCTTACCTGGTTCTCATGATCCCACCCAGAAGTGTTCTTGCAGGACCACCCATTGATGCTGCATTCATGAGTCAAAAACAGCACAAGGTTTCAGACACCGGCAATGCTGGCACCAAAACGAGACAGGTGATCCATTGACAGTTCTGGCCCATCAATAAAAAGAAATGCCACAGTAATACAGCAGAAAGCAAAAGGATGACACTGTGTGATATTGGTATCCTTTTGCATTCTGCTGGCATTGTTTTGGCACCACATTGGCCACATCTGATAATCTCCTGTGTCTCACTGCTAATCTTTTGGGATTCCTAGTTTACTGGCCACACTTCGTGGAAGGCCACATTTGGCCAAATTATTAAATATTGTCAATTGTTACAGATATGGGGCAGAGGGTGTCTGGGCTGGTAACACCTCCAAGTTCTTCTATTACAAAAAATAGTTTTTTGTCCTGTGCCTGACTGTACTGTCACCTAAAATGCTGGAGGGAGTTAAACTTCAAACCAGAGAGCCAGGATATATACTTTTAAAAGTATTCCATGCTTTTTCAAAAAGGAGAACTGGAAAATATACCTTTAATTTAAGCAACCCTTTTCTATGGACATATTTCTTATGTAGGAAACCCAGTCCTGAAAAAGGTAGTAATATTCACAAGAAGCCCCTCAAGGAAATGCAAGTGAATTGGAAAGAACTCTTCAGGGATTGTGAACACAGATGTGCTTCTGCCTCCTGAAATGGGAAAAAAGAAAAAGAAACAAACCTCAGCCCATTCAGACACTCAAGAATGCCATGCTTGTTTATGATGGAAATTTGCCTTTGCGTAACAACTAGGCTCATAAATGAGGGTATCTTCATTCATATCATGAAATATCTCAGTACGTTTGCAACATGTTTGGTTACATTTCAAACTCATTACCTCCAGGCAGGTGGCAGATTGCTATATATGTGTGAAAGGCTAGTTTGCTGTTATAAAGAAACACACACACACACACACACATATCTTGAAGAGCAAGAACACTATGCTTTGCTTTACAGGCAGAGAAGTGGAAAACTCTTAACCTCAATTTTGTTGGTGGTTTGTTTTTGTTTTTTCTGAATCTCACCTCCATTGCCAACCCATCCTTGTTCATTATAGGGTTGCAAAATTTTGTTTTTTCTTCTACACATTCAGTTTTCACATTTTCTATAAGGTACATGTAAAGTGTGTTTGTCCATTCATTTCAATTATATTCATTTATAGCCATCAAAATACTCCAAATACCAAAATAAATAAATAAATAAATATCTAAATCTAAATACTCAAGGAACTGGTTTGTGGGGCCTGCTCTTTCCCCAAAATCTCAGAAAAGATTCTATGATGATTTTTGAGCTGATGTGAAATACAGTATTTTCACAGACCAAAAATAGCACACTATTAAATATCTTTTATGGGGATTTTGCATCACTAAAATTGTGAGTCAATGTTAACTGGGAAGAGATAAAATCTCCCAGTTAAAAGGTGGTAAAACCCTGCTTTATAACACATCAGGCTGGAAATGCCCTGGGGGAGGAGAGACTAGTTTGGGACAGAGTGTTGTTAAGGCGACTTTAAACCTGAGTTAAACCTGGAGTGGGGGGGGGCGGATATAGCCATTTGATAATATTTTGCAGCCATTGCAATAAGTGGTGATACTGATGCTGGTGTACACTCATGCTGTTAACTTTTCTTTCCATATTAGTTTTGTAGTTGCCTCAGTCAAACTCTGTGGCAGAAAACAAAAGCCTTTCAGTAAATAATACAAAATAAAATATTTAAAACATAGGACTTTTTCAGATGTTCTTAAAAATCCCCATGGAGGTCGGGAGGAGGACGCCACTGTCCCGCTTCTGGTAGTCGCTGCTGCATGCCCCGTCCTTCTCCCGTCCTTTGTTCGTTCTCCCTCTGTGCTGGAGGGACAAAAAAAGGTTGCACTTTTTATTGACTGAAGTTTCCATCAACAAAAAGTGGCGCCTTTTCCGTTGCTCCAGCACAGAGGGAGAACATACGAAGGATAGAAGGAGGACAAGGCATGCAGAAGCGACCGCCAGAGGCAGGACAGTGGCGTCTTCCTCCTGACTTCCGCGGTGTTTTGTTTGTTTGTTTGTTTGTTTGTTTTTAGCATCTGAAAAAGTCCATAATGTGATGGTGGTGGTAGGAAACCCAGATGCCTTGATCCAGTGAGAGGCCATACACAGGTGGAAAGGGGCTTCCATGAAACATTGAAGGGAGTACTGAGTGGTATTTGTGTGCCTGTGATGCTCCAACTCCATCCAACAACTGAAGAGGGAATGTGGCTTCGCACAACCAGGGTGCTTGACATCCACTGGTGAGATATTTAGAATGGACAGCAGAAGTCTGGCTTTATAAACCTTTCCACTATTTCCTTGCTGTCAAATAGCTGATCAATGCAATTTTGTGAACAGTTCTATGGGCTGACTTTTAACAACTAAGCAACCACTGTTGTTGTTGTTTTGTATTAACAGGCTCATTCATAACGGCCTATTATTCTGCCTCATTGTGCCATTGACTTGGATTTTAGAGTGGAATACAAGTGAAATAGAAGCTTTGGAAAGTTCTAGCAAACCTTTTAAGATTTCAAGTATGACATCAGTGATGTATTGATTCTTCCATGCAAGGATAAGCTTAACCAAGTAAAGAGAGATTCATCATTATAAGGCTAGCACCAGTTGATGAACTGGTCACAGCAACTATGAACACTGCCATCATTATAATTACAAGTTGACCCCTGTACCCACAGATTTGATATCCATGGTTTCGCTTATCCACATTCAGAAAAAAATATGTTCTCTGGATGGAATCTGGACTATACCTACAATATCAATAGTAACAGTTAATTGACTTTGCTGAAATATGACATGGGAGTGGACTAGTGTTGGATTTCTGTATCCATATCCATATCCATGTCCATATCCACAGCATTTCTATATCTGTAACATCTGGAACAAATCTATCCTACCTTCTGTGATCATTATAGTGCATGCTTCTTTGCTCCCACTCCAATGATGGAGAAATGGCCATTTGTGTGCAGAATATAACACCAATACAAAGCATAAGTTGAATTACAAGTTAAAGGGGAAAACTAGAAACAAGGGAGAGAATTAGAAACTCCTCTACTGGGTAGAAGTCCTTTAAAAAAATTCATTACTCTACTCCAACTACTCACAAATAGTAGAGATTGCTTCATCACTTACTCTCCAGGATGCAGACTAGCCTGGTGTAGTATTGGCTTTCATTTAGCATTTCTGAGCAGATCCATTGTGCCATAGCTTACTGAGTTGTGTGCCTCCCTCATAAAATCCAACTGTTGCCTCCAGACTTTTCTGAGAGCTGATGTCAATCTGTCTGCCACAATCCAAAATTAGCACCCATCTAGAACATAGGGGCCACCATAATATCCAAGCTATTCTGCATTGCTTTTTGGGCTTCATCTCTGGCTTGCGGCTTGTGGGTTAATGATGCCCGAGCTGCTTTTATGCTCCTGAGCACACCTATACAGTAAATGCATATATGCACATGACTGTGTTAGAGTACAGCATTTAAATCTTATAAGAAGAAAAAGTAGCCATTCTAAAAAGAAGGTCATGGAGAAAAGACATCAAATCCACAGCACTGTTTTTCTTAATAGATGCTAATAATGTGCATGGGAAACATGGAGCACAACAGCAACATAAGCTGGCAAATTATCAAGGCATAACCTTGTGTGCAATTATAAATCCATGAGCATGCATAAACATATGGCTTCAAGGGATTCATAACTGTAATATTTCATCCTGGGAGCATGGGTGTTGCAGCTATATCTGAGGCCTTTAATTATTAGACTTGGTGGGAAACTAGTTTGGAACGTTAATCACAGATCATGTTTTGGAATCGTTTGCATGCATTAGTCCCCAAATGTCTTCCCAACACGTGATAAGATATACTCATGTATAACACGAGTGCTGAAATCCATCTAAAAGTATTGTTTTAGCTTAAAAGGAAGGGCTGCTCAGTTACCAATCATTGTGAAAAGGAAACATAGCACAAATTATGAATAATACATAATTTCAGCAGTATGTTATCTGTGTGCATATCTTAGAAATATAAACATTTGTAAATTTTCTCCTCCAGAATGACAAAGCATCTGTTGACGCACCAAGTCACCCCATTGGAAAAAAAATTGTCAACTAATGCAAGATTTTTTGCCCCTGCACAAGAACAAAAAAAGACCAGATTATTTAAATATATTTCAGCAGTAATGACAGCAGCAGCAATAGGGGGAAAAAAAGTCTTTGTATTCTGCACAAAGCATATTTTGCAAAAGAAAAAAGTTTTTGTTTATTTGCAAAACACTGTGTTATGAGCATCAAAACCATTTTGTGCAACGCCCCCCCCATCCCTTTGCATAGATTTCACAAAGAAGCTCTGAAATGCTCTCATAACCTCACCCAGCAGAGTGAAAATGTGGAGAACAAGATGAATGAAAAGTTACACTCCTAAGTTTGACATCAACTACATTATCTATGTAGGTGGGCTTCTGGAAATGGGAGAATCTGCCAGTTTCAGAGCTTCAAAATGCACAGCAAGTATTGAGGGTTCCTGTAACATGTTACTTTGGGGGTACGTATGTAAGAAAACTTGCACATTGTACTGACTTTGATAAGAAAAGATGTCTAGATACAGTGACACAGCCTGTGGAGCAGGGAGATATTGGAAATGCAACAACACTCAGCATTTCAATAGTGTCTTAGGGCTTGACTACATGAGGCGGGGGTGTAAAAATCCGATTGAAAATTTGACTTCTTTAGCCCAGAGCGATGCCGGAGCTGACCCATACAATATTTGGACCATTCTGGTCTGGATTTAAGCACCACACCTACCTGGCCAAAAAGTCTGAATCTCCCTACCAGATGTTTACCCCCTACTATAAGTCTGCCACTGTTACCTAGCCAGGTACCTCTTCCCAAAGAGCTTCATGCATACACTTTACCTGTACTCCAGTAAGGCAGACCCTTAGTGTATGGCTTCTCATTATGAGGGTCAGAGCGAGTAACTCCATCCAGTGTAGGACAACTGTGCCAACATTTCCCCACCCTTCATCCCAAGGCTGCTGCTGCTGGCTCTGCCTTCCTGGTGCAT
Organism: Gambelia wislizenii; assembly: GCA_030847615.1. Taxonomy (NCBI): domain Eukaryota; kingdom Metazoa; phylum Chordata; class Lepidosauria; order Squamata; family Crotaphytidae; genus Gambelia; species Gambelia wislizenii. Next base: position 37,638,650 of record JAUMIR010000001.1, read on the forward strand.
AGTGAATAAGTAACTGTGTGCTGGGAAGGCAGAGCCAGTGGCAGCAGCATGAAGGAGCACGGAAATGGTGGCGCCTGTCAGGCAATGCTTGTTCTGCCCCCCACCCCCACAAATCCCATGCAGATCCTTTGTCCACACTACATTTTTCTAAGGAGCAAAATCTAGAGAAAACTGTGAGTCTTCCAAAACCAGGTTTTAGGTGGTACACCCCAAGTCTGATGCAGATAGCACTGTACATCATGTGACACTATTACACCAGATTCAGGGATAATGACACAAATTGTGTGGCATTATCAGGCTAGTTTTTTTTTGGGGGGGGTGGAATTCAGCTTTTATCCCTATTATTATTATTATTATTATTATTATTATTAATACCCTGCCCCTCTGTTAAAAGCAATCGGGGCAGCTTACAAAAATTAAAATACAAAAACGGATTAAAATCCATAAACACACCCAATGCCACCCTCCCCCATAAATCACATTAAAAAAATAAATAAATATCCAGCAGACTTAAAAAGTGGCCAGGAGCTCCTGAGGCCGGGATCTAATTAGGAAAGGCTGCCGAAAGAGATCCATCTTTAGTGCTTTTTAAAAGCTACTCAGGCTCGTCATCTGACGGATCTCATTTGGCAGGCCATTCAATAATTTGGGGGCGATTACCGAAAAGGCCCCATGTAGAGCACATTGCAGAAATCTAGACGAGAGGTTACCAGCACGTGCACCACAGTCTCGAGGTCCCTTACTTCCAGGAAGGGCGCAGCTGGTGTATCAGCCAAAGCTGATAAGCGCTCCTGACCATTGCATTCACTTGACTCATCATCTGAAGCGAAGAATCAAGGAGCACCCCCAGACTGTGAACACAGTCCTTAACGGAGAGCGTGACCCCATCCAGGATTGGAAGTTGCAACCCAACTCCTGGTTTCGGGGCCGCTACCGTGAGCACCTCCGTTTTGTCCAGATTTAATCTCAATCTGTTTTTCCACATCCAGCCCATTACTGCTTTAAGACAGTCATTAAGAGAAGAGACACCATCAGAATTCGAGGCCGACGATCGAGACAAGGAGAAATAGATCTGGGTGTCATCACCGTACTGATAACACCCAGCCCCATAACTCCGAATAATCTCACCCAGCGGCTTCATATAGATGTTAAACAGCATCGGGGACAGGATGGTGCCTTGCAGAACACCACAAGTAAGCTCCTTTCTACTGGAGCAGATGTCCCTGAGCAGCACCCTCTGGGACCTGCCTGAGAGGAAGGACTGGAACCACCGGAGCACAGTGCCTCAGATTCCTAACCCACTCAGGTGATCCAAAAGGATGCTATGATGTATCATATCGAAAGCCACTGAGAGGTCTAGAAGTACTAACAGGGTCACACTACCTCTGTTGATGCTTAGATGCAGGTCGTCGGTCAAGGCAACCATGGCGGTCTCAACTACAAATCCCATCCTAAAGCCAGTTTGAAATGGGTCTAGATAATCGGTTTCATCCAAGACCACTTGGAGTTGAAGAGCAACTGCACTCTCGATCACTTTGCTCAAGAATGGTAACATAGAAACCAGCCTATAGTTGTTCATGTCCAGGGGGTCAAGGGAAGTTTTTTTCAGGAGCGGCCTAACCGCCACTTCCTTTAAACAGGATGGAACACACCCTTCCCTGAGGGATGCATTGATGATATCCTTAAGGAACACCATCAAGGCGCACACACCCCGGATGGCCAGCCATGAAGGCAAAGGATCAATAGAGCAGGTCGTCTTCCTCACTCTACCAAGTAGCTTGTTCACATCCTCGGTACTCATGGATTGAACTTACATCAATGTAAACTTACATCAATGGAGTTGCAAGACACCTTGTTAATTGTTTCTGTCAAAATACTGGCATCTAAGTCTGCTCTTATCTTAGAGATTTTATCTGCAAAGATTTTATCTGCAAAGAAGTTGTTAAGTGCATCACAGCAGGCTGTTGTTGGGTTAAGCAACGGGTTCTGCGCAGGTATAACCTATGTCATCTCCCTTACCACTCTAAAACAGCTCTGCTGGATGGGACTCTACAGACGCAATACATGCAGAGGAGAAGGATCTCTGCGCTGCATGTATTGCCTCTCGATAGAAAAGTTCCTATGACAAGTCCTGTCAGATAAGACCAAAGAAAGTTCCTATGACAAGTCCTGTCAGATAAGAGTCGAGTTTTCTGCCAGTTGCACTCTAGTCGTTGTCCAACCTGCTTCATTTTCCTAAGCTCTGATGTATACCATGGCTTACGGTTTGGAGCAGGTTGGAAATGACGCTTGGGAGCGATTGTGTCGATAGCCTTGGTAAGGTCGGTGTTCCAGGTATTAACCAAAGCTTTGACAAGGTCACCGGTGTTACTAACCATTAAACCCTCCAAGGCTTTCTGGAATCCTATTCCATTAGCCTTCGGGGACAGACCATTCTAATGGGTACACCACCCCTGGTGGGGTGGGAAGAGACTCTTAGTTCAGTCTTGACCAGGAACTGATCTGTCCATGACAATACGGTGGTTTTAATAACCTCCGCCCATGGATATTCCTGTTCTGTATTGAAGACCACATCGAGGATATGACCCACACAATGTGTGGGCCTGACGACCAATTGGGATAGGCCCATGTTTGTTATGGTTTCCATGAACTCTCAAGCTGCACCAGTCAGATTTGTCAAACTGATCTTGAGTGGAATGTTGAAGTCACCCAAAACTAAAAGTCTGGGCAACTCCAACAGCAACTTCAGCTGTGTCAGCTGTGTCCAGCTGTGTCAGCTCGGTTAGGGAGTCTGCTAGACTCCCTAACCGAGTATACTAGCAGAATCCCCAAACTATCCCTGGTCCTCAGGCTAAGGTACATACACTTGATGTGGACTGTGTTCCGGACAGGTATCCTGGTCAAAATCAGATTATTCTTATAAACCAGAGCCACTCCGCCCCCCACCCACCCACTTCCCCTAACCTGCTCACTGACAGAATACCCGGCTGGGAGGGCCTGCATCCACGTGACAGTGCTATCCTCTCCCAGCCAGGTTTCTGTGAAGCAAGCCAGGTCAGCATCCTCATCCCAAAGAAGATTGTAAATAATGTGTGTGGCTTTTTTTACTGACCTGGCATTGCAGAGGAGCAAAGTAAGGTTCTGTGAATGGTTGGTACGCTCTCCAATCCATTCCGGGAAATAGGGTGAACTTAAGGTGGGATAGCTAACAAACAGCGATCCCGCCTTCTTTCGTAACATCTGTTCACTCTGTTCCGACCATACCTCCCTTTCCCCAGCACAACTCCAATTTCCGCCCCGAGTCCATTCCCAGCCTCAGCTGACTCCAATTGCAGGCTTGGGTCTTCCTAACTGGCAAGCTGGTGTTCCTGAGGGGTGTAGAAGTGGCTTATATAACCAGCCACTCCTGGCCACACCTCCTCTCACTGCTGCCCTGCTCCTGGAAATCCTCAGGGTCCTCTGCAGCTTTCTAGCCCAGTGGAGTGGGGGAAAAGAGCTGCTGCAGGCTTGGGTCTTCCTGGCTGGCAAGCTGGGAAAGGCCTTAGGCTGCTAACTCACCGAATAAATAATGTGATTTGACACCGCTTTGACTATCATGGCTCCATCCTATTGAATCCTAGGATTTATAGTTTGTTTTAGCCCAGAGCTCTCTGACAGAGAAGGCTCATAAAACTACAAATACCATAATTCCATAGCATTCAGCCATGGCAGTTAAAGTGGTGTCAAACTGCATTATTTCTGCAATGTGTCAGCAGCCTTAGAAAGAGCAACAATGATAGGGATAATGAGAATTTTGACCTAAACTCTCCTCATGTCTTATACACCTACCCTAACTTCTCAAAGGGCTTATCTACACCAGCCAGGATATGCCGGCTTCCTGCCAGCATATCTTGACTATGGATCCGGCCCACTCTGTCCCCATTACCTCCATGAAATGGGCCAGAGTCCAAACAGAACACCAGCCCATCACTGCAGCAGTTGTCATAGCCACTCCTCACCATTTTCACTGCTGACGCAGAAGCCAAAAAGAGAGCCTGCAACATCTGACTGAAGTCACCTGCATGTGCCTTGGTCACATGCTGAGACATCTTCCTGGCTTCCAGGAGAGCCAAGGAGCTGGTGGCAGCAGTGAAGGATGACATGTTGGGATGGGTTACTGTAGAAAAACAGGGCCTGATCTGTTTCACCCTGGTGGTAACGGGGTAAAGCAAGTATTTTATAACCATGCAAAGGGCCTTATTCCAACTTATCCCCATTCCAGCCCCACATATGCCCCAGGGGTGGTGAGAACTGCTTGGGGGAAGAATCGGGCAAAAGCTTTGCATCATATGGGCTGCAAGACTCTGGAACAGGAGCAAGCAAGGGTATTTAGCCCATGTAGATAAGCTCTTAGACCGATACTCTTAGGGATCACTCCACCTCTTCTCTCCACTTCCTTTTTGTTCTTTCAGTGCTCCAAATGTAAATGTTGTCTTCTTCTTATTCTATCTTAGCTTAGCCTAGTACTTTTAGACAGCCTTCCTATTTACAATGGCGTTCCTATAATAAAAAATTAGTTTCTTTCCTATAGTCATTGGTGTCAAGGTTCCTTAATCATAGAAGCTACCTCCTGCATGCATGCACTCTCTGTTAGGGGAATGGTCAAATGTCAGATTTCTCACATTTTGAGATCCTTTTTTTATGAAAAGCATTTTCTTAAAAAAAAGATATTATCAGGGGGTTGGTTCAAAAATGAAAAATGTTCAGCAGAAAAGAGTATCTTTGGTGCACAAACCACTGTTTTCTGTACAAAAATGTTGGCTTTGGTTGAAAACAATGCTTAATTTCAACAAACAAAAATCAGTAAAATGTCCTAGAATGAAAAAAATAAATAAATGAAAAAGTCTCATGATTTTTTCCAGCAGGGAGAAGGTTTTTGAAATTCTTATTCTTCATTCAAGGAACAAATAAGGCAGTGCTTTGAGAGTCTTTCCTCCCCCCACCCCTTGCAAAAAAATAAGCCCATTTTCTTACTCTTTTCAGATGCATTTTCTTTTTTGAAAAATAAACTGAAAAGTAATTGGTAACAAGAGGTAACAGAATTTTACTCTTGCTAATGTGAACAGTAATAAGTTCCTTTCTTGGGCTTCAAAATGACTTGGGTAACAATTACTTTGAAAAAGTAACTTTCCAGTCTCTAGTCATTTTCATTTTTTCCACATGAATAGATTGTGTAGTTTGATAAAGTCTAATCAAAACCAAACTGGGACAAAATTCTCACCACATCTCTGAAGATGGGCAAATTTGTCAGTTTTGCTTTCTCCTACATTCAGATTTGTGAATTTTGGTCAGTTCTGATATATTTAAAAAATTGAACACATTGCTCTGCATATTTGTACATTTTTGTCCAATTTTAATTTCACAACTGTTGCCAGAGCATTTTACTGCCATATTGTGCCTCTGCATAAGCATCTTGACTCAAAAGTTACATTTTCTTTGGGGTAGCAAACTGGTATGGATCTAGCAAACAGAGTGCACATGAAAGTATGGATGGAGGAGAAATTTGTTTGGTCTGCACTCTTAACCAAAGGAACCTCATTTTCATTTCCCATACTAACACATGGACTTGAGCTTTGGATCACAGATTTTTCTCAATTTAGAAGCACAGTTCTTGATCCAAACTTGTATAATAAAATGTATATATTAGAAGATCATTTTCACACAAAACAAACATGTTGGGGAAAACGGTGCATACAAAACAATGCAGATTCTCATGTTTTTAAAAAATTTCAGATTATAGAGAAATTGGTCAGAATGGACTTATGACTGGAGGCATGTGAAACTGAAGATGACAGATCCACCTATCCCTGCTAATAACAGCAGTGCTTAGAAAAGTTACTTAGTTGACAACTCAAAAAAAAAACAAACCCTCCCAAAGTTCTCAAAAGTAATTTTTCCAGGTTCTGCTGATAAAAGCAATAAATAACTAATCCTGTATTTGACACAGAATCCTTTCAGTTAATGCAGCTATCACAACACAATAAATGAATGTTCATTCGGAAGTAAGGCCTTCTGACTTCAGTGCATCTTAAAATGGAACGTCACATATGTTTAGCTGTGGATTGTCTTCACAACTTAATAGGGCTAATTTCTGAATAAATAAACTTAGCATTGCACTGATGATGTATGAATAGATGTTCACATATCTTACTTATCCTAAATATGTTTCTTAACAGATCACCATCTTCCGATTTCTCATAGCGAAAAAGGTGGTTGGTCCACCATGTGGATGGGCAGCATATTCTGGTGATTCTTAAATCTTGAGAATTCTTCCAGAGCAACATGGCGCTCAGTGATCCGTAAATTGCCTTCCAATTCTATGAGGCATCTAATTTATTAAATCTGAGGAGTTTTACCATTATTTACATCAACAGCTCATTTCTAGGACTTTTACTATCAACTTTGTGTGATGGCTGTTTTGCTCTTTTCTGTTTCCAAGTATACTGTTTTCCTTGCCTAGCAAGATTAGGGCTGTGTTTAAACATTGCAACATAATTTTATGTCAATAGCTGCACTGTAAAATGTTAAGTAATGATCTTATAAGATCATATCTTTGTTCTTTTCATGTTCCAAATACACTATTTTCATGGCTGCTGAGATCTTTGCTTCACTTACTTAAGCTTTCCACAAACAGATCTAAAGAAAACAAAATTGCCTCCATCCAGCAATTCCATTTGTATTACTCTTTAGTGTTGACAATTGTTGTGGTGTGAGTGACAAGATCTGAAGCTCTTTTGGCCCAAGGCAATGATCCTAATCCAACTATATGACTATCAGCCCCCTCCACATGTTGTATTGCTTGCTCTACCAACATCTTCCAACAAGCAATTCATCTGGACCCTGGAAATGTTACATTTCTGGACTGCAACTCCCAGGATCCTCAATCAGCAGAGCCAAGTGATTTTTCCAAAAGCTATTATAATATTAAAATCCTTTCACTGAATGACAGGCAAAAATATTTTAGATGAATAAGTATAAAATAGTGGCCACTGAATATGTATAGTAAACCAAGATAGATTGTCAGCTACAGAGCCAATGACTGGATGAAGCAATGACTAAATCTGCTTTCTCCCACTCATCCTTGTACCCCAAAGTAGATATTTTACTGCACTGCTTATTATCTTAGCAGGGTACTACTACTGCAGTGACTTTGTAGATTTTACACACCACTAATGAAAGCAAACATTCAATGAAGTAATTAGGTGTTTTGACTCCGATTTTAACTGATGAATGTTCTCATGAGGCTGTATGTTCTTTAGATGGTAATATTAGTGTCTCTTAACTAAAAATGTATTCATTCAGTCCTGTTGAAATTGTAACCTATCCTGCTCATTCTTCTGAGAGGAATCCTAGTCATCTAGTCCTACCTTGACAGCATCAGTGCAGACATTTGAATCCACAGCTCTTCACCCATAAAAACTGATGGGTTGTGTCAGAGGTCAGAAATGGGTCAGAAGGAGAGTTATCCAAGCTATTTTTAAAAATATTTATTTATTTATTTATTTATTTATACCCTGCTCTTCAGCCACAAGGCTATCAGAGCGGCTTACAAAAATCATTTTAAGCAATAGCTATTTACACATCTACACTGCATTAAACAGTTTCCAATGGGTGTTAGCTAATTGCCCCCCACAAGTGGGGTACTCAATTTACCAACCTACGAAAGGATGGAAGGCTGAGTGAACCTTGGAGCCCGCTGGAATTGAACTTGCAACGTGGTGGCTTGCAGTACTGGCATTTAACCACTGCGCCACCAGGGCTATGTTTTCTATTTTGCAGATTTTCCTTGTTGTTTTTTTCCAGGTTGTGAGGCCATGTTCTGGAGTAGTTCATGCCTCACAGCCCGTAAAAAAACCCAAGGAAAATCTATGGATGCGGGCCATGAAAGCCTTCGACTTCACATTTTCTATTTTGCTTAATCTGTCTCTTCCTTACCTAGACTGATATTGTCAGGATGACTTCACTTTCTCCCTCCCTCAGTTTGAACTTTCTCTCAATCCCCCAGGCATACAGTTAGCCAAAGCATCTTGCTATCTGTATCACACTATCTCCAGATACAGTTCCCCAAATAAACATATTTCTTTTTACTTAAGACAGTCATCCCCACTTATTCCAAACACCAATGGCACAAATATCCATTTGAAGATGTTTCCACTTCCATTTTTGGAGGTAATGGACAAGAGCAACTATGTGTGTACATAACACAAGTCCCAAATCTCATTGCAGCTTCTATTCTGGCTTGAGCTTCTGGTGCTACCCTTAGACCTATTGGTGAGCCCCAGTAGGTCATCACAATCACAATTAAGCCAAAAATGGCAGATTGCCAACTTTGACTAGAATTCCACTGGTGAAATACACTATTATAAATGCTCCTACACCATATTTACACCAGTGGTTACACTTCTTAAGACATCCCACAAGGGATGTATCCTGATAATGGCTGCCCAAACAGAGCTCCACTGGTAAAACCATTGTACAAGTGGTTGTCATTTTTAAGGCTGGAGGCCTTACAGGCTATTGTGCAATGGAAACACCCATCAGTACAACGTGAATTATGCAACTGGCTGCACAATTGTGCTATCTGGTGTACAGGCAGCATGGGATTCCCACAGTTTATTAGAACAACGTTATGCTGTTGTATCTTGGCCTTAAGAAGCTGCTTATTTCTCTAACATTGAAAGAGTTCACTGAAGAGTTCATCATCTTATCTGGCTCTTGACCTTGGTTCTTAAGACAAGGACATGTAATTTAAAGACAAGCAAGCCAAGCATCAGGAGACGATTACAATGTCTTCCCTCACTTTACAGGAAGTTTCCATTGAGTCACCTTAGAACACATTTTGAAACTCAGCTTGGTAAAAGGCCTATTACTTCATCCGCAAGGAATCCAAATTGATTTCATGGAAGGTTATGTTTTAAATAGCTTAAGGAAGCTAAAGCCACCTTCCTACCATTTGGTACTTGCAAAAATAAATCTACAGCTAAGCAAACAGCTCTGTCTATAAATCTGAACAAAGCCCGTTTTAAGGGGTTCACAGTGTCTCATGTGCACTACAGTATTACACTTGCTCTGGCTGCTGGTGCTCCAATACTATTAGAACTGTTCATTATGTGAAATTCACCAGACTTAACAAACAGCTTTCTGGGCAACTTTCCCAGCTCTTATGAGTGTTCTAGTTCTAAACATGCATCCAGAAGTAAATTAGAAGTAGCCATGGGCCCTGCTTTACAGACAACAGTCCTCAGTTTGGAGGGCTATGAGAGGACAGTTCTTTACAATTATTATCTCTGTCCAGTCTGAATCTGATTTCAAGAGAAATAGCAATAAGAACAGATATTGAGGACCTTAAAGTTGTCCATCAATACCTTGAAAACCCCAATCAGACCTATAAATCACGTGTTCCCAGTCTTTCCCAGTCTGATAAGGTGTATTATAATTGTGAAGTCGAAGGCTTTCACAACCACTATCTATAGGTTTTCTGTGTTTTTCCCCCCTAGGCTATGAGGCCGTGTTCTGGAAGAGTTTATTCCTGAAGTTTCACCTGTATCTGTGGTTGGCATCTTCAGAGAATGGTCAGGTAGGGGTCTGTGGGGTTTATATACTGTGAGTCCCTGTTTTGACACATGCAAATGAACTCCACCCAGGGACAGGGGGATTTCCAGCAGACAATGGTCCATTAGCCAAACAGACACTAATCCTCCTTGCACATCTTCCCCTAGGAATTAGCCATTCAAATACACAAATTTACATATCCTCTTCAACAGGGACTCACAGTATATAAACCCCACACACCCCTACCCAACCATTCTCTAAAGATGCCAGCCACAGATGCAGGCAAAACGTCAGGAATAGAATCATAGAATCATAGAATTGTCGAGTTGGAAGAGACCATGAGGGCCATCCAGTCCAACCCCCTGCTGCTCAGGAATAAACTCTTCCTGAACACCGCTTCGCAGCCCAGAAAAAACCATGGAAAACCTATGTATTATAATTGTACAATCATGTTTTAAAATTCCAACCAATACATATAAATTAGTGTATAAAAATATTTTCTAAATATGTATCCACCTTCTTTGCTACTATTTGGGGTGACCCATTTCCTTTTTATTTTTAGGGTAAGGATAGACAAAGCTGCCAGACTGAGTTTCCCTCCAAGCAAGGATCAAACAGGTCTTTCAAACACAACTCTTTCATTGCTATCTAATCTATCTTTTCAATAAAAATTACCCATGAATTACTGCATTAGGCAAACTCCAGGACCTTAAAAGGAATGGTACCTATGCTGGACCACAGTACTCTCTGGTATACATGACATCTACAAAAAGGGGTGAAATGCCCTTTCTAAGGCAATGTTAACCACAACATATGTGTGGATCATTTAAAAACAAATATAAGAATGCATTTTGGATCAAAATTGTTGTTTTTGCTCATGCAAAGTTAGGGTCACAGAAATTCACACCCTTAAATTACTAAGGCAGATATCCAATGCAGTCAGTTCGTTCATGAAACTGCTTCTGTCAGTGGAATCATGAGGGAAAACCTGATAGATGGACAGACAGACAGACAGACAGAGTCAGCCCTCCATATACACAGTGCTGATTCAACCATCCACAGCTTGAAAATACTTCCTTCTCCCTAAAAAAAAATCCCAAAAACAAACCTTGATTTTGCCACTTTATATAAGGGTTGCCATTTTACTATGCCACTGTATATATTGGGACTTGAGCAACCATGGATTTTGGTATCTATGGGGGGATGGTCTTGGAACTAAACCCCACTGGATACCAAGGGCCTACTGTAGATAGATAGTCCCCCATCTACTCTGAAGAGCTGGAAAATACATCAAGGAGGGTTGGGGAGGAAAAATCTATCACACTAGCGGTCAGGTGTTGATACAACATTGGTTTTTATTGTTGTGTGCTTTCAACTCATTTCCAACTTAGGGCAGCCCTAAAATGAACCTATCACTGGGCTTTCTTGGGAGGTTTGTTCAAAAAGGGTTACCATTGCTTTCCTCTTAAACTGAGAGAATGGAGTCCATGCTGAGTAGGGATTTGAACCCTGGTCTCCTGGAATCCTAGTTCAATAGTCAAACTATGACACTATACTGACTCCACACTGAGTCAGTGTGGTCTGAGATTTCTTTTTAAAATATCTACCTATTTTAATGTATAGGATTGCTCTCACACCTGCACAAATCAAGGTCAAGGAAATTATATCCCTGATAAGTGACTTATTGGACAAAAAGAAAGAAAGAAACCTAGTATATTACGAATAATCACCCAGTTGTATCAGGATGACAGGATGAAACATATAGCATAGATCAGGGCTGTTCATACCAGAGGTGTAAAATTTCTGGAAATTTTGAAGCAATGGGGGGGGGACTTGGAGGGTTTTCCATGAGTGAGGAATGAACATTTTTGAACAATTGAAAAAATGCAAATGCAAAAAAAAATTACAAACTGGAAGTCACCTTCTTACTTTAGGAACAAAAAATACACTATGTATTACTCGGCTTTGTAGAAATGTGCTTGTTTGCTATATGAAAGGTACAGTTTATTCAGGAAATCATACAAATTGAGCTTACTTTTAAAAATATTATTGTTATAAATTGAGTTACAAGGTTTCTCACAGTTAGGAACCCCTGAACTATAAGGAATCTCTTCGCTTTTGCCAATTTATGAGGAGGAGCAGGCCAAAAAGCAAAACAAAACAAAAACTTCATTAAGAACAGAAGAAACTATCAACATTAGCAAAACAAAGAAAATTATTTTGTCTCTTCTAGTCCTCCATAGTGCCAAGCAGATATAAAGCATTCATTTTTATAAAAAGAACTGTGCTGTGTGGGGGAAGGGGTGGGGAGACCACTGATGTGAGATATGTATGTAGTCTTCAGTAAACATCTCCTGCTACATAGTTTTAGAAATAATGTGGGGAGGGGGTAAGCAAATATATTAACAACTTATCTTGAATATTTTATTCATGATTCTAAAAGGGGGGAAAATCCATAATCCATTTCTTCATGTTTTCTGAAAAATTGTTTCACATTTTGTTTTCTATGTTTTCATGTTTCTAGTCCTTACTTATTAGGCAATCACATCAGCCTTCTGGCTGTTCCCCTCTGTTGGAGGAGAGAATGGTGTATTTAGGTAACCAGATGTTCATGCCTTACCCCTCATCCAGGAAAATACAGTCAGAGCCTCGTATCCACGGAACTAATATCTGCAGTTTTAGTTATCTGTGGGACACAAAATAAGGGACATATGTCATAGACCCGCTGGAAAAATATATATCATCCAATGCAACTCTTTGGTATGTTTTATTTTATTTTTTACCAGAAGCCCTTTATATTAATAGGGTTTGCTGTTATCTGTTGTTTCTGGTATCCAGAATACAGGGGTCCAACTATAATAAAAAACACACTTGAGTACCTTAATCTGTGGTGTTTTTTTTTTTACAAGAGGAAGAAGAAGAAGAAGAAGAAGAAGAAGAAGAAGAAGAAGAAGATTTCATCAGGAGGCAGAATTCTTATCTGAGATGCATCTGGGGAATTAAAATGCCCAACATACCTGGATGAGTCTTAACTAGCATGCTGCCTTCAGGTGAGGTATAGGATGCTGTCCTATCATTGGTACTGAAGTAAGGTTTGGCTGTGTGAGTCCAGCTGGTGCCCAAATGTGGAGTGGATAGACATCATCTTGCTCTTTTGCCCATGATTCCTTAGGATACAACCAGGGTGGTTATAGTGGTATCAAGGAGCTTTAATGGTGCAATGTAAAGGTGATCCAAATCTGGGGAATGAAACAGTACATTTTGAAAAGTATGCACTCATCATGACATTTTTTAAATGTATGCACTCATAGGACAGTTCTCAAGGAATATCTACACAAACATAGGCAATTGATACTCAGCCACAATTTTGGTTTATTTTATTTTATTTTATTTTATTTTGCTATATGGATTTATTTTATTTTGTATTGGAATTATCACTTTATATTTAGTAGATGGATAAATATGTTTTTCAATTTGGAAAAAATCTATATATAAAAAACAAAGAAATGTTCGGTTCTAACATGAACAGGTTTCTTGTAAAGTTAATAGGTATGAATAGCCCTTTCATCCCAAAATACTTTGCATTACATGATTAGTAAAAAATCATTGTACAATAGTGTGATACAATCATGCATTGTTGTTGGAAGCAGCCTATTTGTACCAATGATCTGACTCCATTTAAGGCAGTTCCTATGTTGTTAGGTATCCACCATGAGTTCAGTGTCCTCAGATGCCTATAGTTTCTTATGATTACACCAAATCTTATTCCATTACTTCCATGTTTTGGGTATTATTCATAATTTTGAGAACAGCTGTTTTCGGCAGCTGTGAGGGAAAGCACTTCAAGCCCTACCATTTCAGCAAAAGGCATATTCTGCTAAGATCAAGTCCCACATCCTGGTAGAGAGCAATTCCAGACCAAAAAAACCACACTGCTAATTTGTTGCAAACATAGGTGTGTAACTGGCCTCCCTATAAATGGGCATGTTATGGGATGGGCATATGTTGTGTCACTCTGGTTTTGTGGCTGTCTCTATACACAGCTTGCTGCCCTGTTATTTAACTAAATGGAGAGGTGACGTAAGGAAGATAGTGGAACATTCCCATGGTTGTATAATTGGATTCCAAAATATGTTTGGAGTTTCGCAAACTTTCTGCCTCAAAATACCATGTTCAGGGCTACTTGTGTGATAGCAAGCCTCTGGCAGTGGCCTTCTGGCAGTGGCAACACTGATTGTGTGTGTGGAGATGCCGAACCACTCCAGGTGAGACCGTCAGGGGGAGGGTGACACCAGCCTTAGTAACACCACAGCCTTCTGAAATGGCCCTACATATGGTAATGGCCTACTCACTGTTGTGAAATTTCTGTATCTACATAGAAGAAAGAATTAAAGAGATTTCTCTTTTAAAAAAGAAAAGGTGACATAGACTTACCGGTTCCCATGTGACTCTACAGTGTCAACAGAAATCAGGTGAATACCTCTCCCATGTACGGGTAACAGAAGACATTCCTAAATTTAGAGAAGCAATATGCCAAAGTGGAAACACCTTCCACAACACCCACTGCTGACATTACAAAAGGATCATTGACTACAAATTTATTTAAAGCAGGGTGATGTGCTGCAGCTTTTTTGAGGTCACTTGTAATCCTTTTGCCATTTTATAGCTCATTCATAAAATTATAAGGGAGTGTTTCCAGAGCTGGAAACTCAAGACAGGAAGGTCATAACCAGGTGGGTTTTATTTTGCAATACTTAATTTAACTAATCTGATGGTATAAATTAGTAAGCATCTCCACAACTTTCTTCTTTAGTCTATACATAAACTGTCCTGCATCTTTAGCATTCTTGAACTCACCTGTATCTTTTTTTTTAATATTCAAAATAAAAATTAGAGCTCACCAGGGTCTCCTGAGGCATTTCTTTCCTTAATTTATATCCCACCTTTTTCCTAATATGAGAGCCAAACCAGCTACCACTTTTATAGTACAATTACCTAAAAACCATGGAAAGGCTGTCTGACTCCCATCTTAGCCATCCGAATCTTAAAAAAATGATGATCCATCCATCTGGAACAAGCCAGATTTCTCTCCATCTCCCAACAGAAAGGAAGACATGGTGGTGACCACTGAGTTTTCCCCCTCAGCAGGAAAATCTTTCAATTACAGGTTGCTGGAACAAGGTCTTTTAAGCCTCAGCCCCGATTCCCTCCCAAATTTCAGCATCTGGAAGGGCAAGGACAATGTCCTTGCTTACTCAGGTGGTAGTTGGGCCAATGCATTATAGTTATAGGCCTAGCAACTTGCCTGTGTCTCAGAATGTCTAGACCCAGCCAACCTAACACTAGAATTAGTGACATCTTCGGGTGCTTTCCAGTTTGAACCAAATTCTTGCTGGAAGATGACCAGCATCATGCAGTCCTTCATAGCACATTTGTTCCAGCAAGATTACATCACAGCTAAAACATCCAAAGCCCTTGCAGGAGATGACCATGTGTGGCCTTCCCATCTTGTGTGTTGCACAGTGAACACAGTGGGTCACCTTCATTGTGGATACAGGAGCATATCAGTCCTCTCAGCCCTTTGTGTTATGCAAGTGTGGGAATGGTTAGGTCCATGAATGCTCCCCTTAGTCCCGAAGCCCTTTGCACAAGGATGTCTGTTGTAAAAGGTGCTGCCTTGTTATCACTCTCATCATCATCATTGGGTTCAGCTATCCACCTCTCCATCTAGCTGTCTGTGAGCCAGCTCTGCAGGCTCCATATACCCTTTAAAGGGCATAAGGCTCTTATGGCCTGGCTATTCTATCACTATGGCACTCAATCAAGCTTTAAAGAAGGAAGGGGGCAATGCACTGGGAGACCACCTCTAAGAGTTCCACTTCAGTAATCTCCTCCAATGAAAGGCCTAAGGCCACACATTTTAAGAGAAGATAGAAGCACATAGTATAAAAAAAGGCATATAGCGCATTTGGAAGACTTTACAAAAGAGTCTGGAATAACAAACACCTGAGGTGAAGCACAAAAATCAGTGTGTATAGAGCCATTGTACTGTCTATTCTCCTTTACGGGTCTGAAACATGGGTCACCTATCGCCACCACCTACGACTCTTCGAGTGCTTTCATCAGCACTGTGTACGCACAATCCTAAATATACACTGGACTGACTATGTGACAAATGTTGCTGTCTTTGAGCAAGCAGGGATCACCAGCATTGAGGCCATGATATTGAGAACACAGCTGCGCTGGGCAGGGCATGTTTCTAGGATGGAGGACCATCGCCTCCCAAAAATAGTACTCTACGGTGAACTCGCCACAGGTCAGCATAAGAGGGGTGCTCCAAAAAAGTGATACAAGAACTCCCTGAAACAACATATCAGGCTCAGCCAAATTGATCACCAACAATGGTCCTACATGGCTTCACATTGGGAGGCTTGGAGACACACTATCCACAATGCTGCAGCCTTATTTGAGAACTCACGCCGAACAAGTCTTGAAGAGAAATGACAACACAAAAAGAATCACAACCAGGAATCATCACCCAAGGAGACCTTCTGCTGTACTTTCTGCAACCGGACTTGTTTATCTCAGATTGGCCTTTTCAGTCATCAGCGCGCTTGCAGAAAGTGAGGGATGAATCCTTCCTGAATCTTCATTTGCAAAGAAAAGCCAGAGGGAGATATTATTTTCTGATGTGGGGCAGCTCACTGACCCCTAGAAGCTATTCTTGTTTTATAGTGTGGAGCCTGGACACAACCTTTATGGTAAGGTATCATTTTTCTTTAGGAGCCATTTGGTTCTCTCCATCAAAGGAAATTTTGGAAAGAAAAATATGTGGACATAATCATCCTTCCTTTCTGTGAAGTCAAGCTAAAGTATAACAAAAGTAATAACCCTAAACAAAAGAAATGCCTCCAAAAAGTGGGGTAGGGGAAATAGGAATTAGGTTAATTGACTAGCAGATTAGGATACTAATATGGGTGCAATGTTGCAAGCCTACTTGACCCATGGGACAGAATTCATTAAAACATCATTCAAGGATTTTTCCAAATCTGTTTGGTTTCAATATGAAGAAATATTGCAAATGAGGGCATCCATTGAATGCCCATTATATACTGGATCTGGGAGCATCTGGGCCTGTGGCTACAATGGATGACCCTGCCATGCTCAGATCTAGGCAACAGGATTGATAACAGGAACTTGATATTTTGTTCCCAACAGTAGGTAGGCTAATAATTGTCAAGCCCTCAGAGGGCTTAAATACCACTTCTCTGTTGGTATTACAGTGGTTACAATACATCCATTACACAAAATTCCTTTGCTGATTCATTCTAACAGCTGTGCTGCCATGTAACTGCCAGGACCACCAATACCACCACCCTGCACACCTTCATTTGTATGGGTGATGAAAGGTCTATAATAAGAAGTGAACTGATTGGATCCAAAGCTAGGATGACTTTTACAGTAAAGGGTAGCCTATATAGTTTGATAGTGAGACCCTGGAGGGTGGTAGCTCAAATGTCAGTGAGGTAGCAGATCTACTCTACGTTTCAGTCTGAAGCATGTAGGAATTATCCAAGTGCTGGGAGTGCAGCTTCTCTTTCACTTTCTAAAATTGTTGTTTCATCATCAGATGGTTCTTCCTTCTGTCATCTTTTCTTCTCTTTTATATAGTTCTTTAGTGTATTGTTTCCATCATCTTTTTATTTCTACTTGGTCATGCAATTTGTTCCCCTGCTGGTCATATAGCATTCCCACTCTTGGTTTAAATTTCCTTTTGATTTCTTGGATTCTGCATCATTTTAAAAATAAGGTGGAAGTATGTTTTCTTTTGTGTTGAGCATTTTTTCTTCAAACACTTGATGTACTGCTTTTTTCCCCCAAAGGGTTTTTATTTTTTTCAAAGTAATGACTTCAAAGAAGACCCTCTAAATAAATATCCCCACTCCACCCCTGCAGTGGCCATCTCATAAAGGTGTTATGGAGCTGCTTGAAAGAAAATTATTTTACTTACTTGGATCCAGACAATAGTCATCATCATCATCATCATCATCATCAAGCCTTTATTATGGTCAACAAACCACGAGGCAATAAAATAAACCAGGCAATAGTCATGATTACCTTAAAGTCCATTGATTTCAATGGGTTCATCTAAGTATTACAACATCAAGATCCCTTCCAGTCCAATGGGTTTAATCCAACATCATGTGGGCACTGAAGCACCTGTGTAATATAACTTTCCTCCTTGTTCCTGTTGCCCTTATAGCAGCTCAAAAACAGTCTCCTGAGGACTTCCCAGCCACCCAAAATGGGTTTCGGCAGGGGGATGAGAGATAGGACTTTTCCAAATGGGGGACCCCCCCCCCAAGGAGGTCGGGAGAAGGATGGTGCTGTCCCACTTACAGCACTCTGTTTCAGATGCGTCATCCTCCTCCTGACCTTCCCCCATGCTTCCTCCATGCTACGGCACCACTTTTTATTGATGGGTTTTTTCCATGAATAAAAGTGGTGTGTTTCTCGTGCCCGCAGCATGGAGGAAGCACGGGGGAAGGTTGGGCGTCATCCGAAACAGAGCGCTGTAAGCGCAACAGTGCTGTTCTTCTCCTGACTTCCTCAGGGTTTTTTTCCCACGTTTGATAAAGTCCAAAATCCCCTCCTGAATCAGCTCCCATGGCCATAATGGGAGAATCATCCAACAAGGAGGAAGCTGAGTCTTGCAAGCAGGATGGTGATGACAGGTAGGAAAGTCTATGAGATCACTGAGTCCTCAGAGGTACAAGAGGTTGCACTCCTGAATCAGAGGAAGAGACTAAGCTCCTTCATCCATTCTAGTTCTCAGAAGTAACAATGTCTAAAGGTACAGGTTAGACATGAATCTACCAGAAGTACATGGTTACAAGGAAAGAATCATTGGGAGTGGAATGGGACTCCTCAGGAGTAAGTGCACTTTTGGAAAGAAGAGATTCCTTCCCAAGGAGAGTTACTGCTGAAGTGCTTGCAACTAAGGGGCTCAGGCAACTCAGATAGGAAAACATCAGTCCTCACCAAGTCACATTGTGAGAAACAATGCCCATAGGAGAGCCCTAGAGTTGTCATCAAGACATTGCATATTGTGAAGCTTGCAGTGGCCATGTAACTGATCTTGGACTACATTTTGTTGTGGAGCTCATAATAATAATAATAATAAATTATTTCTATCCTGCCCTTCTGCAACGCAATCGGGGAGGCTTACAATATAAAAACTTCATAATCACAATACCCTAGACCACCCACCCCTTAAAATAATACTAAATTATAAAGGATTAAAAATATACAATAATTAAAAATATATAAATTAGGAAAAAAAATACAATAATTTTTTAAAAATCTGATTGTAGCTCAGAAAGGACAGCCGAGTCTTGGGCTGGGATAATTATTCAGGAAAGGCCTGCTGGAAAAGATCCATCTTGACCACTTTTTAAAAGCTGTCTAAGGTGGTAATAAGACAGATCTCGTCCGGCAGGCCATTCCATAATCTGGGAGCAGCAGCAGAGAAGGCCCTCTGGGAGGTCACCGACAGCTTTGTTTTCATAGGCTGTAACAGATTCCTCCCAGAGGACTGAAGTGTGCGGGGAGGGTCGTACGGAAGGAGGCGGTCCTGAAGATAAGTTGGACACAAGCCATGTAGGGTTTTAAAGGTCATAACCAACACGTTGTACTTTGCCCGGAAACTAATAGGCAGCCAGCGGAGAGCTTTTAGCACAGATGTTATATGCTCTCTTCTGGAAACACCAGAAATCAACCTGGCTGCCATGTTCTGAACTAGTTGAAGTTTCCAAGTCAAGCACAGGGGTAGCCCCATGTACAGCGCATTACAGAAATCCAGACGGGAGGCTACCAGTGCATGTACCACAGTTTCGAGGTCCCTGGTTTCCAGGAAAGGGCTCAGCTGGCATATCAGCCGAAGTTGATAACAGGCACTCCTGACTGTCACATTTACCTGAGTAAACATCAGGAGCAACGGGTCCAGGAGCACCCCCAGACTGCGAACACAGTCCTTGGAGGAGAGTGTAGTTCCATCCAGGATTGGAAGTTGTATTTCCAGACCTGGTTTTGGGCCTGTAACTGTTAGTACCTCCATTTTGTCTGGATTCAGTCTCAATTTGTTTTTCCTCATCCAGTCCGTTACTGCTTTAAGACAATCATTGAGAGGAGAGACACCATCTGAAGTCAAAGCTGATGACCAAGACATGGAGAAGTATATCTGGGTGTCATCAGCATACTGATGACACTGCACTCCATGCCTCCGAATGATCTCTCCCAGCAGCTTCATATAGATGTTAAATAGCATCGAGGACAGGATGGCACCCTGAGGAACACCACAGTTAAGCTCTATTCTGGTAGAGCAACTGTCCCCGAGCCTCACCCTCTGGGATCTGCCCGAGAGGAAGGCACGGAACCACTGCAAGGCAGTGCCTCCAATTCCTAACCCCCACAGGCGATCCAAGAGGATGGAATGAGCTATTGTATCGAAGGCTGCTGAGAGGTCCAAGAGCACCAACAGGGTCACACTACCCCTGTCGATACCCAAGCGGAGGTCGTCAGCCAGAGCAACCATGGCAGTCTCCACTCCATATCCCATCCTAAAGCCAGTTTGAAATGGATCTAGATAATCGGTTTCATCCAAGACAGCCTTGGAGCTGGGAAGCAACAGCCCTCTCAATCACCTTGCTTAGAAAAAGCAGCAAGGAGACTGGCCTATAGTTGTTCCTGTCCAAGGGGTCCAGGGAAGGCTTTTTCAGGAGTGGCTTCACCGCCACTTCCTTCAGACAGGGTGGAACAGACCCCTCCCTGAAGGATGCATTGATAATATCCCTAAGGAGTACTCTCGATGCATCACCCCCTTGGGTGGCCAGCCAAGATGGACAGGGATCGAGGGGACAGGTCATCTTCCTCACTCTACCAAGGAGCTTGTCCACATCATCGGTTGTGGTTCAATCGGTTCACAGATTGAAGCTGATCCAATAAAATTTCATCAATGGAGTTGCTGGACACCTCGTCTATAGATGTCATACCACTGGCCAGTCATACCACTGGCATCTAAGTCAGCTCTTATCCAAGAGATTTTATCTGCAAAGTGGATGTTAAACGCATCACAGCAGACCGTTGTCGGGCTGAGTAAGGGGTTCTGCGCAGGTGGAATCTGTGTCAGCTCCCCACCACCACCCTAAACAGTTCTGCTGGATGGGACTCTGCAGACACAATATGTGCAGAGGAGAAAGACTTTTGCACTGCATGTATCACCTATCGATAAGAATCAAGGAAATTCCTATGTTGAGTCTTGTCGGATAAGAGTTGAGTCTTCCACCAGGTGTGCTCTAGTCATTGTCCAGTCCACTTCATCTTCCTAAGCTCCTCTGAATACCAGGGCTTATGGTTAGGAGCAGGCTGGAATGGATGTTTGGGAGCGATTGTGTCAATAGCCTTGGTGAGGTTGGTGTTCCAAATATTAACCAAAGCTTCAACAGACCCACCGGCGTTACCAACCATTAAACCCTCCAAGGCTTTCTGGAATCCAATTGGTTCCATTAGCCTTCGAGGGCGGACCATTCTAATAGGTCCACACACCCCCAGTGGGGCAGACAATGGCTCTTAGCTCCATCTTGACCAGGAAATGATCCGTCCATGACAATGCGGAGGTTTTAATAACCTCAGCCCACAGATATTCCTGTTCCGTACTAAAGGCCACATCGAGGATATGACCTGCACAGTGAGTAGGCCTGACAACCAATTTGGATAGGCCCATGTTTGTCATGGATTCCATGAACTCCTGAGCTGCACCAATTAGATTTAGCAAGCTGGTCTCGAGTGGGATGTTTAAGTCACCAAGAACTAAAAGTCTGGGTGACTCCAGCAGCAACTCTGTGACCAGCTCTGTTAGCTCGGTTAGGGAGTTTGTTAGACAACGGGGTGGCCGGTATACTAACAGAATCCCTAAGCTATCCCTGGACCTCAGGCTTAGGTACATACACTCGATGTGGACTGTGTTCTGGATAGGCTTCCTGGTCAAGGTTAGATAGTTTTTATGTACCAGAGCCACTCCTCCTCCCGCCCACTTTTCCTTACCTACTCACTAACTGAGTACCCAGCTGGGAGTGCTTGTGCCCATGTCACAGCACTGGCCTCTCCCAGCCAGGTCTCCGTAAAGCATCTTGTTTGCATCTGCTTTAACCCATTTGTGAGACTGCTTGGCCTTGCTTCCAAATCTAATGTAGTTGAAACTGACTTGCTCCACAATAAGATGTGACTATTGGGGCTTGGGTTGAAAACTGAATGTACTACTAAATTATTCCTGTCTGGATTTACTATTGGTGTGTTCCTTCCCCATTATTGACCATTGACTTCATTATTGGTTCATTCTGACCTGAAAAATGTACTTTGTGGACCCTTAATAATATTTACATTGCTTTTTGACATACTGTTTGGCTTTTATTCACTCCTACATTGTTAACGGAATCTTAAATGTGTGCCTATTAATACTTTATGAATGTTGTAGTCTGCCTTGAGAGGAGTAGGTTGTCATATCAATAGCCTATAAGTATTTTTAAATTAAACTAGCTGCAACCAGTGTGCCATATGCTGTTAAAAAACTCCCCCAAAAACTCCCAGTAGACCTCACGCTCAGTTGTTTGGGTCTTGTTGCAGCAGCAGCAGAAGTGTCCCACCACTGCCACCAGTTGACTGCCTAGGTCCTGTTGCAGTGGGAATAGAAATGATATTACTTTGTAGACTTAAATCATAAGTGGGAATTCTGCAGCCCTGAGACATTGGTGAACTGGAACGGCCTGCAGCCTTAGTAACTATAGCCAACATTGTAGAACATTGTTTGGTCCCTCCCAGTATGCTGATTGGCCATGAGTGGATTGTGAAGTCGAGAGGGAATTTGCATGTGGGTGGTGATTGGCTGAGGGGATGACAGGAGGGGCCAATCAGCACAATGAAAGAGGCAACATACCTACATACCTAAGGCCATTGTGCATACCTAACAGATTTATAGAGAGAGAGAGAGATTTAAGCAAAACTTATCAGATCTAACTGCTTATGAAAAACTTCCGGGCATTTATGTACCTTTTGCAAGTAAGCTTCCTGCATAATTTTTTTTTAAATACTACAAATATATATTGTCTAGATCAAGGGAATTCTGTTCTGCTTTGCTCAAACCTCACCTGGAATACTGTGTCAAGTTCTCAGCACCACAATTCAAGAAGCATATTGACAAGCTGGAATGTGTCCAGAGGAGGGTGACCAAAATGGTAAAATATCTAGAAATGTTGCCCTTTGAGGAGCAGTTTAGGGAGCTGGGTATGCTTAGCCTGGAGAAAAGAAGCTCAAGAGGTAACATGATAGCCATGTTTAAATATTTGAAAGGATGTCATTTTGAAGACAGAGCAGGCATGTTTTCTGCTGCTCCAGAGACTAGGATGGTATCTGCACTGGAGAATTATAGCAGTTTGACACCACTTTAACTGCCATGGCTCAATGTTATGAAATTCTGAGATTTGTAGTTTTGTGAAATATTTAGCCTTCTCTGTCAGAGCTCTGATGCCTCAACAACTACAAATCCCAGCATTCCATAGAATGGAGGCATGACAGTTAAAGTGGTGTCAACCTGCTACAATTCTCCAGTGTGGATACACCCTAGGACACAGAGCAATGAATTTAAATAACAAAAAAAATAAACCATCTAAACATTAGAAAGAACTTCCTGATAGTAAGAGCTATTCAACAGTGGAATACACTGCCTCAGAGTGTGGTGGAGTCTCCTTCTTTGGAGGTTTTGAAACAGAGGCTGGATGGCCATATGTTGGGGGGGGGTTTCCTTTGATTGTGTGTTTCTGCATGGCAGGGGTTGGACTGGATGGTCCTTGTGGTCTCTCCCAACTCTATGACTCTATATAATATTGTGCGCCTGTTCCCATACTCAGACCTTTCTGACTAAATTATTCATATGGTATTCTCTTTTTCTTTTGACATAAAAGAAACAGAAAGCCTTTCATAACTCTTCTGATGCTTCTCACACCTTGGGAAATACTCAGCTGCAAATATTCCTTCATGCTTTATGTTCTATGATGTATTACATCTTCTTGTCATAGTAATATATGATCCATTCTCCAGACCTTCTCCTAGTTTTTATTCACCCAATCAGCCAATTCATTCTTATGATGGCAAGATAAAGAAAATTAAAAACAGAACCCATGTTAGATAGGCAAGTCCTAGATCCAGAAAGTCCTTTTTTGTAAACTCCTATCTCTTCCATTATTCATATAATCTTGCATATCATTGTTTCCCTTTAGAAAAGTTCCACTGCAAAGTATTAATTTGCATATACCAGGTTCAAGCCCTAACCCTTGACACCCTCAGGGATTGCTTCCTAAACAATCAGGGTTGATCTGCAAATTCACCCACTATAGAAAGGCATTTCACACAGTTTTATTTTCGACAGAACCTTGGAGCAAGGAGCAAGGAAGACAAAATAATTAATGAAGCCTCCATCCCCATTAGCTCCCTCTAGGAGGTACTTAATGATCTCAGCAAAATGATTGCATGGCAAAGCTTGGCTGTCTACTGAATAACTCAGCTGGGTGTAGAAATGGAAGTTGTGACCCTTCCCAAATTTCCAAGGGTAGTTTCTGATTTTTAGATATAATTAGGCTTGTGAAGTCAGCAATTCTTTTTGCATCACTGGTCCACTGCAAAACAAAAATATAGAAAATGATAAAAATCAGGAGTTGCTTAAAGTTGTTTGGAGGGAGCAAAGCATGTTTTGGGAGGCTTGGGGATAAAGAATATTGGATTTGGGAATGAAAGGCTATAAATAAATTTGTACCACAAGTCACCAGAAGAGCTATAACCACTGAGAACTGGCATTGAGCTCAGGACAAAATCAGACCTCCCTCCCTCAATCTCGCTACAAGCCCATAGAAGACTTGCATACACTAAGGTTCAGCAACAGATATTACAGCCACATTTTAGTTTGTTCAGATTCCAACATTTATTTTCTTATATATTGCTTGTTGTTTCACTGCCAGACACTCAGAGGCCCAGACCCTGGGGATTCCAACCCCCATGCATCTCCTTCTCCTCCACTCTGGCTATAGCTCAGTGACAAAATTCATGAATGAGTGTCGAAACTCCCAGGTTTAGTCCCTTCTCTGAAAACTAAGAGATATGCCATCAACAAATCTGTGCTCAAGTCCGTTCAGCAGTTCACCTACCTGGGAAGCATCATCTCCTCAGATGCCAAGATTGACAAAGAGATCGATCACAGATTAGCAAAGGCATATAGCGCATTTGGAAGACTTCACAAAAGAGTCTGGAGCAATAAACACCTGAGGCAAAGCACAAAAATCAGTGTGTATAGAGCCATCGTACTGTCTATCCTCCTTTATGGATCTGAAACATGGGTCACCTGTCGCCACCACCTACGACTCCTCGAGCGCTTTCATCAGCGCTGTCTACGCACAATCCTAAATATACACTGGACTGACTATGTGACGAATGTTGCTGTCCTTGAGCAAGCAGGGATCACCAGCATTGAGGCCATGATATTGAGAACACAGCTGCGCTGGGCAGGGCACGTTTCTAGGATGGAGGACCATCGCCTCCCAAAAATACTACTCTACGGTGAACTCGCCACGGGTCAGAGTAAGAGGGGCACTCCAAAAAAGCGATACAAAGACTCCCTGAAACAACATCTCAGGCTTGGCCAAATTGATCACCAACAGTGGTCCGCCCTGGCCTCGCATCGGGAGGCATGGAGACGCACTATCCATAATGCTGCAGCCTTATTTGAGAACTCACGACGAACAAGTCTTGAAGAGAAACGACAACGCAGAAAGAATCACAACCCAAAAACATCACCCAAGGAGACCTTCTGCTGTGCTTTTTGCAACCGGACTTGTTTATCTCGGATTGGCCTTTTTAGTCACCAGCGCGCTTGCAGAAAGCGTGGGATGAGTCCTTCCTGAATCTTCGTTTGCAAAGAAAAGCCAGAGAGAGAGAGATGTTGTAGACTAGTGGTGCTCAAAGTGGTGGTCCATGGACCATTGCTGGTCCATTTACCATGGCTGCTGGGATATCCAGAGTTTCCACAAAAGAAGCAGTTGTAGCCGATGGTGACAAATATGGTACTGGTACCTAGCACATTTGGGAAAAAATGGTCAGTACCTCACATCAGGTAGCTTAAGAAGCACTGGTGTAGATAATACCAAATTAGATGGTCGAAATTGAACTCTGTGTTCACAGCCTGGAAATGCTACCCATTTGTTTGGATGACAATTCCCAGAATCTGCCAGTTAGCAGGGCCATTGGCTGCATTGACTGCAGTGGCGGCAGCAGGGGGTGTTCTTGGAGATATCATTGAAAAAGAAAAAAAGTTTCCAAGCTCCAAAAATGAATGTAGGCATATATATATATATATATATATATATATATATATATATCCCACTTTGGAAGAGACCCTTAAGGCCATACAGCAGATGAAAAACGGCAAGGCAGCTGGGATTGATGGAATCCCACCTGAAGTTTGGAAACACGGAGGTCATGCACTCCACGAAAAATTCCACGAATTCCTTGTGAATTGCTGGGAAAAAGGGGAACTGCCATCAGACCTCCGAGATGCAGTCATCATCACCCTGTACAAGAAAAAAGGAGCAAAATCCGACTGCTCAAACTATCGAGGCATAACACTGCTCTCTATTGCTGGAAAAATCCTTGCAAGGATACTCCTGAACAGATTAGTTCCTGCTATTGCAGAAGAACTTCTCCCTGAAAGCCAATGTGGCTTCAGAGCCAATAGGAGTACTACAGACATGGTATTTGCCCTTAGGCAACTGCAAGAAAAATGTAGGGAGCAGAACAAGGGTCTCTATGTAACATTTGTCGACCTCACCAAAGCCTTTGACACTGTAAGTAGAAAAGGTCTGTGGCAGATCCTGGAAAAACTAGGATGTCCCCCCAAATTCCTTAAAATGATTATCTTGCTACATGAGGGCCAGCGTGGTCAAGTCAGATATGGCGATGCTCTTTCAGAGCCCTTTCTAATAACTAATGGAGTGAAGCAAGGTTGTGTTCTTGCACCAACTTTATTTACAATCTTCTTTAGCACGATGCTCCAAAGGGCTATGGCAGAGCTTGAAGAAGACGACGGCATCTAGATACGTTACCGTACTGATGGTAGCTTGTTTAACTTAAGCCGTCTGAGGGCTCACACTAAGACTCTAAACTATCTAGTCCGTGAGCTGCTCTTTGCCGATGATGCTGCCCTTGTTGCCCACACAGAAGCAGCTCTGCAGCGTCTAACGTCCTGCTTTGCAACAGCTGCAGAGCTGTTTGGGCTAGAAGTCAACCTGAAGAAAACAGAAGTTCTCTACCAGCCTGCACCACAGGACGAACACCACCATCCCCACATTGCCGTCGGCAAATCTGTGCTCAAGTCCGTTCAGCAGTTCACTTACCTGGGAAGCATCATCTCCTCAGATGCCAAGATTGACAAAGAGATCGATCACAGATTAGCAAAGGCATATAGTGCATTTGGAAGACTTCACAAAAGAGTCTGGAGCAATAAACACCTGAGGCAAAGCACAAAAATCAGTGTGTATAGAGCCATCGTACTGTCTATCCTCCTCTATGGATCTGAAACATGGGTCACCTATCGCCACCACCTACGACTCCTCGAGCGCTTTCATCAGCGCTGTCTACGCACAATCCTAAATATACACTGGACTGACTATGTGACGAATGTTGCTGTCCTTGAGCAAGCAGGGATCACCAGCATTGAGGCCATGATATTGAGAACACAGCTGCGCTGGGCAGGGCATGTTTCTAGGATGGAGGATCATCGCCTCCCCAAAATAATACTCTATGGTGAACTCGCCACGGGTCAGCGTAAGAGGGGCGCTCCAAAAAAGCGATACAAAGACTCCCTGAAACATCTCAGGCTCGGCCAAATTGATCACCAACAGTGGTCCGCCCTGGCCTCACATTGGGAGGCATGGAGACGCACTATCCACAATGCTGCAGCCTTATTTGAGAACTCACGACGAACAAGTCTTGAAGAGAAACGACAACGCAGAAAGAATCACAACCCAAAAACATCACCCAAGGAGACCTTCTGCTGTGCTTTTTGCAACCGGACTTGTTTATCTCGGATTGGCCTTTTTAGTCATCAGCGCGCTTGCAGAAAGCGCGGGATGAGTCCTTCCTGAATCTTCGTTTGCGAAGAAAAGCCAGAGAGATATATATAGAGAGAGAAAGAGAGAGAGAGAGGATTAGCGGGTCCTCTCTCTATTGTGGGATTGGTGCCTTGCCCCATATTGGAGCCATAGAGGATGCCCCAAGTCCTATATATCTTGATTTTTTGAGAAAAAGCTCAATTCAGACTCCCAACCAACCATTTGGTATACGGCAAAATGGTCTTCCATACCAATTGCTGGGGTTCTTCCTTCTGAGATCACATCGGGTGTGCTGCTGCTCTTTTTTCTCCTCCTCAGCCAGTGAGGCAAAGTAGCCCCAAATCATACTTCACATGCTCATCTCTCAGTTGCCTATAGAGCTAATAGTCGGCAGAGCATCTGCTCAGACTGATTGTGGTCCAAGGCTATTTTACTGTGTACCAAGTGCTCCAGGGTTGGTCTGTTTTGAGCACAGCTTGTTCCCACTTTGGGGGAAAGCTGGTGCCAGCTGTGCTCACAACCATCTGACCTTGGAATATTTAGTATGCAGCAAAATAGCCTCAGATGGGATCTGTCTGT
The DNA here is from genome assembly GCA_030847615.1 of Gambelia wislizenii. NCBI lineage: Eukaryota > Metazoa > Chordata > Lepidosauria > Squamata > Crotaphytidae > Gambelia > Gambelia wislizenii. The sequence goes on from JAUMIR010000001.1 coordinate 37,667,029, forward strand.
TGCAGGTGTGGCTAATGTCCACTATTCCTAATCTCAATTCTACAGGTGATTAAGAGAAGAATGTGAGATGTAGGCCTATATAAGACCCACCTCACATTTTGTAAGAGGAGGGCCTCTCATGAGATTTCCAGCTCCCATGAGATCGCACATCTTATGGAAGCCAGGATTTCCCATGAGAGATCCTCCTCTTGTAAGATTCGAGGTGGGCTTTTTTTAATAGACGCTCACCTTACATATAGCAGCCATTTTTGAGCTGGCTGGGTAACAGAAACAGCAGTCCCATATTGGAGTTAGAAAAACATCACAACCCGAATGTAAAGCATTTAGAGCAGATACACCAGATCAGATTTATTTATAGCATCATCCGAGGAAGTCCAGTGCAAAAGCTCTCATAAAAATCTATGCAAAAAAGCCCCCCCCCAGCAATTCCCAACAGATTCTAAAACAAGCTACATTACAATATCAGAAGCAATGAAACCAATGTACACAAATTGGACTAAAAAATCTTTAAAAGATTATTATAGATTGCCAGTCTGCCAGAGGTTCAAATAAAGGTATTGTTTGATTCACTAATTGTATACCAAATGTCTTCCTTTATTTAATGCTTAAAGGTGCAAATAAGTGAACCAGCCAAGATATAATGGATTCTGAAAATCCCTAAGACATTTGTGAAATTACATATGGCATTTAAACTTGGCAGGATAAACAAAAGCAATAGCAATTTAAAGAGTAATTCATTTTCTATTTTGCTGCATAGGACTAGATCTGTCTTCTGTTATGTTTTCCCTGTGTTTGGGATGACTTTTTGGATGACTGCTCCTGGAATCTCACAGTTATGCAAAACATCATGTGCAATGTTGGCACTACTAAAATAATTGGCTTGGTTCATCAGAGTTCAGGTAAGAAACCTAACCATGGTGAATGATTGCAGGAGGACTAGATCTACAATTCCACCTTACCATACAAATAGTAAACTGTTGTAATCTCTGTTTGTCCAAGTGGCCTTTTGCACACACTGGCCCAACTGCTCGTTGAGACTAGCAATCCATGATGTACATCTCTTTCCACATATGGTGTATCATTCAGATAATGCAGACTCTGGAAAGTTGCTTTAAAAAAAAAAAAAAAAAAAAAATTGGTTATACTTCTCTTTCCAAAGCCGCAACCTTAGCCAAATCCAAACTACACAAATAATCTAGTTTGCAACTGGATTATTTGCCATTGCTCCTTCCTATAGAATCCTAGGAGTTGTAGTTTGGTGAGGCACCAGCACTTTATGGCAAAGAAGGCTAAAGGCTTGTAAAAGTACAAATCCCAGGATTCCATAGGAAGGATCCATGACGAATAATCCAGTTTCAAATTAGATTATTTGTGTAGTGTGGGTAGTTACATTTATTTCTAAACAGATGTTTTTCTCATTTCTCAAAAGTGAAATAATTGACTATTTTGAGCTGTTTGCCTGTGGTACAAAAACAGTCCTCCCATCCACCTTATCACCACCTCGCCACCCACATCAAACCATGAGACAGCAGCATATAGCACAGCTTAAACCACCACTTGAAGCAGGTAACATTCCTTCTCCACCATTTACTGTACTCAATCTGCATAACTAGGAAACAATCTAAATGTTATAGTGACATCACTAAAAGAGTGAAGTCATTCAGGAGTGAAGTTGTTCAGTCGGGTAAGGTAATGTGGTTATACCCAGCCCCATCTATTCATGGCAAAAAACCCCAAAAAACTGGATTGCTCTACAGTAATAGCAAATCACAGCAGCTTCAATTTGTCTTAATGGTGTTTAGCCCCCAAAAGTGTCACATGCCTGCTGATCAAGATGGCTGCCAGAAGTGATTTATTCACATTTTTACTTGCCTTAATTTGCCACCAGCAAACTTTTAAAAACCTATTTTCCATTGTGCGCTTGAGCAATATTTTGCCTAAAAAAAAAAAAAAAACCATTTTATCATCTTAGCAATTGTTCACTAAGGCAAAAATCCAACATGGCGGCACTGGGCTAGTCCGGCCAATCAGCTTTACGTTTCCTCTCCTATGGAAAAGTGATTGAAAGTGAAATGCTTGTCCCTACAAGCAGGAAGGCACATTCCCCTTGCTGTTTTTAAAAACACCAGGAAAAGCTGCAAACACTTTTCCTTCAGCGTTTTTGACATTTTTGCCCCCCCTCCTTCTAAATACGGCATAATGATGTAGGATCCCATTAAGACAGGTAGGATTCTCCTCGCATTCCATGAGGAGTATTTTCACCATTTAGACAGCCCCTTTGTTATTGAGAAATGAAACGGATTACAAGAAACTAGTTAAGTCTGAGTTCTGAGGTAAGGAGAGGTGTGCAGGGTACATGTGTAATAATAGTAACAAGATAGACGCAGACACAAACACAGAGAACTATAAATCTAACTTCAGCTTTTACAGTTGCAGATTTAAGACTGAAAAAGGCAATGACAATATTTTCTCAAGATTAAGGAACTGAAAAGATAATTTTTAAAAGCATTGACCATGATCCATAACACCACATGGCTGCCAGTGCTCAGCTTATGTGCAAGATTCGAAGCCAGTGTTTGGGAAAACTAAGAAGCAAGCACGGAAACTGATGTAACATCTGCCTCTACTTAATGCTTGTCTCTCTTGACAATGTTATATATATCTTTGCTTTTAAAAAAAATGAAAGAAAAGCAGAGCACAGAGTAGTTTTACCTCAAGATAACTAAAATGCCTAAGTTAGGAATGACAGAATGATGGAGTTAATAAAACAAGTCATTTCGAAATGGCAGTCAAAGATCAGTTTGGTGTTGTTATTTTAAAGCCAAATCAAAACAAAGAAAGAAAGTTCAGTTCCCTTCTCAATCCATATGATGAAGTCATAGGTTATTGGAAGTACCTCAGGCACATTTTCCTCAAATGTTTATGATACACAGTCAATGCTCCCTTTCTATCTATTTCTTATTTGGGGTGGGGGGAATGAACAAACTGATATAAAATATGACAAAAAAGTTGGTTTTGACACAAAAGGAGAAACAGACAAATGAAAATGCCAACATTAAAAAATAGCAGGGGGACATTTTAATAGCCCAGGATACTGAAAATCACTCTGGTATGATTAAAAAAAAAGACTTCAAAGAGAAGCTCTAGGGTAAAACTGCTGAAGCAGAATTTATCACAAAATTTGCTGATTCTATTCAATTTGGTCTTAGTTGGGGATTTGAGTTTCCCTTCCTATTATGAGTGCTAAACTAGCATGGCATAGCTACAAAGACAATATAATCTATGATGGCTGCTATAATATCCTGCCTTACCTTGCAAACATCTGGGCCTTACACAGAAATGTCACAGATCTATTGTGTTTCCTTTTTTTCATAACCTGTAGACCCCTCTATGTACAATTTGCCACAAACAGGTGAGAAAATATTAATTTAAATCCTATACAAATCAGCCTACTAATTCACCCAAGGCAGTAATTTTATGCCATTAATTTATCTCCCAGTAAGCAAGATTCTGTTCCATGATAAATTTGCATTCAATAAATTATCCCCTTTCCATTCAGTTATTTCTGTCATTATGGCTCTTCCATCCCTCATCAAATTAAATCCATGAGAAACAGAGGGCATATCCACACTACGCAATTATAGCACTTTGATGCCACTTTTACTGCCTTGCCCTGTTGTTACTATAAATGCTCAGGGGTCTTAAGTACCCTCAAAATATCAATATTAACTTGTGGAATTACTATACTCAGCTTGGCTATGAGAAAGGGGGCAACAGATAGCAGGACCTTTTAACCTATGTTTACCGGTACTAAGGAGGAGACGTAAGCTAGATAGTATAATGAAATTATCTTTATTGGAAAATAATATCAACAGCATTCATGCAAAACACTCAAGCTTCAAGCAGCAAAAGCAGTAGGAAGTATCGGGACAGAGGATATACTGAGGGGGGTTTCAAGTGGGTGATACGACACTGGTCCTGTAGAGCAGAGACTGCAACGAAAACCAGCAGAGTGATGGTCTGTAAGCAGGAACAGCTACACAGTCTGGTGTGGTGTCCAGAGGAAAATGAACTGTGTGCACTTGAGTGGAGTTTTGGAAGGGTTTATACAGTCGATAACTTCCTTCAGTGGATGGGATTTAGAGTGAAAGACAATGCTTCTCGGAGTTTCTCAGGGTGAGACAATGGACACTCTGGATATGCTAATGGTTCTTAATGTGCTTATATTTTGTAATTGAATAGAGGAAGCAACCTCCTTTGTTTAGGGAAGAGTAAAGGTACGAAGGATCTTTACAGGCTTGAGTATCTCAGTTTAGGCTGATAGGACTAGCCAGGTGTTCAGGTATGTAGTTGCCTTGCAAAATATCATTTCTTTGGAATTTGGGTTGCCCTCTCCTTAAGTGCACACCTGAGTCTGTATGCTAGTCTTTGGGATTCCTGTTTGTTTGTTTGTTTGTTGGAATTTTCCAGCTTTAATGGCCACACTACGTGGAAGGCCATAGTTAACCTAAATATTAAATATTGCCAATTTATTATAGATATAGGGCAGGGGATATCAGCTTGGCTATGTGAGAGGGTCATAGAACAGTAGGTAATACTGTCCTATGGAATTCTGGGATTTGTACTTTGGTGTAGGAATTAGACATTTCTGCCAAACAGCTCTAGTGATATAAATCAAGATAGTATAGTAGAGAATTTAAACTACAGGACTCCATAAGATGGAGCCAAGGCAGTTGAAGTGGGATAAAATAGCTATAATTGTGGAGTGTGGACACACCCAGAGTTTGCGCTGTAGTGCTATTCTACTGCTCACTCTGAGGTGAAGACTCAAGGTATTTCGGTATGTAGTGTGGTCACATTGATTGGGGGATTCTGGGAGTTTGCAGTGCAGAAAAAGAGAGCAATGTTTGCATGTTCTGGATTGTGAATGGTCTGTCTGTCTATCATTCTTCCTTTTATACCAGACCAAGACAAAGTACTGCAAAAAGCTCAACTCTGTTGCCTGCCACACAGGACAAACTGAAGTGTGTGTGTGTGAGAGAGAGAGATAGTGGGGGGGGGACTTTATCAGACCGGGCAAATATGCCCTCATCATGACACTTAATTAATGTGAAAGGGCACACTTATCATATGACGTCATCCTTTTGCAATCATGTATTGTCCCAAAGCCATTTCTTTTTATTGACCAGCCAAACTGTCAATAGATCTGCCATGCTGCTTTTTTGCTGGCATTTCCAGTGTTTGATACTTTGTGCCATTGTGCTCACATGAATACAGTGTCAGTGACAGAACACCTCCGTGTGAGATCGCAACAGCCAGGTAGGGTACGCTATTTTATGAACCTCCCCAGTTTACTTGTAATTTTTAAAGTGTGTTTCTGTGCTTGTGTGAACATTTTTTGTCTTAATTTTGCTTTATTTTTCAAATTTGCCGTGCTCACAAGAATCGGCAAGATCTCAAACCAGGAAGTAAATGGAGCTCTGTTCATGCTCCATACCTGCTAAGGTACTGATCAAGGGGGTTCTTTTGCCAGCATAAAAATAGTTCAAAATATGCTGGGAAAAGAATGTTTATGAAGGGTGGTCTGATAAAGTCCAGAGAGAGGGGAGAGACACAACCATTTCTTTTTCATCTGCTGTTTCCTGTGAATGAAAAGGAAACATCATTTCATGTCCTTCCCTACCTGGAGGTCTTTGCTTTTAATTATGTTAATGATGTTACAAAAAAATATGAAAGGCAGCCAGATTAGCAGCCACTCACCTCACCTTTTTGTCCAGTAGCAATTATAGCAAAACTGGATGCTTCTTTGAGATGCCCTTAAAACGTTAGGCAGCACATTAGGGGGAAAGGGGGGACTCCTAGTTACAGTCATTGTGGCCTCTCCAAAGTGGATAAGTATTTTTATAACCCTCAGTATTTAGAACAGTATTTAGAATTCTCAGCCAGAGAGCTTTAGTGCCTCCCCAAACTGCAAAACCCAGGATTTGACAGAATGCAGCCATGACAATTGACGTGGAACCATCGTGCTATAATTGTCCGGTGTGAAAGGGCTCCTTTTCTTGGTGACAGGAAGGAGGAGGAGCATTGTGCTGGTGCCTGCATAGAATCCTAAACAGCATATCATCTTCCTTGGTTTTTTTCCAGTAAACTCTTCCAGAATTTACTTCTGACATTTCGCCTGCATCTGTGGTTGGCATCTTCAGAGAATGATTGGATAGGAGTGTGTGGAGTTTACATGCTGTGAACCCCTGTTGAGGAATATATGCAAATTTGTTTATTTGAATGGTTAGTTTCTGGGTATAGAAATGCAAGGTGGATTAGTGTCTGTTTGGCTAATGGTTGGTTGATGGCCCATTATCTGCTGGAAATCCCCCTGTCCCTGGGTGGAATTCCTTTGTAAGTGTTGAGATTTAATTCTATTGTTTTTCAAAACTGGAAGCATATAAACTCCACACACACTCCTACCCAACCATTCTCTGAAGATGCCAGCTACAGATGTAGGTGAAACACCAGAAGTAAACTCTTCCAGAACACAGCCTCACAGCCCAGAAAAAAACCCAAGGAAAATCTATGGATGCCAGCCATGAAAGCCTTCGACTTGGCATATCATTTGTTAGGGGAGACATGCTGAAAAGATTCATTTCAGATGCCTAGGTCTGCCTCCTCTAATTACACCAATAGCCTTCCAGATGTTTTTGGACTGCAAATCCTAGCAACCCTAGTTAGCATAGCCAAAGGTAAAGAATCCTTGGAGGTGCAATCCAATAACAGCAGAGGGGGAAGGCTGCATGATTTCCACCTCAGCATTACACTATGTACCCCATACTTGTGTAGACCTGTATGTATGACTATACTTCCTTGACTCATACATCTATGCTTAATGTGTGGATTATGGAGAAGGGAAGAAAGTTCTTTTGCAATGGCTATGATTCCTGGTGGCAGCATTACCCTCATACAGACATCTGGAATCCACATAGAAATGTGAACAGAAGCAGGACCACCACCACCCCACATACACTGGATTTAGGCCCTAGGTTTCCCTCTCAAAATCTATACAGCAGTGGTTCTTAACCTGGGGTCTGGGGACCCCCAGGGGTCCACAATGTCCTCATAAGGGGTCCATGAAGGCTTGAACATTGCTTGGCCCACCTTCTCCCTGCAGTGGAGTGGCCATGTGACAGAAGGCAAGGCAAAGGCTGGTTGTCTTGCTTGGCCTGTGTATTGCCATTTAATCTGCTCCAGCCACAAACTTTCAGAAATAAGCAGGAGAGAAGTCTCCCCCACCCTCCCAGTACCTCTTAGGGAAAGTTTCATGGATGGTGTAATTGTGTTGTTGTTATTTAAATCTTGAGTTAAGTCTTGGGGGGTCCGCAGCAAAAAAAAAGATATTTAAAGGGGGTCCCTGGTAAAGAAAAGGTTAAGAACTACTGCTATATGGTAAGGGGATTGGAGCTAGAGTTAGACTACTGCTCCATCTAGGCCACTACTATCTTCTTCATTTTTCAGTTGGTTTTTAGGAGTTCTTTTGCAGGACCATCATCATAACCTGCAACATTTCACAGATGAAAACTGGGACACATGTGGCCAAGCAACAACAGATTCTGGTCGAAATGGCAAAAGTCATTAATGAGAACCACACAAGCTAGGAGAGGCTGCAGCAGTTTGCTCCTGCAACAGCCTACTGGGAAGGACAAAACTCCACCTCCTCCTCTCCTCTCTCCCACCCACCCCCCGCATGAGCTGAGTGCAAACTACTTTTGCATTTTGAATTCATTCTGCAGCAATTGAAGTCTGGTGGGGGTAAAGTTGGAAAGTGGGAATTGGAGAGAGAAACTAGGGTGCTGTCTAAATAATGAAAACAATCCTCAAGGAATGCAGGCAGAATACCTTTTGTCTAGATGAGCTCATGCCGGGATTCACCATATTCAAAAGGAGGGAGGCTGAAGATTCCAAGTAGTTCACAATTACAGCTTTTGCTGTTTCTCACAATCTTTTTTACAAAATACATGAAAATGTGCATTACAGCCCATTTGAACAACCAATTCAAATTGGGGTACATCCAGGATGTCAAAATGCGATTGGTCAGATGTGCACAGGGGCAGGCTTGCCAACGACGAAGCAACTGGAGCCACCACTGTTTTTCACGAAAGCAATCGTGTACTATTTTTGAGCAGCAGGCAAAAAAAAGGTTTTTAAAGAGTAAGAATGCTCTTCCGCATCTCTCATTTAACAAGGCAAAAATGGTGGGGGAAATGGAGGGAGCTTTCGGGGAATAATAACACAGGTAATTCAGTCATGGCCACCATCTTTTCTTGTGGGGATGCTCCATGTGAACTTCAAACTTGGATAGCTTTCCATGCCAGTGATCTTGCAAATGGATTGTGACGACAAGTGAACACTGCTGCGATAGTGAGTTAAAGCACTTTTTTCTACAATTAATTCTCTCATCTCGCTGAACCCTAGGACATTTTTTTTAAAGCAGCTGAAAAAGTAGGCTGGCAGATGATTATTCAAGACTATCCTGTCAAATCTGGACAGTTGGAGGGTATGCATCATGAAAACTACATGACCATCATGCCAATTGTCAATAGCTTTTGAGGCATCAGGGACTTATTTTTATCATGACCATCAATCTTTCCACTGAAAATGCCAAGAAGTAAAGCTGGAACATTCTCCATGCATGGAAGGTGGTCAACTATGCATAGAAGGAAATGCACATTAATGGGAGTATAGTGTCTAGATCAAAGGGAAGCATTAGTGCCACTGTATTCTGCTTTGGTCAGACCTCACCTAGAATACTGTGTCCAGTTCTGGGCACCACAATTCAAGAAGGATATTGAGAAGTTGGAACATGTCCAGAAGAGGGTGACCAAAATGGTGGGAGGTCAGGAGGCCATGCCCTATGAGGAGTGGCTTAGGAACTAGGCATGTTTAGTCTGGAGAAGAGAAGGTTAAGAGGGGACATGATAGCCATGTTTAAATATTTGAAGGGATGTCGTACTGAGGATGGAACTTCCTGACAGTAAGAGCTGCTTGGAAGTGGAATACACTGCCTCAGAGTATGGTGGAGTCTCCTTCTTTGGAGGTTTTTAAACAGAGCCTGGATGGCCATCTGTCAGGAATGATTTGATTGTGTATTCCTGCATGGCAGGGTTTGGACTGGATGGCCCTTGAGGTCTCTTCCAACTCTATGATTCTATGACTACTCAGCAATATCCCCTCTCCATTTATAAATACACTCTTTACCTTTGAAATCTATTCACAATCCCTGTGTTTTATGAGAGAAAAGGCAGGAGAGTGCATACCAATTTAGGAGATATGATTAGCCTCACCAAGAAGAACCAGCTTAGTCCTGTCACCATGGTGCTTATATTATACACTTGCCCTCCTTAAGCCTCTCATAGAGGCCAAGGGTTTAACTTTGTCATAAGCAGTGAAGGTGGTAATAACAAACACCCACTCATTCACACATACAAAACCCTGAAAAGGTCAGGAGTCAAGGCTGTTTTGAAAGAAAACATGTTCACTATGGAATCCATAGCTCTTGAGCCCTTGGTGGAGACAAAAGTTCAGCTCTAATACCTGTTGCTTTGATGTTACATTGAGACATTGCTAGGCAAAAAGAGAGAAGGATGGGAGGGGAACATGGCCTTGCCTTTACAGCATGAAGGGCAACATTCTTGCTTGTATAAGGAGATTTACCCAAGTTAGATGAATTGTTGATCTATAGAACCTAAATCTCAGCTTCATTGTTGCTCATCACCACTTAACCCTGCTTCATGTAGAGATTTGTTTTCACATAAAATGATATATGGTGCAGAGAATTAAGCTGGTCATTTTTTTCATTCTCTCTAGTACTTTTAGTCACTCAGCACAGCTGATTTGCAAACAAGAGAAAGTTCATTTTCACACAGCGTAACATTAATTTATGGAATTCATAAACTCAAGGGCTGTTAATGACTATTCACTTCAATGTTTTTGTTTTGTAACAGATCAGACCAGCCTCCCTGAAGCTGGTGCCCTCCAGATGTGTTGAGCTACAGCTCCTATGATCCTGAACCAATTTGACTTATATTAATGTTCATGCTGCCTAGGGATGAAGGGGGATATAAACCAGTACATCTGGAGGGCATCAGGTTGAAGAAGGCTGCGTTAGACAAATTCACAGAAGATTGGTCTAAAATACTATTAGTGTAATAGAGATACTGAAGCCTGCCATTTTGAGAATGACCTCTCACAGCTCTCCTTCATTTTCAATGGGCTCTGCTGGGCTTACCTAGTTATTTATTTACTAGGTAAGTAATTTATTTCAATTAGATCTGAATATTCCGAAGTAGCATGCAACAACATTATAAAATCTGACACACACAGTGCAACACCCAGGCTTGTCTATACAGTAAAAATATTCCTCATAGAATTTGAGGAGAATAGCTTTTGTCCCAATGGGATCCCACATCATTTTTCCATATTCAGAAGGAAGGGGGGCAAAAACTCCAAATACTCCATGGGGAAGCCTTTGCAGCTTTAGAATCATGGAACCATAGAGTTGGAAGAGACCATAAGGGCCACTCAGTCCAACCCCCTACCATGCAGGAATACCCAATCAAAGCATTCCAGACAGATGGCCATCCAGCCTCTGTTTAAAAAACCCCAAAGGAGGAGAGTCCACCACACTACACGGCAGTGTATTCCACTGCTGAACAGCTCCTACTGTCAGGAAGTTCTTCCTAATGTTTAGGTGGAGTCTCTTTTCATGTAGTTTGAGTCCACTGCTCCGTGTCCTAGTCTCCGGAGCTGCAGAAAACAAGTTTGTTCTATCCTCAGTATGACATCCCTTACAATATTTAAACATGGCTATCATATCACCTCTTAACTTTTTTTCCTCCAGGTTAAACATACCTAGGTTTTCCCAACTTGTAAAACAAACGCCGAAGGAAATGCACATTTCTGTTCTTTGGGACAACCAATTTGCTTTGTTGTGCTTTCCAGATAAGGAGATTTTCAGACTACCCAGTTATAGTGTTACTATTCCACTTTAACTGCTCTGGCTTCCTCCTGTGGAATTCTGGGGCTTGTAGTTTAGTGAGGCCTAAGAGCTCTCTGGCTGAGAGTTGTAAATGCCCCTCCCTAAACTGCAAATCCCAGGATTCAACAGGAGGCAGCCATAGCAAATAAAGTGGAATAGTAACACTATAACAGTGTTGTCTGAAAATCTCCTAAGAGTGGAAGTGGAAAGCTGATTGGTTGGATGTGTGCCAGGGGCAGAGATTGCTAACAAGGCAAGCGCCTGGAACAGCAATGTTGGATTTTCACCGTAGCAATCATGTGCTGAGGTGATGAAACAGCCTTTACTCCCCTTTTTTCTGTTTGTTTTAGTGGAAGATTGCACTTCCACACCTTGGAATTGCTTTTTTTTTTTTAAGATACTGTTTGGTGGTGGCAACTGGTAACAATAAAAATGCAAGTAATTTGCATGCACCCACCATCTTGATTCACAGGCATGCCCGTTTGAACAACAAACACATATGGCTTCGCGTACCTGTGAGCTTGAAAAAAAAAGTAGAGAAAAATGAAAGCTGTTGCAAATTGACATTACTGAGCATCACTCTGCATTATATTACCTCATACAGATGAGCCCCCAGTGTTTATATGACCCATAACATTATAGTAGGTAAGTCTATTCTAGGAAGGCTATCATAAATAGACATGTTTTCAACATAGATGTAAAACTAAAAATTGTTTGAGTATGTTGTGTCTGAGGGAAAGTCATTCTACACAGTGGGTGCCATAATGCCAAACATCCTACCATGTTTGGTTACATAGCAGACCTCAGGAGCATTTGGAACCACCAGGAGTGCCTCGTCAGATGATCTTAAGGGCCAAATGGATGTATAATGGAGAAGCTATTGGTAACCAGGTAACCTAAATTATTTTGGGCTTTTAAAACTAGCAACAAATTCCTAATCCTGGCCTGATAACTGATAGGCAGCCAGTGCAGTTCCTTCAGCCAAGAGGTTATGTGCTGCAGGTAAGTTGCCCCATTCGGAAGCCTGACCAAAGCATTTCGTACTAGCTGCAGCTTCTGGGTCAGCCATAAGAATAGACCCATACAAAACACATTGCAGTTAGAAGCATAGAATCATGGAATTGTAGAGTAGGAAGAGACCACAAGGGCCATCCAATCCGACCCCCTGCCATGCAGGAATCACAATCAAAACATCCCTGATTCTTGTTGTTGTCAAGTTGTCAAGTGCTGGACCCTCCAACAACAACAAGAATCAGGGATGTTTTGTTCATGATTCTGTAGCCAAGTTGATCATGATTCTGTAGCCAAGTTGTTCTGTAGCCAAGTTGTCTACAGCCCAGCCAAACTGTAGCCAAGCTATTTCTGTCCAAGAATAGCCACAAGTGGTGTAAGAGTCAGAGATCATAAGGCAGCCCAAGCAACTGGTCACCTTGACCAACAAAGACAAACCCAGAAGCACATCCAGACTGTCCACTTTATCCACTCATAGGGAGTACAATCCCATCAGGAACAGGTAAAGAACCATTAATCCCCAAGCCAGGATTGAGCATCAGTTTATTGGCCCTCATTATCCCACTGTTGCACTGAGACACTGGTATACAACTAGTACAACCACACATGATTCACTTGTGACAGAAAAATAAAGAGTTGGGGATCAGCATACTGATGATACTTTGTTCCAAATCTCCTGATGGCCACTCCCAAGGCTTTCATATATTTTTTTATTTATTTTATTACAGTATCTATACCCCGCTCTTCAGCCACAAAGGCTCTCAGCGGCTTACAACTTGTTTAGCAATAGCACTTTACACACCTACACCACTTTATAGCACACTTGGCACTCTCTGTGGTTTACAATGTGTGTTAGCCAATTCATACGAGGATCAAATAACACTGGTGATATAATGGTGCCCTGAGTTAACCAATACATTATTTGTATTTATTGTTTTATTTAGGTATTTATACCCTGCTCTTTGGCCACAAAGGCTCTAAGAGCAGCTTACAAATTGTTATGCAATAGCTATTTACACATCTACACTGTATTAAGCAGTTTCCAATATGTGTTAGCTAATTGCCCCCACAAGTAGGGTACTAATTTTACCAGCCTACGAAAGGATAGAAGGGTGAGTGAACCTTGGAGCCCTTGGGATGGAACTTGCAATGTTGTGGTTGCAATATGAGCATTTAACCACTGCGCCCCCAGGGCTCCCATAATGCAGTTGCTAGAGGACTGAGCAACATTCTTCCCATGCTACTCTCTGGAACTTGTCGTGTAGGTAGCACTGGAACCACTAAATCACAGTGTCTCCAATTCCCAGCCTTCTAAGCTGATCCAGATGTTTACCATGGCCAACGGTATCAAAAGTCATTGAGAAATCAAGCAATAGTCCCTGTCTCCCTCTCTCAATAAAGTCATCCACCAGGGAGACCAGAGTTCATTCAGTCCTAAATTGAGAACTGAATCCAGGCCTAAATGTTTCTAAATATTTGGTGTCATGCAAAAGTTTCTGCAGCTGCCCCACCAGAACTCTCCCAAGGAATATTCAGAACATAAAAGTAATTGTCAAGAAGCAAGAGATCCAAGAGGTGTTCTTTAGGAGTAGCCACCATTCTCTTCAAGGGAAACAGGCACTACTCTTTCACACAAAGAAGCATTCAGCACTTCTAGGACCCACCTGGCCAAACTCTTTCAGTTAGCTTTAATCAGCCACAAGGGGCAAGGATCAAGGGAGAATGTAGTTGGATGTGTTGCTGCAATCCAAACACTTGCCCATGCATTGCCAATGCAGTGCCCATGCCTTCAGGTCACAGTGATAAAACTGATTCCAAACAACTAAATTAGAAGAAGGTGATTTATTCACATAAAACTATGTTTAAAAATTAAAGAGGATGAATTTACTACATTTTGTTAAGTACTCTTGATATATGAAATAAGGATGGGGGAGTGGGATGAAAATGAAATTTTAAAATGTTTTCCTGAATACTTTGGTGCCTTCTTAATGTTAAAAAAATTGTGGGCCCTGTACAACCCATGGACCTGTCAGCCTCTTGCCCCAACCTGCCTCTTCTTAAGAGTTAGACTTGCAGGCACTGGACTTCTGGGAAAAAAACCACTTGAACTGCCAAGGTCAGGAAGTAGTTATTACTCAGGCACTTCAGGCCATTGTCAGCCTAGAGGACTCCATGGGTTTTATACACTTTACAAAACAAGCTGTCTATCCATTGAATTTGTCTAGCTTTCAAAACGTATTTACTCTTTAACTAATAGCTTGGAAAAGCCAGTCCCTAATCCGCTGAAAGCAACCATGCTCAAATTACCTGTGCTTCTTCACTTTAGGATTTGTTAACCCTAACAGGGAGGCCTTCTAAATAGACATAAATATTGTTTTAAGGTTCTGTATGGATTTAAATAGGCAACTTTCATTCTCTTATTTGGGCATATCAGTTTAGGCCTAGTCAAATGTGATTAACATTGCTCATTTGAGGACCGCTTCAGGTCCTTATTCATACTTTCACTGTATAATGGTTGTAGCTCATGCTGGAATAGTCTATTAGTCTTAAGCATTCTATATCACTCTGTAATTTTGCTACAACAGATTAATACAGCTATCCCTTTTGGAAAAGAGTCAAATTTCTGTACTGGACAAACAGATACATGTCCATTCTGAAAACCAGACATGTGACCACTACCCCATCCCCTCCAACTGTCCTGATTTGGCAGGGGTAGTCCCAATTAACTCTCTGTTGTCACACTTTTCCCACTGCTTTTAAAATGTCACTTTTCTCTACTCCCCTTTGTCTTCAGTTTATAAATTGAGTTCAAAGTGCAAAAGTAGTTTGCACTCAACTCAGCAAAGAGACAGGAGAGGGCAAAACCTTGCCCTTACCAGTAGGCTCAGACAAAAGTAAACTGTTGTAGCCTCTCCCAGCTTGTGTGTTCTTCTTCTTTAATAGTGACCACAATCTGATGTTGCTTGGCTACACACATCCTGATTTTTATCTGTGAAATGTTGGAGGATAGGCTATCCCATTTCCAACACCAAATGTGGTGATGGTAATGAGTGTGTTCCATGTGAAGACCCATACACACAAGCCTTATTTATGTGATTCTTTTCAATTCCTCACTCTTCCAAAGGGGATGTGCTTGAAGATCATACAAATCGAATTTGTATCCATACAAGATGCCACATAAAGTACCCAAGCCACATTATATTAAGTTTGTGGAATAAGGGCCATCTCACATTTGCTCCTCTGATTGCCAGGTCTCAAGGTGCCAGCTGAAGTCTTGCAGAATGGCTATGCTTTTTCAGATGGGGAAACAAATCTCAGGAAAAAGAATACTAGAGAAAAAAGTCTTATTTTTGTATGTGAGGTGGGCTTTGAAGCCAGGGCATTTCCATCCAATCCCAGCTGGGGCTAGATCTCTCTGTCTTGTATATGTGCTGTCCTTTGGCTAGGAGTGAAGGGGTGGACTGGAAGGAAGCTGATGGACGCCTGTACTGTACTAGGGCCCCATGGGCCATACTGAGCAAGGCAAGAGTGGAGGCATCAAAATTAATGAACTGTCTTAATAAATATGCCCTGGTAACAGCAGCACAAGTCCTGGATTTTTTTTTTAAAAAAAAGCTTCCCCAAGGGCTAGCAGTGGGCTTTCCACAAGCCTCAGCAACAGCATATATAGGAACTAGAATACATTAGGTAAAGGCTGTAAGAGATATGAATCCTACCATAAATGACTGCAATTGCTCCAGCTTTTTCTACCCATTAATCATACCATCTCATGGGCAAAGTTCTAGCTAAATTTTGGAACATTTTACCCAGACTTCCCTCATACCCCTTTCCACTGTCAGCTGACCCAGAAACAGTTCCAGGGGAAAGCCATTCTCCCATGCCTTGCCTCTTGTGTCCAGTTCTGGGCACCACAATTCAAGAAGGATATTGAGAAGCTGGAACATGCCCAGAGGAGGGCGAACAAAATGGTGGGAAGTCTGGAAGCCCTGTCCTCTGAGGTGTATCTTAGGAAGCTGGGTATGTTTAGCCTGAAGTTGCCCGTGATTGAAATATGACGCAGCCACTTCCAAGGCTTCACATACGTGCCACGAATTGTCACGGAAGAGGGATGGTGGCATCCGAAAAGGACCCCCTGCCACTCAGCAGCCTCGTTACTGCTCCGGAGGCTGCTTGCACGGTAAGGGCCATCTGAAAATGTCCTTAGTATTAGAAAAACTGGTGAAGTCATGTTAGCCTTTTCTTTGCTTAAGCCAATGAATGAATGAATGAATGATTATCAAACTCTCTCTCTCTGGCTTTTCTTTGCAAACGAAGATTCAGGAAGGACTCATTCCATGCTTTCTGCAAGCACACTGATGACTAAAAAGGCCAATCCGAGATAAACAAGTCCGGTTGCAGAAAGCACAGCAGAAGATCTCCTTGGGTGATGTTTCCGGATTGTGGTTCTTTCTGCGTTGTTGTTTCTCTTCAAGACTTGTTCAGCGTGAGTTCTCAAATAAGGCTGCAGCATTGTGGATAGTGCGTCTCCATGCCTCCCGATGTGAGGCCAGGGCGGACCATTGTTGGTGATCAATTTTGCTGAGCCTGAGATGTTGCTTCTAGGAGTCCTTGTATCATTTTTTTTTTGAGTGCCTCTCTTACGCTGACCCGTGGCAAGTTCACCGTAGAGTACCTCCATCCTAGAAATGTGCCCTGCCCAGCGCAGCTGTGTTCTCAATATCATCACCTCAATGCTGGTGATCCCTGCTGGTGATCCCTGCTTGCTCAAGGACAGCAACATTCATCACATAGTCAGTCCAGTGTATATTTAGGATTGTGCATATACAGCGCCGATGAAAGTGTTTGAGGAGTCATAAGTGTTGGCGATAGGTGAGCCATGTTTCAGACCCATAAAGGAGAATAGACAGTACAATGGCTCTATATACACTGATTTTTGTGCTTCGCCTCAGGTGTTTATTACTCCAGACTCTTTTGTAAAGTCTTCCAAATGCACTGTATGCCTTTGCTAATCTGTGATTGATCTCTTTGTTGATCTTGGCATCTGAGAAGATGATGCTTCCCAGGTAGGTGAACTGCTGAATGGACTTGAGCACAGATTTGCTGACGGCAATGTGGGGATGATGGTGTTCATCCTGTGGTGCAGGCTGGTAAAGAACTTCTGTTTTCTTAAGTTTGACTTCCAGCCCAAACAGCTCTGCAGCTGTTGGGAAGCAGGATGTTAGGCGCTGCAGAGCTGCTTCTGTGTGGGCAACAAAAGCAGCAGCAGCAGCAAAGGGCAGCTCACG
This sequence comes from Gambelia wislizenii, assembly GCA_030847615.1. Classification (NCBI taxonomy): domain Eukaryota; kingdom Metazoa; phylum Chordata; class Lepidosauria; order Squamata; family Crotaphytidae; genus Gambelia; species Gambelia wislizenii. The sequence goes on from JAUMIR010000001.1 coordinate 37,684,351, forward strand.
AACTAGATAGTTTAGAGTCTTAGTGCGAGCCCTCAGATGGCTTACGTTAAACAAGCTACCATGTAGACTACCTATAAGGGATCTGCCTTTATAATTGTATAACTGGCATATCTTTGTGATCTTCCCTGATGAGCCTGATGTTGCCCTACATATTTCTGCAGGAAATCCTATGTAGATTGGTAAGCTTTGGAACCAGGGAGAAATGTTACACCTGGGTGGTAGCACTTTGGGAACTAAAAAGTGTGTGTGTGTGTGTGTGTGTGTGTGTGACCCCCAGATGTGTGGGACCATTTCCTTCAGTTTCAACTATACTTCATCCAAAAATATGGTCTCTCTCTCTAGGCATTTCCTAGGTCCTCCAGTGCGATTCTATGGGGTGCACTATTACCTGCTGTTTCAAATATTCACAGTAAGTCTGGGATGTGGCAGACAACCTGTAAGACAGTAGTCCATAAAGCCACATAATACAAGACAGGCCTAAATCCAATTGTTAGTCTCAACTAAAGTAGATCCACTGAATCAATTGAAGTTAAATAAGAGTCTACTTGTTTAGCTTCCATTGAGCCATTAATCAATTCCACTGGATCATTAGCACTTCTGTAAATCTTTGTCATGTATCTGCTTCTTCAGAGTCAGTGGACAGTAGCTTCAGGGTTAAACAGTAAGCTCTATTGCTACAGAAAAACTAAAGAGTCAAGGCTACAAAATTGTTGCTTAGAATTAAGCTCATAGAAAATACAGTAAAATAAAAAGTAAAATAAAACAATCAGTCAAAATCTGATGGGCACTTGAGCCATTGGTTGCCCATCATCCACCCCACCCCCCCGTTCTCACCCAGATGTAACCCTACTATTGATTCCCAAAATAATCTGCAGGTATAAGACCGTTTTGCCCATTACCAGACAGACTCTATACTCCCATGGCTGTTTTTAGCCAGTGAATTGCTTCATTTACAAGGAATGTGAAAACAGCAGACCATTCAAATATGAAAGTTCAAAAGTAACTTGCTGCATTTTGAAACTTGTTGACAGGAGGGTCACTTTTACAGACCATCCTGACAGTGTTGATTTGTCCAGTTTCCACAGATTTCTAGCTGATACCAACAACTAGATTTAGGACAGGGACGTTCCTTTTTATAAAAGGTAGGATATATATATTCTCTAATATTTGCCAGAGGGAAAAGCATGTCAACTCTTCAGGCTAAGAGGACAAGTTAGAAAATAGATAGACTTTTTAGAATACAGAGTGAGCTTTTTGTTATAAGATACAACAGATAAGCTATCCAAATGCATGATGGTACCATGTGCCATCAAAATTTGAAGGATTAGCTTTTTGTCCCTACAGACCAGAGAACGTTTTCACATTTCTGTATCACATATTTCTCCATGTTTATTGTTATATTAAAAATTATTCCTCCTTCTTCCAAATAGGAGCGATGTATGTCTAGCAGCTCCCAGTCATTTTCAGGCATCAGTCATTATTTAAGCAAGGGCCTTCTAGCCATCAGTGCCCATTAAAGAAGTGCTTGTAGCTCTTAGGTATATAAAAGCCTAGAGAAAAATGTAATTCCTTAATATACATAATATGAATATAGTCTTTCCACAGCAATTTTTTTCCTATTTATTGCCAGCAAAGGTTCCAAATGATGTACATTTAAAAAAAAAATACGGATGGATGGCAACCCTACTTCAGTATTAGAGAACAGCGGATTTTAAAATTCCCTTCATTAAAATTATAAACATTTTGCATCCTTGGAAGCCTGTGTTCAAAGAAAGTTCAGAACATTGCCAGTTTCAGAATGCTGTTTCATCAAACCTAAATATAGCCCTCTGTGACCACTTAGTCTTTTGCCTTATGTTTATAGCCAGGGTTGGAATGCATTTTTGACTACAGGAATGGAAAGTACAATTTAGGAGATTTCCTGTTATTTTGCAGGTTTTTAAACCACTGGAACATTTTTCCCTTAAATCACAACAACAGGGAAGTTCCAAAATGCTATTTGAGTGCATTTCATACTTTCTCCCAGCTACAATGGTTAGAACTGTTGCTAGTTTGCCCTGTACTTTTCAATATCCTTTTGGAAACATTGGGCAGAAAGCAATTGTGAGGAATGAACATTATGGAATGATATATGGGGGAAGAATAACTAAGATTTAAAGAAATACCTGCAAAGGATCCTATGATTATTTCCAGAGACTGGAACATGGAGCAATGGATGCAAGCTCCAGGAACAGAGATTCCACCTCAACATTAGGAGGAAAACTTTTTGACAGTAAGAGCTGTTCGGCAGTGGAACACACTCCCTCAGAGCATGGTGGGGTCTCCTTCCTTGGAGGTCTTTAAACAGAGGCTGGATGGCCATCTGTTGGGGATGCTTTGATTGTGATTTCCTACCAACTCTACAATTCTGTGATTCTATGATATTATTCTTCAAAATGTATTTTGATCTTTGAAGACCAGGATTGTTAGTACAAGGCAGGGCTCTCTTTTTGAGAGATGCTGAGTTCAGTTTTCAGATCAGCCCCTATATCAAAGGAGAAAATAAATACATTTGTATAACAATGGAAAAGGAGGGTATAGTTCACCAACAGAGCATATGCACATGAATGCCGATAGGATCTGATTTAGAAGCAGACAACAACCCAGTGAATTGCCTGGCACACCATAGCTGGCAAACTCAGGCAATTCCATTCATCATAGGCTATCAACTCAACTAGCCATTCAATGTGTGTGTGTGGGGGGGAGTAGAAACAGTTCGTGAGAGCCAGCATGGTGTAGTGGCTTGAACGTTGGAATAAGACATTCCCACTAGGTGATCTTGGGCAAGTCACACTCTCTCAGCCTCAGAGGAAGGCAAGGACAAACCACCTCTGAACAAATCCTGCCAAGAAAACCCAATGCTAGGTTCACCTGAGGTTTGCCATAAGTCGGAAATAACTTGAAGGCACACAACAACAACAACAACAACAACAACAACAGCAGCAGCAATGACGAAACAGTCCATAGCATACAGGCATCTATAATTCACAGAATTATAGTTAGGCAGTATATAATCTCATATGACAGGAATAAATGTTAAACAGAAACTATGCACCAAAGTTTTGAAATGGGCAGCTAGTCTAATTAAAAAAAAAGATATTAAAAAACAGGAATGAAAAAAGAATTGGACCTGTATTTCCAGATGGAAATCACCATTTCACCCTTCCTGAAACTTGCAGCCAAATGGATTGTATTTCACCTCAAAAATATATACACTTGCAAGACTTACAACTGTGTTTTCCAGGGGGAAATTGCCAGCACAAAAGTTTGAAAAATGTCCTTGACTGAAAATACCTATAGTTGATCAGTATGCTTTTCAATGTGTACATCACATTAAAAAAAAATCATTTCTTTGGGGGGTAAAGTCTACCAAAATTTCTGGTCACAGTCCTCCCTACTCTAGTGAGATATGTTGTTGTTGTTGTTTTGTACTGTATTTCTATTCAAATGTTAGTCATTGTTTCTAAATGTGTATTTTTAAAATATAAAATAGTATGTGCAAAATATATGTAAATCTATAGCCCATTTTGCCCTTTTATGGTGATCCATTTTTTATAGATGAAATTTGTCAGCTTGATTCAGTTTGCAAGGTGTTAGTGACCACCCTAAATCCAGATGCTGCTAGAATAATCTTAGTTTTACTTTCATGTTAAAAAACACACATATGGAAAACTCCCCCGCACAACAACATCTTTACCAAATGGAAATGAAGGGAGGGAGAATTCCGGTTATTATTATACTAAAATCAAAGTATGTCCACAGGGCACAAAGCTCTATGAAGGGGAACCCACATACAAGCTAAAGAAACCAAACATCATTCACTTTACAACAACCCATGTTCTGGAGATTGTAAAGAGACTGCATTGTTGTCCCTACGATTAGCGGCTTTCTAAGTTTCCATGAACAATAATGAAACAAAACAAAACAAAACAAAACAAATCCAAAAAGAAGAAGCACATTTAACAAGTCACAAAATAATCTCAAATTTAGGAAACTTAATGTTTTGAGAGAACCAGCAGTCACTCTGGCTTTTCTTCGCAAACAAAGATTCAGGAAGGACTCATCCTGCGCTTTCTGCAAGCGCGCTGATGACTAAAAAGGCCAATCCGAGATAAACAAGTCCGGTTGCAGAAAGCACAGCAGAAGGTCTACTTGGGTGATGTTTCTGGGTTGTGATTCTTTCTGCGTTGTTGTTTCTCTTCAAGACTTGTTCGGCGTGAGTTCTCAAATAAGGCTACAGCATTGTGGATAGTGCGTCTCCATGCCTCCCGATGTGAGGCCAGGGCGGACCATTGTTGGTGATCAATTTTGCCAAGCCTGAGATGTTGTTTCAGGGAGTCCTTGTATCGCTTTTTTGGAGCACCCCTCTTACATTGACCCGTGGTGAGTTCACTATAGAGAACTATTTCTGGGAGGCGATGGTCCTCCATCCTAGAAATGTGCCCTGCCCAGCGCAGCTGTATTCTCAATATCATGGCCTCAATGCTGGTGATCCCTGCTTGCTCAAGGACAGCAACATTCACCACATAGTCAATCCAGTGTATATTTAGGATTGTGCGTACACAGCACTGATGAAAGCGTTCGAGGAGTCGTAAGTGTTGGCAATAGGTGACCCATGTTTCAGACCCATAATGGAGAATAGACAGTACAAAGGCTCTATATACACTGATTTTTGTGCTTCGCCTCAGGTGTTTATTACTCCAGACTCTTTTGTAAAGTCTTCCAAATGCGCTGTATGCCTTTGCTAATCTGTGATCGATCTCTTTGTCAATCTTGGCATCTGAGGAGATGATGCTTCCCAGGTAGGTGAACTGCTGAATGGACTTAATGGCAATGTGGGGATGGTGGTATTCATCCTGTGGTGCAGGCTGGTAAAGAACTTCCATTTTCTTAAGGCTGACTTCCAGCCCAAACAGCTCTGCAAGTTGTATATAGCCCAGATTCTAAAAAGGAATTCGTATGTTTCTGGCTGTAGAACAGGGGTTGGCAACTATGATAGTTCCAGGATTTAATCCCTCCCCTAGATTAGTGTTGGTTGCGTGGATAGCCAAGAAACAAAATGAGCAGGATCCCTTTCACACTAAACAATTGTACCACTATGGTTCTACTTTAACTGCCATAACAACATCCTATGGAATCCTGGGATTTGCAATTTAGGGCTCTGTGTTGAGAATTCTCCATGAAATAGTGCTAGTGCCTCACCAAACTACAGACCCCAGGATTCAGTCATGGTATTTAAAGTGGAGTTGTAATCCTATAATTGTGTGGTGTTAAGGGGTCCCAAAAGTGACCAGAAGTTCCCTTCTGGATTTGAAAACGGGACAGTTGTATTGATGTTAAAACAGCGGAAGGGCTCCTGGAGTCAATATAAAGGTGAATTACAGTTCACCCTCCTTTGGGGACAGAAAAAAAAGGAAGTCTGGTGAGTTTGGAAGGTCAAGGGCTAAACTTTGCCCACCCCACCACAGAATAACACAGGAGACATGACAAGGAAATATGAAACATCCTGCCTTATCGTGGTTGCATTTAAACCTATCCAGCTAACAGAATCCTGTGACAAAAGCAAAAAATGCCTCAGGAGTCATATCCTCTTTTGCTAGTCATGAGCAATACCTGGTTTCTTTTTGAAAAGAAGACGTGTGAAAGGGCTGTGAGTTCTGTGGGATTTCTCTGTAGTGTCACTTGACCTTCCCTGGTTTTGCTATTGATGAAAAACTGTCTTTCCACTTGGACAGTTTCCTATATATCTTGAAAAATATGCCCAGGACATTCTGCTGTCTAAGGCAGAGCAGCAAGTGGTTTCCTATCCCACCCTAATTATTACATGTGTATAGTTACACAGCTGGAACATGTCCAGAGAAGGGCAACCAAAATGGTGGGAGGTCTGGAAACCATGCACTATGAAGAGCAGCTTAGGGAGCTGGGTATGATTAGCCTGGAGAAGAGAACTGTTGACATGATAGCCATGTTTAAATATTTGAAGGGATATCATTCTAAGGATGGAGCAAACTTGTTTTTTGCTGCTCCAGACACTAGGACATGGAGCAATGGAATCAAACTACAAGAAAAAAGATTCCACCTAAACATTAGGAAGAATTTCTTGATACTAAGAGCTGTTCAGCTGTGGAATGCACTGCCTTGGATGTGGTGGAGTCTCTTTCTTTGGAGGTTTAAACAGAGGCTGGATGGCCATCTGTCAGGAATGCTTTGATTGTGTATCCGTGCAGGTAAGGGGTTGGACTAGATGGCCCTTGTGCTTCTCCCAACTCTATGATTTTATGATTCTAAAGCTGATCAAACCATTTTGACATCTAAAGGAGAAAACTCCATAACACCTCTCCTTCAGCTTGGTATTGAAAATACAGCAATAATACATTTAATAATTAACAATTTGCTATGATCTTGTGACCCAAAAAAAGGGTGTCTGAAGTTGGGTGCTCTAATACTGGGGGAAACCTGGACACTCCTTTAATTCCCCTCAGAAAGAACCCTGTTGGATTAGCCCAGTGTGTCCAAATAGTCCATTATCTTATTTCTCACAGGGTCAAACTAGATACATTTAGCAGTTTGTTTGTTTACTTGTATCTTGTTGTTGTTTTGCAGAAGTGTTTCTCCAGATCATTAACATTTCTGTCATAACCCATGGTTTCCTCACCTATCTTAGCCTGCATTCATTGTGCTTTGTTTTGTGATTAGTCACTAGATGGTAAATACAGTCTTAATTTGCAACTCTGATTGCTGATGCACCTATCACTGAGAAAATCCTGTTGTGGGAGTAAGAACAAGTTAATTGTAGAAAATACACATCCCCCTTAATGTTTGATTCGATTGCCATTGATTTTCCTCCTGAAGCTATCTCAGTTGTTGGCCATCTATCATTCAACCACTAGCTGAATAGGAGATGCTAGTCATTATGCCTACATGGTACTAGGCTTTATGTCTGTATGATACCTTCTTCATCAGAAGCAGCATGGTATGTATCTGTTGCTTCCATTTCTTGTTTCTTGTTTTGTTTATGTTTTAGCTTCTCATAGTCATTTGGTTGGGCCCTTTGGGGACCTAGCTAATCTTTTGGTCTTGTTCAGTAGGGCTCTTCTTAAGTTCCTATAATTACATACAGTATATGATCTCAAAAGCCACTAATTGTTGGCTGGGGATGGAAAGAACATTTGAAAATATATATTTTTAATGATCAAAAAGGGTGTTTTTTTAAATGTTGAGAAACCCTGAGTAGAAGAATCCTGGATTGATAAGAATCTTCACAGTCTGGGACTTATTCTGAGCAAAACTTGCACATGGTTCAACTGCTTCCTCTGCAGAAAATGCTATGATTGGGGACTTATCAACCATGTGTGAATTTTTCACAGAACAAATTCAGAATTGCATGTAACCTTCAAAAATTGTATTTTTTTCCCCAAATACTTTCTTTCAGTGGGAAGAAAATTGCTAAAATTACCCATTCCTTCCTTCAAGAAGAAAATTAGTGAAGAATTACATCCTTATTGTTGGCCTAAAGTTAGAGGTCATAAAGACAAGAAGTGCAGTGTGATGAAAGGTCCACTGGGATTACGGCACTATGAGAATGAACAAAGGATTTAGGAGCTAGGAATTTCATGGATGAACTGAAATTATTCCATGATCAACCAATGTTCTGCCCAGTGCTGACATGGAGGATACTTGGTTCAATCATGGTGTAAGTATATATGCATTTTAAGTTAAAATACATTTTCTAATCTGTGCGTTAGTTTGTGCAAATCAGGTTGGTTTACTTAAAAATACACACTAAATAAAATCCTGAAGCATCCTTCATTGTTGTTGTTTAAAAAAAATGCTTTAGCATTGTTCTATTGCACAGATGTTAATGAATTAATGGAAGGCCAAGATGGAAGTCTGGTTCACTGGTCCTCATCCACAAGCACACATAAATAACCTACTTATGAAATATATTATGGAAACATTAAAAACAGATTCCTGGTCCCACAACTTTCTCCTGCCTGAAGGAACTGACCAAATGATCCCACCCCGCAGAACACCTACAGATGTTGACAAGGTATTATTACCTAATAATAGAGCTGACTGTGTTCTGTATAGACACAACTGTGAACACATGGAGGTGAAAAATAAACCTACTGAGCACTGAGTTTGATTCTCATTCTCCATTCATTCACTCCAAATAAAAGCTACACAGAAAGAATCACTGAGATTACCACAGCATGAGTTTCTCAAAACATTACACTCCACTCTAATCTTATCTCTTTTTGATAGAGTTACAACTCTGGTAGATCAAAGGAATGTTGTGGATGTAGTATATCTTGGGGCTCAGTTACACGGCAGGTTTTATTGCGGCAATTTGCGTTTTAGCGCTTTTTCGCACCAGTACAGGGTAGTTTAGATGATTTATGGGGGATTCATCAGTTGCTTTATTTTTTCACTTTCTGGTTCAGACAGGCAAAGGTGCGGGGGCATGGCCTCCCAAGCACAGACAGAGGGAGGAAAAGGAGAGAGAGAGAGAGAGAGAGAGAGAGAGAGAGAGGAAGGAATGGCTTATGAATGCCTGCCTCTTAAAGCCAAGGAGCCCTTCCCCTTCACTCACTGAAAACACACAGAAATGCACACAGCTGATGGAGGAGGGGCTTGATGGGGGGGAATAGCTTCTCCTTGACTGAAAGGGCTTTTGGAATAAGAGGCTTGAAAAATAGCAGGCATTCTTCAGAGGAGGGAAAAGTCAGAGCATTTTCTCTCTGTCTCTCTCTCTTTCTTTCCCTCCCGATCTCCCTCCCTCCCCCCTCTCTCTCACACAGAAACACACACACACACACACACACACACATATAGCCAAGCAAGCTTCAGACAGCTTGCTGGATTTTTCCTGTGGCTGAAAACAACAGGGGCTTGATCACACACACGCACACTTCCTTATTTTCTTGCAGCAAAGCAAGCTTCAGAGATTTTTTTCCATCCTCCATCTCTTGCCCACCCCTTCCTTGAACATCTCAACCAATCACAGTGCAGCTCTGCTGTGACTGTATCAGAAAGATTGCTGGTAATTCACACGGACTTGTTGTTCACACTATCAATAATGCGCTAAGTCACGCTACTTGTCAAAAAAGATGGGAAAAGTAGCAACATCCCCTGTCACGCTATATTTGGGTTTTTTTACCTTCCCCCCTTCTGAATGAGGTGATACTGTGGCGCAATGTGTGGGAACAATGGGAATCTTTGCAGTATATTTAGGGGAATATTTGCCTGTGTAAACATGCCTTTAATTTCAGTAACAAGGTGCCCCATAATATTCTTAAAAACGAGCTGGTAATATGGGGAGTAGGCAATGCTACTACAGTATTAGTTAGATTTTTAATTGGTTGAATGACTGAACCAAAAGAGCACTCACCAATGGTTCCTCTTCATCATGGAGAGATCTATTCAACAGTGGAGTGGACTGCCTCAGATGGCAATCTTTACTTTTTCACTGGAGATGTTAAACAGAGTTTGGATGGCCATCTGTTGGGATGCTTTAGTTGCATAATCCTACATAGTAGGGGGCTGAACTAGATTGTCCTAACAGTCTTTTCCAACTCTCTCTTTGGGTAGAACTGTTTGATTTATGATTTAATAAGAAATGTGTCCATTTCTCCTGCTTAAATTTCTCAACATATACAGTTGTCCCTCCATATTCACGGATTTGATATTCACAGATTTAAGTATTCACGTCTTGAAAATATTCTTTAAAAAATAATAATCCAAAAAGCAAACCTTGATTTTGCCATCTTATATAAGGGACATCATTTTGCTATGCCATTGCATATAATGGGACTTGAGTATTCATGGATTTGGGTATTCATGGAAGGTTCTGGAACCAAACCCCAGTGAATGTAAAGGGACAACTGTAATGATATACTTTTGCTATAGTACATCTTAAAATGTACTAACAACATGCATATGGTACATATAAAGAAATGTCACCTATCAAACCAAGTTTGTTTTCATCTGAAGTCTCTCTGTAACCGCTCAATTACCTTGCATCAACAAGTCATCATAATCTGAGCCAGATTGTAGTAAAACTTTCAGGGTCCAAAGAGGAATGTATCAACTACTTACTTGCAGATACAGTTCTGTATGTTATCTATCAAGTGTCTATTTTTACTTTCTTATCTCTTGAAATTTGAAAACGAGCTGTGTCAGATATATCTTTGGCCAAATTGTAACAGGCATTTTAGATTTTATACTTTCATTATTTGTTTGTTTAATTATGTGTTGTAACCACTGTCTTGCTTTTTTTTAAAAAAAAATCTAGGGTTTGAAGTTGCTGTTTTAATTATTATGTATTTCGAATGCTTTATGTTATGACTTGGAGTTACAACATTAAATTTACTTACTGACAAATCATTATTCAAAAACCTGTATTATGCAAGTGATTCATATATGGTATAATTTATGGACTTCGGATTCCAAGATTTGCAGAGTCTCCCTTCCTCAATATTAACTGTCTATTCAGAGACTCTCCGGGACATCACCTTAGGTCAGCTAATGTCCGCCTTTAGCTGCCTGTGTCAACTTTTTAAAAAAGATCCTCTGATGTGACATCAGGGACAATCAGTCGCTTCCTGCTGGATTTCACATATAGCTCTTTGTGCTGATGGGACCATACCAGTTCTAATTACAATTTAATTATTTATCAAATTTATATCCCACTTTTCCATAATTGTTTTTAGCAGAGGGGCGGGGTATAAATAAATATTATTATTATTATTATTATTATTATTATTAAAAAATAAAAAAATCTCAAGACGGCTATCAATAATAAAACAAAAATCAAATTAAAATCTCAGGCAAAGATTTTGAAAAGTAAAGTAAAGTTTAGGTCCTAGAACATCATTAGGGTACGCAAGCTTCTTTCCCGCGACAAGGGGGCGTCAATGGAGAGGTAGGTCCTAGAACACTGTTTGCATAATCAAATGCTCTCCCCCAATTTAGACCATGACCATAATTGGTTTGGATTAGGTCCTTCTCAGTGGCTGCCCCCCCCCCCGCAGCTCTGGAGCTCCCTTCCCAAAGAGGTTAGATTGGCACCCTCCCTACTCAGCCTCTGAAAACAGTTGAACAATGTTACAACATGGTTTAATCCCTTTTTTACTTTTGTATTTTGGGAATTTTTAACTATTTTTTTAAAGATTAAGTTGCAATAAAATAATAATTATAGTAGTAGTAGTTTTAGAAATCAACTCTCAATTCACTGAAATGGAATGTTCTTCTAATATCATCATGAACCACCTGACTTCAGACGATCAGTTTTACCACAGTAGTTTATTCTGGAGTAGCATCATTGACTACAGTGGCACTAAGCTGAAGAGGGATTCCAGCTTCCCACTAGTGTATTGTGGCCCCAGATCAGGCTTGTCACACACACCCCTCCGTTACCTGCATGAAGCAAGAGGAAGTTCATACACAAAGAGAGAGGCCCCTACTGGTGACCCCCTCTGGTGCTGTCTGTGTCACTCTCCCTGAAGCCTGGAAGGAGGCCCGCAGCACGGTATCAAGACTGATCATATGCAGGTGGCCTTGATTGTGTGCTGGGGACTGCTTCCTGGCTGCATAGAAACACAGGCAGCTGCAGAAGAGACATCTTGCCATATGGACTGGCATACAGGTATGGCCTACTGTTCCCTGCGCTGAGATTTCCTGCATAACATGGGTTTTCCTGGGGCTTTTTTTAAAACATCATTTTAAGTGGCTTTATCCCATCTTCCCCCTGTCTTTGCCCCAGGCATCATCTGGACTGCCCCAGGGAGAAATGGGGCAAAAGCCCTACGTCATTAGAACTGTAGGGCTCCAAGACCGAGGCAAGACAAGGTAAACTGCCTGGGTAGACAAGTCCTTAGGCTGCTGGAGTTTGTGTGTTTGTTTGTTTTGGCAGGCCTATGAGAGCTCAGGGGGAAAGGACCTTTCATGTGCTGAATTGTTTAAATTTGTTGTTCTTTTTAATGGTCTGCTTTTATCTGCTTTTAATTTATTGACAGTTTAATTGTCTTTTAACTTTAGGACAATGTAAACTTTTAGCTGCATTTGTTTTAACTTTTGTAAGCTGTCTTGAGTCCCAGATTGGGGGAAAATCAAGATGATCATGAAGATAACGGTGATTCTTTTATCCATTTGTAGCTGTTCGTTGAAGCCAGGTGATTTTCCACAACTGTCCTGTCACTTCTCTCCTCTGTGCCCATGGCTCTTCTAATGTACTATTATTCCCATCATCATTAACCATTTTCTGTGCTGGTTGGGGATGGGGAGAGAGATACTAGCTCTATCTGGAGGGCCATAACCAATGAAGACCAGAGTATCATTACTCCAGCAGTTCTGTTCTCTCATCATGGTACATTGAAGCTCATTCTACATTTAGCATTAGGAGATCAGATTTGCCACAACAATGCCCTGGCTGTCTGCCACAGCGCAGCTTTAAGCAGCTGTGTTTTGTCCTTAACCCTCATGCCTTCTCCTCTTCTTCCTTCCTTCCTTCCTCATTATATCCTCAACATCTGCATTTGTAACTTGCTTGCTTGTTTGATTTAGTTATTTATCTAGATGTAAAGCCGGTCTCATTCTGAAACTATGGGCAACATAAGCAAAACATGTTTTTAAAAATATGGAAAACAAAATGAGATTTCACCTATTGCCATGAAACTGTCCTACTCTTTCACAACTAAGGGCCAAACCAGATGTGAAGTTACATACCCTCCAATGTTTCACAGAAGAAAAGCAGGACACATATGGCCAAGCAACATCAGAGAATAGTCAGGATGGCAAATGTCATTAATGAGGAAGAACACACAAGCTAGGAGAGGATGCAGCAGTTTGCTTTGGCTTGAGCCTCCTGTAAAGGGAAAGATTCCATCCCTTCCTCTCCTTTCCCCTTCTTTTGAGTTAATTGAGTACAAGCTACTTTTGCACTTTGGACTCAGTTTGCAGCAACTGAAGTATGTCAGGATGAACTGGAAAAGGGGGATGCCAGACTCACCTGGCGGTTTCTTTGCAGTCTGAGGTGGGGCATGGAGGAACGGCTAGCTCAGCATGCTGCCATGCTGGGTATCTTCTTCCCAGCATGCTGAGGGGAAACGTGGCACTGGGGGAAGCCCTGGCCCAGCAGTCAATCAGCTCAAGGCCCACACTTTGAGCTGATTGGCTAGCTTGTCCAGGCTCCTCACAGAGGGAAGGCTATTCTCTGGTCTGCTGGCTGGGAATATATTCCCAGCCAATGCACTGAAGTTCTCAGTTGCTCTCAGCAAGCTGACCCACCCACTTGCCCTGTGGTTCTGGTTGTTATTGTCCTATTTTGCATGCTGTCTTCAAGTCACAACATGTGGGGAGGTTGGCATGGGTCCTGGACCCTGGAATAACGGTTTCTTGTGTCTCAGACACCTGTAGAGGATGGGGTGTCACCCACAGGGGACAGGAGCCACAGAGAGGAAGGGTATGCCATTTGGTGGGTCATGTACCTTTGGGGGAGCCCGGCAGGGCAGTTGGAAGCCCATGGGCTACAGGCCCGGTCGATACTCCATAGGAATCTCCATTATGCCAGGAGTGGGCCAGCAGTGGGATCATTAGCCAGCAGGTAAGTTGTTCGATGCCAGGATCCGAACCCATGTGGTAGTGCCAACCAATCTTCAGCTGTACTCAATAAAGCTGTGGCCAATATTTTTTCCAACATTAACTTGAGTCCCTTCTACACAGTAAAAAAAAATACGTATGCTGTTTGGAAGATCGCTCTTCCGTACACACAGCCATTCGGATTCATACATGTCATTCAGAAGGGGGGGCTAGCGAATCCCTGTAAACTATGTGAATTCAGCGTTCAGGAGGATTAGTGGATCTCGGCATAAAATACGTACAGCTGTTCGAATGGTTGATGGCCTGTATGCCCCGTTCGCACACATACGAACAGGCAGTGTAATCTGATTGGCTGGCCAAGTAGAGGGGGCAGGGCTAGCAAGGAGGGGAATTGGGAGCAGCCGCCATGTTGGATTCCTGGCTAAGCGAGAGTCCGGTAAGTCCATGAATTTTATATATATTTATTTTCATTTTACTTTGTAAATAGGAAAAACCAAATGTCCGCAAAGCAGGCACCTTTTTAAATTAAAATAAAAGCGGCGGGAGATTTAAAGCTGCTGCTTGGCTTGCTCGCTCCAGCCAGCTGGGGAAGGGGGCTCATACGGAGTTTAGGGGTGTAAAAAATTGTGTAGGCAGATCGCATGCATACGAATGGCTGCCTATTAGTATTTTTTTACCCCCCAAACGGATTTTTTTTAATCGTATAGACCAACCCTTGGTGTCTGTGGTCTTTCCTCTGCCTGGACTCGTCCTTGGACACACAAGGAAGAGAGAAGAACTGGGACATTTTAAAAGCAATTGAAAAGTGGGATGCCAGAGGAATACTTGGGACTGTCCCAGGAAAATTGGAACAGTTGGACAGTATTCACTTCCTAGTGTTGGCTCAGGTGTGAGGCCAGAAGTATGGCTCTGCTGCTGCTTTGAACCCACAGGCCTAGATTTGACTCTTAATGGCAACCAAATCAGAATAGTTGGAGGGAGTGAAGCTAAATACAAGTTTTTGTTTAACATGAAGTTTTTATTTTTCACCAAAATCAAATAGCATCAGCTGAGGAAGGAATAATAATTATCAGGGCCTAAATCCAATTGCTACTCCCAGCTTTAGTTGACCTATTTAATCAGCAGCTGTGTGGCAAGTCAACACTTATGTAAATTCAGCTGAATCAATAGGCCGGCTTTATTTGGGACTTGTGCCTGGATTTAGGCTATACAGTGTAGCAGGTATGTGTGTTTAATCCTTTCCTTTGCTTGCTGTGGTCCTGAGACAATCCCATAGCAGGAGAAAAGAGTTAAAATGTCCCTTCCTGCCTGCCACAACTTAAAAATCTGCTGTGAAATGTAAAGATGCATTTAACCTCAGATATAGCTTGGTCTAGCATAAAGAAGGCATGGCTGGCAAGGCTTCAGAAAGATGTGG
This sequence comes from Gambelia wislizenii, assembly GCA_030847615.1. Classification (NCBI taxonomy): domain Eukaryota; kingdom Metazoa; phylum Chordata; class Lepidosauria; order Squamata; family Crotaphytidae; genus Gambelia; species Gambelia wislizenii. The sequence continues at coordinate 37,699,406 of JAUMIR010000001.1, forward strand.
AAGCTTGTAGGATAGTAAAATTTTAGCACTATTTAGACTGTGGTGGAAGACCTTGGAGTCTCCACATGTTTTGGACTTCAGCTCTCAGAAGTCCCAGGCAGCATGGCCAGTGGTACAGAAGTGTTGGAGTTATCATAGAATCATAGAGCTGGAAGAGACAAGGACCATCCAGTCCAATCTCTTGCCATGCAGGAATACACAATCAAATCATTTCTGACAGATGGCCATCCAGCCTCTGTTTTAAAACCTCCAAAGGAGACTCTACCACACTCTGAGGCAGCACATTCCACTGTTGAACAGCTCTTACTGTCAGGAAGTTCTTCCTAATGCTTAGGTGGAATCTATTTACCTGTAGTTTGAATCCGTTGCTCTGTGTCTGAGGACTTTATCAGACGCAGCAAAAATTGCAAGATTACAACATCGTGGTAGCGCGAATGGGCCCTGCTATTGCATGACATTGTGGTCTTTGTGTTGTTACTCCGTGCTCCAGTCATGAAAAAAAAGTTGCTTCTAATTGACAGATTAACCCACCAATAGATCATCAATAGTGCTTTTTTCACATTATTGAAGGTGTGCGAAACCATATCCCATTGTAATTGTGAGATTACAGCATGAGTGGGTGGTCCCCAGTGAGAAACGTCATGTCATACCCCGTGAGCCTGATGAGGGTATAGAGTGAGAGGAGGAGGAGGACATGGCAGGGAATGGCCCTAGGGAGCCTGGCACAGGTTTATCTACACCTGTGCCAGCAGGGAACCCTGCCAACCTAGGGGCTTGAGCAAAGGAAGAGCCAGGTCCAAGTGGGTTGGCATCAGTCCCAGCAGAGAGTCCTGCCAATTCAGATAAGGACAAAGAAGAAGAGAGGGACTTACCTTCACCAACATATATCCAGCAGCAAGCTCAAAGGGAAGTTCAAAGGAAATCTCTGAGACTTTATGAGAAAAACCTGCTCGTTAAGAAACACCTGTCAATGCCTTAATTACTTTATATATGCTGGGAAAGGCGATGAGGTTTTGTCAGAGATCAACTGATCTTCCTGGTGAAAGCTTCCTGCTGACTTCGGTGCCTGGATTCGTTATCTTGACTTCTGTTACCTTGACTCATGCTTAGACCTTGGACTGGCCCTGACTACTCTGTTGCCCCCTACTCCTGTTGACCCGCGGACTGTTTTGGACCCCTTCTGACTGACTGCTATAAGCCTTTGACCTTTTAGACTGTGTTACTGGACTAAATCTTTGACTGCGTTTGCATTCCTGTGAGCTAATTAACTTTTGGCTCCCTTCCCAGTCTAGTGCTATTTATATTTTGCTGGTAACTAGTTGCTTTCCAGACACGTCTGGGTGAAAATGTGAAAACGAAGCACTGGACACTCTTTATGAACTGTCCTTTTTAGTTTCCACATTTGTGGGCTTGTTTCAGTGTTTCATTTACTTTGTTAATCAAGGTGTTTGGGGTTTTTAAGCACACTCACGTCTTCTCATGAGAACTGCCATAATCTCACCCATGCTAAATCTAGGAAGTAAACTCCCATTTGTAAAGCATTGGTGGTCATCATGCGATAATTCCATGGTAATTCTTTCATGTGATTACAGCAACATTTGATAGTAAGTGTAATAATCCCATGATGTTTCCGCTATCCTCATTTGAGGATTTACAGCATTTTTAGACACTAGACTGATAAAGTCCCTAGTCTCTGAAGCAGTAGAAAACAAGCTTGCTCCATCTTCAATATGACATCCTTTCAAATATTTAAAAACAGCTATCGTGTCACCTCTTAACCTTCTTAACCTTCTCTTCTCCAGACTAAATATACCCAGCTCCCTAAACCACTCCTCATCACCCTCCTCTGGACATAATTCAGTTTGTCAATATCCTTCTTGAAGTGTGGTGCCCAGGTGAGGTCTGACCAAAGCAGAATAGAGTGGCACTATTACTTCCCTCAGTTTAGAAACTATGTTCCTATAGATGCAGCCTAAAATTTCGTTGGCTTTTTTATGTTGCTGCAACACACTGTTGAGTCATGTTCAGCTTGTGTTCTACTAAGACTCCTAGATCCCCTTTTCATCCAAAACATCTGGAGAACCAAGGGTCCTGCTTTATGCTTGTTTGATTATTCATCTTCAATAAACCTATGCATGCGCAACTCATATGCCACAAGGCTCACATATGCATGCAAATCCTTGAACACTTATTATAATAGTTAGCAATCTAATATTTCACAGAAAATGAATAAGTGATTGAAAGGGAACCACAAAGCAGATGCATATCAACTGGATGGCATTGGCCAATGGCTGATGGGGATGAAAAGAAGAAAATAAGCATTGGATCTCAGCCAAGCCAGTGGAGAAGACCCACTACTATATTTGGTAATCTCTCTCTCTCCTCTCTGGCTTTTCTTTGCAAACGAAGATTCAGGAAGGACTCATCCCATGTTTTCTGCAAGCGCGCTGATGACTAAAAAGTCCAATCTGAGATAAACAAGTCCGGTTGCAGAAAGCACAGCAGAAGGTCTCCTTGGGTGATGTTTCCAGGTTGTGATTCTTTCTGTGTTGTCGTTTCTCTTCAAGACTTGTTCGGCGTGAGTTCTCAAAGAAAGCTGCAGCATTGTGGATAGTGTGTCTCCATGCCTCCCAATGCAAGGCCAGGGCGGACTATTGTTGGTTATCAATTTGGCCGAGCCTGAGATGTTGTTTCAGGGAGTGCTTGTAGTGCTTTTTTGGAGCGCCCCTCTTACGCTGACCCATGGTGAGAACATGACCAAACAATATGGCAGTCGAAGTGGTTTGCTGTATCTTTTTTCTGAAGCTTTCATCAGCTCAATGATGCAACATCAAAAGTGAACAATTTGCACCCAAAGTATGATTTAAAAAAAAAATCAAAAAGGGAGTGGGGGAAAGAGACTTATGACTTGCAGGGTATTCAGTGAAATTTAAATCCTGCCATTGGATACATTCAGTGCAAAAGCGGAAAGAATTTTGTGCCTTTTAAGAGTTTTGTATATAGCCATTCTTAGAATTATAGTACTGTAATATCATCAACTCACCTCTCCCTCTTACACACACCCAATTGCTGAGGAAAAGAGTTTTAGTATAGCATGCCAAATACACAAATCCACTTCATTGCTATATGCCAAGATATTATGTTACCAGAAGAAATTAGGAATTCCCAAAGGATACTCATATATAGTTTGAAACACATGAGAGAGAGGTCTATCTCCTTACCCTTTCTAAATGGGATTGCTGGGTTGCACATGTTGGAGGAGGAGTTTCTGAAGCCGAATGTATTAGTAAACACTTTTCTTGAACCATCTCTTCAGACTATACAGGCTGGGAGTCACATCTTAGAATGCGCTTGTGGTGGTGGTGTGTCTCCAAGTCACTTCAGACTTATGGTGCCCCTTAAGTGAACTTCTCCACAAGAATTTTTGGATGGAGGGTCCTTTGCCTTTCTCTGAGGCTGAGAGTGTGTGACTTGCCCAAGTTCACCCAGTGGATCTCCAATGCTCAAACAATGACATCACTCTGGCTCTGATAAATGCTGCTGTGTCACAAAAGCAATACATTTACACAAGTACAACAAATGGCCATGTTGGGCAAAATGCTAAGATTTTCTTTCCTGGTTTCCGTCTTTTCTACATCATGAAGTCATTTTAAGTCAAGAGTTGTGTGTCCAAATGGATGCCCAGTCCTAGCTTTTGGCCATCCAATGGAGACAAATTGACAAATATAATTTAATTAGTGACCCAAGAACACAGATTCAGAATGGAAGCTACAATGATTAATGCTACAATAGTAATTTGTGTAAATGGATTTTCACCTCTGTATTTTCTCCCTGGTTGTTGCTGTGGTTGCTTTAATCACTCGCACCTCAGTCTGAATGTGATGATTGTGTGTAGCAAAGCTTCAACTCAACATTTCAATTTGAACCGTTTGGGTTAGAAAATGGACACCAAGTGAAAATTCTTTTAAAAATGCCTTAATCTACATGCAGGGTGTTTCTACTGGAGAGGAATGCAGACATTCAACATCCATGCCTACAGTCTTAAATGGCACAGATTGGTTTTATTACTCAATACTGCTGAATATATACATTCAGTTTAACTGTTGGTATAGCACTGAAAGGGCCATTTTTAAGCAGAATTAGGTTGATGCAATCAACCACCACCCTTTATCCCAAACAGGCTACTCTGGTGTAAACAGCTTGTGTCAATTGAATCCCGTCTGGTTCTCACTGCAAGGAAAAGCCATAAAAGCTAATGCAGGAAGTGACTTGCAGTCTTTCACATATGATCTTTATTTTGGATATTCAAATCTTTAAGAAAGCAGGGTGGGGGGAGGTTAACACATTGCAGATGAGAGCCCTCTATCTAAATCTGCTATCTCCTATAGTTTCCTGTGCTTGGAGCAATTTTTCAAACATTTCAAGCACACAACTTTGTTCTCAATTTAGCTGTGTGGCTTTGGCTCCAAGACGTTTTTAATGCCCCAAATGATAAATTTCCAAGAATGACAACTGGGACTTTCCCCCCTCCTCTCCCCAAAGACACAATTAGCATAATCTGCTAAAATCTATTTTGTACAATATTTTCCAAGAGGGTTTGGATTATTACTTTTTGACAGACTGTTGCTTTTAGAAGGGCCATAGAGGAGTTAAAAAGAGGATCTGGTTTGGTTTGTTCAAGAGGGGCGGACACTGGGAAATGATACAGAATGCAATACTGCCATCTGTTGGGCTCTTGCCTTTTTTCTACAAGGGACTGAATTTCCAGATTTTCTTAAAGGAGTCTAACAGGGAGACATGTATGGCTTGCTGCTACAATCTCTTATCACTTTCATAAGTACCCCTTTGTACCATCCAGTAAAAGTAATGAGTGATGTGCTATTGCCGTATATAGTGTTTTCTCACTTCCAGCAAGAGGCAACAATCAATTGCAGGAGTTAGTGGACTACGTTGAGAGCAAAGATGCCCCTTCTCACATTTGTTTTGCTAGATGTCAACCCAAAGACATGTCAAGAAAACATGGGCTGGGAAAACCACCTGTCCCATGTAACATCACAGACCTTTTCACACTACACAATTATAGCACTATGATTCCACTTCAACTGCCATGGTTCCAGCCTTCAGAATCATAAGGTTTGCAGTTTAGGGAGGGATACTGAGAATTTTGTAAGCCACTTTAGGATATAAATGAATGGAAGAGTAGGAGAATTTTCAGCCTGAGAGCCCCAATGCATCACCAAACTACAAACCTCAGGATTCCTTAGGATGCAGCCATTGCAGTTAAAGGGGAATCCAAGAACCTCTGAATTTTGGACAAGTAGTGCAACTAAAAGTGCTGGAAGGTGACCTCATAGATGCTGGAAATGCATCAATGCTCAACACTTAAAACATTAAAGATGTCTTAAAGAGAACAGCAGTGATAGAGTTACATAGTTTTGAGTGAAGCAAAGTCCCTCCACCTCTTATCCAACTAACTTTATCCAACTAACCTAATCTTTGTGGGATAAAAACTAATACTGTTAGGGATCTTTCCACTGCTTTTCTTCCTGCCCCCATATTCTCTCACTTCCACCAAAAGTGAAACTAGCTTAGTTCCATGTTAGTTTAGCACCCTTAGAGAGTATTTCTAACTTTAATAGAGTTCTTCCAATAAAGGCTTAGTTTGTTTCTTTAGCCACTGATGTCTTTATTCCTTAATCATAATTGCTAAGCACACTGCATATGTGCACTCTCCAATGAAAACCTCAGCTTAAGAACACAAGAAGGTTCTGAGAAATACAGACAAGAGCTTCCTGGCTGTGTTGGGGCACAACACAGGTTTACATTGAGGCCTAGAAGCAGCACTGGAAGGGTGGGGAGCCCTGGCTGTTCACATAATCCATGTCTGCACGGAAGAATGCAGGCATGGATTGCATGAGAAATGTAATGGACTGAGAATCTATGAATTTTGTTTGGTGGAGAATGTAACTATGAAGGAGGAAGGGGTTTGAGGGGTTTTTTGTTTTGTTGCTTGGTTTGCTTCCTTTTTTTTTTTTCCATAGAAGAGTTTGAGTATATTGAGTTGACTTTACTGATGAAAATGTTTATGCCAGACTCCTACAGCTGGATCAGTGATCATGAGAAGGAGAGGCGGGGGCAGGAAATCCACCAATCCACAGGACTATTTGTCACTTTATTTTATATATACTGTGTGTGTGCATGTATAAATAAATATGTATAAATATTCTACAAAACAGGAAGTGATATGATTGCTGGACCTTGCCCTAAGGAGAAGAATCCAATAGGTTTACCCTGTCTTGTTGCACAAAGTACTTGGACATTGCTCTGAGCCTTTCTTTGGCCAAGCTAACACACATGGTTCTGGGAGAGAAAGAGAGGAGGCATGGAATTATAACAAACCCACAGCTCCAACCTACCATTTAGGCACCAGAAGCACAGAATTCTTTTCAAATGTGATGATTATTCCTGAGGCATTGCAGCCAGTTTCTTTCTGGCACGCCTGCCCTTTGAGAAATCATAAATACTGGAGATGGAACACACAGTTAGATCATCTATACTAAATTAGCTTTAAGGTTGGTCTGTGTTGATTCCAACCCAACTTTTACACCGAATTTGGTCTCTTGTAGAGGTCCTGGCTGCCAAAAGAAAAAAAAAAGTGGTGGTGATGGGGGGATGAAATTCTAAAGGATTTCTGTGTTAGGGTATTCAAGCACGTAACAGAAGAAAGTTTTTGTGTGCCAGTTTCTGGGGCAATGGATGCACTTTAGTCAATTAAATAATCCAATTCTTCCAACAAAGGGTGACTATATATCCTGCTTCACAGAGGACAGCCCTCTGTTTGAAGGGCTATCAGACAGTCCTCTATTTGTAAGCTGTTTTAGAGGTGTGGGAACTCGTAGCCTTCCAGAAGAGATTGGCCTGGAACTCCCATCATCCTTTACTATCATAGTTATGCTGGATATGGCTGATGGGAGTTGCAGTGCAACTGCATCTGAGGGTGGAAAGTTGTCCACCCCTCTTCTATTTTAAGGACTGTTTTAAAAGAAAGGAAACTTATAGACAGAAGGAAGAGCAAGAGGTGGTTCTTGAACAGGGATTAAAATAATATTTGAAAACTGATAGGGGAAAGAACATGTTTCTTGAGTGTTAGGACTCCTGGAGAGACAGAAATCATTAAGATTTGGGAAACATGCTGTTTTCTGTGCAAAAAAAGTGTCACAGTAACTCCTGAATAGCAAGTAGTCTTCAAAAATCCTGCAGTTTTTGAAAACCTTCTCAAAATGGGGAGTAAATTGCTAAAATTATTTTTGCTCCTTCCAGAACTAACTTGGTAAGAAAGTATCCATCAACATACAGGATCTGGACAACAGATTAAACAGGCACACAAGTTGCCTAGTTGCAATCTACCCTGCTAAAGAGATTCTTCCTGTTTTGGTGATGCATTGCTTCTTCTTGGTGACAGGTAAATAGCCACCCTATTTCTTTAAGTGCTCAGGCAAAATGTTGTCACTCGGGGGGTGCAGACCACACCAGGTGACACCATCAGAGAGGAAGGCACCAAAATGACAGTCTATAAAAAAAATTGTGCAGTGTTTCAGTTGAACTTTATTCGTTTTTATAAAGTTATCCCTGGCACCATGTTCAGCCAGGTGAGCCTTCCTTCTTGTTCCTCTTCCACATATAGGTTTTTGGTGACCCTCAAAGACATGCACAGATTGTGTAGATTTCTGAGAAATGTCATTTCCCAGAGCCTCCTCTTGATGCTTTGTAATCCGGCTTGCTTTCAAAACAAGTTGTGCAAAGTGTCGTTTCAGGAATGCCTGTGCAATATGAGAAGCAAAATACAGAAGTGGAGGTTGGGTCTTGAAACTTGGTCCTTTCATTTTTGCTGTATAGATTTAGGGTATAAATTATAATATGTCCTCAGTGTTGAGTCCAATGGTCTGAAATAAGAGGAGGCCCTTGAGGGCGACACCAACACTTATTGCCACATGTGTGCTACTCTACTCACAGAGGGTAGAAGGCCTTCCTGTCTCATCTTCCTACACCATAGAGAGCTTCCAAAGTTTGTGCCACCTAATTTGGTACAAACCATGGCAGCAGCAACTCTGGTGGAAGTATAGTGCACCATGGTTTGAGCAGGGCACATGAGGTAGAGCACAGCAGCCTCTAATGCCAGTCCTAGTTTAATGCCACAGGTAGTTTGACCCTAACTTAACTTTCCCTTTCCCCCATGCTAGTACATACAACATAAAAGCAAAGTACATTACTGCAGAAGTTAATGTGGGATAACTTCTTGAAGGCAGCATAAACCACTTGGAAATAAACTAAGTCAAGAAGAGAAAATAACTCTGTCGTAGGCTGGTCTCCTCTCTTCCTCCTCTGTAGCAACCCCGTTTCACAGATAAGGAAGGAAAGGCTCCCAGCCTATTTGTAAGGATTAACTCAGCGAGTGGTGTTATCTGAAAACACATCTCAAGGGTTCTTCTAGTCTAGAAAATCCTTTCTAAGGTAGAGCCGCCACCACTCGCTGAGTTATCCCTTTCCTTGTCTAGTGCAGTGAGAAGTCAGACAAGTTGTGTTAAAATATCAACAACAACCTTTTCCTCTATGCCAGAGAAGTTCAGATAGCTGAACGAGAAAGGCATGTGACCATGGAGATTAGGAATAACAGAAAAAGCTTTATTTTAGTTCCAAATGCTTACGGCTAGCACGGAGGGAAAACATGCCTCCAGGATTTCAGCTTAGGTTTACAAAAGATACATTCAGACAGAGTACTAAAATTAAACCATAAAAGCTAACTCAACTAGCTAGATGGTGCCTAAGCTAAGAATAATAGTAATTTACATTTCTGATGTTCATGCAATCAGTTCATGTCCCAATTGGGATGTTTAGGCCGGGCTCTCATAGCCGGCCTGGTTTAGTCTCTAGAGATGGAATTCAAAGTCCTTTTGGAAATGGAAGTCTCCTCCTGAGACTCCAGATATCCCTTGGGGTCCTTTGATGTTATCAGGCCCATGAGGGAGGTCAGCTTCCCCCAACCTCCATTATCATAGTCTATTTATCTTGCTGGTCCAGCCATGGGGCTCAGAACAAAGCATGTGGCATGGGGCCTAGAATAAATGGATTCTGAAACTTAAAAGTCCTTTGGTCATCTCTAATTGAGTCTGCATTGCCAAATCTGATTGGCTCTCCAGTCAGGTGATGTGATGTCATGTTTAGGAAAAGAGGTTCCCACCCCCTTACCATACCTGCTGCTATGGAACCCAGGGAATGGAATTTTCCACTGCTGTGAACTGTAGGTTTTGAGATGCACTTCCCATGATGGCTAGGCAGTCCATCATGACACACCCCCCCCAAATTTCAGACGGTGTGGAACGCTGAAAGTAGGACCAACCCAGCTGGGATTTCTACCTGTTAGCTAAAGTAAAAGAAAAAGGTTAAACATGTAAGAAAACCACCAGTACATGAGCACATGACAATATGAGATCATAAGCACAGACAATATGTAACAGTGCCCCTCCCTACCCTCCCACCAGTCCCTTGCATGAGAGAGAGTCAACAATTGTGTTGGAGATGCCTGCAACATGCTGGATATCAAAGTCAAAGTCTTGCAGGGATAGGCTCCACTGGAGTAACTTCTTGTTAGCTCCTTGGACCATGTGGAGCCAACGGAGAGTGGCATGGTCAGTCTGCAGAGTGAAGCATCATCCCCCAGATACGCTCTCAGCTTGTCCAGAACGTAGACAACGGCATAGCAGTCCTTCTCTAGGATGGACCAAGTCAACTCCCAGACATTCAACTCCTGGGCAAGGAACAGGACGGGATGCGAGACACCACCCGGACGGTCTTGCATCAACCTTACACCAACTCCTCTGTCAAAAGCGTATGACGCTATGATGAACGGCATGTTGGAGACTGGTGCCATCAGGACTGGAGCAGACATGAGAGCACGTTTGAGGTGGTTGAAAGCTTCCTGACAATCCGCTATCCACTTCACCAGGTCAGGTTCCTTGGATCTAGCCAAAGCTGTAAGGGAAGCCGCCACGTACAAACCCAAAGGTTATAAGGAGCTGTCTTGTCTTAGATCCAAAACGGGAATTATACTTGCCTTTTCTTGACACAGTTATAGTTGGCTAAAGGCAAAGATGAGCTGATCTGATAGCCTGCACTTGAGGATCCACGTTTATCATTTGTAAAAGCAAAGTAAGGTTATTTTTTTTCTTGTTTCTAAGTTGCTATGCATAAGAATTTTTTCCAAGGAATCTTACCCAAGCACCTTCTCTTGAAAAATAGGGAACAACTGCTCAAGATTTTGCAGATCACTCCTGTATGGTTACCTATTTATTTATTGAATTTATATCCCGCCTTTCTCCCAAGATGGGATACCTAGAAGGAAGGGGAAAAGACAATGCCTTTAGGTGATAACAAAGTAGTCATCAGAAGGCACAAAAGGTTTCAGTCATGTCTCTTGAAGAAGACATAGAATGAATTGAGGTGGTGAAGCAGAGTGGTTTCAGTTGAGGTTTGGATCCTCAAGCATCCATTTCTTCAGCCCTCTTCCTTCTCCTAATATGAGAGTAACAGTAGACTATATTAAAAGACTTTTGTAAGGGTTCCTGGACTATGTACCGAAGAGGTGGCTGGGTTCAAGCTTAGTTACCCACTGAGAAATCAATGGGATTTAAGTTAGTCATGTCGAATTTCACACCCATTCACTTTAATAGGTATGCTGTTATGGCTAAGTCTGGCTCTCTATATAGCTATGTATCAATATTTATGTGTGTGCATATGTTTGTGTGTATTGAGGTCTATACAGTCAAAATAATATGAATGGAATGCGAACATACGGTGATCCATTCATATGGACATACACATAAATACGTGTCATTCGGAAGGGAGTCAGCCAAATCCACCACAAAGTCCATGTCCTGATTTTTTAAAAAAGCTTCATACAACATGTGAATGTGTGATCGTTTGAACACTCACATTCACACAGATAAGAACAGGCAGCATAATCTGATTGGCTGAACAAGCATGGGGGCGTGGCTAAACAGGGAAAGCACCTGTGGCTACCATGTTAAATTTTTGGCTAACTGAGGGTCTGGTAAATCGATAACGTGGCCATCTTATATTTTTCTTTCTTTCTTTCTTTTTGTAAATACAAACTACCACATGTGTGCACCATGGGAAACTTTATAAAAAAAAATTGTTGGCAGATTTAAAGTCGTGAGTAAATCACTTTTGTAAACTCAATGGGATTATTATTTTCAGTTGATGTGACCTGGCTTAGTCTAAGTTAAATATGCAGCTAGAATGTGTGTCTCTTAGGATGCTAAGAAAGAAAAAGAAACTTCATGTTGGTTTGAATTTATGCCAGGCTTCATGTAATTAGGATAAGAAATGTCCTTTATATAACCATAATTCTTTCACACACACACACACACACACACACACACACACATATATATATATATATGAACATTGTTCTAAACTTAATTATCCCCTTGAGTCCTTGTTATTTGGAGATTTTGAAAAAATCAACAGAATCCTAGAAAACAGGTTTATGTTAAATCCTTACTCCTGAGGAGAGAGGCTTTTTGGATATACCTTTTAAATACTTGTAAACTAATAGTTTTGAATAATGAATTGGATTTGTTAATGTATCCTTATATTTAAATTCCCTTGTGTATTTGTAAATTTTTCAATGGTCTACTAAGGGCTCTACTTTTGAGAACACAATGGGACCATCATTATGAGCTAATATGACCTGGCATAGTCTATGTTAAACATATAGCTAGAATGTGTATCTCTCAAAATGCTAATTGATGTAATTAAGGCAAGATATGTCAGCTTTGAATATGAACCTTTTGTGTAATTATAATGTTCTTATATATGTCTAATAGTATATTAACCTGTTAGTTATCCAGAATTACTGCTGAAGAAGAAGTATGTTGAAACGGATCTAGAATTTACTGGTCCAATCCGTACAGTAACTGGATTTAATCTACTCCATATTCACATCAGGAGAATAAAAGGACTATTATATTTGGATTATCTTGGATTATTACATTACCTCAGCTGGCACCCTGGACTTCTCATTGAACAGTCATCTCTCTCTGGCTTTTCTTCGCAAACAAAGATTCAGAAAGGACACATCTCGCGCTTTCTGCAAGCGCGCTGATGACTAAAAAGTCCAATCTGAGATAAACAAGTCCGGTTGCAGAAAGCACAGCAGAAGGTCTCCTTGGGTGATATTTCCGGGTTGTGATTCTTTCTGCATTGTCGTTTCTCTTCAAGACTTGTTCTGTTATTCTACATCATGGTTATGTATTTGTTTGATATATAACAATCAAAAAACTCATTCTCATTGAATATAGCATTTGATTTACAATATACATTTAGTTTTGAGTTTTTCCTTTTTGTGGTGCATTACAGTCAGGAACCCTCCTTTTGTTTAGTGTAGGCACATTGTTGCAAATGCCTGCGTTTTCAGACGAGTTCATGTTTTTACCCCTCGTATAGACAAGACCTAAGATAGCAGATAAAAACAGCTGGAGATGCATTTTACTAGGGTTCAAGACATATACAGACACACAAGTGTGCACATATCTGTGTATGGTTTGAATACCAGTCAATGCCATGACGGAACTCATGGCAGCATGAATAGGTTTGTGGGAACTGTCTCCTCCACAGACAAACTATATTAAGTGTAGCTTCCACAAAGCTGTGATATCATGTACCTCCAAATCAGGGATGAACGTTGTTGCTATGAGACCACAGCTTTAGGAACTAAACCTCCTGACATATTTTTCAATTGCCTCTCCTATCCGTAAGACAGAGAATTCTAAATACTCCAAGAAACTACAACTCCCAGGATCCCATAGGATGCAACCATGGCCGAAACTGGTATAAAAATACCATGGCAACATCCTATGGAATCCTGGGATTTGCAGTTTAAGGACCATTATTTGGAATTCTCAGCCAGAGAGCCCTAGTGCCTTACCAAACTACAAAGTACAAGATTCTACAGGATGCAGACATGGTAGTCAAAGAAGAATCATAATGCTGGAACTGTGCATACCCTTCAACATGTGTGACTGAGCAACATCAGAATGTGGACAAGATGGCAAAAGTTACTAATGGGGAAGAACACAGAACCTAGGAGAGACTGAAGCAATTTGCTTTTGCCTGAGTCTACTGGGAAGAGCAAGATTCCATCACTTACTCTCCTCTCCCTCCTCCTGAGTAAACTAAGTGCAGAGATAACTGAGTGCAAACAACTTTTGCATTTTGATGTCAGTTTTCATCAATTGACATAAGCTAAGGAGAAAGAGAAAAAATGGGAGGAGAGAGGAACTGGGACATTTTAAAAGCAGCTGAAAAGGTGGGAGAACAGAGGAATAATCAGGACTGTCCCTGCCATATTGGGACAGTTGGAGGATATGACTCTGTAATGTGAATGGGCCCTTGAAGAATGCACTATGCATACAGATAAACCATAGTAGACTCTAAAATAGATTACCAGCTATGCAATGTGAAAGGCTCCTGTGACTGCATTCACTTTATCATGGCTTAAAAGTGCAACCTGTAAAATACACTGGATATTGTCAAACCTGACCTGGATTCTTTTAAAAGTTGGAGGCACATACACATGCATGCATTTATGTACATGCACACACCAGCACACATGTTCTTTGAAAAATAACATCATCTTCTCCGAAACCCCATTCCTAATACAGCCAACAAATACATACAGCAGCAATAGATCCTTCTAGCACCATGCAGTTTCAATTGTTGTTCCATTGGTTAAAATCCAGACTTCAGACAGAGTGTTTCTTTCTGAAAGCTTATTAATATGTGCCTGTTGGATAATGCTAAATTCATACTGAAACAAATAAAAAATGTCATTCACAATTTACAAAGTTTCCATCTGTCTAGTTTCTGCATTTTTACAAGACACCTAGCAATTGGATTGGTTTGACAATTTTGATTTTTAAGGCTGCCCCCCCCCCGCGCTTCTCTCTCTCACACTCACACACACACACTGCTCCTTTATTGCTCTGGCTTTCCCTCTGACCACTGGAATGTAGGCCTATTGTTTCTCACTCTAAGGAACAAACATTGCAGTACTTGGCAAAAGGCCTTTATTATTTTTAGAAAGCTTGGAAAGCTTTCTCCCTATATTTTGCAGGGCGACCAGCCTAATGCCATATGTCTGTGTGGACACAGTGCCATCTATTGTCGAAATGTCAAGACAGCAGGTGATTCACAGCAACAAATACTTTCTCTCTCTCTCTGGCTTTTCTTCGCAAACGAAGACTCAGGAAGGACTCATCCCGCGCTTTCTGCAAGCGCGCTGATGACTAAAAAGGCCAATCCGAGATAAGCAGGTCCGGTTGCACAAAGCACAGCAGAAGGTCTCCTTGGGTGATGTTTTTGGGTTGTGATTCTTTCTGCGTTGTCGTTTCTCTTCAAGACTTGTTCGTCGTGAGTTCTCAAATAAGGCTGCAGCATTGTGGATAGTGCGTCTCCATGCCTCCCGATGTGAGGCCAGGGCGGACCACTGTTGGTGATCAATTTGGCCAAGCCTGAGATGTTGTTTCAGGGAGTCTTTGTATCGCTTTTTTGGGGCGCCCCTCTTACGCTGACCCGTGGCGAGTTCACCGTAGAGTAGTATTTTTGGGAGGCGATGGTCCTCCATCCTAGAAACGTGCCCTGCCCAGCGCAGCTGTGTTCTCAATATCATGGCCTCAATGCTGGTGATCCCTGCTTGCTCAAGGACAGCAACATTCGTCACATAGTCAGTCCAGTGTATATTTAGGATTGTGCGTAGACAGCGCTGATGAAAGCGCTCAAGGAGTCGTAGGTGGTGGCGATAGGTGACCCATGTTTCAGATCCATAAAGGAGACTAGACAGTACAATGGCTCTATACACACTGATTTTTGTGCTTTGCCTCAGGTGTTTATTGCTCCAGACTCTTTTGTGAAGTCTTCCAAATGCACTATATGCCTTTGCTAATCTGTGATCGATCTCTTTGTCAATCTTGGCATCTGAGGAGATGATGCTTCCCAGGTAGGTGAACTGCTGAACGGACTTGAGCGCAGATTTGCCGACGGCAATGTGGGGGTGGTGGTGTTCGTCCTGTGGTGCAGGCTGGTAAAGAACTTCTGTTTTCTTCAGGTTGACTTCTAGCCCAAACAGCTCTGCAGCTGTTGCAAAGCAGGATGTTAGGCGCTGCAGAGCTGCTTCTGTGTGGGCAACAAGTGCAGCATCATCGGCGAAGAGCAGCTCACGGACTAGATAGTTTAGAGTCTTAGTGTGAGCCCTCAGACGGCTTAAGTTAAACAAGCTACCATCAGTACGGTAGCGTATATAGATGCCGTCGTCTTCTTCAAGCTCTGCCATAGCCCTTTGGAGCATCGTGCTAAAGAAGATTGTAAATAAAGTTGGTGCAAGAACACAACCTTGCTTCACTCCATTAGTTATTAGAAAGGGCTCTGAAAGAGCATCGCCATATCTGACTTGACCACGCTGTCCCTCGTGTAGCAAGATAATCATTTTAAGGAATTTGGGGGGACATCCTAGTCTTTCCAGGATCTGCCACAGACCTTTTCTACTTACAGTGTCAAAGGCTTTGGTGAGACTAAAGATAGGGACAAGTGTCTCAACTCATCTGCACCACCTGCCTGTGTAATAGACGCTCAGCCCATCCTAACAGTTTTTATAAGTATACTTCATGTAATGCAGCTGATGTGTTCCTCCTGGACATTACTTCATTAACAGGAAATTTGGTAAGAGAGACAGAAATGACATGGAAAGAATAGGGATAGGTTCCTACACCACAAGGAAAGAAGAGCACTTTGAAAAGTTTCATCAGTTTTGTGTTCAAAACTAACAATACACACATGTGAAATGAAACAAGCAGGGCACATAAGCCTTGCCTAAGTGCCAACTATTTTGAACCTTCTAAAGACTAGTTGAAAATTTCTTCAAAATGCACCCAGGGATGATATTTTCTTTCTTTCACTAGTCTCTACTTCTTTTAAGATTTCCATTATGGCGGTCAAACCTCTAAATCCATGTTTAATATGCTGGAAGATAATAGCTAGTAAGGCAAGTTTATCTGCTGCTCCCTTTTCTCTCTGTTTTGCTGTCCACACATGCTCAGTGAGGAATTCTGGAGGCATCTGCTGTTTACCCTTGTCTGTTGCAAACAGGTGCCCATAGAATCATAGAATTGTAGAGTTGGAGAGATCACAAGGGCCATCCAGTCCAACCTCCTGCCATGCATGAAATACTATAGCACACAGCTATAGTAGGATTGGCTAGAGCAGAATCAAATTCTTCCCCACCTCAAGCCTTCATTACATCATTTATTGCTGATAAGCTGCTGCAAGCCATCACCGAGAAGTCTGTTTCTCTAGCCCTCCTTCACCATCCCTCTCAGTGCAGATGTGCTTAAAATATCAAGTTAGAGAGAAGAAAAAGAGGAAAAGGGGGGCTGGGAGACATACAAAAACTGTAAAAAGGAGCTCCTTTGTCAGAGGCAGTTAAATTAGGTAGACCTGTATACTCAGAACTTTGGAGATTATCAGACAGGAACGGAAAAAGCGTTCCTGTCCCACAATCTCCAGACCCGTCCCTGTTCCAGCACAATAACCCTCCCCATCAGACATACCTTCTCTTGCATCCAAAGGCAGCCCAGGCATGAACGGAACTCTAACAGAGCACTATTAACTTCCTGGATCGAAATCTTGCCCATTCTCACAAGAAGAAGCAAGTGTGGAAAATTCAAAAATAGAAAGAAAAATAACACGAAAAAAGTTTACACAAGCACATAAACACACTAAAAAAAATAACAAGTAACCTGGGGAGGTTCATAAAAAGAGGGTACCCTACCTTGTTTTTGCAATCCCACCCAGAGGTGTTCTAGCAGGCCATCCATTGACACTGTATTCACAGCAGGACAATGGCGTGGGTTTCAAATGCCGGCAATGCTGGCACAGAAACAGAACCGGTGATTTATTGATGGCTCAGCCCGTCAATTAAATAGAACACCATAGTAATGCCAACAAAACGCAAAAGGACATTGTAGTCTGATATTGGCATCCTTTTGCATTCCGCTGCTGTCGTTATGGCACCACATTAGTCATGTCTGATAATCTCCTTTATCACACTATACTGTTATAGTGCTATTATTCCACTTTTAACTGCTGTGGCTGCCTCCTGTGGAATTCTGGGCTTTGTAGTTCAGTGAGGCCTAAGAGCTCTCTGGCTGAGAGTTTTAAATGCCCCTCCCTAAACTGCAAATCTCAGGATTCCACGGGAGGCAGCCAGAGCAGATAAAGTGGAAGAATAGCATTATAACAGTATAGCATGATATTCTCATCAGTCCTAGAAATATACTGGTTTTGCTCTTGGGGACCCACACTTGTTTTGGTGAGTTAGGACTTTATCAGACCAGGCAAATTAATGTGAAAGGACACACATCTCATATGACTCCTTTCACAAACATGTATTATCCAAAAGCCGTTTCTTTTTATTGATGGGCCAAGCCATCAATAGATCTGCGGCATTTGAAACTTTATGCCATTGTGCTCATGGGAATACAGCGTCAATGACAGAACACTTCCAGGTGGGATTGCTACAGCCAGATAGGGGATGCTCTTTTTATGAATCTCCCCAGTTTACTTTGAACTTTTAAAGTGTGTTTCTGTGCTTGTGTGAATGTTTTATGTCTTAATTTTGCTTTATTTTTAAAATTTCCCACGCTCTCGTCTTCTCACGAGAATCAGTGAGATCTCAAATCAAGAAGTAAACAGAGCTCTGTTTGTGCTCTGTTTATGGTGGGGCTGCCTCTTTAACACTGCTCCAGGTAGGTCTGATAAAGGGGGTTCTCTTGCCAGCATAAAAGCGGTTCAAAATATTCCGACAAAAGAATGTTTATGGAGGGTTGTCTGATAAAGTCCTTATTATGCATGCACACTATACTGTTATGCAAACTAATAGTTAATTTCCCACATTTCTTGGGGCTGGGGCAAGGTGGGAAATAAATAATGAACAATGTGCAGATTTCCCTTGCTGTTCTGTGAATGTCCTCAGCTGCCTGTTTTTAGCCCAGTATATAAGCAAAATACAGATAACTGAAATATTTTAAAGAGGGCCCCACAAAATATGGGTAATCAACTATGTGGAGCCAGGGGCCAATTTTCCACCAGACCTTCCCCTGTGGGCTGCACCCCTCCCACAGCAAGGCCTCTGTTTCCTTCTGTGGTCCCTCTGTTTATCTCTGTTTTCCTCCGCAGTCCTTTCAAAATGGTGATGGGAAGTGATATTGCATCATTTCCTGCCACTATTCTTTAAAAAGAGCTGCAGAGGAAAACAGAAGTACAGTAGGTCCCCCATATCCATGGGGGATTGGTTCCAAGGGGGGGGCTGTGGATACCGAAAATTGTGGATAACAGCAAATACCAACATACTTCATCCAAGTTGACCATTCTGAAATAGAATGGAGAATAAGAGGTACTCAGTTCTCAAGTTGCTATGCCCAAGCCAGCATACTTTTATTATATCAAACAATTCATAATATTTTGCCTTGGATGTTGGTGTTGAAAGACACCCCCAACAGCAATCTTAAAATGTTATCTTAGAATAGAATTTGTAAACTAGAATGGAAAATAATGTGTAGAGAGTACGAGCATAAAATTATAGTCCTCCCTCCCACATTTGTGGGTTTCCCTTTCATGGATTTGCTTGTTTGCAGATTATTTGCCCTCACCTCCACTGCTGTCCTATGCCATTTGTACCACTTCGACAATGTGGTGTCTGTGGGAGGAAATCAAACTGGCAGGGTGGCTGGGCCTTGCACTTGCTCGGTGGGATTGGGACAGGAGGTAGAGGGTCGTTTGTGCATTTGCTTGCTTACTCACTTGTGTAGACTGGCAGGAAGGGAATGGCATGAGGGGATTGTGAGGAATGTGTGTGTGTGTTTGCTCAGTTGTGTGGGCAGGCAGGCAGGGGATAGGATGAGAGAATAATGAGGCAGCTATGTGTGTTTGCTTACTCACTCAGGCAGGCAGGCGGGGATAGGATGAAGGGACTGTGAGGAGGGAGGGTGCCGTGAGTGTTCACTCACTCACGCAGGCAGGCAGGTAGCAAAATAAAATTTTAAAATATATGTATATTTTTAAAAAACCATTAAAACACACACCAATAAAACCTCCATAAGCCCAGCTATGTATTAAAAGCCTGCTTGCATAAAAATGTTTTTGTCTGCAGGAGAAGGGAAAGCAGGGAGGGGGCCAGCCTAGCTTCTCGTGGAACGGAGTTCCAGAAGGTGGGAGTTGTCACTGAGAAGGCTCTCTCTTGCGTCCTCACCAGTCAAGCCTGTGATGGTGGCAGGATCGAGAGAAAGCTTTTCCCTGATTATCTTAGTACCCTTGTAGATTTGTATGGGGAGATACGGTCTTTCAAGTAGTCTGGACCCAAGCTGTATAGGGCTTTATAGGTCATGACCAGCACTTTAAATTGTGCCCAGAAATGAACCGGTAGCCAGTGATGCTATTTTAACAAGGGAGTTATATGCTCCCTATAACTGTTAAAAAGCATAGATATATACGTACAGGCACCAAAATGGAAATCCTAAGAAAAGTGGAGGCTAGTGAAAGGGGAAAAAAATCATCCCTGGAAAAAGCTTTCAAGTGGTCTCTAGGGGCTCATCTACACTAGCCAAGATATGTCGGCTCCCTGCCAGAATATCCTGGCTGTGGAGGTGCCCCCCCCCTTGTTACCTGGAGAAAATGGGTCAGAGTCCAAACAGGATGTCGACCCATCGCTGAACCTGCCACTGCCATTTTCTCCACTAATGGAGAGCTAGCCAGGGGTCCCACAACATGAGACTGCAAGCCCCCTCAGTCACATGATGAGGGGGGCCCACCTGGCTTCCAGGAGAGCCAGGGACCTGGTGGCGGCAGCAAGGGATGTCCTTTTGGGATGGGCTCCCGTGGACACATGAGGCCCAATCCAGCAGTACTGGGTTAAATTGAGTATATTTGTAAAATGTGGTAAAGGGCCCTATCCTGGCTTTCCCCTATTCCAGTCCTGTATCTGCCCCAGGGGTCATTTGGCCTGCCCAGGGGCAGATCAGGGTAAAAGCCGTGTGTTGTTTGGACTCCACATCCAGGAACAGGGGCAAGCCAGAGTGTTTGGCTGGTGCAGACAAGCCCTAGAAGAGTCAAAATGTCTTTTAAAAAAAATTATGCAAGGCTTATCTGACCTAGTTGTTTCATTTCACCTATACAAATATTTAGCTTTGGATAAAAAGTATTTTGAACTGCTCTTTTGGGGGTGTGTGTGTGCTGAAGAAACCTATCCCTTTTCTTTCCATGTTAGTGTATTTCTACCTCTGGTGCCAAATTTTCTGTTAAATGCCTAGGAACACATCTCTTTCATTAATTGAGGTATACCTGTATATTGTTAGCAGCCCCATTAGCAAACAGGAGCTTCTACTTCTGTCTGCCTATGTCACTTCTCTAGAAGGGCCAGAGAATTGCGGTGTCCAGTTCGGGGCACCACAATTCAAAAAGGATATTGAGAAGCTGGAACATGTCCAGAAGAGGGTGAGCAGGATGGTGGGAGGTCTGGAAGCTATGCCTTATGAGGAGCTGAGCATGTTTAGTCTGAAGAAGAGAAGATTGAGAGGGGACATGATAACCATATTTAAATATTTGAAGGGATGTCATACTGAGGATGGGGCAAGCTTGTTTTCTGCTGTTCCAGAGACTAGGACATGGAGCAATGGGTTCAAGCTACAGGATAAGAGATTCCACCTAAACATTAGGAAGAACTTCCTGATGGTAAGAGCTGTTCAGAAGTGGAATAGTGTGGTGAAGTCTCCTTCTTTGGAGGGTTTTAAACAGAGGCTGGATGGCCATCTGTTGGGAATGATTTGATTGTGTATTCTTGTATGGCAGGGGGTTGGACTGGATGGCCCTTGTGGTCTCTTCCATGTCATAAATATGCAGAGTGCGATCATTCTCTGTTCATCCGAACAGTGATACATGCAGCAAAATAGCGTGAGCCTTTTAAGCAAAACAAGTACTCCTCTGGTGCAAAGAAAAATACCATATCAAAATCCTTTATGGCTTTTATTAATAAACAGATAAGAACAAAATAAACAATAGATGACATTCACCATGCTTCTATATGCCCCAAGATTATTCTGGAGCTAAGGCAAAGAGCTCCTCAAAAACAAGAGAAGCACACAGGCTAGAAAACTTAAAAACTAGCTTGAAAAACCCCTCCCAGTTATATAGCTTTTCAGCATTCAGTCTTTCCGAGAAACGAAAGAAAACTAATTCCAAGTTTCAATTTCTCATTCTCAACCCCCAAAGAACAGAATAACAAGAATAGACAGATTTATGAGCTTCTGATAGACTGGCTGGCGCCTTATTGCCTTGGTGAACAAAATTTACTCACAATATCTATTTTCCCTGACATTCCAACTCTATGATTCTGTGATTCTAAGTGATGGCCCTAATGGGGCTGAGACTTGACACAAGCTCTGAACTGCTGCAGTTGGACTTGCTTCCCCTTTCACACCTTCCTTCCTCCACCTGAGACACCCTGGGCCAGATGGTCCCAACAACAGAAAGTGGGTGGAGGTCTGAGGTGACAACACAAAAGGAGGTGAGGGTGCAGACAAAGAGACATTCAGCTAGTGTTGGCAGGTACAGGGATAGGAGCTGGATGCAACTGGGGAGGGAAAGGTGACTGGCTGAAAGGATTTGGGTGAAGTAGAAGTCGGGGAGGAACACAGGATAGCCCGGGCATTGAAGAATTTTGTTGGAAACCTAGGGAAAGGGCAGCACCCAGGATTAGGATCAAAGCAACTCTCCATCAAGCTGCTGTGCATCCCCAAAGATCCAAATAGCCCAATTTGTTTAAAATGCTGATCAATGATCTTCTTCTGAACCTCCCAAAGAGATTCAAAGGATCCCCACACTAGCCAGATCCTGTTGTCCGTCTTGGACACCCTTGTGTACTCAGGTCATTTGTGCATGGAAAGGTCTACTCAGTCTCAGGAGTTTTCGGCTTGCCCTTACTGGTGTTTGCCTGTCTTTCTACAAAAGGCACATCAGCCCACGTGGGCTGGCACTGGAGATGCTCTCTGCACCCCCCATCTTTCCTACAGGGGGATCCACGCACCTCCCTCACCCAGACTCCAACAGGTCCTTTTGGAAGGCAGCAAGAAAACTCACCTGATTGCAACACAGCCTCTGCGCACTAGTCCTGCATTCCAATGAAGGAAGTTCCAGGTTAGTCTAGATGAGCTCATGTCTGTATATTCCGGACTAGTATATTCCAAACTGTTAGCTGTGGGGAGAGAACTGAGATATCGTCCCCATTCTCAGACCAGAAGTCTATTGGTGAAACATATTGGATCCTGAATCCCTGTATAAAAGCATCTGCTATCTTTGGCCAAATATGGTTCTTACCTTTGAACAGAGACCTACTCAGTTAGTGTCAGGTGCAGGCAGAGAAGAATAACTTTATTGGTGGAAGCTAAGACTTTATAGACCCCTGGCTCCTAGGTCTGTACACTTGTTAAGAGAGAAAGGTTCTCATGATCTCATCCAGTTTAAGTAACAAACTTCAATTAACACATCATTTCATTACCAACTAGTATTTGTTATTGATCATTATATTGGGACACTGTCATTCTACAGGTATCCCACTCCAGCTATGGTTAACTATGCATGTTTCTAATAAAGCAATGCAGCATTATGGAATTATGAATACAGATTTGTGTTTCAGCCTTCAATCTCAGATGTGGCTACCATGATGGATAGGGAGAACTAAGGTCTATGGAGCTGAGCAGACTTGCAAAATGGGGCTGTGAGACTAGTCCTGGTTCTCTCAGGTCAAAGCCTTGCTCACCCCTTGACAAGGCATTCTTAAAGTAAGGATTGTGTGACCCAATGGGCTCTCACTATTAGCTTTTGGACACTCAGTGGAGACACATGGACACATTTAATCAACAAACCAAGAATACAGATTCAGATTGGAAGCTATACTCCCTAAAGCTAGCATATAATGTACATGGAAGATATTTGCATCTCTATATTTACTCTTAAAAAAAAAAGTTACTTTCTCCTTAGTCTGAATGTCAGGATTGTGTACAGCAGAGAAGCTTTGGCTCATGAAACACTTAAATGCAAAGACAGACACCCAGTAAGAATTTCCTTTTACAAAATGCCTTTGTCCCTTGACAGTAGCAGCATGAACATTCATATAGCAGGGATGTCAAAGAATCCAAGAGTGCTAGCCACAACCACAGAAATCAGGCAAGTATGATTCTCAGTGTGACTTAATAATAATAATAATAATAATTTATTTTTACCCTGCCCCTCTGTTAAAAACAATCGAGGCAGCTTACAACAGTTAAAATACAGTACAGCAATACAGACTAAAACCCCTAAGCCTCACCAACCCCCACCCTCCCTATCTTCTTTGTCAAAGTAAAAGAAGTACAGTACATCTTAATCTGAACACTGGGGGTTTTTGTTGTTGTTTTGGTTTTGTTGAATACTACCATTAAGCAGCATTTTAAGAAAAGCAAACAGTGTTCGACTAATGGGCTCAAGTCATAGTGTTTTGAAAGGGGCTTATAGCTTATCTGTGTAGTGAGAAAGGACTTTTGAAATATTTGTTTAAACAACATGATGTCTGAAATTATATCTCACTTCTATGGATATTTTATTTTATTTTATTTATATCCTGCTTAAATAAATTTAATACTTTTAAAAGTCTTTATCTGTGAACAAGAGGGCAGAGAGGGGACCAGCCTAGCCCCAGGGCCTGTTTAAGGGCCCTGCAGCACCTGCAGCTGCAAGGGGCCCCGTCATTGTGGGGGGGCATCATAACCCTCCTCCTGCAAAATCATTATTAGTAATAATCTGAATATCCTGTACTGTGAATAGGTTAGGTTAGGTTAGGTTAGGTTAGACTGACCTGAGATAAACATATGGGCCCCACAAAATAAAGCATTACAGCCCCCCCCCAATTCCTTAAACCACCCCTGCCTAGCCCCACATGGGAGGAATTCCACAGCCCAGGAGCAGCCACCAAAAAGGTCCTCTCACATGTCCTCTTCCAGATAATGGGAAGATTGTGAGACAGCCTTCCCCTGCGGGTCTCAGAATTTAGGCAATCTCCTATAGGGAGATACAGTCCTTCAGATAGTCCAGACTTAAGCCATATAGGGCTTTATAAGTGATAACCAGTACTTTGAATTGTGCCTGAAAACAAACCCGTAGCCAGTGAAGCACTATACACTATACTATACATTATATCTAGAGTATACAGTAGTGTCTAGATCAAGGGAAGTAATAGTGCCGCTGTATTCTGCTTTGGTCAGACCTCACCTGGAATACTGTGTCCAGTTCTGGGCACAATTCAGGAGGGATATTGAGAAGCTGGAATGTGTCCAGAGGAGGGCAACCAAAATGGTGGGAGGTCTGGAAGCCATGTCCTATAAGGAGCGGCTTAGGGAGCTGGGCATATTTAGTCTGGAGAAGAGAAGGTAGAGAGGTGACATGATACCCATGTTTAAATATTTGAAGGGATGTCATACTGAGGATGCAGTAAGCTTGTTTTCTGCTGCTCCAGAGACTAGGACACGGCGCAATGGGTTCAAACTACAGGAAAAGAGATTCCACCTAAACATTAGGAACATCCTGACAGTAAGAGCTGTTTGGAAGTGGAATGCACTGCCTTGGGGTGTGGTGGAGTCTCCTTCTTTGGAGGGTTTTAAACAGAGTCTGGATGGTCATCTTTTGGGAATGATTTGAATGTGTGTTCCTGCATGGCAGGCGGTTGGACTAGATGGCCCTTGAGGTCTCTTCCAACTCTATGATTCTATGCTGTTTCAACAAGGCAGTTACATGCTCCCTGAAACCAGTTCCACCCAGCACTCTGGCCTCAGCATTTTGGACCCACTGACTGTTTCCAGTTTCTGAACAGAAATAGACCCCTGCGCTATTTAACACACACTCTCTCTCACACACAGAGTTTTCTTTTAAAACCCCAGGAATTGAATTCCAGACACCTTGGGCTTCCTTTTTATCGATAATCATATCACAGTGCAGCCCCTGAAAATCCCAAAGACATAAAATAACCCTGGGCTGTGCCATCCTTGCTTGCCTTTCATAAACTCTCTTTAGAATAAGCAACAAGCACAACCTAGCTAAGCCTGCCAATCTTTCTCCCCTTCTACCAACCTTATACTGTATTAAGTTTTGGATTAATCATGTTATTTTTAAGTGAGTTATCAGTTTTCTGAGAAACCCAGAGATTAATAAAGAGGGAACAAATTGGGGAGAAACAATAAAGAAAAAAAATTCTCAAGAGGTTGCTTAAATAAAATTCAGACTCTTCCCCCCAAAAACACACACCTCTAATATACCCATTGCTGTTTACTATTAAAGCAAAAACTTCAACAGCAAGTAGTAATTAAAAACAACCTTTAAGTCCCAGTGTTCGTAACTTTGCATTACAGTTGTCCTTTTATATTCGCTGGGGTTTGGTTCCATGACCACCGTGGATACCCAAATCCGTGAATACTTAAGTCCCATTATATGCAATGGCATAGCAAAATGGTGTCCCTTACATAAGATGGCAAAATCAAGGTTTGCTTTTTGGATTATTATTTTTTAAAGAATATTTTAAAGAATATTTTTTGGGGAAAAAATATTTATTTTTTAGGGACAAAAAATATTTGTATTCTCACAATCTGAATCATAAAGTATCTGCTTTTCATATTCTCTCCTCCTCTTCCTCCTCCCCCCCCCCCCCGTAGGTATTTCAATGCAACCACAGCTGGGTGAGTCTTCCTCGCAAAGGCGCCTGCCTGTAGCAACAATGGCAGAAGCGGTGTTGCCTTTCTTTTTTTTTCTTTTTTTTTTTTGCAAAGCAGGGCAAAGCCATCCCCAAAAGCGAGCGGCCACAAAAGACATGTGCTCCAGGTGAGGCTCGAACTCACAACCTCGGCATCGCTCTGCTGCGTACTGCTGTATAAGTACCGCGCGCTAACCGATTGCGCCACTGGAGCCCTGACACCAACTTCTCCCGAACGCTTTATGAAGGGCTCGGGTTGAGAGGACGCCATTTCGCGGCTCGTTTTCTTTTTAAATCCCCTTTCTTTTACTTCCAAACCCCCACCACTCCCTTCGTTTCTATTCCGAAGTTCATATTTGTGGGGGTCAAAATAACGATATCTTTTAAAAAAGGAAACACACTGGAAAAGAGGAAGGCCAAAAGAAACGCGTTTATTCCCCGCCCTCCTCTCCTGGCGCCGCTGTTGGGCCTCAGAGGACGGACAAGGTGGGCCCTCGTCACTCTCCTGACGCGACGAGGCGCCATTTTGGGGCTTGGAGGGAAAGGCTTTCAACGTTTTATTCGGGCGGGAAAGCCAAGCTAAAGGGAGCCGTGTAGCTTTTTTTTTCCCCCCCTCTCGGGGAGAAGAAGAAATGAGCTTGAGAAAGCGGGGAGAAAGGAAAAGGAGGGGAAAGTGGGAAACCTACTTTGTTATAGTGTTACTATTCCACTTTAACTGTGGTGGGTGCCTCCTGTGGAATTCTGGGGTTTGTAGTTTAGTGAAGCCTAAGAGCTCTGGCTGAGAGTTGTAAATGCTCCTCCCTAAACTGCAAATCCCAGGGTGCCACAGGAGGCAGCCAGAGCAAATAAAGTGGAATAGTAACACTATAACAATGTAGTGTGAAAATCTCAGAAACAAGACTGTCTCCCTTTGTGTGGGGCAATAGTCTGTGGAGAGAGTGAAGGAAAGTTTTTCGGGGGGGGGGGGGGGATTAGGAATACAGTATATATATTTTTTTTAAATAAGGCCTTTCTACTGAAAAATACACCCAACTGCAAAAGGCTGTAACAATAATGCCAAAAAAATATTTTTTTCCTCTTTTCTTACTAATACAAAAATAAAACTGTCTATCCTAACACTAATACATTTTTCCTCTTAATATAAACACACTATAATAACTCTTATTTGCTTTTCCAATGAACATTATATTTACACCTTTATACTAAAATGAGAAGTTACGCATTACAATTATACCTATTTGGAAAATAAAAAATTAATAAAAATAATAATACAAAAATACAATAATAAAATATATAATATCATCCAGATATAATAGCTTCCAGAGAGAGACCTGAGAGAAAGTGTCGTGTGTGGGAGGGGAGGGGAGGAATGGCCGGCCAGAAAGGCCTTGTGGGTGGAAGGGGAAAAGGCAGTTGTGCTTGTGGGGTGTGAAAACACTGGCATTCAGCGCGCGCACACCCACTCGCCTCAGTATAGGTGGATAAGGAAAGGGGCCTATCCAGGCGCCCTTTGTCACCCCAGCAGAAGCAGTGGGCTGTTGGTCTATTTTGATGGATGAAAGACGCCTGGAGTCTTATTGTTGAAGGAAAGGGCACCTAAATAAATTAATAAATGTATTGGTTCCATTGCCAAACTGTCAAGAAGTTTAACAAATAATAGTACAACAACAACAACAATACAGTAGGAAACCCCCCCCCCGTATCCACTGGGAATTGGTTCAGGGGGTGGGTGTGGATACCGAAAACTGTGGATCATAGCAAACACCATTGAAAATAATGGGACTTCCGGTTTAAAATACCATAGAGTTGCCTTGGAGGACCTAGAAAATGGCTAGAGAGAACACATTTTCTAGGACGACTCAATGGTAGGTGTGCTGTTTTGTGTCCCATTGTTTCAGTGGATAATGAATAAGTGGATACAGGGGTCCGACTGTATTTCTTACCCACCTCTCCTCACGGATCAAGGTGGGGAACAACACATCCACGAAACCAGTATCAGTTAAAATACATCTTGGTTAAAAATACATAAATACAGTAGGACCCCCGTAACCAAAATCCATGGTTTCAGTTATGCATAGGACACAAAACAGAACACGTACCATAGAATTGTACTAGAAAATGCATCCTCTCTGGTCATTTTCGAGGTCCTCCAAGGCAACTCTGGTATTTTAAACCAGAAGTTCCATTATTTTCAACAGTGCTCACTGTTATCCGTGGTTTTTAGTATCTGCGGTAAGTCTGGGAACCGAACCCCCACGGATATAGGGGTCCTACTGTACAGTATATCAAAGCACACAATATCAATTTAAAAGAACAAATAAAACCAGTACATATTCAACCAGTTTAAAATTCACTGTTTAAAAATAATCTGGATAGGCCTGCCAGTAGAGATTTGCCTTTAATGCTATTTTTAAATTCATACAATGCATTCAAACTATCGAATCTCCTCCGGCAGGTCATTCCACAATCTAGGGGCGGGTGACTTGCTAGCCTAGTCCTGGCTGACTGGAGGAAATATCCTCCAGAGAACATGAGTGTATGGGGTAGATTATATAGTACTACAGTGTGTGTGTGTGTGTAATAACTTTATATAATATAAATTTATTTAAATTTAAACATGTTATTTCCTGCGGTATCCGCAGGAAAGGAGGTTGAGGAACAAAACAGCAGTGCATGCGTACACAACATAAACCTGCTTGAGTGGTCTGGCCCAGTGGCGCTTAATCTTTTCTTTACCAGAGACCCCCTTTAAATATATTTTGTTGCTGCAGACCCCCAATACTTAACTCAAGACTTAAAATAATAATAATAATAATAATAATACCTGATAATAATACAGTTCACTATCCATTAAAACTTCCCTCAGAGGCGCTGGAGTAGATTGATTGAATGGCACTGTGCAGGCCAAGACAGCCTTGGCTCCTGTCATGTGGCCACACCACTGCAGGGAGGAGTTGGGCCAACCAATTTTCAAGCCTTCACAGACCCCTGAGGGTCCATGAACCCCAGGTTAAGAACCACTGGTCTGGAGCAGGATGGAGGTTGACAGCAGCTTGGTATCTGTACTGGAGCCCTTTTAAAATGGGACAAGCATTTTACAAGTTCTCCAGAACTCTGTTTGAATCTTAAAATGTGTACAAGTAGTGGAAAAGGGCAAGTTGGGAGTGATGCAGTTGTTAAAGCCTTCATGGTGCAAAGCAAATTGTAAAGATGCATCCAGGATTGGAGCAGTATTCTCTGATTTGAGAAAATTAAATAAATGCTATATAGATCCCCAAACAGAAGCTGTATTTCAAAACACTCACTTCTTTTTACCAGGTGTGCTCCCTCCCTCTCATTCCACCCCCTCATTTTTGCCACTTCCAGAAGCTCTTACCCCTGCTTTAGCTAAAGCATCGTTAACATAGCCAGGATGAAACTGAATGCTAAAAAGTAAATGTATAAATTTTAAGGTTGCCAGAGTGAAAACTGGAGAGGGCTCTTGTCCCTTTTAATGGTTATGTAGAAGATGGAATTTCAGCAAGTTGCTTGTCACACAACTAGATAAGGGGCAGCCCCTGCTGAAATTCCCTTTTCCACACAACTATTTAAAGGGACAGGACGGGAGCAATCTCCAGTTTCCACTATGGCAGCCCTAAATATAATGGTATCTTAGGGGTTGTCCAAACGGTGAAAAAACTCACAATGCAAGGAGAATTTTACCTGTCTTAATGGCATCCTGCTTGATTTTGCCATACTGTGAAGGAGGTGGGCCAAAACCAGCAAAAACCTCGCCAGAAAAGCCTTTGCGCCTTTTGCCATCTTTTTATAAAACAACAACATGAAAGTGCACATTTCTGCTCTTTAGAACAAGCAAATTGATCTGATTTGCTTGCCCAAATGAGAGGAAATGCAAACCTGATTGGCCTGATGAGTGAAGGGGCTGGGGCTGGGTTACAGGGCAAGCGCCTACTGCTGCCATATTGGATTTTCGCCTTAGCGAGTGATTGCTAAGGTAATAAAATGGGGGATATGGGTTACTTTTCTCCTTTTTCAGAAAGGTGAAATATCGCTTGTACGCACCATAGAAATAGATTTTTTTTTTAAAAAAAAAATACTGGCTAATATGGTGGAGCAGTCCATTTTTCCCCTCCATGTAGATGAGCCCTTCGATTTTTACTTTTTTTTAAGGCACGGGAAGAGGAGGAACTGCAGAGGAGAAGGTGCTTAACTGGACATTTTTCTAGCTTCCTCTCACACCCACAACACACCCTAATTTCTGTGTAAAGGAGCTGGGGGAATATAAGGATGTCCTTTCCTTCCATGGGTATGGAAATGTTGAGGAATTGAATTTTCCATCTGAAAATTGCTAGCATAAAACAGGTTTAAGTTCTGTTTCACTCCAGCCTCAGTTGTCTTGTGGTTCTTTTAGTTTTCTTTATTTTTTTAAGACAAGAGAAGAGTTCTGTCATACAGTGATCAGTTTGGCCCTCAGATTCTGCGTGCAGGTTGTCCACCTGCCTTTCCTACTTGAGTAAATGTTTACACTGGAATTGCAGAAAAATTAGATTATCTCTTCACTGCTTCTTTATCATGCAAATTTTGATGGCCTTGTTCACAGCATGTTGATGTCTGACCTATGAACATCCCCTTTCGAGTGATTCTGCTTTTTACAGTACAAATCCTAGAATGAGCCTACTGTTTTCTTCTCACCTAATGAACATATTTCATTCATCTCCTGATGTCTCTGTCCACAGATGAGTATATGATGCAACTTTTGTCTGGGCATGGTAATTGTCATCTCTTCCATAAGTTTGTTTGACTCCAGGAATTAGAGCAGCTTCGCAAAAAAAAAAAAAAAAAATGACACCAGCTTGTGGGGCATTCTTCAACCTATGACTACAGATCCAACAGCAAAAAACCCAAAACATTTATTTTGGGCACCAAGATGTGGCTTTTTACTAAAGCCTTTAGAGCCTAATTTACATTTAAGCATGTTCATGGTTTTAACTTATTTTAAGCCTTTAAAGCTCTTTTGACTTGTTTCAGAGAATAAATGATAGAATCATAGAGCTGGAAGAGACCACAAGGGCCATCCAGCTTAACCCCCTGCCCTCAGGAATACACAATCAGAGCGTTCCCAATGGATGACCATCCACGCTCTATTTAAAAGCCTCCAAACAATGAAACTCCAAACCATGAAACTCCACTCCGAAGCAGTGTATTCCACTGTCCAACAGCTCTTACCATCAGGATGTTTTTCCTATTGTTTAGGTGGAATCACTTTTCTTATAGTTTGAGTCCACTGCTCCATGCCCTAGTCTCTGGAGCAGTAGAAAACAAGCTTGCTCCATCCTCAGTATGACATCCCTTCAAATATTTAAACATGGCTATCATGTCACCTCTTAATCTTCTCTTCTCCAGGCTAAACATACCCAGCTCCCTAAGCCACTTCTCATAGGGCATGGTTACCATTTTGGTCATTCTTTGGATGCATTCCAGCTTGTCAGTAATAATATGAATAATATGTTTTTAACTTGTTTACATAATTTATTGATTTTTAATTTGGAATCATTTATTGTACATTGTTCATATTATTACATTTGTTTGCTACCCTGAGATCTCATGATAAAAGGGTGGGATAAAATATTTTAGTAAATATTTCCCTGGTGCAGCACTTACTGTGGAGTTTCTGCCATTTAGTTTCATGGAGCTAGCTGTTGGAAGAAGTGATCAAAAGAACACTGTACAAGCAAGGAAGGGGGACAATGTCAGGAACAGAAATCTTGATCTCTGCCTCTCCCTGCTATGAGTGATCATGGGGAGTCACTTATCCTCATTTCAGCTCAGCATATGATTAACCAACCAGTATGTTTATTTGCAAAGGAACCTTGGCCTGTAGCAAGAACCCCAGTGTCAGTAGACAATAGTAGTTGGACACTAGCCAGGATGAGAGGGAGAAGACCCACCACTGACCAGTACACTGGAAAAAATGCTTTGATCTGCCACTTTTTTCTTCTGTTTTCTGTGTGCCTCCTTAGATGTATGTGTGGTGCTACAAGGTACTCAGAATGTTTGTAGAGTGTGTTGCTGTTGACTGGATTCATTTCCTCCAGCAACAGCAGGCAATTGTAGACAACCTGCTGTTTCCTTCTTGCAGGGGCAAAAAGAAGGTTCAACAGGTAGAGGGAGCAGGAGAGAGATTGATTCCAGTTCAAAGGGTATATTTTTAATTCAGAAATAATGGACTTGGAAACAAAGAAAAGCAAAAAACAAAACAAAACCCAACAACAACAAAAACAGACAAAAAAAAAGAAATCTGTTACATTTTGGCTTTTGGCAGAAAGCAATGACTTTAAAATATTTCCCTCTTTATAATTTTTAAAAATGAAGTGCTATCCTAGAAATAGTTATTGTCTACACAATTCTTTATATCATCCATCTATATATATAATTCTCTTGGGTATGTTGCTGTTTTCAGTGTGCTGATTGGCTGCTTAGGTGTCAGGATCTGCCTCTCCTCGCAGGACTAGGCCCCTGGCTGCAGCAGCCAGCACTACCTCCTTGCAGACTAAGGCCCTGGCTGTGGGAGTCTTGGAAGAACCACGGTCAAGCTATCAGATGCAGCTGGTTGCAGCACACCTGAAGCAGCCAGGGGGGAGCTGCTATTTAAGAGTGGCATTCATTCCTCAGGCTTGACCACCACAATATGGTCTTTTGTGTTGTGTGTAGCTGGGCTTGGGGCCTTCTGTGCCATCTGTAGTTGCTCCTTGGGTCTTCTGTGTTGTTCTTGCTCCTGGGCTGGAAACATGTGGAAAGCTTCAAATCCTTTCTAAACATAGTGGTGGAGGGGCTCTTGCATCCTGGCATGTGTAGTGTGTGTGTATAAGTATGTGGCATGGGGGAGTTGTACCATGTGTGTGTGTGTGTGTAGTGCGGGGTGCGGAGTGCGTGTTTGTTTCTGGATTGCAGAGGCAGCCAAGGGGCTCTCACATCCTGGTCCATGTGGTGTCTCTGTGTAAGATGGGATGTTTGTGTGATTGCATGGTGGTGGTGGAGTGGCTCTTGCATTCTGGTATGCATTGTGTGTGTCTGTAGCATGGTGTGTGTGTATACACAGTTGCATGGCAGCAGCAGAGGAGGGGCTCTTGTGTCCTGGCACACATTGTGTGTGTGTGTGTGTGTGTGTATGCATGGTTGCATGGTGGCGGTGGCAGGGCTCTCAGCATGAAACCAGCAATTATAGTTGATTTGAAAGGATATATATTAATGCATCAAATGATCATACTCTTGACAAGGTTCCTAAGAGGCCAAGGAGCAGAGTGGGAATGGAAACATACTGAAGTGTTTTATATATGTATATAATGGTGTATGTTACACTGGGTACAGCTAGTTTATGTTTAATCTCTTATGTCATCTGGGGAAAAGCTTGGATATATTTTGCTGTCTATCTCCCTCATTTGTTATATGAGTTGAATAATGCTTTATGGTGGGAAACTCAAATATTTTAGATTTATCTTCAGTGTACTTAAATGCTTAAATTTTTCTGCCATGTCTCTTTGTTAGACCTCTAGGTGCCAGGTATTCAACAATGAAAACTCTGGATTTTTCCAGCTTTTGATTATTATTATGCAGACTAGTGGAGAAAATGGTAGCATTTTTAAAATGTGTGAGGCAGTATGTTGTCTTATCTTCTCAGGCTCTCTGCCCTGCTTTCTTTGCTAAGAAGCCTAGTCAGTTGCTTGCAGGTTGCATGTCTAGTGATGGTGGAGTCAGAAGAAGAAATCATGAGGCCCACCCAACTCAGCAATGCTGCAGCACCTGTTAGTATTAGCCTTTATCTTCCATTCAGGATCACAGATATCGGGAATGTATAGTAGAAGAGATAGTGAAGCCCTTGACAGACCAGCTCTGCTGGAGTTGTTTGCCCCACCACTTGCTATGAACAAGCCTTGTCAAAAACCGGATAGGCATTTGTTCATGACCCAGACTGAGTGAGGAGACAAGGCTTCAGGTGAGGAAATATGATCCTAATGTTGCTTAGCAGAAATTGGTTTTAAAGGGCCAACTCTGCCCAGTAAGTATCCCCCTCAGTGTGAGTGTGTGTATACACACACGTGCGTGCGCGTGCGCGCTTTAAAGAACAAAGAACAGAATTTGGAAAAATTAGTTTGGGGGACTCCGGTTCCCAGAATTCCCCAGCCAGCATGGCCACTGACCATGCTGACTTGAGAATGCTGGAAATTATAGTCCTTGCCCTCAAAATATTTCCAGTCTCTGACAAGAGGATATAAATGCTCTAAAAGGTTAGCTATGTTCATTTGAGTGCAGCAAAAACAACAAGAATACTTTGGTACTTGAAGACTTAACAATACTATTGTGATATTTGCATGTTATACATATGACGTTTATTCATGATCTTATTATATATAGACTGCAAAGTGGATCATTCTGAAGGAGTACCCTGAACACAAAAAAAGCAACAAGGACTGGCAACACCCAATAGAAGGTGTTGCCAGTCTTTTGGTCTTGTCTAGATGGTCTGTTTACCCCATCTTGGCCCTCTCTTGGAGTCCAGGTGGCGCAGTGGTTAAATGCTGGTACTGCAGCCACAACATTGTGAGTTCTATCCTACAGGGCTCCAAAGCTGACTCAGCCTTCAATCTTTCTGTAGGTCGGTAAAATGAGTACCCAGCTTGTTGGGGGCAATTAGCTAACACATTGTAAACCGCTTAGGGAGTGCTTTGCACTGCACTGATAAGTGGTATAGAAATATAAATGCTATTGCTATTGGAGGCCTCCAGTCCAAACGAAGCAGGGAATTTGTCCCAGGGCAGTCCTCACAACCCCTGGGGCAAAGACTGGGGAAACTAATATATCAAGTCTTAATATCCAATCAATTTCTTTTTTTCTTTTAAAGCCAGGTCCTCTCATTTTGGGACAGAAGTTTTTCAAGCACCCAAAAGTACAGATCCTTAAAGGAGTGATCATGTTCTAAAAATGGTCAACCAAAGGGGCACCTGATCTTCTATTACTATTGATTTTATTCTATCAATTCTATTGAAGTTTTCCCTGTACAGTTGTCCCTTCACATTCGGTGGGGTTTGGTTCCAGGACCCCCCGTGAATACCCAAATCTGTGAATAATCAAGTCCCATTATATGCAATGGCATAGCAAAATGGTGTCTTTTTTGCTTTTTGGATTATTATTTTTTTAAAGAATATTTTCAAGCCATGAATATTCAAATCCATGAATGCCAAATCCATGAATGTGGAGGGACAGCTATATATTGCAACACCCAATAGTACAAATCACATGTCGGATGTTACAAGTTGAAAATTTGTTTCATTTTCCATTGTGTATGTTTTCCATTGTGATTTACAAACTCTGAAATGTGTACTTACAATAAGTGTAATGCCGACATGGATGATGGTCTCTGGAGGCTGTTGCTGATGGCAGACTGTTGGAATGGGCATGTTGATGTGTTCTGAAATTGCTTCTTATTAATATGGGCTCATCTATACAGTTCCCTGCTGGTATATTCTGGCTGCAGATCTGGTCTGTTCTTCTCCTGTTTCATGCACAGAATGAGAAGAAGTCCTGATGGGCATGCCAGTCCATCACTGCAGCTGCTGTTGCCATTTTCTTTGCTGACTCTGAAGGCAGGAAGAGGGCCTACAACATGTGACTGAGGCCCCCTGCGTGTGACCAGCCTTGGTCACATGCCACGTGACTCCTTTCTGGCTTCTGGGAAAGCCAGGGAGATGGTGGCATCAGCAATGGCCAGCCTGCAAGGACAGGTTCCTGTGAGCATGCAGGGCCCAATCTGTTGTTTGCCACCTACAACAGAGCAAAACAGCTATTATTATAAAATGGTCTATTGGGCTCTACACTGACTTCCCCTCATCTGAGCCCTGTATCTGCTCCAGGGGTTATGAGGACTGTCCAGGGGCATAACAGGGCAAATGCCCTGTGTCGTATGGACTGCAGGGCTCTGAGATGAGCACAAGATGGGGTATTTAGCCCATGTAGACAAGCCCTATGTCACG
Source organism: Gambelia wislizenii (assembly GCA_030847615.1). Lineage (NCBI taxonomy): Eukaryota > Metazoa > Chordata > Lepidosauria > Squamata > Crotaphytidae > Gambelia > Gambelia wislizenii. The sequence continues at coordinate 37,735,334 of JAUMIR010000001.1, forward strand.
AATACTACGAGTTCTCTTAAAATACATTGGGGGGGGGGTTGAGCACCCGTGCATGTTCTTGCAAATCAACCAGGCTGAAACACATTGGGCTAATTGGAAGAATAAAATAGTCAGAACACACACAACCAATGGAGTATTTTGGCCTCCACATGTTCTTCATCACAGCTAGAAAGCTGTGAGAATGTGGCTTCAGACAAGCGTTTTCATTTTTTTCTCTTAGGTTGATCATTGTCTAAGCTACTGAGATACCCTTTATTGAACTAAGTAACCTTTGGAAGATCAAATGTAGCAAGACCTTTTGACTGTCTGCCAAGAGGGGTACTGGTGTAAACCAATCATTTCGCTTATATGTAGGGAGGAACTTGCAACCTCATAAAGAAGTAACTAGCACTTTGCTAGACTCAGTAACCTACACAGTTTATCACTCTGTGTTTTCAACACAGTTGAAACACTGTGTTATCAAGAATCATGGAGACAATGCTTGTGAATATAAAGAAATGGGTAGAAGAAAACAAAACTGCTTTTCTGCCTCCAGTGTGCAATAAGCTTATGTAAGTAAATGGTATTCCTTTGGTTTTCCACCTAGTAGTCTTCTTGGCAAATATTAAATTATTTGTAAAGTTCTGTAGCTAATGAAAGAGTAAAATATATGTCTGTCAAATGTTCTTGTTCTCTGGCCATTAACATTTTTTTACAAGACTGAAACAAATATGCTTCATAGGTATATGGTAGGTGTAAAGTCCCAGTTGTAAAAGACAAGTACACATCAATTCTTGATTTAGATTTTAAAAATATTAGTAATTCTTATGTTTTCTATAGGTGTTTTAAAAAGTAAACCATAAAGGATCTTTGTATTACAAGACACAAGAACGGATGACTCTCATGGATTCTGTTTGTTTCAGTCTATAGATTTTCTATTTTTTTACAACTTAAAATAATTTCTAGGTTTATAAACATGTATATGTGCTACATACATCACATTCATTCAGTTAGGTATCCTATGGAATCCTGGGTTTTGCAGTTTAGTCCAGTACTTGTAATCTCTATAGACAGATTTCATAGCTCTATGGGAGATAATTCTATGTCTCTCACCAAATAACAAATCCCAGGATTCCATAGGATGGAGCTATGACTCTTTTTGAGCTATGAAAATGGTTTAAGTGTGGACTGCTGGCATTCTACAAGAATGAAGTAATGACACTAGAAAACACAATGGCTCTTTTCATTTATCAAAATGAAAGTCCAGTCAAATCAGATCAGATCAAGAAAATGAATAGAATCACGGAATCATAGAGTTGGAAGAGACCACAAGGGCCATCTACACTTCATTGTAGTCTTAAAATTGTAATCTATGCAACAGAAGTATATATTACTGAGTGAGATACATATCCTTTTCATAGTTCTCTACCCACAACCCACCCCAATTTTGAATTATTTTTTATGGCTGCTGGCCAACCATTCCCTTGTTAGAAAGATTATTAGACTAGTCTGGGGGGTGTGAGGGGCAGCGTGTTCCTCCGGAGCGCATGGAGGGTGTGGGGGCGGCATGGGGGGCAGTGTATGTTACACCAGGTGTAGTCAATAAAATTCAAAGACAACTGCAAAATTCTACATTTACGCCACAAAAACCAAATGTTGGGAGCATATGTTGCTTGATAATAATCACAAAGTCCTTGTTACATGTACCACAACAAACCAAATATCTCCCATCCTATACCTGTGCATTTCATAGAATCATAGAGTTGGAAGAGACCACAAGGGCCATCTAGTCCAACCCCCTGCCATGCAGGAATACACAATCAAATCATTCCTGACAGATGGCCATCCAGCCTCTGTTTAAAAACCTCCAAAAAAGGGGAAATCCACCACACTCCAAGGCAGTGTATTTCACTTCTGAACAGCTCTTCCTGTCAGGAAGTTCTTCCTAATGTTTAGGTGGAATCTCTTTTCCTGTAGTTTGAACTCATTGCTCCGTGTCCTAGTCTCTGGAGCAGCAGAAAACAAGCCTGCTCCATCCTCAGAATGACATCCCTTCAAATATTTAAACATGACTATCATGTCACCTCTCAACCTTCTCTTCTCCAGACTAAACATGCCCAGCTTCCTAAGTTGCTCCTCATAGGGCATGGCTTCCAGACCCCCCACCATCCTGGTCACTTTCCTCTGGACATGTTCCAGCTTCTCAATATCCTTCCTGAATTGTGATGCCCAGAACTGGACACCACAATTCTCTGACCCTTCCAAAGAAGTGAGATAGGCAGACAGAGGTAGAGGCTCCCGTCTGCGACTGGGGCTGATATCTCTGTTCTCTCCCCACTGCTGACAATATACAGGTATACTTCATTTAATGAAAGAGATGTTCCTGGCACTTAACAGAAAATTTGGCACCAGAGGCAGAAATATAGAGTACTAACATGGAAATAATAGGGATAGGTTTCTTCAGCGCGCGTGCACACACACGCACACACACACACAGCAGTTCAAAATACTTTTTTTTCAAAGCTAACTATTTGTATATGTGAAATGAAACAACTAGGTGAGATATGCCTTGCATAATTTTTTAAAGACATTTTTGACCCTTCTAGGGCTTCTCTGCACTAGCCAATCACTCTGGCTTGCCCCTGTTCCAGACCCCTACAGTCCAAACGACACGTGGCTTTTACCCTGATCTGCCCCTGGGCAGGCCAAACAACCCCTGGGGCAGATACAGGTTCTACCTTTTCAATATCCTTCCTGAATTGTGGTGCTCAGAACTGGACACACTATTCCAGATGTGGTCTGACCAAAGCAGAGTAAAGTGGTACCATTACTTCCCTTGATCTAGACACTATACTCCTATTAATGCAGCCTAGAATTGCATTGGCTTTTTTTTACCTGCCACATCACACAGCTGACTCATGTTCAGTTTGTGATCCACTAAGACTCCTAGATCCCTTTCACATGTACTGCCATCAAGCCAGGTGTCAGCCATCCTATATCTGTGCATTTCATTTTTGCTGCCCAAATGTAGTATCCTACATTTCTCCCTGTTGAAATTCATTATGTTAGTTTTGGCCTAGCTTTCTAATCTGTCAAGTTTAATTTGGATTCTGATCCTGCCCTCTGGGTATTAGCTACCCTTCCTAATTTGGTGTCATCTGCAAACTTGATAAGAATACCCTTTATTCCCTCATCCAAGTCACTGATAAATATGTCAAATAGCCCAAATCAATTGGAAATAGGGGACTTATTTCTATGCCTTTTGGTTGCAGTAGGCTTACACCCTTAGTATTCAAGTATGTAAATAAATAAATGAAAAATCTCTACATTGGCAAGCTTTTGTAATTTTATGAGTATTTAACATTTTATTTTTATTTCCATGTCAGTTGTTTTATGCTATCATAGTTAGACTCTTTATTTATTTTTTAAAAGAAAAACATAATTGTTGTATACTGTTCTGTGTATTAAGAAAAGAATGACAATGTACAAGTTATTTAAATGAAATATTTCAAAACATTGTCTTAAAAAAATATTCTGCAGGCACCACCATCAGCTCAATATAATGTTTGTTGGAGGGCCAAACCAAAGGAAGGATTATCACATTGAGGAAGGAGAAGAGGTAATTTACGGGTAGTTCTTAATTTCTTTGCTTTGATTTATTTCACAGAAGTATAACATTCAGAGGAGATGTTCTCTTCTTTAGACTATTAGAAGAGTGTTTTTGCACAGATAGCGGGTTTCCTTAGTGGTAAGCCACCCATGATTGTCTTCCCCAATCCATCTCTCCCCATCTATGTTGACTATGATTCCCACCATCCTCACACAACATGACACAAGGTTGCTGGGAACAATGGGCATTGTAGTATAACACATTTGGAGGGCTCTGGGTTGATCTATGATGATAATATCATTTATTTATTTATTTATTGCCTCCACCTTACCCCCAGCATTCTCTGCAGGTAGGCAGTGGTGGCCAGTGTCTTCCATGTCACAGTTGGTAAACTTACTCAGTTTTTAGCCTGAATTTTAAAAACAACCTTCTGTGATGCTAACCCTATTTTAGGGATAGGATCCAGTACCTTACATATCTCCTTTAAAATTCAGAATAAAACCCAGAGTGGATTGGCTGCCCCGCTGACATGGACGCCACCAGCTTCCACTGCAGAGGACACTGTTCCTCTGCCACTATTAGCAACAAAGAAACAGCAATGTTCATAAAATTGCTGGGAAGAAGACTGAGGATCTTGATGGATAGGCAGGGGAGGCCTAAACCTCCTCTTCCCTGTCTGCTGAAATTTGTGTGGCAGGGGACTGTGTGTGTTGCGTACTTAAATGTGTTTGTGTGGAATATATAGTACATGGGTGCATGCTGGTGTGGCCCAAGTCCCCAGCCAACCTGAGATGTGGCCTTTGAGGCCAAGAAAATTGGTGGAAGTGTGATAAGGCTAGGAAATACTGGTTCAAAATTAACAAAGAAATCGAGGATATATTGGGCTTCAAAATAGGACTAAGACCAGAACTGTATCTACTAAATATGATAAAACCAGAAAATAAGAAGGAAAAAGAACATAGGGATTTATTAATGTACTTAATTACGGCTGCAAGAATCAACTTTGCAAAAAGGTGGAAAGATAAAGAAACCCCTACACTGTTGGATTGGCGAGTAAAAGTAATGGAATTGGCTAACATAGATAAACTGACAAATTTAATAAGAGGGAACCCAAAAGAAAAATATCTTAGAAAATGGAAACCATTTATAGAGTTTATAAAACATAAGGAAGGGGAGATTAATATAATTGGATTTGATAAATAAACGAATGGATCTTGAGGAAAAAACTTGGATAAATTATTAATATCCACAGCAGGAACGAGATAAGGGTGGTTAAGACTGTCACTGAAAGTAGCTATGGAAAGTTTACAGTAAAGTTAGCATTCAAGAGAAACGATTTGGTAGTAATGTCCTGAGATTAGACAAGATAAATACTAGACTTTTAATAATAATTAATATGGATATTAGTTTTAAAGTGACTAAGGAAAGGAGAGTCAGAAGATAGGTTATTAGATATGTTTATTTCTATGTAATATTTTTGGATATTTGTAAGAGAGGAGTAATATTAAACTTAAGTATGATTATATAGGATCTGGCATCGATAGGCGGGAAGTCTTTTTTTAAATATGTGTAATTAGGGGAACGGGGGGGAGGGTAACGGTCGGGAGGTGGGTAGGTTTATGTAGACGTTTAATGTATATGTTAGTGTCACATGTTAGTATATGTATGTATGTATGCATGTGTATGTTAATGTATGTTTCTGTTGTAAGTACTATGTTTATATATGAATAAAATTTATAATTTAGAAGAAAAAAAAAAGAAAAAGAAAATTGTCCATTCCTGTTTTAGGGGCTACCTCAAAATGCATGAAGACTGTCACTTCAGGTTTCTGTTGCAATGTTGTTGTTTTCTGGATTGCTAGTTTTTAGGTTATTATTTAATCATTCATCTACCAGTTATGATCTGCTTCTACCAAAGAAAAGAAACATGTTACAATTTTTTAAAATAATAATAATAATAATCCAGGTTAAATTACTTATTTGGCACTAACAATGATTCCCATGACAGATTAAACACTCGTAAATTCATGCCAGAAACTAGGTAATATTAGGCTTGTTAGGTAATGGATTCCTGATGCTTGGGGAATAGTTTCCATTCCATTGATAGAATGATTGAGCCTCAGAGCTACCTGTGCTGTACAGTATGTGGTTTTTCTGTGTTAGATGGTGACCTACAAAAAAAGCACATGAACAATTCTCAGTAGAAAGCAAATAGTCAATAAAACTTCTTAATTACAGTACTCACTCTTCCTGAGCTCTATTGATCTAAAACCAAACAAAGCAGCCACGCCACCCCCAACTGAGTGTTTGAAGGAGGACAGTGGTACAGATAGCACCATGTTAATGCAGTGTTGCTGACTGGAGCACGTACCCCAAGGTGGGGAAACTGTAACCCATGGGCCACATGGGCTTCTTGGGACCCTACTATATAGCCCCCAAGACCCCCCCCCATGCATTTGAACTCCTAAACCTACCCAATTAATTTTTTTCAGACCTTTTTTATGGCAGTTTAGGGTATTTGGAATTCAGCTGAATAAAAATTATTGCTGCTCTAACCCTGATGGGAGAGGTGGGATACAAATAAATCATCATAATCATCATCTTATTATTATTATTATTATTCATCTATAATTGTAGTCACACATTCTTGAAAGAGCTGAGGCTGAGCAAAACATTTGCCAAGTCAAAGATTCTAGCTGAATATGTTATCCTGGCTATCCAGACACTAAACTGTTATATAAAAGCCATAAACATTTAAAACAACAACAAGCAAGTCAGAAACCCACTAAATTGGCAGTTTTTCATACATCCAGTAGGTGACACTGCATCTCCTTGTAACTGAGTTTGTTAAAATAAAACGATGTTAAAAACATAGTTCAATATAATAATAAAAGATAAATGTTAAATTAATTTAAATGTGAAATTTTGTAATAAATATAAAGAGCAATACAAGGTTTTAACAGCTACAGAAGAAATTAATTCCTAGATTGAATTGATTCCAGCATGAACAGGTCAATCCTCTCATGAATTCTTTATAAGCAGAAAAAATTAGCTGTTTTAGGATAGATATTTGCAAAGTGCCAGCTTCATTTCCATTGCATTCTGCATTCCTTGGAATTCCACCAGTATTCTCATCATGTCCATGTTTCATATAAAGTTGTGAATACCCCCCCTCTTTCTACACAGACATTTATGTGAGTTTTGTAGGAACTTTTCCTAATGTAGATATTTTGTTACACCTTTCCCTCTAAAATCTATGAATTTGGATTGACTTTTTTCTCACCACCCAAAGCACAGTTGTGCACATTTTTAAAATGTCATTTTTTTCCAATTATGAATATTGAATTGCATACAATTTGAGAAAGAGAAAGGGTCAGGTGCTACAGTGGGGAGGGGTGAAGGTATCCACATCTTTGATTTTTTTTTTCATGTTGCAAAAGCAGCAACTGTGCTGGGGATTTTGATAAGACATCCTGAGATAAACAGAATCTCCCCACAACATTTTTACAGTTAAGAATGCAGTTTCCTTTTTGCTGTTGTTCATTTATTTTGAGGATATGATTTTTTTAATTTAAAAAAAAAGTCCCTGGAGAAAAACATTCACCCAGCAATTTGCATTATTCTGTATGATTATTCTTGTGTGTCTTCAAGTAATTTCTGACTTAAACAGGCAGACCCTGATGGCTCCAGTGCGGAAACACAGGATCCATACCGGCATGCTTGGCTGCATTGTGAGATGCCACCACCGCTGATGTTACTCTGCAGTTGGGAAGGAGACCCCCAGAATGTGATCAAGGTTCCCTGCATGTGACCAGCCTTCATAAAATGCTGAAGGCCTCCTTCCTGGCTTCAGAGAGTGCAGTGCATGACAGTGGGGGAGCCACCTGCCGATACTGGCCAGCATGTGTGTGCGATTGCTGGCATGTGCATGTATACTTCTGTTCATTTTGTCACAGTAATGGGGATGGGGGAATCCAGGCCAGCTGGGGGAAAGAATATGCTAGTCAGAAAGTGACATATTCTGGCCAGTGTAGACAAGCCTGTAGTCCAACCACTATACCACACTGATTCTCATTCTGTATGATACAACAGGTTCCCTCATCCCACAAAAGTTCTTTTAAGAAAGAAAAACAAGGAGCACAAATGACTCAAATAAATATGGTACTTAATACTCATATTTATTTATTCATCTATGATGGTGGTGAAGGAAAAAGGGAGAAGAAAAGGAAAGAGAAATGTATGGAATACATTTTTAAATTTAATTATAATTTATTAAAATGGTTTCAAACTGTTTTTTATCTTATAATATCAGAACTGCATGCAAAGGAAACAATAAAATTCCTAATATAATATGCGATATAAACAAAAAAGTATGAACTATTACAATAAAAGATCTTGGCAAACAAATAGGGTTTGACCTGGCAGTGGAAATAATAAAATGTTTTCCACAACTACCCCTCTATATGGAGACATTCTTCATATGTTGGATGCCAAAACAGAGGAGACTCTATCCCATGTAGTTTCTGTAATTTCCCACTACCACAAATTATTTCCCTTCAAATGTTTCTAAACCCCATTGTTCTGAATTTCTACCTTTAAAATGTTGATATGATTCAGAGTTATTTACTACTACTCAGGGATGAAGAACCTCCAAGTTTCCAGATAACTGGCAAACAGTTACTCCTATCAAGAGTGTTACTTTCAAAGTAGTTACTATTATAGTTTCAAGTTCTCCCTCTTTGTAGCTGGTTACCATTATACATTATGGTTGACATTGCTATAAAGCAATACTTTACTTTTCTTATTTCTGAAAAGTAACTCATAGAATCAGAGTTGGAAGAGACCACAAGGGCCATCCAGTCCAACCCCCTGCCATGCAGGAATACACAATCAAATAATTTGCAACAGATGGCCATCCAGTCTCTATTTAAAAACCTCCAAAGAAGGAAACTCCACCACATTCTGAGACAGTGTATTCCACTTCCGAGAAGTTCTTACTGTCAGGAAGTTCTTCCGAATGTTTAGGTGGAATCTCTTTTCCTATAGTTTGAGTCATAGAATCATAGAATCATAGAATTGTAGAGTTGGAAGAGACCACGAGGGCCATCCAGTCCAACTCCCTGCCACACAGGAAATCTTGATCAAAGCATCCCTGACAGATGGCAATCCAGCCTCTGTTTAAAGACCTCCAAGGAAGGAGACCTCACCACGCTCCAAGGGACTGTGTTTCACTGCCGAACAGCTCTTACTGTCAAAAAGTTCCTCCTAATGTTGAGGTGGAATCTCTGTTCCTGGAGCTTGCATCCATTGCTCCGTGTTCCAGTCTCTGGAGGAGCAGAAAACAAGCTTGCTCCATCCTCAATGTGACACCCCTTCAAATACTTAAACAGGGCTATCATATCGCCTCTTAACCGTCTTTTTTCCAGGCTAAACATACCCAGCTCCCTGAGTCTTTCCTCATAAGGCATGGTTTCCAGACCTTTCACCATTTTAGTTGCCCTTCTCTGGACATGCTCCAATTTGTCCATATCTTTTTTGAGTTGTGGTGCCCAGAACTGGACAAAGTATTCTAGGTGAGGTCTGACCAAGGCAGAATAGAGCGGCACTATTACTTCCCTTGATCTAGATACTATACTTCTATTGATACAGCCCAAAATCGCATTGGCCTTTTTAGCTGCCGCATCACACTGTTGACTCATGTTCAACTTGTAGTCTACTAGGACTCCTAGATCCCTTTCACATGTAGTCTCATTCAGCCAGGTTTCTCCCATCCTATATCCATGCATTTCATTTTTTTGCCCTAAGTGCAGTACTTTACATTTCTCCGTGTTGAATTTTATTTGTTAGCTTTGGCCCAGCTTTCCAGTCTATCCAGGTCATTCTGAATTTTATCCCGTCCTAGTCTCTGGAGCAGTAGAAAAACAAGTTTACTGCATCTTCAGTATGACATCCTTTCAAATATTTAAACATGGGTATCATGTCACCTGTCAACCTTCTCTTCTCCAGACTAAACATGCCCAGCTCCCTAACGCACTCTTAGAATCGTAGAATTGTAGAGTTGGAAGAGACTACAAGGGCCATCCAGTCCAAACCCCTGCCACGCAGGAAATCTTGATCAAAGCATCCCTGACAGATGGCCATCCAGCCTCTGTTTAAAGACCTCCAAGGAAGGAGACCCCACCACGCTCCAAGGGAGTGTGTTCCACTGCTGAACAGCTCTTACTGTCAAAAAGTTCCTCCTAATGTTGAGGTGGAATCTCTGTTCCTGGAGCTTGCATCCATTGATCCGTGTTCTAGTCTCTGGGGCAGCAGAAAACAAGCCTGCTCCATCCTCAACGTGACACCCCTTCAAATACTTAAACAGGGCTATCATATCACCTCTTAACCATCTTTTTTCCAGGCTAAACATACCCAGCTCCCTAAGTCTCTCCTCATAAGGCATGGTTTCCAGACCTCTTCATAGGGCATGGCTTCCAGACCTCCCACCATCCTGGTTGCCGACCTCTGGACACGTTCCAGCTTCTCAATATCCTTCCTGAATTGTGGTGCCCAAAATTGGACACAGTATTCCAGGTGAGGTCTGACCAAAGAAGAATAGAGTGGCACTATTACTTCCCTTGATCTAGCACTATATTAATGCAGCTTAGAATGGCATTGGGTTTTTTAGCTGCTGCATCACACTGCTGACTCGTGTTCAGCTTGTGGTCCACTAAGGCTTCTAGATCCCTTTCTCATGTACTCACCAAATTATTTTTAGTTAGAAAAGACACGTGTGAATGCTATAAGCCGGTGCCCTTTGACAGAATACATTCTTCTCCTATCATATTTCCATCTTCTTCATCTCTCCTCAGTACCCACAACAGAGGCACAGCATATGCGCGAGTGCTTGAACAATGGCACATTCCTCTTTCACCATTTAGTGAGGCCACATAACTTATGGCTATAAAAGTACCTACACGTTACACTTGTAACTTTGGATATACTTTGTAAAACTTACCTGCATACTCTAAAAGGAGTGAAAATACCCCTTGTGTCAAACTACAACATAATGTAACTTCATTATGTCTTAGGGCTTGTGTATCTATCCCATCTTGGCAATATACCCCATCTTGCCCCTGTCTCAAAGCCCTGCAGTCCTGATGATGCAGGGCTTTTGTCCTGTTCTTCCCCCTGGCAGTCCTTACCACCCCTGGGGCAGATACAAGGCTGAGACCGGGGGAAGATGGGATAAGGTCGTTTACCACATTTTTTAAAAAATGCCTGTTTTAAACTGTTCCCACAGGGAAGGAACAGATAGGGCCCCATGTGTCTGCAAGGAGACTGTCCTGGCAGGCAGGCCTGTGACTGCAGTTGTCAGTCTGCCTTGCTCTTCCAAAGCAGTAAGGGGTCCCACAGCATGTGGCCAAGGCTGGTCATATGCAGGGGGGGCTCAGTCACATGTTGAGGACTGGCTTCCTCACTTCCAGGAGAGCACAGGAAAGAGTGGCAGCAGTGGCTGTAGTGGTAGGCTCATGTGCCTGTCTAGATTCCGGCCCATTTGGAGGTGGTAACGGGAGCAACCAGCCTGATATGCAGCCAGGATACACTGGTGGGGAGCCAGCATATCCTGGTTCATGTAGATTATTCCAAAATGAATTAATTCTGATCATCACTCACCATTGGTCTAACTGGCTAGGGGTGATGGGCACAAGAATTCAGCACCATATGGAAAATCAGAGGACCTGAAACCTGCCATAAATAATTATTTTCCACCAGAGAAACAGAGAGCTTAATCTTCTCATACACTCCTGCCTTTAAAAGTATTTTATTTCAATGTCTTTGGGCTGCAATTAAGTTCTGTTTAGTTGAAAATCAAGGGGAGTTTTGATACTGACTTTAATGGATTACATTCTCTGAGACTGTGCATTTTAAAACTAGCAAAATTGCTCCTGTAGGCACTATTGAAACATAAATATAAATAAGGAGAGATTGATTTATTGGTCTGGCATGAGACTTTACTTTCCAGGGTGGTAGTTCTGCTGCTTGGAATGCAATCACTGCATTGGTAAAATCGCTCTCTGTGTGTATATGCCATCAAGTGGCCTGTTGACTTATGGTGAACCCATGAATTCCATAGAGTTTTCTTGGGCTATTTCATTCCTCTGAAATATAGCCTACAGTACATGGTATTTGCTGGGGGTCTCCCATCCAAGTACAAACCAGGGCTGACCCTGCTTAACTTTCAAGATCAGACGGTTTCTGGTGCCTTTAGGGCAGCCTTTCTCAACCATTTTATCCTCGTGTAACGCTTGAAACAATTTTCAGATCTCAGGGAACCCCTGCCTTAAAATTACTATATCTACAGCTGAAAAAAAAATGTTTTTCCCCCAATCACAATATACATTTGTATAATTGGGTGCTTATTACATGTTTGCAATAAGAATTAGAGAAGACATTAGCATTTACCCATGAACATCAAACTGAAAGGAAATTTGAATGCCACCCAAAATAGCTTTCCTTACCAAAAATAGATTTGCTCTTCAAATTTACTTAATGATCGACATTTTAACACACTATACAGAATTGTGTCAGGTCATTTTTCAGTCCAAGAAAGTTCTGCACATTCTCAGTTTCCAACACCTCCTGTGGAAATTAGGTATATTTACCTGACAGGTTATAAAACGGGACTAAAAGTAATTTTCCTGGTTTAAGACAGTCCTGGTACAGGACTCTGTAATTCAATGTGGGATGGTGCTTTGGGTTACTAATCAAGCAAATTTCTGCACCACCAAACTATGTTCCCAGCATCCTTTGGGAATAAGCCATAAAAATTAAATTGGCATAAAACAGGCATTGATAGTATCATATCACAATAATTATTTTTATAAGTAGTCCCCCTTGACTACTGGTGGGAAGCCTTTCACCTACAAGGTTTTGGAGTAACAATCCCACAACTGAATGATGCAGTGGTGGAGGTGGAGTGTAGGCCAAAATGTCTGGAGTATAAAAGTTTCACCACCTATCCCCTGGACCTTGGAAAATGTTAGGATCTTGTTTTCCATGTTCAAGAAGGAAATTTGTTCCACTAGTATAATAATGTATGCCAGTAATAGAGCAAGGTAAGATAATGGATAAGAGTGAACTGATAAGAATAGGGTTCTGATCCTCATTGAGCTCTTAAACTAACTGTGATGTTCTGGGCAAGTTACTGTCCCTCAACTCAATCTAATCTACCGGTATCTGTCATGGTTGTTGTGAAGATAAAATGTATTTATTCCGTGGATATGCGCTGTCTACGCACAATCCTAAATATACACTGGAATGACTATGTGATGAATGTTGCTGTCCTTGAGCAAGCAGGGATCACCAGCATTGAGGCCATGATATTGAGAACACAGCTGCACTGGGTAGGGCACGTTTCTAGGATGGAGGACCATCGCCTCCCAAAAATAGTACTCTACGGTGAACTCGCCACGGGTCAGCATAAGAGGGGCACTCCAAAAAAGTGATACAAAGACTCCCTGAAACAACATCTCAGGCTCAGCCAAATTGATTACCAACAGTGCTCCACCCTGGCCTCACATCAAGAGGCATGGAGACGCACTATCCACAATGCTGCAGCCTTATTTGAGAACTCATGCTGAACAAGTCTTGAAGAGAAACAACAGCATTGGACTATGACTTTGGAGACCAGGGTTTGAATCCCTGCCTGGCTATGGAAACCCACTGGCTGACCTTGGGCAAGTCACACTCTCTCAGCCTCAGAGGAAAGCAAAGGCAAACCCCCTTGGAAGAAATCTTGCCAAGAAAACCCCATGATAGGTTTGCCTTGGGGTCACTGTAATTTGGAAACAACTTGAAGGCACACAACCACAAGGACTGAAACAGCTGCTATAGAATTCATCTAACAGTATACAACCCTGAACTTCTCCCTGAAAGCCAATGTGGCTTCAGAGCCAATAGGAGTACTACAGACATGGTATTTGCCCTTAGGCAACTGCACGAAAAATGTAGGGAGCAGAACAAGGGTCTCTATGTAACATTTGTCGACCTCACCAAAGCCTTTGACACTGTAAGTAGAAAAGGTCTGTGGCAGATCTTGGAAAGACTAGGATGTCCCCCCAAATTCCTTAAAATGATTATCTTGCTACACGAGGGACAGCGTGGTCAAGTCAGATATGGCAATGCTCTTTCAGAGCCCTTTCTAATAACTAATGGAGTGAAGCAAGGTTGTGTTCTTGCACCAACTTTATTTACAATCTTCTTTAGCACGATGCTCCAAAGGGCTATGGCAGAGCTTGAAGAAGACGACGGCATCTATATACGCTACCGTACTGATGGTAGCTTGTTTAACTTAAGCCGTCTGAGGGCTCACACTAAGACTCTAAACTATCTAATCCGTGAGCTGCTCTTTGCCGATGATGCTGCCCTTGTTGCCCACACAGAAGCAGCTCTGCAGCGCCTAACATCCTGCTTTGCAACAGCTGCAGAGCTGTTTGGGCTAGAAGTCAACCTGAAGAAAACAGAAGTTCTTTACCAGCCTACACCACAGGACGAACACCACCATCCCCACATTGCCGTCGGCAAATCTGTGCTCAAGTCCGTTCAGCAGTTCACCTACCTGGGAAGCATCATCTCCTCAGATGCCAGGATTGACAAAGAGATCGATCACAGATTAGCAAAGGCATATAGTGCATTTGGAAGACTTCACAAAAGAGTCTGGAGCAATAAACACCTGAGGCAAAGTACAAAAATCAGTGTGTATAGAGCCATCGTACTGTCTATCCTCCTTTATGGATCTGAAACATGGGTCACCTATTGCCACCACCTACGACTCCTCTAGCGCTTTCATCAGCGCTGTCTACGCACAATCCTAAATATACACTGGACTGACTATGTGACGAATGTTGCTGTCCTTGAGCAAGCAGGGATCACCAGCATTGAGGCCATGATATTGAGAACACAGCTGCGCTGGGCAGGGCACGTTTCCAGGATGGAGGACCATCGCCTCCCAAAAATACTACTCTACGGTGAACTCGCCACGGGTCAGCGTAAGAGGGGCGCTCCAAAAAAGCGATACAAAGACTCCCTGAAACAACATCTCAGGCTTGGCCAAATTGATCACCAACAGTGGTCCGCCCTGGCCTCACATCGGGAGGCATGGAGACGCACTATCCACAATGCTGCAGCCTTATTTGAGAACTCACAACGAACAAGTCTTGAAGAAAAACGACAACGCAGAAAGAATCACAACCCAAAAACATCACCCAAGGAGACCTTCTGCTGTGCTTTTTGCAACCGGACTTGTTTATCTCGGATTGGCCTTTTTAGTCATCAGCGCGCTTGCAGAAAGTATGGGATGAGTCCTTCCTGAATCTTCGTTTGCGAAGAAAAGCCAGAGATGATCTGGATCTTGAAGGAAGAATAGGACATGAGTGTGATAAGAATAAGTGTGAGAAATAAATATAGACTAATCAGTTGACTATGAAACAGAGTAAGTATAGCAGGTATTACCAGTATTACCATGGGAGCAGTAGGTTGATTAGAATAGGGAGCAACCTGACCGTTAGAAAAGCAAGATGTAGTGGGTTGGTATATTAATCTAGGATTTAGGAGATTCAGGTTCAAATCACTGCTCATCCATGAAACTCAGGGGATGATTTTGAGCCAGCTGGTATTTCATAGCCTAACCTACTTTATGAGGATAAATATATGGAGGAGGGTCATGTTTCTCATCCTGACCTCCTTGGAGGAAAGATGGGAGGAAAAAATAAATATACGGTATCAGAAAATAATGAGTTGTGACCAATTACAGCTCTCCCCTATGCTGTGAATGCACTGTCGGATTATCCACACTGAATATCTATAGCAATTTAATGTCACCTTAACTCTGCTGGATCCCTGCTACATAATCCTGGGATTTATGGTTTGGGGAGGTCCCTAGAATTCGCTGCTAGAATTTTTTGAGGAAGTCTCCTTTGTCCTCTCTCCTGAACTACAGCATTAGAGCTCTCTGGAACAGAATTCTAAGTCCCTCTCCAAACTACAAATGCCAGAATTCCATAGAATGGAATCATGGCAGTCCAAGTGGTAATATTTATGTAGTCTGGACACTCCTTACATTGCCTTATGCAAGCCATTCTTTGTCATCTGAAGACTGTGATTCTGGCATATCTTTCAGGCTTGTTGGAAAGAATGGCAGGATAACATATGTGAAACACTTTGAAATTATTATCTATATGTTTATACTGCACATTCTACCATAAAAATTGCATCCAAAGCAGTGTAGTAAATGTCCATACAACTGGTAAAGAAGGCAAAGAAGATTGATCTCTCTTCTCTGAAAAGAACTACATACACACACACACAATATTTGGGAAGGCGGTCTTTGGGTAGAATAACGATATTACTGGCCCTGCCTCCTTCTCCAAGTTTCCATGAAGAGTGCAACTGTGTACACTGCAACCAGCTATAAATAAATGCTATTTTTAATAATGTATTTAACAAGGGAAGAAGTCATGCATGCAGAGGCCACCTTGAAACACTAAAGCCCATAATTAATATACAATTATTTCCGTGAAAACAAGTTATAGGAAGGAAGGGTTTTTTCTGGTCCTAAATGTATAGAATAATATGCACAAAGGAAGTTTCCCCATCCTCCTCTCCCAAAGAAGGTTTTCCAACCCTCCTTCCCCACTCAGTGGATCACCTCCACAGTGCTGTAGAGGGACAAACACAATCGAAGCTATCTCTGGAGATACTGTGGGTGTGTATGTGTGGAATAAGGTACTGGGTGCTCAAGGGTGTGTGTGCACAGAAAACCTTCTCTCATATTAGTATATGGACAGGGTGTACATGTTGTATGCATGCAGGATTAGCATGTGTGTCCCTGAACAAACCTGGCATGCATGGCCAACCCTACCATTAGGCAGAGTGAGGCAGCTACCTCAAGTGGTAGATACTGAAGCAGCAGGAACAAATTGTTAGAGGACAGAATGATATGTGTCACATGCCCTGCCTTGCATCCCTCTAAGCCAGCCTGCTGCTTTCAAGTTGAGGATGCTGTGCTGTTGCCAATATTAAAGTAAAATTCAACTGCTAGTGTAGCTGATTTCTGTACATGGAATAGGATAATGGTGACACCATCTTTCCCTTTGCCTCATTGAGTCCCGGTGGTGCAGCAGTTAAATGCCGGTACTGCAGCCATAACATTGTGAGTTTGATCCTACAGGGCTCCACAGTTGACTCAGCCTTCCAGCCTTCTGTAGGTCAGTAAAATGAGTACCCAGCTTGTTGGGGGAAATTAGTTAATACATTGTAAACCGCTTGGGGAGTGCTCTGCACTGATAAGCAGTATAGAAATATAAATGCCATTGCTGTTGCTATTGCTAGAACTGATGGTGTGAGAATGACCAGATGTTGAACCCACATATTCACATATATGTTTTCATTACCTTTTTCTTCCCCAACTGTCACCCTGTAGTTGTTTTACCAGCTGGAAGGAGATATGTGTCTGAAGATAATGGAAAATGGAAAACCCAAGGATATTCACATCAAAGAAGGAGAGGTAAATAAAAGTTTGAATCCATAGGTATTTACAGGTATAATATCTTCTTTGGAGGTTTTTAAACAGAGGCTGGATGGCCATCTGTTGGGAGTACTTTGATTGTATCCCTGCATGGCAGAGTGTTGGACTGGATGGCCCTTGTGGTCTCTTCCAACTCTATGATTCTATCTGGGTGATTGGGGAAGAATTGACATATAGCCAGAGGACTGATTGTTGTTGAAAAGACATACCACATTCTTATCATTGACTTGTGGCTTGGGTGTGCAGTTGCTAGATCATGTGTAGCAAACAAACAAAACCCTGGATACACATATAGCTTCACCCTGCTCATGAATATAACCTCTTTAGAGACTAGACTTAGGAAATTTTCAGACGATCCTTGCCGTGCAAGGATCACCCGGGAGAGGTTCGTCACAGCAGTGCGGCAGGGGGGTCGATTTCGGACGACGCCATGCCTGCTGCGAGATCATCCATCTCTCTTGTGCTTAGGCTTGGAGCCTGCTGCGCTATATTCAGCAAGATTTTATTTATGGAGGTTGTCTGTGCTCCCATGCAGTTTAACTCAGTTATTAGTGTAGCCCACAAAATATTGATAATAACAGGAACATTGAGAGATTCTGTAGGAAATTGTTTGTGTTTATATTTAGCAGTGTGAAGTGCAGCCCCAGTGCAATATGAACTTGTGGTATAAAACAGGATAGAAATATGCAGGATGCTCTAGTAAGGTTAAAAAGCAAAAATTATTTTTTTGTGGCAGAGAGTACATCTGAGACAGGAAAATAGATAGACAGAAGACAGTTATCTAACTTGGGTACAAGAGTCCCTAAAAGCTGACTCTCATGAAGGCATGTAAGTCATTTTTGAGGCTGAGTTGCCTCATATCAGCTGGCTTCTTAGACAAAGAGTTGTAAAGCACTAAAACCTTTTGGAGGGAGAGGGGAAAGTGACCTCTACATGCCCTCTATGGACTTCTAGGAAATAAAAGCTTTGAGTACACAGATAAATGAAGTACAGCGGTGGATCAAAAGGATAGGCATGCAACTCTAGACTTTCCCTCTGTCCCCAGCTACCCTAAACAAACGTTGATGCTTCTTCACTTCCAACAAATTCAGGAAGGGATTGGCCAGCAGCAGCAAGAAACATCTTTTTCTCTTCAGGACTCCTAGCCCATGAAAGTTCTTGAGCAATTATTCAACTTGAACCATTGATAAATATTGCCTTGATTGCGATACTCCAGTTCTGCCACAAACATCTGACCCAGTTCTGGTATCTTTGCCACAGGATGTCTCTACACATATGCAATATTTTCAAGCTGTGAATACTTAAATCCATGGATACCAAATCTGTGGATATGGAGGGACAACTGTACTAGCCTAGATTGGTCCAGTTAAATATTTAATTTTGCCTACTTTTTATCATTGGGTAGGACTGAAACAGAGAGCCAGCACAGTGTAGTGATTTCAGCATTGGACTATGACTTTGGAGACCAGGGTTTGAATCCCTGCCTGGCTATGGAAACCCACTGGCTGACCTTGGGCAAGTCACACTCTCTCAGCCTCAGAGGAAAGCAAAGGCAAACCCCCTTGGAAGAAATCTTGCCAAGAAAACCCCATGATAGGTTTGCCTTGGGGTCACTGTAATTTGGAAACAACTTGAAGGCACACAACCACAAGGACTGAAACAGCTGCTATAGAATTCATCTAACAGTATACAACCCTGAACTTCTCCCTGAAAGCCAATGTGGCTTCAGAGCCAATAGGAGTACTACAGACATGGTATTTGCCCTTAGGCAACTGCACGAAAAATGTAGGGAGCAGAACAAGGGTCTCTATGTAACATTTGTCGACCTCACCAAAGCCTTTGACACTGTAAGTAGAAAAGGTCTGTGGCAGATCTTGGAAAGACTAGGATGTCCCCCCAAATTCCTTAAAATGATTATCTTGCTACATGAGGGACAGCGTGGTCAAGTCAGATATGGCAATGCTCTTTCAGAGCCCTTTCTAATAACTAATGGAGTGAAGCAAGGTTGTGTTCTTGCACCAACTTTATTTACAATCTTCTTTAGCACGATGCTCCAAAGGGCTATGGCAGAGCTTGAAGAAGACGACGGCATCTATATACGCTACCGTACTGATGGTAGCTTGTTTAACTTAAGCCGTCTGAGGGCTCACACTAAGACTCTAAACTATCTAATCCGTGAGCTGCTCTTTGCCGATGATGCTGCCCTTGTTGCCCACACAGAAGCAGCTCTGCAGCGCCTAACATCCTGCTTTGCAACAGCTGCAGAGCTGTTTGGGCTAGAAGTCAACCTGAAGAAAACAGAAGTTCTTTACCAGCCTACACCACAGGACGAACACCACCATCCCCACATTGCCGTCGGCAAATCTGTGCTCAAGTCCGTTCAGCAGTTCACCTACCTGGGAAGCATCATCTCCTCAGATGCCAAGATTGACAAAGAGATCGATCACAGATTAGCAAAGGCATATAGTGCATTTGGAAGACTTCACAAAAGAGTCTGGAGCAATAAACACCTGAGGCAAAGTACAAAAATCAGTGTGTATAGAGCCATCGTACTGTCTATCCTCCTTTATGGATCTGAAACATGGGTCACCTATTGCCACCACCTACGACTCCTCTAGCGCTTTCATCAGCGCTGTCTACGCACAATCCTAAATATACACTGGACTGACTATGTGACGAATGTTGCTGTCCTTGAGCAAGCAGGGATCACCAGCATTGAGGCCATGATATTGAGAACACAGCTGCGCTGGGCAGGGCACGTTTCCAGGATGGAGGACCATCGCCTCCCAAAAATACTACTCTACGGTGAACTCGCCACGGGTCAGCGTAAGAGGGGCGCTCCAAAAAAGCGATACAAAGACTCCCTGAAACAACATCTCAGGCTTGGCCAAATTGATCACCAACAGTGGTCCGCCCTGGCCTCACATCGGGAGGCATGGAGACGCACTATCCACAATGCTGCAGCCTTATTTGAGAACTCACAACGAACAAGTCTTGAAGAAAAACGACAACGCAGAAAGAATCACAACCCAAAAACATCACCCAAGGAGACCTTCTGCTGTGCTTTTTGCAACCGGACTTGTTTATCTCGGATTGGCCTTTTTAGTCATCAGCGTGCTTGCAGAAAGCGCGGGATGAGTCCTTACTGAATCTTCGTTTGCGAAAAAAAGCCAGAGAGAGAGATACAACCCAATGAGTGTCCATCTAATAGTGGAAAGGACAAATTGAGCTTAGTGGATTTACCCTCCACCCTGTACATCCCACCCATCCAATCCCATAATTTGCTCTGGAAGGTTGCCAGAGGGAAGAGAAGGAGAGAAGGTCCTGTTGTATGCACAGAAGCAGAGTCATCCAATGTTGTCATCCAAAATCAGTTTATCCTGGTTTGCAAAGTCTTGATCATAATCCCGCTTTGCTCCGGTATCTAGTTTCTTGCCTTTGAACTTTATCATATGAGGCTTCTATTGTGGGACTACAGCAAGGTAGTAGTGTTATTAGCTCACAACATCATCTTCATCCAGTTACTAGCGTGCACTTCCGCCGTTTTGAACTGGGAAATTGATGGGGAAAGCCCATCAGTGGCTTCCAATAGCACTGCTATCCTGGTAGTACCCCTCATGTGATAATCTCTTCCACTTCAGAAATGGAAGAGCAGTCACATGGCACAAGGGGGTGGGTTTCTCCTCCTCTTTCCCTCTCTCCCTCTTCCCCATGCTATTCTCAAGCAGGCTGAGCCATGCCTTTCATTTTTTTTTCTGTGATACATTGCCCCAATCTCTCTTCCTCCCCCTGCCAGACTGATCTGCATGCCCTGCATAGGACAATGATGGGGGAGGAAGTGCGACATTGTGGAAGAAACATGCAGCACTATACCGGTATTGAAGCAGAGGTGTGATAAAGAAGGCTTCAATACCAATATGTTTCCATTTGCTTCAAATATTCAAGCTCTGTAAAAGCCTTGTGTGATAAAAGTCCCTTTATGTTTTCCATTTTTCTGCATGTTCATACCAGTCCAGAATTCTTTTGCCTGACAGTATCATGGTTTTGCCTTGCAGCGATGCCCAAATGTTTATACAGGTAAAAAAAGATTAAGAGGCAGTGCCATCATACCCAATGCAACATCTAACAAGTACATGCAGTGATGGAGAAATATAATCATCTTTAAAATCCCCTTCTGAGAACAACATGCTTCCCTTTAATTTGTGTTGTTGTGTGCCTTCAAGTCATTTCTGGTTTATGATAACCCTATGGTGAACATTTCACAGGGGGGTCTTGGCAAGATTTCTTCAGAGGAGAGTTGTCTTTGCCTTCCTCTGTGGCAGAGAGAAGGTGACTTGCCCAAGGTCACCCAGTGGGCTTCCATGGCTGAGTGGTGATTCAAACCCTGGTCTCCAGAGTTGTAGTCCAAAGCTCAAACCACTACATCACACTGGCTCTCTTAGTTTGTCTTAATGGAACACAAATTATACCAGTCCCCAGTGTGTTCCACAGTGCACAGATAGTATCCTTGGTTTTTCCACTTAATTTCATCTAGCTGCAGTTATGCTTTTTAACTGTTGTGGAACATTGATACATCTGTCTACTGAATCTAGGAGGGTATCATTAACTGGCTGGAAAAAGCAGCAGTGACAATATCTACTTTGTTGGTAGCATTAATGAGAACACAGTTGCCAAGATATACACATATGTCTGCAGAAGCTGAAAGGAAGCAGAGAAAAACAAGGGATTATGTAAAAGGGAAAAAGCAGGGTGGGGAAAAATGAAACTTCATCTATTGTTTTCCTTACTGTTTCAATTTTCTTTCCTCTCCCTCATCCCACTTTTTCTTTTGGGCAGATGTTCCTCTTACCAGCCAGGATACCACATTCTCCTCAAAGATATGCAAATACTGTGGGGTTGGTTATTGAGAGGAAACGATTAAAGACGGAAACCGATGGGCTCAGGTGAAAACATTTCCCTATATATTGGGTCCTGGTAATATAAACAACATTGGTAATGACTGGACTGGGGAGCAGTAAGCAAATTGTTTAACAAATAAATGTGGTGAAGACATGGAAAGTAATGTGTGGCAGGAAATGGTATCATTTCCATACATAGACCTGTGTTTGGATGCATGCAAATCTTGTATATTTTTTTTGTCAAGCTCAATTCAACAGAGGAAGCTGTCTGTTTCTATAGAAGGGAATGGCTCATAGGAATATAAGAAGCTGCTCAAGTGAGGTCTAGGGACAGAAAGACTATTTGAAAAAGCATTGAAAAATGTGTTTCTTGAGCATCAGGAAATTGATGAGGAGAATCCTGGACTGATGAGAATTTTTGCAGTTCAGGACTTATTCTGTGCAAAATTTGTATTATTTATTTATTTATTTATTTATTGCATAGAAAACAGCATTTTTTCTGCAGGAAACAGAATAAAGAAAGGCAGATCCCTTAAGCTCATTATTTTCAGGTCTTACTATTAATGGCTCTCAGGGTTTTCTGGCAGAATTTTTTTCCTAATCCCACCTGGAAATCTTTAGTAGTTTCTGGTAAATTTTCCATCCAAGTACCAACCATAATCAGATTTTATTAGGTGTTTTCAGGGCAATACCCTAAAGGCACCAGATCCTATCTGATCTTGCAAGCTAACCAGGGTCAGCCCTGGTTAATACTTGGATGGGAGACCAGCAATGAACACCATGTGCTGTAGGTTATATCTCAGAGGAAGGGACTAGAAAAATCACTTCTGAGTATTCCTAAGAAAAGCCTATGAAATTCATGGGGTTGCCCTAAATAGACAGACAACCTGAAGGCACATACAGAAGGATCCCTGTATCCCCTGATTCATTGTCCGCTGATTCAATTTCCATGGGACACAAAACAGCACACCTACCATAGAGTCTTCGTACAAAATGTGCCCTCTTTAGCCATCTTCTAGGTCCTCCAAGGCAACTCTATGGTATTTTAAACTGGAAGTTCCATTATGTTCAATGGCGTTTGCTATTATCCATGGTTTTCCGTATCCACGCCCCCCCAAACCAATCCTTAGTGGATACAGGGGCCCTACTATACGTACACATGGTGGCAATAGGATAAGATCATGAAACCCCAACAGCCATAGCAAATAGGAGAATTTTGGTGTTGGAGTTAATTCCTGTTCTGAGACTCAATGCACTCAGGTTCTGATGGGTATGTGTGGGCTTCTAATGTAGCAATGGCTGGCCCATTCACTTCAGTTTCAGGAAAAGTACCACACACACACCCTTTCAGCATACAGTTCCCCCAACACTGATCTGAATGAAGCAACATCTGATGGTGGCATGGAGTTTCACATAATAAAGTCCTATGGATTTTAATAGTGCTGGATTGTTTCTGTGCCACCACCTAGCAGACCTGTTTATGGATTCACAAGCCTTTCTGCATCTCTAGACAATTTGGAAGGATCTGAATAAGCATTGTGTTATCAATGAGGGCATATGGATATAAGCTGTTTATGCATTTTTAGCTTGCTGGATTGTCTCTACGCTGAAGACAGCAAATGTAGCTATAACTGTGTACTGCTTATGTGTAGTTTTAGTTACATACAAATACACACATATGGAAATCCATTTCTTACTTAGCTGGTTTTCTTAGTTCAAGTAGCAGTAGCAGTTTACTGTGCACTTATTCTAGGGTTGTCTTGTGTTGCTTCAATGGAGTAGCTGTTGAGTATAGATTATGTTAATTTATGCTTCAGCATAGTGAAATAAATCATTTGTTTATAGATATTTTCTTCATTTATAAATAATAATGATATTAGGGAAGAGCAGCAGTAATGGTGGAGCAGACTGGTACTTTCAAATCGAACAGAATTGGAAGGCAGAGTTGAACTGTTTCCCCACCTGCTACCTTTATCTCTATAACTTGCCTCTGATTCACTTTTCTTGTTAGAAAACTACAAGACTGGCTCTGTGAACCAGCATGTTTTGCACAAAGAGTAAAAGGAGGAAGATGCTGATGGCAATAACTCTCACTCCTGCCCTTGTATATGGCTCATTGGCATCAGCCTGCATCTGAAGACATGGTTTTGCTGCCATAAAGTTCTATCCTAACAGGAAACTAAATTCACTGTAATGTGAAATCAGTTTGCAAAATTTGCAGTGAGTGGTGGGTTTTCCTAATCTCTCAAGTACAGGTAGTCAAATCAAATTCAAAATACAATATATGGATTTGATTTTAACCAACAATACCTTAAACCAAAATTCAATTAGCTTACTATTTTATAGGACAGAACGATTTAATAAAGGAGTTTCCTTCCTTTGTCAGATACTATGTTGGCGAATCAACTGATGTGCTTTTTGAAAGATGGTTTTACTGTGATGACCTGGGTACCCAACTTAGCCCAATAATGCAAGAGTAAGCCTTCTTTAATTTTGTTCACATGTAAGATAAAGTGATAGAAATGATATATAATTTGTCATAGTTGTTTTAAGGCAGAAGTGTGACTGTAGTCTTTTACCTAAAGCAAAAGTGAAATCTGAGCACCCCATGGATTGCATGGGGACCTTAGGGTCCATGGGACCCACAATGCCCCCCCCCCAGCCTCCAGAACTCTCTTAACATTTTTGGCTGGAAAAAAAATCCAGCCAACCCTCTCACTCCTTTATGCTAACAAAACATTTAGAAACATATTTAGAAGGATGCTACGGGTTATACTACAACAGAAACAAAACAAAACAAAACAAAAACCAAAAACATCACCACACATAAAGGGCCGTAAGGGCAACCATGACCAAATCCACATAACTGCAATACAGTTGTCCCTCCACATTCATGGATTTGATATTCACAGATTTAAGTATTCACAGCTTGAAAATATTCTTTAAAAAATAATAATCCTAAAAAGCAAGCCTTGATTTTGCCATCTTATATAATGGACACCATTTTGTTATGCCATTGCATATAATGGGACTTGAGTATTCACGGATTTGGATATTCACGGGGGGTCCTGGAACCAAATGTGAAGGAGCAACTGTAATCCAGTTTGAGACTGGATTAGTTACCATGGCTTTAGCCTTCTCTGCCAAGGAGTGTTAGTGCCTCATCAAACTAAAAATTCATTGGAGGGAGCTATGGTAAATAATAGTTTCATAGATTTTCCTTGGTTTTTTTCTGGGCTGTGAGGCCGTATTCTGGAATAGTTTCTTTCTGATGTTTTGCCTGCATTTGTGGCTGGCATCTTCAGAGAATGGTTGGGTAGCTGTGTGTGTAGAGTTTACATGCTGTGAATGCCTGTTGGAGAGTGTCTCTCATGTTCCTTGATTCGTGTTTCCACACTGTGTTTAGTAAACACGAGTCAAGGAACATGAGAGACACTGCAGACTGGGCCAGCCAGAAAAATCAGCGGTAGCAGAACATGTTATAAACCAACCTGGACACAAAATGCTATTTAAAAACACAGAAATTCTGGACCAGGCCAACAACTATCATGTCAGAATGCACAGAGAAGCTATTGAAATCCACAAACACCTGGACAACTTCAACAGGGAAGAAAAAACCTTAAAAGTAAACAAAATCTGGCTCCCAGTTTTTTGAAATACAATAGAATCAAAACTCAACACTTACAAAGGAATTCCACCCAGGGACAGGGGAATTCCCAGCAGATAATGGCCAATCAACCAACCATTAGCCAAACAGACACTAACGAGCCTTGCATTGCTATACCCAGAAACTAAGCATTCAATTACAAAAATTTCCATATACTCCCCAACAGGTTTTCACAGCATATAAACTTTACCCACACTCCTACCCAACCATTCTCTGAAGACGCCAGCCACAGATGCAAGCAAAACATCAGAAAGAAACTACAGTATTCCAGAACACGGCCTCACAGCCTGGAAAAACCCTAAGGAAAATCTATTGATGCCGGCCGTGAAAGCCTTCAACTTCACAAATCTAGTTTCAAATTGGATTATTGGTGTAGTGTAGATTTGGCCTTTGAGTGAAATGAAATTATTTGTGTTCACCCAAAATGCTGGGCACAACATCACAATGTGGCCCTTCAGAGCTCTAGACGCAGACAAATGGCATGATGCACATCCCTGGGTTCCAGATCATGCCCATGCTTGACCTACAGAACCAGGAAACTTAATATGCTGTAAAACATCATATACAATGTACAGCATATACAATGCGTGGTTATTCAGATTTTGTTGGACTTATTCCCATCAGGTTTGGGAATACTTTGATATTTGCCTAAATGTAGTTTTTAAAAAAGACCCTTTCATGAAGGGAGCAGGGGAGGCCCAAAACGGGATTGAACATGCTCAGTAAGTGGAGAGTGCTGATTAGCTCTTGGAAAAACTGGGAAGAAGCAAGGAAAAAGAATGGAATGTAGTGTATTGGGAGTGTCCATGGGTGGCTGACTTGATTTCTGAACAGGAGCAGCCTATGCAACATGTTACAATTATCACTTGTAGCAATCAGGTATCCATATTTACCATCTGTCAAAGAGTCTGCACTGTAATTCTGTTAGTTTCATAAAATCTGGCAGTAGTGGGAAGGATAGATACTAGATATGCTTAATGTTTTTTATTTCAGATTTTTCAGCTCAAAGCAATATCAAACTGGAAAACCCAATCCAGGTAATATAAAATCAACACAATGATTCAGCAAGTACTATTTAAAAAAAAAAAAAGTTTAATTAAAATTATATTACTTGAACTCCCATCACGGCTTCACTTTTAACACTGCTCTAAATGAAATTACTATTACATGAGAAATGTTAGCTTTTTTCTCCTTGTGCCAGCAGTAACTGTGTATGTGCCAAATTAGAGAGTGAGAGGGTGATTCATCTTTTTTTAAGCTGAACTCAGGAAGATGGGGATCCTCAGCCTTCCGAAGGCACAATCGGTGTTGCTTCTAAGTCCCTTGAGGAAAGGGGACTTATGCATTTCAAACATTTGCAATAGAAATGATTTCACTGCTCCTGCTAAATTTCAGTTGCATACAGCCATCATTAGCCTTGAGGGATTTCCTTTGTTTCTTCCTTTGCCATACTTCTTTCAAGGTGATCAGGTCAACAAATAGGAATGCTTTCTTAAATGACTGGTGTAGTCTTAGGGCTTTTCTAATGAGCAATTTACCCCATCTTGCCCCTGTCTTGGAGACCTTCATTCTTGATGGCATAGGGATTTTACCCCGTTTTGCCCCCAGGCAGTCCTCATGACCCCCAGGGCAAAGCTGGGGCTAAGATAAGTGGAAGACAGGTTTGGGCCTGATAAAACGTTTTACGAAAATACCTCTTTAAATCTGTTCCAGACAAAATAAAATGAATCGGACCCTGCATGACCACAGGAGACAATTCTGGCATGCCAGTCCCTCGCTGTAGCTGCCAGCTGCCTCACTCTTCCAGATACAGGAGGGGGACCCACAGCATGTGACCAGGCTGGTCACATACAGGGGGCCTTGCTCATGTGCTGCTGTCCTCCTGCCAGGATCCAGAGAGTGGGATGCAGGCAGCTGTGGTGGTGGCTGCAGGGATGGGCTGGTGTGCTTTCTGGACTCTGACCTGTTTTGTCCAGGTAATGGGGGAAGAATGAGCCTGATCCATGGGCAGGATAGGCCAGCTGAGAGCTGGCATGTCCTGGCCCGTGTAGATGAGCCCCTAGTCACTAGTGGCTTTCAAATAGAAGCTGGACAGCCAGCCACCTCTTGGAAAGCTGCAGTTGTGGATTTTCTTCATTGAGCAAGAGGGTGGATTAGATCAGCAATGAGTGGAAGGTATAGAACAGAATAGAATCATAGAGTTGGAAGAGACCACAAGGACTATCCAGTCCAATCCCCTGCCCTGCAGGAATAAACAATCAAATCATTCCCAACAGATAGCCATCCAGCCTCTGTTTAAAAACCTCCAAAGAAGGAGAGTCCACCACACTCCGAGGCAGTATATTCCACTTCTGAACAGTTCTTACTGTCAGGAAGTTCTTCCTAATGTTTAGATGGAATCTCTTTTCCTGTAAATTGAACCCATTGCGCCATGTCCTAATCTCTGGAACCACCGAAAGCAAGGTTGCTCCATCCTCAATATGACATCCCTTCAAATATTTAAACATGACTATGATATTCCCTCTTAACCTTCTCTTCTCCAGACTAAACATGCCCAGCACCCTAAGCTGCTCATCATAGGGTATGGTTTCTAGACCTTTCACCATTTTGGTCACTCTCCTCTGGACACACTCCAGCTTGTCAATATCCTTCTTGAATTGTGGTGCCCAGAACTAGACACAGTATTCCAGGTGAGGTCTGACTAAAGCAGAATACAGTGCCATTATTGCTTCCCTTGATCTAGACACTATGCTCCTATTGATACAGCCTAGCATCACATTGGCTTTTTTTAGCTGCTGCATCACACTACTGACTCATGTTCAGCTTGTGGTCCACTAAGACTCCTAGATCTCTTTCACATGTACTGCCATCAAGCCAGGTGTCACCCATCCTTTATCTGTGTATTTCATTTTTACTTCCCAAGTGTAGTATCCTACATTTCTTCCTGTATAACATTTGGGCTATTATCTCCGACACCTTAAGAATACTGTCTTTAACCCCCACACAACTCAGTTTAAAGCCCTCCTGATCAGATCTTTCAGACTCTTAGCAAGAAGTGACTGCAGGCCCACTGCCTATGACCAGCCTTGGTCACATGCTGCAGGACCCTTGCCTGGTCTTCAGAACAGTCATGGATCTGGCAATGGCAGCTAGGAGAGACATCCTGGATGGTTCTCATGGACATGTTAGGCCTGATCATGCAGAAATGGAGTAAACAAGGATTTTTCTTATATTGCTGTAAAGCACCCTATCCCAGCTTGTCCCCGTTCTAGCCCTTCATATGTCCAGGGGTCATTTGGACTGTCCTGGGGAAGATCAGGGTAAATGTCCTGCATCATTTGGACTGCAGGGCTCTGGAATGGGTACAAGCCCAGTATTTGGACAGTGTAGACAAGGCTGTTGAGCTGTTTCAAATCTAATTTCAGCCCATGAACCAATAGATGGTCCATGGCCAGCCCTTATAATGGGCCACAGTGAACTGTTTTCTCAGACACCAAACTGGGAAGTTAGCAGAATAACTGTGACTTCCCACCACCTTCCCAAGTTCCCACTTTACTTGATACCCCTTTGTGTCCTCAACATTAGCATGGATTTCCATTGACTGCTATCACACAAACACTTGCTACTAGAAACTGTGTGGCTGGTCACTCCCCAGCCAGCCAAACTATGGAGTTCCTATTCCCATACCGGTAGAGTCTCTTCTGTCATCTGTGCAGCCATGACTACAGAGACACCCTCCTGGCTTGGCTATTGAATGCTTTGGATGGGTTGCCCTGTGTTTGGAATAATGCAGATGTCACTACATACAGAAGAGAAAAGCAAGCTGGGTGCTGGAACATCAGACTGGACAGTAGCTACCCACAGGTTGGAAATCATAATTGAGACACTGATACAGATTTCTCCCAAGGATATCCACATAAAGAGATGCTATTCACTATGCACCCCATGCAGAACAGCAACATTGTGCAACACATGTCAGTGACTGGTGCCATTATGCAATGGACAACAACAATGCACAATTGCATAATGCAACTGCAAGGTGAAATGTGCAACAGCAATGTGCAATGCACATTGATGCTGTATGAAGAACGTGACCTACACTGTTAGCAGAATGGGTCTGTTGCATTGTTGAGCGTACATATACCACTAACAGGATGCGCTGGCCATTATCTGGCAAAACATTGTCTGATACAGGACAAGTAGCAGAATGCCATGCTTCTGTCTTGGGTGGCAAAAGTTTTGGGACATCCTTATTAAGGTCAAAAGCACATGATACAGTTGGATAATGGTTGATAGCACTATTCTGTACCGTCTGAATCATCCATCACTATTTTTAGCTGAAGGGAGAGAGGAGTGAATTTACATATGCCAACAGTGTGAGAAAATATTACAGTTTCCCAGATTTAAATTACCCTTCTCCTTAGCTCTGTTTGGACCCTTCAAGGAAAAATGCCAGTACCTGTATCCCTCCCATGCAAGGAAAGCAGCAATGTGGGACGGACATGCTTAGATCAGGGAGACTGGTCTGAAGAAAGAACAGCTTCTTGAATTGTCGTGCCCAGAACTGGACACAGTATTCCAGATGAGGTCTGACTAAAGCAGAATAGAGTGGCACTATTACTTTCCTTGATCTAGACACTATACGCCTATTGATGGAGCCTAGAATCGCATTGTCTTTTTTAGCTGCTGCATCACACTGCTGAGTCATGTTCAGCTTGTGGTCCACTAAGACTTCAAGATCCCTTTCGCATGTACTGCCATCAAGCCAGGTGTCACCCATCCTATATCTGTGCATTTCATTTTTATTGCACAAGTGTAGTATTTTACATTTCTCCCTGTTGAAATTCATTTTAACAGCTTTCTAATCTATTAAAGTCATTTTGAATTCTGATCCTATTCTCTGGGGTATTAGCTACCTAATTTGGTGTCATCTGCAAACTTGATAAGCATGCCCTCTTTCACTCATCCAAGTCATTGATAAAGATGTTGAATCGCACTGGGCCCAAGACGGAACCCTTTGGCACCCCGCTGGTCACTTTTCTCCAGGATGAAGAGGAGCCTTTGGTGACCACCCTTTGGATTTGGCCTATCAACCAATGACAAATCCACCTAACAGTTCAGTAACATCTAGAATAGGGATAGGTAACTGCGGAAGGCTAGGGACCACATTAACCCCACTCCATTCCCCAGGAGACCTTGGAGGGCTTCCACCATTCTAGACGGTGGCATGATTCCTATCTTTTACACAGTGGCTGCAGTCTTACAGTATGTACTGTAGTATCTTATGTAGTATGTGATAGTATCACCATGTATCTGGGAGTAAGCTCCACTGAACTCAATGGGACTTAATTCTACATAGACTTGTATAGGACACGTGTTGCAACAGAACATGGTGGGTCACTGCTGGCAATAAAGAGCACCCGTTCAGCCCATGTAAATTCTACTCATTTCAGTGAGATAATTGTTTTCTTCCACTGAAATCAGTGAAATACAATAATACTTTTATCTACCCTTCCCCATAGGGAGTAGCACATCTGGAGTCATCTGGAGTCCTCCTGCTTTAGCCCCACAGCAACCTTGCTGATACACTGCAGAATTAATGCAGTTTGACACCACTTTAACTGCCATGGCTCAATGCTATAGAATTCTGGGATTTGTAGTTTTGTGAGATATTTAGCCTTCTCTGTCAGAGAACTCTGGTGCCACAATGAACTACAAATCCCAGGATTCCATAGGATGGAGCCATGATAGTTAAAGAAGTGTCAAACTGCATTATTTCTGCAGTGTGTTTGCAGCCAAGGCCAGTCAAGTTATTTTAGTGCCCGAGGAAGCAGTTCCCACAGGCAACTTTCACTCTCCTGATAGTAAAAATTCCACAACAATAGATTAAACACTGCTTACTTTGATTTCATCATATTCAAACTGTGCTTTCCAAAGCAGCTGCCTAATCTTGAATAAGGATGGGCCCAGTCCTGCAAGTTAGCAGCCATCCCAATGCAAATCTTTGGAGCCCAAGTCCAAGGAGATTTTCACACTACACTGTTATAGTGTTACTATTCCGCTTTAACTGCTCTGGCTTCCTCCTGTGGAATTCTGGGGTTTGTAGTTTAGTGAGGCCTAAGAGCTCTCTGGCTGAGAGTTGTAAATGCCCCTCCCTAAACTGCAAATCCCAGGATTCCACAGGAGGCAGCTATAGCAAATAAAGTGGAATAGTAACACTATAACAGTGCAGTGTGAAAATCTCACAACACTCCAGTTTTCCAAACTGATTCTTTTTCACTAATGTTTCCTGAATTATACTGCTCTGCCTTGAATTCAGTCTGTTATAAGACAAGACAGTTCTTAGATTCTTGCAGATTGGTAGATTATTTACATTTTAATTCTTTTGAATTAAAACAATAAATGTTTTAATCTTCTAAAATATAATGCTATATCAATAATAGCAAGCTTGGTTTTTTTGATTAGCTTTCTGATAAGCAAATGCAATATTAACATATGATGCAACTGGAGTATATACTGTCTCTCTCCACCTGAATTTTCTCCCCATTCTGTTTGTAGATGAACTTTTAAAAGAAACTCCTTTCCCACTAAATGACACCAGGGTTATGGATCCTTTTTCCTTACAAGAGTGGCTGAATGATCATCGAGAAGATATAGTTAAGAAGAAGTCCTTGAGGCTTTTTGAAGACAACTTTGAAACTGAGGTAAAATCTTTTCAACACTCAGAGCTAGTTCCCTTTTAAATGAAAATGTGGTCTCCTGTTCAGAGATAGTTCTTATGTTTTATCTAGGATGCAAACAACCCAAGACATTTTACTGCCCAAGGTAGATGGAAAGCAAATGGTACCCCTCAGACACTAAAGTCCTAGTTTCACCAAATTATTGTGCAGAAAGCTCCATAATCCATAAATTCATCTTCCTAGAAATAAGAATAAAATGAATTAAATAATTAAGAAATGTCTGTCCTCTTGTGATACCCCAAATCACCCACCCTAGAAAATGGCAGAGCTGTTCCTGTGTGAATGAAATTTGGTCACTGCCCCAAGGTTAGTTGTTTGAACTACAATTCCCAGAGCCATTTAGCAGGGGAATTTGGGGAGCTGTAGTCTAAAAGTAAGGCTTCCATGCTCTGCTTTACTGTGGTGTCACTAAGGCTGGTGTCACCCATCCCCCTGATGGTGTCATCTGGTGCAGTTTGGCCTCTCCGCATCCCCCGCCCTAGTGCTGCCACTGCTGCTTAAGAGTCTCCACTCCTCTACTGATCTAAGAGAAACTCTTCTGCCTCTGTGCAATCAGTAGTCTTACCTAAAATCTGTAAAGAATTTTTCTATTTCTTAATACATCAGTGCTGCACAAATAGCTTTGTGCAGCCTGAATTCAGCCATCAAGATTTACTAGGCAATACAGTGCCAAATTACAGTAAGAAGCTTTTGGAGTTACTTGGTATTAGAAAAGCTTTTTGGCATGATGAAACAATGGAGATTTTCAGACTACACTGTTAAAGTGTTACTATTCTACTTTAATTGCTTTGGTTTCCTCCTGTGGAATTCTGGGGTTTGTAGTTTAGTGAGGCCTAAGATCGCTCTGGCTGAGAGTTGTAAATGCCCCTCCCTAAACTGCAAATCCAAGGATTCAAGAGGAGGCAGCCATAGCAAATAAAGTGGAATAGTAACACTATAATTGTTGTCTGAAAATCTCCAATGTCAAGGAACAAAATGTGTACAAAAGATCATTTACTGCCCAGGCTGTTTCACAGTATACAGTCCCATAACATCCCACCAAAGGCATAAAGAAAGTTTAAGTTTTCAAAAAAAATGAAACGGTTTCTGTTAAGAATCATGGAATTAGAGTTGGAAGAAACCACACGGGCTATCTAGTCCAACCCCCTGCATTGTAGGAATACACAATCAAACAACCCCCAACAGATGGCCATCCAGCCTCTGTTTAAAAACTTCTAAAGAAGGAGACTCCACCAAAGTCTGAGACAGTGTACTGTATTCCACTATCGAGCAGCTCTTACTGTCAGGAAGATGATGATGATAATAATAATAATAATAATATTTATTTTTATCCTGCCCCTCTGTTAAACAATCGGGGCGGCTTACAAAAATTAAAATACCAATACAATTTAAAATCCCCAAACACCACCCACCCCCACCCTCCCCCATAAAAAGATATTAAACCAAATACATTAAAACAACTGATATAAAATCACATTAAAATAATAAATAATAAATAGCCAGCAGACTAAAAAGGGCCAGGAGCCCCTGAGGCCAGGAACTAATCAGGAAGTTCTTCCTAATATTTAGGTGGGATCTCTTTTTCAGTAGTTTGAATCCATTGCTCTGTGTTCTAGGACTTGTCTATATAGGCTATTTACCCTGGCTCCTCGCGCGCCCCCCCATCTCAAAGCCCTGTAGTCCATATGATGCAGGGCATTTGCCCCATTCTGGCCCCAGGCAGTCCTCACCACCCCCAATAAAGATACGGGGCTGAAAAAGGGGGGACATGGGATAGGGCCTGATTAAACATTATAGGAAAGTACCTAGTTTACTCCATTTCTGCCAGCAAAAACCGGATCAGGCCCTGCATGTCCACATGAGCCTGTCTGGCACACAGCCGTCACTGCCATTGCTGTCTCCCTGGCTCTCCTGGAAGGTAGGAAGGAGTCGCTCAGCATGTGACCAAGGCTGGTCACATACAAGGGGCCTTTAGTCACATGTGCAGTCCCCCTTCCTGTCTTCTGAGTCAGCAAAGAAAATGGTAGCGGCAACAGCTGCAGGTTGGGGCTAGCATGCCTGTTTGAACTCCAGCCCGTTCTGTACAGGTAACAGGGGAAGAATGGCTGGCTCTGCAGCAAGGATAAGCCAGCAGGGAGCCAGCATATCCTGGCTTGTGTCGATGAGCCTCTAGTCTCTGGTGAATGTGCAACATCAATTTGGCAATACATTATTTGCTACACCTTTAGATCTCTTTCCCTTTTAATCTTGTATGTGGTTTACCATCTAGTTTAGTGCTGTCCACTCTGACTAGTAGCCACTTTCCAAAGTGTTTGGCAAAGATTTTCCCCCCCTCCCTATTTCTACCTGACATCCAGCATGCTATGGCGATTTGGGTGTTGAACTAGGACTCCAGGAGGCCAGGGTTTGAATCCCTGCTCAGCCATGGAAACTCATTGGATGACCTTGAGCAGGTCACACTCTCTTAGCCTAAGAGGAGGGTAATGGCAAACTTTCTCTGAATACATCTTGCCAATAAACCCTATGATTTATGATGTCTATGAGTCAGTCAACTTGAAGGGACATAAGAACAAACTGGCAGTGAGAAGCAGATTGAACTGGGCCATTTTTTTTTTGAATACATATGCTGTACCACTGAGTTATGGGTCCAGTTTTGTTGGAGTGGTAATATAAGGACTAATGTGCACAGTCTGCAGAAACCAGCAAAAATGTGCAGAGTTTTTTGTTTGTTTTGTTTGTTTGTTTTAAGATCATTTCTGGAAAACTTAATTTTTCACTTAGCTTCCAGAATGCAGTAGATTCTCGGGGAAAATCTACATACACACGCACACAGGTCACCCCCTGTATCTGCGGAACCAATATCTGCAGTTTCATTTATCCATGGCTGGAAAAAAAATACCATGGAATTGTGCTGGAAAATACCTGTTGCTAGTTCCTCCAATGCAACACTATGGTATTTTTGCACCAGAAGTCTTTTATTTTAATTGGGTTTGCTATTATCCACAGTTTCACTTATAATGGTAACTCCAGGAATGTATCCTCTGTGGATATGGAGGCAACCTGTATACACACACACACACATATCGCCGTATATACTCTGTGTGTGTCTCTGTGTGTGTCCATTACGATTAAAATTGCAGGCCTGTAGCTAATGGTACGGTAAGTGCATTACCTGTCCCAAGAGTGGCATGAAACATGGATAAAGGCACAATGCAGCAAGTGGAAAGATCAGAAGAACAGCAGGAAAGAATATATTGTCAAGAAATAACTGTGTGTTCTATTGTGATAGTTATTTATTTTTACATTCTTAGGTGTAAACTCTTCCAGTTAATGTAAAATAATGTTACATTACAGAAAATTGTTTCTCACATTGCATAAAAATTCATTGCATGTCCTTGGTTTGTTTCCCAGGTTATAATTTTTGGTCCGGGAATAAGCAAAGAGAAAGGAAAGAATGCAGATATATGGATATGGCAGATGGTATGTAATATTTGTTCTGCTTCTTACCAACTAGGCACAGGATTGTATTGAGATCAAATCTGAAAGAGGTTCACAAGGTCACAGGTTCAAGGAAAGAAAACTCACTCAGATATTGATTCTTCTGTTGAGTGCCCCTGCCTGAAGATAGCAGGTAGCTTACAAGAGAAAAACAAAAACAAAACCCTTTTCAGTAATGGCCCCATGAGTGTAAAATGCCCCCTCCAGAGGCTCCAGCCTAATGATAGCTATACCCTTACAAAGATTTATTTTTATTTTCTTTTAAATTATGTTATGGTTTTGTACTGTTCTATCTGTGTGAATATGCCTTCAAGTTGCTTATTGACTTATGGCAGCCCCATGAATTTCATAGGGTTTTCTTAGGCAAGGAATACTCAGAGGTGGTTTTGCCAGTTCCTTCCTTTGAAATATAGCCTACAGCACTTGGTATTTGTTGGTGGTCTCCCATCCAAGTACTAACTAGGGCTGATCATGATTCCAAGATCAGAAGGGATCTGGTAACTTTAGGGCATTAGGCCCCTCGTACTGTTCTAACACTGCACAATTTAATCCTCTGCTCTCAATTTTTAATTGCATCATCATCGTCATCATCATCATCACTAGCATTTGAATTTATATCCCACTTTTCTTCCAGAATGGGATCCAAGTCAGCTTTAATATTGCAAAGTTTATTTTCCTACATTCTCTGTTTTAAAGAGATTTTGATTTTATAATAGTATTGAAAACTGAATATAAAGCATGGATAGGCTTACTAGCCAGCAACATTAATCAACTAGTTAAGGAGCAATGGATGTTTGAAGGGAGATATCAAGACAAAGTAGACCCACTGAATGGATAATCCACTTTTCTGCTGTTTGTCTGTCACCTATATGACCAATGGTGACCGTAGTCTAGTGGTGGAGGAGAAAATAATTTTAATAACTATTTTTAACCAGAATTTGGCCAGTTCATACCTCCCAGAATAGAACATGCATCCCAACACAATTTGTGATCAGATATCTGTACATTTAAACACAACTCAAATATATTCATGATAAATATGTACAATTGAAAAATGTACATGGAAAAATCGATATTTTATGTACACAAATGTTCTTTAGTTGATGGGAATAAAATGTGTATTTTTAAAATGGGCACACCTGAGGTGAATTGCTCTTCAAGGTGGAAAACCTTCCAAGTATTGCTAATTCACATATCCCTATTCTAAATTAAAAATTACAGAAATGGTATGCTCAGCAATTTCTTGTTAGGGAAGGAACAATCAAGAGGTTGTGTGGTTTAGGAAAACCAGGTATAGGATGTGGTATCTTTAATTTCATCCAGTTGTAGGAGGTTTTAGAAGATGTCTTTATTATGAGAAAAAAAATCAAGAGAAACCAGCTTATGAAAATGGTTGGGTCAGATTTCATTGGTATATTTCATCCCTTAAATATAAAGTGTAATTGGATAGCTGAATCTTAGGAAATTATCAGGCGTGGCAAATACGGCGTTATAATGTTGAAACATGACCGCAAAAGGGCTTCCCTATCACACGACATTATGCCCCAGCATTCTGCAAGCGTTCTGCTGCTATCAAGAGTACATTCTTTTTTATTAGTGGGGAGAAGCCAGCAATGGATCCCCCATGGCGTTTTTGTCACAGCATTGCTTGAGTGTGCAACCGTGCCCTGTTTTGCTGGCGTAATTCCAGTGTCAATGGGCGGTCCCTGCCAGAACACCTGCGGGTGAGAATGGGAAAACTAGATATGGTAGGCTTGTTTTATGAATTTCCCCATCTTGCTTGCAAGTTTCCAAGTGTATTTCAGTGCTTGTGTGTTCATTTTGTTTGGTAATTTGGGTGTTTTTAGACTTTTAAGTGCACTCTTGTCTTTTTGCGAGAACCTCTGAAATCTCACCCATGCAGAAATACAGAAGTAAGCAGTGTGAGCTCTCATATTGCTGGAACTCAGGGGCATCTATGTCTTGTGATTACAGCAGAGTGCAAAAAGAAGTGCTATTATACTAGGATACTTTTGCTGTAAAATATAGGAGATTTTCAGACCGCGTTTTAGAGTGCCTAGGGCGGGAGGAGCTTTCGGGAGAGGGATGGCGATCTTGCGCAGCAGGGGGGCGTTTTTGGACGCCGTTGTCCCTCTCCCGAAACCATCCGTGTCACTTCCGTGAAGCTTTGGAAGCCTCAGCGCCATATTTTAATCACGGGCAAACTCCGTGATTAAAATATGGCTCTGCGGCTTCCGAAGCTTCACGGAAGTGACACGGATGGTTTCGGGAGAGGGACAACGGCGTCCGAAAACGCCCCCCTGCTGCACAAGATCGCCGTTCCTCTCCCGAAAGCTCCTCCCACTCTAGGCACTCTAAAACGCGGTCTGAAAATCTCCATAGTGCCAAAAGAGCATTTTTAGACACTCATTTTATGGTAACCTCCTAAACTCAATTAAAATCAAAGCCTTCATTAGTTGCGAAGATAATCTGAGTCAATGGCTGCAGATCAATTTCATTTATCAGATGATGAAGGCAATACTACCTGATAGTTACAATGTATGCTTGAGTGTTCCTTGCTCAGTCCAATTGCTCTTTGTCTAATCTATTTCCACCACTTAACAAAGTGATACTCATTTTTGAACCAAAAAGGAAAACAGTTCCATCTATATTTCAAGTTAATTCAATGTTGAGTACTTTGTTTTTTAGTAAGAACATATCTGTTCAAATTCACAAGGACTAGGTGACATTCAAATACTATACAGTGTATTTACTCCAATGGCAATTTGGAGTAATTTTTGTGGACAAAAGAACCTGATACTCATGTTTATAATGATGAACAATTTTAAAAATCTCTACCTTTCTAATTTATAGAAGGAAAGAAAAAGATTTAATTTTTTTTCTTCCAAATTTCAGGGACTGAGCTTTTCTGATTCAGTTATGAGATACAGATGATAATTAGAGTTCTTGCACTGATCTAAGAACATAAGAAGCCTATGCAGGACACCAGCATCTTTTACCACACAGTAGCCAATCAGATGCCTATGGGAATTCCCAAAACAGGACATGAGACCCCATAGGCCTCTACTGCTTTTGTTCTCTAGCCACTATTATTCAAATACTACTAATAACCATCATTATTAGTAGTAACTAGGTTATATCTGACTGTGTCCTTTTGCCAATAGAACAGTATCACTGGTTCTTGTTAAGCAAGAATTCAGCTGCTCAACTACCAATGCAACAGCATTAGGCATGTAAATAATCAATCATGATTTTAAGAAGGAAAGAAGTCAGGTTATTGTATAGCCACTGACAAAATAAATAAATAAATCTATTTTTTTATTTTTTATTTATTTATTTATTTATACCCCGCTCTTCAGCCACAAGGCTATCAGAGCGGCTTACAAATTGTTTTTAAGCAATAGCAATTTACACATCTAACTGCATTAAACAGTTTCCAATGTGTGTTAGCTAATTGTCCCCCACAAGCTGGGTACTCAATTTACCGACCTACGAAAGGATGGAAGGCTGAGTGAACCTTGAAGCCAGCTGGAATCGAACTTGCGACGTGGTGGCTTGCATTACTGGCATTTAACCACTGCGCCACCAGGGCTCCAATCTACTCATAGGTTCACCCAGGCCAATGTTTCTCCCAGATATGTGAAAATAAAAAATATAGTACCATAACCGGAAATGTAAATACTTTCTGTTTGGCGTGGGGCATACTGTATGTAAGCTGTTACATCCAGACATCACCTCTTGCTTGATATGTGCTTGGAACTGGAAACCTTTAGATTGTAGCAGCAGATCTCAATCATTTAAGGATGGGCAGGTCTGTCAAGTCTATTTTTGTAAGTTTCCTCCATTTCCCACCTCCAAGTCAATTCTGTGCCAGTTTCTATTTTATGACAGAGAAAAATATGTACCTTTTGTTCATATTTTTCAAATGGGTGCATATTTCTCATTGGCTAAACTGTGTTTGTGTGCATTTTCAAAATGTGTACACTGGACTTTTTTTTGCATATTTTTCAAACATACATATGGTATCAGATACTTAGTATTTCTTCAATGCACTGCAAGCCCAGTAATGTACAGATTTATGGCTGCAGTTTGTTTCTGGTTCCATCTTTGGTTGGGGTGGTGGTTTGCAGAACTGGGTGAATGAGTGAAAAACAACAGTGAAATCCTTTTCTGTCTGCATGTGTACCTCTTTCTGGGTTCTATGTGGGCAGCTATAATTGAATATTGCCAACAAAATTGCACTTTATATATTTCAAAATATATATTTTAACAACAATATAATAAATTATATATTACATTTGACACACACACACTTTCCCCGAAGTTATGCATCCAATGAGGCTTTAATGTGGGACTTGATTGCAAGATTTCTACCTGTGTTGCTCAATTGTACTGCAACTTTTGATGCAACCTTAAAGCCCTAAACTTTTTTATTTATACAAAAACTTTACAGTCTATAGATCTAACAACAAAATTAACAAAATCTTACAGTATCAAGATACAAAATACAAAGCAAAATAAGATACAATCAAAGGAAATCTACATGGCTAAAATAAACCAAAAATTGTGTACTATTAAGAATATTAAATACAAAAAGAAAAATTGAATGTTCACCAAACTCCTCCCTATAAAACCCTATGAGAGTGAGTTGAATTTTATAATACATTTCAAGTATTCTGGCAGATTTTAAGAGCTGCTCTCAATCTAATCTTGGTAGCCATCGACAAAGACATTGTCGATGTTTCTGACAGAGAAACATGTGGGCATTCATCTCTGACAGGAATTTTACATACATCTTAATTTTGACCCCTGATAAAATGAGGGTTCTTTTTCAAAGATTCTTTCATACTTTCATGTGAAAGTGCACAAAGCTGTTTGGAAGGCGTATGCACTGGAAGGAGGTAGCAAAATTATATCTGCATTGCTAAAGCAACAACCTTAGCAGTCCATTGTGCCAAGCCATTCCAGTCTTCCACATCTTAGCTGTCTGTTATCGCGTTCTAGTCTTCTGTAGTCTTCCATAATTCTGGTTTGCTGCAGCCTGCCAGTCTATTTCCCTGTTCAAGGGTCTTTTCTCACTATACAATCATAATCCTATAATTCCTGTTTAAATGCTATGGATGTATCATATAGAATCCTGGGATGTGTAGTTTCATGAGAATTCTAAATGCCTTTCCCTAAAAGGCAAGCCCCTGGAAGTCTTTGGCAGTTAAAGTGGAATAATAGTGCTGTGATTGTATAGTGTGCAGTGGTGGCACTAGGGGAGTGCAGAGAGGCTGAACCACACCAGGGTGACACCGTTGGGGGCGGGGAGAGGGAGTGACACCACAGACTTCTCTTGTGGTCTCTTCCAACTCTATTATTCTATGATTCCCTTCTTTAAGTTAATGAATTGGAGCAAATGTAGATTGATTATGAACAGTTGTCAGCTTGATTCAGAAGCAGAATACCAGTTCTATATTTAAGGAATTACCTTAGAAAGAAACCTTAGGGGTCAGTTATACGGCAAAATAAATCTGCTAAGACTTCACAAAGAGTCTTAATAGTTCCCATGTTTTTCGGATCAAAGTAGCTGTATTCAGAAGGAGGGGGCAAAAAACCCCATAAGCCATGCAGTATCAGCTTTCGCTCCCCCCCCCGGCTTTTTTGATAAAGTTTGTGAAAATGTGCACAATCGGTTGTGTGAACTACTGATGCGCAAAAGGCTGTGGGAACTACCAGCAATCTTCCCGAAAATCCCACAGCAGAGCTGAGCCGTGATTGGTTGGACTGACTGCAGGGGGGTGGACTTTCAAGAGATGCAAGGAGCCTCAAATGAAAAGATCCAGCCAGCAATCCCCTCTATTGGCTGGAGAAGGAAGCTCTGCCACCTCGCATCAAGGCAGTAACCGGCTCATCACAAAGGAATGAGGCAATGTTGCCATGTGGGCTCACCTCCTGCACTGGTGGTGGTCGTGACGGCAGCTGCTTGCTTGATTTACTCTGCTCTGGCAAAAGGAGGAGGGTGGAGGGATGGGGAGGGAATGGGATGGCTGTCTTGGCAGCGGTTGCTCTCCCTGGCTTTGTAACAGCAGGCACGGCCACCCAGCCTCCCTGCTTCCCTTCCTCCCCAGCCTTCTCACCTTGGGAAGAAGGGGGGGAAGGTGCCAGCACTCTCTCTCTCTCTCTTTCCCTCCCTCTCTCCTTCCCTCTCAGCTTTCCAGCATCTTATCTTCCCCCAGATATGCTTGGGGGGCCATGCCCCCCACCTTTGTATGAACTACAAAGCCGAAAACTCACCGGATCAACCAATTTCACACTAAACCATTTAAACTATGAGGCACTGGTGTGAAAGGAAGGTAAGCTGGAATTTTGAGCACTTTATTCTGCTGTGTAACTGCCCCCCCTTGTTTTTTTTTTCCCCCAGACTTCTAAATGAACACTCAGCATTTGTTTCAGTTTAAGATGGGCCAAATAGACACACATACCTTTTCAGGATAGTGTTGTCCTTGTGAAATGGTACAGGAGGTGGGATGTTCTATGACTTTCAATAGGGCCAGACAACTTTTAAAGGGATTTAAAAAAAAACTTTAAATTTTTCTTCTCCCTTTCCTTTCCTTTCCTCCTTCTACCTTAAAAATATGGGCAAAATTTTATGTCTCAGCATAAGTGCTCTTACAACATTCCTAGTACAGAATGCTACTAGGAACATTGCTTTACCATGAAGTAATGCTTGCTTTCAGAACAGGCAAAGAACACTCTGAAAGCAGTTGCAAATACCACTGGTCCAGTGTCTTTATCATGACTATACCTTTACCTTGAAGATTAACGCAGAAATCCCTGCATAAGAAAGCAGATGAATGGATAGTGGGGACAAAGGTGAGCAGGTGGTGTAGCATACCCATACATAATAACTCATATATGGATTCCAAGGATGATCCAAGCATAACAGGCTGCAACACATAAGACACCCATCTTTGTTGTTTATGTTATTGCTGCTGTTTACAGTATTTCTATTTTTTTCCAAATAAAAGCCAGTCAAAAGATGGGGGGTGCAAAGCCAGTTCACAATGATGTTGAGAATAATTGAAGAATAATACATTAAGCATAAATATCGAACATAGGAATATACTGCCTCAGAGTGTGGTGGAGTCTCCTTCTCTGGAGGTTTTTAAACAGAGGCTGGATGGCCATCTGTTGGGCATGCTTTGATTGTACAGTTGTCCCTCCACATTCACGGATTTGACATTCACGGATTTGAGTATTCACGGCTTGAAAAATATTCTTAAAAAAATAACAATCCTAATAGCAAACCTTGATTTTGCCATCTTATATAAGGGACACCATTTTGCTCTGTCATTACATATAATGGGACTTGAGTATTCACGGATTTGGGTATTCACGGGGGGTCCTGGAACCAAACCCCAGCGAATGTGAAGGGACAACTGTATATTCCTGCAATGCAGGGGGTTGGACTGGATGGCCCTTTTGTGGTCTCTTCCAGCTCTAAGATTCTATGCTTCTAATGTAAGAAGAACCATGCAGGATTGGAACAAAGTCCTCTCTAATCCAAAATTCTGTTTGCATTGCAACCATACAGCTAATTATTGGAAAGCCAACCAGCAGGACATGCTGATTAAAACTTGGCACATGTATAGCCAAGATATAAATGGAGAAGAACACACAAGCTAGGAGAGGCTGCAGCAGTTGCTTTTGCTTGAATCTACAGGGAAGGGCAAGATTCCACCCTCTCCTGTACTCCCCTCCCCACTGATTTAATTGAATGCAAACTGCCTTTTCACATGGACATTTATTTGTTTATCTATTTATTTTTCACCTTTCTCCCAGGATGGGATGTGGGATAGGAAATCAGTTTGCAGCCATCAAAATAAGCCAAGGACAAAGGGAGAAAATGGAAGCAGGAGAGAGAAACTGCAGCATTTTGAAAATAGCTGAAAAAGTGGGACAACGGAGGATTAATTGGGACTGTCCCTGCCAAACTGGGGCACCAGTTAAATGACAAAAATTGTCGTGGGCTTACCGTGACTTCCTGATCCCGTATCCATCCCTTGCTGTTTATACAATTTTTGTCACTCTTTAGGAAATCCTGGAAGATCCTGTGATTGATATTTACATGACAAAAGTCTTTATTCGTCCCGCACTGTTATATCCCGTGCTTTTGCTGTTTACACATGTTTAGCTTACCGGGATTTTTTTTTTTTTTTGGCTGTCAAACAAGGATGCGATTACTCGTGTTTTCACAACCTCGGTGACGCACTTCCTTTAGAGTTCCACGCCACGAGCGATGCTATTGGCTGGCTGGGGGGGGGAAGGGGCTTGTGTTTATCCTGTCTCTTAAAAATGTTAACCCTTTAAGCAGAGGCAGAAGGCATTTTGAAAGACCCAGACTGAGATCTTTCGCTCAGATGCAGGGAGCGCTTTCCTTTTGAAATCAAGCCGAGTGAGGCGGGGGGGGGGGAGGCTTGGGTTTCCCCTTGCCTCTTTAAAATGTTAACCCTTACAGCAGAGTTTTAGCAGCAGAGTGAACTTGCTGATTGAATGATTTCAAGCCAATGACAGACAGGCATTTTGAAAGACACAGACACAGAGAGGGGGAATTAAAGGGTGTTCATTCGCTCAGAGACTGGAATATTTTACTGTGCCTGTTCAGACCCAGGGAGGTGATCAAGGCAGGGGATGAATGGGCGACCCTCTGCCCACCACAATCTCTTTGTAACATGCAGTTGAGGAAGAGGTTAAAGCTGAAGGGTTTGCAGTGTAGAAATCCATTTAAAAAGGTGATTGAGTACACGCATGTGTGTGCGCGCACACACACACA
Source organism: Gambelia wislizenii (assembly GCA_030847615.1). Classification (NCBI taxonomy): domain Eukaryota; kingdom Metazoa; phylum Chordata; class Lepidosauria; order Squamata; family Crotaphytidae; genus Gambelia; species Gambelia wislizenii. The sequence goes on from JAUMIR010000001.1 coordinate 37,780,110, forward strand.
CATCAACCTACGTGCAGCTGGAAGGGATGCCTTTGTTTTCAACTGGTGAGGCTGGATCTGTTGAATGGGTGACTGACCCCTCCTTTTCTGGTTGCTGATCTCTAAGCCCGCCCCCCAGTCACCATTTCCAGTCATCCCCTAGTACCAAGATATTTTGTCCCAGTCTGTTTACATTTCCGATTTTCTGAATCCTCCAGTGACTTTTTTAAAAACTGGCACAAACCGCGGGACTGGAAATCCTGCAGGTTGAGGGATAAAAGGTGCCCCCCTTCCAAAAATCACGTACCCGACCCGATGTACATGTAAACTGCCAGGGATCGACACGAATTCTTCCCGGGACATTTTCATTGTGTAAACGGCACCCGGGAGAGTTAGAGGGTATGCATGAGTGAAACCATACCCTGCATCTGATGCTCCCCAGCAGCTAACTAATACAGATGCATGCTGCCTCTGGAGGTGAACCTTACAGAACGGTCTTTGTAATCTCATGAGACTTTTGAAAATTAGCTTAGCTTGACTAGTTCATTATGATTTCCTTTGCACTTTCTGACTACTCTTCCTTTCCTACTGCAAATGGCAATCCAGGGGGAATTTTAAGTCTACCTATATTTTTCTACCATTTCAGGAAGGAACATCTGTTGTTACGGCCGACAGTAAAACCCTGACTCTAATGAGTGGAGACAGCCTTCTCATCCCAACACAGATGAAGTAAGTACTATAATCTTTCCATTGTTGATCTAATCAACAAAAGTTTATGCCATTAAAACAATAATGAGTGGTGTTTTTTTTTTTTTTAATGGCATAAACTTTTGTTGATTAGAGTCAGATCTGGTCTTACCATTAGTTTGGATGAGGCAGCTACCTCAAACAGAGAGAGACATGAATGGACACCAAATTACTAGTTGGGAGACATGAACATACAACACATAGCTAATTATTTAATTTGTTATTGTTGATTTTTTAATGGAAAGGAAGGAAAAAGATGCTTGAGTGACTCTGCCTCCTGTGACAAAATTCCTTGTGTGGTTTGAGGTACTGTGCACCGTGAGTTAGGCAGATAGGGAGGCCCATTTGCTTTTCTGCCTCAGACAGCAATGTATCTTTGGCTGGCCCAGCTTAGAGTGTAGTTCACAAAACATATGCCATCATGAGCATGTTGGTCTTCCAGGTGGGACTAGGCTGTTTGTTGTTTTAAGTACTATATTAAGAGAAAACAGAAAGGACAATGATGTGCAAACAGATGTGATAGAACAGACGGTCAGTGGCAAAGAAAATAAAATATGTACATAGAAAAATGTATGATGGTGTATGCTTCTCTGTACTACAGTCTAAGCAAAAGAGAAGAAAAGACCCTAAAGTAAACTGGTGCCATCATAAATCTCTTTCTCTTTAAGGTGCCATAAGATTTTCATTTCTTTTTCTACTGCAACAGACTGACACAGTTCCCCTCTGGAAATTATTTACATAATTAAAATTCACTGGTGTGTGAACGCACATACTCTCAGCCTCAGAAAACCCCTTGATAGGTTCACATAAGAATCACCAGAAGTCAGTACAATAATTACTTGAAGACACACAATGACAACAACAAACAACAACAACGAGGTTACTGCTGTGGTGGTGAATTAACACCTGAGGTCTTGTTAGTATTCACTGTGTTTGAATTAAGCCGTATGTTTAATCCATCCAAGCCCCCGACAATATGTTCATCCTCAGTCATGTCAATCTAATCTAATTATAACAAGTGAGTGCTTCCATGTCTTTTGGCAATTTTCTGTGAAGTTGATTGCTCAATTAAACAATGATAATTTCCCTAAATTCCTGTATTACTTGTTTCTGTTGCAGCAGTTACTAGTAATGAAATTCTGAGCAGGAGGGGGCGGTATTTGGTTACACATTAAAAATGCTTAGTATCCTTGAAATTGTGTTATAATTAAGGTTATTCCAATGATAATGGTAGCATGATTCTCTCTTTTCTGTTTTTAAGATTTGAGTGGAAGAGATCTGAAGGATCCACTGCTCTCTACATTGTTCAGGATCCAAAGAGGAAAAGACCTTATGCCTGAGTCCTGCTGCACCAAACTCTACTGACTGCTTAATAAAATCACAATGAAAAAAAGTTAGCATTTGTAATTTCATGAAATAAGATAACCTAAACTTCAAAAATACAAGTTTAGAGGGGTTTTAAAAAAATTTAAATAAGCATTATAGCTGGATGCTAAATATGCCACTAGGGAAAAAAATTCTGCAGATGGACAGCTGATGGATGTGCATCTGGGCAGTGTGGTGTAGTAGTTTGAGGGTTGGACTATGACTCCGGAGACCAGGGTTCGAATCCCCATTTGGTTATGAAAACCCACTCGGTAATCTTGGCCAAGTCACACACTCTCAGCACAGAGGAAGAGAAAGGATAAATTCCCTCTGAAGAAATCTTGCCAAGAAAAAACTGTGATAGGTTCACCTTAGAGTCACCGTAACAACTTGAAGGCACACAACAACAACGGTTTAACCTACTGCACAGGATATTTTCAGGATAGCAGTAGTAAATAGTATACTGTATCATGTTTATTACTTTTAGCTCCTTCAAAGGAAGGAGGCATTCTCTGAAAAGGGGTACGTATGTAAAACTAAAAGTTAATTTATATCAGCTGTGGGAAATATGTGGCTCCCATGAGCTCAATCCAGCACAGTCAAAGGTAAGAAATGAAAGAGATTGTATTCCAATAATGTTTGGAGGGACATAGGTTCCACAACCCAAAACTATTTGTTAAATAAACATATAGTTTATATGAAAGAGCATATCACAAGTTAGATTTCAAGTCAGAACATTATATATTTCAGTGCCCTACTAGGAGTGATTTCTTATAATATAAAAACCTAGCCTTTTTATATGTATAACAGTGTCAGAACTTTTGGAACAAACTTGGCATTGCCAGCAACACCAGATTAAATTTAAAAGTTGGCAGATTTTGGTATAGTTTGAAAGCTTCCATTTAGCAGCTCGTAGCCCTCAAAGGAAAAGAGGTGGAAATGTCAGGACATGAGTCAGAGATTCAGAGATCTTGCCTGATTCCTGCAAGAAAAAAAGCCAAAGATTGTTGCGTACAAAGAAAGTGAATTTATGACTGGGAAAATAAATTTTGTTCAGGAAATGTGAAACTGATGAAAATGTTGAAAGTAGAGGGTGCTGAAGCAGTTGATATACTAGTTGGATATAATTGGGTATAATTAGATTGTAACTTCCAGCATCCTTCTCCATTGGCTCCTCTGTTGAAGGCCACAATAGCTGAAAGGCCACAATTCCCCACCATGTATACAAAGTATATCTAAATCCCACCCATGCAATGATAAACAATCTAAGGGCAGGGCAACCAGATTCATTCCCTTAGTTGTCTCCTGGTCAGAAATATTGTAGCTCTCTTTAAAAAGTGCTTCCTACCCCAGTGGTCAGGATGATCTGTAGAACAGCATATGGGGGACAGGTCTGCATGAACTGTTATTCCCTGTCCAGGGAGGATTTTCAGGTAGACCATGGTGTGCATTCCTATTTAGGAAGGGGTAAGACATTTGTTTCAGTTGTTTCCATAAGTATATACTAAAATACACACACACACACACACACACACACACACATACATATTTTCCAGGTGAAGAAAACTTGAAATTTTAAAAATATGAACATGGGAGAAAGTGAAATTGACAGATTTTTGAATACTGAATTCTTAAAAGTTAAGTGTGTTTAAATCCCTGTATTCAGCCATATTAGGACTTTTTCGGACAGGGTTTTGCAATGCTAGCAGCCTCATCCCCGTTGCGAGGCTGCTGCGCTGCAGGGTGTCCCTTTCGGATGACGCTGTCCCCTGCCAATACTGTTGCATAACTGCTGGGGTGCTGCAGCGTTATATTTGGCGGTTTTCTAATCACGAAAGTTGATCGTGATTAGAAAAGTGCCAAATATGGCGCTGCAGCATCCCAGCGGTTACGCAACAGTATTGGAAGAGGATCAGCAGGGGAGAGCGTCATCCGAAAGGGATGCCCTTCAGCGCAGCAGCCTCACAACGGGGACGAGGCTGCTAGCATTGTAAAAACCCGGTCGAAAAAGTCCTTAGTTTTGAATTAGGGTTGCTCCCTCATCCCCCCTCAACAAGTTTCTATTTTCTGACATGGTTACATGACAGGCAGAAAAGCGTCATAATCTTCATGCTCTATTTAATTTATTTGGTTTTGAAGGAAAAACATTCTCAAATATCTTCATGTTCAGATGGAAAGAACTTGATTTTAAAAAATGGATGTGGGAAAAACTGACACAAGGAGAAGTGTGGTGGAGTCTCTTTCTTTGGAAGTTTTTAAATAGAGGCTGGATGGCCATCTGTCAGGAGTGCTTTAATTGTTTATTCCTGCATGGCAGGTGGTTGGACTGGATGGTCTCTTCCAACTCTATGATTCTATGATTTTCCCATGCCTACCGCTATGTACTTCCTTCTATGATCATGTGTATGTTTTATAGGTATTTGTCCTGTAGTGATAGCTTTTAAGAACTTTCCTTTATTTTTAAGGAAACTGAAATTCTCAGTATTCTACACTTAATACACATAATGAAATTACATCAAAGAAGAGATTGCCAACAAGGGGAAAGCATATATATGCATTGGTGGTGTGCAGCACCTTCAGGTTTCTTTCAGCTCTGTCTATAAACTCTCATTGCACATGTCGCCATCTTCACAGCAAGCATATCTTGTCCTTGCTCCTGTGTCTGGGGAATCTTCTGTAGTACCACATGCAGCACTTGCCTTTGCCTTGCAGCCTAATATTTTTTGTTGAACCACTCCATCTGTGATGATGGTTGTAGGGGAAAGGAAGAATGAAGAGAGAGATAAGCATTTGTTGTCTCTTCCTGTCATCATTGATGCTTCCAACTATATTCTCATCTATTCAGTGGTGTTTATTTCATCACCGAAAAGTGGCATTTATTTCCATTTTACAGAGTGAAATAATCCTCATTGCTGACCAATTAGTCCAGCCTTCTGGATTCATTTTAATCCAGCACTCTGGATTCCAGAAGTAGGCCACAATTATGCCCATTTAACAAAGCAAATTGGGGGAATAAAGTCCACCACTGAGCAAAGAATTCATTCCCAGGTTCTGTAATGTAAATCATATTAAGCACACAGTCACATGAAGGACCTGGAACTCTTTCATGCTACACAGTTATAGCACTACTATTCAACTTTAACTGCCATGGTTCTGAGGTTTGTAGTTTGGTGAGGTACTAAAGCCCTCTAGCTGAGAATTCTAGATAGCTCTCCTTAAACCACAAACCCAGGATTTCATAGGCTGGAACCATGGCAGTTAAAGTGGAATCATAATGCTATGATTACATAGTGTGAAATGGCCCCTGATTTTTGAGTGCAAAACTAATTCTTGCAAATGCATTGATAGGGAGCGCTGGTGGTGCAGTGGTTAAATGCCAGTACTGCAAGTCACCACATTGCAAGTTCAATCCCAGAGGGCTCCAAGGTTCAGTCAGCCTTCCATCCTTTTGTAGGTCAATAAAATGAGTACCGGTACCCAGCTTGTGGAGGCAATTAGCTAATATACATTGGAAACTGCTTAATGCAGTGTAGATGTGAAAATTGCTATTGCTTAACAATTTGTAAGCTGCTCTGATAGCCTTTGCAGCTGAAGAGCAGGATATAAATACCTAATTAAAATTAAAAATTAATGACTCAGCTGCTACCAATAGTTTGCATATACAATGTCCAGGGTTAACTCTGTACCATCACCAGTTCTGAAAGGGTCAGATAAAAGGTGACAATAAGTTTATTCCTACACCTGTAGAATCAATTGCAGTCAAGAGTAGACAAAAGAACACATGACCAGCTCGTTGGTCTTCTACATGCCATTTTTTAAAAAGGCTGAGATGGGCACTGTCTGTTTCTGAGGCTGCAGGAGGCCCTCTAGGTTGTTTCTGTGATCTCAACTCCATAAACCACCCTTTTCCTGAGCAGGAGTGGTGGTGGATGGTTTCTCCTGAAAGCCCCTGGGCCTGTAAAATTCAGCTTTGCCCTTCCCCCGTATTGTTGAACATCCAAAAATGCCAGTTTCTCAAACCTAGAAACCATATGTCTGCCTGCCTGCCTGCCTTGTCTCTGTTTCTCTCTGTAAATATTATATTTTATTTACATTTTTGGCAGACTGTGCAGCCCCACAGGGTCCTGGAACTGAAAATTGTCTCCTAGACCCAAATCAGTTTCTCACCCCTGTTTTATGCAATAGATGCCATTTCAGGATTTAAAGGCTTTGGGGCATTATGCTAAAGAGAGGCATGTATTTTCACTGCATGAAGCACATCTCTCCATAAGAGAGAGGGCTGTAAACACTAGCCCTATTTACATGGCTAAATATTCCCTTGAATAAATCGCTAAGATTCCTAATTGTTCCCACACATCGCGCCACAGTATCGCCTCATTCAGAAGAAGGGGAGCTCAAAAACTCAAAAGTAGCATGATAGGGGATTTCACTACGTTTCTTTCTGATACAGTCACAGCAGAGCCTTGCTGTGATTGGTTGAACTCAGCAGGGAGGGGTTTGGACTGACCAGGAGGGGATGGAGGAGCTGCAGATGAAAAGATCCATCCACTGTTGTTTCCAGCCATGGAAAATACCGAGCGAGTGCTATACCCATCCGAATTGCCCAGCTGTCTCTTGCTCGGCTGCTCCGTGTGTGTGTGTGTGTGTGTGTTTGTTCATTCCCTCACCCTGCTGAGATCCCGTTTCTGTGCATCAGAACAGAGAGAGAAGGGGGGAGAGTGGGTGAGGGGAAGGGGGGCTTGCCGGGCTGACACTCCCAAAGGAATAAAAATTAGCAGGCATTCTCTCTTTCCCTCCCTCCCTCACACCTCCTCAGTATCTTCCTGCTTGGCTGCTGCCAGCTGAAGAATCCCCAGCTAGCCTTTTCCCATATGTGTGTGTGTGTGTTCGTTTGTTCCTTCGCCCTGCTGAGACGTTTCTGTATGTGAGAAGAGAGAGAGAAGGGATGAGGGGAAGGGGGGGCTTGCCGGAATAAAAATAAAGGAATAAAAATTAGCAGGCATTCCTCTGGTAATCAGAGGAGAGAAAGGTGCCAGCACTTTGTCTCTCTCTCTCCTCCCAGATGTGCTTGGGAGGCCATGCCCCCCGCCTCAGTCTGTGTGTGAATTACAAAGTGGAAAAAGGCAGAAAACTAAACTGATAGACCGATTTAGCAGTAAATCATGTGAACTATGCAGCACTGGTGAGAAATTGCGATAAAGTGCAAATTACCACAATAAAAACTGCAGTGCAACTTAGCCCACTGACTTTCTCCAGCATGAAATCCGCCTGGTTTCCATATCTCCTATGTTTAACCCATTATGAACAAAGAGATTAAAAAGTATTCAGTCTTCGATGACACTCTACAAACATTTCTGTGATGTGTTTTCTGCACTGTTCAAGATGAAACCCAAAGAAAAAGAAGTTTAGGTTACTTACTTAAAGAAACTATGCGGGCATGGCAGGTATGTGTTGAAGGGTTAGCATCACAGGTCACAGGAGGTATACATGGTGCCCCAGGACTCATAGACATGCATAGTCGACATCTCACAGCTTCTGCTTAAAAAGAGAAATCCTTATGACTATAATACCACTACTAAGCATTCAGAACAAATAGGTGAATAACTTCAGTAAGTGACCATTTTATTGTACTTCTTCATAGAACCAGAAGTCTAGAATCCTTAATCTGAATCAGGACAGTCAGAAGGGACACAAAATATCAATTCTTTGTAAGTTTTTTAAGCCTGAATAAGGGGGTTTGATGTTACTGAATATTCACAGACAGTGCCACTTCTGCAAGTCAAGTGAAAGGTTAGCATTGCTCTGTGAATGAAGGAATTATGTGAGCAAGCCAAGAGGGCAAATTATGTCAGGGACTTTGCATGGAGAATGTGAGAAATGTTAGGGAACAATGGGACCCCAGGCTATTTGAAACCCTTTGTTCATACACTGAAATAGTTATGTGAAGTTACCTTCACATCCCCAGCCATGGCACTATTTTCCTTTTCCATATCCTTGTCTAAGTTCCTTTCCTAGACATTTCAGCTTTCAGTAAAAGCAGCTGTTTAGCAGTTAATGAGTACAATTTATCCTTAAGAGAAAATCCTTTTTTTAATGTTGGTGAAAGAAACTTACCTCCAGGTGTGAGGCAGAGGAAAGCACAGGTAGCCAAGAGCAGGAGCTTAACCATGGGGGTCATCTTGGAATGATAATGATTTTGTTGGCCACAGCAGAATTTTAGGCTACAGAGAAAGGAAAGCTGATTTGCACCATGTTGGAGAAACTGCTTCCTCTTATCCGCTTTATGATATTAATGTATGCACGTGCGCATGCGCGCACGCGCACACACACACGCACACGTTGGATATAATTTTGTTCTCATTAACTGCATGGGTAGAGTTACCAATGGACCATGAAGTCACAAACTGATGACCCATTTACATGGCAATGATTAAGAATGTAGTGAGATTTAATAACACTAGTGGAGCAGTGTCTACAGTTGACTAAAGTGCAGGGCTTCAAAGAGGAGTATGGGATGAACGTCCAAACCTGATATTGCTCTGATCCCCATTACATTACTACTTACAAACAAATGTATTAGAAAGACACTCAGTCAGTGTAATGCAGCAGAGCTATGGCTGTGCCAACATACAAGATAGTTACTTGAAAGTTGGTTTCTCAAGTGCCAGTTTAGTCCTGTCACATCTGCTATATCAAGGACTTTAATATCAGAAACACTAAGATATTTCCTATAGACAATCACAACATAGGCAGGCAGATCAGGTTCACTCAAATTCCAACCTCCCATGATCTTTCTGCAGAGACTTTTAAGCAACAGGGTGAAGCTACACCCAATTACTGGAGGCTCATCCAAAAGGTAGGCATGGGACTCCCCATCTGGACTGCTCATTTTCACAGACCAAAATACCAGGCATATAACCCCATAGAAGCAACACTGCCAGAAAAAGGAAAAAGAAAGAAAGAAAGAGGAAAGAAAGACAGACAGACAGCAGGAATTAGGTTGGCCCCAGAGAAACAGAACAATAAAAGAGATTTGATGGGAATTTATGGAAGGAGTTAAATGATGGGAAACTTGCCCCAGAAAGGCAACATCATCAGTGGGAATCATGTAGCCCTCCAGCTCTTGTTGGACTGCAAGTCTTACCAGACCTGACCAGCATAACCAATGGTTAGGATGCTGGAAGTTGCACTCAAACCTCTGGGGAACCACAGGATTCCCACGCCTAGGCTACAGTAGGAGAGAATGAGACCTTTTCCTAAAGAAGTGTGGGTGAGTGGAATTAGAACTGGCTTTATTGAAGTGGATAGAAGGGAAGAAAACAAAAGAGATTAAAAGCTTCGTGAATGTGATGATAGAAGCTTAGAAAAGGAAGTCCACAGCCACCAACAAAGATAAACATTCACACCCATTCCCATGCACACACAATCTTACCTTTCCAGAGGTGGAGGTGAGAGAGCAGAATCTGGAATGAAGAAACAGAGATGCCTGCAGCTGGCCCAAACGTTGCAGATGGAGTAGCCTGTCTTGAATTTCCAACCCTACTGAGGTGCTCCTTTTATCCCCCATAGCTCCTTTGATGCGGATATTTTAGTAGCTCATCAGTTTCAGCCAGGATGTTCTGGTCTTCTCTGGTATGCTCAACAGGAATTCCAAGCACTTATGTGAGACCCAAATTGGTGTTCAGCACATCCTTTCTGAAAAATGCTTGAGGCAGTGGTTCTGGACTTGGGGGGAGGGGTCTTCCGAGATAAGCTTCTGGGTCACAGTTCACATCAAGGGCTCTGTTGTTCATCTCTATCTTTGACATTCCTTCTTTGTTTTTCCTGCCATGTTGCCATCTCTCTGTGCCTCTAGGCCATGACTCTTCACAATCACATGCACATTCATTTATGCTCACAGATCCAAATCTGCCTTTCAAAGACATTATCCTTTCAGCCTCAGCCTTGGCTGCTTTCAGTCATATGTATCTTATTTAAAACATATAGCTCTTGTATATACGGTCAAAATAATATGAACGGGATGTGAATGCAGGGCGATCTGTTCATACAGACACGTGCATAAATATGTGTCATTTGGAAGGGGGGGGGGCAGCCAAATCTACTGCAGAGTTTGTGTGTGTCACATCCAGAGCTTTGTCCAGATTTTTTAAAAAGTTCCATCTGACATGTGAATGTGCGATCATTTGGACACTTGCATTCACAGAGATACAAACAGGCAGCGTAATCTAATTGGCTGGACAAGCATGGGGGCAGGGCTAGCAAACAGGGAAAGCACCTGCGGCTGCCATGTTAAATTTTAGGCTAAGTGAAGGCTAAGTAAGTCGATCAAACGGCAATCTTATACTCTTTTTCATTCATTTTTTTGTAAATACAAACTATCGCTTGTACATACTTTGGGAATTTTTTTTAAAAAAAATTGGTGGTGATAGATTTAAAATTGCAAGTAAATCATCCATCCTAGCTAGGGGTCATGTGGAGTTTAGGGGGGCTCTTTTGGCTGTGAAGACAGGTCGCATTGTTGCGAACGCCTGCTTTTTCGGACATGTTTGTATCTTTTCCCCGTCGTATAAACAAGACTGTTATGTTATCATGTTTCCTAGGTTTGCTTTAATATTTGTCACACAAAGGCACAGAATGACTTTTAATAGTAAGCATTGCTATTAAAGACTAGCTAGCATAGTTTGTGCCTTTCTTTGTGGCTTCAATTTACATTCAAAAGTATCACCAGTTACAAGTTGCAAGTTACAAATTACAGTCAGCCCTTCATATTCATCCTCTGCATCCATGGATTCAACCATCCACAGCTTGAAAATTTCCCCACTGCCCCCCCCAATCCAAAAAGCAAACTTTCATTCCTCCACATTTTATATAAGGGACATTTTGCTATGCCATTGCATATAATGGGACTTGCGTGTTCACGGATTTTGTAGTATCCACGGGGGTGGGGTGGGGGTCCTGGAACCAAACCCCAGCAAATATGAAGGGACAGCTGTACTTCATTCTCCTCTTCCTTGCCTTGTCCCTACTTTAAGCCTTGGCTGCAGAATAGCTAGCCAGCACTCATGGGAGGGGGGTTTAACTACTGGGCAGGGGAATGAGGGTATTGCCCCACAAATAAGAATTCTGCCCCCAATTTCTCTTCAGTCCCCACATTTCTACTATGGCTGAGAGTACATATTCCCTTAATATCTCTGTCTGCTTACCAATATTTTTCCTGGCAGTGAGGACAGATCAGGCTAGCTGATCTGTAGTTTCCTGGATCTTCTTTTTTTGCCTTTTTTTGAAGAGAGGAACAATGTTTGCTCTTTTAAAGGGTATGTATATTGTTTTAATGCATTTTAATATTTTTAATGTTTAATGTTTTAACTTATAAATTCTTCAATTGTTGTTTAAATCTTATTTTTATACTTTTATTTTGACCTAGTATTTTACCTTGTACTGTTTTAAATAAGTTGTTAGCTGTCATTATCAGGAGAAATTCAGGATATAAATGAATATAATCCTACTCCTACTCCTCCAAATAGGAGAAAAACAAGCACTTGTTTGGCTCTCCTCTCTTTTAAAAAGTGCAGGGATATAGCCATGTGGACAACAAGACAAATGCCAAAATCCATATTCTGGAAACATCTTTATTAGAGCAACTTTAAAAAGCATAAACAAATCTTTTAACAGACAGACTGTTAATTTAGTAATCTTCTCAACATTTCAGATTTTATCAAACCATTCTTTCAAAGTAGGGATCATGATACTTCTCCAATTTCACACAATATTGTGGTTATCTTTAACAAGTCCCAATATAAGTATAGATTAGAGAAATACTATGTGCAGAATCAGTTTCCATGAGCCTCCCGCCCCCCCCCCCCCACATCCAACTAGGGCTGCTGAAACACTGCAGAAATAATGAAGCTTGACACCACTTTAACTGCCATGGCTCAATGCTATGGAATTCTGGGATTTGTAGTTTTGTGAGCCTTCTCTGTTAAAGAGCTCTGGTACCATAACAAACTACAAATCCCAGGATTCCATAGGATGGAGCGATGATAGTTAAAGCGGTGTCAAACTGCATTATTTCTGCAGTGTCTCAGTTGCCTTGGAACATGCGCTAGCATCTAAGGGATATGCATGCAGAAGGCAATTTGCATTTGTTTAGATATAATTTTAACTGTATGACAGGGAGGTTGGGTATATTTTGCAGGCATACATGCACAAGCAATATGGGGCAGAGGAGATTATCATACGAGGCTTTTTTTGCCGTGACAATAGCATTAAAAAAGGAAACAGAAACATACCATTTTGAAAACATTGAGTATCACGCTTCTCTCTTTTTTTGCACAACTGTCCTGTTTTGCAAACTCCTCTAGTGCAATAAATCTCTTTGCTTCAATGCTGGCATCACAGCAGTCACATGGCAGGACAGGGACTGATTCTTCTCCCTGCTCCTCTCCCTTATTATTCCAAAGCAGGCTAGCTCCATGCCTGTCATTTTAAAAAAATATATCTTTGCTAATTTGCATAATTACAGCAAAAATTATTGAAAAAATATTTTATCATTTTGCCGTAATTATGCAAACATGGCAAAATAAAAAACTGGAAGGCATGGAGTTAGCCTGCTTTGGAATAGCGAGGGGAGGGAGGAGAATCGGGTCCCTGTGACTGTTGTAAAGCCAGCATTGAAGTGAATAGACTTAGCATACCAGTGAACTCCTGGAATAGCACTGATATTGGGGGTCTGTTGACAGGTTTTCCCTGTCAATGAGAAGGAGTGTTCTAAGAACAGACTGCCTGTGAGGTAACAATGAGAGAATTATTGCATTGTGCGATTAAAAAAAAAAAATCAATTACATAATTAGACTGATGAAATTTTCAGAGTGATAAAATCCAGAATGTTAAATGTTTCCATTTAAACATAATTAAAATATAAGTTTCTAGTTCTTTTAAATTGGAAATACTTAATACTTTGCACTACATTGTTTGTGGAAGGATGTCACTGCACACAGGTAGAGAATGGTGGTTGAAGAAGTTGCAGTCAAAAAGAAGTAAATAGACTTCTGACACATAGTGTCAGTATGCAGAAAATCTCCAGGTCGCTTTAACTGTAACCTCTATAAATTCTCATTGCAGAAGTCATCATGTTCGGAATTCAGCCCACTGGTCTGGAAATGGGGAATTCTTGTTAGTGCCACACCTTGCATTCTCTTTGGTCTTGCAGCTGAGTGTTTCCAACTGAATCTTGCCATCTGTGATGGGGGTGGGTAGAATGAATTGCAAAAGAAAAAAATAATAATCTTTTTTCATTACATTTTATTTCCAGAAAGTTACTCGTACTTAATCCTAAATGTTCAATTGTCTTTCCATTCAGTTTTGGTTTTTCTCACTACAAATGACTAGACTTATGCCCTTCTCACAAAAAGGGTGAAATCAAATCCACTACTGAGGGAGGCATACAGTGGACCTAAGCATATTATGCACTGGATTACAGATGGAAAGAATATTCAACAATGCCACAAAATGGCCAAAAAGGATGTTTCTTGAGTACTGGAAAGCCCTGATGAGGAGAGTCTAGGACTAAGGACTTTATCAGATGAGGCCAATATTTCTTTAAAAAGTGTCATAAAAAGTGATGCCTCATTCATGCCAGCGCTATGCAGTGGGAATGGGTAAATGACGTTATTGTCTGATAATTTCAGCCATTGCTGCTATCATCCCATCCTAATGACACAGTTTTTGCTGCATCTGATAAATCCTAAATGAGAACGTTTGTAGTTTGGAGCTTAATTGCACAAAGTTCACACATGGGACTAGTGCACAGAAAACAGCATTTTCTGAGCAGGAAATAGCATGCTACAGCAGAAAAAAGAAAATGCTGGGGATTTTTTTGTGAAAAAAATCCATGTGTGAATTTTGCAGAGTATAAGTTCCCAACTACAGCATTTTCTGCACAGGAAATAGTAAGTTCAGCACAGAAAATAATATTTCAGACTAATGTTAAAAATTATATTTCTGTGCAGAAACATTATTTTGTATACATAAAATTTTGTTTCCTTTGCAGAAAAATGCTGTTTTCTATGCAAGACTATCATGTGCAAATTTTAAGCAGAATGCGTCTAAAATGGTATAGTTCTCCAAATAGCATTCTGTTTTTGCAGCAGGAAAAAAAATGCTAAAAGTACTCATTGCTTCCTTTAAGAACTAAATTAGAGAAGGAATGCATCCTTACAATGGATTGAAAGTGCATGTTGATAGTGAACTGTGTCCAGTTCTTGGAACCTCAATTCAAGAAAAATATTGACAAACTGGAGCATGTCCAGAGGAGGGTGACCAAAATGGTGAATGGTCTAGAAGCCCTATGAGGAGCAGCTTCGAAAGCTGGGTAAGTTTATCCTGAAGAAGAGAAGGTTAAGAGGTGACATTATAGCCATGTTTAAATATTTGAAAGGATGTCATATTAAAAAGGGAGCAAGCTTGTTTTCTCTGAACAGACCAATGGACTCAAACTACAGGAAAAGAGACTCCAACTAAACATTAGGAAGAAATTCCTTATGGTAAGAGCTGTTCAGCTGTGGAATGTGCTGCCTCGGAGTGTGGTAGCGTCTCCTTCTTCAGAGATTTTTAAACAAAGGCTGGGTGGCCATCTGTTGGGGATGCTTTTGATTGGGCATTCCAGCAGGGCAGGGGGTTGGACTAGATGGCCCTGTAGTCTCTTTCCAACTCTATGATTCTATGAACAGGATGTGGTGTATTTGTTTGACACTAAAGACTGAGTGTACAATAACAGGTGTACTGTGGAACAGAGCATAGAAACTAATTTTCTGACATCTTTTTTTTAAGATAATACAAAAAGTGATGTAAAAAAAATCTCTGTCTGAGATCCTGAAGAACTGGTTGTAGTAATCAAAAAATGCATTGATGGATCTTTGCCCATTAGCAACAGATCTTTTGCATTCATTTTTGTCACTAGTGGGTAACTTTCCCAGATTCTGGGGTTGCATAACTCTCTACTGGACCTAAAAGCAACACACCTGCCCCGTAATCCTCGTTTCGGACATGATGCAGCTATGAGAGTGGGCAAACCTGCCAGATTGGTCAGTTGTGGCCTGTTTGGGGTCTAGGAGAGGGCCTAATAACAGGCCTAAGTCACTATCAGATCTGGAAACCCACTCAGTACTGCCTAAAACAGGTCAGGTTGAAGAACCTGTGAAATTGCTTTCCATGGTCCTTAGAAAGAGCAGAGGGGCTTTTTTAATAAAAAAGGAGGGGGCATAGGGACTCAGGTACTGGTGGGCTGCATTTAGGTCTCTGGAAGGGGTACATGCAGCCCTTGGTCTGATAATGCTTCAGATAATGGGATGTCCTTACAGGGTCCATTATTCAAACATGATGCCATAGCGGGATATGTGTATGTATTCCTCTGAAGGATATAAAATTCAAGGAAGGTGATGGGAGCTATTAACCTTAGCATATTATATTCCTGAATTTTGCATAGTCAACATTGATTCCATAATCAGACTCAAGGAAGGGAGATCTTAGATCTTAGACTGCAGTAAATGAGTCCATGGAAGGCAGTGGGAACTTGCTCTGTGCTAACATAGCACGTCTGTTGGGGAGGCAGGTACGCAGTGCACTGCCATTCCTAACTGTGGATACAATTAATGAATGCTTGAATAAAATGTAGATCTCTTACAGTACCTTTGTAAACTATAGTGGCATGGCAAATCTCTGTATTGGGGTCTGTTTCACAGACTACAGGCTCCAAAAATACTGTCCATGGGCTGAAGGAGGAGAACCAACATAGTAGTGCATCTACTTCAAAAGATAAATCCTCATGATTATTAGCAAATTGAGGCTCTATATAGACCAAAACAAAACGCACAGAGAGAGAGAGCTGTTTAACAGAAAAGCCAACCCAAGGGTGCATCCACACTACACAAATAATCCATTTTGGAATTGGATTGAAACTGGGATTTGTAGTTTGGTGAGGTACCAGCACTCTTTGGCATAAAAAGCAAAAGACCTTGTAAAATTACAAATCTCAGGATCCCAAACTAGATTATTTGTGTTGTGTGGATTAGGCCTAAGATTGGGTGTTGGTGAGTACACACAACTGGATTTTTTCTGTAACAGTACTTTGATTGTTGAACTGCTTTCCAATGATTAGGCTGGGGCCATGTTACAACTATATTTCAATCTGGATATTGGATTTTAAAATGATTTTAATCTGTTTTTAAAGAAGATTGTGTTCCTGATGTTTTTCTATATTTTATTGTATAATTTCTACAGTGTCCTGGTGGTCAGAAATATATTTGGAAATACTATAATTAAACAAATATATAAAATCATCATCATCATTATCATCATCTCTAGATTTGAACCACCTGTGAGAGTGAATGATTACATGAATGATTCATGTTTTGTATCCACATGGATTATTGTTCTCTGTATGGCTACAGAAACTTTAAATCAAAAACAGTGCAGGCTCCAGGGACAACTTCTACTGTTTTCAACACCTTTCAGACTAAACAAATTGCTGTGATGTCACTGAATAATCACAAACAGTGCAGCTTCTGTATGACAAATAAAAGGTCTTGAAATATGGATAGTAGGAACTATGTGGACAGGCAAAGGAGGGAAATCATACCCAGGAATTTTGATCAGAAGCAGGAGAAAAAGAAGGTAGGGAGAGCAGATGATTCCTCAAAGGAAGAAAGTAGACAGCAAGCTAAGAAATATGACCAAAGCGAAATACAAGCATCTGGAGTTTTCAGCTTCTGGCAAAGACCAGACATTTTGAGGCATATTTTGTAATGTCTTATCTACGAAACCCCTTTTCAAAGATCATCAGTCAACTGAATATCATACAAAGCTGACAAGAAAGGTAGTAGTGCAGTTCTATTTTGCTTTGGTCAGACTTCACCTGAAATATTGTGTCCAGTTCTGAGCACCATAGTTGAAGAACAATATTGATAAATAGGAAGATGTCGAGATAAGGGCAATCAAGATGATCAAAGGTCTGGAAACTAAGACTTATGAGGAAAAACTTAGGTCTTGTCTAAACAGTGAAAATAATCCTCATAGAATTCACTTAGAATCCTACCTCTCCTAATAAGAGCCCACATAATTCCACTGTATTCAGAAGGAGGGAGTCCAAATTCACCATAAATCCCAAGGGAACAGCTGTCAGGGGTTTCCCCAATGCTTTTTTGTGTTGTTGTTTTTTTTTAACTCTGTGGTGAATGCACATAAGTGATCATTAAGACAGGCAATCACATTATTCACATACCCCAGAAAAGCGGAAGTTGAAAGCTGATTGGCTGGATGGGAGCAGAGGGCAGGGCTTGCTAGGAAGGCAAGCACCCTGGAACCACCATCTTGGATTTTTGCTTTTGTGAGCAAGTGATCAATATGATGAAACAGCCTTTTTCTTTTCTTTTTAAAAAATTATTTAGCTGGAATATCTCATTATTGCACTTTTTCATCTTAGAGATGCCTTTAAAAAAATATTGTGCGGTGACTAGTAAAAATAAAAATGTGAGTCGCAGCCGCCATCTTGAATCGCAGGCATGCCTGTTGGGACAGCAAAAGATTCTCTGAAGATGCCAGCCACAGAAGCAGATGAAAAGTCAGGCATAAACTCTTCCAGAACACAGTTTCACAGCCCAGTAAAAAAACCACAAAAAACCTATGGATGTTGGCCATGAAAGCCTTCAACTTCACCATTAGGACAAGTCGATCCTGCTTTGAATTTGCGTGAGTACGCATCAATTCACATTTTCCCCCTTCTATAGATGGGCCCTTAGACCATTGGAAATGTTTAGCTTGGAGAACAGAAGACTGAGATGTGACCAGCCAAACCCAAAGGGTGCTCAGCAGTGGCTCCTCTTCATCTTGGAAAGATGTGACCAGTGGGGTGCCACAAGGTTCTGTCCTGGGCCCAGTGCTATTCAACATCTTTATCAGTGACTTGGATGAGGGAATAGAGGGTATGCTTATCAAGTTTGCAGATGACACCAAATTAGTAGGAGTAGCTAATACCCTAGAGGACAGGACCAAAATTCAAAATGAACTGAATAGACTGGAAAGCTGGGCCAAAGCTAACAAAATGAAATTCAATACAGAGAAATGTAAGGTACTGTACTTAGGGCAGAAAAACGAAACGTGTAGATATAGGATGGGGGAAACGTGGCTGAACAAGACTATGTGCAAAAGGGATCTAGGAGTCCTAGTAGACCACAAGTTGAACATGAGTCTACAGTGTGATGCGGCAGCTAAAAAGGCCAATGCGATGTTGGGCTGCATCAATAGAAGTATAGTGTCCAGATCAGGGGAAGTAATAGTGCCACTGTATTCTGCCTTGGTCAGGCCTCACCTAGAATATTGTGTCCAGTTCTGGGCACCACAATTCAAAAAGAATATTGACAAATTGGAGCGTGTCCAGAGGAGGGCAACTAAAATGGTGAAAGGTCTGGAAACCATGTCTTATGAGGAGAGACTTAGGGAGCTGGGTATGTTTCGCCTGGAAAAAAGACGGTTAAGAGGCAATATGATAGCCCTGTTTAAGTATTTGAAGGGGTGTCACATTGAGGATGGAGCAGGCTTGTTTTCTGATGCTCCAGAGACTGGAACACGGAGCAATGGATGCAAGCTCCAGGAACAGAGATTCCACCTCAACATTAGGAGGAACTTTTTGACAGTAAGAGCTGTTCGGCAGTGGAACACACTCCCTCAGTGCGTGGTGGGGTCTCCTGGAGGTCTTTAAACAGAGGCTGGATGGCCATCTGTCAGGGATGCTTTGATCATGATTTCCTGCATGGCAGGGGGTTGGACTGGATGGCCCTTGTGGTCTCTTCCAACTCTACAATTCTATGATTCTATGATTCTACATGATGTAGTTGTTAACTGCTGTCAAATCAACTTTGACTTACAGGAACTGCATGAATGAAAGATTTCCAAATCATCAACTGCCCTGCTCAGTTCTTGCAGACTCAGGGCTGTGGCTTCTTGATTGAGTCTATCCACCTGGAATGTGGTCTTCCTCTTTTCCTACTGCCTTCCACCTTACCAAGCATTATCATCTTTCCCAGTATGTCATGTCTTCTCATATGTTCCAAGTATAACAGTTTCAGTTTGGTCATCTTGGCTCCAAGGGAGAGTTCAGGCTTGATTTGCTCTAGGATCCTCCCCCCCCCCAATGGTATCTGTAGAACTCTTTTCCAGCACCACATTTAAAATGAGTTGATTTTCTTCCTATCAGCTTTCTGCACTAACTCTCACAACCATACATAGAAATGGGAAATATAAGGACAATTTTATATGGACAATTTTAACTTTGATATTCAATGACATATATTAACACTTCATGATCTTCAGTAGTCCTTCATAGCTGCCCTTCCAAGTCTTAGTTTTCTTCTGTTTTCTTGACTGCAGAGGTGACAAGAATCACAGATAGATAGATAGATAGATAGAAATAGAATTATAGAGTTTGAGGAGACCACAAGGGCCATCTAGTCCAACTCCTTGCCATACAGGAATACCCAATCAAACCACTCCTGACAGATGGCCATCCAGCCTCTATTTAAAAAAAACTCCAAAGAAGGAGACTCCACCACACTACGAGGCTTCGCATTCCACTGCTAAACACCTCTTACCATCAGGAAGTTCTTCCTAATGTTTAGGTGGAATCTCTTTTCCTGTAGTTTGAGTCCACTGCAAGCAGAAAACAAGCTTACTCCATCCTCAGTACCCTTCAAATATTTAAACATGGCTATCTATCTTGTCTTAACCGTCTCTTCTCCAGGCTAAACATACCCAGCTCCCTAAGCCACTCATCATAGGGCATGGCTTCCAGACCTCCCACCATTTTGGTCGCCTTCCTCTGGACATGCTCCAGCTTCTCAATAACCTTCTTGAATTGTGGTGCCCAGTACTGGACACAGTATTCCAAGTGAGGCCTGACCAAAGCAGAATAGAGTGCCACTATTACTTCCTTTGATCTAGACTATACTCCTGTTGATGCAGCCTAGAATTGCATTGGCTTTTTTTAGCTGCTGCATCACACTGCTGACTCATGTTCAGCTTGTGGTTCACTAAGACTCCTAGACCCCTTTCACATGTACTGTTGTCAAACCAGGTGTCACCCATTCTATATCTGTGCATTTCATTCATTCATACTTCCCTCAGTCTGGATACTATACACCTGTTGATGCAGTCCAGAATTGCACTGGCTCCCACCACCTTCCCCCCCCCTTTGGCCACCATACTGTTGATTCATGCTGAACTGATGGTCTACTAAGACCCCTAGAACCTTTTAACATGCACTGCTTTCAAGGCCAGTGTCACCTATCCTATATTTGTGCATACTTTAAGAATCAAAGGCCTTCCCAAATTTAAAAAAGTGGGGGGTCTTTGCTTGGTGGCAGAAAGAGAACAGAGAGGTAGCCAACGTGATTTCCCATGAAAGGGAGTTCCACAGCCTGGAAGTAGCCACTGAGAATGTTGTTTCTTGTGTCCTCACCCATGGGATTGACATAAAGCCCTATTTCATATGGGCTGAGCTCTCCCTATGCTTTTTTATGCACTGAAATGATTCTATAAAATGGATCTCAATGTTCTTTATTGTCTTATAACCTTTTCAGTATTTTTGTCTATGTTCCGCTCCCAGACATTTCAACTTTTTGTCAACAGGGATGATTAGAAATTGAAGTGCTGAACTAAAAATCCTTCTCCCAGTGCTGGTGAAAAGTAACTTATCTCCTAGACTGAGACACAGGAGACCATACGTAGCCAAGAACAAGAACTTAACCATGGGGGCCATCTTGGGATGGACCGTATTCAGCCTGCCAAAGCACAGCTCTAGATTACAGAGGAAAGAGTGCTGAGTGGGATCCTTAGGTGAGAGTGATCATGTTCTTCCATTTGTTATACAATGGAAAGGAGAAGCCAGGCATAGTCAGACACGCATTCTTGACTTTAGGAGAGCTGATTTCAATAAACTCAGGGAAATACTGGGGGTGATCCCATGGTCAGGAATACTAAAAAAGAAGAGACCTCAAGACGGATGGGACTTTCTCAAAAGGGAGATACTGAAGGCACAATTTCAAACAGTACCATTGAGGAAGAAAAATGGGAGGTGTCTCAAGAAACCAGGATGGATGACTAAAGAACTTTCAGTGGAGCTAAGTTTTAAACGGAACATGTATAGGAAATGGAAAAGGGGGGAAATCACCAAAGAAGAATTCAAACAGATAGCGAACACGTGTAGGAGTAAAGTCAGAAAAGCTAAAGCACAGAATGAGCTCAGGCTTGCTAGGGAGGTTAAGAACAATAAAAAGGGTTTTTTTGGGTATGTCCGCAGCAAAAGGAGGAAGAAGGAAATGATAGGGCCACTATGTGGAGAAGATGGCAAAATGCTAACAGGGGACAGAGAAAAGGCAGAATTACTCAACACCTTCTTTGCCTCAGTGTTTTCAGAAAAGGAAAAGGAGGACCAACTTGAGGAGAATGGAACAGAGGACACAATAGGGGAAATCCAGCTCAAAATAAGTAAAGAGGTAGTACAGGAATACCTTCTTAATCTAAATGAATTTAAATCTCCAGGACCAGATGAACTACATCCAGGAGTATTAAAAGAGCTGGCAAATATAATCTCAGAGCCATTGGCAATAATCTTTGAGAACTCCTGGAGAACAGGAGAAGTCCCAGCAGACTGGAGGAGGGCAAACGTTGTTCCCATCTTCAAAAAGGGGAAAAAGGAGGATCCCAACAATTATCGTCCAGTTAGTCTGACATCAATACCAGGGAAGATTCTAGAGCAGATCATTAAACAGAGAGTCTGTGAACATTTAGAAGGCAATGCCATAATCACAAAAAGTCAACATGGGTTTCAGAGAAACAAGTCATGCCAGACTAATCTGATCTCTTTTTTTGATAAAGTTACCAGCTTGGTAGATGAAGGGAATGCTGTGGACATCGCATACCTTGATTTCAGTAAGGCCTTTGACAAGGTTCCCCATGACATTCTTGCAAACAAGCTTGTAAAATGTGGGCTAGGCAAGTTAACTGTTCAATGGATTTGTAATTGGTTGACCGGCCGAACCCAAAGGGTGCTCAGCAGTGGCTCCTCTTCGTCTTGGAAAGATGTGACCAGTGGGGTGCCACAGGGTTCTGTCCTGGGCCCAGTGCTATTCAACATCTTTATCAATGACTTGGATGAGGGAATTAGGGGCATACTTATCAAATTTGCAGATGACACCAAATTAGGAGTAGTAGCTAATACCCTGGAGGACAGGATCAAAATTCAGAATGACCTGGATAGACTGGAGAGCTGGGCCAAAGCTAACAAAATGAAATTTAATACGGAGAAATGTAAGGTACTGCATTTAGGGCGGAAAAATGAAATGCATAAATATAGGATGGGAGAGAGCTGGCTGAATGAGACCACGTGCGAAAGGGATCTAGAAGTCCTAGTAGACCACAAGTTGAACATGAGCCAACAGTGCGATGCGGCAGTAAAAAGGCCAATGCGATTTTGGGCTGTATCAATAGAAGTATAGTGTCTAGATCAAGGGAAGTAATAGTGCCACTCTATTCTGCCTTGGTCAGACCTCACTTAGAATACTGTGTCCAGTTCTGGGCACCACAATTAAAAAAGGATATTGACAAATTGGAGCATGTCCAGAGAAGGGCAACTAAAATGGTGAAAGGTCTGGAAACGATGCCTTATGAGGAGAGACTTAGGGAGCTGGGTATGTTTAGCCTGGAAAAAAGACGGTTAAGAGGCGATATGATAGCCCTGTTTAAGTATTTGAAGGGATGTCACGCTGAGGATGGAGCAGGCTTGTTTTCTGCTGCTCCAGAGACTGGAACACGGAGCAATGGGTGCAAGCTCCAGGAGCAGAGATTCCACCTCAACATGAGGAGGAACTTTTTGACAGTAAGAGCTGTTCGGCAGTGGAATGCACTCCCTCGGAGTGTGGTGGGGTCTCCTTCCTTGGAGGTCTTTAAACAGAGTCTGGATGGCCATCTGTCAGGGATGCTTTGATCGTGATTTCCTGCGTGGCAGGGGGTTGGACTGGATGGCCCTCGTGGTCTCTTCCAACTCTGCAATTCTATGATCTCCACTCCCATTGAACTGCAGAAATAACCCATTTGTTTTATCCTGTTTACAAAACACATGCAAAAGCAGCTTGGAGATCATGCTGTTCCTATTATTTGCATGGATGGAGGTTCCAGTAGGCCATGAAATTATAAAGTGGACTTTAATGTATTTTTGTTGTTGTTGCTGAGTGCCATCAAGTCAACTTCAACTTATGACAACCCTATGAATGAGAGATCTCGAAGTCACCCTGTTATCAACAGCCCTGCTCATGTCTTACAAATCCAGGGCTGTGGCTTCCTTGATTGAGTCTATTCATCTGTAACATAGTCTTCCTCTTTTCTTACTGCCTTCTATCTTGCCAAGATTCAATCTCTTTTTTTAATTGGGTCATGTCTTGTATGTCCAGCATACAAGTTGAACAGTCATGCTATGTCCAAAGTATAACAGTCTCAGCTTAGTTATCTTGGCTTCTAGGGGAAGTTCAGGGTTGATTTGCTCTAGCACCCATTTATTTGTCTTTATGGCAGTCTGTGGTATCTACAGAATTCTATTCCAGCACCACATTTCAAATAAGTTGATTCTCTTCCTATCTTCTTTTACTGTCCAACCATACATACACATTTGAAATAAAATGGCATGGACAATCATGGACAATGGTTATTCAAAGATATACAGTATCTTCACACTTGAGGATCCTATCTAGTTCCTTCATAGCTGCCTTTCCAAATCCTAGTCTACTTCTGATTTCTTTACTACAGTGTCCATTTTGATTAATGGCTGAGCCAAGGTAAAGGTAGGGCAGATTAAAGCTTTCATAGGCCCTAGGCAGTCTTTTTTGGGATGAAAATATAAAATATCTTTAAGGTTTTGTTTTCTTTCACAATTTCTGTAATTCTTTTCGTTAATCCTGTTTTTGTAGGCCCTAAAACTTTCATAGGACCTAGGCACTGTGCCTAAAATGCCTGATGGATAAGGCGGCCCTGGGTAAAGGAAATCTTTTACTATCTCAATATGTTCATTGTCTACTTTAAAGTTATATAAATCATCCATGCAAGCTTGTTTCTGCTGTTCCAGAGACTAGGGAGATTTTCACATGCCTAAAATACCCCGCCGAAGAAATCCTGACAGTAAGAGCTGTTCGGCAGTGGAATGCCTGCCTCGGAGTGTGATGGAGTCTCCTTCTTTGGAGGTTTTTAAACAAAGTCTTGGTGGCAATCTGTTGGGACTACTGGGTATTCCTACATGGCAGGGGGTGGGACTAGATGGCCGTTGTAATCTCTTCCAACTCTATAATTCTATGGTTCTAATAAATCAGAAGTGAGTAAAGGCTACATAATCCTACACCCAAATAATGAAAAGATTGTTATAACCAGAGCTGTATACTTTGATGAGAATGGTAGATCAGGCAAAGAAGTGCTGGACAGCTAAATCTCTACTCCAGTTTCGGAAGAACAAGAAGAATCCATTGTGATTCTGAAACTCACCAGTGAGGCAGTCAAGGTACCTGACCCAGAAGAAGGGGATACAGAAATACAACTGAGACACTCAGACAAATCTAATAAAGGAAAACCACCCATATACCTATCCTATCTTGCAAGGTTGGAAGCGGTACCAGAACCGTCCACATGGACTCAATTAGATAAGATGCCACCATTGGTGTCAATGTTCTTTAATCATAGTAGGTAGCTGCCACATGCATGCACTCCCTTCTCATGGTGAGGGGAGAATGGGGAGAACTTTTCAGGCTTGGCCCGAGCACTTCCACTCTCTACACCTTAAGGCCTGAGGTCTCCTTTATCAAGGAATAGATGGCCAGTTACAAACTACAGTATTTTGATATGTCTTGGAAGGAGTCGGGACCCCAGTGGCCCACCCATGGCATGTCTGGCGAACTGATCTCATGAGATCCAGTTCTCAGCATCAGCACGCACATGTTTAAGCTCTTTCTGTAGATCAGATGTAAAGATTCTGCAGAGCTGGTGTTTTATTCCTTTTGTGGTCCTTAAAAGGGCAATGTAATGTTTGCATTAGAAATGGAAATCTTTTAAGGCTGAACTGAAAGTGGTCTCCTGTCCCAGGTGGCAAAATGGAGGCAAAACAGATTTCAGTCATTTTCAGACAGTCAAAGAAAGATCGAGACTTTCCCTGTTTTGGGGTGGGGTGGGGTGGGGAGGGAATTTCCACATTTATGTTTTCCTCAACTTTATTGATTGCTAGATGCAGTTGCTATGGTACGCTTCCCAGAACACAATGAAATAATATATTCCTTGTATTTATGGAGATGGATCAGTAGTAGAAACATTGTCACCTATACACCTGGATATGTAGGGCTGCTCTATGTCCCAAATGTACCTATTAGTTATGAACAGTAGTCAGTTATGAATAGCAATCTTTTGTGCAGTTTGGTTCCATCCCAATACATATAAATGTACATTGTGTACTTTTTCAAATGGTACAATGGTCCATTTTATTTGGGGACTGGGTCTCAATAACATTGTGTTCTGCAAAAATAAAGAAGAAAGTGGAAATATAGTAGCATTTAAAGAAGAAGACATTCTGGACAATACGGTGGATGGTAGAGCACCATATCTGTATTCTCTTTGGAAGGATGGGTAAATACTGTGATGAAACTAAAGGCCTGGCAGCATTCTTGGTAAATCTCAAATTGGTGGAGGCAGGGAACTTTACTTGAATTAGTTCAGTCAATTGTTTCCCTTCTTAACCCTTTCTCTATTTACTCTGATTAAGGTGGGCTTCCACTAGGTGTTTTGCAACTGGTGAAAAAAGTGAAGACCTACAGTTCTGCAGTAGCACAGGAACTAGATAACCTCTTACTACCTAACTAACTTTTCTCTTTGACCATTTTATAGTAAAAACCAAGGAACATTACATTACATCTATTATTATGTTTTGGGAGCATTGCATCTGGTTTCACTTTCATTACTTCAAAAGAAATTCTTTCTCCTAAAGAAACATGTCCAAAGGCATGTCTGATCTTGGAATCTGGTGATCATGTCTAATCTTGGAAGCTAATTGGGGTCAGCCCTGGTTAGTACTTGGAGGGGAGACTACCAATGAATATTAGCTGCTGTAGGCTATATTTCAGAGGAAGAAACTGGTAAAATAGAGTATTCCTTGTCTAGGAAAACCCTATGAAATTCATAGAATCACTATAAGTCAATAGGCAACTTGAAGAGACATAGACACACCACCACCACCAGGGAAATGGTGGACTGGTTATAATATTAAATGTTCAACTTGGTTGATTGATAAGTAATTTAAATAATAAACAAACAAACAAACATACAAACACGTTTTATCATAAGTGTCTAAAACTCTTCTAAATTAAGAACAGAAGCATTAAGTGCCCTTTTAAAATAAATATTATTGAAGGTTATTGGCCACACCAAAACCTTAGTAGTAGATTTGGAACTCATCATCTCATGTCCCATGGAATCACTTTTATACCTTCATATCATTCCATTCAGTTCTCATTGGAAAACACAAATGAAGTAAAGCTTGCTGCTACCATCATATTGCCATGTCATTGTATTCATTTTTCTTGAAAGTAACTTGCCAAACTTTGCACTTCTAATTATGGACCCAGTTCTCTCTTTCTAGTTAGAGGCTAACTAACTGTTGGCTTGGTGGGTTAGTGGCTTATGTGCGCCTATAGAGGACCTGAGTGAAGCCTTCACTTGCTTGTGAGTCCTGGCCTCTGCCATCCAACCAGGCTGCCTGTGACTGGTGAGCCTTCCTGCTTCACACCAGGGATCGGGAAACTATGTGGACTTCTGGGTAGGTGCAACATCTTTGCTCTTGTGGGCAAAGCAAAGATAGATGCCATTCACCTGGAACACAGCACCCATCCTCACTTTGCTCCCAACTGCAGTCCACAAATTGGCACTTCTGGTATGTTCGGAAAGACATTTATACACAAGGATGTATGGCAGTGTTACATTATGGAGCAAGCGAGGCATAGTGATTTGAGCATTGAACTACAACTCTGGAGATCAGGGTTCAAATCCCTGATCAGTCATGGAAATCCACTGAGTGACTTTGGGTAACTCATCTTCTTAGCCTCAGAGAAAGGCAATGGCAAATCCCCTTTGAACAAATTCTGCCAAGAAAATCCCATGATAGGTTCACCTTAGAGTCTCCATAAGTTGAAAGTGACTTGAAGGCACACAACAACAACAAGAACAACAACACAGTTTTCCCAAGAAGCCCATTTCACAATCCCATCTTGATGATGGTAGCATTAATGTGAAATGTACCCTTATTTTTCAGAAATCTACCTTGCGGGAAACAGCTTGCCCATCCAGAAATCTACTTTAGCCCTTCTCACTCATGCTCTTCTTGTCCGCCCCCCCCCTTTTTTTTTTTTTGGTGCTGTGACTACTTACAACTGCTTTCAGTCCCATATTGGGTCACATTTGGGAGAAAAATGGGAGATTAAATAGATAAATACTTTTTTAAAATCACTAAATTTCTAAGAAGCAGTTGTTCCATACAGAGGAGTGAGTGATCAGGTTAATCTCCACTGGGTTCTCTATCCATGCATGTAATAGGTCCAGAATAACACTCAGGCAGTGTTATAAAGGAATAAAAGGAAGCAGCTTGTCCACCCTGCTGGGAGTGAGTGGAGATCCGTTTATCCCCTCCTCTTCAACTTTGAGCTCTTCTGTGGCAAACAGAATCCTCCTCAATACAAGATCTCCTGGTTCAGACCTGACCCTGGCTACCTGTGCTTTCTTTCTACAGCTTCCCACCTGGAAGTAAGTTCCTTTTTCTATAGAGCTGAAAAAGGGAGGGGTTCCAGGAGGGGTTGTACACACCAACTTGTAGCTACCTCCTTTGACAGAAAGCAGAAATGCCTGGGACTAGAGATAAGAGCCCCAAAAGGATAAGAAAAGAAAAACATTGGCCACATCATATACTGTATTGTTTTTTTTCCCTTTACATGAAAAAAACTGTGAAAACCACCCCTGAAATAAGGCATTTTAGAGTCTCTGACTTGAATCCTGTTTGTACATATGGCTGGCATAACCACATGGTATAGATGGTGAAAGCAAGAGGGAAAAAAGGCTGCAACTAGAGACGCCATGGAGAAATAAGGCGTTGGGAAGAACTGCTCAGAGCCATCAGATTTCTGTCTTCCCTTGCCACTGCTGCCCTTGCCACTGTATTCCTTGGAAGAACTGAACATACAAGTGTATTGCACCATGTAACTCTGGCTTATGACCTTCCCACCAAATACTAAACATGGAAGCGGTGGGTTTTACCCACTGGTCAATCCCATGTTTCAACATACTTGCTTCTCCAAATTTTGCTTCCTGCAATAGAAAGCACAGGGCTTTCAGTTCATACCCCATAGCCTGCAAACTGGACTGTGCTAAAGCCCAATGGTTTATGTTTGTGTCTGGGAGTGACTCTCTGGGGCCTCAGAAAGGGGTCTTTCATGTCACCTTTCAGTGCATCCTTTTATAAAAACCTTCAATTCTTTGATTTCAACCTCTGGCCTTTTGTCAGCTTTGTAAACTGGACTGACTATGTGAGGAATTTTGCTGTCCTTGAGCAAGCAGGGATCACCAGCATTGAGGCCATGATACTGAGAACACAGCTGCGCTGGGCAGGGCACGTTTCTAGGATGGAGGACCATTGCCTCCCAAAAATAGTACTCTATGGTGAACTCGCCACGGGTCAGTGTAAGAGGGGCACTCCAAAAAAGCTATACAAGGACTCCCTGAAACAACATCTCAGACTCGGACAAATTGATCACCAACAATGGTCCACCCTCACCTCACATTGGGAGGCATGGAGACGTACTATCCACAATACTGCAGTCTTATTTGAGAACTCATGCCAAACAACTCTTGAAGAGAAACAACAATGCAAAAAGAATCGCAACATGGAAACATCACCCAAGGAAACCTATTGCTGTGCTTTCTGCAACTGGACTTGTTTATCTCGGATTGGCCTTTTTAGTCATCAGCGCGCTTGCAGAAAGCGTGGGATAAGTCCTTCCTGAATCTTCGTTTGCGAAGAAAAGCCAGAGAGAGAGAGACACTGTACACCTCAGCCTACAGCAGAGATAGCAATGCATTTTCGATTCTTACATTTTCGATTCTACAGCTACACCATATCTTTCTGCCCCTTTGCATAGTCCCTTTCTATGGCTTAATGTGTAGATTTGGGGTGCGGCTATATGATCATAAAAAAAATCCATATGGGGGGTAAAAAATACGAACAGCCTGTCATTCGTATGCATACGAACTGGCTATACGATTTTTAAGCCCCCTAAGCTCCGTATGACTCCCTCTTCCTGAAGCTGGCTGGAGCGAGCAAGCCAAGCGGCAGTTTTAAATCTCCCGCTGCTTTTTTTTTTAAAGGTTCCTGGTTTGCGGACAGTCAGTTTTCCGTATTTACAACATAAAATAAAAATAAATAAACATATTAATTCACGGACTTACCGGACGCTCGCTAGCTGGGAAACCAACATTCCCCTCTGTGCTAGCCCCACCCCCTCTACTCAGCCAGCCAATCAGATTACCCTTCCTGTTCGTATGTGTGCGAACAGACCGTACAGACCCGTCAGCCATCCGAACGGCGTACGGATTTCTCTTCGCGATCCACTTTCCCTCCCGAATGCCGTGTGTGTGTATTTCAGGGTGGAAAACCGCCCCTCCTCTTTTGCATTCGTGTGCATCCGAACGGCTGTTTGTACCGAAGCTCGAACTTCCGCACACCATACGTATTATTTAAATCGTGTAGCTGGGTACTCATTTTACTGACCTACGGAAGGATGGAGGACTGAATGAACCCTGGAGACCTCTAGGATTGAACTTGCAATGTTGTGACCACAGTACTGGCATTTAACCACTGCTCCACAAACACTCCCGATATAATTAGCATTCAGTACAGACATTTTTATATACACATTTCTCCATCCCTACAATAGATCTGGACATGTTTGGGTCCAAGCACTTTTTTTTTTAAAATGTTTTTTATCAAATATTTTACAAACCATTTTCATAAGAGTTCATTTTTAATTTGTCCTCTTCCCCTACCCTCCCTCCCTCTTAAACACCTTTACAAAGGATGTGTCTATATGACTCTTCATGATACATTTTCCATTCACTTTCCATGCACTTATTCTCATTTAGGCAAGATTTTACTGGCTGTTATCTTAAAGTTGTGGAAGTTGTGCAGGCAGCATTAGCACTGATTTTATAGCAATATGAAATCCTTTGGTCTTTCTATTCCTTGACAATGACCCACTGCCATTGGCCATTTTAGTCACCCTCCTCTAGATGTGGTCCGGTTTGTCAATTTCTTTCATGAACTGTGATGCCCAGAGCTAGACATGGTATTCTTGCTGACATCTGATCAAAGCAACGCAAACAAGCGATTGGAACACCCATTACTCTGTAAATGTCTTCCTTCACACCTCTCCTGTCCAACAATTCAAGATCACCTCAAACCCATCAGTCTGAATGTTTCAACCATTAACAGTAATTAACAAAGCTGGAGCTTCCATTGCTTCACTCTGGGAAACTCACTCAGTCTTTGTTCTCAACTCAAAATATCCCTTAAGGGTACAATATGAGATATAAATATCACCGCAAAACACAGTCAAAGTGTATGCAGTCTTCCAGATGCTGTTACTCTGTTGATTTGCTGTGTCATCCAGAGTACATAGCCATATTTTGCTGTATGAACCTTTGCTCTTTGGACAGTTAAAGTATAGCCCACCATCCCCTGAATCTATTCCTCTATCCCAGTACTTCCTCCTGATTTTTCACTAGCCTTGTGTGATTGCTTGAAGTATGAGTGCATGTATGAGTGACTCCATGATTATTTTCCAATTTTTTTTTTAAAAAAATTACTTTTTGGCTTGGAGTCTAATCAGTGAGTACTGGTATACACAGGTGTAAAGATCCTGAAGGTACCTGGCATCTTACTGCCATATTTGAGCTAATTAAAACTCCCCAATTAATATCTTGATTTGACTGACACAAGTGGATCCCCACAGACTCCACACAATTTGGGTAACACAAAACTAATTCTGTATCCTAAAGAAACAGTGGAAATGAAGAACCTATCCATCTAGGAAATAGGTATGTAGGGAACCTAGCTCCCTTTTTTAAATGCCTCTTTTCTGGATTAATATATTAATAAATAATTTTAAAAATCTTGAACATTATTCCAACAATTCCCAAAATCAGTAGGAATTTTTTTTCAGAAAATATATATTTCATCATTTTAAAGTTTTTTTTTAAAATTATATGCTGACTTTCAAAACAGAGCCTTTGACAAGATATTTTATGAACAGTATCAAGCACATTTTGTAACAAGCATCTAAGCTAACAGCAGAAGCATGACATAATACTGTGAAATTTTAAAACAAATGTTATTGTGGTTTCTGCAAGATTCAGTGACACTCATATCACAGTTTATGAACTCCACTTTAAACACCTACCAAAATATAGGAAAGAAAACCAAAAACAAACCTTTCTATACGTAACTCATTGCCACACCATTATCTTATTTCTTCTTCAAAGTAACTTTTCAGACTATGCATTTCTAAGTATCCTCCAAGATATTTGGCAGTAATCATAATATAGTCTTCCCTAGACTAATGATTCCCAGAGACCTAGACCAAAACCCTTATTTTAATTATGTGAGTGTGAATGTGAAATGTATCATTATCTTTCAGAAATCTAGTAGGGGCTTATCTATATGAGACAATAAAATGTGGATTGATGCGCACTAATGCCAATGTGCAGTAGCTTTCATTTGTCTCAACAATTTTTGGGGAAGATTGCAGGCATGCAAAGCTATCTGTGTTCTTTGTTCAAACGAGCATGCCTGTGAATCAAGATGGTGGGTGTGAGTGAACTACTCACATTTTTATTCCCACCAGTTGCCTCTGCTGAACAGTAGCTTTTTAAAAAAGCAGAAGGTGCGGAAATGAGATATTCTGCTCACATAAACAGGAAAAAAAAAAGGCTGTTTCATCACCTCAGTGCACAATCGCTACGGCAAAAATCCAATATGGTGGTTTGAGGCGCTTGCCTTGCCAGCAAGCTCCACCCCTTGCACACAGCTAACCAATCAGCTTTCGACTTCTGCGCTTATCAGGAATGCATATTAAGGTGAATCAGTTGTCCAAATGAGTGGGGAATGCACATTCCCCGTGAAGCTTTTAAAAGTTTTTGGTGTTTTTGCCCCTCCTCCTTCCAAATATGGTAGTTTGATGCAGGATCTCATTAAGACAAATCGTATTCTCCTCGAATTCTACAAGGAGTATTTTCACTGTATAGACAACCCCTAACATTTGGGAAACAGACTGCATATCCAGAGAGCCACTTTGTCCTTTCTGTGTCTCCCTCTGTCTGCCTAAATATGATTTCTGGTGTTATTATGGCTTTCATTGTTTATTTGTTTTTGTTTTTAAACTTACTAAATTTATACGTGATTGTCCCATGCCACAGATGAGTGGCCAAGTTAAGCTTTACTAGATTCTCTATCCATGCATGTAATAGGAACAGAATAACACTCAGGGAGCTTGTACGTGTATGTTCTTCAGGGGATAAAAGGAAGCAGCTTGTCCACTCTTCTGGGAATGAGTGCAGATCAGCATTCTTTCCTCTGCAGCTTAGAGCTCTGCAGAGGCAAACAGAATCCTCCTCAATCCAAGATGTCTTTTTTGGTTCAGATGGTACTTTTGGCTACCTCTGCTTTCCTCTGCCTCACACCTGGAGGTAAGTTCTTATTTCCTAGGGGTGGAAAAGGGAGGTATTTCAGCAGGGGTTGTACACATCAACTGGTAACCACCTTCCTTGACAGAAAGTGGAAATGTCTGGGATTGGAGAGAACTCCAAAAGGATAAGAAAAGAAAAATGTGGGCCACATCATATTCCCATTTCTTCACATGGCAAAACCTGAAGAAATTATACTCTATTAGAGACTACAGAACCTGCCAATAGACTTCTGTTTGAACTCACAGTATCAGGTTCTGGAACTCCCCATTGCATAAGGTTCATATATCATGCAGCAAAGATTCCAGAGGTCAATATGCTTTATCTGTGTATAAAACTGATCAATATTTCTAAGTGTATCAGGGGTAAATCTGATCCTATATTTCTCAGAGAACATCTGTAAACATTCCTAGTATTTCCCTCTTTTCTTAACACCTACCCTTATAGAAAAAGACAACCTCATAGTACATTCTCCAAATAGTATCTAATATTGTTTTCTGTGGATGTAGTGTTCCCCCATTTCATCCCTAATACCTCAGAACTACCCTATTACCTAAAATAAAGACTAGGCAAATCTGTGACGATGAACATTACTTTACTTACCTGTGAAATGCATCTTATCTGTTGTTATTGTTATCCTGGTTATTGTTTTGGATAGGTGCAGTTTAATAAAAATGTTTTTTTTTAAAAAAAGAGCTACCCTGGGTTGGAGACACTGTAGTGGATCCATAATAATATTGCAGGGCACGGATAAAGTAATGGTGGAGTAGCCTGTGCTAGCCTCAGTTTTTAGCTGTGTCAACAGAACCAAGCTGGAATGTGTCTAGGAAGGGCAACCAAAATGGTGAAAGGTCTGGAAGATATTCTCAGCTTAGGGAGCGGAGTATGTTTAGTCTGGAGAAGAGAAGGTTAAGAGGTGACATGACAGCCATGTTTAAATATTTGGAGGGATGTCATATTGAAGAAGGAGGCAGCTTGTTTTTGGCTGCTCCAGAGACTAGGACATGAAGCAATGGACTCAAGCTACAGGAAAAGCGATTCCACCTAAACATTAGGAAGAACCTCCTGACAGTAAGAGATCTTCAACAGTGGAATACACTGCCTCCCATTGTGCTGGAGTCTCCTTCTCTGGAGGTTTTTAAACAGAGGCTGGATGGTTACAGGCTAATGGTTACTCCAGATCAGATACCACAAGAGCAGCCAGACCCAGAAAAACACAGGAATGAAGAAAAACAGCCACCCAAAGGGAAGGTATTTTAACCATACATCAAAGGAGTCACAGACAGAATAGGGAAACTGATGAGGAAACACAATCTATAGACCAACCAAGAAAATCCAAGAAATGCTATGCTTAGCAAAGGACAAAAGAGACCCCTCACAGCTGCAGGAGTTTATTGCATACCATGCAGCTGTGGACAAGTTTACATAGGGACCACTAAACGCAGTATGCAAACATGAATCAAGGAACATGAGAGACACTGCAGACTGGGCCAGCCAGAAAAATCAGCGGTAGCAGAACATGTTATAAACCAACCTGGACACAAAAAGTTATTTAAAAACATAGAAATTCTGGACCAGGCTAACAACTATCATGTTAGAATGCACAGAGAAACTATTGAAATCCACAAACACCTGGAAAACTTCAACAGGAAAGAAGAAACCCAAAAAGTAAACAAAACCTGGCTGCCAGTTTTGAAAAACAATAGAATCAAAACTCAACACTTGCAAATGAATTCCACCCAGGGACATGGGGATTCCCAGCAGATAATGGCCCATCAACCAACCATTAGCCAAACAGACAGTAATCTTCCCTGCATATCTACACCCAGAAACTAACCATTCGAATACACAAATTTACATATACTCCCCAACAGGGAGTTTATACAATATATAAACTCCACACAGACTCCTACCCAACCATTCTCTGAAGATGCCAGACACAGATGCAGGTGAAACATCAGAAGTAAACTCTTCCAGAACATGGCCTCACAGCCCCCCCCCCAAAAAACCCAAGGAAAATCTTGGGGCTGGATGGCCATCTGTAGGGGGTGCTTTGATCGTGATTTCCTGCATGGCAGGGGGTTTGACTGGATGGCCCTTGTGGTCTCTTCCAGCTCTATGATTCTATGGTTCTATGATTGTTCATGGTTCTGAACCAGTGTTATATAGTAGGGATACCATTTTGTTTTATTTTCAGTTTTGTTATAGCCAGTTACATTCCTCAAGAGTGGAAATAATAAAGAGAGTTATCCATAGGAAATACTAAGGACAAATGAACCCCACATGCTCCTATCTGTATATGTATTTGGATTGACACCCCCAACAAACCCAAATAAAATATGTCTAAGATTAATTTTGGATTTTATTGGGAAATGGAATCTGCAAATTCCAGCTAGGACATGTGCCATTTTCATCATTAAGACCTGCTCTCTCTGGAGATTATCAGATGTGGCAAATATGGCATGATAGCGATGATGCGATACCGCGAAAGGGCTTTCCTGATGCATGATGTTGTCCCCTCATTTTCTGCAAGCAGTCTGCTCTTGTGGAAAAGCTGTTCTTTTTTAATTAATAGGACAAGCTATCACTTGATCGGCAATAGCATTTTTGTCATGGTATTGCAAGTGTCTAAAACCGTGTCCCATTATGCTGTTATGAATACAACATCAATGGACAGTCCCTGCCAGAACACTTCCGGGTGAGAACGTAAAAACTAGGTATGGGATGCTCTTTTTATAAACCTCCCCATTTTGCTTGTAAATTTTTAAGTTTGTTTCAGTGCTTTTATGTTCATCTCCTTTGTTCATGTTGGTGTTTTTAGACTTTTAAGCATGCTCATGTCTTCTCGTGAGAACCGCCAAGATCACTTACCCTTGCGAACATGGAAGTAGACTGCACTAGCAGTTGTGATCTGATAATGCTGGGACTGCTCTTTCTCATTATTACAGCAACATGTGATAAAAAGGGTTATTATGCTGGGACACTTACGCTTTTAAATATAGTGGGACCAGAACAATTTAGATGTGCATCTAATAAGCTCCTCGGCTATATTTCTTCTCTTCTTCTTCTTCTTCTCCCTTTTCTGTCTCCTTTGTGTCATGATTATATCTGAGTGCTTAAAATAACAATGTAATATTTTAATCTTTTATGTTACCATCTTCTCCACCTCTTCTCATCCAGCTTTCCTAACATCATTTTCCTCCTTTCAATTGCTACAATAATTACTTCCCTGCCAGAATCTGGAGGTGACTTTTCACTTGCTTGTCAGAAGACCAAATGGTTTGTGACATCCCAACAGTTCTCCCAGTCTCATAGGGTGGCATGGCCTGTGTCTGTTCCATTTGCAACACTACTGATTTCAGGATTGGGTTGGTTGGGAATACCAACCAATGCTATGACTGGAACATGGATCACTAGTCTATTTTCATGTAAGTTTTGGGACTATTATTGTTATAACCAGAAGGCCTGTTCTTTTGAAGCAGAAGCTCTGAAATGTAAAGATGACAGCCATATGGTCACCTATACTTCTCCTGTCGCTAACCTGTGTGAAGTCGATCCTGCTGTAGGAACATGTCATACTCTAAAGACTTATTTTGAGGAAGGTAGGAAATTATGTTTCATTACATACCACCAACATTCATTTATATTGTAAGAAGGGAGGTGGGTGGGTAACTTCAAGGTCTCTATAGGATCTTTGAGAACTTCACCCCACTGCTCATTAAGGCTCCTGGGGACAATTTTTACTTTCTTAAAAAAAAAATCTAAAAACCCTCTATACTCACTTGGGGCAAAAGGGGGCAATTTTTCATTTTAAAAAATGCTCCTGGGTTATTTTAAGTCCAGAAGAGTCCTCCTTAAAAACAAAACAAAACAGAAAGTGAATTAGAAGTAGGAAAAAGACCTCTTCTAGGTGCAAACAAAATGAAATTGCCCTCTGCCACATTCCCTGGGGCATTTTTATTTTTTTAAAAAATGCAAAATATTTCTTTCCAAACCATGGTGTGGGTTCTTTCGAGGGGGTCAGTCAGTACCTTGGATCTTGCATGCAGCCTGTGGACCACACTTTTCCCACTCCTAAAATAAGTCTTTGGCTGGAATCTTGTTTGTACAGCAGGCTGGAATAACTATACTTGTGTAGATGGTGAGAAAAGGAGGGAAAAGACTGCAGAATAGGGTCACCATGATGGATGTAAGCCATTAAAGAAAGGGGATGCTCAGACCCAACACATTTTGTTTGCCTTCCCTTGCCACTGCTGCCTAAGACTTGGATGAGGTGTTACCACAAACATACTGTACCACAGGATTCTGGCCTATGACCTCCCCACCAAACACTAAACATGGAAGCAGGGTTGGTTATGCAATTGTTAGTCATTTACCCATAAGGCAATTCTGTTTCAACACACTTTATTCCCCCAATTTTTCTTTCTAAAATAGAAACCACAGGGCTCTCTGTGCCCTAATGTTTATACAAGTGGCCTACAGACTTGGCTCTGCCAAAGGGCAATGCTTTCTGTTTGTCTCTGGGAGTGACTTCTTCCCCTGTTATCAGCATGACACGGGAGGAAGTCCAGACCAGCACACTAGCTGGAGCAGTTTTTCACAGGTATTATTTTAAAAAGGTGTAATGGTCTTTTCCATCTTGGCCCTGTCTTTGCTCCAGGGGTCATTAGGACTGCCCAGGGGCAAAACCTACGTTGTCTGGATGGCAGGGCTCAAAGACAGGGCCAAGATAGGGACATATTTAGGTCTGCAGGGACATGGCAAAAGCGGGGGGGGGCATGCTTTTATTTGGACCAATTAAAATTCCACCAGTCAGAAAATCCTTTGGAACTTGGTGGGAACAAGGGAGCAGGCCTTCTTGGTGGGTGTTCCCAAGCTTTGGGACTCCCTTCCTAAGGAGGCTAGGAGGACTGTCTCCTTGCTCTCCTTCCACTGGCAAGTGAAAATTTTTCATCAAGCTTTTAGGAATTAGGGCCTTTTAATCATGTGCTTTTGTTTTGTTGATTTTTAAAATTTGTCTTTTAAAGAATTTTAAATGGTTTAATTTTATAGATTGTTCAGTTGTTATTTCGTAAGACATTTTGTAAGCAGCTTTAAGTCCAAGTACTGGGGAAAAGTCAGTGCATAAATGAATGAAATAAATATGTAAAAGAGTTCTCCAGAATTCCTCCTAGACCAGGATGGGCACTTCTGGGGATCACAAGGAACAGTTTTCAGCCCTCCTGTGGGGTGCACAGACTGCCCAAAATGTCAATAACAAAAACAAAACAAACACCACAAAAAAAACCAAACCCAAATATTGAGAGTAGCAGGATTTTTTTTTTAATGTTAAGCAGTGCAAGGGTGGGACCTGTAACTTATTAAAAGCCCTGTTTAAGTATTTGAAGGGGTGTCACACTGAGGCTGGAGCAAGCTTGTTTTCTGCTGCTGCAGAGACTAGAACACGGAACAATGGATGCAAGCTCCAGGAATACATTCCACCTCAACATTAGGAGGAACTTTTTGACAGTAAGAGCTGTTCAGCAGTGGAACACACTCCCTCGGACTGTAGTGGGGTCTCCTTCCTTGGAGGTCTTTAAACAGAGGCTGGATGACCATCTGTCAGGGATGCTTTGATTGTATATTCCTGCATGGCGGGGTTGGACTGGATGGCCCTCGTGGTCTCTTCCAACTCTACAATTCTATGATTCTATGACTCTTTAGACCCTCAGACAGGAGTTTTTCACATCACCTACCAGCACATCCTTTAAAAAAATACACCACACATAGCCATTCTTTGATTTCAGCCCCTGCCCTTTTACGAATGTTCTCCACAGGACAAACTATGTGCCCTACAATAGGCACAGCAATGTGTTCTCAATTATTACTGCCATACAGTTACACCATATTATTTTTCAGCCCCATTGCATAGTTTTCTTCTATTGCTTAGTGTGTAGATTGTGGGCCTTCAAGTCTTTGATTAAAATCTTCAGTCAACAGTGAACATTACTTTCCTTACTTCTTTGGTATACTTGAAATATGTGTAGTTTTTTTGTGCTAAGGACAGGGACTGTTTAAGGGCCCCACAGCATCCACAGCTGTGCAGGGACCCACAGCTGTGGGGGCCCTGTCATAACCCTCCCTAAGTACACTTACGTTGGAGGAGGAGACAGTAATCGAGCCCAGTGTCCAGATATTTGGGGACCCGGGGGGCAAAGGCGGGGTGTCTCTGGAGGTGGCGTTGCACATGCATTGTGCATGCATGGGAAGGAAGGCAACCTCATGCACAGGCCCACCCAGGAAGGAGGCAGGGCTGTTCCCCCTGAGGTGAACCCCACCTCAAAAAGAGTGCCTATGACCTCCAGGGGTAACCACCAGGGTGTGCTTTGAGTGGGGGGGGGGAAGTCATGGGATGGGGCAAGGACAGGCGAAGGGGGCACTTCCCCTCCGCTGCCAAGTCAGAGCTTCCCCCCAAGGACTTGCAGGGGTCAAGGCATGGGGCTCAGCTGCACCTCGTCCCCTGCCCCACACAGCTGCCTTGGTCACCTCTCCCTGCCCAGCCCTGCAGCTGCCCCCACAGCAAATCTTTCTCCTTGACTGGACCCTGGGCCAAGTAGAGCAGCCAGGCAGGAAGCAGAGCTCTGGGTGGGGGATGAGGCCTCGTTTCCTCTCTCAGAAACAACTCTCTTCTGTGTGGGGGGAAGAGAGCAGGGGTCCCCCTTGCCAGGAGGGAGAGGGGCCTGATGTCCCAAAATGCCAGCAGGGTAAACAAGGTCAGGGAAAGCAGCCAAGCCCCAGTGATAGCAAAGTGAATTAGGGAGAGCCAGATAAGGTTCGGATCAAGCAATATTCTGTTTCTTGAACAAGTGGCAATACAGACAAGAAGGCACACAGAGAAGAGTCCAGAATACAGTCCAAAGGCCAAGGCTTACAAAAGGCAGTGCAGTCAAGAAGTAGGTCTGTGGGTCAGCAGGATCAGGCAATAGTGTAGTCAGGAACAGTCTGAGGTCAAGGCATGAGTCAAGGCAGCAAGGCAACGAAGTCAGCAGGAAGCTTTCTCCAGGAAGATCAGTTGATCTCTGACAAAGCCTCCATTGCCTCTCCCAGCATATATAAAGCAATTAAATATTTGCCAGGTGCTTCTTAACAAGCAGGTTTTTCTCATAAAGTGTCAGAGACTTCCTTTGAGCTTCTTTTTGAGCTCACTGCTGGGTATATATGATGGTGGAGGTAAGTCCCTCTGTTCTTCATCATCCTTATCTGAGTGGGCAGGACTCTCTGCTGGGACTGATGCCAACCCACTTGGACCAGGCTCTTCCTCTGCTAGAGCCTCTAGGTTGACAGGGTTCCCTCCTGGCACAGGTGTGCCAGGATCCCTAGGATAAGCCTGTGCCAGGGTCCCTAAGGCCATTCCCTGCCATGTCCTCCTCCTCCTCAGACTCTATATCCTCCTCAAGCTCACAGGGCATGACATCTGAGCGCCTGGAGGCTGGAGGCACAGCAATGTGGAGGCCGAGTAAATCCCCTCCTCCTCCTCCCTGTCCAACCCCCTCAGCCATGCAGGGAACCAAAGCTAATGCGTGTTGGGCCTCCAAGCTCTTGGCCAAGACCCCCAAATCAGGGAAGTCTTCCTTCTCCCATTGCATTATGACTCTGGATTCTGAAACTCCTTTGCTTGGCCAGGGAAACCTGATGGGTGAACCTTGGCAAGTCACACTCTCTCAGCCTTTGAGGAAGACAAAGACAAACCTCCTGTGAAGATATCTGGCCAAGAAACACCCATGATAGGTTCATTTTAGGGCTTCCATAATTCGGAAATGACTTGAAGGCAAACAGCAGCAGCAGCAGCAGCAGCAACAACAACAACAACAACAACAAGGAAAGCCATTCTCCAGGCAACCCATTCCACTAGAGTTGGAAGGGAGCCCAAAGGGTCATCTAGTCCCCCCTTCACCCCTACAGATTCCTAAACTAAAGCCGTCCCAAAAGATAGCCATCCAACCTCTGTTTAAAGTCCTCCACAGAAGGCAAGTCCACAACCCTCTGAGGCATCCATCCCACTCTCTTTGCCATCTGGAAGAGCCTCCTACTCTTTGGATGGAATCCCTTTTCTTGAAATTTGGATCCAATAATAATAATAATAATAATAATAATAAATTTTTATTTTTAATCCACCCCTCTGCTCGGCAACTGGGCGGCGTACAGCAAGATTAAAACAACAGCAAGTTAAAGCAGTCCTTCCCAACCCTAACCCTCCCACGCCTTAAAACTAAATTAAACTAATAGAGAATTAAAACAAAGATAAAATACATTAAATGAATAAATAAATAATGGCAACAGTGGCAAGGGGGCGGGTAACCAATCAGCTCCACTTTAGCCGGGAAGTTATTCCAGGAAGGCCTGCCAGAAGAGATCCGTCTTTAGCGCTTTCTTGAAGCTATCAAGAGTAGTGATAAGACGGATCTCATCCGGCAGGCCATTCCAAAGTCTGGGAGCTGTAGAAGAGAAGGCCTTCTGGGAGGTCTGCGACAGCCTTGTTTTCATAGGCTGCAGCAGGTTCCTCCCAGAGGACCGAAGTGTGCGGGGGGGATCATATAGGATGAGGCAGTCCCAGAGATAAGATGGACCCAAGCCATGTAGGGCTTTAAAGGTTAAAACCAATACCTTGTACTGTGCCTGGAAACTGATCGGCAGCCAGTGGAGAGATTTAAGCACAGGTGTTATATGGTCTCTCCTAGATGTACTCGTAATTAACCTGGCTGCCATATTTTGTACCAATTGAAGTTTCTGGGTTAGGCACAAGGGTAGCCCCATGTAGAGTGTGTTACAGTAATCCAGATGTGAGGTTACCAAAGCATGTACCACAGTTTCCAGATCCCTTGTATCCAGGTAAGGGCACAGCTGGCGTATCAGCTGAAGCTGGTAACAGGCACTCATGACCGTCACACTCACCTGACTAGTCATGTGAAGCAACGAATCTAGGAGTACCCCCAGACTGCGAACATAGTCCTTAGAGGAGAGTGTGACTCCATCCAGGACTGGAAGTTGTATTTCCAGACCTGGTTTCGGGCCTGTAACTGTCAGTACCTCCGTTTTGTCTGGATTTAGTCTCAATCTGTTTTTCCTCATCCAATCCATTACCACTCTAAGACAGTCATTGAGAGGAGAGACACCATCTGAAGTCTGAGCCGACGATCTGGTCATGGAGAAATATATCTGAGTGTCATCAGCGTACTGATGACACCGAGCTCCATGCCTCTGGATGATCTCTCCCAGTGGCTTCATATAAATGTTAAACAGCATCGGGGACAGGATGGCACCCTGAGGGATGCCACAATTAAGCTCAATTCTGGAAGAGCAACTGTCCCCGAGCCTCAGCCTCTGGGATCTGCCCGAGAGAAAGGAACGGAACCACAGCAAAGCAGTGCCTCCAATTCCTAACTCTCTCAGGCGATCCAAGATCCATTGATTTGGGCATGCCTGGTATAGCATGGTGAGCAGGATTTGGTGAGTCCATGTGATGGGGCCCATGGCAAAGCAGGGGATGCTTCTTGGTTAGGCTGGCAAAGATCTTCATGACACACTAGGTCATGCTCCCCATCCTGAAGTGGACCCCCTGGCCAGGATCTTTGATGGGCCGCCTACCTACTACTAAAGTTAGGGGCAGCGATATTCTCTATAGGATTTAAGATAAAAATTAAACTAAGTCAATTTAAATGATGACACCAAAGTAATATTTATATTTATTTTTTAAAAAAGCTAAGTGGATTAATATACTAAAATCTTAAAATAATATGACGCTGGGGGGCCTTCCTAATCCCAGGGCCCCAGGCTAGAGCTCTATCATCCCCCCATGCACACACACACATACACCTATACGTATACAGTTGTAACAGTAAACGTTGCATTCAGTCTTCTTGCTATTTCAGTTTCTCAGGATGGAAGAGTGGGGGGACTATTTCTGGAACTAAGGGGTTTCAAAGAAAGAAAAAGTAAAAGAAAAAACCAAAACCCAACTAAGCAATGGTGCTGTCACATGCTAGGAAGAAAGTAGGGGGGATAGTTATATATTGAGAGTATTCCTCTAAAAGTATCTATAATGGTCTTATGTGTTAAAGAGCTAGGTGTGTGTTGTTGGCTTTGATGTATGGCAACCTATGAATGAGAGATGTCCAAGACACCTTGTTTTTATCCAGCATGAAATGATAAGGAAATCCTATATCACCTGTGAGACTAATGGTGAAAAAATAAATTTCTACCATTAGCTTTCATGGACGCTACTCCACTGATTGCATCTGATGAAGTGGACTGGAGTCCACAGAGGCTTATGCTAGAAATTTCCTTTTCACAGTTAGTCTCACAGGTGCTACAGTGGACTATTGGACTGGATGGCCCTTGTGGTCTCTTCCAACTCTAAGATTCTATGATTCTACAGGATTCCCTTTATATCTTGAATATGTATATCTGTGTGCTTCATCTGGGACTCTACTTCTCAGCCTTACATCATCATCATCATCATCATCATAATCATCATTATCATCATCGTGTGTGTGTGTGTACGGCATGCATATATATATATATATATATATATATATATATGTATGTATATATATATGCAATCTGGAACTGTAAATAGGCAGTATTTCAACAGAAGAAAATTGTCTTTGAATAAACTTTTTCAATGTTGTAATAGACACAGCAGTTATGCTTTTGAGAGAAAGATTTGAACAGTTACACCATTGCTCTGATGCATTCAGTGTTACTTATGACATTAAGAGTTTGACAAAAAACAAGGAAGATCTGAGTTGTAAGAAGCTTGCAGATTCTCTTAAAGACCCGAAACAAAAGTCAGGAGTTATAAGTACATCAGATCTTGCAAGTGCTATCCCCCATGTTAACACAAAATTCCAACAGTTGTCCAACAGTACTTCAGTCTATCTATGAAGAGCATTTAGAAGACATTTTCCCAAATGTGTCGGTTACATTGAGAATTTTTTTGTGCGTGCCAGTGTCAGTGGCCTCTGCAGAATGGAGCTTTTCTAAGCTGAAGTTAATTAAAAAGTACTTGAGATCTTCTTTGAGATCTCTGTTTTGGGGTGACCGGGGAGATTTTCAGACACTTCTTTCAGCCTCTTGCTGTGCAAGCAGCCTCCGGAGCAGTAACGAGGCTGCTGCGTGGCAAGGAGTCCATTTTGGACAACGCTGAGAGAGAAAC
This sequence comes from Gambelia wislizenii, assembly GCA_030847615.1. Taxonomy (NCBI): domain Eukaryota; kingdom Metazoa; phylum Chordata; class Lepidosauria; order Squamata; family Crotaphytidae; genus Gambelia; species Gambelia wislizenii. The sequence continues at coordinate 37,824,250 of JAUMIR010000001.1, forward strand.
GTCGTCGTCCAAAATGGACCCCTTGCGACGCAGCAGCCTCGTTACTGCTCCGGAGGCTGCTTGCACAGCAAGAGGCTGAAAGAGGCATCTGAAAATCTCCTAAGAAGCCTTTCTGTAATAGCTGTGGAAAGGTAAATAGCATGTTCCATAGATACTGAGAAGTTAGTGAAGGTTTTTGCTGCTCAAAAAGCAAGAAAAGTTAAGATTTAAGTGAGTAATTTTTAAAAAATTCAAAGAAGCTAGAAAAGGACAGAAAAGTCTATTTTATAAATGTTGTAATTTTAAATTTGATACAGATTTTATGTAAACTGGTTAAAAATAATTTTAAAAGAATAATTCAGGTTGTACTTTGTATTTCAAAATTTATAACATAAGATTGTAAAAGAAAGGACACAATACATTAGATATACTAAATTGGACTCAGCTTTTTCTTTTCTTTGAGAAAATGTACACCATTATGTTAATTGCTAATAAACAAAAAATATCACATTAGTGCCTATAATATATTTTTAAACTAAATTATTGGTGGCAAATTATGTAATAATCTGAACATCCTGTACTGTAAATAAGTTAGTTTACATTGACCTGAGATAAACATATGGGAGCCCAAAAATAAAGCATTGCAGGCAAGTTTATACTAAAGGACATGTTACATAAAAGGAGCCACAGCACAAAACCCTTAAGTGTTTATCCTCTTCAGATTGCAAATGTTCAAAATCCACTAAAGAAAATGAAAAAAATGTTTTCCTTGAGCACTTGGCCAACATGAAATATGGCTCCTGACCCCATAGGCAGTTTCCTACTGTCTTGTAGAGGACAAGGCCACAGTTCATTCCCTCACCAATCACAGTGCTGTAGTGGTATCACTTTGGAATAAGCTTGTAGTGGGGAAAAACTCTATGTGGAAATTTTAACCCATTTTTTTTCCTGTCTCCATTTGCTGTATCCACCATCATGCTAGGGGATTTTACACAGATATTCCGATCATGTCAACGCAAAGATGAGGCAGAGTGTGGCTTAAAAAAGATTAACCCACAAAAAGGCTGGATCCAAAATTTGTGCTGTACAGATAAAGACTTCTGCAATGAAAAGTTGTAGACCAGACTGAAAGCATGAAATGAAGACGTGTAGACCAGGCTGAAAGCAATCTACAGATCTGTCTGGCATTGAGATATGCTCTTCTGTGTTTGGTCATCTCAATTTGACCAGGGGGGTGAGGCAGACACCTCCTCCCCATATCTAAGACCATGGACTGCCCCTGTTCATTTTCAGCTTCCTGTCCCCTTGCAAATAAGTTGAAGTCATGGCTGAGTATGACATTCCAGACTTCCTAATAAAAGGAAGTCATTACATCATAAAGAATGTTATGTGTTGCAAAAGAAAATAGAAGAGAGGAAAAGAAGAGAAGTTTCTTCTGTTAAACCAACTGCTTTATGAAATTCAGTTCCTTCTGTCCTGATGGTTTATAATCAGCCCTTGACTCACTAAAAGGAGGTGTATATGAACCTACAAAATTGGGTATAATGCATAAGGTTTCTTGCATAAGGTTTGATGAACACAATAAACATTCCATTAATGAACAACAGCACTTGTTTTAACTCGTCCGACGTGGTCTTCCTCTTCCTCTTCCTCTTCCTCTTCCAAATTGGGGCAAAATTGGGAAAAATTCCTCTTCCTCTTCAAAATTGGGGCCTAAGATTTCAGCCACTTTAGCTCACTTACTACAACAGAGAACTTTTTTAAAAAAACTGTTCAGCCAGCATATAACTAGCATAAGATAGGCAAGATTTTACTAGCTGTTGTTTTAGGACTTTATCAGACCACCCTTCATAATTGTTCTTTTGCCAGCATATTTTGTGGTATTTTTATGCCACAAAAAGGACCCCCTTTATCAGACTTACCTTCAGTAGTGCCAGAAAGGCAGCCCCAGAATAAATGGAGCATGAACAGAGCTCCATTTGCTTCCTGGTTTGAGATTGTGCCAATTCTCACGAGAAGAAGCAAGTGTGTCAAATTTTAAAAATAAAGCTATACAAAGTCAGTAGATGCTCACACAAGCAGAGGAATACAGGGCTTTATCACCACTAGCCCCTAAACCCTGTTCTTTTGCCAGCATAACATTTGCATGTTTATGCTGGCAAAAGAACTCCCCATGCTGCACTTACCTTGTATCCACAAAAAGGCTTCCACAGCAATGAAAGAAGAAGTGAACAGAGCTCCATTCATTTCCTCTTTGAAATCCCGTGGTTTCTCACAAGAAGACGCTCATGCAGGAAATTTAAAAAACAAAACAAAAAGAACACACAAAAAGTTTTTTAAAACACACACACACATACACAAACTTCCAAGTAAACCCGAGGACGGTCATAAAAAGAGCAAAATTTACCTGTATGTACCAATCTCACCCAGAAGTGTTCGCACCGGACCGGCCATTGACACTGCATTCATGTGAGTTAAATGGTGTGAGGTTACAAATGCTGGCTATGCCGACACAAAAGTACCATGCAAGATCTATTGACGGCTTAAGCCATCAATAAAAAAGGATGCCCTTTTGTGTTTATGTGGCATCATTATGATGATGTATTCGGTGTGTCTGGTAACGTCCAATCTCTAAAACTTAAAAAAGAGAATCCCCTACCTGGTTTTCATGATTTCAGCCAGAAGTATTCTGCCACTGACGCCATATTCATGTGACCACAATTGCATAAGATTTCAAAAGCCGGCAATACCAGCACAAAAATGCAATGGGAGATCTGTTTATGGCATTTTGACTGGACATTATTGTGGAAGGATGACATCATTTGATATGCGCATTCCTTTTGCATTAATTTGGCATTGTTATGACACCGTATTTGCTGCGTCTGATAAAGCCCTTAGTTAATGGAGCTGTGCAATTAGCATTAGCACTGATTTCATGACAATCCAAAATCCTTTGATTTTCTTTGCTTTGCCATCATCCTACAGCCCTGAAAAGCAACACGCATTAGAATTGCACAGTTGACTCAATGGCAGTTCAGTGCTGAAGATAATCAGAGCAATGTCCAATCACAAGATGTTGAATCAGGCTCAGTAACATAGTTTCGCTTAAAAACAAAAAATTGATAGCCTATTAAGAGTCTCTGGGTGCATATTACACTGTCAAAATAATGCAGTTTGATATCACTTTAAGTGCTGTAGCTCTATCCTATGGAATCCTGGGATTTGTAGTTTTACAAGGTTTTTAGCCTTTTCTGCCAAAGAGTGCTGGTGCTTCACAAAACTACAAATCTCAGGGTTCTGTAGAATGGTGCCATGGCAATTAAAGTGGTGTCAAATGGCATTATTTCTATGGTGTAGTTGCACCCTCTGTTCTAATTTCTGTTTAAGTTTTGGGAGATTATCAGACAGGAACGAAAAAAGTGTTCCTGTCCCACAATCTCCTCTCCCACCCCTCTCCCATACCTATCCCACAAAAACATCAAAAATTTTCAGACCTACTTTCTATCATGCCCACAGGGCAGCCCAGGAGTGAAAAGAGCTTTAACAGAGTTCCCTTCACTTACTGGAGTGAAAGCCCTCCGGTTCTCGCAAGAAGACGCAAGTGCAAGAAATTCAAACTTACATAGAAAAATTAAATATTAAAAGTGACAGCAAGCACAAAAACACACTTAAAACATTACAAGTAACCTGGGGGGGAGTTTTTACAAAAAAGTGTGTCACTTACCTTGATATTCCAATCTCATCAGGAAGTGTTCTGGCATGGACCTACCATTGACGCTGGGATCTCACCAGCAAAATGGGGCACCTTTTGAGATGCTGTCAAATCCATGACAGGAATGGAATGGGGGATGTATTGACGGCTTCTCCTGTCAATAAAAAGCAGTGCCAGCAGAACAGCAGCAGAATGGGTGCATTATGAGAGGGGAATAATGTTGTCTGAAAAGGGAGCCCTTTAGCGATCTCTTGGCATTGTGATGCCATATTTAGCATGTCTGATAATCTCCTTAGTCTGCTAAACAAGGAGATGCAGGGGAGGAGCTGAGGAAGGTGGGCATGGGACATCCCTGTGGCCCAGAATGCTGGAGGAACCAGGCCTCTGGAATCCTGGTCAATGAAAAAAAAATCAATGCAATAAAATATAAATGGTGATATTTCAAAAGATCAATATTGTTTGTTGTTAAATCTCAGCATATCCAAGTCTTTTGTAAGCCCTAACATTTATTAATATGATTCAGACATAACAAAATGCAACATATATCTTGAGACTAGGGCCTCACTAATAGTAGTAGAAGCAGCTGCAGAAACATTAGGTTTGTTGTAGATGAGGGTCCATGTGTCACCACAGAAGCAAATGTTAAATTCCCTCCTAGCCATGGTGGTAACAGAAAAGACCAAGAGATCATGATTGCTTTTGTTAGTATACTAGCAACCAGTTAGATAGATGGTGCTTATATGAGAAAGATCTGGGTAAATCACATGATTTAACACAAGTCAGTAGTGTGATGCAGTGGCAAAAAAGCCAATAAAATTCTAGGCTGCAACAAGAGAACTGTGTTCAGATCAAAGAAAGTAACAGTACCATTCTGTTCTTGTTTGGTCAGACCTCCCGCCTAGACTACTGCATCCAGTTCTGGCCACCACAGTATAAGAAGTATATTGAAAAACTGGATTGTATCCAGAGGAGGATGACCAAGATGGTAAAATGCCTTTGAGAAATGGTTGAGGGATTTGGGTAGGTCTAGCCTGAAGAAAAGAAGATTCAGAGTTGATATAATAGCCATCTTTATATATCGGAAGGACTTTCATCTAGATTATGACTTCTACTGTTCTAGAAGATAGGGTTCTTTCTTTCTTTCTTTTTTCTTTCTTTCAGCTTAAAAATGAGTCCCTCACAGTAATGACATTTTGCAGCAGCTGCAACCTGTCCTAATGGGGTTTTTTTTCCTAATGGTTTTTTTTCCCATAAGCTTTGCATGCCCGCTAGTAAACATGGTGGCTGCGAGTGATTTACTTGCGTTTTCACTTACTTAAGTTTGCTGCCAACAACCTTATTTTTTTTTTAAAAAAAAAAGATGTCCAAGGTGCAATTGAGCAATTTTTCACTTGAGTACAAAGCAAAAACAAAAAACCAACACAGCATTTTCTTGTCTTAGCATTTGCCCACTAAGGTGAAAATCCAACATGGCGGCAGTGTGTGCTTGCCTTGCTAGCAAGTCCCGACCCCTTGCACTCGTACAGTCAATCAGATTTGTGCTTCCTCTTGTTGGGCAAGCAAATTAGATTGACTTGCTTCTCCTAATGAGCAGAAATGCACACCACCTTATTGGTTTAAAAAAAAAAAAGCTGGGAAAAGCCACAAAGGCTTTCCTGATGAGGTTTTTTTGGCATTTTTTGCCCCCCTCCTTCACAATATGGGAAAATCACATGGGATGCAATCAGGGCAGGTAGGATTCTCCTTTCATTCTGTAAGCAGTTTTTTCACTGTTTCAACAATTCCCCTTTTTTTCTTTTTTTTGGGGGGGGGCAGGGAAAATGCTACTTGTGAAATTTGCACAGAATAACTCCTGAACTGCAAACAATCTTCAAAAACTGCACAAAGACTTTCTCACATTGTGAAAAAAATTGCTATAGCTGCATGTTTAGTTCCTTCAAGAATGAAATTACATCCCAAATGTACACTAGATAACTCCCGTGTTAGTTTTCCAAGCCTCAAACTTTTCAACAGTTCCATCACTGAGTTATATTATCAGAATGTCATTACTTTTTTTGCCTATAACAAGATCATATCATGATGAACACATTTTTCCCAATAGAAATCACATATACAATGGCAAGTAGTGGAGTGAATATATCTCCTGTTCCCAGACCATGTTTCTTTGAAAAATATTCACAATTTAAGTAAAAGATACTGTACTGCAAACATGATAGCTATCAGCTCTTCAATATTTGTAAGATATAGGGATCAATAAGATGATACTTGCTTTTTATTTTAGCTTTCTTATAAGTTTCTTGTCCCATGTCAAGAGAAAGGCAAGAAATAAACTAAAACAAAACAAAACAAAATATTCTCTGCTAGTTCTGCCAAGCTGGACGTAAGAGGATACTTGAAGACAATAGGTTGTCCATGATTTTCTAAAGACTGGGCCCCAGTTGACACCATCTCCTTACAGGATTTGTGCAAATACATGGATCGTTAATACTTTGGAAATTTTGAACATATTTAACAAGCTACATATTTTTACATACACTTAAAGACCAGTATATTTAAAATAGCTCTTCATGTACCCATAAATACTTGCTCTTACCTCTGATCACTGAATAAAGATACCCCAACCAATTGACATGAAGTCAGTGACTACTAAAAAGAGAGTGTATATTTTTGTCAGTTTTCATTTAGGTAGATTTCAGACCTTGGAAATAGCTAGTTAATCAATGCATCCTGATTAATGCTGAAGTTAATCCCATATGTGATTAAGCCATTTTAGACCATTTGGAAGATTCACAAAAATGGTTAGAAAGGAAAGCCTCAGGAAAAGTAGAGTTTGGATTGAAGGAAATGCTTCACAAGGTTCCATTGCTAGACAGGCTGGTCTGCTTGTTGTCTTTGGGAGGAGGGAGAGAGACACAGAGAATCTACTGTAACTCAAAAGAAGAGGTAGAGCTGGGAAGCAACTGATGAACTTTCTTGACTTTAGGAGAGCTGATTTCAATAAACTCAGGGAAATACTGGGGGTGATCCCATGGTCAGGAATACTAAAAGAGAAGAGACCTCAAGACGGATGAGACTTTCTCAAAAGGGAGATACTGAAGGCACAATTTCAAACAGTACCATTGAGGAAGAAAAATGGGAGGTGTCTCAAGAAACCAGGATGGATGACTAAAGAACTTTCAATGGAGCTAAGTTTTAAACAGAACATGTATAGGAAATGGAAAAGGGGGGAAATCACCAAAGAAGAATTCAAACAGATAGCGAACATGTGTAGGAGTAAAGTCAGAAAAGCTAAAGTGCAGAATGAGCTCAGGCTTGCTAGGGAGGTTAAGAACAATAAAAAGGGTTTTTGGGGGTATGTCCGCAGCAAAAGGAGGAAGAAGGAAATGATAGGGCCACTACATGGAGAAGATGGCAAAATGCTAACAGGGGACAGAGAAAAGGCAGAATTACTCAACACCTTCTTTGCCTCAGTGTTTTCAGAAAAGGAAAAGGAGGACCAACCTGAGGAGAATGGAACAGAGGACACAATAGGGGAAATCCAGCTCAAAATAAGTAAAGAGGTAGTACAGGAATACCTTCTTAATCTAAATGAATTTAAATCTCCAGGACCAAATGAACTACATCCAAGAGTATTAAAAGAGCTGGCAAATATAATCTCAGAGCCATTGGCAATAATATTTGAGAACTCCTGGAGAACAGGAGAAGTCCCAGCAGACTGGAGGAGGGCAAACGTTGTTCCCATCTTCAAAAAGGGGAAAAAAGAGGATCCCAACAATTATCGTCCAGTTAGTCTGACATCAATACCTGGGAAGATTCTAGAGCAGATCATTAAACAGAGAGTCTGTGAACATTTAGAAGGCAAAGCCATAATCACAAAAAGTCATCATGGGTTTCAGAGAAACAAGTCGTGCCAGACTAATCTGATCTCTTTTTTTGATAAAGTTACCAGCTTGGTAGATGAAGGGAACGCTGTGGACATCGCATACCTTGATTTCAGTAAGGCCTTTGACAAGGTTCCCCATGACATTCTTGCAAACAAGCTTGTAAAATGTGGGCTAGACAAGTTAACTGTTCAATGGATTAGTAATTGGTTGACCGGCCAAACCCAAAGGGTGCTCAGCAGTGGCTCCTCTTCGTCTTGGAAAGATGTGACCAGTGGGGTGCCACAGGGTTCTGTCCTGGGCCCAGTGCTATTCAACATCTTTATCAATGACTTAGATGAGGGAATTAGGGGCATACTTATCAAATTTGCAGATGACACCAAATTGGGAGGAGTAACTAATACCCTAGAGGACAGGATCAAAATTCAGAATGACCTGGATAGACTGGAGAGCTGGGCCAAAGCTAACAAAATGAAATTCAATACGGAGAAATGTAAAGTACTGCACTTAGGGCGGAAAAATGAAATGCATAAATATAAGATGGGAGAGACCTGGCTGAATGAGACTACGTGTGAAAGGGATCTAGGAGTCCTAGTAGACCACAAGTTGACCATGAGCCAACAGTGTGATGCGGCAGCTAAAAAGGCCAATGCGATTTTGGGCTGTATCAATAGAAGTATAGTGTCTAGATCAAGGGAAGTAATAGTGCCACTCTATTCTGCCTTGGTCAGACCTCACTTAGAATACTGTGTCCAGTTCTGGGCACCACAATTCAGAAAGGATATTGACAAATTGGAGCATGTCCAGAGCAGGGCAACTAAAATGGTGAAAGGTCTGGAAATGATGCCTTATGAGGAGAGACTTAGGGAGCTGGGTATGTTTAGCCTGGAAAAAAGACGGTTAAGAGGCGATATGATAGTCCTGTTTAAGTATTTGAAGGGATGTCACGCTGAGGATGGAGCAGGCTTGTTTTCTGCTGCTCCAGAGACTGGAACACGGAGCAATGGGGTGCAAGCTCCAGGAACAGAGATTCCACCTCAACATGAGGAGGAACTTTTTGACAGTAAGAGCTGTTCGGCAGTGGAACACACTCCCTCGGAGCGTGGTGGGGTCTCCTTCCTTGGAGGTCTTTAAACAGAGGCTGGATGGCCATCTGTCAGGGATGCCTTGATTGTGTATTCCTGCGTGACAGGGGGTTTGACTGGATGGCCCTTGTGGTCTCTTCCAACTCTGCAATTCTATGATTCTATGAACTTGGATTGAAGAGCAGCTGAAGAAAAATGGAAAGGAAGGGGGGGAAAGTGAATCTTTACCCGAACGGAATGATGGAATGGTCTGTGTGTGCATGTGTGTTACGTGAAAAGTTCACTTAGCTATCAGGTTATCAGGGCACCTGAGGCTTGAAAGACTCCCTATTGGCTTGTGTGTTGTCTTTCTAGGGGGTGAGAAATGCAATATAACTCTCTTCAGTTCCCCTCCTCTTCTATTGATAGTATTCTAGTTTCTATTGTATACAGGCCAACCCCTGTATCCATGGACTTAGTATCCATGGTTTCACTTATCCACGTCCAAAAAAATATGTTCTATCTAGGCATTTCTAGATACTCCAATGTGATTCTATGGTCAACTTCCAGTTTTTGCCTCATTGAAAATAATAGGGTTCCCTATTATCCATGGTTTCAGTTATCTACAGGGAGTCTTGGAACATAACCCCCACAGATATGGTGTTTGACATGTATCATGGTATAATATTATAAATTTTAATTTTCCTTGCTTCAAATTTCCTTCTCTTTTGGTTTGTACTTTCTCATCCCTTTCTGGTTTTTATCCAACCTCATTGGGTCAAATGCTTTGAAAAGTCTGGAACTATTAAACTATTTTTCAGAGGTGACAAGGTGGGGTGAAGAGGTTTGGGGCATAAGGGATTATCAAGGCCAGCCTCTAGAGGAGAAGTCTGCAGAAACAGCTACAAATATCTCATCTGTAGCCTGTTCTTGATAATCACTTATGGATAAAACCTATTCCCCCCACCTTGTCACCTCTGAAAAATGAGCTTAATAGCTCCAGACTCCTCAAAACATCTGACTCACTGTTGATGGATAAGGTGTAAAACAGAGAGCCAACATGATGTAGTCATTTGAGTGCTGGACTTTGACTCTGCAAACAAGGATTTGAATTGCCGCTCAGCCATGGAAACCCACTGGGTGACCTTGAGCAAGTCACACTCTCTCATCTTCAGAGGAAGGCAAAGACAAATTCCCTCTCAACAAATCTTGCCAGGAAAATCCCATGATAGGTTCACCCTAGGGTTACCATGAGTCAGAAATGACTTGACGGCACACAACAACAGCAACAACATGTGAAACAAAGGCAACACAACAAAACTAAACAGTTCAACATCACTTTATTGCATATTCCCTTGTTTACAAAAGTAATACATACAGAAAGTTTTTTCCTGAGACAGCTTATGAGTAATCTCAAACATATTTTATAACAAGCATCTACATTTTTTTAAAAAAAACAGACTTGGGGAAAGTGCAGATGTACACCACAAAAGTATTTTTATCACCCTCCTCTCCTGAACCTTGCAAAAGATTCAGTGATACTCATATCAGTTAGTTTCAAACATCTACTATGAAGCTTTCAAACACCTACCAGAATATCATTCAAAACCAACACTAACAAAACCAAAGCAAACCTTGCCACTGCTAATATGCTTCATACCATTATATTCATTTTTCTTCAAGGTAACATTCCAAGGTCTTTGTTCCTATGCATATTTCTGGAGGTTTGGCTGGGGTTATAGTACAATCTTCTCCAAAAGGGTGTTCCCCAGAGGACCAGATCACACTTCCAATCTGAATGAGGGGAGTGTTGATGTGAAGTATTGTATATCATTTCTCTTCCAGAAATCTAATATCTTAAGAAGAGCTTGTCCACTCAGAAAGTTACCCTCTCTGTGTCTCCCAGGTCTTGATCTTTTTGTACTACTAATACCATGTTTTTAAAAACTCTCATTACGAGTGTAATCATTGTCCCATGCAAGAGCATAGATTACGTTTGATATTTCATGGCCTACTGGAGTATCTATCCATGCAAATAATGGGAACAGAATGATATCCAGGGAGCATACACAAACGTGTACTGAAGGTGATAAAGGCAAGCAGCTTGCCCACCCTGCTGCAAGGAGTGGAGATCAGCATCCCTTCCTCTGTAACTTTGAGATAGAATCATAGAATTGTAGAGTTGGAATTCTATGATGTGCTGTGAAAAACAGAATCCTCCCCAGACTAAGATGTCTCTCCTGGTACTGCTACTGGTTACTTCTGTTTTCCTCTGCAGCACACCTGGAGGTAAGTTCCTTTTCACTAGGAATGAAATAAGAACTGTCAGTAAGGATATGTTATACATATCAACTTATCAGAAAGCTGAAGTCATAAAGGACAGAGGCTAATAGTGGTGGTGGGAGGGTGTTATGATGTAACCATTTCAGCACTGTGAGATTGATAACGGCCATGCATAGCCTGTGCTTAATTAAAATGCCACACTGTGGAAATTATTAGGATGTTTGATATTGTCGTTATTACTCATGTTTTAGCCAGATAATTCCTTCCACTCACATTCTAAAGGCAAGCTTTCACTTGCTTCCCAGGAGCTGCACTATTTGTGACATCCCAGCAGCTCTTCCAACCTCACAGGACAGGAATAGTCTTTGCGTACACTGGTTGTGATTTCCATGATTCTGTATTAGTGGAAATGCAGAGCAATGCAATGAAAGAGAATACTAAGCAGAGATCACATCACCACCACCACCATCACCATCAAATACAAAAGTTACAACTATAGTTAAACTAGTCAAAAATTAAAAGCAGTTAAAACATAGGTATTAAAGACAGCAGATTAAAAAAAACAGATAGACAGTACAGCTCAGTTCTGCAAGGCCCAGTCCTCTTAAGCAGCAGGTCTCCAAAAGCCTGCCAGAATAATGTCTTCCCCTGCTTCCATAAAGATAGCAAGAACAGTGCCAGTCTTCCCCCACTCTCATCCTTATAACTACAAGGACTACTCTTTTGAAACAGATGCCCTGAAATGTCGAAAAGCTGGTGTTGATGATGAAGACCCTTCTTCTCCACCTGACGAGTGTGAAGCTAGCCCTTCAACAGAAACCTGCTATACTAAAATAATTCAGCGGGAGAAATGTAAGAGATTCAAGCTTTCTATTGTTGTGTGCCTTCAAGTCATTTCCATCTTATGGTGTTACTACAGCAAACCGATCACAGTGTTTCCTTGGCAAGATATGTTCAGAAGAGGTTTGTCATTGTCCTCCCCTGAGGCTAAGAGAGGGTGATATGCCTAAGGTCACTCCGTGGGTTTCTATAGCTGAGCAGGGATTCAAACCCTGGTCTCCAGAGTCCGAATCCAACGCTCAAACCACTGCACTGTGCTAGCTTTCACTTATATTGGCCTCAGATATTATGGAGATATGCCTTGAATCTGCTATGTGTGCTCTGCTGGTGTAACTATGCCTGTGTAGGCTATGGGGGCAGGAATAAAAAAATTCATGGACATGGTGAAAGAAGTAAGGCATTGGAAGAATAGGCTGCTCAGAGCCAAAATATGTTCTTCTGCTTGCCTCACCACTGTTGTGCAACCATGGAAAAAGTGCAAATGTATTAAGATAATACACCGAAAAGATTTGCCCTACAACCTGCCCACTACAGAGCCAAACATGGAAACAACATTGACCATACAACTTTTAGTGGTTTCACCAACTGGAGCAATTCCATATCTGGATACTCAAATTCTGAAAGCTTTGTTTACTGTGGTAGAAAGCATGGATCTGTCTGTGCCCTTCTGTCCCTATGTCTGTTTTTTTTTTCTTGATGGCATTAGAGTTAAGCAGATGTTATTTTAGAATAATGGATTGAGCCCTACCCTGGCTTGCCCCTGTCTGAGACCCATTTCTGCCCTGGGCTTTGTAAGGACTGCCCAGGAGTAGAATGGAGCAAATGCCCTGTGTCATCAGGGCTGCAGGGTTCTCAGACAGGGACAAGCCAGGGTAAATTGCCCATGTACATCAGACCAAATTCTTTGCATCCAAGGCACAGGAGAGAGACTACAATACAGATCATCTCCCCCCCCCCGTATGCATGGGGGATACATTCCCAGACTTACAATGGATACGTGAAACCATGGATAACAGCAAACCCTATTGAAACAACTGACTTCTGGCCCAGCTTTGGGTGGAAGCATACCAAAGAATCTCACTGGAGGGCCTAGAACATGTATTCTTTCAGGTATTAAAAAAACAAACAAACAGATAGACAGTACAGCTCAATAAATAAATAAGAGAAACTGTGGATATGGGGGTCGACCTGTAGTGACTAAAACTCTACTGAAATTATCAGACACTCTAAAAATGGTGTTATAACAATGCCAGGAGATTGCTAAAGGGCTTGCTTTTCAAATGATGTCTTTACTCCCTCGTTATGTACCCGTTCTGCTATTGTTCTGCCAGTGCTACTTTTTATTGATAGGCTAAGCTGTCAATATATCCCCCATTCTGTTTCTGTCATGGATGTCCCTGCGACTGAAAAGGTGCCCTGGTTTGCGGGCGAGATCCCAGCATCAATGGGAGGTCCTTACCAGAACACTTCCTGGTGAGATCAGGATATTGAGGTACGTGACACACTTTTTAAAAACTTCTTTGGTTTATTTGGAAGTTTTAAGGTGTTTTTGTGCCTGCTGTCACTTTTTCTCTTGTATTTTTGTTTTTACTTTTGAATTTTCCATGCTTGTTTCTTCTCGTGAGAACAGGCAGGATTTCATTCCAGGAAGTGAACGGAGCTCAGTTAGAGCTCCATTCACTCCTGGGCTGCCCTATGGATGCTAGCAAGGTAGGTCTGAAAAGTTTTGTTTTTCTGCCAGGACAGGGGCGGGAGATTGTGGGAAAGGAAGACCTTTTTTTGTTCCTGTCTGATAATCTCCTACATCTCCAGTCCTGCTATAAAAGGTGTGTAAAGCATTTTACAATTGGGGGAGGGGGAATATATATTTTAAAAACCTTTCATCATAGCATTTCCTTCACTTCCTGGACTTGCCTCCTCCTTAAATATCTTATTTTAACTTGCTTCCTTTTCCTGGAAGCATCATGGAAGCATCCTCTAGATCTCTATCGTGATCTTGATTCACAGATTTACTATCAATAGATCACATTGGTTGCTTTTTATGTGAGTGAGTGTCTGTTTTCCTAAAAAGTATAGAAATTTAAAGTGAAACATTGGGGCTGGTTACACGGCAATATTTTCCCCGCAATGTATCGCAATATCGCACTTTCGATACAGAGTCGCATAGTGTACACGATTTTTCATTACTTTTTGTGAAACGCCGCAATCAACGTTCACATGATGCAATTATGCGGAATTAAATAAGTTATGAATTATTCAATTTTGGGGGTTTTTTAGTTCCCACAGTATCGACATTTCGCATTTTAGCTAGTACCGTAGCTGTCAATCAGCGGCATACGTCACTCCTTTATGGTTAACTTCCTTTCTGTGCTCCCGCCACTCTTATTCCTATTGGTTAACAGTTTCTATTAAACTTTCCCGTTCCAAGAAATCTGATTGGGCACACCTATACCTGGTGCACCTCATCGTTCGCCCACCGTCGTTAGGGTATCCCTACCTATTCAATTTAAAGATGGAGGCTTTAGCAACTATTTCTTGTTGCTCTTGTTGATGTTCAGAATCATAGCCACAATTGCTGCATTTCAGGATGCATGCAGGTCTTATCGCCACAGAAGCTGTATTAGGAGAAGGAATAGATGTAGGCAGCTGCGATCCTTCATAGAACAAGTCATCACAAAGCAATGTCCCTTTTTCTCAAGATATATTCTTCCTTTTGCTGCGGAAGAGGTGCTTCCCTGCCTGCGTGATGTTTTTGTTTGGTGGGAGGGATGCTTTAGTGGGCCACTCCCAAGGATCCGCCTAATTTCCGGTAGATGAAAACATTGCGAAAGTGGATGTCGGATAGTTCACAATATCGATAGTGCACTATACTGCGGAACTTTTGAAAAAAGAGCAGAAAATCAGTGCAGTCAAAAGTTGCGCCACTTACGGGTATTTTACACCCCCTCCTTCTGAAAAGGGCGATACTGCGTCGAAATACGTGGGAACTATCAGGCGTCTTGCCGAATTATTACATGACTTATTTTGCCGTGTAAACAGCCCCATTGTTTTTCAAATACAGGTTTTAAATTAAACTTTAATTGTCTGAATGGAGTGTTGAAACTGGCTGCCTCCATAGAGGTGTCTATTACATTTTTTTTAAAAAAAAATCATCAACATTTCACCTTTAAAATGGCAAAAGGAAACAGGTGAATTCCTTGAGTATTTAACCACCTTTAAAATGAGCTCCAGGCCCCACTTTGATGTTATCCATTCTAAAGGATGTAGCCAAGACTCTAGTCACCATGTTGTAGTAAAATCTCTTTAGAATACCTAGTGAGCAGCATAAGCATATTTATTCCTTTATTTCTGTCTCCATTTGTTTTCCTCACCATTATCTTAGCTTTAACTGGACAATTATTTCAAAATTGTGGAAGAAAAGCATTTATAAGTTGTGGCTCAAAAGAATTTGACCAGAGCACTAAGAAGTGGACCAAGTTCTTCTGCTGTAATGACAAAGACTTCTGCAATGATAACTTCTCGCTCAACTGAAAACAACATGAAGATCTTCCAGCCAATGATATATTCACGCACATTTGTATATTTGAACATTTTGGTTTTACTAGCAAGATGAAGGTTCCTTCCCATACAGTCCATGTCCCACCCTTACTCAATGGGAATTTCCATTCCTGTTAGGAAGTAAAGTTACAGCATCATGTTTGATTCCACACTTCCATACCCAAGAAAGCCATTACCCAGTAAATAATGTATTGCTGTTTTTAAAAGTGAGAAAAAAAGTTCCTTTCTAACAATGTCATTGTCTCAACTTCCTATAGTACCACTTCTTGTTACTTCAATAGTTACAATAACATCCTACCTCCCATGATAGCATGTTCTTATGTACTTGCAAAATTGAGGGTAATACTTCCAGCACCTAATGAAGTGGTTTGTGTTCATGAAAGCTTATCCCACAATAAACACTCCATGGATGAACTTGCTTGTTTAAGGGCCAGTCTAAACGAAGGAATAAAATGTGAACTGGGGTGCAGAAATGTAATTTTGCAGCAGCTACCATCTGTCTCAATTATTATTATTATTATTTTGCTAGATCACTGATGTGTGAAGTGGTCTCTGGTCTCTGTGTTTTTTGTTCACATGGAGGCATGCCAGCAAATCAAGATGGCAGCCGCAAGTGAATTACTCAGGGTTTTGTACTCCCCAGCTTGTCCCCACCAAACAATTAAAAAAAAAAAAACCTAACTCCAAGGTGTGGAAGAGCAATCTTCTGCTTAAATAATTAAAAAATGAATGAAAGCCTGTTTCATTGCCTCAGTGGACAATCACTACAGTGACAATCCAACATGGCAGTTCCATGATTTGCCATCTTACCAAGATCCACCCCCTGCACACATCCAACCAGTCAGCTGTCTTCTTCAGCAATGCAATGCAATGTGATTCAGTTGTCCTAACAGGCAAGGGTGCATATTTCCATCGGGTTTTTTTAAAAAAAAACTCAGGAAAAGTCCTGGATGCTTCTGCCGTGGACTTTCCCTGACTTTTGCTCCCCCTCCCTCCAAAAAGGACAGAAGGCTGCAGGATCCCATTTGGACACATGGGCTTCACCACGGATTCTAAGAGGGTTTTTTTCACCATCTGGACTACCCCTAACTCTTCCTTAATGCTAATAACTGGTTTAAACAGCTCAAGCTGTATCACTTCCTTGATCTTCTTATGAAGATTTAGTTCAATTGGCAGGAGATAAGTTTTTATTGAAACTGCTCTGACAGTATACTTATCTCTCAGATGTATTAACCATGGCTTTGGTTGCCTGTGACTATGTTGATTATGTTCCTCATATCTTTTCAGCACAGATCTTCCAGTTTTCACACATATAGAAAGAGCTGAATTCAGTATAGTCATTGTTATGTACACATGACCCACCCATCCCATGGATTTATCATTCCTGGCATCTATTATCATATAAGTGAAATTCTAGTAGCTGCTGTGTGGATGCTGGTGGAGCTGCACAAGGAACACTAGCCATACAGAAGTGGCTGTAACAGAAAGGAATGTGGAGTTCATATTGATAATATATATTGTTCCTTCAGAAACATAGGGGCTTATCTCATGAGGAAAGGAAAGCAGCAGTAAAGCCTGAGAGCAGCTTATCCTGCCTTGACTTATCACACAACACCAGTGTGCTTCAGCTGTTTTCCCATTCCAGTCCTGTGGGAGACAGCGGTAAAGGCAAGTCTTTTTTCTAATGGATTTTTCCAGTTAGAAAAAACACTTGCATTTACCATCATCTCCCATGGGATCGGAACAGACGAACAGCTGAAGCAAGTGACACCATGTGATAAGGCAAAGCGGGGATGCACTACTCTTAGGCTTTACTGCCGCTTCCCTTCCCTCATGTGATAAGCTTCATATAGTGGTGCTATTGTCACAACTGCAAACAATGAATAAAACCCCTCTCTCTCTCTCTGGCTTTTCTTCGCAAACGAAGATTCAGGAAGGACTCATCCCGCGCTTTCTGCAAGCGCGCTGATGACTAAAAAGGCCAATCCAAGATAAACAAGTCCGGTTGCAGAAAGCACGTTGTCCTTTCTCTTCAAGACTTGTTTGGTGTGAGTTCTCAAATAAGGCTGAAGCATTCTTAATCTAAATGTGGTATCAGCATGAGCATGTCAAGTTTCAAAAACTATCTCAGCAGGTGTTCTTTTGTGGTATTCCTTGGTGATCTCCGATCCAAGTACCAACCAGGGCTGACCCTACTTAGCTTCCAAGATCAGATGGGATTTGGTGTCTTTATGGTATCCTCCCCATGAGATTCTCTGCTTCAGAAATTTCTGCAGTTAGATTTCAAATCACACCTGAAGAAGGCCATAAAAATATAGGCCAAAATGCACTGTTATTTATCTGCTATCTATTGAGCACTTTGACACATGTCTCCATTTTTCCTGTGATGTGTACAATTAGACATTTCCCCCCTCCTTTAACTGGAATATTTCAATGACATGACTCCCTCAGTTGGCCTGGAGGGGGGGATTGTTTACCATATTTTGGAACTTAAATCCTTAGGGAATCATTTCAATTAATTATTGCAGTAATTTACAAAATTTTCTTCCATTGGGGCTCTCCACTCAAGAGTGGAAGTAACAAAGCTACTTGCCTCCATCTCAGGCTTCCTCCCACCTCTGCCTTTGTTGGTGTTTTAAGTAGCAGCAACAATAACAACTGTGTTCGCAGCCTGGACCTCACTATGAGACTTCTACAGTGCCTCCATCCCAGGGTAATTCTCTGCCATTGTGTGATGCCATTGTGGGCCACCCCATCCTTACAGAAATTATGGGGAACTTTTGGAGAATATTCTGCAAAAGAATTTTCCCTTTCTAGAGGGAAGGAGGACAAGATAGAGGAAAATGTGTTTAAGAATATGTCTTCTGAGAAAAGCTGATCCTGGTATTGCTTGAAATGTATGAACATTTCAATCAGCTTCATCCAAAGAAAATATGTATGTCAGCCTTTTGACCTATGATAAGTTCAACAAGTGCAAAGTGCTTTTCTGGAGTCTGGTACAGAGTTCAAACACTACTCCATTGGCACGTACTGCAGTGTCTAATGGAATACAATTTTGCTAGGCTTTCCCATGTGCTGAAATGTATTATGTGAAGTGGCCTTGATTTTTCTTTGTCCACCTCTGTCCCTTTTTTGCTCTATTTTGTGTCATTCCAGATTTATGTTGAAAGAGATCTCCAGAAGTTGATGTGTACAAATCCTCCTGAAAATCCCTTTCTCAGACAAAGTGAGAAAGAACTTATCTTCTGGTGTGAGGCAGAGAAAAGCAGAGGTAGCCAGGAACAAGATCTGAATCATGGGCAACATCATGCCCAGGAGAGGATTCCATTTGTCACAGTAGAGCTCAAAGTTGCAGAGAAATGATAGCTGATCTCCACTCATTTCCTTTTATTCCCCTTTAGAACAGGGATGCAGAAGTCACCTGGATATCATTCTGTCCTTATTACTTGCATGGATGGAGATCTCGATGTGCCATGACACATTTCACTAGCTGACCTTCTATGAGAGAATGAGCAAATCAAGACAACCTAGTTGCAGAACTAGGCAAACCAAGCTATGTATGTTTTTGGGTCTCCAAAATAACAGGAGATTGAACAATGAAAGAGAGCAATGCTCCCAAAGCATAATGGATATAATTCACCATCATCCTTAATTATGGCTATAGAGGTCAGAGGAAGATCTAGTCAGATCTTAAGGAGCTGCTTAGCTCTTGGACCCCTGCAGTTCCAGCATTTTGGACAAGTTGTGAAGCCCAGTTTAATCTGACTTTACAACAAATAGTGTTAGGAATGAGAAGAAAAAGAATGGACTAAACAAATTCAAGTAAAGCTCACTGAATCCGATAGAGCAAAACTCATTTGTTGTGAGACTTTTGTACAAATTTACAAAGTTCTACCAGGCTTTCTGTTTTGCACAACATTTATAGAATCCTTCCAAAGGGTAAGAGAATATAGTCCTACTGTTCTGCTGTCTGCTGTATTGCCTGTATATGTTTTAGGAATACAGTCCTGCCATTCTGCTGTCAGCTGTATTGCTTGTATATTTATTAGGACAGAACTCATTCTGTCCACACCAAATTACACAAATGACCACTGTTCTTAACTAACTAGTACACTAAGAACATAGAGTAGCCCAGCACATCCAGATGACCTAGATGTTATAGCTTATATTATATAGCAATGTTACATTTCAGGTACTGCTTCTTCTCCAGAAATGCATGAAAGATATCGTTTTGCTATGTTCTGGGACCATAACAGTCATATGTCTCAATCATTAAATGCAATGAAAAAGTAAAGGTGGAACATGCTGCAAGCCAGAGAAACTCTCCATCTTTCTCTGAGTATCTTAAAATGGTTGAAAAGCTTCCTGCTTCAGTTTTTTCACCTGGAGTAGGTGGGAAAAGGTGGAAAGCTTTAAAAGCTTTCCATTTCCAATGCAAGAATCAGATTAACACTTTAAAGGGCAACTTCTTCTCCCACCCCCCACAGTCTTTGAAGAATGCCATGTGAATATTTCTTGACTGAAATACACACAGTATTTTCTGGAATGCAATCTTCAGTTTGAGGGTTTTATTGCATCAAGGTGCCCATTTGCTGGAGCAGTGGGGTGGGGAGATATCCTCAAAGTCAGATTTTTGTTTTTCGTTCCCCTGCCTCCCCCCACCCCCACCCCAAGTACACTAGAATTAGCTGGAATGTACAGGTATGGTAACCCTTCAGACAAATAGATTCAGGGGATTTGTACTATGCAATGTTAAACTCAAGAGGGAGCTAGTGAAAATTATTTAATTCCTTTGAAAGACTGGGTGAAATTTATAGAGATGTTTATGCCTAGTGAGGGGATCAAACTTGTCAATGAGTAGAAGAATAGGTGCATGGTATTCTGTGTAATAAAAACATTATTCACATAGGTACTTATTTGTATTATGAACATACTATTTGCCATTTATAAATACTCTGATGCACTCATTGTGTATATTTTGATTCTTATGTGTTCAGTAAGTTTCTCCATCTAGATAGTTCTGCGTGGATGTTGATTATTGACTCCAATTCATCTTAAACCCATTACTGTTCTGTGATCAAAACATGCATGGGTTCATGCATGTGCACTAAGAGCATTTCTGGTAACAAATAAATGTCCCTCATTTGATATTGGCAAAAAGATCTGGAAGACCATGGTCAGTACACATGAGCAATACGTATGTTGGCATAGCAGATTCAATAAAGATCTCTCCTGGCAATTCACCTAAATCTTGAATTAGGGAAAGATTTGGAGGTCGTAGAGACTGAGCTGCTGAAACTAGATAGTAGCATTGTATTCTAGATATTAATATCATATTTTAGTTTCTTTACTGTTTGCATGAAAAGAAAATTTCACTAGCATTAGAAGCAACCAATTAGAGCTTTTCACAATAAGTCTGTGGACCAGTATCACCATAGAGGTTTGGAGTATGCCTCCATGATGCTTTCATAAGAGAATTGGATTATATTCACAAATTCCAATCCATTAGCAGGGGTATGAATAAAGACAATGCCTTCATGGCACACTATCGGATGAATCATTTACAGCGCAAGCAGCCTTGTCGCGTTGCGAGGCTGCTGCACTGCAGAGCATCCCGTTCGGATGACTCTCTCCCCTGCTGGTACTGTTGCATTACTGCAGGGACACTACAGCGTTATATTCGGCGGTTTTCTAATCACGATCAACTTTCATGATTAGAAAACCGCCGAATATAATGCTGTAGTGTCCCTGCGGTAACGCAACAATACCAGCAGGGGAGAGCGTCATCCGAAAGGGATGCTCTGCAGCGCAGCAGCCTCGCAATGCGACGAGGCTGCTTGTGCTGTAAATGATTCATCCGAAAAAGTCCTATGCATATTAATACAAAGGTCCCTGCTACTGTACATATAACAAAAGGAATATTTTCAGAGAGTTTTGAACCCAGGGAAACTACTTTCGGTAAGTAGATCTATTGCTTTCACACATCAACAGTAACTGACCACTGTAAAGGTCTGATAGACCTGTTATCACTTCACCTAGCCCTTTGAAAATTTAGAGCAAGGGACATACTTTGCATCTTTCTGGATCCTAATCTATTCGGTCCCACTCCTACAACTGTATAAATAAATGCTCTGTACCTGAGACCTTAAATTCATTCTGTACTGCATCTGAAGAAGTGGATTTAGATGCTAAAATAAAAACCAGTTAGTCCTCAAAATGCTCCCACATTTCTTTATCCCCCTTCCCCGCCCTTCCTCCTTTTTATGTCACAAGATAAAGCAACGTAAAGCAAAATGTTCCAAGAGGAAGCAAGTTCCAGGAAGTAAAGGAAACACTGCAGTGAAAGGTTTTAAAAATAAAATAGTTGCTTAAAAAAATAAAGTTAAGTATCTCCTTTTTAGTGGGTAGTCACCTTTGATGATATACGGGATGCAATTTCTGCAGGCGTTTTCCCCTATAGGTTTGTTTCAGGCCCAGGACAGACCTTTTCCCAGTAGATGAAGTGACAGGACCTCACATCTAGTCTTCAGGTATAAGCCCTTTTTTCTTGGCTAAATCAGCCAAGAAAAACCTGGCAGTATTGCAAAATTGCCCCCATGCCTCCAGAAAGCATGAAGCCCCCCCTTTTTTTTTCAAAAATTGCACTGCCGGACTTACCTGGTGGCTTCTTTGCAGCCCCGATGGGCCTTCCTCCTCGTCCCGAATCCTAAGGCCCCCTCTAGCCCATGTGGTGGCTGTCATGGGGGCTTTTCCTTCCTGGCCTGCATTGCAGGCCAGGAAGGAGTACAAAACAGGGGAAGCAATCAGGGCAGGCCATCCTTGCCCTGATTGGTTGATCCAGGAAGGGGGCAGGCTCTGCTGCATTTTGCAGCAGTTCATGTCATTAGCACACAACGTTTTATGGCAGCTTTTATGGCACCTGCTTTACAGCCTTAGGCCAGGTATATAACCCAGCCTCAGCACTGAGGTCATCAGTGGCTCCCTGGGAGCCAAAGACCCACCCTCCCTCCCTTTATTATTGTGTTATTGTATGTCTTTGTTTTTTATACTCTTATTTCTGTCACAACTTTAGCAGTTGGCATGGGTCCTGATCCGAGGTCAACAGATGGGAGGGGTATCTGTCAAGTTCAAAATCAAGTTCACAGAGACCCCCGTTTGGAAGGGGGCAGGAACTGGGTAGAGCAAGGAGTTGTCAGGCGAATGTCACCTGGCCAGGACTTCTCCCCCTTCCCATGGTCATGTCAGTGGCCAGCCAAAGGAGGTTTCGTCGAACAGCATTTGGGTTGGTTGATATTTGGATCTGGGCCCATGCAAGTTGAGCCAACCATTTGCAGCTGTTATCAATAAAGTTGTGGTCTTTATTGCCAATATATAATCATCATTTACAATATATCTTTCTAAATATTATCATGTGCCTGTCATTATTGAGGGAAAAGGGGGGATGGGGAAGAACATCCGTCCTGGGCAGCAAATAATAAACAAACAAAGAAATATAGAGGGATGGAGGTTGGAGGCTTCATGGGGCACACAAGATACAACACACAGTCCTCAGTTTGTGTGTTGCCCATTCCTGATCCAGATGACTGCAGGCCCACCCAACATCACTCTTCTGTTGCTGGGATGCAGGATTTTGGTACCCATGTAATCACGCTTAACTCTCATTGGAGTATGCTTGCTATTTGGCCTAAACTCACCCTTCTGCTCATGGTTGGTTGAAGTTCCACTGGTGATTGGCCATCTCTTGGGCTGAGTAGGTATTTAGTATGAAAACCTCAAACCTGTTGATGATGTCTGGCTATTTATTCATTCATTCATTCATTTATATTAAAAGAGGTATGAAGTTTCAAAAGCTGGCAAGGCTGGCACTAAAGTGCCATGGGGAATCAATTGATGACTTGAGCCATCAATAAAAAAGTATAATTTTTTTTTAACAAGGAATGATTGATAAAGGGCAACACCGTGTGATACGTGCACCCTTACACAATCATTAGCTGTCCTTACGATGCCTTATTTGCCCTGTCTGATGACATCCTAAGAGGGTGTTTATGGAAATCTGTACCCTAAAATAGAGGAAGAAAATCTGTGCCTTCAGTTAACCTCTACAGGGCTAGAGTCTAACCTTCAATGTCCAGCCCATTTCTCATCTCAACAGAAAATACTATGATGTGTTTCTTCATGTTCTCTGAAGGCAAGTATGACTAATATACCCCAAATACTTACACCTTCTGTGAGATCTTTGTGGCTGTCAAGATAAGCCCCCTAAAACCAGTCATACATTTTTAGAATCATAGAATCATAGAGTTGGAAGAGACCACAAGGGCCATCTAGTCCAGCCCCCTGCCAGCAGGAACACACAATCAAAACACACCCGACAGATGTCCATCCAGCCTCTGTTTAAAAACCTCCAAAGAAGGAGACTCCATCACACTACGAGGCAGTGTGTTCTACTGCCGAATAGCTCTTACCATCAGGAAATTCTTCCAAATGTTTAGATAGAATCTCTTTTTCTGTAGTTTGAACCCATTGCTCTGTGTCCTAGGACATTTTCAGACAGGTTAAATATAGCAAGATAACAATATTACAGTATTGTCAGAGATCGCCTGTTTTTGATGACGACGAGAAGTTTCCGACCCTATCTGGTTTCTATTCTGCGTAACTCCATAATATTTCATTCATGGAGAAAAGTCGTTAATGAAATTATGTTCCATTGCTGATACGAGATGAAATATCATCCAAAAAATTAGATGTAACTGCACCGCTATAACGGCTCATTCCTTCTGCCCTTAGTTCCCTCCCCCTTGTGACGAAACAACGTTTGGTAATGTGGCCGTTATGCCAATTTTCAAAATGTGGCATAGCAGCCGTTATAAGGTTCCATGGAAGTAACCACGTAATAGCAGCAGCTCCTTCCTGCAAGAATAATGAAGCTATGTTTTCTCATGAGAGGGGAAAAATTTTTAGCCCAAACAAAAATGGAGAATGCCATTGACATATGAGCACACATGTGTCTGTCTCCTACTTGCAGTGCTGCCACGGAACTTTTGCCTTTCTGAAAGGCAAGGATGTGATAACGACTCTGTTTTGTCATGATATATCGCGTGCCACCCACAGAATATTACGCAGTATGAAAAGGGGGTGCCGAGACTGTTACGAGAAAATGGAACGTCCGAAAAGTGTTGTGAGTATCGTGTGTCTGCTACGCTATTTCTTATTCTATAAATGCTGCGTAATAAATCGCTGGTCTGAAAACGTCCCTAGTCTCTGGAGCAGCAGAAAACAAGCTTGCTCCATCCTCAGTATGACATCCCTTTAAATATTTAAACATGACTATCATATTCCCTCTTAACCTCCCCTTCTCCAGGCTAAACATGCTCAGCTTCCTAAGCCACTCTTCACAGGGCATGGTTTCGAGACCTTTTACCATTTTGGTCACCTTCCTCTGAGCACACTTCAGCTTGTCAACATCCTTCTTGAATTGTGGTGCCCAGAACTGGACACAATATTCCAGGTGAGGTCTGACCAAAGCAGAACAGAGTGGTGCTATTATTTCCATTGATCTAGACACTATACTCCTATTGATACAATCTAAAATCGCATTGGCTTTTTTAGCTACTGCATCACACTGCTGACTCATGTCACATATGGGATGTATTATATCCTTTTCAGGTCTTTTAAAGGGTCGATCTGATTCTTGCAATGGGAATGGAAAGCTTTTAAAGTTGAGCTGAAAGGGGTTTCCTATTCCAGGTGGAAAAAAACGGGCAGGAAGTTTTCCAACTATTCTAAGACACTCAGAGAAAGATAGGCATTTTCACTGGCTTATAGCAGTTTCCTCCTTTTCCTTTTCATTGAATTTACTGACATAGAATTGTTGTGGTACACTTCAAAAAACATAGCAAAATGATATAATTGAAGCATTTCTGGAGAAAATGCAATATCCGAAATATCATTACTTAAAATATCTTGGTCGTCTGGATATGCGGAGCTGCTCTATGTCCTCAGTGTACCTATTAGTTATGAACAGTGGTCATTTATGTAATTTGGTGTGGACAGAATGAGTTCTGTCCTAATAAATATACAAGCAATACAGCTGACAGCAGAATGGTAGGACTATATTCTCTTACCCTTTGGAAGAATTATGTAAATGTTGTTTCAAAACAGAAAGCTTGACAGAACTGGGTAAATTTCATATGCATTTGCTCCACTTACACAAGACGCCTTATAACAAATCAGTTTGGCTCTCTCACTGATCTGTTTGCTGTGAAGTCAGATTGAACTGTGCTTTGCAGCTTGATAAAGAAGTTAAGTGAAATGCTGGGTTTGCAGTACATCCATCAGTGGTCCATGAGCTAAGCAACTTCTTAATATCCAACTAATCTTCCTCCAACCTTTATAATCATAACTAAGGGGATGGTGGATTGTGTCTATTATGCTTTGAGAGGATTGCTCGCTTTTATCAAACAATCTCCAGTTAAATTGGAAACACCAAAACGTAGCTTGGTTTGCCTAGTTCTGCAATGCTTGAACTTCTCTTGTCTTGGTTTGCTCATTCTCCCATAGAAGATCAGCTAGCTAAATGTGTCATGGCACATTGGAAACTCCATCCATGCAAGTAATAAGGACAGAATGATATCCAGGTTGCTTCTACATCCCTGTTATAGAGGGAATAAAAGGAAGTGAGTGAGGATCAGCACTAGTTTCTCTGTAACTTTGAGCTCTACTGTGATAAACAGAATCCTCTCCTGGCCCTGATGTTGCCCATGATTCAGATCCTGCTCCTGGGTATCTCTGCTTTTCTCTATCCTGCACCAGGAGGTAAGTTCCTTCTCACTATGTCTGAGAAAGGGCTCTTCAGGAGGATTTGTACACATCCACTTCTGGACAACTCTTGCAACATAAATCTGGAATAGTGCAAAAATGGAACAAAGAACATCAAAAGGGACAGAGGCAGATAAAGAAAAGTAAGGGTTACTTAATATATACATTTCAGCACATGGGAAAACCTAGCAGAATTGTACTTCATTAGACACTGTTGTATGTGTCAGTGATTGATCTCTCAGTATCAGACTCCAGACTCCACTTTGCACATGATTAACCTATCATGAATCAAAAAGCTGAGACACATTTTCTGTGTATGGAGCTGATTGAAATTTCCATACATTTCAAGCTACACAAGAATCAATTTTGTCTCAGAAGGCATCTTCCTTATGGCCTGCCTTTCATCCACAGAATTACCTGTTGGGTATTTAAAACATCTGAGATTAATTATCTCAGTAGCAGAGCAAAATCATGCATTTACCAAAAGGGTTTATATTGAGATACATCCAAGCCAGCCACCAAACCTTTAGTCTCCTCCCACACACAGAGTCTAGCTGATAATAAAACAAGCTTAGTCTTCTTTAAAAGTATAAAAGAGTTTATTACACAATATCTTGTGCATAGGAAATATACAAAGATTTATCATCTTGATATATGCAAGCAGGGAACTAAAATGTAGTTCTACATGCTAATCCGCTACTGGAGCTCTAGCAGAGATGAGCTCCATCTCTAAAGGTAAAAGGAAAAAGTTTGGAGGAGAGAAGCTCCCTCCTGGCTTCTCTCCCGAACAAAAGAAAGTTGTGTAGTCTGGTGGGCTACTTTCAGAGAACAAAGAAAGGAAGAAAGGGGACCATAAAACAAGTAAACAGGATATTAGGCCATCAAGCATACCTTCCATGCACTTAAACTCTTTAAGTACTATGCAGCCCAAATGCATGCAAAGGTTCCAAATATCCCAACATTACCCTGGGGTAGGGTTCACAGTGAGGTCCATGGGACAAACACAATTGTTGATGCTAACTAGCAAAGCCAGAGGTGGAGGGGGGCTTGAGGTGGGGGCAAGTGGCTGTGTTACTTCTGTTGAATGGTGAGCCCCAATGGAAGAAAATATTGAAGAATTTCTCCTCCCATGGGAATAATTCATTGAAATGATTCCCTCAAGTTTTCAGTCCCCAAATATGCCCCTTTTCAGGTCAGCTGAGGGAATCATTTCACTGAATTATTAACTTGAACCTGAATTTTAACTGTACAACTAGATGCTTATTTTGGTAGGAAAGAGAATATGGTGTGTCTTTCCATGTTCAGACTACAGAAACCTGAAACCCCTCCCCCCAAAAAGCCACTGAAACCTCTCATGTTCATGTCTGATGCCACATTATGATGAGGAACCATTTCTTTCATTTTTTGAAACTGTCAGGACAGTGCCACCATATCCTTCTAAACTAACAGTATGTACAGTTGTCCATTCATATCCAGGACTCCCCCCCCCCCTTGGATGCCAAAATCCGTGAATACTCAAGTCCCATTAACTACAATGGCATAGCAAAATGGTATCCTTTATATAAGATGGCAAAATCAAGGTTTGCTCTTTGGATTATTATTTTTTTAAGAATATTTTCAAGCAATAGAATCATAGAATTGCAGAGTTGGAAGAGACCACAAGGGCCATCCAGTCCAACCCCTGCCATGCAGGAAATCACAATCAAAGCATCCCCGACAGATGGCCATCCAGCCTCTGTTTAAAGACCTCCAAGGAAGGAGACCCCACCACGCTCCGAGGGAGTGCGTTCCACTGCTGAACAGCTCTTACTGTCAAAAAGTTCCTCCTAATGTTGAGGTGGAATCTCTGTTCCTGGAGCTTGCATCCATTGCTCCATGTTCCAGTCTCTGGAGCAGCAGAAAACAAGCCTGCTCCATCCTCAATGTGACACCCCTTCAAATACTTAAACAGGGCTATCATATCACCTCTTAACCGTCTTTTTTCCAGGCTAAACATACCCAGCTCCCTAAGTCTCTCCTCATAAGACATGGTTTCCAGACCTTTCACCATTTTAGTTGCCCTCCTCTGGACACACTCCAATTTGTCAATATCTTTTTTGAATTGTGGTGCCCAGAACTGGACACAGTATTCTAGGTGAGATCTGACCAAGGCAGAATAGAGCGGCACTATTACTTCCCTTGATCTGGACACTATACTTCTATTGATGCAGCCCAAAATCGCATTGGCCTTTTTAGCTGCCGCATCACACTGTTGACTCATGTTCAACTTGTGGTCTACTAGGACTCCTAGATCCCTTTCGCACGTAGTCTCATTCAGCCAGGTCTCCCCCATCATGAAAACTAAATCTGTGGATACCAAATCCGTGAATACGGAGGGACAACTGCATTACCAATATGAACAACACATTCCTTTTTGTTACAGCCACTGGGTACAGAAGTAGCAAATATGGTCTTTAGTAGGAAATATCCCAGGCAAATGAACCCCACAGGGTCAAATCTATTACTTTGACCTGTGACACATGGTGTAGTGAACGAACCCTAACAAACTATGGAGATTATCAGACACATTAAAAGTAGCATTACATGAATGCTAGGAGAACACAAAAGGGCTCCCTTTTCAGATAATGTCATTCCCCCCCTTGTTATGCACCCGTTCTGCTGCCGTTCTGCTGGCAGCACTGCTTTTTATTGATGAGAGAAGCCGTCAATAGATCCCCCCCATTTCTGTCATGGATGTTCCTGAGAGTGAAAAGGTGCCCCATTATACCGGCAAGATCCCAGCATGAATGGGATGTCCCTGCCAGAACACTTCCAGGTGAGATCTGGACATCCAGGTAAGTGACACACTTTTTATGACCCTCCCTGGGTTACTTATACCTTTTAAAGTGTGTTTTTGTGCTTGCTGCCATTTTTTTCATGTTCATTTTTATTTTTGAATTTCCCATACTCGCATCTTCTTGCAAGAATCTGCAGGATTTCAATCCAGGAAGTGAATGGAGCTCTGCTCACTCCTAGACTGCCAGGCCAACAGGAGAGGAGGTAAGTGCAGTGGGGAGGGTGATTGTGGCATGACAGGGGTGGGAGTGGAGATTCTGAGACAGGAACACTTTTTTCATTCCTGACTGAAAATCCCTTATGTCTTGGCTTAATTTTGCATTTTCCTGGGATCTGCCAATTGCAGTAAGGCACACTTTATATTCAATGGACGTTATTAGACACATCAAATATAGTGTCATATCAACACCACATAAACAGGAAAGAGCATGCATACCACGCAATGTTGCCCTTTCGCATTTATGTCTTGTCAAAACCCATCCTATTTTATTGATGGCTTAAGCTATCAATAGATCTCCCCTGGTGCTTTTGTGTCAGCATTGTCAGCGTTTGAATACGTGAGCCATTGTAATGATGTGAATGCGACATCAATGGCCAATGTGGCCAGAACACTTCCAGATGAGATCGCGACATCCAGGTGGGTGACACACTTTTTATGACCCTCCCTTGTTTACATGTAAGTTTTTAAGTGTGTTTTTGTGCTTTTTAAAAACTTTTGGAGTGTTATATATATTTGTTTTTGTTTTTGAATTGCTTGCATTCTGTATTCCTGTGAGAATACGTGGGATTTCAAATGAAGAAGTGAATGGAGCTTCATTCACTCCTCTGTGGTTGCCAGGAAAGCCTTTTGCTGGGATAGAAGGTAAGTGTAGCATGGTGAGTTATTTTGCCAGCATAAAAATGGCAAAGTTATACTGGCAAAGAACGGGGTTTAGGGGGGTGGCCTGATAAAGTCCAATGTTAAGAATTTTTGCTTGTGCTATATTTTCCTTCTCCTCTCCCATTCCTTTTAGATTATGGGTCCAAGAGTGGTGTAAAATTACTTTAAATAGTAATATTACCATTTATTAGTTAACATTAATATATTTCATCCATCTCTTCATCCAGCCTTGCAACATCATTCTCTCTCTTTAAGTGCCCATGTAATTCCTTCTCACAGTTTGAAGATCATCTCCCAGAAGATGAAATTCCAGTTGCTCTTCCAGTCTTAAAAGGCAGGGATGGTCTTTGTCTAATCAGCTTATGCTGTTTCCGATTTCAGGCTTCTATACTGTTGAGCAAATCAAGTAATTCTGTGAAATGGAATATGAAGCACAGATCATTAATTTATTCTCCTGTTAGGCTCAAGATTGGAATTGTTATAACCACAAGGATCACTCTTTTGAAGCAGATGCCCTGAAATGTCGACAGGATACTCCTTTTGTGCCGGAAGGTATTCCTCCTCATCCTTTGGAATGTGAAGCTGATCCTGAATATCAGTTCTGCCATGCTGTAAAGATTTACCGTGAGGAAGGTAAGAGGCAACCTTCTTCTGCTTAGGATGTAAATACGTAAGCCTATAACCTTCCCACCAACAAACAGGGAAAATGGGAGCAAAATTGGCTATACAAATAGCTAGTTATGACAATTTTATTCGTAACAACCATATACAGGTTATTGCCATCAAATTACAATCTTACAAAAATTATTAAAACCATTTAAAACTTTTAAAATACACTGTTACAATAATATCTATATAGCAATAAACATTTAATACAAAGATTGCAAAAGTGTTTAACATTAATCATGGCATGGTGTTACATAATCCATTCAAATCAATATAAATATATTTATCACATGTTCCCACCATCATTATCCTCAAAATCTAATCTGAGTTTGGCTGCTTTCACTGCAAATCTGACACTATTAAACATGATAGACTTGGCAGTATTGGATAGCAAATATATTATTTTCTACAGATCATTTTGGTTAGCTACTAGTTCTAAACTTCTCTTCAGAAACTTATCTCTTGGGGTTTTATATATCCTACAATGTAGCATATAATGTATGGTGTCTTCAATGTCCCCACTTCCATTTATGCAAACACGCGCTGCCTGGGGATCTTTTTATATTTCCCTTCAATAAAATTGGTTTTCATTATCTGAAATTGTGGGGCTATAAGAGCCCTGTGAAGGAGAGGTTGAGTAATTTCTGACAGATATTTCTCCTCTCCAAAGCATACCTTTACAAAGGAGAAACTTAACTTTGAAACTCTAATAGCCTCAATATCTTGAAAAGCATAATATTCTTGCATCCTTTCTTTAATAAGTTCCCTACTGTGCTGCATATCACAATATTTTAGAACTTTAGGGTCCAGGCCAAATTTTCTTTAAATTTTCTTCACATTTTAATAGCCATGAATGTTTATAACTAGAACCTCTTTGTTCATCTACAGTGCAAATTACCAATTCATTAACTGAATATTTCAGTTTTATAAAATAAAGAAATGATGCATGCAAGATAAAATAAGATATTGGCATTAATCCAACTTCTGCTTGCATATAGCTAACAGGTACACCTAGTAGAAGACGCAATATCACTCTTAAAAATTATTTTGTAAGGTCTCTAATTTATTTGTCTTAGTATTTCCCCATACCACTGCTCCATATGTAACCTGTGATATGACCTTTGCCACAAAAACCCTTACAGCTGGAACAACCGCTTTTCCACCTTTCACTCTACCAAATGTAAAGATAGTTTGCATAGATCTTTGTGCTTTCAAATTTATAGCTGTCAAATGACTGTTCCATGAGCCATTTTGAGAAAAGCAGACCCCTAAAGAATTGAATTGCTTAACCTGTTCCAGCTGAAACTCATCCAATAACCATTTGTGTTGCGGGGGGTGGGGTGTTTGCCAAATAACATACCTTGGTTTTTGTATAATTCATGCAGAGTTGTTCTTTATTACATAATTTCCCAAACACTTTCAGTAGTCTTCTCATACCTATTAAATTTTGTGACAAAAGGACCATATATATAGTAAAATATTGATTTTCTGACTCCCCAAGGACACAGGAAAGTTAGAATCATTGGCCAGTTGAGCAATTATATCATTAATAAAAAATATTATACAAAAATGGGGCAAACAGACAACCTTGTCTCACAACCTTTGAAGTTTTGACTTCTTCTGATAATTGTCCATTTTTGCCTATTCTTACTTGAATTTTCGTATCCGAATATAAATTCTTAATTAAAATCAATAAGCGCCTATCCATCCCTGTCCTCCATAATTTGTGCCATAACCTATCCCTATTTATTCTTATACAGATACCAGTGATTTTACCCATTGCATCAATTTTTAAGTCCCCTCTCCTTATCTCAGTTTTGCTCCAGATGGGGTAAAAAAAAAAAACCCATGGAGGTTGGGGGGACAACAGCTCTGTCCCACTTCCAGCGATCAGTTTTGGATGCCACTGTTGTCCTCCCATCCTTCATTCATTCTCCCTCTGTCCTTCGTTCACTTTTCCCTCGCAACTTCTGTCAATAAAAAGCAGAACCTTTCTCATCCCTCCAGCACGGAGGGAGAACAAATGAAAGATGGAAGTGGCATCCAAAACTGATTGCTGGAAGTGGGACAGCACCATCCTCCTCCCAACCTCTGCGGGTTTTTTATTACCCTGTCTGAAAAAGTCCATTAAGTTGAAAGAGGCCACAAGGGTCATCTAGTCCAATACCCTGCCATGCAGTAATACATAATTCAAAGTGCTCCCTTTTAAAACTATGTTTAAAAACTTCCAAAGAAGGAAACTACACCATGCTCTGAGGCAGTGCATTCCACTGCCAAACAGCTCTTACTGTAAGGAAGTTTCTCCTGATGTTTAGGGGGAATCTCTTTTCCTGTAAAAGCCCTCACAGTCAATTCCTAAAAAGCATAACAGAACAGAAAATATTTCGCTTGCTAACAGAATGATAACAAGGAGGGAGCCATCCTACTTTCTCTAGGGAAGGAGTTCCAAAGGAGTCCTGGTGGCTCAGTGGTTAAGTGCTGGTACTGCAGCCACACCATTGTAAGTTCGATCACAGAGGGCCTTCCATCCTTCCATAGGTTGGTAAAATGAATACCCAGCTTGTTGGGGGCAGTTAGCTAAAAATACATTGCTTAGGGAGTACTTTGGCACTGATAAGCGGTATAGAAATAGAAGTACTATTGGTATTGCTATTGCCTAGGAGCAGCCCCAAAGGAGCCCTTTTCCTACATTCCCACTAAATGAATCTGAAAATATAGTAGGACTCAGAGAAGCATGTAGGGTTGCCAGATTGAAAACTGGAGCGGAGTTCTCTACCTTGAACATTTGCATAGAAAAGGGAATGTTATCAGGTCTTGCTTGCCATGTGGCCAAGTAATAAGCAACACCTGCTGAAATGTTCTCTTCTTTGTTGTTGTTGTGTGCCTACCTAACCATAAAAGGTACAGTAATTCTGTCCAGTTTTCACTCTGGTAATCAGGGTGTGCAAAATGTAACCTGAAAACTATATGCAGCTCGAGGCACCCCAGCGCAGCCTCCACCTGCACAGTCCCACTTTTAAAAAAATATCCAGGGAATGGTGACATGCTTTGGAGACATGGGTGACAATTTCACCAGTTTTTATCCCCTGTCAGACTCTGTGAAGGCATTTCTGGGGTTAAAAAAAAAAAAAGATAAGACTTCTGGCCATATCATGTTTTTTTTTTTAAAAAAAAAGCCTAAATTCCAGTGGGGGGTGGGGACCTGGAGAAATTGAGCTCCAGTCGAACCATGGGGTAGGCAAGGGATCAGTTTGCATTTAAAAAAAAAAAAGTCAAGATTCAAAAAGAAATCTTTATATTTTCATACATTCCAATTGTTTCTATTTAGCAGCAGCAGTCCTGATTAATCCTTCACCACCCCACTTTTCAACTGTTTTTAATGTTCCAGCTTCTCTCTTCTCCTCCCTCTTTTTCCCTTTATCCAAAGATTACTTCAGTTGCTACAAACGGAGTTCAAAGTGCTCAAGTCTCTCTCTCTCTGGCTTTTCTTCACAAATGAAGATTCAGGAAGGACTCATCCCGCACTTTCTGCAAGCGCGCTGATGACTAAAAAGGCCAATCCGACCAGAAAGTGCTCAAGTAGCTTGTACTCAACTCAGTGGAGGGAGAGGAAAAGAGAATGCAAAATCTTTCCCTCCCAAGGCAAAAGCAAACTGCTGCAGACTCTCCTAGCTTGTGTATTCTTCCTCATTAAGAATGTTTGCCATCTTGGCCAGCCTCTGTGATTTCTTGGACACATATGTCCCCGTTATCATCTGTGAAATGCTGGAATGTACCACTTTCAAAAACTCCCCCCCCCAGCAGTTTTCTTCTTAGAAGTTGCTCCTTCCTTAAACATCTTGCTTTAACTTTCTTTCATTTTCTGAAAGACATGCTGCAAAGCATCCTCCAGGTCTCTATCAAGATCCTGGACCACAACCTTCCCACTCAGCAAGTGCTCCTGCTGTTCTAACTGCTGTGTGCTTCTCTTCTTCCAAAGCAGCATAAAATGCAGCACTGGTTTAAGCATTGATTTGAAATGAATATTTAATAAAGTCTCGGTGGGGTTGGGTATAGCAGTGCTCAGATAATACTAAATCGAGCACTATTATTTTTGACTGAAACTTTTTATTTTGTTTTATTTACATCCCATCAGCTAAAGCAAGATACATGAATTGAAAATTAGTAGGAAAAAGTAAACAAACAAACCCACCATTAAATAAGATACCACATTAGAACAGCTATATTTAGGCCTTATCTACACAGGCTATTTACCCCTTCTTGTCCCTGTCTTGGAGCCCTGCAGTCCAAAAGACACAGAGCTTTTGCCCCCGGGCAGTCTTCACAATGCCCAGGGCTAAGACAGGGAGAGGACAGGGTAAAGCCCATTAAAATATTTCAGCAATGTACCCAGGAAAAAAACACCACTTTTAAGATAAACCAGATGGGGCCCCATGGGAACACAGGAGCCCATACCAGCCTGCTGGCCTGTCCCTGCAGCTGCTGCCACTTCTGTCCACGTTGCATTCTCTGAACCCAGGAAGCAGGCCTTAAGAATGTGACCATGGCTGATCACATGCAGGGGGTCTTGATGACGTGCTGTGGGCTCCCTTCCTGGCTTCGGAGAGTGGGATACGGACAGCAACTGTGTCGGCTGCAGAGACTGGCCCAGTGTGCCCATGCAGACTCCTGCCCATTTCATGTAAGCAACAGGGAAGCAGTATGCATGATCTGGACCAGAATATGCCAGCAGGCAGCCAGTGTATTTTGGCCTGTGTAGATGAGCCCTTAGTCACCAAATGCTTGTTCATAGAATCATAGAATCATATAGTTGGAAGAGACCACAAGAGCCATCTAGTCCAACCCCCTGCCATGCAGGAATACCCAATCAAACCACTCCCAACAGATGGCCATCCAAAAAGAAGGAGTCAATTTGAAGGCACATAATAACAGCAGTATGGACAATTCCCCTCTTTTTTTTACTTAATGCATACACAAAAACCAGGTCTTTAT
Source organism: Gambelia wislizenii (assembly GCA_030847615.1). NCBI lineage: Eukaryota > Metazoa > Chordata > Lepidosauria > Squamata > Crotaphytidae > Gambelia > Gambelia wislizenii. The sequence continues at coordinate 37,859,758 of JAUMIR010000001.1, forward strand.
GGGAGATGAGTTTGTTAGTACAGGTTGAATACCCCTTATCAAAAAGTCCTTACTTGCTGGTGGAAGAAGACCAGGGAGGGGCCCAGCCAAACGTCCCACTGGAGAGAGATCCATAACCTAGAAGCAGCCACCAAGAAGACTTTTTCCTGAGTCCTCTCCAACTATGCCTTTCAGGTGATGTGATGAAGAGAAAGCCTTTCTCAGGAGATCTTAATGCTTAGGCAGACTCATACAGGGAGATATAAATTTTCAGATAGCCTGGACCCAAGTGGTATACTTATCCACTTTCCTTTGAAAAGAAAACAATAACAAAATCGTGGTGCTCAAGCACTTGGTCAACCTTTGGTCTCACAGCTATTGTCTACTAGGGATTCCTGGTGATGCGGTGGTTAAATGCCAGTACTTCAGCCACAACATTGTGAATTCTATCCTGCAGGGCTCCAAGGTTGGCTCAGCCTTCCATCCTTCCATAGGTCGATAAAATGAGTACCCAGCTTGTTGGGGGCAGTTAGATAAAAACACATTGCTTAGAGAGCACTTTGACACTGATAAACGGTATAGAAATATCAATGCTATTGCTAATGCTAAATGCTACCCCTGCTCTAGAGTAGTGCTTCTTAAGCTAATGAATGTGACTTTCAGGATTTTCCCTCCAGTGTACCAAGGGCTGGTAACATATTTGTGCACATTGACAACAAGTGTTCCTTTGTTTCCTGGAAATTTGCCACAGACCAGCAGCCAATAGCTGGCAGATTGGCAGCAGTTCATGGACTGAGAACAATGGCAAAGCTTATCCCTCACTTGTCAAAATGTTTCAGTGGTATCACTTTGGAATAACTAGTAGGAGAAAGAAAACATATATGAAAACACTGTTTCTTCCTCCCCCCCCCCGTCTTCATTTGTTCTTCACACTGATATCATAGGGAATCTTCTGGGGACAGTTAAAAACTGTATGCCAAAAGAAATTGCAAGCTGTAATGCAAAAATGACTAAGCCTAAGAGTAAACAAAGGTTTGAATTTTACTGCTGCGAAAATGAAGATTTCTGCAATGATCACTTCTAAACCATGGTGAAAGCAACTTGGAAGATCTTCCCAGCACTGATACAATGTTTTTTTAATGTATTCATCTTTTTTTTTTTAAATAAACAGTGATGCTGGGACATCACTGCTCATTTTCAGTTTCCTTTCATCATGCAAATGATTTAAAGTTAAGTCTGCATATGTGATTCCACACTTCCATAATGAAGAAAGACAGTACCTAACAGAGAATGTCATGTACTTTCCATTTTTAAAAATAAGTAGGGAAGTGCCTGTCTATCAAGTTTCAAAGAAAATACCTGCAAGGCACAGTCACCCCAATGCAGTTAGCAGGTACATGCATTGAGGTGGGAAATGGTTCAGGCATAATGATCTTTCATGTGCTCTTCCCTCGTCTTTGGCTTACACCCTGAGCCCCCACAAAAATTGGGTCAAGGTGATTGGAGAATCTGTAGTGGAGCTGGCAGAGGAGAGTCCAGGAAGGAAAGTAAGACAACAGAAACCACCTTCTTTCCTCAATGTTTCAGATGCTGCTAGATTTAGGGCTTGTCTATACAGTGAAAATAATCCTAACAGGATGTGAATGGAAGGCAATCTGTTTGTCCGGACATTCACATAAATACATGTCATTTGGAAGGGGAGGCAGCCAAATCCACCACAAAGTCTGTGTGCATAGTGTCCAGGTTAAAAAGCTCCATATGACATGTGAATGTGTGATTGTTGGAACACTCACATTCGCGTAAATACGAATAGCTAGCATAATCTGATTGGCTGGATGAGCATGGGGGCGGGGCTAGCAAACAGAGAAAATGCCTGCTCCCACCATGTTGGATTTTCAACTAAGCGAGGGTCTGGTAAGTCAATAAAATGGTGATCTTATACTCTCTTTTTTTCTTTCTTTTTTTAAATACAAAATATCACATGTGTGCACTATGGGAAACTGTTTTTTAAATGGTGGCAGCACATTTAAAAGTACAAGTAAATCACGTACAGCCACCATCTTGCTAGGGGTCATGTGAAGTTTGGGGGGCTCTTTTGACCATGAAGACAGGTTGCATCGTTGCAAATGGCTGCTTTTTTGGGCATGTTCTTATTTTCCCCCCTCATATAGACAAGCCCTAAAGCCCTTCCTCAAATGGAAGGACATTTTCCATTTGCATGCAGGAAAATCTGTATCTTGAGAGGGCTGAAATGTGAGTGTGTAACATTTCAGGGGTCAGGAGCTGCATTTCTATAAGTTGTATACTTTTCTGTGAAATTTTTGTGAATTTTTCGGGTTATACTCAGCCCAGCTTTTGCTTCCATTCTACTTCTCATAACCTCCATTTCTGTCATTTTCACTACTAGTCAACTGTTATACCAGAATCCAGTTCACCAGTCATATAGTATATAATTACACCAGTTTGTTACAGGCCAGGTAAATTTTAGTTGGCAACTCTTACCCTCTGCATATACCATTAAAATGTTTATATGTCAATAAATAAGGACATATAACCTATAGATGGTAGAATATAGAACCTAAGATTCTGACAGTGTCTGCCAATTTTCTGTCTTGTAATAAAAAAAAGGGGGAGGATGTTTGTTTAGATTTTAAAATCTGGGAAGAATGCCAGATATTCCTTTAAAGACAAAAAAACTAACAGACAAAATGGACATACAACAGGGTCAAAAACAAAAACAAAAAAACTCCTTTAGCAAGAAATTGTTTAATTTTATTGATTATGTGAATACACAAACATCCTCCATGAAACCTCCTCCTTCACATTTGAATCTGTGGGTGGATGTGCTGGATATACTGGAATGATCTGGAAATCTGTGTTCATTTCACTCCCTTGCAATAAACAATATATGGAAGGTGACTTGCAAATCATCAGTTATATGTACAGTGTTTCCCTATGATATGGTAGAGAATAGCCTTAGCCCAAGACCCTAGATAATGCTTGATGTTTGTTATCTTTTTGCTTGTTTGTATAATATGTATTGAAAATCCAATAAACATCAATTATTTAAAAAAAGAATGTAAACTAAAATGGTGAAGAATGACTTCAGGTCACCATGCAATGTATTCCATTAGAGACACCTGACAACAGGTAGTAGGGCATAGTCTAAAAGTGAGATGTGAACTAGATTCAGGTGTACTGAACAAAAAGATAAAATGTACACCTCTAATTGGACATCCGATACACTGAGTGGGTTTCAGGAGGGAATAAAAGAGCTAAGTTAGAGCCATGTAATTAGGTTGCTTAGGCATGCCTCCAACGTGGAAAGAAAAGTCGCAAACATTGTCTTCCAGACATGAAGTTTCTGACAGCCCTGACATGCTGCCCTAAATGGTGATTCTGATAAGGCTAAGAGATATATGCTTACATGTGATTCATGCAGTTAAGATTTGCTTAAGATGTGTTACGGTTTAACCTTTGAATGCTTGTGCTACACAGAAGCCAGATGGAGTTGTAAAATTTCTCAAATGGATAAAAGTGGCAAAGAATATAATAAAAATTACAAAACTGTGAATATGTAAAAGCCTTTAGAAATTATATATATAATGACTTAACAGACACTATGGAAAACTGTGCGATCAGCAAAAACCTGATGATACAAGAAGAATGTTACATGTTAACTGGTTTGGAAGGCTGATATTCTTACATGCCAAGCCTGTTAAATCACTAAAGAGAAGGATAAAGTTCCTATGCATGTCCTGAGGAATATGATGTGATAGGTACATGACTTAATATATGTATATGTCATATAATTGAATAATAATGCCTTACATATAATGTTTTGGAATATAATGAAGTAGAAGTGCCCAGACAATGCTATGTCTGTGATTCTTCCTGAATAGGGTTGCCATAAGTCCCGGAAAACTGGGGAAATCCCGGATTAAAGGGACAGAAAGTTGTTCCATTTGGCTGGACTGCTTGAAGCATCAGATTCCAGATTCTGACTCCAAGCTCATTGTCTGCAGGCTCTGGGGTCACATGGTGGGAGAGTGCAGTCAAGTCTGGAGAGTGCAGAAGGTGGGAGTCGGGAGAGTGCAGAGCAAGCAGCAGCAGAGAGAGTGAAGAAAAGTCAGAGGAAAGAAGGCCAGCAATGGAGTCAGAGTAATTTTACTTGCATGTGTGTGATGAGTCTCTGGCCTCCTAGGCCACCCCCCTTAGATGACGGACCAGTGGCCGAATGGAAAGAGGCTTCAGAGGGGGAGGGGGATGGGGGAATTTCCCTTTTCCAAACCCCACAATGGAGCTGGAAAGAGATTTGAGACTGTTAACATCCATAATTCCCTCAGCCAGTACAGCCACTAGCTGGGAGAGTGTAATAAAAAGTAACTTTTCTAAGCTCTGCGGGGGAGCCGCAAGCCTTTAGTTCATTCCTCTGGTTGCTAATTGGCACCTCTGGAAAAAAATGAATGATGGCATTTTATTGTTTCTACATACATAGCCAACCTGAGAGCCAATGTGGTTTAGTGGCTTGAGTGTTGGATTAGGACACAAGGAGACCAGGCCCAAATCCACACTACACAAATAATCTAGCTTTAAACACCTTCCTGTGGAATCCTGGGACTTGTAGTTTTACAAGGTCTTTAGCCTTCTCTGCCAAAGAGTGTTGGTGCCTCACAAAACTACAAATCCTGAGATTCCATTGGAAGGAGCCATGGCAGGTAAAATGGTGTCAAACTGCATTATTTCTAGAGTGTAGATGGACTCATAGTCAATGTGTATGTTATAACCTTTTATAATGTTTTTATAGTCATTATAATGTCTTTTGAGAGGGTGAATGTGTCCCCAAACAGCATTAGAGCACCAGCTCAAGTTTTTTTTCCCATATAATTTTTATTATTCAATTCTCCACAGTTAAGTACATTCAGATGGTATGTTATACATACTCATCGCATTTTAACTTTTCATAATATCACTACACATTCCACATTACATTCATCCTATCCTTTCTTACTTTCTTTCATTAACTAAAAATCTTCTCTATCACTCTTCCACTTACTCTCCTATCTTCTTCTCATTCTTCCACATCCGTTACTTCCCATTAAGTCTCATCATTGATGATTTATCCAGCATCTAATTTTATGTCGCCTCCTTTTCATTTAAGCTTAATATTCACAACGATTTGAGTCCATATTGATCTGTTCTGACCGATGGGGGCCTCTCAAATTTCCTTTCCTCTTTTAATTCACTTTTTTTTACATTGTGAACCCGATATCTATTCCGCTTCCCCATATTCCATAAAAATATTCTTTCATCTCTTTCCATTCTTTCTCAAAATCCTTCATATTTTTATTTCTGATCATCGGTGTTAGCTTATCCAAATATATAAGTTCCACCACCTTAATTCTCCATTCCTCCCTTGTGGGGATGGTTTCTAATTTCCAGTGTCGTGCATAAACAATTCTAGTGCCACAATTAAATTAAACAAAATTTTCTCATTATCTTTTCCCATAGACTCATCAAAAATACATAGCAGATATTTTTCAGGTCTCATTTGAGAGGGTGTTTTTAATATTTTCTCAATTGTGGAATGAACCATTATCCAAAACTTCCTTGCTTGGTTACATGACCACCAACAGTGAAAAAAAAGTCCCCACTTCTTTTCTATACTTTTCTACAGTTCAAGTTTTTAAAGTTTTTCTCTCAGCTTCTGGAAGATCCTTATCTCAAAGAGGAGAAAAAAAGTCTAGGGGTTTTCACACCCATGAAGGGCAGATCTTAGTTGCTTTGTGTGTGTGGGGGGGTTATGGCCCATCGAATTGGCCCCTGGCACCCACACAGTTGCTCACCCCTACAGTAAGCAGTGGATGCTCTCCCAGGATATACAGTATAGAATAAAAATATATAAAAGGAATGTGTGTGTGGGGGGGAGGGAAGTATTTGAACATCCTTCCACAGTGACATATGCACTATTTTCTGCTACAGGAATAAAATCTGTGGGAAGGAAAGTAAAATTTCAAGCACAGTTTATTGTAGAGAATACAATAACTAAAATTTGCATTGCCTTGATGCTCTCTCTTTTGGTGATTTGTAGGCTGTAGGCACCCAGCTCTCTGGTGATGACAAAATCACTGACCACGGCTCATTTCCTCACTCACATACTCCAAAAGTATAGGCCGTTTACCTCTCCCCTCTTATTTTTCATACTCCTTTTGGATAAGACAGATGAGTCTTGCTGAGTTCACTTCACACTCACTTCGAGGAGGATGAGGAACAAAAGGAAATATGTTATCATCCTCAAAAAATAGACATCTCAGGGCATCTGTTTCTAAGAAGATTTTCTCATGATTATAACTATTCCAGTCTTGAGCTTAGATAAGAATGAATGGGTGTTATATATTTTGTATCCTCAGTCATAGGACTATTCAATATACCCAGCATTATACAGTCTTCACATTAGAAACAGTACAGGTGAATAGGTACCTATTTCTGGGACGTCTTTGTCCTTTGAGACTTCTGTGAAAGAAGTGAAAGATCATCTACAAATGTGGATTCATGGCCTGATGAGGCCAATGAAAAGAAAGCAGAGGGATGAAGAGAGGGAGAACTGAGTGCTGGCAGAGTTCAAGGGGGAAATGGTCATTCAGAGCCTAGAGTTTAAGGGGAAGATCGGGAGAAGTCCACTGACTGAAAACTTAAAAGCTGTGTGAGTAAGTGACGTAGAGTGTAATTGGAGGAAGTAGTGAAAAGATGGAAGGGGATTTTGAATCAAAGCAAACACTGGCATTATCATGTCCCACAAAGCAGCTGTTCCAATTTGGACAGCCATGAATTACATAAAGGATCCCATTTTTCAATATGATTGGAATCCCATTCCCTAACATCTGTTCATACACTTTGTGTATGAAAGTGTCCTGCACTTTCAAAATGGGGGCAATCCCTAATGCAAAGATTTGTGTAAGTGAGCATCTGAATGGCAGCTGCAACAACTAGGAAGAAGAGACAGCCGAAGAAAGAAGCTTGGCTAAGCAACAGAAACCATCAAAGATCTTTATGAAGTTGAAAGGGCTATGTAACTTGACCTGAAGACATCTTCTTCAGTTGCCAAAGGTGAAATAGAACTGAATGCAAGGAAGCCGAACTGTTTTGCTCTTGATATATATGTTTTAGTTTTGTTTGTTTATCACCTCAATATATATGTGTATACACACACACATATATATATATATATACCTTTAGTGATTAACTGCATCCTTCTGGGATCCAGAAGAAATTTGAGAGAAGTTCTGTAGGTTTGCTTTTTAATAATCATTTTACATTATGTATGGCCACCATTTCATTGCTATGGAAAGGGGACTGAGACGTATATAGAGAACTACATACATTAAGGAGATTACCAGATGCAGCAAAAATTGCATCAAAAGATCTCTAGAAGAACAGGAAGGGGCAAGATTATCAGACGACGACCTCCTCCAGAGTCCCCTGGGCATAGCACAGCTGTGAGTAAAGCATCCCTTTCTATTCTGTGGGAGGGAATGACCAACTATGTAGAACAGTTGTGTACTCAGACTGCTCAGAGGAAGAGACATAGATAAATTCATGTATCCCTAGAGATGAGGATACAGTCTAGAAAAAAAAAAAGAAAAATCATCACCATGTACCTGAAGTCCAATGAGAGCTGAGATGAAGTGATATCTTGGGGAATTTCTTAATTATCTTTGCAACTTAAGGTGCTGGTAAGGTGTACACTCCCACCACATTCTGAAGGAACAGGCACATGAAGCACTTCATCAACTTTTAAGTTTGATGCCACGAGTTCATATGATCACACTTAAGCCAGCATTCTGTTTGTGATATATGCAGAAGGTGACAGTTCCACTATGCATGCGGGGTGGATTTTTTTTATATAAAGCACAATGGTTTTAACCAGATGACAACAGAGTAAGCAGCGTTACACACATGGAGCATGTAGTAGTGCATTAAAAGACACAGCAGTGTGAATGTGAATAAGGAGCCCTGGTGGCGCAGTGGTTAAATGCCAGTACTGCAAGCCACCACGTCGCAAGTTCGATTCCAGCTGGCTCCAAGGTTCACTCAGCCTTCCATCCTTTCGTAGGTCGGTAAAATGAGTACCTGGCTTGTGGGGGCAATTAGCTAACACACATTGGAAACTGTTTAATGCAGTATAGATGTATAAATAGCTATTGCTTAAAACAATTTGTAAGCCACTCTGATAGCCTTGTGGCTGAAGAGCAGGGTATAAATAAATAAATAATGCACATCATCTTGCTGTTGCATTGCTTTTGTGCATTGTATATTGCAATTTCACAATGGTTTGTCAACCATGTGCATTGACCATTGATCCACATATTATGCACTACATTAGTATAAGTTTGCATAATGTAACTCTGCAAGTGGACGTTTGTGCTACACTGAAGTTATGCAGGATATCACCCATACTCTGAAAAGAAGTGAAACGGGGGGGGGATCACTTTTCACAATTGTCAGGCATGTACAAACAATAAGCAGATGTGCCTGCTGTTATTACTGCTGTTGTTTTCATTTATTATATTTAATAATACAATACAGTGGGCCCTCCTGATTCATAGGCTCCCAATCCATGGTTTCAACTGCCCATGTGCATGTCACCCCCTTAAATAATATGGGGTGCACTTTCTGCTATCAGTGGAGGGTCCCGGAACTGAAACCCCATGGATCTGGAGGGCCCACTGCACTTGAAGTAGTTTTATAAGAGTTTTGTTTGTTTTTTTTTTAGCAAAAATGATTCCTAGAACAACATAGATAGATAGATAGATAGATAGATAGATAGATAGATACTGTAGATATCAGTCACTAGACAGTTTCAATTCACATGATATGGCAATCCAAAGGAATAACACATAAGAAACACTTTACAGTCCAAACAACATGAAAATTAAGGAAGACAGTAGGAGAGTCAAATGGGGGAGGGAGACAGTATGCTGGAAGGCAAAAGGGCTGGAGAAAATAGTCAAACTGTCATAGAGGGAACAAGGCAAACAGCGCAAGGACCCAACAGTGGGAGGCAAAAAAACTTGCACAGGGAGCAAGTAAAGGGAACACACGGTCTCAGATGTCTCTACACTAATGCACAGAGCATGGGAAATAAGCAAGATGAACTTCAACTTCTTGCACTACAAAACAAATATGATATAATAGGCGTTACTGAAACCTGGTGGGACGAGTCTCATGATTGGAATGTAGGAATAGAGGGGTATAACCTTTATAGGAGAAACAGGCCAAACAGGAAAGGAGGAGGAATAGCATTATATGTCAGGGATATTTACACCAGTGAAGTGATCCATGACATCAATACTGGAAGCCAGGTGGAGAGCATCTGGATAAAAATTAAAGGGGAGGGAAACAACAGGGATGTTATTGTGGGACTCTACTACAGACCCCCAAATCAGACGGAGGAATTGGATGTTGCCTTTCTAGAACAGATGAACATACATGCAGAAAGGAGAGATGTAGTAGTGATGGGTGACTTCAACTATCCTGATATTTGCTGGCAATCTAACTCAGCCAAAACTACAAGGTCTAGCAAATTCCTTACATGCCTGGAAGACAATTTCATGGTCCAAAAGGTGGAAGAGGCAACAAGGGGGTCAGCTATTTTAGATCTGATCCTAACCAACAGAGACGATCTGGTTAATGGGGTGCAAGTGGTGGGATCCTTAGGTGAGAGTGATCATGTTCTCCTGGAGTTTGTTATACAATGGAAAGGAGAAGCCAGGCATAGTAAGACACGCATTCTTGACTTTAGGAGAGCTGATTTCAATAAACTCAGGGAAATACTGGGGATGATCCCATGGTCAGGAATACTAAAAGAGAAGAGACCTCAAGACGGATGGGACTTTCTCAAAAGGGAGATACTGAAGGCACAATTTCAAACAGTACCATTGAGGAAGAAAAATGGGAGGTGTCTCAAGAAACCAGGATGGATGACTAAAGAACTTTCAATGGAGCTAAGTTTTAAACGGAACATGTATAGGAAATGGAAAAGGGGGGAAATCACCAAAGAAGAATTCAAACAGATAGCGAACACGTGTAGGAGTAAAGTCAGAAAAGCTAAAGCGCAGAATGAGCTCAGGCTTGCTAGGGAGGTTAAGAACAATAAAAAGGGGTTTTTTGGGTATGTCCGCAGCAAAAGGAGGAAGAAGGAAATGATAGGGCCGCTACGTGGAGAAGATGGCAAAATGCTAACAGGGGACAGAGAAAAGGCAGAATTACTCAACACCTTCTTTGCCTCAGTGTTTTCAGAAAAGGAAAAGGAGGACCAACCTGAGGAGAATGGAACAGAGGACACAATAGGGGAAATCCAGCTCAAAATAAGTAAAGAGGTAGTACAGGAATACCTTCTTAATCTAAATGAATTTAAATCTCCAGGACCAGATGAACTACATCCAAGAGTATTAAAAGAGCTGGCAAATATAATCTCAGAGCCATTGGCAATAATATTTGAGAACTCCTGGAGAACAGGAGAAGTCCCAGCAGACTGGAGGAGGGCAAACATTGTTCCCATCTTCAAAAAGGGGAAAAAAGAGGATCCCAACAACTATCGTCCAGTTAGTCTGACATCAATACCAGGGAAGATTCTAGAACAGATCATTAAACAGAGAGTCTGTGAACATTTAGAAGGCAATGCCATAATCACAAAAAGTCAGCATGGGTTTCAGAGAAACAAGTCATGCCAGACTAATCTGATCTCTTTTTTTGATAAAGTTACCAGCTTGGTAGATGAAGGGAATGCTGTGGACATTGCATACCTTGATTTCAGTAAGGCCTTTGACAAGGTTCCCCATGACATTCTTGCAAACAAGCTTGTAGAATGTGGGCTAGACAAGTTAACTGTTCAATGGATTTGTAATTGGTTGACCGGCCGAACCCAAAGGGTGCTCAGCAGTGGCTCCTCTTCGTCTTGGAAAGATGTGACCAGTGGGGTGCCACAGGGTTCTGTCCTGGGCCCAGTGCTATTCAACATCTTTATCAATGACTTAGATGAGGGAATTAGGGGCATACTTATCAAATTTGCAGATGACACCAAATTGGGAGGAGTAGCTAATACCCTAGAGGACAGGATCAAAATTCAGAATGACCTGGATAGACTGGAGAGCTGGGCCAAAGCTAACAAAATGAAATTCAATACGGAGAAATGTAAAGTACTGCATTTAGGGCGGAAAAATGAAATGCATAAATATAGGATGGGAGAGACCTGGCTGAATGAGACTACGTGCGAAAGGGATCTAGGAGTCCTAGTAGACCACAAGTTGAACATGAGCCAACAGTGTGATGCGGCAGCTAAAAAGGCCAATGCAATTTTGGGCTGCATCAATAGAAGTATAGTGTCTAGATCAAGGGAAGTAATAGTGCCACTCTATTCTGCCTTGGTCAGACCTCACTTAGAATACTGTGTCCAGTTCTGGGCACCACAATTCAGAAAGGATATTGACAAATTGGAGCGTGTCCAGAGAAGGGCAACTAAAATGGTGAAAGGTCTGGAAACAATGCCTTATGAGGAGAGACTTAGGGAGCTGGGTATGTTTAGCCTGGAAAAAAGACGGTTTAGAGGCGATATGATAGCCCTGTTTAAGTATTTGAAGGGATGTCACGCTGAGGATGGAGCAGGCTTGTTTTCTGCTGCTCCAGAGACTGGAACACGGAGCAATGGGTGCAAGCTCCAGGAACAGAGATTCCACCTCAACATGAGGAGGAACTTTTTGACAGTAAGAGCTGTTCGGCAGTGGAACACACTCCCTCGGAGTGTGGTGGCGTCTCCTTCCTTGGAGGTCTTTAAGCAGAGGCTGGATGGCCATCTGTCGGGGATGCTTTGATTGTGATTTCCTGCGTGGCAGGGGGGTTGGACTGGATGGCCCTCGTGGTCTCTTCCAACTCTGCAATTCTACGATTCTATGAGAAAAAAGGAGGGGAATGCAAGCTCAGATGAGTGATGGATGAATCTTTCTGTTCTGCTTTCTCCCTCATTCAATTTTGTTTTCTGTTAAATATATGAAGAAATGTATACATTTTAGTAAATTATGAACTGAATAAAATTCTTAGTCATCTGAATTGGTCACATTTGATCAGAAGAGCTTTTTTCCCATAAAGAGGGTTATATTAAAAATGAAGAGACCCCCAGGAAGAAAGAGGCTTGGGGCTTTATCAGACAAGCCCCTACAAATGTTCTTTTGCTGGCATATTTTGAACCGTTTTTCTACTGGCAAGAGAACCCTTTTTATCAGACCTACCTTTACTTGCATGAAAAGGCAGCCCCCGGAGTACGAACAGAACTCTGTTTACTTCCACGTTTGTGATCTCGTTCTTTCTCATGAGAAGATGCGAAAGTGGGTAAATTTAAAATACATCCCCCCAAACACACAAAAAGTCCACACAAACACAGAAACACACTCACCAAGCCCCAAGAACACCAGGGAGGTTCATAAAAACAGCATCCCCTTCCTGGTTTTCGCAATCTCACCCAGAAGTGTTCTGCCCATTGATGCTGTATTCATGTGAGCACAATGGTGTGAGGTTTCAAAAGTCAGCAATACTGGCAGAAAAGCACCAGGCAGTTCTATTGACAGCTTGGCCTGTCAATAAAATAGAATGACTTTTTTACAAGATAAAATCAAGAAAGGATGATATCATATGATATGCACACCCTTTCGTGTTAATTAGGCATCTTTATGATGCCCTATTTTCTGCATTTGATAAAGTCCTTAGTAACAATCAGAATGAATGGATGTACCTCTCAGTTCTGTTTACTCTCATATTCAGACTTTCAAATCTCAAGTTCTTTCTATGGAACTCATGCAGTAAATTAATGACTTCCACATGGTCCTTACCAAAAAAAAAATCTGATCCATATTTGAATGTGCAGTCCCACATTTTGTGAAATGGAAAATGGAATGTCAAGGGAATATCAATATCAATATCAAGGGAATAGTGTGAATCATGTGCTTTTAAGTTTCATATTGACTAAAAGTGTCAAAACCCTTTTTGGAAGCTTATGGTGAGGGGTTGGGGGTTCCATCAATCTGCAGGAAAATGTACTTACTTTCCTAACAAAATAAGCATTTAATCTAGCATAGAGTTACATGCATTTGTCTGGCCTAAAAAGAAATGTGCACAGAACTCTTTCCCACTGTTGACACTAATTCACAGATGGTTGGTTTGCATGGTAAACAGCATTTTCTGCACATAAAACACCACAGGAATTAATATTTCTGCATGGAAATATTATTTCCCACACTGAAAACCCTGTTTCCCAAACATAAAATGCTGGCTTCTATGAAAACAACCACATGCAAATTTTGCACAGAAAACATCTCAAACTGTGAAGATTCTCATCAGTCCAGGATTCTTCTCATCACAGTTTCTCAACACTTGAAAAACATATTTTTCAGCCATTTTTTGATATAAAATATTCTTTCCATCCTTATTGGAAACTGTTTTTAAGCTATGATTCTCTATTCATGAAACTTCTTTAGAAAACTTATATTTTCCTCTTTTAGAATGGGTGAGAATTCTTTAATAAGAATCTTTCAGAATGTCTTCTTTAATTTGACAGAAGGACACCCAGTACAGTTCTTAATTATATATACTATGAATCGCAATGTTCAGGTTTGTCATCACCCTGTTGTTTCCATTGTTTATTATTTTGAGAAAGATATAATCCTATAAAATAGTTGGAGTTTTCCAGTATTATTACTTATATTTGTTTGCTGGAGGTGGAAGGATTCTCCTTGCCCCAACACCTTTGCTGGTATCACAGATGAAGGCAGGGCCAGGAGTGCCTTTTATATCATCTGAGACACCTATGCCCGCTGGGACCCCATCTGGAGAAGGGAAAATTGGCTCAATTACCCATTAAATTGTGGTATCCAAATTAGAATTCTGTAATGTGCTGTACATGGGCTCCCTTTGAAAACTGGCAGAAAGTTCAGTTGGTAGTAATCCTGACTGACTGCATGCTTATGTAGAGCTCAGAGGTTGAATCATGAGACATCAGTGTTGTAAACAGGAAACTTAATTAGTTATTGTCAGTTTTGGAAAGATGGCAATTTAAATTGCAGCACAATAATTGATTCATTTTTCAAATTATTAGTTTTAAAAATAACTGCAGTTTTCACTGGGAATTTACAGAGAAAGTCATATTAGTCTGTCACTGTTTTGCCTCATTTTGCTACGGGCTTCTTGAAAACCAGCCTTTTCATAATTTAATTTTCCTTTCCCAGTGTCAAAATATGACTCAGGGAATAGGAATTGTAGGTCTCTTGAATACATTTCAACTAAGCAGATAAAGAAGCAGCCCATTCAGACTAGGGGCCCACAGGCAAACATGAGGCATATATTTGCCTACCATAATCCTGTTAGTTAGTGACAACTAAAGCAGCCCCACTGAATCAATTACTAAGTGGTGAATCAACACATAGGTAAGCCCCATTGATTCAATGGGTCTTCACTAGTTAGGATTAACAACAGGTTTCCAGCCATTTTCTTTATTCTTCAATGCCACTCACAGTCTCCAGTCCAGTCATCCAGACTCTCTGGCCAAAATCCACCATCATGGTTGCATACCATAAATCTCTGCCTGCTGATCTTTGAACTCTTTATCCTAGGATGCAGGCAGACAGAGATTTTAGAAGAATTTCCCCACTCAACAAGTCAGCACAGAAACATGTGATCCTCATGTTCATCCTCTTGAGTTCAAAACAGGCAAAACTTCTTATTCCTTTACGCATAATATAGGAATTGTAAGTGTTTTTCCTTGGTTTTTTTCTGGGCTGTGAGGCGGAGTTCTGGAATAGTTTCTTTCTGACGGCTTGCCTGCATCTGTGGCTGGCACCTTCAGAGAATGGTTGGGTAGGAGTGTGTGTGGGGGGTGTTATATGCTGTCAACCCCTGTAGGGGAGTATATGTAAATTTGTGTAATTGAATGGTTAGTTTCTGAGTATAGAAATGCAAGGCTTGGTTAGTGTCTGTTTGGCTAATGGTTGGTTGATGGGCCATTAACTGCTGCTGGAAATCCCCCTGTCCCTGGGAGGAATTCCTTTGTAAGTGTTGAGTTTTGATTCTATTGTTTTTCAAAACTGGCAGCCAGATTTTGTTTACTTTTAAGATTTCTTCTTTCCTGTTGAAATTGTCCAGGTGTTTGTGGATTTCAATAGCTTCTCTGTGCATTCTGACATGATAGTTGTTGGCCTGGTCCAGAATTTCAGTGTTTTTAAATAACATTTTGTGTCCAGGTTGGTTTATAATATGTTCCGCTACTGCTGATTTTTCTGGCTGGCCCAGTCTGCAGTGTCTCTCATGTTCCTTGATTCGTGTTTGCACACTGCGTTTAGTGGTCCTTATGTAAACTTGTCCTCTTTAGTTTACTTTGCAATTGGTCATCACATGGAAAATGCTTGCTTAAATGACTTCAGATGTAAAGAAGAAACAGAAAGGGGTGTGTTCCCAGAAATAGCCAACCTTTTTCGGGCTGGGAAATATTTATACAGCCCTCTTCAGAGGCAGGGGGAGATGATTCACATATATTCATTATTTTAAGCAGGATGATAACTAAACAAATACCAAGTTTTATGTGCATTTATAACTTGTATTATAACTCACACATGAAATAAATGCAGCCCAAATACCGTTTCTACTTCATAGAATAGTTTTTTAACATACTGAGACCCTGTATCTCTTTTATATCAGGCTTTATTAGCTGTTTCCAGTTCCTTTTGCTTTCAGATAAATTCTAGACAGAGAACAAAACATTAGATGTGTGTGCATCTTCACATTATCAAATAGGATTACTTACACACATAACATTTGGCCACAGCAATTGTAGTTTTAAGTAATTTCCAACATCCCTAGTCTGGGTGGAGGTTAGATTTAGCACAACCAAAGCAGCTCCCTGGCAATTTAATTGTTAAGAACATCCTTTTTTAAAAAATGGAAACCCATAATGTCCTTCACTGATAATTGTGGGGGCATGGAATCACAGACATACGGAAGAGGAAAGGAAATGGTAAAAGAGAGGACCAGACTGAAAAAATCATACACATTTACATCTGCTGAGCATCTTCAGGTTGGCACATCTTTGCAGAAGTCATCATTGAAGAAGTATTTATCATCACAGCAGTAGAATTCAGATCTAGAACCTTCTAAAATAATGGAAATTGCTTTGACATCACACTGTGCAAATTTCCAGATATGATGATAATGGGTAAAATGAAAGGAGAGAGAGAGAGAGAGACACAATCAAACATTTCCATAAATCTTTTTCCTCTAGTAGATATTCCAAAATAATACCACGGCACCAATGTGACTGGTATGGGAATAAGCTTTGGCACTGCCCCCAAAGGGGAACATGTAAATCATAGAATTATGGAATCTTAGAGTTGGAAGGGACCACAAGGGCCATCTACTCCATCCCCTTGCGATGCAGGAATACATACCTAAAGCACCCCTAAAAGATGCTCATCCAATCTCTGTTTAAAGACCTCCAAAGATGGAGAGTCCACTACCCTCCAAAGCAGTCCTTATTCCACTGTAGGACAGTTCTCACAGTAAAAATGTTTTTTCTAATGTTTAGGTGGAATTGCTTGTAATTTGAATCCATTGCTTTGTATTCTAGTATCTGTAGCAACAGAAAAGAAGCTGCCTAGGGCCAGGGTATGCAGATGCACACAACATATGCTCAAATGCACCTTTTCCTCCACCACCCCATTTGATTGTGCTTCTTTTTAACCTCTACTACACCTGGTTAATTTCAGACACCTTATATTGTGTTGATTAGAATCTTTTTAGTAAAATTTGCTGATTGGTTGAGGTTGTCAAATGTATTTCCAGACTCTGTACTCTTCCCGTTATTACTGGCTTATGTAAGTCACAAATCTTAAATAAGTAAGGCAGTCACAACCAGAGCAGGGCAATGCAGGTAGAAAATATAGGGAAAAGTAATGGGTGACCACCTTCAGAACTTCTCATCTTCTGAAGCTTGGAAAAGATTTTTTTGGAGAACATATCCCAGAATCCCCCATCCAACATGGGCAGTATTGGAGGTTACAGTCCAGGAAAGCAGTTTTTCCAAGCTGTGCCATGGCATGCCAGCCAATGTGTGGCAGGGAACTGTATCTGTTTGGAGGCATGAGCAGGAAACATATCAGAGCCCTGACACTCCATGGCTCACCTGACACTCGATGGTTCAGGGGGACAACCCTCCACACCAAACATGTGGCCAGAAGTTAGAAACAGTACCCTCTCCATCTCAAGGTTGTAGAGTCTTCCCATTATTATAGGCTACTTCCTCTCTAATGCCATTATAAGTATAGGCCTGTGCTATGATTTCCTACTTTCATGGAGTAGAAGATGCTCAGGTCTCTTACCTTCGCCACCTACTTTCTTGTAATCCAATGCAGTACAGCAGGTGTGTGTTGCAGGATCAATTTCACATGCAGTTCCAGGAGCAGGGGAAACAGGTCAGTTCTGATAATCTCTAAACCGTCAACATTTCAGGGCATCTGTTTCAAAAGAGGAATCCTCATAATTATAACAAATCCAATCTTGAACTTTACATGAGGATGTCTGACTGACTGAAAATGAAAGAGCGCTGTCCTCTCCCATAGCATTACTCTATATGATCAGCAGTGCAGAATCCTTAAAGTGGGAACAGTGCTACTTGAAAGGACATAAAAGATTACCAACAGAAAGCATGGTTAAAGGGTATAGTGAAGGGTAGAGTTGCAATAAGATTTTGAATCCAGACAAAAAGAGACTGAAATTTCCATGCTTTGCAAAGCTGGTGCTCCAGTAAAGGACTGATTTTTTTTCTCCATGCCATAGAAACTCATCCTATGATGTCCATGCATAGAATGTGTACTCACCCGCAGTTCTGAAATGTAACATAGCCAAGCCTCTTTCTTTGTCCCTCTCAGCTTGTTAGCTGTTTGCAGTATAGATGCTTATCAATATCAACCTGTCAATTGTATTGCATCTGAAGGAAATGAGGTATGTATAGTTGTTGGTATATTAACTTTCAAAGAGAGAGTAGTGTTACCTTTCAATATAAAAGAAAGTTGGTAGGAAAATAAAGGGGGATTTTTCTTGTACTTTGAAAACTATTAAATTTAAAATTACCGGTATACCTAATCTAATGAAGCGATAGGTACATGTCAGACCTGAAAAGAGTCTCTCCCCTCTCCTCCCTCCCACCCCAATTCTCCAAATTGCTTTCAGGCAACAAACTCTGAAAAGGAAGAGCAAACAGAAAATTAAGCAGTGTCAGTGGGTGGCATCACATTCTGTTGTGTATACTTGTAGTATGCCCCACTACTCCCTCCCCATGGTATTTCATAACTGGAAATATTTGACACTTTTCATGTCAGGTTGACTGGGGCAAACCAAAGGTCAGTTGGAGATTACAATGACCTGGGATGTGTCTTAGAAAAATAATGACAGCAAATCCAAGTTAGGATTATGTGGAAGCCCCTTAGTAGACACTGTAGTTAAGGAGGTATGTGCTGATCCTTTCTTCCAGCCCTGGACATTTCGAAAATGATTCTATCAAGCAATTAAGTGATTATTCCTCAATCTTTTCCTATGGAAATCTCTCCTATACCCCCTCCTGTACAACCTTGCAAGGTTCTCTCAAACCCATCACTTTCTATCTCCCAACAATCAAAGCAATCAGTTGAGTTTCAGTTTCCTTTATCTATTCCATGGGAAAACCATCCAGGCTTTGTCATAACCAGAGTACCCCTTCAGGATATGAAATAAGGTAAAAACATTAGTCCCCAACAATGCCACAGAGGGACACCAACACTCTGACAGATTCTCTGTGCCACCCTCAGATGCCAGTCTGAGCATCTTCACTGCACTGAACTCTTCTTTTCAAGAACTATAACCCTATCTTCCCAGACCTCTCTCTATCCAACCTCCCTGCCTTTCTTTCCAATAGCCTTGCATGGTTCTTAAGAGTATATGTTTTGTATGCCAGCATATCCCCTGTGTTATTTCCAATAAAAAATACTTTATTTCACTTTAACTGGAGTGCTCTCTACAGTTAGTACTGGTATACATAGGTGAAAAGATCCCTGAAGTTACCCTCCTCTTGCAGGCTAATAATTTCCCCAGATAATGATAGAGATTTTGGAATCATGGGTGGGGCTCTAAAACACACACACACACACCTCTTAGGGTAACATACTAACCTCAACTTGCTGAAATTATTATATGGCCTACAGATTTGTTTCTTTTTGGCATTATTATTGGCCTCTGCTTTTTGAATTTTTTTATTTCACCAAGTTTCATTATTGAACATTTCAGCTTTCTGTGGAAGGAGCTGTTAGAAGTTTAGAGGTACACAACTCATTAGGGAAACTATGCTAGATATTGATTGGAAAATGGGAATATTATAATCTATGATTTTTGGTCAAACTCATGGGAGGAAGAAACTTATTGTACTTATATTATCTCTCAGAGACCAATGAACTATTCCCCCTGTTAATCAGACTCATTTAGAAGACTATGGCCAAGAGCATATATCTTTTTTGTGAGCTGAAAGGTCCACTGGGTGTAACTCTATTCCCTTAGCCTCCTTCCACTTTTTACTTACTGTTCTTCTGCTGAGTTGCCAATGCCTACTGTCATATAATGGCCAGGTGGGAGCAGCCAGGCAATGTCCACCTCTATTTCTGCAGCCAGGCATTAAGGCATGACATCGCCATCCTGGACATGATAGCAAGGGCCATGCTTGAGATCAGTTTTTGCCCTGCATGTTTTCCTGGTGAAAAAAATTAACTGATTTGGGAAGCATAAGAAATACATAGGAGATCTAGGCTTGTGGAACTGCATATATGATCACAGCATTACAGGCCTTTGAATGGACTACAAAAACACTTTTTTAATTACTGTTTTTTTAAAGGAATCATATTGCTGCCTTCATTTGGTGTTGAAATAGACTTTAACCATATTCTTGATATTATTTATGCTATGTTATTTTATTGAATTTATACTCTGCCTTTCTCCTGGGATGAGATCTTACTGTTATTCTAAATGTTGCTATTCTGTCAAATGGTATGTGTTTCAGTTGTGTAGGCCACATAAACTGCCACTGTATTTTAAGAAATTAAACCACATAACATCCCCTTACAGCTAGTTGCCAAATGGCAATATGCTGGCATAGATTCTGGGCAGAGGCTAAACCACTAGACGTGAAGGCATTTATAATAGAGGGCTATGATAAAAATGCTTGTATATTGAAAACCATGTCATGGCATAATGGATGTTAGTATTTGCAAACAAAGTTGCAAGCAAGAGCATGTAGTAGGTCCATTTTGGACTTAAGGTTGGTAAATAATCATTGCTTGTTGGGCATAGCAGTTCCATATCTATCACAATGTCTAGTGGATATTTTCCTATGTAGTTAACAGGTAAATATAGATAACTATTTGTGCAGTATGATATGAGAAAAAACTGCCAGAGACTTCCTGTCAATTCACTTATGTTAATGTTGTATTAAAACAAGTAAAAAAGTAATTCAACCAGCAGGTCACAAAAGTCAAGTGATACACAAATTGTTCAAGGTGAAGAATGAAATCATTGGCATCACACAGAATCACCAGGCCAGGAAAAAAGTTATATTGTACATGATCTGAGTCAGCACATATCCCAAAGGATATGAAATGTTTATTCAGCTTAGAAGATGAAAGTAACAAAGCTTCATGTATATCCTCTAAGAATCTCCTACGTGGTCAACATGGGATGCACACTGGCTATGCGCCTTTGTGTATCAATGAGCAGTTGAGAAGATTTTATGTGTTCTCAGTAGCAACAACACAGGTTACAAAAACAGATCAAAGCAACAGGCCTTTGGCCTTCAAAATAAAAGATCTTTTAACACAGAGATTGCCAGCCTTTAAAAGTCCAAAGGCTTTATCTGCTCTAAAATCTCAGGGACTGCACCCAACTCCTCAATAGCCCCTTCCCATTGCCCTATAGGCCTCCAGTGGTCAATTGCACTCTCTACACCAGTTGGGTCTATTCCCCCAACTTATTTTAGCCATTGGGGGAGGCTTTCTTCAAAAGCTGAGGTAACTGGAAGAGGGGAAAAAAATATCAGGCTTCTGGAAGGAACGATGAAGTTGGAGGGGTCCTGAGGTTTTGGCAGCACAGTGATGGCACAGAGGAATGCATGCTGCTTGTGGGCTGTTCTATGCCCACTGCTATGTAAAAAGATGAGAGATTGCTGCCTTCCTTATGAGCAAAGAAAATAAATGACAGTCTATAATATGAAAGAATTAATTAGAGCAATTCTCCCATTTCAGGAACCACTGTAAAAAAATATATGGCTTTTTCTTTTTTCTTTTTCTTTTGCTCCATTGCATGAATTGAAGTTTCCAAATTAGCACAGCTGGCCTAATTATCTCACCATTTCCTTAACAAAGCACACCAAGGCATCTCCTGCTCTGTTATTGTTTCTGCTTTAGGCTCTGTCATTCATATGGGAACAGCATCCCTGACTCCCCCTACTACATCACCAGACTAATCCAATTGAGTATTTCATGGACAAAAGGGTCCCCAAAAAGTTGTGGGACTTGAGGTGGAGGCTCTATCATCAGGTTCTTAATCTGAGGGGAAAGAGACCATGGACCGCAGAGGATGAGCAGACCTGTCCGCGTCTGAAATGTAAAAAGGCTGAGATTTTGAGTGGCGTGGCACAAAAGGAGATGATCAGACATTTTGTCCAGGACTGCCCAAGTGCCCGGGAAACATGGGAGGAGGTGGCCCGGGTCCTGGATTGGCCAGATTTGGCACAGCAGGCTTGGGAGACGGTGCTTTCAGGGACTGAACCTCCAGAGGGTGTCAGGGGACCCAGAAAGTCAGTGGGCCAAAAGAGGAAGAGGAAGGAGCCTGGTTCCGCCATGGCTGAGAGGTTTTGGAAAGTGCCCTGGTCCACGGTGCACTTGGTAAACCTCTATGTGATGTTAGGGTTAGTTTTCCAGAGACAAAAGGAGGTGAAAAGTCAAAATCTGCAGGATGTAAAAGGCACTGCCTATTATGTGAAGAATGTAATTGAAAATTTAGCTCTGAGTGAAAAAGAGAAATTGCCAAGCTATCGTTGGAAAAAGTTTTGGCCGTGGTTTAGTGAGATGACCCCAGCAATAACATAAAATAATATTTTAAATAAATATTTTATTAATTTTGTATTATTTTGTATTATTATTTTTAATTAATATTTTATTGGTTTTTTTCCATTTCTAAGTAGGTATAATTATAATGTGTAAATATAATGTGATTATAGTGTGTTTAGATTAAAGGGAAAAATACATTAGTGTTAGGATAGATTTACTTTTGTATTAGTAAGAAAAGAGGAACATAATTAGTATTGTTTTTGTATTATTGTTATGGCCTTTTGCGGTCGGGTGTATTTTTTAGTAGAATGGTCTTACTCCAATAAAAAATTCCCTAAAAATTCCCTAACTCCATATGAGATCATCCAGGCTTGATTTCCAAAGCAGGGTTCCCAGTCTTCTCTGGCTCCAAGACAGGGATGCCAGCCACTTCTGGCTCTGATTGCAGCCTGTTATCTGAGCTCTCTTCTTCCTCTTCCTCATCAGAAGGGATCTCCTCTCATAGGATGTGACAGCTTATTTGACATTGTCATTAGGCTTTCAAAACATGTCAAGAAGAAGTTCTTGTATTCCATTTATTAACAGGCATCACACTGTATCCTACCAATGATAACAGCAGTTTATATAATATGTCCAACAATTGTGAAACTTATATAATAATTCTCTCATAGTATAGATACTGTGAGCAATTCTTATTTAATATAAAGCCAAGATATGACACAGTTATACTAATTGCACAGCTTATTGCTGTTTAACTCTCTCTCTCTCTCTCTCTCTCTCTCTCTCTCTATATATATATATATATATATATATAAAAAAAAAACGTAAGAGTCTCAGGAGATCATCAGACATTGGGGAATGCATCAAAAAATCACATTCCCAACCACACCAGAAGATTGTGAGGAGAACAGAAAGGATGATCTTACCAGACATCTGCATCCTTCTGTTGTTTCAGTGGTATAGCGTTGTCAGGGACAAGCCTCCATTTTCCTATTGACTAGGAAAAGCCACTAATAGAAAGGGATGCTTTACTCACGGCTGTGCTAAGCCCCCAGGATGCTGGAGGAAGGCAACATCTGATAATCTGGCCCCTTCCCTTTCTTCTAGTGATCTTTTGACACAGTTTTTACCACATCTGATAATCCTGTGAAATGGTATTCAGCTGTATATCTCTCCCCGTTTGGTGTAATAGTAATGCTTCCTTCTTCCTTCAGGGCTCACAGGAGTGAAGAACTGTGAAAGCTGTGTAGTCCACCTTATATATCGCATACTAATTCATATAATGCATCAACATAAGTCTCTAGCCCTTATAGAAGTGGACATATGGAGTAAATATGTAGTGGCTCTTCTGCTGGAGTGGTAGTGGTATGATATTAGCCTGCTGCTCCTGTTAAGTTCATTTAACAGGAGCAGCATGTTTCATAATTCTGTCTCATAATTCTGTCTGACATTTATAAGGGTCTTAGGACATCTTGTAGAGTGCCTCTTGGCCTTCTTGCTAATTTGAAACTGCTCTTGTGTCTGCTGTAATTAGTTTGGCTAAGTCTCCTACTTATGATTGCAATTTTGCAAGAAAAAAAATTAATCAGCCATCCAGTTTTTTTACACTTCAGGGAAGCTGGAAGGAATTTCCCTTTTATTCATTTTTTTAAAAGTAACTCATAATGTTCTGCACCAATATTTATTTCCTTACTTATGGAGGCATGGGATCATACAGACATATGGATTCCCATGTGGGTGAGTATGTTAAATTTCTGAACAAAATTATGACATATTTCAAATTAATGATCCTATTAACATTCCCATTGAGGCAGTGATGCATTCAAAGTCTTGTACTGTAAGCCTCAAGTCTCTACCTTCAAGTCTCAAGTCAAGTCTCTAGTTCTTGCAAGATGCTTTCAAGTCAAATCTCAAGTCTGGGAGCCTGCCTTAAACAACAGGTGGTGGTGATGGTGATGTGTGTGAGAGAGTGTGTGGAGCTTCAATAACTAGAAAATCAAGAAGATGTGCACAAAGTTAGGGTAAAAAAATCATAGGCAAGTTCAACAAGTTTGTTATTTAAACAAAGCTGTACTGTTAATCAAGTTTATCAAACTCACAGTTAAAAAAAAAACCTATTTCAGGCTGCTGAGCAGACCTAAACCCCTGCTTCAAACCCAAAGTGTGAGGTGTGTTTCTTGGAGGGGAACAGCAAATGTGTTAGGCATGAGCCCTGTGTGTTAGGAATGAGCCACTTGGGGTGTGTGGCAGGGGTTTAGGTCTACTCATTACTTAGAGCCGGCCCCCATTGCACATCAGAGGAACCTTCTTAAAGCTTTTCCTAAGAGCAGCAGGCAAGATTCACCCCTAGAGCACAGGATACATTTCTTGGATGTGTACACCAAATGTGTTAGGCAGCAGACTTGAGGCAAAAGGATCCTTCTAAAGCTTTTCTTAGCAGCAGCAGAGGGATCCATTAAGAATAGTTCCAGGAGGCTCTATGTTGTCCATGAACTACACACAGTGGCAGCACTAGGGGAGTGGGGAGAGGCTGTATTGCACTAGGTAACACCATCAGAGGAAGGGGTGACACTGGCCTTAGTAATGCCACAGACCACATTTTCATTTAGTTTTACTTAGGATATATAGGACTGTGAAATAATGGTGCTCTATGTTATATTATTGGTATGTATGGGTTTCATAGTGCTTTTATGTTGCTTTGCATTGGTATATTTGGGGTTACTGTTCAATAGCTAAACTTAATTTCTTGTAAAATACAGGGGGTTTGATGAGAATAAAAAATGAAAGCAAAAACTTGTATATAAGCCAGCAAGGCCCAGGAGTAAGGGTATGATGAATGTGTGAACTGGAACTAGAAGGTAAGCTAAAGGCATGGAAAGAGTGTTGGAAGTACAGTTGAAGAAAAGAGAAAACAGAGCAGAGAGACAAGTAGGTCAACAAGAAAGAAAAATCAAAGAAGAGATTGAGAAACAGAAAAATAGCCAGTGAGTGAGGTTTGATCTGTAGGCGAACAGTTTGAGGAGAAAAGCTTGCTAGTAGGCCTCTGCAAAGAACTGCTTGCCTGGAACCTGAAAGGAAGATCTAGGAGATTTGTGAGACCGTTATATCTTAGGGACTGTGATTAGAGAGACTTAGGAGATTTTCAGACGTCTCTTTCAGTGTCTTGCCGTGCAAGCAGCCTCCGGAGCAGTAACGAGGCTGCTGCGCGGCAAGGGGTCCATTTTGGATGACACCATTTCTCGGCATCGTCCGTGACTCTTGAGGCCAACATTGGAGGCGGCCGCGCTGTTTTTTACTCACGGACAACTTCCGTGAGTGAAAAACAGTGCGGCCGCCTCCAATGCTAGCCGCAAGAGTCACGGATGCCGCCAAGAGAGAAACGGCATCGTCCAAAATGGACCCCTTGCAAAAGGGAAAATGTTGTTTGTTATTGTTGATGTTCTGATATTGGGTTAGTAAACCTTTTAGAAAATTATCATTGCTGTGTCTTGCAGTTATTGGCTGCCAGCCCCATGCCTAAAGCCTTGCCACTCTACCAAAAGAGGATTCATTTGTGGAATAAAAAGTTTTAGGTTTACGTGGAAACTCAAGCTTCCCAAAGCCAAGTCTTTTTAATAGGGGATTACTAGATAGAGGGGAATACACACATACACACAATCATGTTCCCAACCATGTCAGAAGATCACTAAAAGAACAGGAAGGGAGACTTTACCAGATGCCACGTCCTTCTGCCATTCTGGGAGCGTAGCACTGCGTGGGCGAGGCTTTCCTTTCCCATTGATTGGGAGAAGTTGCTAATCAAAAGGGATCCTAGAATCATAGAATCATAGAACTGCAGAGTTGGAAGAGACCACGAGGACCATCCAGTCCAACGCCCTGCCACACAGGAAATCACAATCAGAGCATCCCCAACAGATGGCCATCCAGCCTCTGTTTAAAGACCTCCAAGGAAGGAGACCCCACCATGCTCCTTACTGATGCCTTACTGACACCCACACTATGCCCCCAGAATGCTGGAGGACAACGTCATCTGGTAAGGTCACCCCTTCCTGTTCTTCTGATCTTCTGGTGCAGTTTTTGCCACATCTGATAATCTCCATAGACTTGAAAAAAAGAAACTGGGTGAACAGCATCTTTTCCTATGTGGTATTCTTTGTGTATGTGGAAACCAACAGCCACACATGTATAACCTCCATCAGGATTGGAGCTCTTGTATCCTTTAGTTTTCTCCTCTACCTTCATAGAGAATTTGCAATCTGGTCCTTGTAAATAACTGAAACACAGACTTCTGAATGAAATAATTGCTTTAGTTTCTGTGATTCTTACAGAGACTTGACATTGGGAATAGTCCTTAGAGAAACGGCAATGCAAAGAAAAGTATGCATAGATGTTTAGCTTCTAGGCTTATTTCAGGCTGGCTACAGTTTTTCATTGCAGAAGTCACTGTTATCACAACAGACAACACCAGGAAAGGGATTCCCACTTTTGTTATCTTCGTTGTCACAAACATCTTTGTCCATCAAGCAATTTCTTGCTCTAACGGCTTTGGTTCCATCAAGTCCTGATGAGATGAGGAAGCAGGGGAAAAACAGCAAGAGATTTAAGAGATTTCCTTCTTAAAATATTCAAGGTGTACTACCTGGGGCATCACTAAGGCTTGTGTCACCCCTCCCCTGACAGTATTACCTGGTACAGTTCAGCCTGTCTGCACCTCCCTAGTGCCACCACTATGTACTACAGTCTATTTGTCCTTATTGCATACGACTTTAGAAGACTACTTACAGTGCTATTTAAAATATATTAGGAAGGTAGCACCAGGGGCTGAGGACCTTTTACAACCAATTCTGTGGGCTAGGACAATCATTCTGTTTGTTTAACCCAGTCATGAAATAAGTAAGATAAATCTATCTGTCCTTATGCTGTCAGTGATTATGCTTCCATCTTTCTTGTCTTGTGGCTATTCTTGTCCTTGTCCTATAACATAGTTTTCCTTAACCTATTCCCACTCTGTGAACTTTGGTATCTATTATGTTAGCCCTATGTCATCACCCAGTTCAGATCCCAGATACAATCATTGACCTTCTTGGTGAGGATCTTTCCATTCCTTAACCATCATTTTATTTCTGTTCTTAATAGCCATTCTGACATTCCAGGCAAGATTTCCCACCATTCCATGATACAAAATTAAGTTTTGGAGAGAAAGGGGGAAATCTTTAAAAATGGCATTTGCCCAAGCATAACATGCAAGAAGTATTTTCATGTTGATTATTGTTTCTAAGTTTACTCTATTAGCAGTGGGAATGTAATGAAACCATACAATGGAGATTATCAGACGTGTAAAATATCCCAGGACAGGGATGACAGAATATCGCTAAAAGGCTTACCTTTTAGATGACGTCGTCCCTGTCCTGAGATGCGCTCGTTCTGCTCCTGTTCCTCCCCTGTTCCCTCTTATTCACAGAAAAATCCGTGAATAAGAAGTCCATTCTGTTATTATAATGGAACGACGGGCAAGTGAACAGGAGCCCATTGTGTTCCTGGGATGACAAATGAATGTGACATCACCAGAAGGTCCCTGCCGGACACTTCCTGGTGTGATCAGGACAGAAAGGTAAGTTTTTTAAAAATTCCCCTCCCTGGGTAGCTTTCTCTTTTTTAAAATGTGTTTTAGTGCTTGCTTTTGTTTTTGACAGCGGGGGGGGGGAGATATTTTTAAATTTCCCTCCAGGCCATTCTCTCATGAGAATGGCTGGGATTTGAGTTCCCAGTTTTAAAAGCAGCCTTGCGATGGCTGCATTTACAACTGGGCAGGGAAGGGAGGGGAAGCCCTTTCCTGTCGCGGAATAAAGGTAAGTGTGTGAAACTTTTTTCGTTATTCCATGGCAGGAATGGGAAAGGGATTGCGGGGGTAGCGGGACAGAGACGGACCCTAAGGGTCCGTCTAATAATCTCCAATGGCTGAAGATACAATAAGGACATTTTTGCAGTATATGTTTCCCCAAATATTTTTGCTGGAAATTTTGGGAGATCTTGGTTCCTTGAAGCTAAAGACAAAGCATTCTTACTAGTGACTATTATAGCAGCACAGGTTCCTTTCTCAGCAACTGCTTCACATTCCAAAGTTGATTCACAGGGCTCTGATAGATCCTGCTCCTGGCAAACTCGACACTTGAGAGCATCTACTTGAGAAAAGGAAACCTTATGTTTTAAAGCAAAATTACAATAAAAATGAATCCTGCCTCTGTTTCAACCACTTTACCGCCAGTTTCCCAGAAATCCAGAAATAATCATGTTCTTTGGTGACAGGCATCAGTTCAGCTGGAAGAATAGCCCGGTTGAGGCATTACATGTGTAGCATGAATCCTAACTTTAGGTCCTGTCTACATGATGAAAAATGACACATATTTATTCAAAAAATTGGCAATCTGTACAGGCCGCCATTTGAATAAATATGTATCATTCAGAGCAGGCCCCAACTTACCTTTTAGTCTGTGTGCAGTGGATCCTGCTCTTCATCTGGATCACAGGGATTCATCTGGAAAATGTTCGAATAATTGGCCATTTGTACACTCCTGTTTGCACAGATACAAACAGGAATGCAACCTGATTGGCTGGACACGTAGAGGGGGCGAGACTAGGAAAGAGGGAAAGCAGCTGCGGCTGCCATGTTGGATTCCCGGCTCTACGAGTGTCTGGTAAGTCCATGATATGTTTTTTCATTTTTATTTTTAAATGTAAACATGTAATCACAGCTTTCCAGATGCCAGGCACCTTTTAAATTTTTTTTTTAAAGGCAGCAGGAGATTTAAAACTGCTGCCTAGATCATTCGCTCCAGCCAGTTGGGCAAGGGGGTCATACAGATTTTAGGGGGGTGTTTTAATCATGTAGGCAGATCATTCATATTTGAATTACTGCCTTTTTGGATTACCCCCCAGTCGGATTTTTTTTGGAGTTGTGAAGACAGGACCTCAGTTTCCTTCTTATTCTCAAGTAGGAACATACAATCTGGGTCAAACCAAGTGCACATAGGTATTGGGATATTCATCCTGAAAATTGACTAGTCAACAGGAGAGAAAGAGAGCAGAAGCCAGGTACAGCTCCATCATGCCTTGGTTCCAGTGGCTGGTGAGAGGCCCCCCCTCCATTCTAACTGCCACTGTTGTGGCCTGTGAGGGAGAAAGCAGCAGCCAGCATCTTCTAGGCTCTAACATCCCTTTTCCTTGTGTTTCACATCTTTTTAGGTTGTAGGTCTTGAGGGCAGGGAACTGTACACTGATGGTGCTACAATAATAATAGTAGTAGTAGTAATAATAATAATAATGATGATGATGATGTGAGCATGGTGTGCGGTATATAAGGTGGCCCTGCCTTCTTACATCCCAGTGAATTTAAGTCACAGACCCCTCATTCTAATGCTGCAGTGGGAAGCTTTATTGCTCTCCACAGCTGGACCTGAGCTTTCTATTCATGTTCAGGGTGATATGGGTAGTCCTTCACTTCAGACCATGGGAAGGTGACCCTAAGGTGCTGGGACTCACAGACATATCAGTAGGGTGGGGAGGCCAAATTGTATGGTCTGAAGCTACTGAGGAACATAGGTGAATCAAGTAGTTGTCTGTTTGCAAGACTCCCACCCTTCCTTATTGACTGCATTGCTGTAAGACTTATCTTCTTCTCATCCTTCTGTTTTGGCTCCAACCTCCTCAGCTCTTCTACTGGCACACACTGTTGAGTTTAAATTGTACTGAGGTAACTAAATGAACAATACAGCTAGTGTGAAAAAGAGGAAGCGTGATTTTTTTTTTCTGGACTAAAGGGGTTAGAGATCGACTAAACCAGCCTTTCTCAACCTTTTTATCTTGGAGGAACCCTTGAAATAATTTTCAGGGCTCAGGGAACCCCTGCATAAACATTATTCTATATACTGCTATTGATTTTCCCTCACAATCACAATCTCTTGAGGAACCCCTAGCAACCTCTTGGGGAACCTTAGGGTTCCAGGGAACCCTGGTTGAGAAACACTGGACTAAACTATGCAATAGTGGCCAGGCAAAGCAGATGGATATGGGTGTGGTGAAGTTGTGTAAGTTATGTAGGGTGATACACAAGAAACATATGTGATTAGCCAAAGGACCTAGGCCCAAACAGAAAGTAACACACACCCCAACCTCATTTTAGAAAAACATGCTCTAGTCAAGACACAAGAAGGGTTTAGCCTTGACTTTGAGTTTGCAAACTGATATTCCTTTCCCTGGGAACTGAAGTGAGTACAGCTTCAATAGATAACAGTTTTACTATGCCTAAATCAAGAATTAGCAATCATGCAATGTCCACAAGTGTAGGCTGTGTTTGTAAAATGTAGTCTTCCAATCACAGTTTGTTCTGATGTCAGAGATATAAATGTATACATGTAAGACTGCTGTGCTCACCAGCAATGGTGGGACACATGTGATTTGCTGAGGAAGTCGTGTGTGTTTAAATCTTGCAAGTTTCTGATAGAATCTCTCTCTCCGCATGACAATTTGGACTTTAGCACTCTGAGCATGAATCCTCACTCTGAGGGGCCTGTCTAGATTTGGGTGACAAATGAAATTAGGACTCGTACAAGTACTAGGATTTATATGTTTGGGGTTTTGGGGGGGGTTGGCCTCATAAATGTATAACTGTGATGTAGAAATAACATGCCTTCACAAAAAAAATAGCAAAGACTCAGACCAAATATTGATGAAAGTTAAGGAAGAATGTGAAAAAGCAGAATTATAGTTGAATATGAAGAAGACAAAATTAATGACTACAGATGATTGATCTAAATTTAAAGTGCATAATGAAGACACTGAAACCGTTAAAGATTTTCTGGACCTTCTCTCAGTCATTAACCAAAATGGAGACTGTAGCCAAGAAATCAGAAGAAGAGTTACACTTTGAAGGGTAGTTATGAAGGAACTAGATAAGCTCTTCAAGTGTAAAGATAGAATCAATAGAAGTATAGTGTCTAGATCAAGGGAAATAATAGTGCCACTCTATTCTGCCTTGGTCAGGCCTCACCTAGAATACTGTGTCAGTTCTGGGCACCACAATTAAAAAAGGATATTGACAAATTGGAGCGTGTCCAGAGGAGGGCGACTAAAATGGTGAAAGGTCTGGAAACCATGCCTTATGAGGAAAGACTTAGGGAGCTGGGTATGTTTAGCCTGGAAAAAAAAGACAAGGGGTGATATGATAGCCCTGTTTAAGTATTTGAAGGGGTGTCACATTGAGGATGGAGCAAGCTTGTTTTCTGCTGCTCCTGAGACTAGAACATGGAACAATGGATACAAGCTCCAGGAACAGAGATTCCACCTCAACATTAGGAGAAAGCTTTTGACAGTAAGAGCTGTTCGACAGTGGAACACAGTCCCTTGGAACGTGATGGGGTCTCCTTCCTTGGAAGTCTTTAAACAGAGGCTGGATGGCCATCTGTCAGGGATGCTTTGATTGTGTATTCCTGCATGGCAGGGCGTTGGACTGGATGGCCCTCGTGGTCTCTTCCAACTCTACAATTCTATGATTCATGCTTGGTCTGGAAACTTTAACTAGTACAGAATATGGCAGCCAGATTGGTCTCGGGTATAGAATCATAGAATTGCAGAGTTGGAAGAGACCACGAGGGCCATCCAGTCCAACCCCCCTGCCACGCAGGAAATCACAATCAAAGCATCCCCGACAGATGGCCATCCAGCCTCTGTTTAAAGACCTCCAAGGAAGGAGACCCCACCACGCTCCAAGGGAGTGTGTTCCACTGCCGAACAGCTCTTACTGTCAAAAAGTTCCTCCTCATGTTGAGGTGGAATCTCTGTTCCTGGAGCTTGCACCCATTGCTCCGTGTTCCAGTCTCTGGAGCAGCAGAAAACAAGCCTGCTCCATCCTCAGCGTGACATCTAGAAGAAACCATATAACACTGATCTTAAGATCACTTCACTGGCTGCCCATCTGGGCCCAGTACAAGGTGTTGGTTATAATCTTTAAAGCCCTAAATGGCTTGGGTCCAACTTATCTTCGGAACTGCATCCTTCCATACAATCCTCCCCATGTACTCAGGTCTTCTGGGAAGAATTTGCTACAACCTTTAAGAACTAGGATTTCTACAACCTCCCAGAGGACCTTTTTGGCTATTTCTCCCAGATTATGGAATGGCCTGCCGGATGAGATCTGTCATATTACCATCTTAATTAGCTTTTAAAAAGCTCTTAAGATGGATCTCATCCAGAGGGCCTTCCCTGAACAGATACCCGGCCATCAGAAAGTAAAATCTAATTTGTCCCGATCCCGATACAGCCACTGTTTATTGTTTATTCTTTGTTGTTATTTTTAGTATTTATTAAGTATGTTTTAATTTTTTGGATTATTTAATTGTATTTTAAGGGGGGTGGAATGGAGTCTTAAATGTACTTTTAAATGTTGTAAGCCACCCCAATTATGTTTTGTAGAGGGGCAGGATATAAATAAATTTTATTATTATTATTAATCTGTGGATACAGAATCTGTGGATTTGGAGGGCCAACTCTATTTACTGTTTCCAGATCTTAAAAAGAGTTTGAAAGGAAAGAAATTTTAGAATGATTCAGAGGTGATAGCAGCAGCAGAGCAGTATTTCAGTGACCAGACATCAGAATGTGTCTGTGTGTGTGCGTGTGTGCGTGTGCGTGTGTTTGAAGGGTTATCTAGATCATTCCTTTCTTAGTTGGGCAGAGAACTTTTCAACACCCCCTCATAAGTCACTTTCTAGTTTTTATAACTAATAACGTCTGCACATACACCCCACTCCATGTGAACAACTCTCAGTCACCAACTATCAGCAGCCTCCATAACTTAACCCTACCACAGAAATCACTCAATATACCATGAAACAGATATGCTGCTCTATAAGAAAAACCAGAGGTAGTTAAACTAACATTTTCACTCAGCCTGCACTTCAAGAGTTAGTTTGAGACATTGGTTTGCTTTGGTTGTGTGTGTTCTGTTCTTCGGGTATGTGTGTCTGACTTTTCAGATCAGTTCTCCCCCGCTCTTCCTCTCCTTCCTTCCCTTGTGCCACTTTGTTGAGTTCTTGCTGCTCCCAGCTCTAGGTGAGTAGGAAGGTAGTCATTTCAACAACAGTGTTGGCATTTAATGTTTATTTTTTTTGTTCCAGGTTACCATGGCACAAGGAGTGGACGTCTGTCACTAAGGACTTTTTCGGACAATCCAAAAATAACGCTAGCAGCGTCGCCAGGTTGCGACGCTGCAGCGCTAGAGGGCGTCAGTTTCGCATGATGCTCCTTCCCAGCGGTACTGTTGCAGTACCGCTGGGACATTTGACCGTGATATTTTGGATTTTACTGTCATATTTTACTCACGCTAGCGTTATTTTTGGATTGTCCGAAAAAGTCCTAACCTGACTTCAGCAAGTGACTTCGGTTATGAGGGGAATGGCTCTGTTGGCTGGGAATTCTCGCTCTTCATTTTTTCCAGATCTGGGGTCATGGACAGCCTCTGCAGTGTCAAACTTTAATTGTTGGAATACTAATGTTCTTATATTTCCCAGAATTCAGTCTTGTTTAGTGAGATGATGGGTCCCTGGATTACAGCCCAGACATGCCATTCTGCTACTTGCTCAAGGTCAAGGCCCTTCATTCACAGGCACTTCATGATTTTCATGGTAGTCATGACCATTGGCCTCTGGTGTATCAGGAGCACCGCTGGCCTCCTCCACAAGTTTTGTTCAGCCACTTTGGTGGGATGTAATTAGGCTTCCTCAAAAACAAGGTTCTCTCTTTACAGGCCCTGCATGATTTGTGGTAGTCGCCGCAGATGGCATCATGTGTTTGGGTGGGGTCACTATTAAACAAAGGTTGGTTGTCTGCCTGGGAACTTGCAACAGGGAGGAATTCCTGATTGGCCAGCTTGGTGGGGGGGGAAAGGGACTAAACAAACATTTGTCCCTTGTCTGTGGCAGGTATCAGGGGGAGAATTTTATAGTCTGGTGTATATACATTGGCACCCCTTTGGTGAAGGGTTGGGCTCTGGAACTGCCTCCATAGGTTCTGGGGCCTAGGAGGCAGAGGAGTCTGCCCTGGGGCTGATCTTGGGGCTTGCTCTCTCTTGTAAAGTTTTGGGGTTGGGGAGGGAGCAACTTGGGTTTTGTCTTCCACAATAGGACTGGCTGAGGAGCAGCCCCGTTAATTTGGGACTGCCCTCGGGGTCAGATGTTTCATCAAAGGGAAGGCTGAGGAGGTAGTCACTGGGATGACACCTGGGCCTCAGCTGGACCCACACCAGGTTGCCCCCCCCTTTTCCTCATCCTCAGATTGTTTTAAATAGGTTTAAGTCAAATAAAGTGGCCCTTTCTTAACCCAATTTTCTGTGTCTGATCTCATTATTTCAGGGTTGGTCATCAAAAACTGCACCCCACCCAGAAAAACAAACAGACAGACAACAAAATCAGGCAACAGGATGGACATCATAACAAGTCACATCAGAAATGTCCAGATGCTGATTTTGGATATCCCCCACCCTTCTCCAGAACACAACTTGACATGTTCCAGATCTCATGCATATGACAGTTTCAGTGGGTTGTATCTGCAGAAAGAGATTACATGTAATTGAAACCTTGGCTTTTCTGGTTACCATGTCTGGAATCAGATGGGAAGGAGAAGTAATGTTGAGAGTTCACTGCACATGCTAGTATTAATACTGACTAAAATCTACTGAAGGCAGAATCTGGATACAGTTTTCACGTACTGCACAACAACACGCTGAAAGGATATCAAAATCTCCTGCTGGACATACCTACTAGCCCCCTGTTTTAGACTCTGTTTTTGACTTGCTAGAATATCACACTACACTGTTTATAGTGCTATTATTCCACTTTAACTGCTCTGTCTGCCTCAGCTAGAGAGCTCTTAGGCCTCACTAAACTACAAACCCAGAATTCCACAGGAGGCAGCCATAGCAGTGAAAGTGGAATAATAGCACTATAACAGTGTAGTGCTATAAATTCCATGGTCAGCAATGCCAAGCTCCTGCCAAAAGCATTATTGGGAAATAGATTAAGTATTCAACCCTTACCATAAAATCCTTCTTCAACCTCTTTGCAAAGTACAGTACTCCTCATTGCTGTTGGTAGACTTACCACTAGGTGTGAGATTCAGATAGATACAGAATAAAAAGAGGAGGACCTTTGGAGACATCTTCAGTCAGAAGGATTCTGAGTGTCTCAGGAGAGATTCAAATTGCAGAGGAAGAATCAGTGACCTACAGTCCCCTTAAGCTGTGTGGACAAGATTCCTCCTTTTATTCCCTCGATGAATTATACACAAGCACTGTACTCATTAGAGTAACATAGAGAAAGTACAGTGGGCCATTAAATCATAACCTGACTAAGAATGAATAAAGTAACTAAGAGAATGCTGAGATTAAAATTAAAGTGAGATAATGGCATTGCACTTGGACAGGCAGTCCTATGGACAAATAAAAAGAATACATGAATGAAAAGATAATTGCTGATATCCTACATTAGCTATTTAGTTATGAATGCATAAGTAGGTGAACATTTACTGGCCCAACCTCCAAACTCACCTGATGAGCCAGCAGCTGCATTGAGCAAAAGAGATCTGTTCAGCTGCCAATCAGGATACTAGGAGGATGTTGTTACCAGCCATCTCCTGCCACTGGATGAGGTTGTGATGAGGAGCTACAACAAGGATCTTCCTTCTGATTGTTTCAGCCTTGCTTGCTAGCAAAAGGAGTTGTAGATGACATGCTCCATTCATTCTGACTGGCAGCTGAACAGATTTTCTTCATTCAGTGCAGCTGCTAATTGTTAAGGTGGCTTTGGAGGCATTTACAATTATAGCCATACAACCATGATCATGAATATATGGAGCAATTATGGATCCATAACTGTAGGTTACAAATCTGTAACTGGAATACAGAATATCATAAGAAAAAGGCCAGGGAGACATTAACTCATAAAGTAACTTCCTATTGGAAAGCCAATATTTAAGGTAATAGGAAGATTAAAGATTATAAAGAATGAATGACACTCGAGGAAAAGGGATGGTCTTTACAGCAATCAAGTGCATGACAAAAATGGCTGGTCTTGTTTTCAGATTTCACATGTACACATAGAATCTAGAATCATAGAATCATAGAGTTGGAAGAGACCACAAAAGCCATCCAGTCCAACCCCCTGCCATGCTGGAATATACAATCAAATCATTCCCGACAGATGACCATCCAGCCTCTGTTTAAAAACCTCTAAAGAAGGAGACTCCACCACACTATGAGGCAGTGTATTCCACTTCTGAACAGCTCGTACTGTCAGGAAGTTCTTCCTAATGTTTAGGTAGAATCTCTTTTCCTGTAATTTGAACCCATTGCTCAGTGTCCTAGTCTCTGGAGCAGCAGAAAACAAGCTTGCTCCATCCTCAGTATGACATCCCTTCAAATATTTAAACAGGGCTATCATGTCCCCTCTCAACCTTCTCTTCTCCTGACCAAACATGCCCAGCTCCCTAAACCACTCCTGATAGGGCATGGCTTCCAGACCTCCCACCATCCTGGTCACCCTCCTCTGGACATGTTCCAGCTTCTCAGTATCCTTCCTGAATTGTGGTGCCCAGAATAGGACAAAGTATTCCAGGTGATGTCTGACCAAAGCAGAATACAGTGGCACTTGATCTAGACTCTATACTCCTATTAATGAAGCCTAGAATCACATTGGCTTTTTTAGCTGCTGCGTCACACTGCTGACAGCTATGTGAGATAATAAAAGATAAAACAAATACTGATACAACCAAGAAGTCTATTTTGGTTTAAATGTATAAGCCATCAGCTTTGAATGTTTTGGCTACTTCTTCTGTGTTGTGAGTACTAATTGCATTCTCAGAGAAATTAAGAGCAACAGTTGTAGTTCATAAATTTTAATCGTTTGTTTGTTTGTTCATTTGAAAGTTCTACATTTGATATGAATGAATCCATAACTGAATTTAATGAAGAGTTAGAATGCCCTCTGCATTTGAATCAATAGAACATTGTTCTAGCTTCAGTCAAAATGTTCTTGAATTCTTAGCATTTTGTCCTGTGCAAATTGATGTTTTGTATGCATTTGAAATCACTGTGTATCTTCAGATGAAATCTCCATGTTCCACTAAACATAGGTGATGTCAAGCAGATAATGCTTCCGTATGGCATATGATGCAGTTTTAACCAGTAGTGGCTCCTTTCTGGCTAAATGTATTGTAGTACATTAATTTTATATTAGAAAATCATACATTTATTGAAGCTTTTAAAGCAATATGTGTTTTGAATTTAACTAATTTCATAGAATCATAGAACCTTGGCTATCAGAGCAGCTTACAAATTGTTTTAAGCAATAGCAGTTTACACATCTACACTGCAATAAGCAGCTTGGAATCTCTTTTCCTGTAGTTTGAATCCATTGCTCCAAGTCCTAGTCTCTGAAGCAGCAGAAAACAAGCTTGTTCATTCTTCAATATGACATCCTTTCAAATATTTAAACATGGCTATCATATCACCTCTTAACCTTCTCTTCTCCAGGTTAAACATGCCCAGCTCCCTAAACTGCATAGGGAATAGTTTCTAGAACTTTTACTTCCCAAACCTTTCCCTTTAAACTGTGTATAACACTCAAATTACTTAAGCCCCTCAAGGAAAATATCCAACAAGTCTATTTTGACCTTTCCCTAGTTCATTTTTTCCAATAACAAAAAAAAAGAAGAAAAAACCTTTCTTCTTCCAAAGGTTAATATGTCTAACATTAATATATCAATCATTATGTCTGTATATTCTTATTAAACATATAAGCCATTGCATCACATTACAACATGATAAGTAATATTCCATTTTTAGATCTTAATAAAGCTACTTACTGACTTTATAACATGGTGTTAACCCTCACTACTTGAAACTATAAATCTTTTATAAATCTTTTACATATTATTTATAACATCACTAAATCCAAATATTTCTACCACACTTCATATTATAGGATCTTTTTCAAAATCATTACCATTACAAAATCTAATCATTGTCTTATATCTGTAACCATTTCATAACTTAGATTCAACCAAACTTTATTTTTTTCTATTTCATTTAAATCTCACTTTCCTTTTCATCCATCCAATCCATGCCCTCCCACCAATCTTATGAGATTCCTTTCCTTACTTCTTGGTGCCAGTTACACGACAAAAATTGTCGTGGGGCTTACCGTGACACTGTGATCCCGAATCCGTCCCTCGCTGTTTATACGATTTTTGTCACTGATCTGGATATCCCGGGTGGTCCCGTGACTGATATTTACATGTCCAAAGTTCCGTTTTTTATTTTAGGTTTTAGGTGGTTTTTTTCGTCTGTCAATCAAGGATGTGATTACTCGTGTTTTCACAACCTCGGTGATGCACTTCCTTTAGAGTTCCGCACCACGAGCGATGCTATTGGCTGGCTGGGGGGGGAGAGAGAGGGGGGCAGAGGTTTGGTATTCCCCTTGCTTCTTTAAAATGTTAACCCTTGAAGCAGAGGCAGAAAGCATTTTGAAAGACCCAGAGTGAGATCTTTCACTCAGATGCAGGAACAAATGCTTTCCTTCTGAAATCAAGCCGAGTGGGGGGGGGGGAAGGCTTCGTATTCCCCTTGCCTCTTTAAAATGCTAACCCTTACAGCAGAGATTTAGCAGCAGAGTTTAGGTTTCAAGCCAGCTACAGACAGGCATTTTGAAAGACACAGACACAGAGAGGGGGAATTAAGGGGTGTTCATTCGCTCAGAGGCTGGAATATTTTACTGTGCCCATTCAGACCCAGGGAGGTGATCAAGGCAGGGAATGAATGGGTGACCCTCTGCCCACCACGATCTCTCTGTAACATGCAGTTGAGGAAGAGGTTAAAGCTGAAGGGTTTGCAGTGTAGAAATCCATTTGAAAAGGTGATTGAGTACACGCACACGCACACACACATCAACCTTCGTGCAGCTGGAAGGGATGCCTTTGTTTTTGGCTGGTGAGGCTGGATCTGTTGAACGGGTGACTGACCCGTCCTTTTCTGGTCACTGATCTCTAAGCCCGCCCCCAGTCACCATTTCCAGTCATCCCCTAGTACCAAGATATTTTGTCCCAGGCTGTTTACATTTCCAATTTTCCGAATCCTCCAGTGACTTTTTTAAAAACCGGCACAAACTGCGGGACTGGAAGTCCCTTAGGTTGAGGGATAAAAGGTGGCCCCCCTTCCGAAAATCACGTACCCGACCCGATGTACGTGTAAACTGCCAGGGATCGACACGAATTCTTCCCAGGACATTTTCATCATGTAAACGGCACCCTTATTAATATCTCTAATACCTTCCTATTTGCTATTTTAAAGTATTTGTCCTAAGACAATGTATCTTCCTTTTTTCATCATTCTCTCAACCCCCTTGATCTTACACTCTAATCCTTTCATTAAATCAATGTTCAGATTTTCTCTTTGTTCCCCACCCTTGCTTGAACTATTATCCTCATTCACAAAACCTCTTGGTTCCCTGTTCTCCTCCATTTATAGGGTAAATCTTTCCATTAATTCAACTTCAGTTTGTTTCTCCAAATTATTTTCAGCCTCATTCATTTCAAGATTAGCCCCATGTTTCTGCCCTCCTTGCTTTGCACCCCCCAACCGTTCTGACTTAAGACTTTATCAGAAGAAGGGCTCCCAAATTTGACTTAAGACCGTTCTGACTTAAGACTTTATCAGACAATCTCCCTTAAATGCTCTTCTGCATTCTTCTACCTTGCTTTTCTAGCAAAGGCTTCCCCAGCAATGAAGAGGAAGTGAACAAAGCCCCATTCACTTCCTCTTTTGAAATCCCGCAAGACTTCATCATGCGGGAAATTAAAAAATAAAATAAAAAATAAAACACAAAAAAGTTACAAAAAGCACATACACACATTTTAAATCTTCCAAGTAAACCAGGGAAGCTTTTTAAAAAGTGTGTCACTTACCTGGATGCCATGATCTCACCCGGAAGTGTTCGCACCAAACCATCCATTGACATTGCATTCAAGAGAGTTAAGTGGCCCAAGGTTTCACATGCCAGAAATGCCAGCACAAAAGCCCCATGGGGGATCAATTGATGGCTTAAGCTGTCAATTAAAAAAGTATTAGATTTTTTACAAGACATAAACACGAGAGAGTGATGTTATCTGATCTTCGCACCCGTTTGCGTTTATGTGGTGGCATTATGACGTCTATTTAGTGTGTCTGATAAAGTCCTTAATCTAATTCCTCAGATTCTCAGTTAACGCTTCATGTAAAATGTTCATCAAATTTTGGAGCCCTTCTTCTCTCAGAAAATGTATGTCCTCTGGCAGCTACTGTACTAAGTCCTGAGAAAGTTCCTGGGAAAGTTCTACCTTTTTTTTCAATCCAGAAGTAACAAAGTTAACAGGCCAACTAATCTCCCACTGCACCCCTTTACAACTAGCCAGTCAGTCTTATCAGCATCAAAGAAATAACACCTGCACTTTCTCATGCTGTAGTCAAATTACTAAAGTCTTGTGAATAAAATAAAATTCAGTGTCTCCATGAAAATACATGCACTTAAATCTTTAATTATGCTCTTTTAAACATGTCAGCCACTAATCTTCTAGTTTGAGTCCCAATATTTTGGGATAAACATACTAACAGCTCGTATTTGAAGAAAGAAGGTGACTGCAAAGCTTCTGTTCATCCATTTTAATCAGAAGAATTTTTGACTTGTATAACTCCCAAATTTGGTTAAGAACTTTAGGAAAGTAGATTACCAATTTAAGACCATCAGATCAAAACAGCTGCATTTCATGGTAAGAGCAAAAGATGTAACCCCTTCAGTCCTTTACCACCCTTTAATCTAGGACATGTTTCATCAGCCAGAGCTCCCTCTGGCTACCACTTATATCATTCATGAAAGCTCTCCTCAATGCAGAGCAGCAGTGAACAACATCTGTGTACTGTTCTGCCCAAATGTCAAATTCCTTTATTTTTGGATGGATGTCAATTTCAATATAATTTTTTGAGGGAGTGGATGTTCAGTTTATTTCAATGTATATGCCTAGCCAATGACTGCACCCCATTTGCTTTTTTCCTCCTGTTCACTTTGTTATTTTAATTATTTTCTCCTTTAATTAAAGTAACAATTTACAAAACCAAAAATAACCCTCCTTTATTACAAAAATAGATAGAAAATGCTTTTCATATACCAGAGTCACTTCTGCAAATTACCAAATCTACTGGAAAGGTATATAACCTGGATCATAATGCTACATCATGATAAATGGTGCAGATATACCCATGAAAGGAGGGAAAAGAGTCACTGTTGTCTGTTGTGTCCTTTGATGATCCAATGCTGTGCTCAATAAATAAAGTTTTAGTATGCATCATCAGTGGCTTTCTTTTACTCCAGTGTACCCTTGAACCTGGTCTGGTCAGGTCCTCCAGAACAATCTAACAAGCAGCCCAGAGAACATCTTGCTCTCATAAAAGAAACAAAAGAAAGAGCTAGGGTCCTGAGGAAGGCAAAACCACCACCCAGCAACATAACCATAAAAGAAAGAAAAGCCATCAAGGATCTCAACGCAGACCCAGAAATTATTATTCTCCCAGCAGATGAAGGCAATGCCACAGTAATCATGGAAACATAAAAATACAAACAAAAAATAAGGGAGCTCTTCAACCCTGAAACATACAGAAAACTCAAGCAAGACCCAACCAACAAAACCACCAGAAAAAAAATGCTTTGATCAAGAACTCATCAATTCAGCCAATCATACACCAGACTCTATGCAGATCAGAGGCTCTCCCACCAAGACTGTATGGACTTCCCAAGATCCACAAAGATTTCATTCCACTCTGACCCATAATGAATGCCATTAGATCCCCCATGTATGACTTGGCCAAGTTTCTGGCCACACAATTACAAACGCATATAGGACAACCCCCCCAAAACACACTACATCAAAGACTCAGCTCACTTCATAGAAAAAATCAACATCGAACTGAAACCTAGAGACAGACTGATCAGCTTTGATGTTATTTCCTTGTTCACCAAAGTCCCCATAATGGAAACCATGGCACTCATCCAACACATACTTACAGAGGACATTACAGCCTTGTTCAAACACTGCTTCAGCACAAGCTACTTCCAGTGGGACAACGAATTCTACCAACAGATAGATGGGGTAGCCATGGGCAGCCCTCTGAGCCCAGTGATAGCAAAATTTTACATGGAACACTTTGAAAAGCAAGCCCTGGAAACAGCACCAAAAAAGCCCACAACATAGTTCGGATATGTGGATGACACTTTCACCATTTGGAACCACAGAGAAGAAGATTTGGTCTCATTTCTGAACCACCTGGACAGCATCCACTCAAATATCCAATTCACGATGGAAAAAGAAAAGGAAAGAACACTGCCATTCTTGGATGTCCTAGTCATCTGCAAACCAAACCAACGGTTAGGCCACAAAGAATACAGAAAACCCTCACACATGGACACATACCAACACAAGAACTCCACATCATCACCCAGGACAAAAAAGAAGCACAATAAAAACATTGGTAGACCGCGTAAAAAGGATCTGTGAACCCCACTACCTGGAGGATGAAATGAAGCACCTTAACTGTGCCCTAGAGGCTAATGGTTACTCCGGATCAGACATCACAAGAGCAGCCAGACCCAGAAAAAGAACCACAGGAATGAAATAAAATAGCCACCCAAAGGGAAGGTATTTTTACCATACATCAAAGGAGTCACAGACAGGGTAGGGAAACTGATGAGGAAACACAACCTCCAAACAATCTACAGACCAACCAAGAAAATTCAAGAAATGCTATGCTCAGCAAAGGACAAAAGAGACCCTCTCACAGTGGCAGGAGTTTACCGCATACCATGCAGCTGTGGACAAGTTTACATAGGGACCACTAAACACAGTGTGCAAACACAGATCAAGGAACATGAGAGACACTGTAGACTGAGCCAGCCAGAAAAATCAGCAGCAGCAGAACATGTTATAAACCAACCTGGACACAGTAATTCTGGACCAGGCCAACAACTATCATGTCAGAATGCACAGAGAAGCTATTGAAATCCACAAAAACCTGGACAACTTCAACAGGAAAGAAGAAACCCTAAAAGTAAATAAAATCTGGCTTCCAGTCCTGAAAAACGATAAAATCAAAACTCAACACTTGCAAATGAATTCCACCCAGGGACAGGGGAATTTCCAGCAGATAATGGGCCATCAACCAACCATTAGCGAAACAGACACTAATCTTCCCTGCATATCTACACCCAGAAGCTAACCATTCAAATACACAAATTTACATATCCTTCCCAACAGGGGTTCACAGTATATAAACCCTCCACACACTCCTACCCAACCATTCTCTGAAGATGCCAGCCACAGATGCAGGCAAAACATCGGAAATAAACTCTTCCAGAACACAGCCTCACAGCCCAGAAAAAAACCAAGGAAAATCTAACAAGAGAAAGGACAGAAAGCCATAAAATCACAAATTGGCCAACCATGTACATTAACAATAGCTCAGGTGATGTAAAATATTCAAGGCATGGTAAGAGAATTGCACCGACCAAGAATTGAGTTCAAGGTGCAAAATCTGAACTCCCTTAAACTACAGAAATAAAAAAATACATAGAGTGCCTTGTAGAAGAGTCCATTCCACTTTTATTTTTCCATATTTTGTGGTGTTAAAGCCAGAAATGGAGGGGGGGTTGATTGTTACAACATACAGGATTCTCTTACTGTGAAGGTGCAGAATGGTTTTATTGTGGCACCGGTTTAAAAAGTAGAATTTGTTGGTTGCCTAAGTATTTCCCCCTTTGCTGTGACAAGACAAGTCTTTGAGACAGCCTCATAGAAGCATTAATGAGGGCTGAGTTTTGAAAAAAAGATCACAATATGAACAGCTCCTGTTGTTGTATGCCTTCAAGTTGTTTCTGACTTATGGCAACCCTAAGGAAAACCCATCATGGCGTTTTCTTGGCAAGATCTGTTCAGAGTGGGTTTGCTTCCCCCGCCCCCAAGGCTGAGAGATTGCAACTTGCCCAAGCTCATCCAGTGGATTTCTATGGCTGAACCCTGATCTCCAGAGTCATAGTCTAATGCCCAAACCACTACACCATGGTGGCTCATGTAGCACTGTTAAATCTATTCTTACAAAATGAAAAGA
The DNA here is from genome assembly GCA_030847615.1 of Gambelia wislizenii. Lineage (NCBI taxonomy): Eukaryota > Metazoa > Chordata > Lepidosauria > Squamata > Crotaphytidae > Gambelia > Gambelia wislizenii. Next base: position 37,904,131 of record JAUMIR010000001.1, read on the forward strand.
ATATAGCTTAATCCTTCTCTGCCTAGAGAAGGACTTCCACCAAATCTCAGGGATTAGGTAAGGAGGGCATTAATCAGAGGAGCAAGCAAGAGGCCAATGGTAACTCTGAAAGAACTAAAGAGACCTGAAGCTTATATAGGTGAAACCATCCATGGTAAGACCATTACCCAGACCCACCACAAAACTGGGCTTTATGGAAGAGTGGCTAGAATAAAACCATAGCTGCATGTCCTGTTTCAAAGCCCATTTTGAATTTACAAAAACTTGCTGTAACTTGCTGTGAGAGACACAGCAAACAGGTAGGGAAGTGTCTTCTATTATTTATTTTATTTATTATTATTTATTTAATTTATATGCCCCCTTTCTCCCAGAAGGGACCCAAGGTGGCTCACAAAATTAATCTAGTCTAAGGAAGTTAACATTGAACTTTGGGGCCTTGTCACAGAATTCTATGTGTGGTGCAATGTCACTAGCACTCATTGCCTTGAGAACACCACCCTATAGCAAAACATGGTGGTAGTAGCATCCTATTGCAGGAAAGCTTTCTGTTTGGAGGGACTGGGAACCTGGTTGGGAATAAGGACAAGATGGATGTGTCTAAATACAAGGCAATTCTAGAAGGAAATCTGTTTCGGTATGCAGAAGACCTGAGGCTGGGGTGGAAGTTAAGCTACCAGTAGGATGATAGTTCTAAACACACAGCCAGAGTAACACTGTAGCAATTGAAAAAGAAGAACCTGATTGTCTCAGAATATCCCAGTCAAGAAACATTCCAGTTAAAGGAGAGTTTCACACTGGGGCCAAAATACTGCCCCAACACCTCCTCTCCCGTTCCTGCCATGGAATAACGTAAATCTTTCACACACTTACCTTAATTCCGTGGCAGGAACAGGCTCCCCTTCCCCTCGCTGGCTGGCCATAAATGCAGCTGTCGTAAGGCTGCTTTTATGACCGGCCATCTGAAACATTATCACGTTATCGTGTGATAACGGCCAGGCGGTAAATTTAAAAAATAAAACTCTCCCAAACATAAAATCAGTTCACCAAGCACAAAAACACACTTTAAATCACACAATCAAAACAGGGAGGATAAAATAAAGGGTGCCACTTACCTGGATGTCCAGATCGTACCAGGAAGTGCTTGGAACAGACCTCCCCTCCGTGGCTGTCATTTCGGAACAGAAACGGGGCTCCTGTTTGCACACCCGTGATTGCGTGATAGCGACGGAATGGGAGGTCTATTCACAATGAAAAATCGTGATTACATTGTTCTGGAACAGTCATGGGAGCAGGATGAATGCAGGACAGAACGGGGTGAACGTCATCCGAAAGGGAAAACCTTTCCCGACCCTGTTCTGTTCCTGCCACGGGATATATAGCCTGGTATGAAAATCTCCAAAGTCTTGTTCTTAATCCAAACTCAATCTGACACTCTGTAGCAAGACTTGAAAGTGGACCCTATCCAAAGAAGAATGGGCAAAACTGGAAAGATCCAGAATGAGCAAAAATGTGTGAAGTCTTACCTAGGAAGACCTGCAGCTATGATTGCTGCCTTTTAATAAGTGTTGATTCAAGATGAATGTGTGAATACTTACAGAGCTAAAAAGTGCTAGTTTTTTTTATTTTATGTAATTTTTTGTGCTACAGTAAATGTATTTTGTACCTTCATAGTGTTGATATGTTGAGTAATTCAAGTGGTAACAATGTCTGTTAAATCCATTACAGTTCCAGGTTGTAACACAAAATCTGGAAATGTCAAGAGGGGGATTAATATTCTGCATGACACTGCAGATAGTTAACTTTATACCAAACTCTTGCACTGTGCACTTGCACTGAACTTGCACAGTTCAAAGTGTGAACTGTGTTGAAAACAGAGAAACATAGAACATGGATAATATGATACTCATGCCACAAAGACATTAGTGATTATATCTATGATACTATTTAATGCAATATCTATGGCAACCCTATTAATAAAAGTGGAAGAAATAATTATAAAATGATGTCTAGTGTCAACACTTGAGAATAATGACTTTATCAGACGAGACCCTTAAGGTGTTCTTTTGCTGGCATAAAAAAAATCCATTTTTATGCTAGCAAAAGAACATCCCTCCCGCTGCACTTACTTTGCTTTCCCAGCAATGAAAGAGGAAGTGAACGGAGCTGCATTCACATCCTCCTTTGAAATCCTGTGGATTACTGAGAGACTTCATCTTGCGGGAAATTCAAAAGAACAAAACAAAAATAACACTAAGGAGATTTTCACACGCCGAAAATATCGCCGCCAGAAACCGGGACAGAAATATTTCTGTCCCGGAAGCAGCGCCGCGGTTCGCATGCTCACCTCCCTCTCCCGTTGTTCCGTCGTCCTCGCTTTGGGTTTTTTCCTCTCTCTTCCGGAATATTTTATTAACGGCAAACTCCCGTTAGTAAAATATTCCAGAAGAGGGAGGGAAAAACCCAAAGCGAGGACGACGGAACAACGGGAGAGGGAGGTGAGCGTGCGAACCGCGGCGCTGCTTCCGGGACAGAAATATTTCTGTCCCGGTTTCTGGCGGCGATATTTTCGGCGTGTGAAAATCTCCTAAAAAAGTTAAACAGAAAGCAAAATAAAACATTTTTAAAATCCCAAGAAACCCAGGGAGGGTCATAAAAAGTGCATCACTTACCTGGATAGATGTTCCTTGGGTTTTTTCCAGGCTGTGAGGCCGTGTTCTGGAAGAGTTTATTTCTGATGTTTCGCCTGCATCTGTGGCTGGCATCTTCAGAGAATGGTTGGGTAGGAGTGGGGGGGGGTATATACTGTGAGCCACTGTTGGAGATGATATGTAAATTTGTGTATTTGAGTGGCTAGTTTCTGGGTGGAGATATGCAAGGAGGATTAGTGTCTGTTTGGCTAATGGTTGGTTAATGGACCATTATCTGCTGGAAATTATTTGAGAGAAAGGACTCAGCTGTCCTTTCTGAGCTGCAATCAGATTTTTTTTAAACTATTGTATGTTTTAATTTTTTTCTTTCTAATTTATATATTTTTAATTATTGTATGTTTTTAATCTTTTATAATTTAATACTATTTTAAGGGGTGGGTGGGCTAGGGTACTGTGACTATGGAGTTTTTATATTGTAAGCCGCCCCGATTGCATTGCAGAGGGGCGGGATAGAAATAAAATATTATTATTATTATTATTATTATTATTATTATTTTAGAAGAATTCAGAATTCTGAATAAGATAGCAACTTGGATTCTTGTAAATTCATGACACATCACAGGCAACCATGATTTAATTAAAAAGCTTGGCAAAAGGAATTACAGTAATAACAGCACAAAAGAAAAAGGAAATGTGTGTTTGTTTGTTTATTGCATATGTATTTTGGCCTTCACTCCAAAACAGGACTCAAGAAAGCACATGGTAAAATTAAATTACAATCTTGCATGCATCACAATAACTTGCATTACACAAGTTGCTTTTCGATTTTCTATAGATTTTGATTACAAAAGTCTTCATCGCAGCAGTTGATTGCAATACGAACATTTTGTATTTGGTAATCATTAGTTTCACCACAACCGCCACCACGCCTTCCCACGCAGTCTCGATCTATCATATATATGGTTCCATCTAGGGTGAGGTGGAGAGAGAGAAGGGATGAAGTGGGCATTCAGTGTTTTTTTCTCCTTAAATCAATTAACGTGAAATGTTCAAGGTGTACTGAAATCAACTTTATTTGTTCTCATCACAGGTTCAGTTTTCAGCATGCCATCCATACTTCCAGTTTACAGATGAGATAAATAAAATCCACTGCTGGGAGGGAGGATATTTAATCTGGCTCCTTTTGGCCTAAAACCACCACGCTATTTATGGGACACCAGTCAGACAATATGTAAGATGAATCCAGTCTAGTTTTATGCTACCATTTATAACAGAATTTATCCATTAGGATGGCAATATATAACAGAATTCATCTTAAGGGTTGTTGCCCTTCAAGACAGTAATTTGCCTGTGTAGCCAATGGTGCCCAAACAATATGGATGGATGGAGCTAGTGGCACCTACTTCTGGTCTACTGTATTTTGTGTGAGCAAAGGAGACAGAAACACACACATTCCCAGGACTCATGTATTATACATTTTCTTGTCAGTGCCCTGGGAAGGAAGGGTTGTTGTGGTTGCATGCCCTCAAGTTGCTTTTTTTGTGTGTGTGTGCTTCGCCTCAGGTGTTTGTTACTCCAGACTCTTTTTTTTTCATTAATATTTTATTCAGTTTCCCCTAAGGTGAACCTATCATAGGGTTTTCTTGGCAAAGTTTGTTCAGAGGAGGTTTGCCTTCACCTTCTTCTGGGTCTGAGAGAGTGATTTGCCCAAGGTCACCCTGTGGGTTTCCATGGCCAAGACAGGAGTCAAACCCTGGTCTTCCAGAGTCCTAGTCCAACACTCAAACCAATATGCCATTCTGGTGCTCAAAGTGTAAATGGTATAAAATAAGAATATATAATTCAGGAGCTTATCAGAATTATCTTACCCTTATAGGCTCTTACAATACTGCAAGTACTTGTTTCAGCGTCAACCTCACAAAAACTATGTTGTTCACAAGGCATGTGAGGGTCTGTTGCATGTCCGATGTGACACTTTATGCATCTCAAAGCACCTGCTCCAGAAGAGAAATTCCATATTACAACACTTTCAAAACTGAGTTTCAGCTAATGAACCAGGTATGCCAATGAATCATGTATGTTGTGCAACCATTTTCCCATGAACGTTTCCATAAGTCTGCCAGTAAAGAAAACAAAGAACCAGGGACTAATTAGATTAAATTTGGGGGGGGGGGCAGATGGGGGTGTTAACAATGTATTTGTTTATTTTTCCCCCAAATTGGAGATCATGGAGCTCAGGGTGGATTACAAAAATTAAAACAAACACAAAAGTGCATACAAACACATAAGTAAAAAAACCATTGCAAAGTGTTTGCAGCAATCTTGAGGAGAGGCGTTATGTGGGGAAGGCTGTATGTGTTTTGAATCTAGACCAGGGTTTCTCAACCAGGATTCCTTGGAAACCTATGGTTCCATGTGGGGTCACTAGAGGTTCCATGAAAAATTATAAAGGAAAAAGAAGTAAAGGGGTTTTTTTTGGGGGGGGGAGTAGTTGTAGATATAATAATTATTATGCTTGGGCTCACTGAGACCTGGGTTCCTCCAGGGTAAAAGTATTGCGAAAAGCTGCTCTAGATGGTGGCTGTTCTTCCTATTAGTTGCACGTACTAAAAGTTCAACTTTGCTTAAGTCATGAGTCTTTAGTACAAGTCCCCACTATGAGGAGTGCCTTCCTCTAGCTCAGATGTATCTGAATATCCATAAAGAATCCATTCTTAGAGATGTATACAGACAGGACTTGTTTAAGGAATTTGGGGGGCCCCTGCAACGCTTTATTTTGGGGGCCCATATATTTATCTCAGGTCATAGAATCACAGAATTGCAGAGTTGGAAGAGACCACGAGGGCCATCCAGTCCAACCCCCTATCACACAGGAAATCATGATCAAAGCATCCCCGACAGATGGCAATCCAGCCTCTGTTTAAAGACCTCCAAGGAAGGAGACCCCACCACGCTCCGAGGGAGTGTGTTCCACTGCCGAACAGCTCTTACTGTCCAAAAGTTCCTCCTAATGTTGAGGTGGAATCTCTGTTCCTGGAGCTTCCATCCATTGCTCCATGTTCCAGCCTCTGGAGCAGCAGAAAACAAGCCTGCTCCATCCTTAATATGACACCCCTTCAAATACTTAAACAGGGCTATCATATCGCCTCTTAACCGTCCTTTTTCCAGGCTAAACATACCCAGCTCCCTAAGTCTCTCCTCATAAGGCATCGTTTCCAGACCTTTCACCATTTTAGTCACCCTTCTTTGGACATGCTCCAATTTGTCAATATCCTTTTTGAATTGTGGTGCCCAGAACTGGACACAGTATTCTAGGTGAGGTCTCACCAAGGCAGAATAGATAGGCACTATTACTTCCCTTGATCTGGACACAATACTTCTATTGATGCAGCCCAAAATTGCATTGGCCTTTTTAGCTGCCGCATCACACTGTTGACTCATGTTCAACTTGTGGTCTACTAGGACTCCTCGTTCCCTTTCACATGTAGTCTCATTCAGCCAGGTCTCTCCCATCCTATATCGATGCATTTCATTTTTTCGCCCTAAGTGTAGTACTTTACACTTCTCCGTAGTGAATTTCATTTTGTTAGCTTTGGCCAAGCTCTCCAGCCTATCCAGGTCATTTTGAATTTTGATCCTGTCCTCTAGAGTCTTAGCTACTCCTCCCAATTTGGTGTCATCTGCAAATTTGATAAGTATGGCCCTAATTCCCTCATCCAAATAATTGATAACGATGTTGAATAGCACTGGGCCCAAGACCGAACCTTGTAGCACCCCACTGGTCACACCTTTCCAAGACGAAGAGGTGCCACTGCTGAGCACCCTTTGGGTTCAGCCAGTCAACCAATTACAAATACATTGAACAGTTAACTTGTCTAGCCCACATTTTACAAGCTTGTTTGCAAGAATGTCATGGGGAACCTTGTCAAAGCCTTACTGAAATCAAGGTATACGATATCCACAGCTTTCCCTTCATCTACCAAGCTGGTCATTTTATCAAAAAAAAGAGATCAGATTAGTCTGGCATGACTTGTTTCTCTGAAACCCATGTTGATTTTTTGTGATTATGGCATTGCCTTCTAAATGTTCACAGACTCTCTGTTTAATGATCTGCTCTAGAATCTTCCCAGGTATTGATGTCAGACTAACTGGACGATAATTGTTGGGATCCTCTTTTTTCCCCTTTTTGAAGATGGGAACAACGTTTGCCCTCCTCCAGTCTGCTGGGACTTCTCCTGTTTTCCAGGAGTTCTCAAAGATTATTGCCAATGGCTCTGAGATTACAGTTGCCAGCTCTTTTAATACCCTTGGATGTAGTTCATCTGGTCCTGGAGATTTAAATTCATTTAGTTTAAGAAAGTATTCCTATACTACCTCTTTGCTTATTCTGTGCTGGATTTCCCCTATTGTGTCCTCTGTTCCTTTATCCTCAAGTTGGTCACCCTTTTCCTTTTCTGAAAACACTGAGGCAAAGAAGGTGTTGAGTAATTCTGCCTTTTCTCTGCCCCCTTTTAGCATTTTGCCATCTTCTCCGCGTAGTGGCCCTACCATTTCCTTCTTCCTCCCTTTGCTGCAGACATACCCCCAAAAAAACCCTTTTTATTGTTCTTAACCTCTCTAGCAAGCCTGAGCTCATTCTGCACTTTAGCTTTTCTGACTTTACTCCTACACGTGTTCACTATCTGTTTGAATTCCATGTAACCTAACCTAACCTATTCACAGTACAAGATATTCAGAATATTACTAATAATGTTTTTGCAGGAGGAAGGTTACTACGCCCCCACAACAATAACTGGGCCCCCTGCAGGTGCTGTAGAACCAGCCCTGGATACAGATAAAACCTAGGACACCAGGCTGGAACTTGCGGGTTTCTCAAACACTGACAGACCAAATACATGTCATGATCAGATTGGACAAGTTTCAGGGCCCAAAACATAGCCATTGCAGTGGGCCACACCTGCAAAAAGAGGTACACTTTACTGAATTTCTGACTCTTCTTCCCATGCTACTTTGGTCATGATCATCCATTGCTGTATGTGTTGAACTCCACACAGGGAATTTCACACACACATCTGGATTAGAATGGACTACAGTTGACCCTCTGTATCCACAAATTTTGCATCCATGGTTTCCACTATCCACGGTTTGCAAATATTCATATATATGTATATATATACATACATACATCCACGCGCACGCGTGCACACACACACACACATTCCAAGAAGCAAACTTTAATTTTGACATTTAATATATGGGACATCATTTTACTCTGCCATCTATGGATTTTGGTATTCACAAGGGATCTTCGAAACAAACCCCAGCAAATGCCAAGCGCTCACTGTATTATGTGTTTAATATTTGCTTAAATTGTTTTCTCCATCCTTTTCTACAACAACACATTAAAAAGTATACACTGATTCTTTCATTTCTAGAATAAAGTCTGACTTCCCTTTGGGGAGCATTTTTCCAAAACTGCTAGCCATATCAGGTCTGCTAAGGACTTGCTTGATCAGAAATCCTTCTTCCAGCCCTGGCCAATGGACCTTACCTCCAGGTGTCATGTGGAGGATGGCACAGAATGTCAGGAGCAGGATTTGGTCCACAAGGAGCATCTGGAACCAGAAGGAATCTGTGTGCCACAACAAAGTGCCAAGAAAGAGCAGATAATGCACTGACCACTCTCACAGCAGTTGGGACAAGCTGCCTCCTTTTATCTCCATAATGAGAGAGAGGGGGGGGGGCTGGGAAGTACAAGCAACTTAGAGAACATCCTGCCCTCATGGGGAAACAAAGAGAAATGCCAAAAGACCATGAAATCATAAACTACCACAGACAGCCAAATACGCAGTCCCTGCATTTCATCTATTACCTTTTCTCTGTAGGATGGAGAAAGGTTACATGGAAGCTGGGAATTGATCTCTATAAGCACAGTTGATGGGGATATGAGAGAGGGCCTTTTCAGTGGCTGCCCCTAAACTCTGGAACTTCCTTCCCAGAGAGGCCAGAATGTCTGCCTCCCTGTTGTCCTTTCATAAGCAGGCTAAAACCTTTTTATTCAGACAGGCTTTTAAAACAAAGTTTTTAAACAATGGGTTAGGGGATGCTGTATTGTTTTATCCCAACTGTTTTTAAGAGCTTTTTATCTTTTTAAATTGCATTTTATTCTTTTATAGTGAGGTGTTGGGTTTAGTGAAGGGTTGGATCCATATAATCCACCCCGCACACTTAGGTCCTCTGGGAAGAACCTGTTGTAGCCAAAGAAGACCAGATTGGCTGCGGTGACCCAAAGGACCTTTTCATCTGCTGCTCCCAGGCTATGAAACCACCTGCCAGATGAGATCCATCATATTACCACTCTAGAAGCCTTTTAAAAGGCTGTTAAAATGGATTTCTTCTGGCAGGCCTTTCCAGATTAGCCTTCCAGATTGAAAAAAAAATCTACCTACAATTTTATTGGATTTTTATTTGTAATTTTAATATATTCTCTTGCTTAATTTTTACTTTTATTGTTCTTTGTTGTTTTTATGATTGGGGGAGAGATGGGATATGGGAATGTTTTTTTAACTTTGGGCTTTTATTGTTATAATATTTTATTATTATACTTATGTTGTGCTTGAGTCCCTAGGGAAAAGGTGGAATATAAATAAATTAATATTAATAATAATAATACTGTAAATAGTTTAATTCTATTTTAATGCTTACTTTTTGTATGTTTTTTATTGTATTGTTCTTGTACATTGTAAGCTGCTCTGAGTTTCAATTTTGGGAGAAAAGCAGGATATAAATAAATATAGCAACAACAACAACAGACGATGAATGTAGGAATCTGCCTCTATGGTCCTGATTAAAGAATAAAGAGACCATGTCATGATGGAGTGACTGCAACTCCCATCATGGATCCAGAACTACATCTGCCAGAACTACATTTCCCAGTATCTGTAAACACCCCTTCTCATGTCTCAGGAGCAGGTAAACCAGGGGGTATGAGAAGCAGGAGGGGCCCCTCATTTGCTAAACATGACATCATATCACCTGACTGGAGAGCCAATCAGATTTGGCAATGGTGAGTCAATCAGTTTTGGCTAATGGAGTTTTGGGAAGCTGCAGTCTTTGTTTCCAGCCACATGGTTTTGGTGAAGGTCTGAGGACACAGACCAGACCCATGGCTAAGGAGTCATCAGAGAGCTACATGGTATCAGAGGTCTGAGATGGAGATGACCTCCCAACTGACTCTGCAATTCTATTGTCAGAGACTCAAGCTAGACCAGCTTTGACAAGCCTGGCCCCAGCCATCCTAAATGAGACATATTTGATCCAGATGGACTTCCTAAAATGTGAGTGGAACTTTTCTTAGAGTTAGGAAAATGTTTTTAGGTAGAATTACTTTAGATTAAAATTTATTTGAATCCTCTGACTGAATGTATTCTAAACTCTGAATGCTATTCTATGTAACTCTTAAGTTGGGATCTGAAGAGAACTGCCTTTTCTCCATGAAACTATTTCTGCTAACATTTTGCTTGCTTGAACTTCAAAAATAAAGTTTTTTCTGTTTTCCTACTAAGCCTACATACATGCGCCTTGCTTGGGCAAGCTACCTTGATTCTTCTCTGAGATAGAGAAGGGGGTTGGTGATACTTTAACAGAGTGAGTAGTTCCACTGGTTAATCAGAGAACCTGCACAGCTTCTCGCTGTGCTGTGTAGAAGGTGAAAAACTCAGCAAGTGGTGGCAGATACCAAAGGGAGACCTAGTTCTAAGTGATTACTAAGCTAAAAGAATCCCTAAGAGTAGGGCTCAGATTGTACAAACACACGAGCCTTCTTCCCAACTCTGTGATAGTGTGAATACACAGGGAAGGAAGGAGGGCCCATGTGTGACAGACCATTTTATAGAAATGAAGTGAAAAGGCCTTATTATATGGAGCTCCACTTGACGATAGGAAATATCCCATGATGGGATAAAAGTAAGGTATTAAATACACACTTAAACACACCTGTAGTGCTTTGTTGCTGGAATTTAGCTCCATATCAGGAGACAGCTGAGAAAGGACTAAGAGGAAGGACTGGAAACTAGAAAACTTCCCTCAGTTTACACCACAGAGGACTTAAAAGAGATAAGCAAGGAAGGAAGAAACTTCAAGTCATCTCATTTGTTTAGCTCCATTATTACAACCCTATATAGTATTTATTTTTCTCAGCTAAGGGTTGTTGCAGTTTTCTCCATTACCAAGAATCTTGTGGTTGGATAGTTTGTTTGCTTTATATGCCATCTTTCTCCCAGAATGGGACCCAAGGCAGCTCACAACACATAAAAGCATACAATTAAAATGTGACAATTAAAAGTTAAAAACAATTAAAAGCATGATAGTTTAAAATTATATAAAAAATATAAAAGTTAAAAAAATAAACATACACCCCCATAAAAAGCCTCTGGGCACGCAGCTATGAGTTAAAAGCCTGCTTGAATTAAAAACATCTTTGCCTGCCCACAAAAGGAAAACACAGAGGGGCTGTCTAGCCTACTGTGGAAGGGATTTCCAGAGGATGGGAGCAGCCACCGAGAAGGCTCTCTCTCATCTCCTCACCAAGCGAGCCTGTGATGATGGCATGACCGAGAGAAAGCCTTCCCTGATGATCTTAAAATTCTACCAGGTTCATATCAGGAGACACAATCTTTCAAATAGTTTGGACCCAAGCCATGTAGGGATTTATAGGTCATGACCAGCACTTTGAATTGTGACCAGAAACCAATCGGTAGCCAGTGAAGTTGTTTTAACAAGGGAGTTATATGCTCCCTATAACTGGCCCTGATCAGCATTCTGGCTGCAGCATTCTGGACCTGCTGAAGTTTCTGAACAGTTTCCAAAGGCAGCCCCATGTAGAGTGCATTTCAATAGTCCAAATGGGATGTGTCACTGTGGCCAGATCTGGCATTTCAAGGACCAGCCACAGCTGGTGCACCAGTTTTAGCTGTGCAAATGCACTCCTGGCCACTCCTGAAACCTAGCCATCCAGGCTCAGAGCTGAGTCCAGGAGAACACCCAAACTGCGAGCTTGAGATTTCAGGGGGAGTGTAATCCCATCCAACACAGGCTGGGTTCCTATTCCCTGATCTGTCTTTCAATGGGCCAGAAGCCCCTCTGTCTTGTCTTGATTAAGTTTCAGTTTGTTTGCCCACATCCAGTCCATTACTGATGACAGACATTGGTTCAGTAACAAGACAGCTTCCTTGGAATCAGATGGGAAGGAAAGATAGAGTTGGGTGTCATTAGCAGGTAGGTTGAAACATATTGGTAATAAAACCAATTACAGTAATGTGCATGGAAAATTTGATGAGTATGCTTAACATTAATACTCAGAGTTGAAGAAATGGAACATGGCAACTCTAATGTAGTTCAAACAGGTGAGGCTGGACCATTCTGAGCTCCATTTGTACTATTTAGTAAAATATAATTTCTCTTTGTTCCTCAGTTTATTGCTTATTGTTGTGCAGTGAACACATTCCCAAGACAGTAAGTAAAGAAGTTGTGTGTACTTATTCTAATGGGGTTGTGCAATTCTGAATATTGATTGATTCATTTAGGGAATTCAATGTTCTGACTACAGAATGGTTGAAAAAGCATGTGGATACTAACGTTAGTTTGCTTTAGATTTGTACGCATTACTCCTATGGCTCCCCCCGCTTCATTTTCTTCCTTCTTCCTTAAAGGAAAAGTCACTATGAAACGCTTCTAAAATTTCAAAGGCAGGTTTTGTGTGTGTGTTTGTGTGTACTTAGAAGTGGCTGATGTGGCTTATAAACCAGAAAGCTTCTTCTTTATTCAAGAGCAATTTCTTTCTTTATTTTTAATGGGAAAGAGCTTTGAATGATACATTTACAGGGGCTTTGAATCATGGTCAGAATCATTTATGCACTACATTGCTACATGACCAGGGGAGTTATGTAGTACACAGTAACTCCTAGCCAGATTCCCCACCCCCATCCCCACTTACTGGTCAGTAGCTGCTGTGCTCAACTCGGGTCTGTTCCCCTATCGCTTGGGAAGTGGATCACTAACTTTCGCACGCTCTCACATGAGTGATCTCCATTGTAACAAGCAGAAACAGTCCCTGTTGCAATACCCCCTTGCAGCAGAGATCACTCACATGGAGGGAAGTGAAAACATCAGCCAGCTATTTCCTGAGTGACAGGGGATTAGACCCCCATCTATTGCAGTGGCTGCTGCCTAGTAAGTAGGGATTGGGGCACTTTCATGGTCCCTATGTATCCCCAAATGAGGGGATATGTAGAGAACATGAATATGAAGCAGTCACAAATGCTCAACTTTCAGTTACACACACCCAATAGGATTCTGATTGATATGTTTAAATAATGCAATACTAAGTATTATTTGGGAACTGAGTTTTGCGTATTGTCTGCTACAATCTGGCATTTTATAATTCCATTTTTATTAATTTGTAGAAATGTACATCCTAGTAACACAAATGGGCGCTTAAGGGGATATGTTAAATTTGGGATAATATTGCAAACATCCTCATGTTACTGTCTGAGATGGAAACAACTTACATATCACTTGATCCTCATGTTGTTAAACGCATTGCTTTCCAGTTCAACAAATATACTGGAATGTTGTCAAGAAAGTCAAACAGAGTCACATTTTATATGAAATTTCTACTACTCTAAGATGTTTTGGGACTTTCCATATGCTGATCACCACTACATTGACAATAATCATGGACAGATGAAGTTTCTTATATACCAAAAAAAGGGGGGAAATAAAAAATAAATTATATTGTGATGCTCTTGCAGATCTATGTGCAATCATGTAATTAGTCTTTCATACAAGGACAGCAAGAATTTATTTAATACTTTCAGATTTCCTTTGGAGCTTTCAGAGCTACAGTGACTAGTCTTCATCCGAGGAGTCATTCATATAGCTTTATTTTGGAGATGTAAATTTTTAAACATTCCCTTGGATGAAAATTATCCAGTAAAGATCAGAAATTGTGGTGTTTACAGGCACCAGATGTCATCAGTATCAGCCCATATAGCTGCTGGAACATGAAATAAAAAATAAAAAGGATGTTTATACCTACAGAAATTGAACATGGAAAGAAGAAAAGCCACAGCTGTGCTAGTATATTTTTTTCTGAGAAGCAATTACATCCTATATTATGCACAAGTTCTTCAAGGTCAATTTATGAACCCAAACCACATCTCTGTAGGGATATCAGCCTACAATGCATTGATATGTTGTCAACAGAAGAAAATAATACTTTCTAAAATGTCCCAATTCTTCCTCCACTTTCTCCCTTTGACCTCAGCTTACCTCATGTTGCTATAAACTGAATTCAAAATGCAAAAGTAGTTTGCATTCAGTTAACTCAGGAGTGGGGAAAGAAGAAGAGGAGGTGAAATCTTGTCCTTTTCAGTAGACTCAGGCAAAAGCAAACTGCTTTGGCCTCTCCTAGCTTGTGTGTTCTTTATAATTAATCTGGGCCGCCCCTGGATGTTGCTTGGCCACACATGTCCTGGTTTTCATCTGTGAAATGTTGGATGGTATGGAAGCAATCCTCCATACTTACCCCTTTAGAAAAAGAGAGCTAAATTCATTTTACTGGCTGATCGTGCAGATGATCATTGGTTTACTTTACGGTACAAATATTTTTAAATAAGACACCATGGCCTCATAAATTAGCCAGTTTTCCTACAGTGGTGAGCAACTGTGGTGCGTCCAGGAGCCCATTATCTGCCCCTGGGACCCTCTGCAGCCACACTGAGAGATAAAAACAGAAACAGAAAGAAAGAAATGGGCATAGGTCTACTCTTGGTCTTGAAAATGTGAAGAATACCCTGCAATCTAGAGCCCTTTCATGCTACACACTTATAGCATGATGATTCCACTTTAATTACCCTGACTGCATCCTATGGAATCCTGGAGTTTGTCATTTGGTAAAGCACCAGAGCACTCTGGATAAGAATTCTACACACCTCTACTCATCTGCAAATCCCAGGATTCCATGGCAGCTAAACTGGAATACAGTGCTATATTTGTGAAGTGTAAAAGGGCCTCAGCTTAAAAGATGAGATGCCATTCCTGGAGGTGTCTAGGACATGTAATTTATCCTATATTGGTACTGACATGTTAGCGAGCACTGGACACTCTGCTCATGCTCAGAGATCCAGGCAGCAAAACATTGTAGCAGAATACCCAAATTTGCCCATCAGCCCAGTGATGATCCCAATGAAGGACACAGACATATGGATGGTGCCTAATTCTACTGCCTTTACTAGAACATAATAAAAATATATGCAGATCTACAGAAAATCCTCTCTGTGACTACATTAGGACTTTAAAGTTCAGCTACTGCATAGCCCAAAGTACAGCTTACACACTGACTTCAGAGTCTCAGAGCATACACAATAACATCCTGCCTCAAGAGATATACACAGTTCCCACAGAGATACCGTCTCTGCTTCAAAGTTACTTTCTCAGGCTGCAAAACCCATAACATAGGCCAGGTGCAGCCTTGCTTACATTGTACACCCCCTTTAGGCAAACATAGTGAAATTCATGATCTTCTCTTTATAGCATGAATTTATCAGAGTGCATATCCCATCATAGGTCTGACAGGTATACCTACAAGGTTCCTGGGCTGCAAGAACAGCCATGTGGGGGCACATGCAAGCCCGGGCCACACTTAACCCACCCCTGCTTAGCTGTGTTTCCACATCTAGATATCTGTGCATCAGTCAAAACAAGTGTCCACTTCAAAATGTCTTTTACAGAGACTCTGAGGAGAAACAGAAATCCTGGCAAAAAGAACAGCACTCATGCCACATAGTCAAAATCTGGAAGGAATAAAGAAAGACCTCCTCTTCCTTCTCAACATTTATTGACATAATGTTCCGACTCTATGCTGTGTATTCAACTGTTATATTTTAATAATTGTAATAATTTAATCATTTTTAAATTCTTTAAACTTTGTAATGTCATCTCATGATATAGACAAAGTACAATAATCCCTGTTTAGTCATTTTGGTTTCTAGGGAGAGTTCAGGTTTGATGTCTTCTCTCTGTGAGTATGCCTTCTAGTTATCTGTTGACTTATGGTGACCTCATGAATTTCATTGGGTTTTCATAGGCAAGGAATTGCTCTAGAACCCATTTTTTGTCATTTTGGCACTCTATGGTATCTGCAAAACTCTCTTCCAGGATCACATTTCAGATTAGCTGATTCTCTTCCTGTCAGCTGTCTTTGCTATCCAGATTTCACATCCATACACAGAAACTGGAAATACAATGGCGTAGACCAGTGGTTCCCAAACTTATTTGGCCTACCGCCCCCTTTCCAGAAAAAATTTTACTCAGCACCCCCTGGAAATTATTTTTTAAAATTTTTTAATAGCAATTAAGCAGAAGGATATATGTATTAATGTTTCTACCTTTTTCGTAAAATATAGTAAAGAAAGGTGTAAATTAGAAGCATTGAAGTTGGAAATTATGAAACTATTCATTGAACTCAGAATAGAAAGGTAATACAAAAAAAAGTTAAAACATTTGAAATCATCTTAATGAGAAGGATGAACCTGGTATGCTGCTACCAATTTAGTAATCCTCGGCTCTATTTTCGTCAGCAGTAATCTTAAATCACCACGATTGACTATTTGCAATCGGTTTCTTTTTTGTTTGTTTGTTAATAAATTGGTTACCACACTGAATCCACGTTCCACTAAATATGATGAAGGAAATGCAATTAAGAACTTTTGAATTACAGCCCATATTTCAGGATAAGCCATAGGAATCTCCTTTTGCAGCCAGAATTGTTGGTAACCACTTTTGAATTTAAATTTCAATTCATCATTTGTAGTTACTTCCATCAGTTCTTCTTGTAACTGTGGAGATTCTTCTATGTTTGCACTTGAAAAAGGATCCAAAATCCAATCAGGTATGTTCATTTTCAAAATTTCATCAAATCGTTGATTAAAATCTGAATGGAGAGCATCCAAGTGCTCACAATAAGAAAGTATGTCTTCATCTTTTTTTTTTCTGCTCCTGATAAATTTGGGAACTGGCTGAATTCCCCTCATCCAAAATTTCATTTGTACAGAAGAAGTTTTGTCACAAATGCAGAAACAACAGATTTTGTTTTTATTAAATTCAGTTCATCACCTTGAAGCTGAAGATTGCTTTCATTAAATTTTTGAAACAAGTTGGTCAAGTAAGCAATGTCACTTTTGGATTGAATTAAATTGGATCGTAAAGCATCATTTTATCTTTCAAGAACTCCAGCACCAAGTTAAACAGCTTATAAAACCTATGTAAACAGGCACCCTTTGACAACCAACGAACTTCTGTATGAAGCAGCAAACGATTAAATTCTTCATCATTTTTAATACAAAGCTGTTTAAATAATCTGTCATTCCATGATTTGCTTCTGTTTGTGTTGATAGCTTTAATTACATATTGTAATGAATTATGTAGACATGCACTTACATTTTTGGCAACTGTATGTTGATGGTGGATGATACAATGTACTGTGAATGCATTCGGCACCTCCTTTTTAAAATATGCAAGAAAACCCCTGTAGTGCCCTACCATCACTGGAGCACCATCTGTGGCTACTGATAAGATATTACTCAGAGGTTTTTCTTTTTCTTTAAAAAAATTCATCCAATGCATGAAATATTTATTCTCCTTTAGTATCAGTTTGCAAATATTTAGCAAATAATAATTCTTGGCAAATTTGTTCTTCCTTTGTGAACAGCACATATGCTAAAAGTAAAGCTTCATTTCCTAACAAAGTTGACTCATCAAGTTGAATAGAAAACCGAGATGTTTTTAAATAGCCACACAATGAATCTTCAACATCTTGAGCCATTTCATCAATTCTTCTTTGCACTGTATTATTGCTCAACAAAATTTTCTTGATAATATCAGATGCTGGCTTGTGTAGCACAGTACGTATTACTTCACTTATAGCCAGTATAATTAGTTCTTCACCATTAGTATGAGGTATTCCCAATTTGGCAATCATTAATGAAATATTGTAAGAAGCAAGCAAGCCATCGCCATCTTGTGTGGTTGCGGTTGAAAAGACTTTTGCCAATGTCGGTTGTTTGATAATTTTTTCTTTTAGGGTTCGAAAATAAGATAAATCCTTATCTTTTTTATCACCATGAATTTTAGTCAAATGTTCTTGTAGTCTGGAAGGCTTCATAGCTGCGTTTGATAAAACTTTCTGGCAAATCAGGCACACTGGTAATGTATTGTTTACAGGTGACTCAATAAAGCCATATTTCAAATATTCAATTTTATATTGTCTACATTTTTTCTTTGGTTGAGCCATTATTATCTGCAGAAAAAATAAAATGTTTATGGTGACATTTTTAATTAATTGTTTTTGTAATTTTTTGAAATATTTTTGTAAAAAACAAACTAAAATAAATACTAATGAAATAAATAAACATGATATTAATTGTAAAGCACATATAATTATTACAAGATAAATAAATAATACCAATTATAGTCGCACTATTTGTTAGTTAACTTTAACTTGTCATAATATCATAACAATCTAACTTAGGACTTTTTAGGACGGAGAAATACACCACAAGAAGGGTCGTCCCTCTTGCAAAGCTGCTGCGTGGTGGTGGTGGGGTGTTTTGTATGAAGCCATCCCCCTGCCAATTCTGTTCCAGTACACATTGCAGCTCCAGTGTCATATTTGGCCGTTTCTTAATCACGGAAGTTGACCGTGATTAAGAAACGGCCAAATATGATGCTGGAGCTGCGATCTGTACTGGAACAGAATCGTCAGGGGGACGGTGTCATACAAAACGCCCCCCCCCTTGCCGTGCAGAAGCATCACAAGAGGGACAACCCTTCTTGTGGTGTATTTCTCCATCTGAAAAAGTCCTCAGAGTTATATTACGCCATAATTTTCTCATAATAATTACGGGAAATCTCCTGATTGATAGCATGCTCCAAAATCTGCTGGTAGTACTGCCAGTAGCCAGTACTGCCACTGCCGTTCCAGGCTTTGGCCTTGCGATTGACCAATCACACAAGTGGCAGTTGCCGGCAGCAATGCTCGTGGTGCTCATGTGTTTTGGAACAGCAATTCAGTAGCACCACATGAACAGTAGCAGTGCGCGATTGCACATACCTCAATGCAAGTGAGGGAGTATGCGGGAACCGAGCCAATGTCCAGTACGTTGTTCAAAGCCTACTGGTTATTTTTTTTTAAAAAAGGATCACTTTCACCCCTTGCCACATCAGGATTAAACTTTCAGAAAATTGTATTTCTTTTAGCCATAGGTCAATGGTGCACCAACCAAGTCAGGATTAATTATCTGATTTCTCCCTTTCTTCTCTCTATTTAGATATTGTTTTATTGTGTTATGTAGCTAAGAATTAAAGTTGGAAGAATCTCTTTCTTGTGTTGGTGGCAATCAGAGCTTACACCTGAGTGTTTTTCTGCCTGTGGCACATTACGAGATTTCAAAATAATTTTCAATTGATTTTTCAAAGCAATATTGCACTAATTGCAAGCCTGTGAAGATTTATAATTGGTTTAAATGTCACAAAAATAAGCTTGTAGCTGTATGGGTAAGTGTGTAAATAGCATCAGCAGGAAGGCAGGAGCCATTTAAAAGCATAGTGTAACTGTGAAGAGCTTCCTTTGCTAAAGATTTATCTTTTTAATATATTGTTCGCTTCAACTTCAATATATTCACTGGGACAGGATTAAATGGACTTTCAAGATGTAAAGTTTCTTTCACATACACCTATGTCCTTTACAAAATACGACTATATTATCCCATACTATAAACTCTAGTTTTATATTATATTATCTCAAACATGAATAGTACTTCTTAGCTTCAAGTCACTATATTACAGTACATAAAATATGTATGACTTGAGTGACTGTTTGCAGCATTTGGTCTGCTCTGTGATAACTCATTTACAAATTCAAATCAGCCTTTAATATCATGAACCAATAGGCTGTATCAACAAAACAAAGTAAGTCTTTATTAATTCAATAAAATATTATTGCTTTCCTGACTTTGGGAGCTAACTTATAAGATCATTTTGGGCTGCTGCCATGAGGCAAGTTTGAAACATGGGTGAGTAAATGAATGATGAACAGAAAGGCTGAAGAATGTCGGTCTCACCAGAATGAGAAATCTTGTAAAGAAATCATAAATCCATTCCCATTTATTTCAAGGTATAAGTACTGTTCTACTATCCGAGTGTAAGAGGTGTATAAGCTTACTTGGTGGGATACCCAAGGTTTTCAGAATACAACATTATAATTAAAAAAACACACACACACACACAAAAGCATCTCTAGGCAGGGAAAACCCCATTACAGTGGCACACACACTTGGTGAAAGGTGATGCAATACCAGCTAAGTTTTTATACTTAGGGCTTGTCTAGATCTGCCAGAAAATGCCAGCATATTCTGGTCCTGGATATGGTCCACCCTCACCCCGTTAGCTAGACAAAACCTCCGCTTATCTCCACTGCTGCTGTCACACGTTGCTCCCTCTGAAGCCAGCAAGGAGGCCCTCTGCATGTGATAAAGGCTGGTCACATGCAGGAGGCCTTGATCACATGCTGGGAGCCTCCTTCATGGCTTCAGAGAGACTCCAACGGTGACAGTAGCTGGCTAAACTGACCGGCATGCAGGTATGGACCTTCCATTCCTGTGGTAGACCCCTCTAGGCTTTCCCTCATGACATGGGATTTCCTAAGGTTCTTAAAAAAAAAAAAAAAGTTTTAGAGGGCTTTACCCTGGCCGCCCCCAGCTTTGCCTTGGGCATCATCAGGACTGTGTGGTTGTAAAATGGGGCAAGAGCCCCACATTGTTTAGACTGCAGGGCTCCAAGACAGGGGGGAAACCTGGGGTAAATTGCCTGTCTAGACATGATCAAATAGCTCTTTTCTGTATTACTGTTACTATTTTTATTGTTATTGTTATCTTGAGTTACCTCAGCATGGGCCATGTTCACTAGTGGGATTATGTTCAGGGTTCCCCTGGTCAATCTTAACACCTTTAGGACTTTGTACTCAAGGATGAGCACATTGAATTGGACACAGTTCCTCATGCTGGGGGCCTTCTTCCTGGCTGCAGAGCAACGCCAGTGGCAGCAACATCCAGCTATATGGGCCAGAGTGCAGGTACAGACCCTGCATTGGCCCAATCCAGGTATTTCCACATAATCCAGGGTTTTTTGGGGGGGGGGGAGTTTAATTAAACCATTTTAATTAAACCATCCTTGTTCTTCCTTTCGCTATGGACATAACCAAAAAAGCCCTTTTTGTTGTTTTTAATCTCTTTAGCAAGCCTGAGCTCCATCTTTGCTTTCGCTTTTCTGACTTTCCTCCTACATGAGCTGGCTACTTGTTTAAATTCTTCATTAGTGATTTCCCCCTTTTTCTATTTCTTGTACATGTCCCTTTTAAGTTTTAGCTCAGTTGAAAGTTCTTTAGACGTCCATTCTGGTTTCTTTAGACACCTCCCATTTTTCCTCCTCATTCGAACTGTTTGAAGTTGTGCCTTCAATATCTCATTTTTAAGAAACTCCCATCCATCATGAACTCCTTTCTCTTTTAGTTTTCCTGACCATGGGATCACTCCCAGTAATTCCCTAAGTTTTCTGAAATCAGCTTTCTTAATGTCTAGGAGGCATGTCTGACTACACTTAGCTTCCCCTTTCCTCTGTCCAGGAGAACATGGTCACTCCCCTCTAAGGATCCTGCCACTTCCACCCCATTAATCAGATCATCTCTGTCATTTTATTTCAATTTCATTCAGTACATCAGTGTGGTCTCATTATGTACTCCTTTAACATGCTGCTAATATTCCAATTTTACAGCCATGCATGTAACAGGAATCCAACTACCCTCATTACAATCTATAAAATGCTGCTTTCTACCAGAGGCTGGTGTTTACAACATTAGTGGGTTATAATCCAGGCTTTAAAAGCACTACCCAGATAGGTTCAGTACCTTGGATGAAGGGAAAATACAATTTCCCTGTTAAAACGGCTTAATTGGCTTCCTCTCTATTTCTGGAACCAAACATGCTACTCGTGAGCAATAAGGCATATACAGCTTGGGTCTTATCCAAAAGACTTTATCTGCCTTATATGACTCTGCTTGAGTTTTGTGATCTTTGGGGTGGGTGTGCTTTTTTTTTTTTGTCCCGCCACCAATTGGGTAGTTGTGGGATGCTGAGATGGTAGGTTGGTCCTTTCTCCGCTCTGAACAGGTGTGGCAGTGGGACCTTGGTAAGTAATTCATGGAATCAACAGTCAGGACCAATAGCTTTGTATCTACCTTCTCCCCTCACCCCTTGATTCCCTTCACCTACACAAAGAAACCTCTTCCCCAGAAATAACAGGGCCAGTGCAGATAGAGTGCAGCAATGGCACCTGTCAGGAAGTGCAGGTCCCTGCCTAGCTTGGAGGTGATACTGGGGCAGCCCTGGAAGACGAAGGAAGGTACTGGTAGTTGAGGACTCATTGCTCAGGCTTATAAAGGCACTTGTGTGCCAAACTAACAAGTTGAATGGGGAAGTGTGCTGTCTTCCTGGCGTATGCATCCAGGATGTTACTGAAAACTTGCCAAAATTCATCAAGAACATGAATCAGTACCCCTTTCTCTTTATTCATGTGGTACCAACAACATGGCCAAAAACACATTTGAACAGATCACTTCTGACTATGAAAGTTTGGCCAGGAATCTGAAGGGGTTTTTGCCGCATCTGATAATCTCCCATGACTCCTTCTGCCAGCATGCAAAGATCTTTTTATTAAGACCTGTTCCTGTTCTAAATCAGTATCATGCATCAGTATGGAACTCGATACAGACAAACAAATATCTTGATTTCAGTAAGGCCTTTGACAAGGTTCCCCATGACATTCTTGCAAACAAGCTTGTAAAATGTGGGCTAGACAAGTTAACTGTTCAATGGATTTGTAATTGGTTGACCGGCTGAACTCAAAGGGTGCTCAGCAGTGGCTCCTCTTCGTCTTGGAAAGATGTGACCAGTGGGGTGCCACAGGGTTCTGTCCTGGGCCCAGTGCTATCCAACATCTTTATCAATGACTTGGATGATGGAATTAGAGGCATACTTATCAAATTTGCAGATGACACCAAATTAGGAGGAATAGCTAATACTCTAGAGGACAGGATCAAAATTCAAAATGACCTGCATAGACTGGAGAGCTGGGCCAAAGCTAACAAAATGAAATTCAATACGGAGAAATGTAAGGTACTGCACTTATGGCAAAAAAACAAAATGCATAGATATGGGATGGGGAGACCTGGCTGAACGAGACTACGTGCGAAAGGGATCTAGGAGTCCTAGTAAACCACAAGTTGAACATGAGTCAACAGTGTGATGCGGCAGCTAAAAAGGCCAATGAGATTTTGGGCGGTATCAATAGAAGTATAGTGTCTAGATCAAGGGAAGTACTAGTGCCACTGTATTCTGCCTTGGTCAGGCCTCACCTAGAATATTGTGTCCAGTTCTAGGCACCACAATTCAAAAAGGATATTGACAAATTGGAGTGTGTCCAGAGGAGGGCGACTAAAATGGTGAAAGGTCTGGAAACGATGCCTTATGAGGAAAGACTTAGGGAGCTGGGTATGTTTAGCCTGGAAAAAAGACAGTTAAAGGGTGATATGATAGCCCTGTTTAAGTATTTGAAGGGGTGTCACATTGAGGATGGAGCAAGTTTGTTTTCTGCTGCTCCAGAGACTAGAACATGGAGCAATGGATGCAAGCTCCAGGAACAGAGATTCCACCTCAACATTAGGAGGAACTTTCTGACAGTAAGAGCTGTTCGGCAGTGGAATGCACTCCCTTGGATCATGGTGGGGTCTCCTTCCTTGGAGGGCTTTAAACAGAGGCTGGATGGCCATCTGTCAGGGATGCTTTGATCGCGATTCCTGTGTGGCAGGGGGTTGGACTGGATGGCCCTCTTCCAACTCTACAATTCTATGATTCTATGAAACATGACAGAGGTAGTCCTCGACAGTTGAAAGGCAGAACAGAAAGTAGGGATTCAGCCTGTGTTCAGTGGGTAGGGTTGTACTCCTCTGAGGATGCAGGTTTCCAGTCTGGGTGTAATCCTGGACTCAGCCTTGAACCTGGAGGCCCAGCTTTCTGTGATGGCCAGGAGTGCTTTGCACACTGAAAGATAGTGCACTAATTGTGCCCATTTCTGGAGATACCTAATCTAGCCATGGTGACACATGCCTTAGTAACATTACATTTGAATTGCTGTAATGTACCCTACGTGGGGCTCCCTTTGGAAAATGTTCAGAAACTTCTCTTGGTACAAAGAGTTACATCCAGAATGTTAAGCAGAGCTGGTTAGAGGGAAAAACAAGTTCCCTACTCCAACCACTCCACTGGCTGCTGGTTTGCTTCTGGAGACAGCTCAAAGTGGTGGTCGTGATGTATAAAATCCTATACAGCTTAAGTCCAAACTATCTGACAGACTGTATCTCCCTATGTGAGCCTATGCAAACCCTAAGATCCTCAGGAGAGTCTGTTCTTTCAGTTTCACCACCTTTATAGGTACATATGAGGGCTTTCTCAATGGAGATTATCAGTCACGTCAAAAACCATGTCAGAAGATCACTAGAAGAACAGGAAGGGGTGACCTTACCAGATGACATCGTCTTCTAGTATTCCTGGGGCGTAGTGCAGGTCTCAGTAAGGCATCCCTTTTTATTAGTGGCTTCTCCCCATCAATGCAAAATGGAAGCCTCATCCGCGGCAGCCAGCACTATGCCCCCAGAATGTCAAAAGGACACGGGTGTATGGTAAGGTCTCCCTTTCTGTTCTTGTAGCAATCTCCTGGCGTGGTTGGGAATGTGATTTTTTGGCACCCCCGTGTCTGATAATCTCAATTGCTGCCCCTCTGTTATGGAAGTCCCTCCCTAGGGAGGCTAGAGTAGCTGCCTTCCTGTTGTATTCCCATCAGTGAAGATGTGTTGTTGTTGTTGTTCTGGCGAGCTTTTAGAACTGAAGGTTTTTAAGGAAGGGGCTTTTAAGAGGGTGCTGTATTGTTTGCACTGTACTGTTTCAACTCCTTTTAAATCCCTTTTAAAATGTATTTTTAAATGGTTTTAATGTTGTTGATAGCTTCATTCTATTTTAATGTTGACTTTTTGTATGTTTTTAATTGCATTGTGAAAATCATTTCAATTTGTAAGCCACCCTGAGTCCCAGTCTAGAAGAATGGCAAGACATAAATAAATTCAAAGACATAGCTGTGTTAGTCTGGAATATCAGTAAGCAAAGGGATCTTATGGCATCTTTGAGGCAGAGAAAAAGAAATTGTAGTATAAGCTTTCATAGACTTGGTCTACTATAAAGCTGAAGCACAAGATGCATTGTGTGTGGGTTGGTGTCATGGAGAAAGAGGAGTGTTGGTGGATGTTGGAGAAATTGCTATTGTGTTTGTTGCCTATACTGAGTGGATACACACACACACCACCCAATCCTCACTTACTGTGAAGCAGTCACTGTGCTTGACAAGGGGCTATTTGTGTGTTTCTTTGTTGAATTTATATCCTGCCTTTCTCCCAAAAATCGGATTCAGGTTCCTCTGGCTGCTGTTTCCACCCCGTCCAATGAGTGTGACAGGCAGAAGCAGGATCTCTGTCACCATGCCCCCTCATGCTGAAGATCACTCGCATGAGAAGGGTGGAAATGGTAGTCAGTTGCTTCCCAATCAGCAGGGGAAGAGACAGCTGCTGCCCAGTAAAAGTGGAGCTTGGAGCTTTCGTGACCCCTATGTAGCCCCTAAACTAGGGCTACATAAAGATCATGAATGCACAACTGTAAGTCATGCATTTGTAACTGCCAAAGAGGATTTCAGCCCTCATTTCAAGCCATTCTGAAAAGTGCAACATACTGACCAGAACCAAGCACAGTTGATTATTTTTTAAGCAGTGAGTGAACTGTAAGAAAGGAATGCCAGACCAAAATTAGTAAAACATCTCAAATTATTATCTTTCAGATGTCTCACAATTTTACACAGCGTATATGTGTATGTTATGTTGTGGCTTTCATTTCCATTTCTCCTGTCTTCTCCTTTGTGAGATGGAGGACACATATTTCATTTCCAGCTTGGGTCAAAATAAAAGTCAAAGGAGAAAATATGCATGAGAAATTTTCACAAAACACAGGATTTAGACCTTGATTTGCTGCTTCAGGGAATAATATTGTTCTATGTGGAGAAGTTTTGAGCCAATACATATTGGTATGGGTCCCAAATAGGAATGGAGAGCAGGTAATCTGAAGGTTCATGTTTTACATAGACTATCACTAGAAACTCCAAACTGGCTATAGTTCTTTTACCATTATGGGAGTATACCATTCCTCCCATACAATCCTCCCCGTGCACTCCGGTCCTCTGGGAGGAATCTGCTTCAGCCACAAAAATCTAGGCTGTCCGCAACCTCCCAGAGGGCCTTTTCGGTAATTGCCCCCAATTTATGGAATGGTCTGCCAAATGAGATCCGTCAGTTGACAAGCTTGAGTAGCTTTAAAAAAGCACTAAAGACGGATCTCTTTCGCCAGGCCTTTCCGGATTAGATCCCGGCCTCAGGAGCTCAGTCTCCTTGCTTTTTAAAACTATGTATATATTTGTTTTTAATGTGTTTTAGTTAGAAGGTTTTAATTTTAAAGTGTTTAATGTCTTTTTATGGGGGAGGGTGGGGGTGGGTGGTGTTTTTAGTCATTATTATAATGTTTTAATTGTTGGAAGCCGCCCCGATTGTTTTTAGCAGAGGGGCAGGGTATAAATAATTATTATTATTATTATTATTATTATTATTATCAGAATTAGATTATGTTTGCAGACGTAGTGGTCTCTTAAGACAACATTATGTCTGCCATGTTTCAGGTATTATTTGCAGGAGTTTCTTTGGTATATGCCTTTAATATGTGGTTTTATTTCTGGAATGGAACTGCCACTAAATCTTTTATGACTTGGCAGAATTGGAATAAATTTGCAAGCATAATTGCCTCCTCTGAAAGAAGCACAGCTGCCAATTTTAGATGAAGTGGTGCAAGATCAGCATTTCCATTTGGAGAGTATCCAAAAAAGGATGCACTTAGCTTACTGTTGATGCCTTCCATGGAGGGGGCTATGTTGCACTGAGCCAGACCTTCAGCACGAAAATGGCTGCCCACCACACTAATGATCAAGCTTCTGGGAAGTACCGCATGATTTGTAGTCTCATGAGACTTTCTCTAAGATCTGGCACAAGAATCATGCCAGATCCTGTTTCAACATCTCATGGTGGCTATGGCCATCACAGGACTCAGGCCCAGGCATAACCTGAGCAGCTGCTTGGAGTGGTCTGGATGTGATGGTGGAGGCTTAGGGGCTCAGTACAATATAGCCCCCTCTGCAAAGGCATCAGGGGTAAGCTTTGGGCCAAGACAAATCATTTGACAGGAAAAGCTGGCGAAGAGAACCTAGGCTCTCAGGTCAGCAGGACAGTACTAATTTAAAAGTACTATGCATCACCTTGGGGCCCCTGGTGGGTTGAAAAGCCAGAAATAAAGCCCTTACATAAATAAAACAATTAAGCATTAATCTTTAAAAGGGATTCCCAAGCACAGATCCTCCTGTTTGTTTGGAAAAGGAAATAAAAGGAAGTTTTCCTAGGCCTGTATGCATTGTGGGGCATAGTTTTCATGAGAAGCATGCAGAAGCAATTGCCCATCCTGTTGCCTCCCGTTCCACCAAACACACAGGCCATAAAACTAAACTAAAACCTGTGGTAGAACTGGGAACCACTCTGGAGCCATTTTCCAGTGTTCATTTGGATGTTGCTTGGCCACACAATGTGCCAGTGTCAATCTGTGAAATGTATGTGATGTGTTGTGGCACTTCAGTAGTACTGTAGTGTTTGGAGTTGCATGGACAAAGCACGACAACACCCCAGATGCATTTAATGACAATCTACCTACTTCTTCTTAGATCCCAGTGCCTCTGGTAAAATCCTTTCTCAGCAGTGGATTCTGCTTTCTTTCTCCCATCTGTAAAATGGGACTATTGACAGCCTAATGTGGGGTATATGTAATGAGAGGAAAGATACACACATTTAGAATGCTTCAGACATTTAATGTGTGAAATACTCATTACAGTCGGCCCTCTGTATCCATGGGTTCTGCATCCACAAATCAACCAATCATGGCTTGAAAATATTCATTAAAAAAAATCCAGAAAGCAAACATTGTTGTGCACCATTTTACATAAGATACACCATTTTACTACACCATTGTCTATAACGGGACTTGAGCATCCATGGATTTTGGTATCCACAGGGTGTCCTGGGACCAAACCCCAGTGGATACTGAGGGCCCACTGTACTAGGAAAAACATGAAAGTTGACTCATTTTGTCCCCTGCATTTTTTTTACCACCTGGTTTTAAGTGAGCAGCTCCATAGTACCTTTTGAATCTGTGTGGAAGAGAAAGATGGAAGTGCAAGCATTCCATATGGGAATAAGGGCTACAGCAACACCATTTGTTATGATGACAGTGATTTCCATAATGAAAATGTATAGGCTGAAAACCACCTGGGGATCCTCAACATAACTTACTGGTTGTCCCTTTTCTCAAACTGATTGGTCAAACTCATGCCTGTCTGTAAAGACTTTATCAAACACAGCAAATACAGAGTCATAAAGACACCCAATGAACGTGAAAGGATGCCAATACCACATGACATCATGCTTTCATGAGTTTGTGTGGTCAATAAGACGTTCTTTTTTTTATTAATGGGCCAAGCCATCAATAGATTGGCCATGGCATTTTTTTTTTATTATTTTTTTTTTGGTGCCATGATTGTGAGGGTGTAAAACCACAGCCCATTCTGCTGGCACGATCAATGGGTGGTTCCCACCAGAACACTTCCAGGTGGGAACACAAAAATTAGCTATGGGGTGCTCTTTTTATGGACCTCTCCATAAAGGTTCAGGCAAGTTTTTAAGTGTGTTTCTGTGCTTGTGTGTTCATTTTGTTTTTTTAATTTAGCTGTGTGTTTTTTTACTTTTAAGTGCACTTGCACCTTCTCGTGAGAACCAGTGAGATCACACTTGCCTGTCAACACAGAAGTACAAGGCTGTTTTTTCACGTGATCATGGCTACATTTGATATAAAGGATTCTTTTGCTGGCACACACACAGTGTAAAATATGGTGGCAAAAGAACCTTTTTAGAAGCTAGTCTGATAAAGTCCTAAGACTCCATGCACTGCTAAGAATTAAAGCCACTTTTTTCCAGATGTCTACATTTTGACTAATTCTACAGCAGATTTCTACCCAATGTGACTGAGGGGAAAAATCTGGAAACACAGATGGCCCAGTCCAGATAAGTACATAAAGTAAGCTCATTATGTACATTGCTTGGGTACACAGCAGAGTAGATCAGTAATAAACAAAGGATGCAATGTTTTTATTCTGAGTGCCAAAACCATACACACACACACAAAAATTACTGTCAGCTGGGCCATATAAATAGGCACCCAAAGCTTCTTTAGTGCACACTGAGAACAAAAAAAGAATGCACAGAGACATGCTGTACTTATTTGAATGAATACTGTGATCTGTTCAGTCTGACCAAAGTAGCCTCGATACATGAGAACAGTGCTGTCCCCATAAAAATATACTTTTATATGCCATTTCAATCCATTCCAGGAAGTGTACCACCACAGCACCTGATTCATTCTGGTGGCTGAATTTGCAGATTGAGTTTTGATTTGATTCAGACCAACTCAGACCCAATTGGCATTAGAATAAACCTGAAAACTGGAGAATTTGCATCACAAAGCCATTGTGGGAAGTCTCATTTGCATCAATAACCCAAGCTGGAATCTGACTTTGTTGTTGTTGTTGTTGTTGTTGTTGAAAACACCCTTCACCTGAAGGATTGAGGATTCATTTTCAGTTTGATGTGAAAAATATTCTCTGTTAAAGCGGGCTTTTACCAGTGACTAAAAGTAGAGGATGAACTTTTCTGTTCTCTCTGCATTCCTTTGTAACCTGATTTCTTATAGGGCTTGTCTAGATGGTGAAAAAAACTCCACAAAGAATTAAAGGAGAATACCTTTTGTCCCAACAAGATCCCATGGTGATTCACTGTTTTCAGAAGAAGTGGGGCCAAAAACTGCACAAGAAAAGCCTTCACAGCTTTTCCTGGAGGTTTTTTTTTTTTTTTTTAAGTGAAATGCTCATTACTGTCCATTTGGACAAAAGATTCAAAGTGCAGCACATTCCAGAAGTCGAAAGCTGAAAATACACTTTAAAATTTACAAGTAACCCAGGGAGGATCATAAAAAGTGTATCACTTACCTGGATGTCGTGATCTCACCGGACCGGCCACTGATGGGGTAAGTACGGGGGGTGGGTGGAGAGATGTGAGGTTTCACATGCCAACTATGCCAGCAAAAAAAACAGCAGGGGGGGATCAATTCACGGCTTAAGCCATCAATTGAAAAGTACGGGTTTTTAAGGCGACATAACTGCAAAAGGGTGACATAGTGTGGTACATGCACCGTTTCATGGTTATGTGGCATCATTATGATGCCTTATTCTTTGCATCTGATAAAGTCCCAAGTCTG
Source organism: Gambelia wislizenii (assembly GCA_030847615.1). Classification (NCBI taxonomy): domain Eukaryota; kingdom Metazoa; phylum Chordata; class Lepidosauria; order Squamata; family Crotaphytidae; genus Gambelia; species Gambelia wislizenii. The sequence continues at coordinate 37,934,447 of JAUMIR010000001.1, forward strand.
GATCAGTATGCAAAGGGATCTTTTAGTACCTCTGACACTAGCTGAGAGAAAGGAGTTGGTAGCATAAGGGTGTTTTCATAGACTTAAGTGTACTTCATCAGATACATGGAGTGAAGTGCCTGAGAACATACCTTTATAGCTAAGAATGAGCTGGTTGTGTGTGTGAATAGTAATAGAGATGCAAAGCTTGTTGGTATGGTGATGAGGTGATAACCTCAGTTTTAACTATGGTCATTGCAGGATAAAGGCAGGAGGAAAGATGTTGCCTCCCAATAAATTACATTTTTTTGAGCTGACTGATGCAAAAAGTATTGTTTAGCTAACAACATTCTAAGTCATTTAGGGCTTTATATGTCAAAACTACCAAGAGACAGCCAGTGAAAACTTTTGAGGACTTGTGTTATATCATCCTGCACACCCAAATGAGTCAATATCTAATTGACTGCATTTCACAGAAGCTGCCATCTCTGGCTTAGTTTCAGTAGCATCCCCACATAGAATGCATTATAGTAATATAAGGAGTTTTTCAAATGGGGGGGAAATATCCAAGGAGGTCAGGAGAAGAACAGCACTGTCCCGCTTACTCTGCCCCGTTTTGGATGACACCATCCTCCTCCCAACCTTCCCCCATGCTTCCCCCGTGCTGCGGGCATGAGAAACGCACTGCTTTTATTGATGGAAAAACCTGGTCAATAAAAAGTGGCACCTACAGCATGGAGGAAGCATGGGGGAAGGTCGGGAGGAAATGGAGTGCTGTAAGCGGGACAGCACCTTTCTTCTCCTGACCTCCTCGGGATTTTTTTCCCCCATTTGAAAAAGTCCAAACTGGGAGGTTGCTGGGGCGTTAATTATTAATCAACTTGAGGAAAGGAAGAGCAACATCCAATAAGGTAAGAGCATGTATACGAGGTCTCTCTATTAAATAACGAGACTGTGTTTCTACCTTCCAGACAAATCAGGGAGAACTGATTGTGAATGCTTGAGTAGTGACCTTGAATATGCATGGCAAACATCAGCACTCTCGGACATTTGGTTAATTGTTAGTCGTCATTTAGAGCAGGTGTGTTGTCTGTTTTGTGCCATAAAAATGAAAAATTTAAAAGTAGAGCAACATGTTGATTTGAAATTTTTAGTAAAAGGGAACAAAACACCAACAGAATCTTTTCAATTGCTTACTGAGGCCTACAGGGAAGACTGCATGTCTCGTGTGTGTGTGTGTGTGTTTGAGTGACAAAAAAGATTCAGAGAAGGACGTGAGAATGTGGAAGATGATGAACACCCTGGACGACCTTCCACTTCAAGAACCGAAGAAATTATGGGGAAAAAATCAGCCAGATTGTTTGAGGAGACCACTGACTCAGTGTCCGAATGATCACTGAAGCCATGAACATTGGCAAAGAGATGTGTGGAAAATTTTGCATGAGGATCTCAACATGAGAAAAGATTGTGCCAAGATGGTCCCTAGATTTCCCACACCAGAGCAAAGAGTGCTGCAAGGAAGTTTACACTGACATTCTGCAGCAACTTTTTCAAAAAAATCATCACTTGTGATGAAACCTGGATCTTCCAGTATGATCCTGAGACAAAATGACAGTCAATGCACTGGAAAACACCATCATCACCAAGAATGAAAAAAAAAAAAAAACCACACATCAAAGCAAGACCACCTTCAAAGCCATATGTTAGGTATGCTAAGGCTTTTCAGCTGGCTTCCAGACCTATCTGTAAGTTGTCACTGCAGAAGTCACTACAAAATCTGACTTCACTATAGACATTTGCAACACTGGAGATTGGGACTTTAGAACCACAAAAATGTCATAGAGGACAGATTCAAAATATCTGTTGTAGCTCTTCATCTGAGATGGGGGCAGTGAGAGACAAAGAGTTAGCATGCATGTATTTTCCAAGTAATAAATCATAATGGGTATAATAAAGAACATTTCAAATGAATTGTCCTTAAGTGCATTACACTTCGTACTACTCAAATTATACTAGCATACACACACCTGCATATTCCTGCATTAGGCTTCTAAAATTTCTGTTTTTTACAGAGGGGTTAAGAAAAATATATTGAAGGTCTAGCAAATTCCTTACATGCCTGGAAGACAATTTCATGGTCCAAAAGGTGGAAGAGGCAACAAGGGGGTCAGTTATTTTAGATCTGATCCTAACCAACAGAGATGACCTGGTTAATGGGGTGCAAGTGGTGGGATCCTTAGGTGAGAGTCATCATGTTCTCCTGGAGTTTGTTATACAATGGAAAGGAGAAGCCAGGCATAGTCAGACATGCATTCGTGACTTTAGAAGAGCTGATTTCAATAAACTCAGGGAAATACTGGGGGTGATCCCATGGTCAGGAATACTAAAAGAGAAGAGACCTCAAGACGGATGGGACTTTCTCAAAAGAGAGATACTGAAGGCACAATTTCAAACAGTACCATTGAGGAAGAAAAATGGGAGGTGTCTCAAGAAACCAGGATGGATGACTAAAGAACTTTCAACGGAGCTAAGTTTTAAACGGAACATGTATAGGAAATGGAAAGGGAGGGGAAATCACCAAAGAAGAATTCAAACAGATAGCGAACACGTGTAGGAGTAAAGTCAGAAAAGCTAAAGCGCAGAATGAGCTCAGGCTTGCTAGGGAGGTTAAGAACAATAAAAAGGGGTTTTTGGGGTATGTCCTAAGCAAAAGGAGGAAGAAGGAAATGATAGGGCCACTACGTGGAGAAGATGGCAAAACGCTAACAGGGGACAGAGAAAAGGCAGAATTACTCAACACCTTCTTTGCCTCAGTGTTTTCAGAAAAGGAAAAGGGGGACCAACCTGAGGAGAATGGAACAGAGGACACAATAGGGGAAATCCAACACAGAATAAGCAAAGAGGTTGTACAGGAATACCTTCTTAATCTAAATGAATTTAAATCTCCAGGACCAGATGAACTACATCCAAGAATATTAAAAGAACTGGCAAATGTGATCTCAGAGCCATTGGCAATAATCTTTGAGAATTCCTGGAGAACAGGAGAAGTCCCAGCAGACTGGAGGAGGGCAAACGTTGTCCCCATCTTCAAAAAGGGGAAAAAAGAGGATCCCAACAATTATTGTCCAGTTAGTCTGACATCAATACCAGGGAAGATTCTAGAGCAGATCATTAAACAGAGAGTCTGTGAACATTTAGAACGCAATGCCATAATCACAAAAAGTCAACATGGGTTTCAGAGAAACAAGTCATGCCAGACTAATCTGATCTCTTTTTTTGATAAAGTTACCAGCTTGGTAGATGAAGGGAATGCTGTGGACATCGCATACCTTGATTTCAGTAAGGCCTTTGACAATGTTCCCCATGACATTCTTGCAAACAAGCTTATAAAATGTGAGCTAGACAAATTAACTGTTCAATGTATTTGTAATTGGTTGACCGGCCGAACCCAAAGGGTGCTCAGCAGTGGCTCCCCTTCGTCTTGGAAAGATGTGACCAGTGGGGTGCCACAGGGTTCTGTCCTGGGCCCAGTGCTATTCAACATCGTTATCAATTATTTGGATGAGGGAATTAGGGGCATACTTATCAAATTTGCAGATGACACCAAATTAGGAGGAGTAGCTAATACCCTAGAGGACAGGATCAAAATTCAGAATGACCTGGATAGACTGGAGAGCTGGGCCAAGGCTAACAAAATGAAATTCAACACGGAGAAATGTAAAGTACTCCACTTCGGGCGGAAAAATGAGATGCATAGATATAGGATGGGGGAGACGTGGCTGAACGAGACTACGTGTGAAAGGGATCTAGGAGTCCTAGTAGACCACAAGTTGAACATGAGTCAACAGTGTGATGCAGCAGCTAAAAAGGCCAATGCAATTTTGGGCTGTATCAATAGAAGTATAGTATTTAGATCAAGGGAAGTAATAGTGCCGCTCTATTCTGCCTTGGTCAGACCTCACCTAGAATACTGTGTCCAGTTCTGGGTACCACAATTCAAAAAGGATATTGACAAATTGGAACATGTCCAGAGAAGGGCAACTAAAATTGTGAAAGGTCTGGAAATGATGCCTTATGAGGAGAGACTTAGGGAGCTGGGTATGTTTAGCTTGGAAAAAAGACGGTTAAGAGGTGAAATGATAGCCCTGTTTAAGTATTTGAAGGGGTGTCATGCTGAGGATGGAGCAGGCTTGTTTTCTGCTGCTCCAGAGACTGGAACATAGAATCATAGAATCATAGAATCATAGAATTGCAGAGTTGGAAGAGACCACGAGGGCCATCCAGTCCAACCCCCCTGCCACGCAGGAAATCACAATCAAAGCATCCCCGACAGATGGCCATCCAGCCTCTGTTTAAAGACCTCCAAGGAAGGAGACCCCACCACGCTCCGAGGGAGTGTGTTCCACTGCCGAACAGCTCTTACTGTCAAAAAGTTCCTCCTCATGTTGAAGTGGAATCTCTGTTCCTGGAGCTTGCACCCATTGCTCCATGTTCCAGTCTCTGGAGCAGCAGAAAACAAGCCTGCTCCATCCTCAGCGTGACATCCCTTCAACTACTTAAACAGGGCTATCATATCGCCTCTAAACCGTCTTTTTTCCAGGCTAAACATACCCAGCTCCCTAAGTCTCTCCTCATAAGGCATTGTTTCCAGACCTTTCACCATTTTAGTTGCCCTTCTCTGGACACGCTCCAATTTGTCAATATCCTTTCTGAATTGTGGTGCCCAGAACTGGACACAGTATTCTAAGTGAGGTCTGACCAAGGCAGAATAGAGTGGCACTATTACTTCCCTTCATCTAGACACTATACTTCTATTGATACAGCCCAAAATTGCATTGGCCTTTTTAGCTGCCGCATCACACTGTTGGCTCATGTTCAACTTGTGGTCTACTAGGACTCCTAGATCCCTTTCGCACGTAGTCTCATTCAGCCAGGTCTCTCCCATCCTATATTTATGCATTTCATTTTTCCGCCCTAAATGCAATACTTTACATTTCTCCGTATTGAATTTCATTTTGTTAGCTTTGGCCCAGCTCTCCAGTCTATCCAGGTCATTCTGAATTTTGATCCTGTCCTCTAGGGTATTAGCTACTCCTCCCAATTTGGTGTCATCTGCAAATTTGATAAGTATGCCCCTAATTCCCTCATCTAAGTCATTGATAAAGATGTTGAATAGCACTGGGCCCAGGACAGAACCCTGTGGCACCCCACTGGTCACATCTTTCCAAGACGAAGGGGAGCCACTGCTGAGCACCCTTTGGGTTCGGCCGGTCAACCAATTACAAATCCATTGAACAGTTAACTTGTCTAGCCCACATTCTACAAGCTTGTTTGCAAGAATGTCATGGGGAACCTTGTCAAAGGCCTTACTGAAATCAAGGTATGCAATGTCCACAGCATTCCCTTCATCTACCAAGCTGGTAACTTTATCAAAAAAAGAGATCAGATTAGTCTGGCATGACTTGTTTCTCTGAAACCCATGCTGACTTTTTGTGATTATGGCATTGCCTTCTAAATGTTCACAGACTCTCTGTTTAATGATCTGCTCTAGAATCTTCCCTGGTATTGATGTCAGACTAACTGGACGATAGTTGTTGGGATCCTCTTTTTTCCCCTTTTTGAAGATGGGAACAACGTTTGCCCTCCTCCAGTCTGCTGGGACTTCTCCTGTTCTCCAGGAGTTCTCAAATATTATTGCCAATGGCTCTGAGATTATATTTGCCAGCTCTTTTAATACTCTTGGATGTAGTTCATCTGGTCCTGGAGATTTAAATTCATTTAGATTAAGAAGGTATTCCTGTACTACCTCTTTACTTATTTTGAGCTGGATTTCCCCTATTGTGTCCTCTGTTCCATTCTCCTCAGGGTGGTCCTCCTTTTCCTTTTCTGAAAAAACTGAGGCAAAGAAGGTGTTGAGTAATTCTGCCTTTTCTCTGTCCCCTGTTAGCATTTTGCCATCTTCTCCACGTAGCGGCCCTATCATTTCCTTCTTCCTCCTTTTGCTTAGGACATACCCCAAAAACCCCTTTTTATTGTTCTTAACCTCCCTAGCAAGCCTGAGCTCATTCTGCGCTTTAGCTTTTCTGACTTTACTCCTACACGTGTTCGCTATCTGTTTGAATTCTTCTTTGGTGATTTCCCCCCTTTTCCATTTCCTATACATGTTCCGTTTAAAACTTAGCTCCATTGAAAGTTCTTTAGTCATCCATCCTGGTTTCTTAAGACACCTCCCATTTTTCTTCCTCAATGGTACTGTTTGAAATTGTGCCTTCAGTATCTCCCTTTTGAGAAAGTCCCATCCGTCTTGAGGTCCCTTCTCTTTTAGTATTCTTGACCATGGGATCATCCCCAGTATTTCCCTGAGTTTATTGAAATCAGCTCTCCTAAAGTCAAGAATGCGTGTCTGACTATGCCTGGCTTCTCCTTTCCATTGTATAACAAACTCCAGGAGAACATGATCACTCTCACCTAATGATCCCACCACTTGCACCCCATTAACCAGGTAGTCTCTGTTGGTTAGGATCAGATCTAAAATAGCTGACCCCCTTGTTGCCTCTTCCACCTTTTGGACCATGAAATTGTCTTCCAGGCATGTAAGGAATTTGCTAGACCTTGTAGTTTTGGCTGAGTTAGATTGCCAGCAAATATCAGGATAGTTGAAGTCCCCCATCACTACTACATATCTCCTTTCTGCATGTATGTTCATCTGTTCTAGAAAGGCAACATCCAATTCCTCCGTCTGATTTGGGGGTCTGTAGTAGAGTCCCACAATAACATCCCTGTTGTTTCCCTCCCCTTTAATTTTTATCCAGATGCTCTCCACCTGGCTTCCAGTATTGATGTCATGGATCACTTCACTGGTGTAAATATCCCTGACATATAATGCTATTCCTCCTCCTTTCCTGTTTGGCCTGTTTCTCCTATAAAGGTTATACCCCTCTATTCCTACATTCCAATCATGAGACTCGTCCCACCAGGTTTCAGTAACGCCTATTATATCATATTTGTTTTGTAGTGCAAGGAGTTCAAGTTCATCGTGCTTATTTCCCATGCTCTGTGCATTAGTGTAGAGACATCTGAGACCATGTGTTCCCTTTACTTGCTCCCTGTGCATGTTTTTTTGCCTCCCATTGTTGGGTCCTTGCGCTGTTTGCCTTGTTCCCTCTATGACAGTTTGACTATTTTCTCCAGCCCTTTTGCCTTCCAGAATACTGTCTCCCTCCCCCATTTGACTCAGTTTAAAGCCCTCCTGATCAAATTCTTGAGACTGTTGGCAAAAATGTTTCTTCCAACTGTTGTAAGATGCACCCCATCTCTTGCCAGAAGTCCCCCCGCATGGAAGCGCAATGGATGCAAGCTCCAGGAACAGAGATTCCACCTCAACACTAGGAGGAACTTTTTGACAGTAAGAGCTGTTCGGCAGTGGAACACAGGTGGGGTCTCCTTCCTTGGAGGTCTTTAAACAGTGGCTGGATTGCCATCTGTCGGGGATGCTTTGATTGTGATTTCCTGCATGGCAGGGGGTTGGACTGGATGGCCCTCGTGGTCTCTTCCAACTCTACAATTCTATGATTCTATGATTCTATGATTCTTTCTTAACTTTCCTAAGTTCTCTAACTTCTGGCTTGTCCTTTCCTATATGGTATATATATCCCTTTTTCTGGACACAGTTGCAGCACTGTGTTTCCCTGTGACAATTCTTCCGTTCTTTAGAACCTTCAAACTTGTACTTTTAATCAGTCATTCTAGTGCCTGAGGCAGAGCTCCACAACAGTAGCGCTACTGTAGTAATAGCCAAATTCGAAATTGTTCAATGTTTTTGTAATTTAATGGGAAAACCTCAAGGGGAGAAATCTTGGACACAGCTTTTTAAGAAGATTGAGGAAGCTTGTTTTCTGCGGCTCCAGAGACTAAGAGATGGAGCAATGGACTCAAACTACAGAAAAGAGATTCCACCTAAATATTAGGAAGAACTCTCTGATGGTAATGTCGAGGCATGTTTTGTTTAGATATGGAATTTTACAGTAAAGCAAACATGGCTAGTAGAGGTCATGACAACCTATACACAAACAGCTGGTGTTGACTGTTATTGAGCTAATAAAACCAGATGTGTGGGGGAGATGTCAGCGCGTTGTCTGTGTAGCTGATATCTCCATGGGAAACGATTGTGCAGGCTATATGCCTGGGAACCAGTTATGTTGATGTGATTGTATATTCCATCATGTCATGTATAAATATATAAGTGCAATCCTTTGTTCCCTCTCTCTGGCTGCTCTCTGACTATGACTGACTGTTTATTCTTTAGATTGACTGCCTCTCTTTATGACTGCTGTGAGAACTGTATATACTTTGCTATACTCAAGTAAATACTTGTAGGTAGACACAGCCTGTGTCTGAGTGATTTGTTTTCAGCATGATGCAGGCCACATGTGCTTAATGCTATAGTGCAGCTTGACCCTCTGCAAATGCTCAGGAGGGACTCATGTGCAACTTGACAGGTAAAAGCTGTTCGACAGTGGAATACACTGCCTCAGACTGTGATGGAGTGTCCTCTGGTTTTTAAACAGAGGCTGATGGCCATCTCTCAGGGGTGCTTTGATTATGTGTTCCTGCAAGGCAGAGGGTTGGACTGGATGGCCCTTGTCATCTCTACCAACTCTATGATTCTATAACTTTCTCATAGCAGGAAGAAAATTGCTAAATTTACTTGTTGCTTCTTTTGGGAACAAAATTAGCAAAGACTTGCATCCCTATCCCTGATCTCAAGTTGCTGTACTTGGCACACATTTGTATACTTGCAATCTGTGTCTTCCTCTACCAGGACATAAGTCCCATTTACAAGGGATGGGAAAAGAATGACAAGTACGAAGCAATTTCTTTGACATGCAGTAGAATGGAGAAAAAGCAGAGAGCAGAACATTTGATTTCAGTGTGTGTGTGTGTGTGTGTGTTTAAGCACTGCAATAGTATAGCTTAATAATACCCATCTAGTCTGCTTTGGTCAGACCTCACCTGGAATACTATGTCCAGTTCTGGGCACAATAATTCAAGAAGAATATTGACAATCTGGACCATGTCCAGAGGAGGGTGACCAAAATGGTCGGAGGTCTGGAAGCCTTGCTCTATGAAGAGCAGCTTAGGGACCTGGGTATGTTTAGCCTGGAGAAGAGAAGGTTGAGCGGGGACATGATAGCCATGTTTAAATATTTGAAGGGATGTCATACTGAGGATGCAGCCAGTTTGTTTTCTGCTGCTCCAGAGACTAGGACATGGAGCAATGGATTCAAACTACAGGAAAAGAGATTCCACCTAAACATTAGGAAGAACCTCATGACAGTAAGAGCTCTTTGGAAGTGGAATGCACTGCCTTGTAGCGTGGTAGAGTTTCCCTTCTTAGGAGGTTTTTCAACAGAGGCTGGATGGACATCTGTTCAGAATGCTTTGATTGTATATTCCTGCATAGCAGGGGGTTGGACTTGATGGTCCTTGTGGTCTCTTCCAACTCTATGAGTCTATGATTCTATATTGCTGTGCTGAAGGATTCAAATATCTGCTTAAGGGAGAGCACATAGTAGGCTTTGTCATTTCTGTTAGTGGACCAGCCTAAACAGCTTCTGACAGCCATGCCAATTGTTAGCTGTTGTATATATATTACAACAGGGAGGGATTCCCCTTCTCTGCATGACTGCAATTACAACTAAAGTACAATCAGTTCTGGCTGGCTGCCAGCTCCTCTAAGGCATAACTGTGCCAATCACCTTTGCGCAATTATTATGCTGTTCAGTATCCAAAAGGGAACCTTTCAAAATCCTCCTTTTGAGAGAACATACCAGGCTTCCCCAGACTGTTACACTCAAAATGTGTTGGATTACAGCTCATTGTTCCCAGCCAGCATTAGCTATGTTCACTAAGGATGATTGGAGTGATACTTTGAGACAGTAAGGGCAACATAATCAAAGTATCACTCCAACCATCCTTAGTGAATATAGCTAATGCTGGATGGGAACAATAAGTTGTAATCCAACACATTTTGAGTGTACCAGGCTGGGTGTCTCCAATGTAACTGGTATCTCCAATGCCAATGAGGTGGTGAATCCACTCTAGATTTTAATCTCAACATTGATGAGGCTATCTACTAAAGTTCCCACTAAATCCCAAAGTGGATTTGCTGTCCCATTGATATCAGAGTCACTACCTACCACTGAGGTAGTGGTATTGTATTGTAACCATCCCCAGTCTGGTACCCTGAAAATTTACTGGACTATATGTCCCATCAACAGCCAGCATGGCATAGTGGTTTGAGTGTTGGACTATGATTGGACTATGATTCTGGAGACCATGGTTTGAATCCCCACTCAGCCATGAAAACCACTGAGTGACATTGGGCAAATCACATACTCTAAGCCTCAGAAAAACCTGTGATAGGTCCACTTTAGGGTCACCATAAGTCTGAAATAGCTTGAAGGCACACAATAACATAACATCTGCTCCATCATTGCCAACCAGCCTTGCCTAGGGGACAGGTTGAAGGATGTGATTGATTCACCCATGTTGTTTGGATGGCAGGAGGCGGAGAACTCTTTCATAAGAACTGAAATATATCATGATGAGAGTAGTATGATGCAACTTTTATTGAAATGCATAACTTTAGAAAGCTAATGGAAAACTGCCCATTTGCTCCCTTTGTAACAAACTCCACTAAAGGTAATATGTTGGGGAGAAGTCAAGACCAGAACCCTTCTTTTATGTGGGAGTAACATGCACAATAGAACATTAGCAAAGGCTTGGAACACTATTGAGGAAAATCAAGGACAAAAGTGCAAAAACAGAATTACAGTTGAACATTAAGAAAACAAAAATAATGACCACTGATGATTAACACAACTTTAAAGTGGATGATGAAAATACTGAAATAGTCAGAGACTTCCTATACTTTGGCTCAGTCATAAATCAAAATGGAGACTGTGGTCAAGAAATAAAAAGCCAAGGACTTGGAAAGGCTGCTATGAAGGAACTAGATAAGATCCTCAAGCATAAAGATATATCATTGAATACAAAGGTCGGGATTGTCCATGCCATTGTATTTCTGATTTCTATATATGGCTATGAAAGCTGGACAGTGAAGAAAGCTGACAGGAACAGAATAATCTCATTTGAAATGAAGTGCCAGAGATTCTATGGGTTCCATGGGCTGCTAAAAAGACAAATAGAGCAAATGGCTCACCATGGCACTATCTTTCCACAGTGTTCGGATTGTATGCTCCTGTGATGCAAGAGGATATGCTGATGGCAGCAGTTCTGCAGCAGCAGTAGTGTGTGTTTGGGGGGTGGGTGGTTGACACCGGCAGGGGATCTCTCAGAGACAATAACAGTGGCTCCATAGCTAACACTTGTTAGTGCTGGGCAGTACATTGCTTTTTAATGTCTTTTACCAGGAAAACCCTATGATGAAATTCAAAATGAAGCAAGAGATAGTGCCAGAACATGAGACTCCCAGGTCAAAAGGCACTCAACAAGCTACTGGGGAAGAGAAGATGACAAGTACAATTAGTGTTGTAGCTAATTATGCAACTGGATGTTCAGCTGTCCATATGCTCAGAAGTGAAAAGTTAAGTCCAAAGTCCAAAGCTGCACAACACATATTATAAGAACATGTAACAGGGAATGTGAGAGGCATGAATCAGGGAAAGCTAGCTATTGTAAAGCAAGAAATGGAATATATAAATATTGCAATACTTGGGGTGAGTGAGTTCAAATGGTCCGGAATGGTATATTTTGAGTCAGATAATTACACAGTATTTTACTCAGGAATGAAAAGAAATGAAAATCTAAGAAGAAATGGGGTGGCATTAAAATAGTGAGGAGAAATGTAGCAAAACTAGTCAAACGAATATAATGCAAAGTCTGACCAAATAATGCCAATAAAATTTCATGGAAAACCTATCAGTACAAACATAATCCAAGTTTATACTCCAACTACAAAGGAAGAAGAAGAAGAAGAAATTGAAAGATTCTGTGCTGGAGTCCTAAAGGAAACTGATCACACAACAAAACTGTACATGTTGATAATTATAGGCAAATGGAATGCAAAAGGAGGAAATAGAGCAGAATCATAGATGGTAGGAAAATTTTCCCTAGGGTCAAGAAATTAAGCAGGAGAGTGACTGACTGAATTTTTTGAGGACAACAGTTTGTTCATTGCAAACACATTATTCAGGCAATGAAAGCGGTGACTTGGGCATCACCTAACAGACAGTACAAAAATCAAATGGACTGTATAATTGGAAAGCGGTAGATAGAGTAGCTCCATTTTCAATGAAAAAACAAGACCAGGAGCAGATTGCTGCACAGACTATGAACCGTTAATATTAAAAATTAGAGTAAAGTTAAAGAACACAAAACCAATGATTGTGCCAAAATACAAGCTGAATAACATCCCCATAGAATTTAAAGATAATGTGAAAAAATAGATTTGCATTGTTAAGCCTAACTGACCAGAAGCCAGAAGAACTCTGGACTGAAGCCAGGGACATTGTAAGGGAGAAATGCAAAAAGACACTGTCTACAGCCAAAAAGAAACAGAAGCTTCACTGGAGGACAGATGAAACTTCAAGCAGCTGAGGACAGACAAGAAGCAAAAGTAAAAGGAGACAGAAACAGGGTCAGAAAAAAAAAAGGATAAAACCTAACTCACTGAAATAATGAAAGGTAAACAGAAAGACATAGGATATTAATATTAAATCTGTGTATGTAAAACTATATAACAAATATAATAAATAAACAGTATTGGAGAATATCCATAAGACATAAATCATTTCTCCAAGGAAAAAAGATGGACAAAAGCCTCACCCAATTCTTCATTCAAACAGAAATTAGAGGCATTTTGATTAGCTGTTTGCATTAGCGGCCAATGTAAAACTTATATTGTCCAGTATTTCCTCCAGAGAAAAGGCTGAAGTGTTGGTTAAAAAACTCCTACATAATAATATTTATATTCAAAGTACACATAATTACAAAAAAGGGACAGAGTTAACTAGCACAATAAATCCTACATCTTATCACCAGTTCTGCAAGTACTTTAAACACAAACATCCCAAACATGAACACTACAGATTACCTGCATATATATGTAACATAAATAACAAGACTTGAAGACAATGATGATGGTTAAACATAGGGAAGGATAAATTCCCAGTGGATTAAATGATGATGTGGACTGGATGATAGTATTCTAGCCAGTTTCATTTTCATTGTTTTGGGTTTTGGCTATTTATCAATGGTTTCTATAATGGGATGCACTTGTAAGTACCATCAGTGAAAAAAGTTGATAGGATGAAAATCAGCTCATTCGAAATGTGCTGGCGAAAAGTTCTGCAGATACTGTGGACTGCTAAAAAGATTTTTTTTTTAATGGATATTATAGCAAATCAAGCCTTAACGTTCCCTAGAAGCCAAGATTACTAAACCGGGACTGTCATACTTTGGACGTATTATGAGAAGATGCGACTCACTAGAAAAGACAATAATGCTTGGTACAATAGAAGACAGTAGGAAAAGAGGAAGACAGCATTACAAATGGATAGACTCAATCAAGGAAGCCACAGTCCAGAATCTGAAAAACAGAAAACTTGAGTAGGGCTGTTGATGATAAAGTGACTTGGAGATCTCTCATTCATAGGGTCACCATAAGTTGAAGTTAACTTGACAGCAGTCACAACAAGAAGAGGCAATGGAACCTGAACAGTCCCTAGAAACCATATTGACCAAACCGAAACTTCAGGTATATCATGAGATGACATTACTCATTAGAAAATATGATAATGCTTGGTAAAGTGGGAAGCAGTAGGAAAAGAAGAAGACTGCATTACAGGTGGATTGATTCTGCCTGTAATGATTTCTCCTGCCAGGGAGAAGAAGGAGAGCAGCTTCTGGAGAGACATTTTGAGTGGGTGAGTTTGAATTTTTTAAAAACTGTTGGGAGAGGCTGCTTGTTTCTGAGGGGGGTGGAGCTTCTGGGAGTTTGAATTTTTTTAAACTCTTGGGACAGGCTGCTGGTTGCTGAGGCGTGCACCGTTAATTTCAGTGACCAAACAAAAATACAGCATTCCGAAAAGTACAGCTTAGAGTTCTCAGCATTAACTAAGAGTTCTAAAAGCTCTCACCATGGACACTAAGGGGGCTGCTGCAGTCACCTGCAACACTTCTGGCATGTTTGTCTTCTTGTCTACAGATGTGGGGAACTTCACATGCACCAAGTGCAAGTTGGTAGCCCTCTTGGAGGAGAAAGTCCAGCAGCTGGAGACACGGGTAGCTATACTTCCACATATTTGGGAGCAAGAGGTTTTCCTGGATAGAACAGAATGAACAGTCTTGGGTGGGGACCGCACAGAGGAACTGGCTGGGGAGGAGAGTGTCACTCCACAGACACAGGTTGATAGCTGGAGGAATGTCACACACAGAACAAGAAAATCCAGGGATTCTTTGAGCAGCTTGCAGCTACAGAATCAATTCAAAGCCCTCTCCCTTATCAAGGACAATGAGCAAGAACAGTATGAACAGACTTCAGGGGCAGTGCAGGGGACCTTGAGAGTACCACTGCAAGGAACAGCAGCTGCGAAGCATCGGGGGAGGCGTGTGGTGGTCTTGGGGGACTCCTTGCTGCGGGGTACAGAAGCAGTGGTTTCTGGGCCTGACAAGATGTCTCGGGAGGTGTGTTGTCTCCCTGGGGCAAAGATCCGTGATGTGACGGAGAGACTGACAAGACTGGTCAAGCCTACAGATCATTACCCCTTCCTTTTGGCCCATGTGGGAACCAACGATACTGCAAGGCACAGCTTTCCGAAGATCAGAAGTGATTATGAAGCTCTGGGGAGGAAGCTGAAAGAAATGGATGCACAGGTTGTCACCTCGTCTCTTCTGCCAGTTGAAGGGCATGGTCCAGGAAGGGAGAGGAAAATAGCCAATGTAAACAACTGGCTCCATAGATGGTGTCGCTGAGAACAATTTGGATTCTTGGATCATGGGCTGTGCTTCCATGAGGGGGGACTTCTGGAAAGAGATGGAGTGCATCTCACAGCAGTTGGCAGAAACATTTTTGCCAACAGTCTCAAGAATTTGATCAGGAGGGCTTTAAACTGAGTCAAATGAGGGAGGGAGACAGTATTCTGGAAGGCAAAAGGGCTGGAGAAAATAGTCAAACTGTCATAAAAGGAACAAGGCAAACAGCGCAAGGACCAAACAGTGGGAGGCAAAAAAAACTTGCACAGGCAGCAAGTAAAGGGAACACGTGGTCTTAGATGTCTCTATACCAATGCACAGAACATGGGAAATAAGCAAGATGAACTTGAACTCCTAGCACTACAAAGCAAGTATGATACAATAGGCATTACTGAAGCCTGGTGGGATGAGTCTCATGATTGGAATGTAGGAATAGAGGGGTATAACCTTTATAAGAGAAACAGGCCAAACAGGAATCTAACTCAACCAAAACTTCAAGGTCTAGCAAATTCCTTACTTGCCTGGAAGACAATTTCATGATCTAAAGGGTGGAAGAGGCAACAAGGGGGTCAGCTATTTTAGAACTGATCCTAACCAACAGGGATGACCTGGTTAATGGGGTGCAAGTCGTGGAAGTGAGGTGGGAGTGATCATGTTCTCCTGGACTCATGTTCATGGAGAACAAGGTTCCCCATGAGATTCTTGCAAACAAGCTTGTAAAATGTGGGCTAGACAAGTTAACTGTTCTATTTTTTTTTTTGATAATTTATTGCAAAAAGTCATACCTACATACATACATTCCTACATTAAACATAATTTACAATCAATGTAATACAACATAACACTAAACAACCCAACACCCACACAAAACATACACATATTCCAGTGTCTAACTGATGAGTAACAACCGCATTCTAATCGTACAGTTAGACAATAAAATAAATAAAATTTGTAACTTCCTTCCATTTCTTCTTCTTCTTCTTCAAGTGTGTTATTTCACGCTTCATTCTCATCCCAATTTCTTGATTGTTTTATCAAGTTTCTGTTTCCTTTTTTTTTATTGTCCCGAAAACCTGTTATTCTATGCTTGCTGACATTTTTTCTCCCCCTATTTCTTTCCATAGGGGTAACAGATTCTTCCAAACCTCGCAGTCTTTTAGAGTTTTTTTATCATCCAAAATTATTGTTAATCTATCCATTTCATACATCTCTAATAGTTTGTATTTCCACTCTTCCAATTTTGGGGCTCCCACGCTTTTCCAATTCTTTGCAAGCACTATTCTAGCCGCTGTTACCATATATAATATAATCTTACTATAGATCTTTAGATCTTGTTTACTTATGCCTTGTAACATATTTAACAAAAATATCTCTGGTTTACATGAAAATTCAATTTTCAGATACCTACAAATATTCCAGTGTATTCCTTTCCAATACCCCCTGACTCGTTTACAGTTCCACCATACATGAAAATATGTGCCCACGGCTTTACCACACCTCCAACATAAATTAGATGATTTTTTATACATTTTTGCAATTTTATTTGGGGTTAGATACCATCTAAAAATTGACTTATAGAAATTTTCCTTTAATCCATTGCTTCTTGTAAACATAATATTTTTAGTCCATGCGATCTCCCATTCTTCTAATGGTATTTGGTTTTTGCAATCACGGGCCCATGCAATCATGTATGGTTTTATTATTTCATGTTCCAGATTCAATTTCTTTATACATTTTTGAGATGAATTTCCCTTTCTCATTCCATATTATTTTGTCCACTTCGTTCATTTCTTCTTCTATTCCCTCTCCAGTGATCTCTCTCTTGAATTTCTCTGTTAACTGCCTAATAAGGAACCAATAGCAGTGGATGTCTTCTCTCCTTAACTCTTCCTCGGATTTCATTTTATAAATTCCATTATCTTTCTTTAGAATTTCTTTATATCTTAACCATCTATTTTTAACCAGACTTTCTCTTTTATGAAAGGCTTCGTGGGTTGATATCCATATGGGTATCTTCCAGTATATTTTTTCTTTATACTTTAACCAAGTTCTTAATAATGCGCGTCGGATGACATGATGAGTAAAATCTTTGTGTACCATGTTCTTTTTATACCAAATATAAGCGTGCCACCCGAAGCGCAGGTTAAAGCCCTCTAACTGCAACAATCTCATATTCTCCAGTCGTATCCAATCTTTAATCCATAGAAAGCAACTTGCTTCATAGTAGCTTCTAATATCCGGGAAGCCTAGACCTCCCCTTTCTTTATCATCATATAATACCCTCCTCCTTATTCGTGGTTTTTTATTTGCCCATACAAATTCGAATATATCTTTATTTGCTGTATTAAAGAAGTTCTCATTATATAATATCGGGATGTTCTGAAACCAATATAATAGCTTAGGTAACACCACCATTTTTATCACTGCCATTCTCCCCATCCATGATAGATTTAGTTTGTTCCACCTTTCTAATTCTCCCTTTATACTCTTCCATTCCTTTATATAATTATTTTCGTATAAATCTATATTTTTATTTGTGATGGTTATACCTAAATATTTTGTGTTTTTTTTTCACTTTGAATCCCGTGATCTCCTCTAATTGCTGCTCTTCCCCTTTATTTATGTTTTTTGTAATTATCACCGTCTTATCCCTGTTTATCTTTATCCCAGCTAGCTGACCATAATCTTCAATAGTCTTTAGTAGCCCTTCAATGTTCTCTATTGGATTATCTATGAAATATACCACATCATCAGCAAACGCTTTATATTTATAATGATGTTCATGTATTTTCACCCCTCTTATTTGTTGGTCTAATCTGATTCTCCTGTTCAGAATCTCCAATACTATAATAGACAATAAGGGAGATAAAGGGCAGCCCTGCCGTGTGCCTCTCTTTATCTGGCATACTTTAGATTTTTCCCCATTGATTAATATATGGGCTTCTTGTTTCTTATAAATCTTCTCAATCCAGTCCATATAAGTTTCCCGGATCCCCATTTCTCTTATTGCTATTTTCATAAACTCCCAATTAACGTTGTCAAAAGCCTTTTCGGTGTCTATGAATACCATTGCTAGTTTTCTTTCATTGTGTTTTTCATAATACTCCATCACATCTAATAATGTTCTCAAATTATCCTTTGTACTTCTTCCTGGTAAAAATCCACTCTGATCTTCATATACCCATGATGTTAACACTTTTTTTAGTCTTTCTGCTAATATATTTGTGAAGATCTTATAATCGATGTTTAATAATGAAATTGGTCTATAGTTTTCTATTCTCGTCTGATCTTTCCCCTAGACAAGTTCAATGGATTTGTAATTGGTTGACCGGCCGAATCCAAAGGTTGCTCAGCAGTGGCTCCTCTTCGTCTTGGAAAGATGTGACCAGTGGGGTGCCACAGGGTTCTGTACTGGGCCCAGTGCTATTCAACATCTTTATCAATGACTTTGATGGGGGAATTAGGGGCATGTTTATCAAATTTGCAGATGACACCAAATTAGGAGGAGTAGCTAATACCCTAGAGGACAGGATCAAAATTCAAAATGACCTGGATATACTGGAGAGCTGGGCCAAAGCTAACCAAAATGAAATTCAATACGGAGAAATGTAAGGTACTGCAAACTTAGGTCAAAAAAATGAAATGCATAGATATAGGATGGGGGAGATCTGGCGAATGCAACTACATTTGAAAGGGATCTAGGAGTCCTAGTAGACCACAAGTTGAACATGAGTCAACAGTGTGATGCAGCAGCTAAAAAGGCCAATGCAATCTTGGGCTGCATCAATAGAAGTATAGTGTCTAGATGAAGGGAAGTACCATAATAATGCCACTCTATTCTGCCTTGTTCAGGCCTCATCTAGAATACTGTGTCCAGTTCTGGGCACCACAATTCAAAAAGGATATTGACAAATTGGAGCGTGTCCAGAGAAGGGCAACTAAAATGGTGAAAGGTCTGGAAACCATGCCTTATGAGGAGAGACTTAGGGAGTTGGGTATGTTTAGCCTGGAAAAAAGATGGTTAAGAGGCGATATGATAGCCCTGTTGAAGTATTTGAAGGGGTGTCACATTGAGGAAGGAGCACGCTTGTTTTCTGCTGCTTCAGAGACTGGAACACGGAGCAATGGATGCAAGCTCCAGGAACAGAGATTCCACCTCAACATTAGGAGGAACTTTTTGACAGTAAGAGTTGTTCGGCAGTGGAACACACTCCCTCGGAGCATGGTGGGGTCTCCTTCATTGGAGGTCTTTAAACAGAGGCTGGATGGCCATCTGTCAGGGATGCTTTGATCATGATTTCCTGCGTGGCAGGGGGTTGGACTGGATGGCCCTCGTGGTCTCTTTCAACTCTGCAATTTTATGATTCTGTGATTCTATGATTCAATCAAGGAAACCACTACCCTGAGTTCAGAAGACTTGAGCAGAGCAGTTTATGACTGGAGCTCTTCGAGGTCTCTCATTCATAGCATTGCCATAAGTCAAAGCTGACTTTACAGCCATCAACACAACATCATGTGTAACAGACACAAATAATATAATTTTTACAGTAACTCATACACAAAGATTAGAAATGTGACTTTCCCCACTCCCAGCCAGTGTTATCCGAATGTATGGGAGTCTGTGGGGGACATACCCACGACACCAAATTTATGACTTTGGGGGGGGGGGTATAAAAGCTCAAATGAATGGCTGCAAGAGCTAGGGTAACTTTTGGGATCTTTACACCTGTACTAACTGCCGAGACTCTGAGTTAAAGTAAAATAAAATGATCTTTATTGGAAAATAACAAGGAAGCATTCACCCACACACATTCACACTCACAAGAACCACTCAAGGCTAATGAATAGTTAAGGTAGAAAGATTTGATAGAATAATAGATTTAGGGAATATTGCTGATTTTTCCCAATCCTGAAGAGCAGAGATTCATGTAGAGGAGAAGACTCAGACTTTGAACTGTGGGTGGTACAGTGATCTGACAGAGTGATGATGTTCAACTAAAGCACATTTTCCTATTGTTTGGGGACTAATATTTACATGCAATTTTGTGTCCATAAGGGTGTGTTAGTTTAAAACAATGCTTGGATGGGTTTCCCACTGTTAAACAAAGGAAACAGTGACTTCACTAATTGTCGCTAAAATTGCAGAGATATTCAAATTGATGTGTTTATGACAATCTCTGTATTGCAAGATAGGAAATGAGTGAAGAAAAGCTTTCTGGGGATAACGTGGGTTCCAGTTACTTGTTTGTTTGTGTTGAATGGCTCATTGCCAATGTATCCAAGAGGGGATTAGGACATACCTTGGTGATGGCATTGCTTACAAAGGGCTTTGCTTCATTATATTGTGGGCGTGTCTGTTGGTAGTTCTCCATGACACCTTCATTTAGATCCTAGTGACCTCCACTCGACCTTACTTTTGGTCCACCCTGGTCTACTTAGACCTTGTGGAGTGTCTTAATATTGCCAAATTGTGAAATATTATAAGGAAGGTGTGTCAGGTGCAGTAACACCAGCTTGAAGCTTTACTCCAAGCAAGGAACTTTTTAAAGCTCTGCTCTAACAGTATGCCAGAGATGAAAAAACTGAAACACATTATCCACTCTTGAATTCTCCTCTGGATCCATTTGATCCCAAAGTGATTCCAAAGTGGTACAACTTGGCAACAACTCCATTTGATGAGTCTGGAGCCCCAGAAGGGAAGAAGGTGTCTTGTTTGCCTCAGAGGAGGAGGAAAGCAAGAATGGGGTTTGGAGAAGTACTGGGAAGCAAGGGTTTCTTGGCTAACAAGAATCTGTTCTTTATCATTACCTAAGCTGAAGCTAATTCATTGCTTTATGAGTTGAAGCTCATAAAGTAATAGGCAAGCATAACCTCCTAGTAAGGACATAGCAACAGCCGTTGCTAGTCTAGACTAGTTAAACGTCATCTGTTTGACTCGGGTAGGGAAGCACCTCAATTTTTTCACTTTAATAAGCAAATTCAATGAAGATTTGCAATCAGTGCATTGCAGGTGACAGAACAGAGGCTCTGGGGAGAAATGCAATAAGCCCCTTTCGACAGGTGATTCATAGTGTTTCCAATGCAAATGACTTATTAATAGTTGTTTATGAGAGAGTGTCAGGGCTTCTAGGAAGGAACTGCTAATTAACACCTAACCTGTGGATAGCCTGAAAACAGAATACAGCAAAGCAAGTTCTCCCACAGGGGCAAGCGACATTTAATTGCTTTGGCTCAGTGTGGTCAGTCAAGACCTGTTTCACAAAAAGTGGTTCCAGAAAAACTTTTAGAAAACATTGCCTGGTTCATACAATGTTTCCATTTACTGCCTTATTATCTAACTTTCCAAGGTCTCATCTTCATAGACCAGAATACACTGGCTTCCTGCTGGTGTATTCTACCTGCAGATCAGGCCCATTCCTCCCCCGTTACCAGCACAAAATGGGATGGAGTCCAGACCAGAATGCCAACCCATCGCTGCATCCGCCGCCGCCACTGCCTGAGTCTTACTCTCTGAAGCCAGCCTACAGCATGTGAGCAAGGCCTACTGCATGTGATCAGCCTGGTCACATGCTGTGGGCCTGCTTCATGGCTCAGAAAGATTGACAGCAGATGGCAGCTTTGGTGATGAGCTAACAAGATGGTGTGGGCTCCTGCTGTCACACAGGGCCCAATCTGTTTTTTGCTGGTGGGAGCTGTTTTTCCCAGGTTGTTTTAAAGCAGTGTAATGGGCTTTATCCTGTCCTGGCCCCATCTTTGCCCCGGGGGGGGGGTTGTGCAGACTGCCCAGGGACAAAATGGGGGAAATGCCCTGCATTGTCTGGACTTCAGGGCTCCAAGATAGGGCAAAAAGACAGGGTAAATAGCCCCTCTAGACAAGGCCTAAGCCTATTTTTTGCTCAAAGTCTAATCCAAATTAAAATACATTTGCATGGATGGCCTTCCTTCCTTCCTTCCTTCTCCCATTGTTTTCATCATATTTTAATTCCATGTAAAGGACATGTTCTCAAAACCAGAAGTGTACAAGTTCTTTGGTAAAAGACCACAGCAATGGGGGTGGGGTGGGGTCATAGACTACACTGGTTCCAGCGTCATTCATGCCAGATATGTGGGGGACTCAAAGAGACGAACACAATCAGCCCTCCTTATCTACAGATTCTGTATCCATGGATTCTACCATCCACGGGTTGAAAATATTCTCCCCGCCAAAAAAATAAAATAAAAATAAAAATCCAAAAAGCAAATCTTAACTTTATCAGTTTATATAAGGAACACCATTTTTCTATGCCATTGCAAAAAAAAATGGGACTTGAACATCCATGGATTTTGGTATCCATGGGGTTGGGGGTACTGGAACCAAACTCCAGTATATACCAAGGGCCCACTGTATTTGTCACACTGTAGACTAGACTTATCCAACCTGGTATTATCTGGTGGTGTTGGACTACAATTCCTATCATTCCCAATGAGCATCATTTGATGGGGGTTGATTCTCACTTCTTTATGGGCAATGAGACAGTAGCTCCCATCGCTGAAGTCACCTGAGGAAGCAAGCTAATTTTGCAGGCCCCAGACAGATTCTATAATGCACAAAGCTTTGTCTGCCAACAGGCAGGAATAACTGGAAAGTTTATGCAAATATTTGGGGGGGGGTTGTTACTGCTACGCAACCTTCCCCACTGCCCAACAGCTGCCACCTGTGGTAGTTATCTCACTCTGTCCAGTGACAGGGCCAGCCTTGGAATTAGTATTTTATTTGAAATTCAAGAAAATTCAGTTCTAGTCCAGCCCTCAGCAGGTTTAGGAATCTACAGCTGAAGCACCTCTGAGAGGTAACAGCTGACAAAGACAGGTGACATTAACAGTGGAAAAGACCATGCAAATACATGCTGAGCAAAAGGCTATTCAGTTTGCTGAATGGGTGGAAGGCAGCAGTGCCTGCAGCTAAGCTAGCACATATCTTGAAGAAACTTTCTCTTAAATACAATGATCCAGGCACTATATACCAATAGGATGGCATACATATATTATTATTTGTTGTTGTTGTTGTTGTTGTTGTTGTTATGTGTCTTCAAGTCATTTCCAACTTATGGCAACCCTAAGGCAAACCTATCATGGGGTTTTCTTGGCAAGATTTGTTCAGAAGGGGGTTGCCTTTGCCTTCCTCTCAAGCTGAGTGAGTGTGACTTGCCCAAGGTCATCCAGTGGGTTTCAATGACTCCGTGGGGATTCAAACCCTGGTCTCCAGAGCTGGATTCAGCTCCAGAGTCAGAGATTCCTTGCCCTGCAATATGCCAGTCATTGTACAAGAGATGTCGTGCCTGATATTGAACACTCTTCTGTCCTGACAAGCCATCACCTCACTTCTCTGAGAGTTTGGGGTGCTTTTATCATTGATTTGGGGAAAAACAGCAAAAGATCATCCATAATTCTTTGAGGTGTCCTATCTACAGATCGCCCCTTGTTTACACAGGAGATATATTCCAGTACTTACTGCAGATGCATGAAACCATGTATAGATTTGTGCCGGAGGACCTAGAAAATGACCTCCCAATGCCTAGAGAGACCACCTTCAACGCAACTCTATAATCCTCCGTATGCTTTGTGAGACCTCCCCCCACATTGCAGGTAAGTGAAATCATGGGTACCAATCCCATATAAACAGGGCGAGTGAAGCAACTTGTGTTTTGAAAGCTTATGAACCACTGACAACCTTCCCCAAGAGCTGTGGAGTAACACAAAACAAATATTTGTGCTTCTGTTCTTTATAAAATGATTGCCAGAAAAGATTTTCTAGGGCATCTAGGGACTATTTTGAACTGCACATACATTTTATGAGAAAGATGGGCTCCTTGAAAATATTTTCACTTGGAAGCAAGCAAGCTTTCAGTCTAGAATTCAGGAGACAAAAGGCAAATGCATTAAAATTTTATGCCTAAGGAAACGGCTCACAGCCAAAATATACTCTGCCTTTCATTCTTAACACCAGGAGTAAAAATGATCATTTCTTTTTTTTTTCCAACCTTGCCCTTTCCCCCACCCCCCACCCCAAAAATCACAAGGCAATGGGATTGGAACTATAGAGGGGTTATTGGTTAAATTGGTGGGAGAGATCTGATTCATCTCTGCCCTCCTTCCTATATGTTAACCAATCTTAGAAAAGATTCACAAATAAAACTCAGTGAGGGACAGGATATTTTGAAGAGTTCAGAAACAGAGGGAATTAGTTTTTTTCACACTGGAACCTTTCTCTCAAAGTGAAGGCATTATCCCTATAAAGAACCTTTTAAATAAAAATTATATAATCCCTACAATGTACACTAGATGGTACTCAAGTGTATCAAAAGAGCTGCCAGCTCAAGAAAAAGGTTTGCCGTCAGTGAAAAAATTTACTGCTTGATGCTTGGTGCAAAGTAATGAGCTTCATATTTAATCTCAGACAACCCACAGCCTAAGAAAACTTGTGTGTCTATAACCCAGGAATAGACAAAGTAGGATCCAGTTCCCAGCACTCCAGTAGCTGCTAGGGTGGATGAGAGTTGCAGTCCAAAACATATGAAGGGCTACACTTTGCCCACCATTCCTATAGACTCTCCATTTGGATGGCAACAAACAGGTTGGGATCTCCCTATGTATGTCCTCCAGGGGTAGACTTCCAACAACATAAAGTAGCCTTCCTCGATTTAGTGTCCCCCAGATGTGTTGCAGTGCAACACCCTTCATTCCTCACAACTGACTATGCTGGCTGGGACTACATATAAATTGTAGTCCAGGTTATCTTGATGGTGGCATGCTGGGGGGCAGGGAAGAGCGAAGGCTGATCTAAGCCATGTTTTCACTGTTCCTGTTTGGAAGGCAACTAGGACTGGGTCAGTTAATACATATAGTGCTGAATCATGGTTAATTTGTTATGTCATCACTTGGTAAACTATATGTACATTGGGGTGGTCACAGTGTGGCCCCACAGCTGCAGCTGTTCCTCCAAACTTTCAGGCCCTCCAGATTTTCTGGACCATCCTTTTTCAGAGCCAAAAAAGGGAATTGCCTCTATTGGAAGTCTCCAGTGGTGGTGAATCACATTTTAAATAGGTTTAGGGAACCCCTATATTGTTTAATATGGGGGGGGGGACTTGTTTTTCAGAATCAGAAGTGGACTACTTCTATGTTTTCCTTCCATTTTGGGAAGATTTTGAAGCCCTTGAATGATCCCAGGGACAGAAATTTGGCCCCCAAACCTGTGTTAGCATGCCCCATGATATCTTATAAATGGAAATATTGGACACTTTTTGGAGTCAGGCAAACCAAAGATCAGTTGGAGGTCACAGTGACCTGGGATGTGTCTTAGAAATATAACACCAAGAAAGCCCAAATTAGGACTGTGTGGAAGCCCCTTAGTAAACACAGACATTAAGGAGGTATGCGCTAATCCTTTCTTCCAGCCTTGGGCATCTCAGCAATAATTCAATCAAACAATTAAGTGCCCATTCCCAAATCTATTCCTATGGAAACCTTTCCTATACCCCCTCCTGTCCAAACTTGTGAGGTTGTTGCAATCCAATCAATTTCTTTCTCCCAGCCATTAACACAATAAATTGAGTTTTGGTTTCCTTTGTCTATCCCATGGGAAAGCCATCTAGGCTTTGTCATATCAGAGTACCCAGTCTTGAGTACCCAGCTTGTGGGGGGCAATTAGCTAACACACATTGAAAACTGTTTAATGCAGTGTAGATGTGTAAATAGCTATTGCTTAAAACAATTTGTAAGCCGCTCTGATAGCCTTGTGGCTGAAGAGCGGGGTATAACTAACTAACTAACTAACTAACTAACTAAATAATAAAAAGTACCTCTTCAGAATATGAAATAGGGTATAAATATTAGTCCCCTGACATTATTAAAGTGTGCCATGATGAACCCGGACACTATCTTTCTCAGGGGGCACCAGATCGAAACCTCCTGTGCCTGTCTGAGTATCTTCACTGCATAGAACTCTTCTCTTCCAGGCTGGTAACTATTGCCTTATATTCCCAAATCTCTCCCTCTATCTAATCTTTCTGTCTTACTCTGCTATAGCCCTGTGTGGTTCTTAAGCATAATACATAATAATAATAAAATTTATTTATACCCCGCCCCTCTGCTAAAAACAATCGGGGCGGCTTCCAACAATTAAAACATTATAATAATGACTAAAAACACCACCCACCCCCACCCTCCCACATAAAAAGACATTAAACACAATAAGATTAATTTAGTTAGAAAAACCTTCTAACTAAAAAAACACATTAAAAACAAATATATACATAATTTTTAAAAAGCCAGGAGACTGAGTTCCTGAGGCCGGGATCTAATCAGGAAAGGCCTGCCGAAAGAGATCCGTCTTTAGTGCTTTTTTAAAGCTACTCAAGCTCGTCAGCTGACGGATCTCATTCGGCAGGCCATTCCACAATTTGGGGGCGATTACTGAAAAGGCCCTCTGTGTTTTGTGTGTGAGTTCACTTCATTGTTTCCAATAAAAATATTTTATTTTACTTTAACTGGAGTGTTCTATACAGTTAGCACTGGTATACATAGGTGAAAAGATCCCCGGAGTTACCCTCCTCTCGCAGGCTTCTGTTTGAGCTAATAGTTCCCCCAGATAATAATAGCAATTTTGGCATTATGGGTGCGGCTCTAAAGCACTCTCCCACCTCTTAGGGTAAACCATGAATCATAGTTGGAAGAGACCCCCAAAGGCCATCTAGTCCAACCCCCTTCTGCCCAGGAGGGAAAGAAGGAAGAGATGAAGGAAGAAAAGCAGCTTTGCTGACCCACAAATTGTTGTGGTTTGCTGTAAGAAACTGCAATTCACACACACATGTGCACACCTCCAAACCGAGGGAAGGCGACACGGCACAGCACCAAGCAAACCAAAGTAATACCTGGTACAGTTGCCCATTCCAACTATATTCCATACCACCTTGTATACGTAAACCACTAGGTAATTTTAGATTAAATGTAAATATCATTAGAGGTAGGTCCTTAGCATATCTGTACTTGGAAGTTGTCAGTCTGCTTGTCTCACCAAGAGTTGGCTATTTGAATGACTGTATTTCTCCAAACGAAACTGCAAGTGTTCTAAGATCTTCAGGGAAAGGCTTTCTCTTAGTCCCATCAACATCACAGGCTCGTCTGGTGAGGACACAAGAGAGAGCCTTCTGGTGAGGACACAAGAGAGAGCCTTCTCAGTGGATACTCCCACCCTTTGGAACTTTCTTCCATAGAAGGCTAGGCTGACCCCCTCCTTGCTTTCCTTTTGCCAGCAGGCAAAGACATTTTTATTCCAGCAGGCTTTTAATGCATAGCTGGGCTTATGGAGGTTTTTACTGGGGTGTTTTTATTTTGTTTATTTTCAGTCATTTAATGTTTATGTTTTATGTAATTTTAGATTTTTATATTGTGATGTTTTTAATGGGTTTAAACTGTATTTTAAACTGTTTTTAAACTGTATTGTGAGCCACCTTGGGTCCCTTCTGGGAGAAAGGCAGCATATACATAGAATAAAATAAAATAAAATAAAATAAAATAAAATAAAATAAAATAAATAGAGTTTAGGAACAGAATGTCACAGGGTACCACAAACAAAATATATAAAATGTTGTCAAAACATAAAGAACAAGCAGAATATCTTAGAAAAATATGGGAGGAAGATTTAGTACAAATAATAAACATTTAGGAATGGGGAAAAATTTGGAATCAGTACCATTTAAAGACCTATCAGTTCAGATAAAGGAGAACTATTACAAATTGGTTTGAAAGTGGTACCTAACACCAGTAAGGTTAAATTGCATAGATAAAAAAACTCAGGGTTGTGTTGGAGGGATTGTCAAGAAATTGGAGCTTATATTCACATGTAGTGGAGCTGTAGATTTGTACAGAAATTTTGGCAAATAGTATTTAAAGACATAAAAGAGATAACAGAAATTGATTTAGGGAACTCCTCAAAGAGCAGATTGGTATAAAGAAGTATGGCAAATAGCAATTAATGATAAATTAACATGTAGAATCAAGGTTAAAAAAGGAATAATGAAAAGGAGTGATTTTGATGCAATTTGGAAGATATTTGTGGGAAAAGTGTTATTAAAAGAGAAAGGTGTTATACCTCCACAAGAAGAGTTACAATTCTGGAAGGTAAAATAATATGAGGATAATATGCTCTGAGGATGGAGTGCATTATAGTTATAGGACTTTTTCAGATGCAAAAAAGTCATCCTGAAGGATCAGGAGAGGTGTGCGGCTGTTCCGCAGCAGGGGGCCAGTTTCAGACTACATCGTCCCTCTCCTGTCATCGTCTGTGTTCGATTGAAGGAAAAGGTGCCACTTTTTACTCACATATTGTATAAGTAATATAAGATTTTTTCCCTTCCTTTTATCTTTATGTATGTTATATTATTAATTTTAAAATATTATTATTATTATTTTAAAGGAACATAATGTCACTTTCTCTCTTTGGTCCTAGCCACACCATTTCTATTCTCGCATCATTTATTGTGCAGTTATTTTGAGTTTGTTTGTCCTCCATTTTGAAGGCCACAGTCTTCTCTCTCTCCTCCATGTTTTGAAGAGCACATGTTACAGAGCCTATCACCATGAGATTAAAACCTTGAGTCCCAATTTTGGAGAAAAGGCAGGATATAAATAAAGGTGGTGGTGGTGGTGGTGGTGGTGATATGATACGAAACCTTTAGAATTTATAATTAAATCTGCTTTTGCAAAGTAAACTGAGACTTTATTTGGTTGGCATGGGACTGGCTGATCTACACCTTCCTCTTATGAATACTAATTACTCTCCCTGTGGGATGCACTGTTATCTCACACAATCTCCAACAATATCAAGGGACAAAAGAAATTTAATCTGATTGCATTTAATATCACTATCTTATATAGTACCACTCAGAGCCCCATGGAATTTAATGAGACTGACTCCTAAGTAAGTTTGCATAGACTGCAGCTTAAATCTGCTTTTTATTTTATATGGGAAAAACCAACACCAACAAAAAGTAAGAATTTCCCCACAAACTAAGGTGCATTTTCATGTCTCTTCTTTCTGTGTGGGTAGACCCACATATATTTTGAAGCAAGTGCAAACACTTCGATGGCAGCATTTCAATGCTGTACTAGCCCTTCAGGGCTTACAACAGTCAGGTCTGTAACAAGAAGCAGTGTGCTTGGAGTGATTCCAGAGATTCAATTGCATTGTGTGGTGGAACAAAAGTAGATCTTAACATCTAATACTATTTTTTTAAAAGCAATGATATATTCCATCCTTTTGCTGAGAATTTAAGTTGGAAAACAAATAATCTGTGGGTGGAAGTACAGCACTTCTCTGCAGCCCATAAAGGTGCCCTTGTTTTGGATCTCTTAGAATTCATCTTGTTTCTGCTATTGTAGATGTATACAGAGCTTGAAAACATTATTTTTTGGACCATTACTCCCAGAATTCCCCATTCAGACTAGTTCTGGGAGCTGTAAGCCAAAAACAGTAATTTCCCCAAGCTCTGGCTTTATAACCAAAATCAGAAGATTTGAGAGGAGGGAAGTCAGTCAAAATGGCTATATCGTCTCAACTGTATCAGAACTCCACTGGAATAAGAACTCTGAAGGAACTGAATGACCTATGACTGGAGTAGCAGAGGATGTAACACTCAGGTAATAAAGTGAAAGGACATGGGTAGGACCCAAATATTACTGGAAGACAGAGCTTGTGGCATTGAAATCCTGAGCCAGAATGCCAAATCCCTGGGATCTGACTCTACTGACTCAGTGGTTAAGGGACAGACACAATACCACCAAGAAGGTTGGACATCAGGGGCCATGTCCAGGCCTCTATGGCTTAAAAGCTCCTCCCACAACATGCAAAGGCAGAAATAGGGGCCAGAATCCTATAGACGAGTTACACTAATCAATGTTTAAATATATTGTGGAAGGATATCTCCACTACCTCCATGCACAATGCCTTTTCCCCAGGTTCAGAAGGCAGCAGCGGCAGTGGCCTTGAAGACAGGCCAGGCCAACTGTCTGGACTGCAAGATGTCTTTGTATCGTTTTCATGATGGTAAATGTGGTTCCCACATGGTGAAACCGGGGTGGCTCTGGGCCATCATCATTATCATCGTTTCTTACTACCTCTTCCCTTGGATTGAGGTGGACATCAACATACAACATCAGTTAAAAACACACAACATCAGTTAAATAGTCCACATTCCATGTGGATTTTTGCCCCTAATGTAGACGAGCCCTAAGCAACATCTCCTGGCCTGACTGCCCCAAAACCTACTTTACCAGGCAGAAGCTATGTCAGGCAAAGATCTGTTCCACTGCCAGTTGGGGCGCAATGATAATGATGCTTCCAGCCCCTCCCACCAGTGAGTGAGGATACAATGAGGATCCTGATTCTGATTGCCCCAGCCTCACTCATTGGTGGGAGGTCCTGGAAACACCCTCCTCTTGTGCCCCAATCAGCAGGGGAACAGACATCCCTCACCGCCGGCTGTTAAGGTAGGCTGCAGGGGCAGGGACATTTGTGTAGCCTTATAGTAAGAATACATAGTCTTGCTTTATATGGAGCAGTTACATATCCATAACTCTAGATTATGAACCTGTAGCTGCAATACAGAATGCAGGCTGCTTATGGTAGTAGTATTATCATTTAGTCACATCGGTCTATGGGGCCTAGAGACACTTCTTGGGGAAATAAATCTGTGTCAGGTGATACTTTGCTGCACAGTATTGCCATTCAACCAAATGTTTTTAAAAAGAAAGAAAATGGCAATTGCCTCTCACCATAAGTGCCTGGAAAAGAAGAGGGCAGAACAATCTATATGGAGGGAGGAGTACAGTGGAATGAGAAGTGTAGAGATGTACATAGGGGGAGGGGAGCAGTGGTCTGGTTTCCTATAGCTTCCTTATCTCACCCGGCAGCAATGCTGGAAAGTCAGTTTTTACGCATTCAGAACAATTCTGCTTTACAGTTCTTTTTTAAAAAACTTTTTTTTATTTAGTCTTTTATTAAAGATTTTGTAACAAAACATATAAATATTAACATCAAAATGAAATAAACAACAGTAACTGTAGGACATTGGGTTAATTATATAACAAGTTACAGTATTTATATACATTTATATACATTTGTCTTTCCAGTTTTCCTTTCCGGTTTTTATATACATTTTCCTTTCCTTTCCGATACAGTTCTTTAACCACTTTCTAGTCAAGTGGAGTGCACAGGAAAGGTTCATAATTTATAAAATATGAACTCTGGTATCTAACATAGCTACTCTTCCTGATAGGGGTGGGGAGAAATTCATTTGGTTTGCAGTTCACTGTGACCATAACAAATGTTGCAGTTTCAAACCAATATCAAAACCAAAACTTCATCTTACTTTACAATTGCACTACTCCAGATTTGCTCAAAGAGTTCTTCAATCAAACAAATGCACATAAAAACCCACACATAAGGGGAAGGTACCCACAACTATATTACTGTATTATTATTATTATTATTATTATTATTAAGAGGCAGGGGACAACAAATTAACATATAAATATAATCTTAGTTAAAAACACATATCAGTTAAAAACATATAAATTTAAAATCAGGTAACACTAACACATTTAAAACAATCTATACATAGTTTAAAATTCATAATTTAAAATCATCTGAATAGGCCTGTATCCTGACAATAGTGTCATAATCATGACTAAGAACTTTATCAGACAAGTCAACTATGGTGTCATAAGGACACCTAACGGTCATGAAACGGTGCACGTAGCAGACGTCGCCCTTTCGTGACCAATATATCATTTAAAAACTGTCCTATTTTATTGACAGCCCAAGCCATCAATTGATCTCTGGTAGTGATTTGTTGCTGACATTGCCGGCATTGTACTCACATGAATGCAGCCTCAATGGGCAAACACTTCTGGGTGAAATAGCAACAGCCAGGTAGGGGACAGTTTTTTTATGACCCCCCCCCCTATGTACTTGGAACTTTTTAAGTATGTGTCTGTGCTTTCCTTAACATTTTGTGTCTTTGTTTTGTTTTGTTTTTTGAAATTCCCACACGAGCATCTTCTCATGAGAATCTGCAAGATCTCAACCCCGGAAGTAAACGGAGGTCCATTTATGCTCCATTACTGCTGGGGAAGCCTCTTTAACACCAGTAAAGATAAGTCTGGTACGGGGGATTCTTTTGCCATCATAAAAATGCCACAATTTATGCCAACAAAAGAACATTAAAGAGGGGTGGTCTGATAAAGTCCAAAGTAGCGAACAGTGAACATGACACAGTTGCCTAGATTTACTTATCCATAACTGTTTCACTACTTAGTCATAACTGTGACATTATTGCCACAATTGAAACTCCCTCGTTTCCATCCCAATCTACTTTACTGGGCATCAGCTGCATATGGAGAAGGATGTCCATTCTGCCCATGATCAGAGCATGGATGAATGACGTTTCTATCAGGTTTGTGGGGGATCAGGCCAGGAGAGGGTACATAGTTAAGTATGTGGATCAGGCTTGTTCCTCCCCTGGTCGCTCCACAAAATGGGAGAAAGTCCAGATTGGCACACCAGCCTGTCGCTGCACCCACTGGTGCTGGTGTCTCCCTTGCTCTCTCTGAAGATAGGAAGCTGGCCCACAACATGTGAACAAGGCCCCTACATGTAACCAGCCTTGGTTACATGCTGTGGGTCTCCTTCCTTGCTGTAGAAGAGCAACAGCAGACTGGCAGCTGCAGTGATGGGCTGGTCTGCTAGGACAGGCTTCTGTGGTCATGCAGAGTCCAATTTGTTTCTTCCCACTCAGAACAGATTAAAGCAGCAATTATCTTTAAATGTTTTATCTGGCCTTACCCCCCCTTCTCCCCATCTTAGCCCCATCTTTTTGCCCCAGGGGTCATGAGGACTGCTCGGGGGAAGAATGGGGCAAAAACCCTGCATCAACAGGACTGCAGGGCTCTAAGACAGGGGCAAGATAGGGTAGATTGCCCATATAGAGAAGCCCTATATAGACAATCTACCATTGCTTTTCCATAGCAGGAAGGAGTCCCATGGCATGTGGGTCCAGATTCTGGCCCTTAATATTATTAGTCAGATTAACATTGAAATGATTATATAATGTTTATTTTTATTTCACCTCATAATTGGTGGTGCCAGGAGGATCTTTTCATGGTATGCTGTATTTGTATTTTTACGATGCTTTGAATATGTTTTCATCTGTTTTAATGGATTGTTTAATTTTTTAAAAAAAAATGTGTATATATGTACACACAATATTTTGTTTTAACATAGTTATATTTTGATTTAACTTATATTCAAAGCTACCTTGGGAGAAAAGTGAGACACAAACGAAAAAATAAATAAAATGGTGAAATGAAATGATGGTAGCCCTGCTCACATGTTACTGATAATACGGGGCAGAAGAAGAAGCAGAATAAAATGTTTGTGCTTACTTACACAAACCTTGGTGCCCACCCTCCACAGCAAGGCTGCTTTCTTGCACACATGTGGTGCCATCCTGAATATAAAAACAATGGCATTCATAGCCTGAACATTGGGTAGAGGGAACCTAATGGGAGTAGAGGAAACTGTAGGGTTGTCTAAATAGCAAAATTATTCCTCAAGAAATGCAAGGAGAATCCACTCTGTCTTTATGGCATTCCACATTATATCACCATATTGGGAAGAAAACTCCATGGGAAAAACCATTGTGGCTTTTCCTAAAGTTTTTTAAAAACAGCAAGGGGAATGCACATTCCTGCTCATTGGGACAAGTGATTCAATATAAATCGCTTTCCAATAGGAGAGGAAAATCAAAGCTGATTGGCCAGGTCAGTGCAGAAGGTGGGGCTTGCTAACAAGGCAAGGATCCATTGCTGCCATGTTGGATTATCACCTTAGTGAGCGAGCACTAAGGCAAGAAAATAGGGTAGCTTGGGTTTGTTTGTTTGTTTGTTTTGCTTTTCTGTTAAATCAGGAAATCGTTCTACCAGTCTTTGGACATCTTTAAAAAAAAAAAACAGTTTCGTGGCAGAAAACTGAGGTAAGTAAAAATGCAAGCAAATCACTTGCGGCCACCATCTTGCATAGAAAGCTTATGGGTGGGGGAACACAACTGAGACAAGTCACAGCTGCTGAAATGTCATTACTGTGTGGCACTCCATTATTTATTTATTTATTTATTTATTTTGCCTCATATAGACAAGCCCATTCTGAAACAAGTTACCCATAATCATGGACAGAAACCTACAGTCCTGGTCAGTTACTGATAGGGGACAGAGATACTATTATCATTTCATAGCAAAGTATCATAAAAATGATCTTATTATCTTAGGTGACCAATGCAACTCAGTGAGAACAAATAATAAAGGTGAACCATTTTCAGCAGAATTGTCATTCCGAGTCATCACAAAGGAGCTCTCATTTTATGAATATATTTTCAGTGACTTTCTGGGAGTGGGGAGTAGGGAATGGGTTTCTAATTGATTAAGGGTTTAAAGTCCTGGAACTTTGGCTCCAGCCACTGGCTCACTCCTACATGCTGTGCAAGAGCAGACAAATGGGCAATTTAACCCACTTTGTGCTAATCCTTTTGCCAGAAAGATTAAGGACCTTTATGTACCTCAGCTGCTCACTGTGCTTCGCCCCCATATTTTCTTGTACATGGATGAAAGTGGTAAGCTAAAATGCATGAGGAGAAAGCACTTGCGAGGTTTATTCTTTTGAAGACTGCCTCTCATTTTGGTGTTGGAAGTGCATAACTTGGATTTGCAGCCTTTGGCTGCATCTTTACTGAAGAGATAATGCAGTTTGACACCACTATAACTCCCATGGCTTTATGCTATGGAATTCTGGGATGTGTAGTTTTGTGAGATATTTAGCCTTCTCTCTCAGAGAGCTCTGGTGCCACAACAAACTACAAATCCCAGGATTCCATAGGATGGAGCCATGGTAGTTAAAGTGGTGTCAAACTACATTATTTCTGCAGTGTGGCAGCAGCCTCTGTCTCCAACACTGTAATATTCTCAGTTCTCAACTCTTGTTTCAAATGAAGCATCCGGATTTAGGGTAGAATCATAGAATCATTTACAGAACTCGTGTGTTGTGCCATAGTAGCTTCTTTGCTTGGAATTTTGCCCCAAACTCTTTGTGTCTCTTTGTGGTTCACCATGACCTGTCCAGATAAACTTGGCAAGGGGAATAGTCAGAAGGAGGGCTGGGAAATTTTTGGAATGAAACCAGAACAGGAAGCCAATAATCCAGTTTATTTGATCAACTCTTGTGAACTCCATTCTCTAAAGCCAGCTAAAAAGTAAAGAATAGAATGCCTTTTGACTGAACAACTGTTGACAAGACCAACATTGCATTTGGTTTCTGCCAGAAGTTCCCATTAATTTCTCAAAGGATTAGGGGAAAGACATTAACCTTGGGGATTTATGTATATATCTGAGACCTGGATTCTGTCTTCAATATTTCCATCTATATGCTAATGCCTTTAATAGGTTTCCATTACCTCAAGTACTTCTGGCATGTCTTTCTCTGGCCTCCGAAATGTTCCACATCACATCTTCTTTTCAAACATTTGTGTAGGAAGTTGCGGTCTTCTTTGATATTTCCAGAACTTGCCAAGTGGAAAGAGAATCAAATATTTGTGTAACAATCAAGCTTTTATTGTACAGAGAGAGATTTACAGGAGTGCCCAACAATATCTCTTCTATGCAGATACCAAACATACATCACCAAATGTCTTCAACTTCTACTTTCTGCTTCGGCACAAAATAAGTACATGAATTCCACTATGCAGTGCTTTCAATACATTAGATCAGAAAACAAGACCCATGGTTCTTCCCTATATAGGAATTGTGACCTTATCTCAGACAGGGCAGGATACAAATTAGTTCCAAATATGAAACTTTGGGGTCAAAACAGTATAGTGCTGGTTTCATTTTTTTCAGTGTTTTCATGGTTTGAAATTCTCTGTTGTATACTCAGAAGTATCAAGATTTTTTAAAGAACTAACTAGTCAGATAATTGTTTCTTAGAACATTCTAAATTTTCCACATAGATATAATACATACATGGCCTTAGACAGCTGTACCTCAGTTAAGAAAGTACATGCATTGCCAGGCAAAGACTTCTTTAACAGAAAATTTGGTACCACAGAAAGAAAGAATACAGAACAGAGATGGCTTCCTATACCACAAGAATGAAGAGTAAGTCAACATGTTTGGGCAAATGTTTTTATTCAAAACCGACAATATCCATGGGTGAAATGGAACAAACCAGTCAGACAAGCTTTGTATAAGCAAACAAAAACATTTTGAATGTTCTAAAGACTATTTCTTCCAAAATCTATTCAGGGATGACTTTTTCATTCATCAGCCTCCATTTTTTCTTATGATTTCTATTTTGGTGGCCAAATTTACAAATCTGCATTTTTAGCATATGCTGGAAATACCTGCCAAGGCTGATTTCCCAACTCGCGTGATTTCTCAGTTTTACTGTCCAAACATGCTTGCTGAGGGATTTCAGAAGTAGCTGCTGTTTACCTTACATGTTGTAGGCAAGCACACACGGCTACAGTAGGATCAGCTAGCAGAATCCCATGTTTATCAGCTCAAGCTTTATTGCATTGTTTACCACAGACATGCCACTGCAACCCAGCCCTTTTTGTCCAGCTCTCCTTCATCATCCTCCCAATGCAGATGCTACTTAAAAAAATCAGCTTAGACAGAAGATGAGGAAGAAAGAGGCCTGGGCATGCATAAAAAGACTTGGAAAAGGGTTTTTTTTCCCCTCAAAGACTTTGTAACTAAGGAGATTTTCAGACTACACTGTTGTAGTGTTACTATTCCACTTTAACTGCCCTGGCTTCCCCCTGTGGAATTCTGGGGTTTGTAGTTTAGTGAGGCCTAAGATCTTTCTGGCTGAGTTGTAAATGCCCCTCCCTAAACTGAAAATCCCAGGATTCAACAGGAGGCAGCCATAGCAAATAAAGTGGAATAGTAACACTATAACAGTGTTGTCTGAAAATCTCCTGAGGCATATCTGTAATAATAATGAAAAATATACATTCAAATTTGTAACTGTAAAAAAATAAAACCTACCAAGATGCACTCTGAATAGCTCAAAGATATCTATCTTTGTATATGATGAGGATAATAATGGGTAACTATTATATGCACAGTCACAAGTTTATTATTATTATTATTATTATTATTTTAAAAAACCTTTCAACTGTGCATATAATAGTTGTTGTTGTTATTGTTATTATTATTATTATAATTATACAATGACACTGACTATCTCATAAGTTGGAATGTTTTTATGGACTAAACAGAGTCCTAACCTCTCCTTTTTATATATTTCTTGTTAGAATTAACAGGTTAAACTACTTTCGTAACTGGCATTACAGAACAGTACATGCTGGAACAGGTGTCACTATGTATGTCTTGTTACTAGGTTATTTAGAGCATGATTTAAAATCTGTAATTAGCCTGACAACTGTAGCAAAATTGCATGTTAATCCTAGACCAGTCCGTGTTCCTCCACCTGGATACAACAGACTATTAGATGCTCAATCAAGCATTCAACTTTTGCCTCCCTCTAACTTTGTTTTCTTTTTCCAATTACATTCACCATCCTGTGGCTGCTGCTCAAACCAAAGTGATCTATTCTCATTTTTGTAGGTCTTGCCTCCTCAGATTTTTTTTAATTGTAGCTTGGTAAACCTCGGGGTTCTTCCAAGCATTCTGATATCTCCCTCTTGTTTTTCACTGAGCCCATCTTGTCTGCACTCAGTACCTGTGTTTGTTGCTAGAGAATATGGGCATTGCTGTATCAGTTAAATCATGTGGTTATTATTGTTGTTGAGCGCACAAGTTGATCTTTAATAATAAAAAATATATGTACATGTATGGTGTGTGTCTGTATCTATTTTCACCATAGCTCCAAGACTATGACACCTCTATACCCAAAACTTGGTATGTATACATTTTCTTGAAATGGAATATTTAGTTAATTAAAATTTGTCTGAGGGCCTGTGTGGTGTAATAGTTTGCGTCTTGGATTGCAAATCTGGAGACCAGGGTTTGAGTCCTCACTTGGCCATGGAAACCCACTGGGTGACCTTGGGCAAGTCACACTCTCTCAGCTTCAGAGGAATAGCAATACCAATAACATTTATATTTCTATACCGCTTATCAGTGCAAAGTACTCCCTAAGCGGTTTACAATGAGTTAGCTGGGTACTCATCTTAATGACCTTGGCAGGATAGAAGGCTAAATGAACCTTGGAGCCTTGTAGGATCAAACTCACAACATTGTGGCTGCAGTACTGGCATTTAACCACTGTGTCACCAGGAAGACAATGGCAATCCCCCTATGAACAAATCTTGTCAAGAAAACCCTGTGATAGGTTCACCTTAGGGTTATTATAAGCCAGGAATGGCTTGAAGGCACTCAACAACATCAAAATCTTTCTGGAACCTTTAGTAACATGGTGAACCACGAGGTGGCAGTCTTCTCCAACATTCCCTAGAGACAAAAGCTGCATTCAGGCCTGGAATATTCATTCCCCATCCCCTGAGGCTACTAACCAGCTTTGCACCACACCCTCTTTATGCCACCCAACTCTTCTAACTGTTAATAGAAAGAGGTAAGGCAAGAGGGAGCAGAGGGAAAAGGTGACTGAGCACTAGGTGGAGAGAAAAACTAGGCAGGAAGATAAAAGAAAGATCAGAGGTAAAGACAAAGACCACCAACCAAGAGCAAGCCATTCCTAACCCTTACAAAGCTGGGTACTTCTGCTAGTTTATAGCAGATGTTTGTATCTTTGTAACATTTTGGATTGACAAAAATCCAGAATAACATTAGACCTTAATGTATTATGGTTCTTGTCATAAATAAAACATAACTCAAATAATTATTAATTCATACACTGCCATTAACATGAAGGGAAGAACCACAACCACAAACACTTCAGGTGCTTTCACTCTCCTTAGTTGCAGTCCCCAAAGGCACACTGATTCAAGTTACAGCACAATAGAGCAGGCTTGAGAGTTTACAGTTCACTCTATCACATTAATACATTACCTTCTAAGGGAAGGGATGAGACCTTGGAATATACCCCCTTTATAACTGTTTTGGTGCAATCTCCTCCCTTAGGGTAGACAGGAATGGCAAGAAGTACTGGAGGAAGGAGCTATTATGGATTCTAAGGGCTGTGACTCTTGGGATTATGCATTATACCCACAATCACTCACCTAACACTCTTACCTTTGCAGGCTTCTTCTACTGTCTTAAATCTGAAATGATCAGGGAAGGCATTGCATACAATCTCTTGATGATATCTGTGATCTGAGATGCCCAAAATATGGATATAACTGACTAAAAAATTGTTTAAGAACTGGAGAATAAGAAAGAGTGATGAATATCAACAGCCTGGAAGTTCTCTGTTCAGCTCTTACCTCACCAATGAAGTAAGCTTCAAGAAGACTACTGCATCATGTGCCTTCAACCCAAAGATGATGGTGGTCAAAATGATGACACATTTCCACAGTGCTGAAAGCATTTCACATTAGTTATCTCAGTAATGCTTGCAACAACCTTGCTGTGTAGGCCAATATTCTTACCTTCATGTTGCAGATCAGGGAAGGAGCATTGAGATTAAGGGCTCATCTACACGGGCCAGAATACGCCAGCTTCCCGCCGGCATATTCCTATGGATCTGGCCCATTCCTCCCACATTGCCTAAACAAAATGGGATGGAGTCCAGAGCACCATCCTGGCCTGTCTCAGTAGCTACCACCATAGCCGTCTATGTTGCAGTCTCCCAAGCCAGGAAGCCAGCAAGCAACACATGAACAGGACCCCTTGCATGTGGCCAGCCTTGGCTGCATGCTGCCAGAATCTTTCCTGGCTTTGGATAGAGCAACATAAACAGCAGCTGCAGCAACAGGCTGTCAGACCAGTATGGCCTCCTGTAGTCACACAGGGCTGGATCCATTTTTTATCAGCTGTGACAGTTTTTTCCAGGTATTTTATTAAAATGTTTTATTAGGCTTTACCCTGTTTTAGCTCTGTCTTTGCCCTGGGGGTCATGAGGACTGCCCAGGGGCAAAACGGGGCAAAAGCCCTGTGTCATTTGGATGGCAGGGCTCTAAGATAGGGGCAAGATGAGGTAAATAGCCCATCTAGACAAGGCTTAAGAGAAGAAAGAGTAAAGCCACTTAACCAATTCAGGCAGAAACAAGATTTCATCTGGGAGCTTCCAAATTCACACCTTACTGCCCAGTTCTAGGTATATTTAAGTAAATGTGCTGAAATCCTTGCCATAAACAATTGCTTCTATAAGCAGTATAAGGATTGCAGCCTTAGGCAAGCTGCCCCCTGCTAGATCACAGCACCAGCCTGTAAATATAAAAAATAAATACATAAACAGTAACCTATTACGAATTTGTTGCAGGATTCCCGATAATCTCTGTGAGTTTCTTATATAATTCTTGCTAGCAAGCATATGCATAAGAAAATCGCCATAATGACCACAAAGTCTCTTAGACTGAATAGCACTTCAATGAGATTGGCTGATATGAGTCCTTTCATTTTCATAATGGGCCAAATATACAAAATAAAACCAAGCTGTACAGTGGAATAATGAGCAGTAGTATCAATAAACCTAAACTAACCTCAGAGTTTTTCACTCTAAACAGAAAAGATCCAAACTGGGCATCATGGGCACATACTTTATTTATAATCAGCAAACCTCTGTCTTTTACTAATAAGGGCAAGAGTTTTTAGGTGGATGTTTGTAACAGAAGTGTGAGCAAGCTCTGTTCAAGTACTGTTAAGAGAAAAGTGGTATGTGTGTATTCAGGGTATCTCCAGGGCCAGCCCTAGAGGAAGATACATTCATGAAGAAACTTCCTTTGAAGGCAGAACCTGCTAAACTAGATATCACAGCAACAAATTATGACACCCATATACAAACATCAGTAGGCCTCTGTATCTCAGTTGCTGTGGAATGCAAAATAGAGGGTGCAAGTGAGCTTCTCCTTAGCATTTAGTTCACCACTGTGAGAGAAAAATGTTAGGCTACATAAGCTTTTGGTCTGTTCTAGCAGGACTTCCTTGTGTTCTTAAATGCATACGTCAGGTTCAGGACACCACCAAAGCCCTATGGAAAGCTTGATGAGGAAAAGTGTGATGTGGCTGTCAAAAGAAGCCAGTACAATTCTAGGCTGCACCAACAGGGATATAGTATCTAAAACAATGATTCCCAAACTTTAGTCCTCCAGAGGTTTTGGACTTCATCTCGCAGAAACCCTAGCTGACTTGGCCAACAGTCAGGAATTTTGGGAGATGAAGTCTGAAACATCTGGAGAACCAAAGTTTGGGAACCACTGATCTAAAACAGGATAAGTAATAGTACCACTCTATTCTGCTTTGGTCAGACCTCATCTAAAATATCATGTCCAGTTTTGGACACCATAATTCAAGAAGGCTATTGACAAGCTAGAATGTGCCAAGAAAAGGGCAAGCAAGATGGTATGAGAAATTGCTTGGGGAGCTGGGAATGTCTAGCTTGGAGAAAGGAAGATTGGGAAGGGCTATAATAGCCATCTTTAAATATTTGAAGGGATGTTATATAGAAGACGGACAGAGCTTGTTTTCTGCTGCTCCACAGACAAGAACATGAATCAAATGATTCAAATCACAAGAAAAAGGATTTTACCTAAAAATAAGGAAGAACTTCTTGGCAGTAAGAGCTGTTCAACAACTGAGGGTGGTGGACTGTTCTTCTCTGGGGGTCTTTAAACAGAGGATGGATGGCTATCCCTAAGGAGTGCTTTAATTATGTAGTCTTGCATGGCAGGAGTTGGACTAGATGGCCCATATGCTCCCTTCCAACCATGATTATGATTCTAAATTTAAAGCATAGCAGCAATCTTTCCTGAACCTGAACCCTCCCTCCCATCCCAAATGAACAGATTCCATAGGTAGCTTCTATTCAATGGGTAAAAGAGCTGTAGTGTGTGTGCGCGCACGTGTGCACGTACACACAGATCTGTTAACAATCATTCCTCCTCTCTGTTCAAAGTGTACCATGACTCTCACATCATCCCACTTTATGGGAAGTGGCACAATCCAGATTAGTTTTTGCTGTGGTCATACCTCATTGTGCCCTAAGGTAAAGGTGTACACGGAGGATTGCAGGAAGCAGAGAGTGGGAGGAATCTAAAGGCTGAAGACCTGGGAGTGTGAAAAGGGGTTGCCTGTGCTGTGCTGCTATAGGCATTGAGTGATTGTTGCATGGCTTTGCCTCTGTTGGGCAGCAGCTATTTCATTTGCTTATCAAAAACCTGGCTGCTTTCATCCATCAAGAAAGAACCTTGCCTGTCTGAGCTGCCCAAACAGACCTCAGGATTATGCAACAGTATCAATAAATAATGAGAGAAGCAAATTTAATGTTATGTTAAAGAAAAAGAACTGTCAGACCAGTGGCTGCTTTCATAAAACCCAACGTACTGAATTATTACTTCTTTACAGTATTTGATAGAAAAAATTACTTCCAGAGTTGGTTACTGATGATATCTGGAAACCTAATTCACCCAGTCTAGGCCTGCATTCAGAATTTTCTTCTTTTGCTTCTTCTTTTGCTTCCAAGTAACAGTTTAGCTTCTCTGCATTTCTGAAGTTCAGTATGCCTTAGGGCACCCAACATCAAGGTAAGACAATGCAGTCTGGTGGTTGTGCTTCAACAGATATAGCTCTGTGTTGGGAGTGGGCTAGTGCAATATACCCAAGAGTTCCAAAAGGCAAATCTGCTATGGTTAAATAGGTTGTTGATGAAATGTTATTTATGTGATTCACCAGGAGATAGCCTTGGCAGAAGAAAGTTAATAGATGCTTGTTTAACAGGTTGCATGAATTTGTCCTGAAAAGGGCTGCATTGATTCTTAGTGTTCTCATCAATGAGGTGCCAGATGTGATTAGTGCACTTATTAAGGTCTATATAAATAATCTTCTATCTCAAAGCAGTTCTGGCTTTCAACACTATCTTTCACTCCTTAGATCCAACACTAAATTGTCCTTGACACAGAAAGAATAGTTTCCTGTTGGATTTCAGAAATTGCTTCTTTGAGGAAGGGGTGATCCTTTAAAAATAACCACAAAACAAGCTTTCACTGTTGTGTCTTCAGCTGTGAATGATTGCTGAGATTCTCCTGAGTCTCTTTGTGAGTCATAAGGGGCTTCACCTTCCTCAGAATTAAAGTGCATGGGGTCCGACAGGCTCTTTTCAGTTGTGATCGGGTAAACTGCTTACGGCGTTTTCTGTACAGAAAAAGAAAAATAGAAGGATGGAGAGGTAAGTCTACAGATATTAATCAAAAATACAAAATCCTCATACTGCCAGAGAAACAGGGAATGGTTGACAGATATGAGAAGCTTGAGGGTTAACAAAATGAATCCAGCAGATGGCAAGCTAACAATTGTAACATGTGAGGTTTGCTCTCAGGCCACTGACACACTGCAGAAATAATGCGGTTTGACACCGCTGCAACTATCATGGTTCCATCCTAAGGAATCCTGGGATTTATAGTTTGTTGTGGTGCCAGAGCTCTCTGACAAAGAAGGCTGAATGTCTCACAGAACAACAAATCCCAGAATTCCATAGCATTGAGCCATGGCAGTTAAGCAATGTCAAGCTGCATTATTTCTGCAGTGTGGCAGCGGTCTCAGAATCCCTCAACCAGCATGGCTAGTGGGAGCTATGAGCCCCAAAAGTGGTTATTACAAACTGTGATGCATCATTAAAAGGAAGCCACGCTGAGTTAAATGTGACTTCATCGCCATTAAATGTGATAGGAATGAAGGCTTAGGATTTTTTTTTTCTTTAACAATCAATCTTTGGCCTGATTCATGTACATTGCAACAGCATGTTTCCTGCTCCCGCAAGAATCCCAAACTGATTCAACAGTATTTTGTAAGAGAAGAGTTATATAAGCAGGGCAAGGTTCTCACAGCCCAGCATCCATTTTGAAGGTTGGTATCAAATGGTCCCAAGCAGTGTAATTTCCCATATGTATTCATAGATTCATCCATTACCAGAGTGGTATAGGTGACCCAATGTGTTTTGGCAAAGCTATCTGTTCCGTAAGAGAAAATGTTGAGTGAAAAATACTGAAAATATTTGGTAAACAATACAACACATTTTAAATGTTTGGAACCCCCCCCCCCCGCACCCATGTAAATAATAATAATATGCATCCTGAATTCAAGCTTAGGTTTTAGTCTTCTCCTACATTCAGCACTGTCAAATATGTCAAATATCAAAGACTATGACAGTCTAATTACTACATTTTACTATATTAAAAATTACTGTATCATCTAAAAGCTATAAGAATACTCACTAAATGTACCCAATTTCAACACTCTTCTCCCTAAAACTTAGGCTCAAACAGTCATAGGGACTTATAGATTAATTGCTCTGATCTTGGAAGTTCTGTTCTATCAAAATCACTCTTCCTAGCAGTAAGTAGAGGCACAGCCATTTTCCA
The DNA here is from genome assembly GCA_030847615.1 of Gambelia wislizenii. Lineage (NCBI taxonomy): Eukaryota > Metazoa > Chordata > Lepidosauria > Squamata > Crotaphytidae > Gambelia > Gambelia wislizenii. The sequence continues at coordinate 37,979,011 of JAUMIR010000001.1, forward strand.
GCTATTTCCCTTCCACAGAGCCTGTTTTTTTCTTGTTAATTTAACTTCCTCCTGCTCCCCCCCCCAAAAAAAAACACCTTCAAGCAATGAAAGGGAAAGTAGTGAGATGCACTCTGAATTGTGTTTAAACTTCATCCTACTTTGGGGGTATGTTTGGGAGATGAGAGATCTATGGAACCAGAGGATCCATATCCTCTCCTTCCCCATCCAATGTCACACCCCCAACACACCCACTTTTTGTCCCTTTACAAGGTCACAAGTTCTGACCACAAAAGGAAAGAACTGCACAAACCTACACGAGCTGATTGGGGCTTGAAATGGAAATCTGAGATTTAATTTAGCCCTAAAAGGTTGGGAGCTCAACAGTGACCTTAGAGGGGGATTTCTAATTCATCATATGGTCCCCGATGCATTTTCAGGACCACAGAAAAACAGACTAAGGTCCTAAATCCAATTGTTAATTTGAATAATTGTAGACCCACTGGATTAATGGAAAGTTGGTAAGTCCACACTTATGCAACATCCATTGATTCAATAAGTCTCCCCTAATCAGGACTAGAGAGCAAGCATGGTGTAGTGGTTTGAGCATTGGACTACAACTCTGAAGACCAGGGTTTGAATCCCTGCTCAGACATTGAAACCCACTGGGTGACCTTGGGCAAGTTATGCTCTCTCAGCCTCAGAGGAAGGTAAAGGAACCCCCCTTCTGAATAAATCTTGCCAAGAAAACCTTGTGAAAATTTTGCCAAGAAAGCCCTGGGACAAACAATTAGTTTTAGGATATAGATGGTAGCATTTTCTCATAACAAGTTATCATTAATAAAGGCTCTCTTTAAACTTGGAAGTACTGTCATTATAAACAAATACCCATACAGTAATATGGTTTTTGTGCCCTGGTCATTTTCTCCCCTTTCTAACTGTATATCTCATATGTAGTCTTCTTGTGTGATAATATCTCATTATGTAGTCTTACAGATAATTGGCACTGCCTACAGGATCTGGTATGACTTAACATAGGGGTAGGAATCGTGTGATGCTCCACATGATATAGTGGGTTGAACTATAGACTTAGGCTGCATTTGCACTGCAAAAATAATCCAGTTTGACACTGCTTTAACTGACATGGCTCAATGCTATGGAATCCTGCCATTTATAGCTTGGTGTAGTACCAGAGAAGGCTAAATATCTCACAAAACTCCAAACCAAGTATACCAAGAACCGGTTCATGCTAGCTGCCTTGAAGCAATGCAATCCCCATCAATGAGAACTAGGAAGTTACTACTTTAGACCACATATATGAGACTCCCACTGGTGGCTGTGCTGGCTGGGGTATTCTGGGAGTTGTGATCTTCAAAAGGTACATTTCCTTTTTTTAAAAAAAATAAAAATTAAAAATTAAATAATTAAAATGTAATAATATTAACAAAACAACAAGAAATTTTAAATAAATCAATCACAATAGAGGAAATTTGGGAAGCTATAGAAAGGGTAAAATTAAAGAAATTGCCAGGGCCAGATGGGTTGTCAGTGGAATATTACAAATACTTTAGAGAAGATCCAGATTACCCTTTGCAAATAAATCTTGCCAAGAAAACCTTGTGAAAGGGTATTTAACAAAATTATAACCCAAAGAAAACCTTGCAAAGGGTATTTAACAAAATTATAACCCAAAGAATATTCCCAAAATTTGGGAACTGGCAACAATCACATTAATACCTAAAGAAAATCAGGATTTAAGTAAAACTTAAAATTATAGACCAATTTCCCTCTTAAACAATGATTATAAAATATTTCCTTCAATTCTAGCAGAAAGCATGAAAAAAGTTTTAAAAGAAATAATACACAGTGACCAGAATGGTTTTCTACCTAAAAGACAGTTAAAAAAAACAATATAAGAGATGCATTGGATAGAACAGAATATTTAGATTCCCACAGTGAGAAACAAGCATCATTAATATTTATAGATGCTGAAAAGGCTTTTGATAAATTAAATTGGGATTTTTTTAATGAAACTATTAAAAAATGGAATTTGTAAATAATTGGATAAATTGGATCGTAGCAAAAAGTGCCTGCATTCTAGTAAATGGTGAATTAGCAGAAACATGCATAATACTAAAAGGAATGGGACAGGGGTGTCTCTTATCACTTCTTTTATTTATTTTGGCATTAGAGGTCCTCTTGAGAAAGATAAGGCAGGAAGAAGATGTAAAAAATAAAAATAAAAATAAAAAAGACAGTGTTATAAAGTAAAAGTCTTCATAGATGATTTGATAGTAATATTGGGAAATCCTTTAGAAAATATCAAAAATTTGATAAAAATTCTGAACAAATATGGTGAAGTGGCAGGCTTTAAAGTAAATAAGGAGAAAACAAAGATGTTTGTGAAAAATATGAGGGAAGAGGATAAAAAGGAATTAATAGAGAAATCTGGATATAACATGGGGGGGGAAGTAAAATATTTAGGTATAATATTGTCAGAGAAAAATTCTACATTATTCCAAGATAATTATAGTAGAGTATGGCAGGAAATTAAATTAGAGTTTCAAAGATGGGAAAACTGAAATTATCATTATTAAGACAAATTGCAGTTATCAAAATGAATGTGCTCCCCAAATTGCTTTTTATTTTAAGTTCCAAAACATACCAATGATAATAAATGACAAACTATTAAATGATTGGGGAAAAGAGATATCAAAATATATTTGGCAAGGGAAAAAAAGCTATAGTATGCTATAAAGTTCTCCAAGATGCAAAAGAGAGAGGACGTCTGGGGCTACCAAATTTGAAAATATACTTTGCAGCATGTGCCATGTACTGGTTGAAAGAGTGGGTATTACTAAATAATGAAAGAGTATTAACATTGGAAGGTTATAATCTGAGTTTTGGGTGGCATTGTTATCTTTTGGAGGATAAGATAATTGTATTCAAATCAGACAAATATGATAAGAAAGAAAATGAAAAAAGGCTATTATATGAGGATCTTTTGATTCATGACAATGGGCAGTATAGATTCAAAACAAATGAAAAATTGGAATCAAACGGGACATTTACAATGGTACCAATATAGACAAATGATGAATAAATTTAAAATAGATAGTAAAACCTTGGGCTTTGAACAAAAAAAAATCAGAATTTGAATTATTGCTATGTAAAAATGATAGTCGCGTAATTGGAAAAAGTGCAAACTAAGGCTAAAAGTAGAGATGGAGGAAGAATGTGTAAAAGAATGTAATATAAAATGGCACCAAAATTTTGGATATAATTTAGAATTGGAAGTATGGGAAGAAATGTGGGGGGAAAGGGTTGAAATTTACTTTGTCTAATAATCTCAGAGAAAACTTCAACAAGATGATGTTTAGGTGGCCTTTGACACTGGAAAAATTGGTGAAAATGTACAAAGCTGCAGACAACTCATGTTGGAAATGTAAAATGAAAATTGGAACATATTATCATATATGGTGGACATGCCGGGAAGCAAAATAAATAAATAAATTAAAAATTTAAAAAGTGGAACCAGATACACAAGGTAATGGAAAATATACTTAACAAAAAAATACCATTGAAACCAGAATTTTTTTATTAGCTTTAATTGGAAAAACTAGTGATTTGAAACGTAATATAAAAATAATACAACATTTGATCAATGCCACTAGATTAATATATGCACAAAACTGGAAGAGTAAGGAAATACCTTCTAAAGATGATTGGATCCTAAAAGTAATGGAGCTAGCTGAGATGGATAAATTGACAACAGTAATAAAAGAAAAGTCAGTGACAAAATTTTTAGAAGATTGGAAACCATGGTTAAGATATTTAAAAGAACAATGGGAGATGACAGCACAAGTTGGACTTGAATATTAATATATTATATTGGAAGGTATTGAATAGAAGTTTAGAAATTAAGAACAAGTTAGAAGGAGAATCAATGAAAGGGTGTAAATATCATGGAAAAGGAAGTGGGAAGTCACTTTTAAAATTACTATTCATAAATGTTGGTTTAATTTGTGGTTGAAACAGGTTGATATAAGTGGTGGAGGTTTTTGTTTTGTTTTTGTTTTATTTTTTTTATTAATGTATATATGATGTGAGGGATTTTTTATTGAATTTTTGTATTTTATGAGATGTAATGTTATGATTTATGTTAGCTGTTTGGTTTTGTGGTTGTTTTTTGTTATTTTTGTTGTGGTAGTTTTAAGAATGAAAAAATAATAAAGTATTTTTTAAAAAAAATGTACATTTCCAAGCTCTGTCATTAATGATGGCCAAACCCTTAGCCTTGGTATCTGTTTGTAGTGAAAGATTACTTCCCAATTACAGCCAAGGAGATCCACCTCAGTAAGGAAGTTCTAGGTGTTTTTCACTGACTAGATCAGCACCCATAGCTGCAAATTTGATACAGAAATTCTAATTTACATGCAGATGCCACCTGTTCTCAACAGATTACTTTTAATGGCTAGGGTGTTACCTAGACAGTGAAAAATATCCTCTTGGAAAGCGAGGGAATTACCTCTTGTCCCAACAAGCTCCCTCAGTGATTCACTATATTCAAAAGGAGAGGGAACAAAAACTCCAAGTACTTTGTGATAACAGCCTTCACTGTTTCTCATGAAGTTTTAAATATATATATGTGGAAATGCACATTCCAGCCCATTTGAACAACAAATTCAAATTGGGGCACATCCCAGAACTCAAAATGTGATTGGTTGGATGTGTGCGGCTTGCCAGTGATGAAGTGGCCAGAGCTGCCATTGTTAATTTTCATGGAAGTGACTGTGTGCTATTTTCAACTGGCTGAGCTAAAAAAATAAAAAGTAAACAGAAGATTGCCCTTCCGCATCTCTGATTTAACAAGGGGGGAGGGAAACGGGGTGAGCTTTTGGAGAATAATAATGCATTTAATTCACTTGCCGTCATCATCTTTACTTGTGGGCTTTACTTGTGTGCTCCGTGTCAACTCCAAACACAGATAGCTTCCCATCCCTGTGATCTTGCGAATGTATAGTGGAGACAAATGAATGGTGCTGCGATGGTCAGTTAATGAGCTATTTTTTGCAATTAATTCTCCTGCCTAGCTGAGCCCTAGGACTTGTGGTCAATTTGGATGCAAATCTAAATGTGTATCCCTACTCACACGTTGTAGCATATATCTGTCTTTCCAAAAGGCTGTTTTTTTAAAATAACATTTTAGTGTTTATCATTTCAGCTGGATTTGTGTGTTTCCACGAAGATGCTATGAAAATGATGGTTTAATGTGCTACAATATAACTCTTTTACTTTTAAAATAAATACATTATGTGTATTTAACTGAATGTTTCCTTCAAGGAACAGCCTTTGGGATGCAAAGAGTAGCTCAATAATTAACAAAAACAACAAATAATTTGGTATAAATATTCATTCAACTGTACCCTGTTTTTTAAATGCTGTAGGCCGCCTTGGATACTGTATGGAGAAAGGCAGGATACAAATCAAATAAGTAAATAAATACAAATATACAAGTCTACTCAGAAGTACCTTCAATTGAACTCAATGGGGCTTGGCCCTAGATAAATGGATATATAAGCATCATGTAGCATATGTGAGACTAATTGAGATCATGGACTGCACTTCCATGAGGGGGGACTTCTGGCAAGAGATGGGGTGCATCTTACGACAGTTGGAAGAAACATTTTTGCCAACAGTCTCAAGAATTTGATCACGAGGGCTTTAAACTGAATCATATGGGGGAGGGAGAGAGTATTCTGGAAGGCAAAAGGGCTGGAGAAAATAGTCAAACTGTCATAGAGGGAACAAGGCAAACAGCGCAAGGACCCAACAGTGGCAGGCAAAAAAAACTTGCACAGGCAGCAAGTAAAGGGAAGACATGGTCTTAGATGTCTCTACACTGATGCACAGAGCATGGGAAATAAGCAAGATGAACTTGAACTCCTAGCACTACAAAACAAATATGATATTGTAGGCATTACTGAAACCTGGTGGGATGAGTCTCATGACTGGAATGTAGGAATAGAGGGGTATAACCTTTATAAGAGAAACAGGCCAAACAGGAAAGGAGGAGGAATAGCATTATATGTCAGGGATATTTACACCAGTGAAGAGATCCATGACATCAATACTGGAAGCCAGGTGGAGAGCATCTGGATAAAAATTAAAGGGGAGGGAAACAACAGGGATGTTATTGTGGGACTCTACTACAGACCCCCAAGTCAGACGGAGGAATTGGATGATGCCTTTCTAGAACAGATGAACACACATGCAGAAAGGAGAGATGTAGTAGTGATGGGTGACTTCAACTATCCTGATATTTGCTGGAAATCTAACTCAACCAAAATTTCAAGGTCTAGCAAATTCCTGACTTGCCTGGAAGACAATTTCATAGTCCAAAAGGTGGAAGAGGCAACAAGGGGGTCAGCTATTTTAGATCTGATCCTAACCAACAGAGATGACCTGGTTAATGGGGTGCAAGTGGTGGGATCCTTAGGTGAGAGTGATCATGTTCTCCTGGAGTTTGTTCTACAATGGAAAGGAGAAGCCAAGCACAGTCAGACACGCATTCTTGACTTTAAGAGAGCTGATTTCAATAAACTCAGGGAAATACTGGGGGTGATCCCATGGTCCGGAATACTAAAAGAGAAGAGACCTCATGATGGATGGGACTTTCTCAAAAGGGAGATACTGAAGGCACTATTTCAAACAGTACCATTGAGGAAGAAAAATGGGAGGTGTCTCAAGAAACCAGGATGGATGACTAAAGAACTTTCAACGGAGCTAAGTTTTAAACGGAACAAGTACTGCACTTAGGGCGGAAAAATGAAATGCATAGATATAGGATGGGAGAGACGTGGCTGAACGAGACTACATGCGAAAGGGATCTAGGAGTCCTAGTAGACCACAAGTTGAATATGTCCAGAGAAGGGCAACTAAAATGGTGAAAGGTCTGGAAACGATGCCTTATGAGGAGAGACTTAGGGAGCTGGGTATGTTTAGCCTGGAAAAAAGACGGTTAAGAGGCGATATGATAACCCTGTTTAAGTATTTGAAGGGGTGTCACGTTGAGGATGGAGCAGGCTTGTTTTCTGCTGCTCCAGAGACTGAAACACAGAACAATGGATGCAAGCTCCAGGAACAGAGATTCCACCCCAACATTAGGAGGAACTTTTTGACAGTAAGAGCTGTTCGGCAGTGGAACGCAGTCCCTCGGAGCATGGTGGGGTCTCCTTCCTTGGAGGTCTTTAAACAGAGGCTGGACGGCCATCTGTCGGGGATGCTTTGATCAAGATTTCCTGTGTGGCAGGGGGTTGGACTGGATGGCCCTCGTGGTCTCTTCCAACTCTACAGTTCTATGATTCTATGAGGAAAAAGAAATCTAACATAAGCTTTCATGGACTCCAGTCTGTTAGAATTTTCTTTTTCTCAGTTAATCTCGAAGGTGCTACAGAATTCCTTGATATCATTTTATGCTGAAACAGACTAACAAAGTGATGTTTTTGAATCCTAGGGCTTGTTTACATGGGCTATTTACCCTGGCTTGGAGCCCTGTGGTCCAAACACTGCAGGGTTCTTGCCCCATTTTGCCTCAAGGCAATCCAAATGACACCCGAGGCAAAGCCAGGGGAAGCTGGGGTAAGACCTATTAAACATTTTTAAAAAACAATTGGGAAAATCCTTGTTCACCCAGAAAAACCAGATCAGACTGGCACAGGAGCACAAGCTTGGTCCCTATAGCCAGCTGCCGCCATCACCACTGGAGTCTCTCTGCAGCCAGGAAGGAGGCCACACAGTATATGATCAAGGCCTCCTGCATGTGAACAGCCTCAGTCACATGCTGAGGGCCTCCTTCCTGGCTTCAGAGGCAGCAACACATGACAGCAGTAGAAGCACCACCAGTACAAGCCAGCATGTCCATACAGAATCCCTCCTGTTTCATCTAGGTAATGTGGGCAGGGGGGAATGGGCAAGATCTGGGGCTGGAATATGCTGGCAGGAAGCTGGTGTCTTCTGGCAGATCTACACAAGCCCTTAGATAAATAATTATAGCTAGTTTCCTAGGAGTAAGTTCCACTGAAATTAAGAAAGCATACTTTGAAATAGACTCTTATTTGAAGTAGACATTTATAGGACTGTGGAGCCAGTTACTCTCAGTGTGGAACTGTGAAGGTCTTTTAATTGGCTACAAAACTGTGACAGCAATTCACATTTAAGCCTACTTTTACCAGCTACAGCAATTATGGGGTTTTCTAGTGGTAAAATGTCATTTGGAATGAAAACATTTTCATTTTAATGAAAGGAATATAAAAGGATATTCCAGAAGAAGAAGAAGAGTATTAAAAGAGCTGGCAAATGTAATCTCAGAGCCATTGGCAATAATCTTTGAGAACTCCTGGAGAACAGGAGAAGTCCCAGCAGACTGGATGAAGGCAAACATTGTCCCCATCTTCAAAAAGGGGGGGAAAGAGGATCCCAACAGTTATTGTCCAGTTAGTCTGACATCAATACCAGGGAAGATTCTAGAGCAGATCATTAAACAGAGTCTGTGAACATTTGGAAGGCAATGCCATAATCACAAAAAGTCAACATGGGTTTCAGAGAAACAAATCATGCCAGACTAATCTGATCTCTTTTTTTTATATATATAAAGTTACCAGCTTGGTAGATGAAGGGAACGCTGTGGACATCGCATACCTTGATTTCAGTAAGGCCTTTGACAAGGTTCCCCATGACATTCTTGCAAACAAGCTTGTAAAATGTGGGCTATACAAGTTAACTGTTCAATGGATTTGTAATTGGTTGACCGGCCGAACCCAAAGAGTGCTCAGCAGTGGCGCCTGTTCCTCTTGGAAAGATGTAACCAGTGGGGTGCCACAGGGTTCTGTTCTGGGCCCAGTGCTATTCAACATCTTTATCAATGATATGGATGAGGGAATTAGGGGCATACTTATCAAATTTGCAGATGACACCAAATTAGGAGTAGCTAATACCCTAGAGGACAGGATCAAAATTCAAAATGACCTGGATAGACTGGAGAGCTGGGCCAAAGCTAACAAAGTGAAATTCAATACAGAGAAATGTAAGGTACTGCACTTAGGGCGGAAAAATGAAATGCATAGATATAGGATGGGGGGAGACGTGGCTGAACAAGACTATATGCGAAAGGGATCTAGGAGTCCTAGTAGACCACAAGTTGAACATGAGTCAACAGTGTGATGCGGCAGCTAAAAAGGCCAATGCGATTTTGGGCTGTATCAATAGAAGTATAGTATCTAGATCAAGGGAAGTAATAGTGCCACTCTATTCTGCCTTGGTCAGGCCTCACCTAGAATACTGTGTCCAGTTCTGGGCACCACAGTTCAAAAAGGATATTGACAAATTGGAGCGTGTCCAAAGAAGGGTGACTAAAATGGTGAAAGGTCTGGAAACCATGCCTTATGAGGAAAGACTTAGGGAGCTGGGCATGTTTAGCCTGGAAAAAAGACAGTTAAGGGGCAATATGATAGCCCTGTTTAAGTATTTGAATGGGTGTCACATTGAGGATGAAGAAAGCTTGTTTTCTGCTGCTCCAGAGACTGGAACACAGAGCAGTGGATGCAAGCTCCAGGAATAGAGATTCCACCTCAACATAAGGAGGAACTTTTTGACAGTCAGAGCTGTTCGGCAGTGGAACACGCTCCCTCGGAGTGTGATGGGCTCTCATTCCTTGGAGGTCTTTAAAGAGAGGCTGGATGGCCATCTGCCAGTGATGCTTTGATAGTGATTTCCTGCATGGCAGGGGGTTGGACTGGATGGCCCTTATGGTCTCTTCCACCTCTACAATTCTATGATTCTATGATTCTAAGATGATGGTGATACACACAAGGGGTTTGGAAAGCTAAGGCCAATTAAATAGTTCAGTGTCATTAGAAAATAAACCTGTCACTCAGCTTGCTCTGCCCCACAATATCCTAGTGACTTCCACAGAAGCAAAAACTAAAATAAAGCAACACATTTGGGCATGTGCAGTACACTCCGTTCTCAACCCACCAAAGTCCTTGTTTCAGGGAAGGTCCATATTCAGTTCTGGCTACTTCAGAGGGGGGGTCTCACATCTTGTTTGGGACCCCCCAAAGAACTCAAATGTGGACTAAATCAGCTCAGAATCACATTAGACCTAACACACATCTTTAGCAAATTGTTACAAGCAAAATTTGAATTGCTAGGTGTGCAAGCTCTTACATTGAATGATTATCACTCTATCAAAGTAATGTATGCCACAAGGCATATGTCCTCTCATTATATCCAGAAAAAGTCCTCTTATTATTCCAGAATAAGTAGCCTTGAGTTGTACAAAATCAAAAGAGAAGCATTGTGGCTCTACCAAAAAACATTAAACGTGAAATTTAAATAGAAAGATGCCCATCCAAACATGTTGAAATTTAAGACAGGAGATATAAAGGAAAGGAGTCCATACAAACAGGTGGGAATTGTTAAAAAATCCCATCTTGGGAGAAAGGCAGGAAATATATAGACAGACAGACAGAATATTGTCTTAAACTGTATGTCTTCCCATCCAACTCACTCGTCCCCCCCCCCAACTTTTTATTGTAAATATAATACATTTAGGAATGAATACAAATAATACATGAAAGCCATGTTATTTCAAGGAAGACAGAAGCAAAGATATTAGGAAAGGATAAAATTTTATAAAATGTTTAAAAACTTGCCCTCCTTCAAAAGCAGGCAGGCAGGGAATATTTTCATAGAAGGAGACTGGATTACACGTCAAATAAACAGATGATTTCCCTAGCTAGATGAGATGCACTCAACCAATTAGTGTAGCTATCCATTTGGAATCCTCATAAAGAGACACAAAATTCTCAGGTTTTGCTTGGAAATTTTATGGCTAGGGGAATATCCCAGCCCAGACAAACTGAGCTGCACCACTGCCACAAATGTTCTGCTGCTGCAAAGGAAGAGACACTAAGGTGGGCCACTTATGCAGCCCACAATAAATTAGACAAAATTGTGCATTTATTTACATAAATTATGCATAATTTGTACCTATAATATGTAGGCATTTAGAAATAATAAAATGTAAATATAAATACTCCTTCCACCCAACATGGAAGACTGCAACCAGGCAACCTGAATGCCTGATTGCCTTCACAGTCTGCTGCCCAAATGTTGCTGTGGGGTAATCTCCATGTTGGTGTCTTCTTTCTGAATCTTCAAATCAAATTTGGATCATTTAGAAACAATGGAAACATTTAGAAATCCTCCATCAATTGGAGGATGGTTTCAAATCTGGACAGCCTTCCAAATGGGATTGTGTTTGGTAAAGTATGGCAAACAGCCACCCTAAGAGATGTAAAGCAAAACATTTCTGGCTGTGGGGGCACTAAAGATGAGTAAACTAGCCCCTTCCCTTTACTTTGTGACCTCATCTGAAAAGTTCAAGGCTTTTACTGTTCAGGTATGTATGTACCTATGTATGTACCTAAACAGCAAAAGCCTTGAACTTTTCAGATAAGATCACAAAGAAAAGGGAAGGGGTTAGTTTACTCATCTTTAGTGCCTGTGCTCCCTACAACCAGAAGTGTTTTGCTTTATATCTGTTCAGATACGTGGGGCCTAAATGCTTTAAAGTCACCATATCCCATCTTGGAAAATAAGCAGGGTCAACTCTGGCTAGTACTTGGATGGGAGACCATCAATGAATGTCAGGTGCTGTGGGCTATATTTCAGAGGAAGGAACTGGCAAAACCACCTCTGAGTATTCCTTTCCTAAGAAAACCCAATGAGATTCATGGGGTCACCGTTAGTTGACAGGCAATTTGAAGGCACACACACATAGACTTATGTATGTACGTATTTTTGTTACATTTTTATCCCACCTTTCCTCCACCAAACACACATTGGTGTTCAGCTTTTGCTTTTTAATAGTTTGGTGAGCTAAAGCTGAAATCAGGAAACTAAACATTTTCAGAGGAATGGAGGGATGGAATAGAGATATTGCTGTTAGCAGTATATATGGACATCTCCCCACCCTTCCAGCCACTGTGGACTGACCTTGCCACTGTGCCGAATTTTTGCATACCTCAAGATGAATCTGGAAAGGCCTTATTTCTCCTGGTTGGGATGAGATCATTCAACAGTTGTACACATGGATGTTACAGGTAACTATTGGCAATCATCCATAGGTAGCTGAGTAGCATACACATAATCACACCAACATGCGCACATACATCTCATTTCAACCTCTTTCAATGGTGTTCAAACAAAAATTAGTAAGGCAAAGGATGGATGCATTAGTTATGCATATAACTAGATATGTGACTCTCCAAAAAAGCAAAAGAAGGTGCCATGTTATTCATGTCTCCCATCCTGCAATGCTCTGCCATTGCTATTTTTTCCAAGAAAACCTAAATATTTTAACTGAACAAAGTGTGTCTCCTCTTCCATCCACTGTCAGATATAACATTGAAGAAATAGGGAAGAATTTTACTCAGCCTACATTTTCCAAACCTATAAAGGTCTGCGAGAAGTGGACCGAATAAATTCATATAATATACAGTATGTGAATCAGAATCCTAGAATCAGTCGGACGGGAGGATAAGGGTCATCTAGTTGAATTTCCTGCAATGCAAGAATACACAACTAAAGCAACCCTGAAAGATGCTCATCCAACCTCTGTTTAAAAACCTCCAAAAATGGAGAGTCCACCACCCTCCGAGCAATTTATTCCACTGTCAAACAGCTCTTACAGTAGAAAGAAAGAAAGAAAGAAAGAAAGAAAGAAAGAAAGAAAGAAAGAAAGAAAAGAATCTTTTAATGTTTAGGTGGAATCTCTTTTCTTGTAATTTGAATCCATTGCTTCATGTTCTAGTCTTGCCCCATCTTCACTGTGTCATCCCTTCAGATATTTAAAGGTATGATGTTACCTCTCAATCTTCTCTTCTCCAAGCTAAAAATACCCAGCATCCTAGGTTATTCCTCATAAGTCTTGGTTTCCAGACATTTGATCCAGAACAGAACCAGTTGCCTGAAATCTGCATGATCAGGCATGTTCAGGGTGGTAAGGCTACAGATACCTTTCAAAATTTTGCAATTTGTTTCACAACTCAAAACACAAAAACATATTTAGATGTGTGTGCATATGCACACCCACACACACACATATACATGTATAAATTAAAAGTGCACATAAATGCATATATAAAGGTAAAATGTACACAAAGCATATAATGAATGGTAATAAAGGAGGTGAATTACCTGAAAAAGTTTGCACTCTAGGAAAAAAATGAAGTGCATCTCAAAATGAACTTACCAGGAGAGATGCACACATAAATGTGTGCAAATTTGCATGTGGGCTTTTTATGGCAAGTTTCAGATCAATTCACATCAGTGAATTAAGCCAAAGATGAACTTAGAAAAAATGATAAACTGAGTGAAATCAACATTGACATATTCATCCACCCAAAACATCCAATCTATGATGCTGCAGTGCTTAGGTCTCCTATGCAACCAACACTGTTTCTTTTTGCTACTTTCCATGATATCAGCAGTTGTGGGCAAGACAAAGACCAGCCTTAGGGGTTGAGAGGCCCAGGTTCTGTTACACAGGATCTTTAGCAGCAGGCTATTTTCTGGGTACGTGGAAAACGAGTAGATATCCCTGCTTTTTATTTAGGGTGGCCACTTGTGCATCACCAAAGAGCATCAAATGTTCCCAACTCCACCAAAAAGATTTTAAAAAGATTACATTTGCATTATACAGCCCTGCCACCAGTATCTGTGGAACTAATTTCCATGGTTTCAGTTATCCATGGCTGAAAAAAATAGGGACACATACCATAGATTCATGCTGGAAAATACCTAGAAAGGTGTCATCCAGGACCAGTTTAAGGAATTTTGGGGCCCCCTGCAATGCTTTATTTTGGGGGGCGCATATGTTTATCTCAGGTCAATGTAACCTAACTCAACCTAAGCTATTCACAGTACAGGATATTCAGATTATTACTAATAATGTTTTTGCAAGAGGAGGGTTACTACGCCGCCCCCCCAATGATGGGACCCCTTGCGGATGCTGATGCTGCTGGTGCCTTAAACCATCCCTGGTGTCCTCTCTAGGAATTGCTAGGTCCTCCAACACAACTTTATGGTATATTTGTTCCAGAAGTCCTGTATTTTTATATGGTTTGGCATCATCCGTGGTTTCTGGTATCCATGGTAAGTCTGGGAACCAAACCCACACGGATATGGCAGGTGACCTATAACTGCACATAGCTGATTAATAGGTATTGATGTATATTTAGAATGATGCATAATTACAAAAGAAATGCAATACATCTTACCACCACAATATGGAAGATTGAGCAAATGACCTACACCTGCTGCCCAGTTGCTTACAGCTGATAGGCAACTCTAAGGCTTCTTCTTTCCCTACTTAAACTTCTTTATCTTTACACAAGACTTGGACTAGGCAGCCCTTCCAAAGGAGGATGCCTTTCTCTGACAGCCCTTCAAGCTGTCATCTGTAAAGCAGGACAGATGGCAACCCTACTGCATTCAATGTGTTATTTGTCATTCATTTTAGAAAACTTGACAAATGTTTGTAGCTTGAGTGACAAGAAAGAAAGAAAAAAATATAGAGCTCTAAGCCAATTTTCTCTAAAAAAAAAAATTCCCTTAAGCACAATGGAAGGACAAGAGATGTAGCCATCTTTAAAATTCAATTTCCTGTGCCTTTTTTTCCACTCTATATATTTTTATTTTAAATAAGAATTCTTCATGGTGCCTAAATGAATTTAATATGCTTCAAAAGATAACATCATTTAGTGTTGATATGTGAGAACATCTTTTTAAAGTAAGGATTCTTTATGGTGCATAAATAAAGTTAATATGTTCAAGAAGAGATAATATCATTCAGAGTTGTTACGAGAGATCACCTATGTAAAGTAAAGAATCTTTATGGCACCTGAACAAATTTAATATCCTTACAAAGAGATAATATCATTTACTGTTGCTATGAGGGATCACCTTTTTAAGAGAAAAACATGGACTGTCACTAGACTGTTTTGAAAGACCACAATATGAATTAAATCCAATTTCAGCCCTAACGAAAGTAAACCCCGTGAAATCAAAGGGGGTTACATAGGAAATGAGCAACAAGTTCCAAGCACTGTTTCATTCAGTTGGTCTGCTCTAGTTGAGACAACATCTGGATTTCACCAGGACTGTAAACAGCTGGAAATCTCTAATGAAACCAGTGCTTGGAACTAAATACACTACAAATCATTGTACAGTCAGACCGCTGTATCCATGGGGGTTCAGTTCACAGACTTACTGCAGATACGTGAAACTGTGGGTAACAGAGAACCTTATTAAAATAAAGGACCTCCAGTAAAACGTACCATAGAGCTGCATTGTAGGACCTAGAAGATGCCTAGGGAGGATGCCTCTTTAAGCATTTTCCAATGCAACTCTATGGTATGTGTCCCTATTTTGTGTCCCACAGATAACTGAAACCACGGATATTGGTTCTATGGATACAAGGGTCTAACTGTAATTTGTTCCTTTTTCATTTACAAGCATGAAACTACATAATATTGTGTACAATGAGATATAGCTACACTCCTTCTGTGGTGCAAATGTAACTTTTCAACATTGTTTTTATTTTCACCTAACCCTACTTTTACTGGCTGTAGCTCTTCAAGAAGACAACTTGACCTTTGTCTCCTTCCTTCCTTCCTTCCTTCCTTCCTTCCTTCCTTCCTTTCTTCCTTCCTCTTTGTCTAAAGATGAAAGGGACTGAAACTGCAATTTGCAAAGAAACCATGTGTCCTGCCCCAAATAAGTGAACCTATGGAAATATATTCTTCTCTCTTGGCATTTCCAGGTGAGATGCCTTCTCTGCTCATTCTACACGCTGCCCCTTCTTCTTGAATAGTTTGAAATTTGCTAACTTTCCATTGAATTGTGAAAGACGTAAGTAAATGTCAAGCCAGGAAGAAAAAAAATTCTTAAGGGATGGTCTGATGGCAAATTATTCAGCAACTTGTTCCTTTAATGGGAAAGACAACCCTATAGTATATGTTACATTGAATTCCATCATTGAAGAAAGACAGGATGTAATTGTTAACATCTGAAGAAAAGGATGGCTTTTTCTTGGCCTTTTAATATGGTTGCTGGTTTACGGTAATTGTTTTCAATTTTTGTTATTATCCAGCATTTTAATTGCATAAATGCTTAACTAAGTAACTTCTCCTGGCTCAGTCCCCTTCCCCAGCCTAATGGAAACATCATTCACCCATGCTCCAATCGCCACCAGAATGGATCTTCTTCTTCCCACTCAGCTGATACACAGTAAAGTAGGTTTAGGGGGAAGTTACATCATGGTAATAGTGTCACAATCATGACTTAGTAGCAATTGTGAATCTGTAACAGTTATCTACTCATCTGTAACTGTTTTGTGTTCATGAACATTACTTAGTCATGGTTGTGACACTATTGCCACAATTATATCTCCCCTTCAAAGCTACTTTACCTACTTGTGCTCCACCTCGTGTACCATGTTGAGAGAAAGGAAGGCTAGTGATTAAATAATTTATTGAGGTTACTACGGTATATATCTGTGCAAATAATCAAGGTTGGCTTTTTTTAAGCTTTGTTAAATATGGAGGAGGGACGGAACCATACGAGGACTCCCTGAAACAATATCTCAGGCTCGGCCAAATTGATCACCAACAATGGTCTGCCCTAGCATCACATCGGGAGGCATGGAGATGCACTATCCACAGTGCTGCAGCCTTATTTGAGAACTCACGCTGAACAAGTCTTGAAGAGAAACGACAATGCAGAAAGAATCACAACCCGGAAACATCACCCAAGGAAACCTTCTGCTGTGCTTTCTGCAACCAGACTTGTTTATCTTGGATTGGTCTTTTTAGTTATCAGCACGCTTGCAGAAAGCATGGGATGAGTCCTTCCTGAATCTTCCTTTGCGAAGAAAATCCAGAGAGAGAAATATGGAGGAGGGACAGAACCATGGGCAGTCATCTCAAACAGTAATTATGAGACATTTATCCAGCTTACCATTGTATTAGTAGCAAGTGTGGGAAAGTTTATTATTGGGGTGGGGGAGAACTTAAGAATTCTCAAATTAGGACACTGACAAGAAAAAGGTAAAGCAAATGATGGCTTATGCAGATAATTTTTTTACAGAGGGATGCAGAAACTAAGGGTGAGTTGGTGTCCTTGCTGACTCATTTCAGGTATGGAAAAGATAGCCTGAAAAAGTCATTAGATGATGCATTTATTTATTTATTTATTTATTTATTTAAAATATCTGCAATTTGCAACTCACTAAGATTTCCAAGGCTGCAGCCTATGCACACATGCTTAGGTGTAAGCTTTGTTGAGTACTGTGGAGCTTATTTCTGAATAAACTCAGACTCTGCTTATAAATGTCAACAGAACAAGTATACTGTGAGTGTCAATGAAAAGAAATATTCACATTTTTTTAAAAAAATATCTGATTTGAATAGAACATGCTCGGCATGTTCCTGCAAAAATTAACAATCTAGAAAGAGATATTCAGTTGGAAAGTATTTTTGGTGTTGAGTCTGAGCTTCTGCCATTTTGTGACATTTTCTTTTTTAAATGTTTAATTGCATATGAAACAGGTAGAAAATGAAACATTTTAAAATCATTATAACACCCAAATAGAAGATGACATCAAATAGAAAAACACTGTGAATATCTTATGCATATTTATATGAGGGGGAAATAATTTGTAATTTTTTTCCCCTTCTTATGCACATTTATATAAAAGAAAATAATTTGTAAGATTTTCCCTTATTAAAGCAGCATCACATTTTCAAAATTTCATACAGAAGATAAAACTATATTAGTATACAAGTTACAAACTAGCCTCTAAATAGCCAGAGTGTTTCTTAACAGCTAGGAAATACATTTTACCCAGTGAAGGACCACCTTAGGGCTCTCCCAAGACATCTTGTAAACTGAGACCAAAAAAAAAAAGGGAGCCCTGGTGGCGCAGTGGTTAAATGCCAGTACTGCAGCCACAATGTTGCAAGTTCAGTCCCAAGGGCTCCAAGGTTCACTCAGCCTGCCATCCTTTCATAGGTCAGTAAAATGAATATCTTGTTAGTTGTGGGACCAATTAGCTAATACACATTGGAAACTGCTTAATGCAGTATAGATGTGTAAACTGCTATTGCTTAACAATTTGTAAGCCACTCTGGGAATCTTTGTGGCTGAAGAGCTGGTTATAAATACCTAAATAAATTAATAAAATAAAAATTAAAAAAATAAAATATATATTATCTGCATAAGCTATCATTTGTAATATATATATTTAAGAGACAGAGACCCAGGGTAGGTGTGTAATATATATTACACAACCTACCCTGGGTCTCTGTCTCTTAAAGTAGCCTTCTCCCCTCAAGTGTGATGCAGAATGCTGTCCCATTACCAGAGCTGAAATAAGATTCACCTCTCAATTCAGTCACCTTCTGGACTTGGATTGGGGCTGGTCCCACAACTAGTAAGGTACTCATTTATTTAGGTATTTATACCCCACTCTTCAGCCACAAAGGCTCCCAGAGTGGCTTACAAATTATAAAGATATATAAAGATATATATAAAGATATATAAAGATATCCTTATATAAAGATAAAGATATATATATTACAAAGATATATATTTATCTTTGTCTTCCAACAAAGGGAACAGCCAGAGAATTCATTATGAAAGGTGAGAGGCTGCCTCCACTGTCTACCTAGAAACTCCTGTCTGACCTCACACTTACTTAATGGCCTTATCCTGAATCCCAAAACCTGCTCAACCAGTCCTCCCTCCTCCATCATCTCTACTCCTTTCCCCGTTGTTTAACAAACACCTGTTTACTAATAATACTTAAAACAAAGTCTAGTACATGAATAGTTGTAGAACAAACAGGTTTACATTATTCAATTAACACAAGTGGGTGAAGTGGAAAGGAGTTGTAAAAAAAAACCCTTCATTAAAAGCATTACTGTAATTGGTAATGACCTGTCATAGTGCTTTTCTAGCTCTCTGAAATAGGGAGTGGGCAAACTCCATGCATCCACAGGCCTGCATAACTTACTGCAGACCCTCCCTCTCAAAAAACAAAACAAAACAAAACAAAAACCCTGAATTCAGAAATGGCTTGATGCCTACTTCTGCTTTCCTTTAAATGCTTGTTTGGGGTTTGGTCACAAAAGGTGCAGTTTTACTGGAAAAAATTACAGGAGGCTTCAAGGAATTTATTTATTTATTTATTTGTTGTTAGTGAAAAATAATTTTTAGGTGATGGCAGAACTCCGGGGATGGGGGAGTTGCAGCCCACATGTCACAGTTTGCCTGTTCTGTTCTAAGCAGAGACACATTCCCTTGTGAACTGAATGGGTGCAAAAGTTACACGTCTTTTGCAGAAGGAAATCAATCCCATGGTTTCAGAGATATCACTTGTAGATTAGAAGTAATTCATCACCTTATACATTTGGATTGCTAAATCTTAATAATCTTTAACAAAAAAAACCCCAAACAGTCCATGCTTGTTTGATTTGTGAACATCAGCTTTTAAAGGTTTGAAATCTGATCTTTAAAAACTTAACTATAAATTGTGTTCAGAACTATGTCCTAGAGGTTTATTATGACTGTTGATTTTGCTCACTCTAACGACCACAATTATATAAGAAGAACTATGTTTGGCTCAGACCAAAGGTCTTTCTGGTACAGCAGTCTGGTCCCTTAGTGACCAGGCAGAGGCTGATGGAAAGCTCAAAAGCACAATAGCACCTTCCTCTTTGTGTTCCCCAGCAAGCAGCATACAGAGGCATACTGCCTCTGATGCTGAAAGCAAAGTATAAGCCCATCATTATTTGCAACTGATAGTGTCATTCTCCATGAGTTTCCCCAACTAGCTCTTAAGGTTGTCTTAGTTGGTATTCATCACTACCTTTTACCGTAGCAAATTTCCCAGGTTAGCTAGGTGCTGAAGAAACTGTGCATTTGTTTTAGGAAGCTGCCTTACACCAAATCAACACCACTGGCTCATCTAGCTCAATTCTGTCAACATTGCCTGCCACCCCTAGCTGAAGATGTTGGTGACTGAAACTGGCACATTCACTATGCAAAATCTGTTCTTTACCACTAAGCTACAGCCTTTCCCAATTTCAGATCCAGCATTATTTCATAAAATTAAAAGTTCATTGAGATTCCTCTTAGAATTATATATTTAACATAAGCATAATACTCCAAGTTCCAAATATGCTATTTAATCTGGGAGGAAATTAAAAACTTAAACCATTTTCATGAGTTATTATTACATTAACAACTCCCCAACTAACCCTTTATTGTTCCTCTTTTTGTTCACATCCTTATAGAATGCTATGAGCACAAATTTTACATGTGGTGGAACTGGGGTGGGAGTGGAAATTCAACAAAAAAAAATATTCCTGTGGGGCATTATCTCTCCCATTGGGAAACACTTAGGTATAAGAATTTGAGTGATTTACAAAATGTATGATATTCAAGAACAAATGCCTGGGGGCTGGGGGCTGCATCACTTTAAATATTGCAAGACACTGCTGAAAATAATTAGATGCTGCTTTTTCATTATCAGGGAGCTCTCCCCGCTTCCTGATAATATTCTGCAGATACAGCATCAATATTTATGCAGGAAAACTACTAGCTATGAACTAAAATTATTTTTTAAATGCCTATTTTTATTTCAGGAATTTCATAGTAGCTTACATATTAAAAATGATACACACTTTTTGTTAGCAGCATCTTTCATGCAGGGTGTATTTCACCAGTTATAGCCAGTGAGGCAACTGTGATCTCTCCTATACAGTGACAGCCTGGGTGTTATAATCTACATACAGGCAACAAATCTAAGTTAGACTGTCTGGAATTAGGACTTTATCAGATGTGGCAAAGATGGCGTCATAAGGATTCCTAATGACCATGAAAGGGCACGCATACCAGATGATGACATCCTTTCATGATCTTATCTAGTTAAAAAGCCATCCTATTTTATTGACAGGCCAAACCATCAATGGATCTCCCCCGTTGCTTTGTTGCCGGCATTGCTAGCATTTGAATCCTCACGCCATTGTACTCATGTGAATGCAGCGTTAATGGGCAAACACGTCTGGGTGAGATCACTACAGCCAGGTAGGGGACACTCTTTTTATGACCCCCCCCCATATACCTGAGACTTTAAATGTGTGATTTTGTGATTTTGCTGTACATTTTGTGTGGTTTTTTTTTTTTTAATTTTCCCATGCTAGCATCTTCTCATGAGAATTCATGAGATCTCAACCCCAGAAGTAAATGGAGCTCCATTTGTGCTCCATTACTGCCAGGGAAGCCTCATGGACACTACTCAAGGTAAGTGTGGTAGGGTTTGTGTGTGTGTGTGTGTGTGTTTGCTGGCATAAAAACACCACAATTTATGTCAGCAAAAGAACATTAATGTGGGGTGGTCCAATAAAGTCCTTAGACTACTCCTGGAGACCTAGGAGTAAATCCCAAACCCAGCCAGGAAGCTCCTCTGAGTCCATCACTGTCTTTCAAAATATCCTGCCTCACCATTAAACTGGCAGGGGAGGGGGTGCCACCATGTTCCATTCTTTTCCCTGTTCTGTTTCTCACCTATATAAAGTCACTGGGAGAAGTCACCAGGGAGGTTGGTGTCATCAGCATGCTGATCACACCCAGCTCTGTTTCTTCCTTTCATTGGGGTCAAAGCAGCTGTTGGATCAATGGCTGTAAGTGGGCCAATAAACAAACACTCAGTCTTGGAAAGATGAGGGTTCTGTGGGCTGGTGATTCCCAAGTCTGTTATTTGAATAAACGGACTCATGGATAACAATTAGCTACAATCCCTCTAGTCTCTAAAGATGTCAAAGAGACCAAAAATGGACTACCAGAATTGGGGAGTAAAGAACTAGAGCTGAGACTGAAGGGAGCCAAGCTTCTGAGAAGTAAAGACTACTTTCCCCCATATTATGTACATCCATCCAGTCCATTAACACTTGTTCACAGTCATAAACAGGAGTTTTATAACCTGAGAGGACCTAGGGTAGAAGAAGAAAAAACCTACATTTACCACTGAAATACCATAAAAAGTAGGACTATACTACAAATCCCACAAATGAACTATGAAGCATACACCATTGCCATTATTTGTGTACGAGACTATGATGCAGATGCAGATGATGATGATGATGATGATGATGATGGCCCATTTTTCAATCCCTGCCAAGGAAAATCATCTCCACATCATGCTGTCACCATTGTGCACCATGAGAATAGTGTCCTTAAGACAATAAGCACTGTTGGCTTTGTGCCACACATAATATTTTGTGGCAAAGCCAAAAACTTCAATTTTGGTCTCATCAGACCAGAGAACTTTTCCTGCATGCTTGTTGTGTTTCCCATGTGAATTTTTGAAAAATTCAAAAGGGCTTTGATATGGGTTGTTTTCTGCAATGGCTTTTTTCTCACCTGCCCATAATAGTTATCCCATGGATGATCTCTCCCATTTCAGTTGCAGATCTCTTCAGCTACTTCAGAGATACCATTAGTCTCTGGGTTTCTTCTCTAACTAACACTGTCCTTTCACGGAGTTTGGGTAGATGGCCTTCTCTAGACAGAATAGCAGTTGATCTGTATTCTTTCTATTTTCTAATAATGGCTTTAATAGTACTCTAGGGGATATTTGTAGTTTGGGACATTTTTATAAATAACCCAAACTGATTGGTGCTTCTGCACAATTTTATCCCAAACTTGTTTTGACAGCTCCTTGGTCTTCATTATTTTGTTTGTTTAGTCTAGACTGCAGAGTTCCAAGACAGGGCTAATATGGGGCAAATAGCCCATCTAGACATGGTCCAAGGATACATCTACACTGTAGAAATAATGCAGTTTGACACCACTTTAACTGCCATGTCTCCATCCTACAGAACCTCAGGATTTGCGGTTTTGTGAGGCATCAGTACTCTTTTGGCACAGAAGGCAAAAAACCTTGTAAAACTACAAATTCCAGGATTCCATAGGATGAAGCTACAGCGCTTAAAATGGTGTCAAACTGCATTATTTCTACAGTATAAATGCACCCCCAAAACATCTGGAGGATCAAGCTTACCTGCCCTAGTTGTGTAAAGCAGAATTGTCGACAAGTGTTTTACTATATCTTGATTAAACCTGGCAGAAAATATTTCTTTGAGGATCCAATCCACCCTGTGTATTATTTGTTCTATATTTTAATTGCTTAGAAAACCAGATACCACTCTCTCTTTTTAAAATAGTTTAGGGTCAGAGGTGGTTCATTAATTTTTCTTCCTGCCCTATGTGTCTCACCCCTGCTTCTTGGATGCTGGAAGTTTTCTGCCTCTGTCTAAGCAAGCTTGTTCAGTGGTCCCTCTCAAGGTGTCAGAGCATGTTGCTCATGCTGCAATTTCCTAGCATTTTTCCCTGCTCATTTTTGACCTACCCTGAAGGCAGGTAGCATCATAGAAAGCAATCTGGCTTTCCTCAGATGATTCAGACTGTCTTCCACCTATCTGATACCTAACAAACATAACTAGGGGCAACTGGGGTGGGGATGGGTTAAAATATGTTTTGCTGTCTAAATACACGCACACTCATAAATATATAATTTAACATATAATAGGAAATACAACTAGAATATTAAGCTTAGCTATGCAACAAGGCAAATGGAAAGTTTGTTTTGTTTTGTTTTTTAAAGAGTAACTCGAATAGACCAGCTCAGCTGACAATCAGCAACCAACTACCCCTCACCAGAATTCTTTCATGTTCTGCTATGGAGAGAGATATATCGAGCAATAGAATGAAAAAGATGTAGGAGGAGATAATTGACAATATCACTTCAATGAGCTCACCCAATCCCACCCCATAAGCACTGTGATATGAGAGTGCTGGTGAAATTTATAACCAAATTGCCCAATACATCTGTCAGTATGCAAATCCAGCTCCCTCCTCATCATACCGCCTTAGAGTTTTCCTTAAAGAACCACTTAAGAGATAAACACTGTCTTGCTTTTCAATGGTTATTTTCAACATCCCGATCCCAGGATGCACTTTGGCCTATGCTATTCTGCTCCAGAACCATATTGGATCAATCTGATCCAATCTAGAGTTAATTGGCCCCAATCTGTCCAATTTGGTTCATTATTTAGGAATTTGGTTACATAGCCTTAACTGCAATGTCTAACTCTACTAAAGTTTGTCTAGGTTCTCTGTGACTGAATATATATAGGTTCTTAGTCCTTCATTATATATTTGCGTATGCCTGAAGTTTTTATTAGATTACTTGCACTGTAAATGTTTTATTACTACAATCTGGCTGCAAAGCAAAATAATTCTAACTCCCCACCCAAGCCTCAGCATGTTCCCAGTATCCACAGCCTCTGCTTCCAAAAATACTATGTTTATCTAACATGGGCTGAATCTGCAGTGCAGAAATAATCCAGTTTGGCACCACTTTAACTGCCATGGCTCAATGCCATGGAATCCAGGGACTTCTAGTTTGTTGTGGCACCAGAGTTCTCTGACGGAGAAGATTAAATATCTCACAAAACTACAGATCCCACAATTCCTTTGTATTGAGCCATAGTGATTAAAGTGATGTCAAACTGGATTATTTCTGCAGTACAGATGCAGCCATGGGTATGTTTAATTGAAAATTACCACATGACATTTACCCTACAAGCCGTGCCAATAAATACAAGCCTGAGGATTCAGACAAGTGATTTGTGGTGGGGTGACATGTAAGTCCCAGTAAATTAAGCAGGCTTTACTCCCAGGTAAGTAAGTATACAATTGCAGTCTTGAAATGCTGCTTTAGAGAAAAAGACAGGGAATTGTCAGTTATTTCTTGGGATAATTGCTAAATTACTTCCAATATATTTCCTTTTTTCTACTTTGTGGATTAAAATAGAGTAGAGCAGCATTAAGTGAGACTTAAAAGGGAAAAAATAAGGATCATGAAGCAGTACTACATACCCAAGAAGCCAATTATATAGGGATAGGAGTTACCTGAAAAAATATAAATGGTTCCTGCAACACTATGATACCACTGCAAGGTCCCTCTTAAGAGAATTACTATCATCAAAAGGTAAGCCTTATTAAATGAAAGGCCATGTTGCAGTTTCAGTGAATATGCTCCCAGTGGAGTTGACACTTACCATGAGAAGATTTCTAACTGCTTCCGCACTGAAATGAAACAAGCATTGAGTCATTCAAGAGTCGTTCTAGGCACAAATATTCTTATTGGCCCACTGAAGGAAAGGCTACAGAAACAACTGCAGGTTTTACACACCATATTTCCCCCGTTGATTAAAACTGTAAATTTTTTAAGAACAATGCATCTAAAAGTATGTGCAACATCAAACAGTAGTTAAGTTGTTAAGGTGGTGGGGGGACTGCTCATGCATTGATTTGTTTTATTTCACATATGCTTAAGCCAATGAAACCAATCATTTTTAAAATATATCAATAGAAGCTTCAGCATGTTTGTAGCAATTTATGGCTATGTATACTGCCATCAGAGGATATGACATAGCAAAGCTCTTTAGTGGAGAAAAGGGGAATGACAAACCTTTTAGATTGCACTTGCTTGCTTTCTACATACAACAATCCACAATCCCACAAAAACTTAATATTTTATGAGACACTTACACATTCAGCAGAATTATTTTGCCATATCCTCTAAATGATGGACATTTTTTTCACTAAAGCTCTGGCCAATGTAAATTTTTATTGCCTCAGGTTTCCTATCAGACAAGTTTCCTATCTTTTCCTCATTTCCTCTCATCCTCATAAGAACTTAAAGATAAGAAAAGATGGGATGGATGGATGGATAGATAGATAGATAATTAGAATTTGCAGATTTTGCTAGTAACAGAAGTCCTCATTTTTCAGTATCTGGAGACCACTGTGGGAAGTCTGCATGCAAGTGGGAAATTGGAGTTATGGGGAGGATAACCTTTTGGGCATACATGCATGAGGGTGTTGGGATCTCATAATGCACTTTAGATCAAACTCTTTGTAGCTTTACATATTTGGGAGCATATCACAGCATCTATACTCTGTGAACATGTTTGGGAACATATCCCAACACCTAAAGCCATTGGCCAGTATTCAGTATCAGCTACTTAGTTAAGTATATACTGTATATTCAGGGGTAACCATGTTGGCTTTGCTGAAAAATACAACAAAATCAAAAATCTACAAAAGAGCCATACCTTTATTGGCCAACCAAAATGCAAAAAATGTATGTCATGCATGCTTTCAAAGCTTCACTGGCTTCTTCATCATGCAAAGTTATTAAAAATCATACGGGAAAAGAAAAGTGATGATGTTAGAGTCATAGGTCTACATTTTGTCTCCGATGTTATTTCTGTTGTCAGTTAAGATGGCCTAAAGGGATATCAATGCAGGCAAATGAAAAAGGGCAATAAAATAGGTATTACTATTCAGTAGGTGTTGCTACTTAGTATAGTTAAGTATACTTAAGTAGCTGATACAGAATACTAGCCACCATCTTCACTTCTTATTGATTCAGTTAACAGATTTTACAGATGAAAATCATATACAGTAGTTGGTAGAGTCAGCAATATATAAAAGAAGAAACTGGACATAGGAATTAATGCTGGGATCTGATTAGCTTTAATAATAGTAGATTTCGTACTGTTCTGATCTCTATCATTTCCTATTTTCCATGTGCTGGTCCAATAACTATAATAGCAATAAACTTCAAAGAAAAAGTTATCATATTTGTGTTCAGGTCATCTTCTGTGCCTATAAATGAAGTCCCAGTTTACATTCCCAAATCAGTATGAATAAACATCTTAACGTCTATGTTTTCCCAAAAAGAATAGAATTTAAGATGTTCAAAACTGAAGTATTATTCTAGCAAAAAAATATTCTTTGTGCTTGTTTCCAAGCATCATAAGTGTATATTTCAGAGGAATGCAATGGCAAACGACCTCTGAATATTCTTTGCCCAAGAAAACCCTATGAAATGCATGAGGTTGCCATAAGTCAACAGGTGACTTGAAGGTACATAGGCACAAGAAAAACCTATCATGGTGTTTTCATGGCAAGATTTGTTCAAAAGGGGTTTGAGATAGTACAACTTGCCAAGGTCACCCAGGGTTCCATAAACCCTGGTCTCCTAAAGCCCAGTTCACCATTCAAACCACTACACCATTTTAGCTCATCTTAGAAGAAATACCCCTATGAAAAGAGAAAGTTCTTGCTGATATGGTTGCTTCTTGTTTCCTCTCCCCTTTTCTCTTAATTGTTGTTGATAACTGCCATCAAGTCAACTTTGACTTATGATGACTCCATGAATGAGAGACCTCCAAGTCATCACAGCCCTGCTCAGGTCTTGCAGACACAGGGCTGTGGCTTCCTTGATTGAGTCTATCCATCTGGAATGCAGTCTTCCTCTTTTCCTACTGCTGTCTACCTTACCAAGCATTATTGCATTTTCTAGTCAGTCATGTCTTTTCATGATAGGGAGAGTTCAGGCTTGATTTGCTCTAGGACTCATTTATTTGTCTTTTTAGCAGTTCACAGTATCCATAGAACTCTTCTCCAGCACCACATTTCAAATAAGTTGATTTTCTTCCTATCAGCTTTCTTCATTGTCCAGCTTTCACAACCATATATGGATATGGAAAATACAGTCTTTGATTATGCTCTGTTTCCTATTTTTGCATTCCAATTGCCTATGATTAACAAGCAGCTTTGTTTTGATGTGTGATCAGTTTCCTCCTGGACTGCAGCATAGAAACTTTCAGTTTCTTCTTCTTTCTGCCTTTGGAGTTGGAACATAAATTTGGATTAAGGTTGTATCAATGGGTTTTCCTAGAAGTCTTATTGACATAATTTGGTCTGACTTTGCATTATATCCTTTGACTGCTTTTGTTACATTTCTCCTCACTATGTTTGTATCTATGGGTGTTCAAAAAGAATGCAGCTGTTTAACTACATCTCTTTTACTGTTTTTATTTTCAGAAAATAAATTATAGAATAATAAACAGTGAAATAACACACACACACCATATGCATTCCAGCTAATTAGTTGTAAAACAAAACTTGACATTAATAGTAACCAAAGTCCAACATATATGGAGATTATCAGACGCAGCAAAAACCATGTCAGAAGATCACTAGAAGAACAGGGAAGGGCAACTTTACCATATGACTTAATCCTCTAGCATTCTGGGGGTGTAGTGCAGGCATCAGTAAGGCATCTCTTTGTATTGGTAGCTTGTACCTGTCAATGCAAAAGGAAAGCCTTGTCCATGGCAACACTATGCCCCAGAACATCTGAAAGATGCAACGTCTGGTAAGGTTGCCCTTTCAGTTCTTCTAGAGAGCTTCTGACATGGTTGGGAATGTGATTTTTTGCCACGTTCCCCCATGTCTGATAATCTCCATGATTACTCGGCCTCTTATCATCATGATTGAAAAAAGGTGTGGCACTTAGTAAATGTATTTAGTGTAATAGCAAGGGTTTAGTGAATAAAGTGTGGAATGGCTCTATACTTAATGTGGTAAATAAGCTTGTGCAAGTACACTAAAGTCGTACCATGGCCAAGATCCAATGGCATTTGGTATCCAATGCCTGTGGAATCAGGGCTGTCTTCTCCCTCTGCCACAGCAGCCCTCCATGGAAATTGCTGTGCATAGTGCAAAACAAATATGAATACAACTTACACAAATTCTTATCTGGGTTCTTTTTTTTTTTCCCCACATAAGCCCTGTTCAGGTGTTGCCTAAAGCACAGTGACACAGGACTTTATCACACAAAACCAAAATCGCAGAATTATGCTTAGAAAGTAGCAGTAATGGCTTTCCATTATCGCACAACATCATCTTTATACTGCAATTGGTGAGCTGTCCAACTGTGGCACACCTTTGCATTCATGGGCAAAACCCATGAACAGCTGTCAATACTGCTATTTTCCTGCTATTGACAAGCATGCAATAATTAATTCCTGCTGTACTTCTGATATTACAGCATGAGTGGATATTCCTCCCTCTTTTCCCCTCCCCCCAATGAGAACACACAATTCAACTTCTGGTGGAGAGTGTGAAGAGGACCTCCATGAAGCCCTTTTAATAAACAGTTGCCTTTTCTCAGTACTTTTTTTGTTTGTTTAATTGTTCATAGTTAATTTCTTTGTTTTTTTGTTTAAGTGGCATCTTCTCACAATAACAGCTAAAACTGCATTCTTGTGAAATTGCAGAAGGAGGAAGAAAAAAAATTAAAGGTGTATAGACAGGCCAAACAATTGTTACAAGAGTGCAAGCTTCAATGCCATTCATAAAGTGCTAGTAGGTGGCTGAGTGATGTTCTGTTAGTAGTATTGCACGATTGCAGCAAAGTGTGATAATTAATGTAATAATGCTTCCATGCTTTCACTATCCTCAATTGCAGAATTACAGCATTTATACACACCCGTGTGACAAAATCCACAGTGATACATAAAAAAGGGTTTGTGATGAACGGCCTTGAAGAAGAGTGTTGAAGCAGGGGGTTGTTAGTCCTTTCCAGCTATGCTTTTTTATATTTATTATATTTATTGCATTTATTTTATATCTATGTTATTTATTCTAGATGTACAGATTACTAAAATATTTAAAGGGATTAAATTATTCCAACATCCAACCAATGGCATCATTCATTTTCTTTGCAGGCTACAGTTCATGCATTATGAAGCTTAAAGAAAGTCAAGCTGTCATTCTGAGTCATATTGCTCCTGAAGTTCTGGCTAATGCAATATGAATTTTCTATATTCTTTAGTTATATAAAAGCCAAGAGTGGCAATTTAGCACAATGAAGCTAGTTTTTAAAAATACAGTCATTCCTTGCATTAAGCTAAAAAAAGAATTTTACAATAGAGCCTATATTACAGCTATTTCATGTGAGGGTAGAAAGCCTAAAAAGAGCCTTTATACTATACCTGAAGTAGGAAAATACTGCTAAATTAAGACATATTATATTGCTTCGTACTACCTTGAAGTTCTTGGCAAATATATAGAGATTCATGAGGGACTGCAAACTTTCCTCGTACAGGTGGCTTCTAAAATAATCACAACCTTACCCTTTAAAAATGGTGTAGCAAGCTTAAAATGTACTAAGTTGTATCTCTTCCATTGCCACCGCTACCTGCCATCACATTGCAATGGTGGAACCAGAATTCTAAGCACCAGTTCACAGATGCATGTACATCACTTGATTATTTCTTATCAAATGAATTATATGACACCGGAAGTCTAATAGCCAAAGTGGGGAAAATACTGTGTTTTCACTGTGAAATCTATATATGTGTTTAATTAATTTAATGAGGAATGAATAGAATGATGTTTAAGGCTCCAGTCTCCTTGGGCTGCGTATACCTTCTGGACAAACTAATTCATGGAGGTTGGGGTGGTCCCCACAGTGGGCCCTTGGTATCCAGTGGGGCTTGATTCCAGGATCCCCCCCCCCAGATACCAAAATCCATGGATGCTCATCCCATTATATATAATGTCATAGTAAAATTGTGTCCCTTATCTAGGAGTCTTAGTGGACCACAAGCTGAACATGAGTCAGCAGTGTGATGCAGCAGCTAAAAAAGCCAATGCAATTCTAGGCTGTATTGTGATTTTAGATTAGTTGGTTTTAATTTATAATTGTTTAATATTTTTTATGGGGGAGGGTGCGGTGGGGGGTGTTTGGGGATTTTATCTGTATTGTATTTTAATTTTTGTAAGCCGCCCTGATTGTTTTAACAGAGGGGCGGGGTATAAATAAATATTATTATTATTATTATTATTATTATTATTAGGAGTATAGTGTCTAGATCAATGGAAGTAATAGTGCCATTGTATTCTGCTTTGGTCAGACCTCACCTGGAATACTGTGTCCAGTTCTGGGCACCACAATTCAGGAAGGATATTGAGAAGCCGGAATATGTCCAGAAGACGGTGACCAGGATGGTGGGAGGTCTGGAGGCCATGCCCTATGAGGAGGGGCTTAGGGAACTGGGCATGTTTAGTCTGGAGAAGAGAAGGTTGAGAGGGGACATGATAGCCATGTTTAAATATTTGAAGGGATGTCATACTGAGGATGGAGCCAGTTTGTTTTCTGCTACTCCAGAGACTAGGACATGGAGCAATGGGTTCAAACTACAGGAAAAGAGATTCCACCTAAACTTTAAGAAGAACTTTCTGACAGTAAGAGCTGTTTGGAAGTGGAATATACTGCCTCATAGTGTGGTGGAGTCTCCTTCTAGGTTTTTAAACAGAGGCTGGATGGCAATCTGTCCTGAATGATTTGTGTATTCCTGCATGGCAGGGGGTTGGACTGGATGGCCCTTTAGGTCTCTTCCCACTCTATGATTCTATGAAATGGTGAGCAGCAAGATTTGCCTTTGAATTATTATTATTTTAATAATTTCAAGCCATGGTTGGCTGAATCCATGGATAAAGACTCCATGGATAAGGAGGGCCAACTGTATATACAGATGTAGATCATGTCCACAGAGCTAGCATGTGATATGAAGCACTGTATATGTGCTGTTAGATCTATGAGCAGCCATTCACACTTGGAAGTCATCACTCAACATTGTGGTCACCAAGTTAAGA
Source organism: Gambelia wislizenii (assembly GCA_030847615.1). Lineage (NCBI taxonomy): Eukaryota > Metazoa > Chordata > Lepidosauria > Squamata > Crotaphytidae > Gambelia > Gambelia wislizenii. The sequence continues at coordinate 38,010,703 of JAUMIR010000001.1, forward strand.
AAATATATGTGTGAACAGGCTAGCCTATGGTCTATAACAAACAAAACAGAAAAGAAGCACACTCTAAAAGAACCATCTAAACTTCCATCAGAGCTGGAACTACTATGAGGCTCCGTAAGGTGGTTGCCTCAGGTAGCCAAGCGCTGGGGGGAAAGCAAGTTTGCTTCTGCTCTCATTCAAGGAAAGCCCCTGCTGCTTTGGATCATTGCTGCTGTTAAATACATCTCTCAAAACATAGAAGATTATCAGATGTGGCAAAACCCACATCAGAATATTACTAGAAGAACAGGAAGGGGTGACCTTACCAGACGACGATGTCCTCCAATATTCCAGGGGTGTAGTGTAGGTGTCAGTAAGGCATCCCTTTGTATTGGTGGCTTCTACCCATCAGTGCAAAAGGGGAGCCTCATCTGCGGCAGTGCTACGCCCTGGGAACGGATGAAGGACATAGCATCTAGTAAGGTCGCCCTTTCTGTTCTTCTAGCGATCTTCTGATGCAGTTGGGAACATGCCTTTTTGTTGCGTTCCTCCACTTCTGATAATCTCCACAGTATTTCCACAGTAGCTCAGGCACAGAGGAAATAGCTGGTCCTGTGCACCTGGCCTCTGCCATTGCACCCATTTTTCTCAGCTTTAGCAAGGGAAGGAAGGTGGTGTTCCTGCTTCTGTTTTTTCCTTCTTCATTGCTGGGAGGAGTTTTCAAGAAATTAAGAATAGAAGACAGTGATAATTGCAGCCTGGCCTTCCAAAGAGGAGGAGGAGAAGCTTGAAGAAGGGGGAAAAAGTCAATTGTGGTAGTAGCAACTACCATTGCCACCATTACAAGCTGATTTTTCTTTCTCCCTAGGTATAGGCCCTACACCTTGTTTTCTCTTTGGTAAGGAGGGAAGTGTGCTACCACCATCTCATTCTTCTCCAGATAGGTTCTTCTGCTGCCTCCGCCTTTGCCATAGGGTTTATGATGGGTGGGATGTAGGGTTGTGTTTGCTTTCTGAAACAGTGGAAGAACTTCTGCTGGCCAAGACAAGAAAGCTCATATTCATCTATGGTCTATATAACAATGAAACAGAGAAGAAGCACACACACACCCAAAGGCCCTTGTAAACTTCTATGCTATACATGAAAAGGCTGGGCAGAGAATCTGGGTTGGGGTGAAGTTGATACTGCACTGGATATCTACATTTCATCACATTACTATAAAAAATGGAAGCCAGGAGCTTGTGATGAATCAGGGCTTAACAGCTATGAAGCAAATCATCTGCTTGCCATCCAAAGTCCTGGCCATTTTAATTAAAAAACTAAGGACCTGTGTATCTTCTACCCAGATACTCTGGTATAGCACAGGGAGTTAGCCAGCCAACATTCTTTTGATCTGATAAGAGAATGCAGTTACAAAGATGGCATATCTACATAACTCATCCATAGGCATTCATCTATGAATTCTATGGAAAATATAGAATAATAAAATCATAGATTTGGAAACTACTATTAGTAACAACCCCAACTATTTGTGTAGCACTTTTCATATCTAGGGTATTGCAGCTATTCTTAGGGCCTAAATACCCTAAAGGCACAAGATCCTGTCTGATCTTGAAAGCTAAGCAGGGTCAGCCCTGGTTAGTACTTGGATGGGAGACCACCAATGAATACCAGGTGCTGTTGGCTATATTTCAGAAGAAAGAACTGGCAAAACCACCTCTGAGTATTCATTGCCTAAGAAAACCCTATGAAATCCATAGGGTCACCATAAATCAACAGGTGATTTGAAGGCACACACACAGCTGTTCTTGGATGTATTCAGAAGACACTTTAAAATGGGGGATTGGTAAAGAGACAAAAAAAAATAAACACATTAGTACTCAAAGAATACATATGTGAAGTTGATTGAATCAAATTCATATAGAATGATTGCTAAGTGGAGCATTGAGCTCCCCCTCTCAATTAATGGATTATTAACGGAAACCAAGAAGTAAGGACATTTCCCAGAGACATGGCTTTTGACCTCCTCCAACAGGTTTTCAGTTATTCTTCCAAGACTGCCTATTTCATATGCAGATCCTTGTCCAGGCACTTCTAGCTTCACCTGACATTTGGGATCATTATGGCTGACTCTTTTAGTGTCAGCAGATGTTAAAACTGCGGTATAAACTTACCAAAAGAATTCAATGGTCAGATATAGAATCACATTATGACTTGCCTGCACGCAGACTTGCTCTGGCTGTGGAAAGCTTAGGCACAGCATTAGCTGGAGGAGTATTCTTCCAGCTGGCAATTCATTCTGGCTTCACTCCCTGCATGGAGAAGGTGGAGAATGAAGTGCACTTCAGGAGCCAGCTGAGTCCCAACCTGAGAGGGTGTCTGCAGCTAGCTGAGAGCACCTTTCTTAAGACTATGGCTCAGTTCTCCTCCGTACTTTCTCCCTTGCATGGAGGCAAAGGAGTTTCAGAGAGGGGGCAGTACCTTGTCCTATGGTCCAGATGGCTTCGCCTGAGGGACCCAAACTGGACTGGAGGTTCTCCATCTCTGATCTGGGCTATTTGAATAAGCACTTTCATGGTGCAGCAATTTTGCCACAACCAAATTATGTGTAGAGACTATTATGTAGACCACCACCATCCTAAAATGTCAATAATTTTCAGGTGCAGCTAACCTTAGATGGATTGGAACAAGTAACCTATAAGTTCCATTATGAGTTCCTTCAGCCATCCTGCATAATTGCTGACTTAAACATTACCAGGGTTTCTGAAAGCTGTTGGCTATGAAAACACTCTGCTTTATAAAAACTAACACATTCTATTATCATGATTAACAGGAGAGCAAGCCCAAGCACAATGCAGATTCGAGTTGAGCTGCCTTTATTCACACTCTTTGTCATCTGGCTGTATTGTGTGTATTTCCCAGTTTATATCAATATCAATCAAGCTAAACAAAACTCAGAACATTGTCACACACACATTAAACCACAGAACATGCTGGTTTTGCCCTCAGCAGATATGTAACATGTGAACAACATCTTTGTATCTATTGCTTGATCTTGATTTTCCAGACATATGCAAAGCTTAAGGATGTAAATCTTCATTTATTTGGTTCTTGCTCACAAGAACAGAACAAAACAAAACAATCCAAGAATGTCTCCTATATGAGATTGCAAAAGTTTTTCTGCTTTTTCAGTGATTATTTTTACATTTTGGGATTTTATTTTATTTTATTGCATGAAAATGCTATGCAGAAAAACCTCTATAAAAATGGGTAGAAGGTTCTTGCTGTGTCCCTCTTCCTTAAGGACAAAAATTTCTCACAGAAGTTGACAATTTTTTTTCCAACTGTGTGTTTCAATTTGTCAAGAAAATGGCCTTATCAAGTATGGGAAAATCTTTAAATATTCTTTACACCCCTAGTACAATTGGGTAGATGTTTGTACATATCGGTGTGACATCCCAATGTACAGTAGGACCCCCTTACCCACTGGGCATTGGTTCTGGGGGGGCACGTGGATACTGAAAACCATGGATAATAGTAAACACCATTGAAAATAATGGGACTTCCAGTTTAAAATACCATAGAGAGGTAGGTGTGCTGTTTTGTGTCCTGTGGATAACTGAATCAGTGGATAATGAATCAGTGGATATTTGGGTCCTACGGTATTCTTTTTGTGCAGAAAACACCAGCAACACAACAGTATCTCCTACAACAATCATAACATGTGGCGCTGCTGTTCTTCAAAACAAGCGGTTATGCAAACACTCAGGATGTTAACCCCCTGACCCCACCCCATGAAATTCTTCTCCAGCTGTTTGGGAAAATGAATCTACACCATAAATATCCCATCCATAAATATACCTATCTATAGTCACACACAGAGAGAAATGAAAATACGTCTGAAATAAATCTGCTTCTTTTCTCTGCATATTGAAGATTGGATTGCATCATCAAACCATCAAGAGATGAGCTATAATTGAGGGATTTCCATGGCAATCAGTGGAAGCACCTGCACTCATAAATCTTTGTGCTTGTAAATAAGAAAGGAAGGATGCTTAGGTTTTTTAAAAAGGCCAAGCAAGTATAGTATTGCATGAGCACATAGCTTTCTGTTCTTTATACAAAAATAAATCAAATAATAACCAGACAGTAATGATATCAGAAAGGATTTAAAAAAAAAAATCCACGATGACAAGTATTCTAGGGTTCTTTTAAGGTAAGCCTCTGCCAGCCCTAGGCTGAGTAATGACTTAAAGAGGACCCTAATCTCCCATCAACAAACACCACTTATGACTGAGTTTAATACTCACCACTGAAGTGGTGTACAAAAATTATTACTATTTTTAAAAGTAAGCACATTGCATTTTTTTAACCGTATGGTAGCAATATAAAACATGAGCTGGAATTTTTTAAAAAAAGAAAAGAAAACCCAACACAAAAAATAAGGATACATACAGAGATGCACAATGTATAACATCTTTGGAACAAACCATAATAACCAAATACCTTTGCTTGCTTACCAGATCATGAAACTGTTTTGTTTTTGTTTTTTTGTTTTTTGTTTTTCTAAATAGGAAGAAATGTATATTATGGCATATTCCTCTAGGCTTACATGCTATTTTGGTATGAAAAGAATGCAAGTGACAAATCTTCTGTTCTCATCCAAAGGCAGGTTCTCAGATTTATAAGTTATGAATATCCCTATTAACTATGCTTTCTTTGACAAAGAAGACAAATTTCATTTCTTCATATTTAGTATCTCATGCAATCTGAGGGTTGTAATTTTTCATTCTGGATATCAAAGGTCCCACCTAGGCTTGTCATATTTTGTTCAGTTGGCAAACTGAGACAATTCAGGGTGAGTTTGGTGCCCAATAACTGCGACAAGCTTCAAAATTGTTGCTGTTATCTCCATCAATGCACATAGCAGCTCATGGAAGAAGAGCAGCCAGATCTCTGCTCCTAACAGTATACATGCACAAAATGCACAAATATATGGATGGGACCCTATAGCTGAGGTGTGGTTCACCCACTGTAAGAGGATGAAGGTTTCCTTACCACAATATTATTCTCAATAATATTGAGAATAATAGGGAAAAGTGGCGACCATTAATAGATAAATTAGGAATCACAGCAGACTAGGTTTAATCCTCTTCAGACCAGATGATGAGCCAGACACTAAGAAGCCAGTTCCTGAGTCTATAGCCCCACTTAAAGAATCCCTAGTCTGGATACTGTCCTTTGGCTAAAAATAAAATTATGACTGACAGTAGGGATGTCAAATAGAGTCAAATAATCAAATGTCAAATAGAGCTTTCCAGTACAGAATAATTGCATTAAGAAACTGTTGTCAACTGCAGATCAAAAGAGCCTGTTGGACTACTGATTAGAACGTCTATAAATATGTCTGTGGCACTCCACAGAAAATATTACCACCATTGTCAAAAACACTGGAATGTGCATGTGTACAGTTGGCCCTCCACGTTTGTGGGTATCACTTTTGCAGATTTGATTATTCACGGATTATTTGCTGCCACATCTGCTGTTGCCCTATGCCATTTTTTATAGGAACCTGAAGCCTTGCAAAACTAAAGACATTTTCAGACGATCCTTGCCGCGCAAGGATCGCCCGGGACAGTTTCGTCGCAGCAGCTCAGCAGGGGGTCGATTTCGGATGACGCCGTCCCTGCTGCGAGATCGTCCGTCCCTCTTGCGCTTAGGCTTGGAGCCTGCCGCGCTATATTCAGCAAGATTTTATTCACAGAGGTTGTCCGAAATCGACCCCCTGCCACGCTGCTGCGACGAAACTGTCCCAGGCGATCCTTGAGTGGCAAGGATTGTCTGAAAATGTCCTAAGAGAGAAAATGCAGGGCGAGGCTTCTAAGTCCCTAATAAAAATAGTGTAGCCGCTTCTGCCTTGCAAAGGAATCCTGCCATCTTGAAGAAATCTGTGTTGGGTTGAATCCACAGATCATACTTTTTGTGTGTGTTAACTATGGTTTGGGAAGTCTGGAGTTGTGTTTGGGAAGTCTGGAGTTGTGTGGGTTTTTTTTTTCACTTTTGTGGGGGTCCTGAGCCATGGCCCCCACATCCTGAAGTGGGTCCCCAGGCCAGGAGCTTTGTCCACCCCCCTATCTACTGCTAAGGTTAAGGGGAGAAAGATGCTCTATAGGATTTAGGATAAAAATTAAAATAAGTCAATTTAAATAATGGCACCAAAGTAATATTTATATTTATTTTTTGAATTAAATGGATTTACATAATAAAAACTTACAATAATATCACACCAGGAGGCTCTCCTAATCCCAGGTGCCTGAGCCCCCAGGCTAAGCCCCTAACCCCAACAAATGTGGAGGGACAACCGTAGATCCACTGTGTGCACAGCAATACATTTCAACTTTGTCAGTATGTCACCTAGGAATGACAGCAGCTGCCTATGCTCTTAATTCATGTAGGCTCCTATCTCCCCCATTTCTCTTACCTGGTCTCTTCTGTAGCAATAAAGAAACCATCATCAGGAGCATTGAGCCAGTTTTGTCTCTGCCTCTTGAGCAACGGTGTAACGCTTGGCATAAGGTCACTTGTGCCGACTTGTAAAGTTTTACCATTAGTGGTATAGAAATCATGCGCAGCTTGCTGAAATCATTACCAAGACAAACAAACAAAAAGATTTTAGAAATACAGACTATAATCCAGTGGAAAGTGTTACATTGTCTCCATTTTTTCAGGACAACACCTGTACCCACCTCACCCCAGTGTTGCACTGAAACCCACTTTTGACTTTTAGATGTTATTGGGTTACAACTTCCATCATCCTGGATCACTGTCTATGCTGTCTGGGGCTGATGGGAATCTGGTAAGTCTGTCACTTCTAGACTGGAAATGAAGTATCCTAAACTGTGTGTACTGCAATGTCCCCTAGTAAATTAATGACTCCAAGCATGCTGGATTTTTTTTTTGGAAAATACAAGTTTTAGACAACAGCTCCCAGAATCCCCAACATGGCTTGGGGTTTCTGAGAGCTGCCATCAAAATGTAACTTTTAATGTAACTTTTCCAACCTGCACTATTGCCCTAGGCATCACTGATAATTGGCTATACTAGGGTGTGGTAACTGAAAGGAAATCACAGGTATTCCCCTGTGATTTCAAACAGCATCCCTGCAGAACCCATCACAGGGGAAAATATGCTGAATTATGGTTCTTTTTCTTACTACTAGCCATTAAATTTGCCTCCTAGTCATATTAGCCATTAATGAGCACCAATGGGATTCTAGGTGCCTATTTTGTCTATAGTGTTACTGACAAAAATATGAACAGGCATCATAAGACACTTACGCATCTGCTGACTGTTCTAATTCTAACTCATCAAGATTGACCTTGGGTAATTTACTGTCTCAGAGCTTAGGCCATTGGCTCTGGGGACAGAGACCTTGCTTTTCCCCCCCACCTACGGCAAGGTCACCAGAACATTGCCCAAACATTTCATGGTTTCTCAAAAGCAATTGGAAACCATCTCCATACACGGCTTCAAAATATAATCAATAAACCTTGAGGTGCAATCTCTGAAGCTGATGTAAAATACAATGCTCCCATGTGCTGCTTTAGCAGCGCTTCCTGCATCAGTGACGCAAAACCACAGAAATATTCATCAATCTTCTTGAACCCTAAAAAGTTCTATAAACACCTCTAAAGTCCATACATCTAGTAATTTGATTTGATAGTAAAAGAGCAACTGACATGCCCATTAACATTTCAAAATGAGGTTTTGCCATGTTCTCCCTAATCTTGCTAGATCATTTTTTGGGGGTGGGGGATGGGGGTGGGAACAGATGACTGAAAAGGGGTATTTATAAGTCATAATGTTATGGTTCTTTCAGAGGACTAAAATTATATTCTGGCCCACCAGTCTAAGATAATACATGCTTCATAAAATATTTGGCAACAACAACAACAACAAATAAGAAATAATAAAGGCTTAAATTGGTATGGGCAATGTCTACTTGCCTACTGTCCAACTGCCTTTTAGAAAGATGCATGCTTACAAAGACTGAAAGTCCATCTTTCACATTGTATTCAGTGCCCTAACGTTAGAGAAGAGGTTGTATTTCAAAACAAAGTAACCCAATTTGCACTTTGCGTACTAATGGGCATACTGGAACACAGTTAACCAAACTGGGATACACTTACTTTTCATTTTTCCAAATTTTGCAACACATTTCTTGGTTCAGAATTTTATCCCACCCTTTCTCTCAGTATGGGACCCAAGGCACTTTACACCATACAAAACACAGCTAGAAGCATTTATAGTATAAAAGTTAAAAACTATTAAACAAGCAGTCCAATTAAAATGCTGATATAAAACTGTGTTTAAAGTATCTAAAATAGAATAATGAAAATAAAAGTGCAATAGTTCTATTAAATATCCTGTTTCAACAGCGAGTTAACAGCCAAAGGCCAATCTAAATGAAAAAGTCATTGTCTGCTGGCAGAAAAAAGAGCAGAGAGGGGGCCAAACTAGCTGTCCATGGGAGAGAATTCTACAGACTGGGAGCAACTGCGGAGAAAGCCCTGTCCTCACCAAATGTTACTATGACTATGCCGGGCCCAAAATAAAGCCTTCTGCAGAGAGGATTGTAAAACTCAGGCAGGCATATATAGGGAGATATAATCTCTGTATATACTTGTACATATATCAGTAAAAATAGGTTCAGAAATGCATATTGCGTGAGGAAAAATAACACTCAGAATCATAGAACAAATATGAGTTTTCATGTGGATTTTTTTTTTAAACTGTGGAGATTTTCAGACTGCGTTTTAGAGTGCCTAGAGTGGGAGGAGCTTTCAGGAGAGGGACGGCGATCTTGCGCAGCAGGGGGGCGTTTTCGGATGCCGCTGTCCCTCTCCCGAAACCATCCGTGTCACTTCCATGAAGCTTTGGAAGCCGCAGAGCCATATTTTAATCACGGAGGTTGCCCGTGATTAAAATATGGTGCTGAGGCTTCCAAAGCTTCACGGAAGTGACACGGTTGGTTTCAGGAGAGGCACAACGGCGTCCGAAAATGCCCCCCTGCTGCGCAAGATCGCCGTCCCTCTCCCGAAAGCTCCTCCCGCCCTAGGCACTCTAAAACATGGTCTGAAAATCTCCTGTATTTATTCTGAAACAGAATGGTTTATAGCTATAATGAACACATGGGACATTTTCAGAAAAAAATTTCGGCAGGATATATTCCAAAACAGCTCTGTTGCTGCCACACGGCAGGGGAGCGGTTTCGGATGATGACGTCCCTCTGCCAAATCCCCCCGTGTCACATTCGTGACAGAATGGAGGAAACCGAGTCATATTTCACTCACAGGCAACAATCGTGAATGAAATGTGATGCGGTTTCCTCCATTCTGTCACAGAAGTGACACGGAGGGGTTAGGCAGAGGAACAGCGTTGTCTGAAACCGCTCCCCTGCCGCGCGGCAGCAGCAAAGCTCTCCTGGTCAATTCTTCCACTAGAAGTTGTGTCTGAAAATGTCCATGGACTGGAAAAGACATTGAACATATTGGCCAGTATTCTACATCAGCTATGTAACTAAGGGCTTGTCTACACTAAGGATAAAACGCATTCTCACCCAAGATCTGGTGCGATTTCTCCACATGACACACACAGCGTATCCACTCATTTTAGCCATTAATCCAGTTTAACAGAAACTGCAAGTTGCTCTGGAGTTTTCAGGAAATTCCAGAGTGGCCCTGGTGTTTTGAACACGTGGGCAGCTGGATTGGGAGAGACCCAGCTGTCCACATGTCTACACACCCACCGCATCAGCTCCGCTGGCCTGGCCTGTCATTGCCACAGCTGCCACTGCTGGTGAGGTCAGAACAGGGCAGCTGTGCAATCAATGCGGAGGGGTAAAACAACTCCTTCCTCATAGATCATATGGCACACTGTTCATCTGTTCTGACCTCACCAGCAGTGATGGCTATGGCCAGGCTCTCACAGAGAGCTGCTTGGCCATTGGGCAAGGCAGCGACAGTGGTGGCACTGAGGGGATAGGCCAGCAAGGCCAATGCAGTGTAGGCCTGGTGGCTCATCTGCATTACAGCATGGCTGCAGAATGGATCTACATCAGTGTGTGTAGCCGGCATCATGTCGATACAGGGCAGCTCTGGAGCATAATGCTCTGGACTGGTCCTGGATTATGGCACCAGTGTAGGTGTGCCCTAAGTAATCTCTTCTGCCCCCCCCCTCCGAGATGGAAATATGCTCTAATCACCAGCAGAATGGATCTCAATGTGAAGTTGAAGGCTTTCACGGCTGGCATCCATAGATTTTCCTTGGGTTTTCTCTGGGCTATGAGGCCGTGTTCTGGAATAGTTTCTTTCTGATGTTTCACCTGCATGTGTGGCTGGCATCTTCAGAGAATGCTTGGGTAGGAGTGGGGGGGGGTGTTATATACTGTGAACCCCTGTTGGGAAGTATATGTAAATTTGTGTAATTGAATGGTTAGCTTCTGGGTATATAAATGCAAGGCTCGTTAATGTCCATTTGGCTAATGGTTGGTTGATAGGCCATTATCTGCTGGGAATTCCATCGTTGTAAGCCGCCCCGATTGCTTGCAGAGGGGCGGGATATAAATAAATTTTATTATTATTTTATTATTATTTATTATTGTTCCTGGGTAGAACTCTTTTGTAAGTGTTGAGTTTTAATTCTATTGTTTTTCAAAACTGGGAACCAGATTTTGTTTACTTTTAAGGTTTCTTCTTTCCTGTTGAAGTTGTCCAGCTGTTTGTGGATTTCAATAGCTTCTCTGTGCATTCTGACATGATAGTTGTTGGCCTGGTCTAGAATTTCTGTGTTTTCAAATAGCATTTTGTGTCCAGGTTGGTTTATCACATGTTCTGCTGCTGCTGATTTTTCTAGCTGGCCCAGTCTGCAGTGTCTCTCGTGTTCTTTGATTCGTGTTCTAGACCAGGCCAACAACTATCACATCAGAATGCACAGAGAAGCTATTGAAATCCACAAACACCTGGACAACTTCAACAGAAAGAAGAAACCTTAAAAGTAAACAAAATCTGGCTCCCAGTTTTGAAATACAATAGAATTAAAACTCAACACTTACAAAGGAGTTCCACCCAGGAACATGTGGATTCCCAGCAGATAATGGCCCATCAACCAACCATCAGCCAAACAGACACTAACAAGCCTTGCATTTCAATACCAAGAAACTAACCATTCAATTACACAAATTTATATATACTACCCTATAGGGGTTGAGAGCATATAAACCCCAGATACACTCCTACCCAACCATTCTCTGAAGATGCCAGCCACAGATGCAGGCGAAACATTAGAAAGAAACTATTCCAGAACACGGCCTCACAGCCTGGAAAAAACCCAAGGAAAATCTAAGAATGGATCTTCTCCCCATGCAGCTGATGCCCCATAATGTAGGCTGGGAGGGGGTCTTTATTATCATGGCAGTAGTGTTCCAATTGTGATTCAGTAGCAATTGTGAATATGAAACACTTAATTAGATTTACTCATCTAATTTTTCATTGTTTCATTTTCATGGTCGCTTGTTAGTCACGATTTTGTAATTACTCTCCCCCAATCTGCTTTACCAGGCATCAGAAACATGGAGAGAAGGCGAGCCATTCTAACAGCAAAGGGGATGGAGGAGTGGAACTAGAGAGGTACTGACTTATTCCAGATCCAATTCTCTTTCAGTCCAGACACACAGTCACAATGCCAACACACAGGCCAGGCAATGTAGTCTTTAAGAAATTTCAGCATCCCTAGACTAAAAGGAGTTTGGATTCAGTGTCAGCTCAGCCAGCCCTTGGCCATCCTGCCCAATTACAATTATGCTGTAGTTTTACTGCTACAAGTGGCTGGCTTATGGTATAAAACACACTCTCCTAATGCCTGCCTCATTGTCATCTCAACACCCACAAAAGACCACAAGGCAGCAGCCCTGATACCACTATGATGGTCTTCCTCCACCATTTTATAGACGGAACTAGAATAGTAACCAAAAGTTACAGTTATACTTCAAAAGGAGTGGAGCTATCTCTTGTTAAATTGCAACTGTAACTCAATATAGTTGCACTTTTGTTACTGGGAAAAGAAGTAATTACAAGTAAATAATTATTAATAACTAATTACTTCTGAACAATGCCTCTGTCTTGTTCCATTACCAGGTGACTGTAACAGACCAATGGCAACCTTTCCTCTTAATACACTTAGGACAATGTTACCGCATTGCCAAGAAAACTAGTAGATATTATTTTAAAAGGTGGGCTGCTAACCCCCTCATCCACAAGATGATGTAGGCAGCATTTAAAAAATTGCTCATATCAATGCTCAATTCACTCATTTATTGATTTCATTTATTTTTTCAATGAAAAAGGCACTCTAGGCAGAAAAGAATACTAAAATACATAAGTCACAACACCATTTTGACTAAAACATAACATACCTAATCAACTGAAGCACAACTAAAAACACAAGAAAGAAGAAGCCAACACCCAAGGAATTAAACCCCCTTCAACAACAGATCAACTCACATGCCAAATGCCTGTCTGACTAAAAAATATCTATACCTGCTGACAAAAGAATAACATAAGAAGAACCATTCCAGTTTCCTTCATCAGGGAGTTCCAGAGTCAGGGAGCATTCAACCAGCCAGCACAAATGCTGAGAAGGCCTTTCTTACACAAATGTCAGCTTATTTATTTAATCACATTTATAGCCTGACTTTTCTGTTATAAAACTGAAAGGACTATACAGAGGGTTTCCAGGTGATCGCCCCATTAAGCTTAACTACTGCGTGGTTGCTGCATCATAAGCCTGGGACCAGTACTGAATACGTTCTCCAATTAAGCTGAGTGAGGCATGCACACGTAAGTATAAAGGGGGAAAGAAGGAGACAGCAGTTGTGTGGAAACTTTTACCTATCTTTCCCCCCCCCCACCATGTTTCCCTACATGTAAGCATATTATTTTCACTTGTGTCGGGTGGGGGGATGGACATATAATATGAGATACTATTAGTCAGTCACTTAAATCATTTATACAACTAGTATTATGCACCAGGGCTGTTTTTTGAATATGGGAGCTACACTGGTCCCATGTGTAACCATAGAGGACTGTACTTTCTGCCATTGTACTGTGGTGAGGCAGGCAAAAAAGTGAGAACTTGCCTTCCAAATGTTAAGGTCTATCTGGGTAATCATAAGGAAATCTCAAAGTCAAGGTTCAATTGTATTCAGATGACTTTTATTCTCTGCTAGCAAAGTGACGCAGGGCATAAACCGCCATGCTGTGTTTCCTGAAACAAGGCACACATATCTTTTTATATTACAGAGAAACAAAACTTAAAATCTAAGGCACTACACGTGTATTATAGTGGTTACCAGGCAGACCTTTTTTTAAGGATCAGAAATCATTTGTCAGCTTTATATGTTTCTATTTTGATACCTTAGACATAGACAGCTGAACTGGGCAATGCGCCCAGAAGAAGATAACATTTTCTAAGCTGAATGGCCCATTGTTTCTGATTCTAATAAACAAGACAAACCATACTATGTCTGTTTCTGGGCTTTTGGTCAAGCTGGAACAAGTATAGTTACATCTCTCAGCTTTCTCTGACACAGACATATTTTGGCAGACTAGGGACTTTTTCGGGCATCTAAAATGTAACGGAAGCAGCCTCACCACGTTGCGAGGCTGCTGCGCTGCAGGGCGTCCCTTTCGCATGACGCCCGTCCCTGCCGGTACTGTTTCGTGAGTAAAAATTGTCAAAATATAACACTCAAATGTCCCTGTGGTACTGCAACAGTACCGGCAGGGACGGGCGTCATGCGAAAGGGACACCCTGCAGCGCAGCAGCCTCGCAACGTGGCAAGGCTGCTTCCGTTGCATTTTAGACATCCGAAAAAGTCCTAGGTCTTTTATTCTACAGACTCAATATAACAAACTTTTGGGAAATCAATACAGACAGACCCTCTCAAAAACAAGCCTCACAGATGGTACACATTTTGTTTTGAAAATGACTGGCTTTCCTAAAAAGTTCTCTCGAAAACAAGGAAGCATTCTACATGCATCTTGTTTTAAACACACCTTCTGGTTTTGTTTGTTTGCCAGTGCCATTCCACCAAATTCAGCAGGGGCATCAGGATTTGTGTTCAGAAACAGACTGGGAGACTGCACAGGCCATGGGCTATTTATTGTCAAGCAGGGTGTGTGCGTGTGTGTGTGTGTATGCACACACACATACAGTTACACACAATAACAGTAAGGAACACTTGATGGACCTTTAACATACACCCAACCAAGGTGCACAATGAAAAATGTGGGCTCTTCTAAGAGATGAATTCTCAGTAAGTCTAGGAATATAAATCTCTTATTACATTTTCTTACACAAGAACACATTATTTCAACAGTTTTATCACTGTTGATAAGATTACAAGAGTTTTTGTGCATTTTTATCTCTTTCTCTCTCTTTTTTTTACTTTGGGAACACTTGTAGAAATAATGTTTGGAGAAAACATTGCTTTTTGTGCAAAAGAAACACTGCACACACCACATTGTGCACACACACATTTCTGTACAGAAAACAGTGTATGCTATGCAAAAATTATTTTGCAAAAAAAAAAAAAAGTCCCAAAGTACAAAACAAAAACACAGAGGTTGGATGTTTCTCACCAGGGTGTCTTAGGGCTTGTCTACACAGGCCAAAAATGAATCCAATGCTAGCAGTCCTCACAATGTATGGCTACTTCCAGGGAGGCAATGTGGTTTTTAGCCCTTAACCCAACTTTTCCCTGCATTAAGCAAAGTTGGGGGAAAGTCTGATGTTTTCCAGAAACCCCAGGGTGGATTGGGGTTCTGTTGGCATGTGGACAACTGGATCGGGTCTGATTCAACTAATCCAGTTGTCCACACTGCAGGAGCAGTACCATTCCTCTTACCCTGCACTCAGAAGGACAGGGAAGGGGATGGATCCCTGTCGGAGGTGCCACAGCGACATCCCCGCCAACTGAGGAACTCCATGGAAAGTGCTGTCACTTCTGCTGAGGTCAGAATGGGGGTGCCCAGACATGTGATCAACAAGGAGGGGGGCACTTTAACCCCTCCTCATTGATTGCATGGATGCCCATTTTCCCCTCAGAAGGCTTTCCACAGAGCTTCTCAGACAGCAGAGAAGCAGCTGTGGTGGCTCCAACAACAGAGGCCAGGCCAGTGGGGCCAATGCAGTGTTGGCCCAGCTGGCCTGTGTGAATAATATGCCATTGCACCAGAGTGGGCCCGGTGGATGTGGCTGCCATTGTGTTTAATCCAGGGGCAGTCCGGAGCATTATGCTCTGGACTGGCCCAGGATCAAACACAATGTCAGCTACATGCACTGGGCCCAATCTGGTACAGTGGCACATCATTCACACGGGCCAGCATAAAGCTCCAGACTGACCCCGGATTAAGCTGCCAGTGTGTACAAGCCCTTGGTGTGTGGAGACACGGTTTCTCACCAATGATGAGAAAATTTATGAGTACTATTTACATCCCAATAAGTTTGTTCACCAAACTATTCAAATATATAACCATAGACAGAATGTCAAGTATGTGAACAGCATTTATATAAAGGAAAAGGTTTGATTAAATATACAGAAAAGTAGAAAAGAAGCTGAGGAAGAATTGGAGGCACAAGTAGTGTATGAATGGTCTGGAAAGGCTGGAAAAACTAACATCAGATCAGTAAGCAGGTAAACAATAGCACTCTGTTAGGAATCTGGGATGTGGGATGACTTCCTTTATTGACTAACCCTGCTTTACCAGGGTATCCTGATTACCTATTGGCTCTTTCCAATAAGCATAGCAACCCCTAGTTTGTTCCGCTATTTGAACAGTTTCCTGAGTACAATTACCAAGGATTCCTTCCTTTCTCTCCGGCTCTAAGGGCAGAAAATTAACCTTGGATTTTCTTTGCCCAAAACCCAGACATGCAAAAATGAACAACAACAACAAAAACCTTCTAGAAATTCTAACATTACAAGTGGCAGGTTTTCAACCACTTGTTCCTTCACATAGAGAAGAATTTGCAATGCAAATTGTAGTTTAAAATACACCCAAATGTTTTTAAAGGGTTGGGGGGGGCCAGGGAAAAACAACAATCAAGCAGAAACAGTTCCAAATATAAATCTATAAAATAATTCTATTTTAGTTTAATGTTACTTATTTGAGCATAGAGTCATGCACATATGCACAATTTATTTCAGAGACTATCACGTGAGAGGAAACACTTTGACTTTCAATTAGATGTTAGTAGGAAAACAACAGAAAATAAGAAATGTCTCTTTTATATGAATTAGAGTCCTGGTAGGGGGGGGAGAGGAATCAATGCCCTTCCAGGAGTTGACTGCAGTTTTGTCTGTTATGTCACTTGAAAAATTATTTAGTGACTGGACTTCATCTTGGGGTTTGTCTATACTGGCAAAAAATTATGGATTCACACCAAATCCAGTGCTGGCAGTCCAGACAATGTATGACTACTTCTGTACAAACATCTCCCTTACTCCGCACTGAGCAGTGCAGGGAAGGGATGGATATCCATTAGAGCTGCTGCCGCCACCACCTCACCAGCCAAGCAGCTCCCTGCAAGAGCCTGGCTGGTGGCAGCATTTCTGCTGAGGCCAAAACAGGGCACTGGTGTGATCAACGAGGAGGGGGTAGAGTGATCCCCTCCTTGTTGATTGCATGCCTGGGTGCACCATTCTGAATTCAGCAGAATTCATGCTGCCAGCCAGGCTCTCGCAAGAATCGACTTGGCTGGTGAGGCAGCAGCTGCTCCGAAAACAGAGGACAAGCGAGCAAGACCAAGGCAGTGCTGGCTCAACTGGCCTGTGTGGACCATGACAGCCATCACACTGGATTCAGCCCAGTGCATGTGGCCAACATCATGGTTGATCTGGGGGCAGTGTAAACAAGCCCTTAGTGGCTTCATAGCAGTGCTAAACCTAATACCTCAAAAGAACCAGGTAGCATATTTTAAGGAACAGCATAAATTTTGGTTTCTTATTTTCTCAGGAAAGTGTTAGTAGAAACATGCAGATCCTAGAGGTTATCTTGTAGTTATCTTGTATTTATTTATTTTAAAAGTTTCTATACATCTCCTTCATTGTCAAAAGTAATCCTATAATGGTGTACAGGCATATCACAGTTAACAAAGCCTCTGACTAAGGAGATTATCACATGGGTCCCAGGAAACTATGTCTGTCCCACTACCCCACCCCGCTCCACTCCCATCCCTGTAACATCAAAACAAAAAACTTTTCAAGCACCTACCTTTTATTGGAAGTGAAATGGCTTCCCCTCCCCCTCTCATAAAGCTACTTTCACTGCAGTGAAGCCAAATCCTGCTCGTTCTCATGAGAGAATGATCGTGCAGGAAATTCAAAAATAAAACCCCAACCAATTTGGTCTCCATGGATTTAAGTATTCACGGCTTGAAAATATTCCTGCGTGGCAGGGGGTTGGACTGGATGGCCCTCGTGGTCTCTTCCAACTCTGCAATTCTATGATTGTATGAAATGTCAAAAAAAAAAGCAAAGCCCCAAAACAGAAAAAAGAAAAGCCCAAGTAACCCATGGAATGGGAGGAAAGGGTGTCACTTACCTGGCTGTCCTGATCGAACCCAGAAGTCTTTGGCAAGGACCTCCCACTGACGTCACATCACAATCTCATCTCGCCATTATAATGGGTCCTCTGTTCACTCGCCTGTCATTCCATTATAATAACAGAACAGGCTTCTTATTCATGGCTTAAGCCATGAATAAGAGGAAGTGGGGGAGGAACAGGAGCAGAACGGGACCATCTCAGGACAGGGACAAAGTCATCTAAAAGGTAAGCCTTTTAGCGATCTCCTGTCATCCCTGTCCTGGGATGTTTTCAGCGTGTGATAATCTCCTTAGGCTTTGTTTTGTTTTGTTTTACAAATTCTTTTTATGCCTGCTCAGTCTCCATTCTGCTGTCTAGCTGGAAGGGTTGCTGTTTTGTTTTAGCAGAATCATCATTGGAATGATGGTGAAGAAGGGCTGGAGAAACACATACTTTTGGTGCTGGGTTGCAGTAGTGTGTCTGTAGATCTAGGAGCAATATAATAAAGCTTGATCTAGGAAAAACTGGGTGCTTGTCTAAACAAGAAGATATAATGTGGATTGCTGCACATTAATGCAAATTCGCATAAGCATTTGTTTGTCTCCACAGTCCTTTGGCAAAATTGCTGGTATGCGAAGCTATCCATGTTTGAAGTGCACATGCAGCCATGCCTGTGAATCAAGATGGTGGCCAAGAGTGAATTACTCATGTTATTATTCTCAACAAGTTGCTGCTGCTGCACAGTATATTTTTTCTAACTGTAAATCAAAAGTGTGAAAATATGACCTTCTGCTTAAAAAGCTGTTTGATCGCCTCAGCGCAGCAAAAAAGTGCATGATTGGGAGCATGAAACTCCAAAATGGCACTTCCGGCCACTTCATAGCCAGCATGCCCACCCCCACGCACATTAACCAATCACCTTTTCACTTCCTCCTTCACTGAGAATGCGCTGTGCTACAAATCAGTTGTCCAAATGAGCGGTAATGCACATTTCCATACATTATTTTAAAAATTTCAGGAAAAGCTTTTCCCACGCAGTAATTGGAGTTTTTTGGCCCCCCTCCTTCCTAATACTGCAAATCTCATTTGCTTCTCATTGGGACAAAAGGTATTCTCCTCACATTCTATGAGGAGAATTTTCACCATGTAGACAACCTCTGGGATTTTACACTAGCTGATCATACTGCAGCTGTGTGTGCCTGCCTATAATAGAAAGATAAATAGGAGCTGCCTCCAAAATCTCTTACTGAGCATGTGTGAACAGTAAATCAGTGAGAAAGGGGGAAAGCAGATAAGTTAGCCCCACCAGCTTACCCCAGCATATTTTTTAAAATAATAGACCTATATGTTTGACCACCAAAAATGCAAATCATAAGAAAAGTTCAGACTCGTGAAAAAAATCATCCTTGGATGCATTTTGGAAGAAACATTCAAGGGGTCTCTAGAAGGTTCAAAATGTTTATTTACTTATGCAAGGTTTACCTGACTGGTTTTTTCACTTCACATGTGGATATTGCTACTTCTGAATAAAAAGTTCACTAAAACAGCTTGAACTGCTCTGGTGGCGCACTGGTTAAATATCAGTACTGCAAGCCACAACATTATGAGTTCAATCCAGAGGCCTCCAAGGTTGATTCAGCTTTCCATCCTTCAGTCAGTACCAGCTTGTTGGGTACCCAGCTTGTTGGGGGCAGTTAGCTAAAAAACAATGTAAACCACTTAAGGAATGCTTAGCACTATAGAGCATTATAGAAATGTTAAGTGCTATTGCTATTTTGTGTCTGTCTCTGTGTGTGTGTGTAGTAGGAAGCTATACCTATTATTTCCATGTTAGTTCTGCCTTTGGAACTAAATTTTCTGTTAAAGAAGGAATGTCCAGCGTCACCAGTAGAATGGAACTTTTACCATCTCTAGTAGACATGCTAAAAATGTAGGAAATATTGGATGCAAATTATGCAAAATATTTTGGGACATGAGATAGCCTTTAGACTGGAACTATTTCTGTTGAATATGATCAGTTTTGGAAGGAAGGTGGAAACAGATTATAAACTCTCAATATATCATATGGTGACAGCGGCTAGGTTAATATATGCCAAACACTGGAAAGAAGATAAGAACCCAAGTACAATGTAATGGCTTGAAAAAATGATGGACTTTGCTGAATTAGACAAATAAACTAATTTGGTTAAAGGTATTGGTTTAAGCAATTATTTTAAGAATTGGAAACTTTTCAGGGATTATGTTATGAGGTTAAGGGAAGACACAGTAATATTAGGATTTCAGCAGTAAATTGCTAATTCTTACAGGGAAAATAAGTGAATTAGAAATGCTAAGATAGTATTTCACAGAGAGGCATGTAGTATAAAATATAGGATGAACCTGCAGTACAGATAAATTAGGATAAATAGGGATTTCTAAATTCACTTGGGTGGTGGGAGTGTACTATGTTGTTCTGTGATATTGTTCATTGTATGTAATTCTGTATTTTTTAAAAAAAAAGTCTTTCTTCTTTTTTGGTTTTGTTATTTCGATGGATAGAGGGATAGATAGATAGATAGATAGATAGATAGATTTGTTGAGTGTTATTGTCTTTCAAAATCAAAATTCAATAAAAATATTTAAAGGAGGCGGAGGAGGAGGAGGAATGCCCAGGAACACATCTACAGTGGGTCCTCAATATCCTCTGGGGTTTGGTTGCAGGACTCCTCCTGGATACCAAAATCCATGGATGCTCAAGTCCCATTATGTACAATGGTTTTGTAAAATGGTGTCCCTTATACAATATGGCAAAATCAAGGTTTCATTTCTGGATTTTTTTTTCTCCCAGGGGAGGTATTTTCAAGGCATGAATGATTGAATCTGTGCATGCAGAATCCATGGATACAGAGGGCCAACAGTATTTTGTCCACTGAGGTATACTCTACATAAAAGGGTTCCCCCCCCCAAAGATCTTAAATCCAGTCTCCAGGATCTGAGGAAGTAAACTAAGTCTACAAAAGCTTATGCTACAATTTTCTCTCTCTCGGGTAGTCTCAAACGTGATACAAGATACTGATATTCCAGACTAACATGGCTATGTCTTTGAATTCTACTCTTAAATCCAGTTGTTAAATTAGATCCATTAAATTAATGGAAACATGGTATCATCAACACTTACATAAGTTCCATTGATTCAGTGGGAACTTTTCCTAGCTGGGGGTAACAACTGGATTTAGGCTCCTATAATCCAGGGATGAGCCACTCACTGTTTGAACCTAGAGGGGGCACACTGGACAACCCAAAAGCCCCCCTCCTGCTAAAAAAAATGTTAGCTGGTCAAGGAAATATTAATAAATTAGACCTATGAGCTTTAGTTGGTTTGACCAATAGATCATATTTGTATATGAATATTAGTAATGCTTCAACATCCAAAAGTATGCTAATTGGATAATCATTTAGACAAATATTTTGTTAAAAAGAGACATTCTCTCTGAGGAAGTGGTTTTTCTAAGATGTGAAGTTTTTTACAGATATAAATATGAATAATCAGTGCAGTTTTAAATTGTTCCACAGTTTTAAACTCATTAACCTGACTAATTAGTGAAATGCGACAACCCAACTTAAAAAAAAATCAGTTTTAAGAAGTAAGAAATTGTGATATTTATAATAAGAGACACTTACAAATATCTGATTTAACAAAAGGAAGCAGAAAAACAAAAGTTATCTTCAACATGCAACTAGACAACACCATTGCACATTACATTATTGGCAAAACCATATCATATTAATAACAGAACTAGCCTCTTGTGCAAATTTACAAAACAGTTATAAAATAATTATCAGGTCTGAATTTATTATAGATATGAGTTGTGTATGACAGATTTAGGAAAAGCAGGACAATCTCCTTAAAAAGCCAGGTGGAGATATAGTAATGATGCATGAAAGCATCAACATGAGCAGAGCTTGCAATCAATCAGGAAACATGCATATGAGCAGCAATCTTGATTTAATTATCAAGCTAGCATCTGGTATTTTGCTCCAGATTGTTTATGCCACTTCACTAACCAGTCATTTTGCAACAAACAGCTAACATTCAGACTTGTACTTTGGACAAAGTGAAGACCAGACTCACAAGAGATCAGTTTGGAGCAACAAATCATAGAACCAGCTAGAAGCCAGAAAGGTTACACTATTGTAACATACTTACCTGGACGTAAGCAGTTAGCTGCAGTATGCTGCAGTGTATAAACAATGTACATCAATCTCTAAGCCTCAGTTCTACTAGGGGTCAGCACCTCCCAGCTATACAAATAAGTAATGGTGTAGATAGATATACACTATAGTATTTTTTTTTATTGTTTTAAAAAATTAACTTATGGATCAGCTGTGAAATGATGCTGCTGCTTACATTGCTTTAACCCTTCTACACTAGGATGGAGCATTTTAACCCTCCACAGTGAAATCTTATTGTAAAAGCGACATAGAACTAGATCTGCAATCCAAGCGTTCTACAACATTGTCACCTGCACAGTTGTAAAAGATGTCCCCAAATTTCAGCTGCATGCTGCTTAACCCCCAAAAACCTTTTGGACAAAATATTTCCTAATAAACTTACTGTTTTTTGCCAACAAGTTTATTTGTTTGTTTGTTTGTTCTTGTCTCAGCTACATACTGGGGACAAACTGATAATTCATGTTGTCTTTTTAGTTAACTGTGATGCAACAGTTTGGTCTCATTTGGGGGAAGTTGGAACATCTTCCATTGAGTAACATTGGAATTCATTGGCATCAGGAAATACCTCACTTCCATTCCAACTTGTGTTTTCTGGCTATGTTTGTTTCACTCAGCACACAAATTCTCCTTTCGACACGCAAACACTCCTTTGGACAGCTCTTTAGACACAGAATCCTTTGTTTATTTGTCTGTCTAGCTGAGCCCTTTCACTCAACACAGTTATAGTTCTATGATTCCTCTTTACCTGCCATGGCATCATGGCATCCTGGGCTTTGCAGTTTAGAGAGGGGTATTTAGAATTCTCAGCAAAGAAAGCTCTAGTGCCTCACCAAATTTCAGACACTGGGAGTCCATAGGAGGAACCATGGCAGTTAAGGTGGAATCACAGCACTATAGTTGTTCAGTGTGAAAGGGCCCTTTATTACATTTATATAGCTTCTTTCCACCAATGAACTCAAAGCATAGTATATGGTTCTCCTCCTACCTGTTATATTCTAACAATAACCCTGTGAACTAGGTGAGTAAGTGTGGTTGGCCCAAGATCACCCAATGAGTTCCATGGCTTACTGTTGAGTAGAATCTTGGATCTTCCAAGGCCTAGGAAACTAACATCATATTCACTACACCACATGGGCTCTAGGGGAAAACAGTACAGTAGAACCCCCATATCTGCTGATTTATTATCCACTCAGTTATCCACAGGATACAAAACAACACACCTACCATAGAGCCTTCCTAGAAAATGCCTAGAGAGGCATCCTCTCTATAGACATTTTCTAGGTCCTCCAAGGCAACTCTATGGTATATTAAACCAGAAGTCCCATTATTTTCAGTGGCATTTGCTGTTATCCAGTTTTTGGTATCCACGGGTGACTCCGGAATCAATCCCCCACAGATACAGGGGTCTTACTGTATAGCTGATATGTGGCTTTCTTATTACTCCTATCCCATGTGTTTGCATGGCCCCACCAATCTGAATGGAACCATTTTCAGTTTAGACAATTCTAAAAACATATTTTCTAGATTTGGTTTTGACACTTGAGCTTTTGGAGTTTATCTAAATGTATTTGACCTTTTGTCCTTTGTCAGTGAGCAGAAATGTAGGTTTTGCATCTCCAGGGTTTAATTGTGATCTTAGCGCTGACCACTAGCTATTCATTTCTCCATTCCTTGTAGGATCTTCCCGCCTCCTTGCCACATTCATGAGGTTTTAACAGCAGGAAGGAACTGAAATTATTTCTGATGCTATTCCAATTTTCCTCTAATAAAACTGCTAATCTTATTTTCATTTATTTAAAGGAAAACAGGCTAATAAAAATGGGCAGCTGTTAAGTATTTGCTTTGACTGGTGGAAATTTGTTTGGGTTTTCTTGATGTGTAACATTCTTTTTTAAAAAATGATCCAAATAGCAATATCTCTCTTGATGATCAACAAACATCATGAGAAAGCCATCTCAAGGACATAAAATATTCTTACAGAGAAGCATGAAAAATATTGTTTAGAATTCTCTCTCAGCCTTTCCCATAAGCTCACCAAGGGAGTTTATTTGTCTAAGAGCAGATAGTATAAGCTTCATGGCAGTTTAGGGTTTTGTGCCTGGATTGTCCATGCCTCCCATATCTATCACTTTGGCTTCATGTTGGCCCCAGTGTGTGGCATAGAATGAAGAAAGCATATACATAATGTAAAATAATGTACCACCATGGTCTGAAGGACTGATGCAGTCCTGTCTTGGAGTAGTCTCCAAGTAACCATGGATAGGATCACATGATATATCATGTAATTACAAACAAACAAACACAGAAAAATGTGACAAACTTACCATTTTAGTTCCATGTGTATGACTGGAGAGTCCTAAAAACAAATTCACACACAACAATAATGGGTTAGAATTAGGTTAGATTTTTCTTTCAATTCAAAGCATAAATCAGAGCAGAGATATTTAAAATGAGGCATGTAGGCCTCATGCAGCAACCCAGGGTGACCCCACAAACCACGCATACACCCCCCAAAATCAAGGTGTACTGCTTCTCAAGCCCTGGGAGGACCAAAATGCCAACAAAATGTAAACACCACCACCACCTGCTCTGTTTTAGTCCAGAAAAGGTATTTTTTGAAATCAGAAATGGTGGGCTTTTTTTTAGCCCAAAACAGGTATGGTGGAAAATATACCAATTAGAGACTTCTCAGGACACAATTTGCCATTTGTAGCTACTTGGAAGGGCTCAAGGTGGCCCAGTGTCATGTATCTGCTTCTTCAGAGTCAGTGGACAGTAGCTTCGGGGTTAAACAGTAAGCTATATTACCACAGCAAAACCTAAGACTACAAAATTGTTGCTTTGAATGAATCTCATAGGAAATACAGTAACAAAAAATATTAGTCAAAATCTGGTGGGCACCTGAGCCATGGGTTGCCCAGCATCCACCCATCCCATTATCACCCAGTTCTAACTCTACCTGTTGCTTCCCAAAACAATCTTCAGCTGCAAGACCATTTTGCCTATACCAGACAGATGCCAGACTCTATCCTCCCCATGGCTATACTTAGCCACTGACTTGTTTCATTTACAAGGAATGTAAAAACAACACAGTTGAAACATGAACAATTCAAAGTACTTGCTACATTGTGAAACTTGTTGGTAGGAAGGTTGCTTTTACGGACCATCCTGACACCCAGCAAGGTTCAGAAGAGGTTTGACAGGAATCCCAAGATGTGGAATGCCAAACTTTCTGGAGACATAGATTTTCCTTGGGTTTTTTCTGGGCTGTGAGGCCATGTTCTGGAAGAGTTTACTTCTGACGTTTCGCTTGCATCTGTGGCTGGCATCTTCAGAGAATGGTTGGGTAGCAGTATGTGTGGAGTTTATATCCTGTGAACCCCTGTTGGGGAGTATATGTAAATTTGTGTAATTGAATGGGTAGTTTCTGGGTATAGAAATGAAAGGAGGATTAGTGTCTGTTTGGCTAATGGTTGGTTGATGGTCCATTATCTGCTGGAAGTCCCCCTGTCCCTGGTGGAATTCCTTTGCAAGTGGTGAGTTCTGATTTTAGTGTTCTTCAGGACTGGCAGCCAGATTTTGTTTACTTTTAGGGTTTCTTCTTTCCTGTTGAAGTTGTCCAGGTGTTTGTGGATTTCAATAGCTTCTTTGTGCATTCTGACATGATAGTTGTTGGTCTGGTCCAGACTTTTTGTGTTTTTAAATAACATTTTGTGTCCAGGTTGGTTTATAACATGTTCTACTACTGCTGATTTTTCTGGCTGGCCCAGTCTGCAGTGTCTCTGATGTTCCTTGATTTGTGGTTGCACACTGCATTTAGTGGTCCCTATGCAAACTTGTCCACAACTGTATGCGGTAAACTCCTACAGCTGTGAGAGGGTCTCTTTTGTCCTTTGCTAAGCATAGCATATCTTGGATTTTCTTGGTTGGTCTGTAGATTGTTTGGAAGTTGTGTTTCCTCATCAATTTCCCTATTTTGTCTATGACTCCTCTGATGTATGGTAAAAATACCTTCTCTTTGGGTGGCTGTTTTTCTTCATTCCTGTGGTTATTTCTGGGTCTGTCTGCTCTTCTGATGTCTGATCTGGACTAACCATTAGCCTGTAGGGCCCAGTTTAGGTGCTTCAGTTTGTCCTCCAGGTAGTGGGGTTCACAGATCCTTTTTGCACGGTCTACTAATGTTTTTATTGCGCTTCTTTTTTGTCCTGGGTGATTATTGGAGTTCTTGTGTAGATTTGGTCTCATTCCTGAACCACCTAAACATCATCCACCCAAATATCCAATTCAGGATGGAAAAAGAAAAGGAAGGAACACTGCCATTTTTTGATATCCTAGTCATCCACAAACCGAACCAACGGTTAGGCCACACTCTCTCTCTCTGGCTTCTCTTCGCAAACGAAGATTCAGGAAGGGATCATCCCGCGCTTTCTGCAAGCGCGCTGATGACTAAAAAGGCCAATCCGAGATAGACAAGTCCGGTTGCAGAAAGCACAGCAGAAAGTTTCCTTGGGAGATATTTCCAGGTTGTGAATTTTTCTGCGTTGTCATTTCTCTTCAAGACTTGTTCGGCGTGAGTTCTCAAATAAGGCTGCAGCATTGTGGATAGTGCATCTCCATGCCTCCCGATGTGAGGCCAGGGCGGACCATTGTTGGGGATCAATTTGGCCGAGCCTGAGATGTTTTTTCAGGGAGTCCTTGTATCACTTTTTTGGAGCACCCCTCTTATGCTGACATGTGGCGAGTTCACCATAGAGTACTATTTTGGGGAGGCGATGGTCCTCCATCCTAGAAACATGCCCTGCCCAGTACAGCTGTGTTCTCAATATCATGGCCTCAATGCTGGTGATCCCTGCTTGCTCGAGGACAGCAACATTCGTCACATTGTCAGTCCAGTGTATATTTAGGATTGTGCGTAAATAGCGCTGATGGAAGCGTTCAAGGAGTCGTAAGTGGTGGCAATAGGTGACCCATGTTTCAGACCCATAAAGGAGAATAGATAGTACAATGGCTCTGTACACACTGATTTTTGTGTTTCGCCTCAGGTGTTTATTACTCCAGACTCTTTTGTAAAGTCTTCCAAATGCACTATGTGCCTTTGCTAATCTGTGATCGATCTCTTTGTCAATCTTGGCATCTGAGGAGATGATGCTTCCCAGGTAGGTGAACTTCTGAACGGACTGAAGCACAGAGTTGCCGTGAACGGACTTAAGCACAAGGTATATAGAAAACCTCCACACATGGACAGATACCTACAGAAGAACTCCAATTTTGGGACTTTTTAAGTGTGTGTATGTGTTCTGCTTCGCTTTTTGATGTTTATTTTGCTTTTTATTTTTAAATCTCCCGTGTGATGAAATTGTGCGAGATTTCAAGCGAGGAAGTGAATGGGGCTCCTTTCACTTCCTCTTTATTGCTGGGAGCCTTTGCTGGGGTTAGAAGGTAAGTGGGGGGCGGGAGATGTTCTTTTGCTTTTTTAATGCTTTTTTTATGCCAGCAAAAGAATGTTTAAAAGGGATGTGTCTGATAAAGTCTTAAGTGTCCTAGAGGACAGGACAGGAATGAGTAAAAATGTCAAGGAAGCAAATTTAAGCTGAATGTTATGAAAAGCTTCCTAACTGTAAAGACTGTTTGACAATGAAACATACTCTCTTGGGAAGTGATGTGCTCCCCTTTGCAGGAGGTATTTAAGCACAGGTAAAATGGCTGCCATGAATCCTGTGGTTGCAAGATATCTGCACTGGATGGGAACTGAGCAAGATCAGTGCTACTCAAAGAGGTAGTTTGCAGATCATTGCTAGTTCATGAGCAAATGGCTTCTGATCTGCAGTGAGTTTCCAGGAATCTATGTGAATACAATAATAATATGGCACAAATATGGCACATGTTTGGTGGGGGGGGCCTGGTTTGCCCTATCATATAGCTTGAGAAACACTGTGCACCTTTTCACCTGCTTTTTAAATGTCCCAGTTTCTTTCTCCTTCTACACTTTCAGATGTTTCCCATTGCTCAACTGTACAAGTTATCGTTTCCATCTGTGAAATGTTAGACAGTATGAGATTGGTTTGTTTGGACCCATCCTTTTACTTCTAGCTCTGACTACCACTGGATTGCAACCCCTGAAAATGCTTCTAAGATTGAATCTGACATTATACTGAGAACTTGTCTACACTGGCTGCTTAATCTGGAGTCAGTCCAGAGCATTATACTCTGGACTGACCCCAGATCAACCATGATAGCAGCTGCATGCACCAGGCCAAATCTGATGTGATGGCACATTGTTGTCCATGTGGGCCAGCTAGGCTGACACCACATCAGCCCTGCTGGCCTGTTCCTTCTTGTCGGAGCCACGTCCGCCACCTCACCAGCCAAGCAGCTCTCTGTAAGAGCCTGGCCAGCAGCATCACTTCTGCTGAGGACAGAATGGGGAGCTTGTGCAATCAACAAGGAGGGGGGAGAGCGATCCTCTCCTTGTTGATGACATGCCCATGTGCCTATTTCAGCCTCAACAGAAGCTATCACCTTCCCCTTCCTTGATTGCATGCCAGCGATCTCATCCCCCCTTCCTTGATCGCATGGCTGGACACCTCCTGGGGACATCACAGTCAGCAATCTCACTGCCCCTGCTTCTTTGATCACATGGCTGGACGCCCCCTGGGAACATCACAGCCCGTGACGTTGTTGCCAGTGGGGAATGCTTGGTCAGGATGGTGGTTTCACTGGGAAGAAAGACTTTTTCCCTTCCCCAACAGTTGCTGGGCTCAATTGGGGAATGGATGGCAGGCAGCCTGGCCCTTTAAGGATGGTGACACTTGCCACCCACCTGAATCCAGCCTGACCCAGCTGTCCACATGCAGCAACAGCTAACAAAACACCACATTTTCTGGAGAACTCCTGAGTAAAAGGGAATTTAGTTTGGATTATCAGTCAAAATAACCAGATTCACCATGGAAATGGCCTTGTATCACATAAACAGATTTGTTTGTTTGTTTTTAATTTATATGCTGTCTTTCTCCCAGAATGGGATCCAAGATGGTTCATAACATATAAAATACAATTAAAATACAATAATTAAAAATAAAAAACAATTAAAATCATGATAATTTAAAACATACAATATAAAACTTATAAAAGTTAAAATAACAATAGAAACACACCCCTGTAAAAATCTCTGTGCCCTTACCTACAAATTAAATGCTTGCTAGAATAAAAATGTCTTTGCCTGCTGGCAAAAGGAAAGTAGGGAGGGGACCAGCCTAGCCTCCCATGGGAGGGTGTCCAGAGGGTGGGAGCAGCCACTGAGAAGGGTCTCTCTCATGTTCTCATGAAGTGAACCTGTGATGATGGTGGGACCAAGAAAGATTGTAGTGGATACGGGGTGAGTCTGGGGTTGGAATTCTTTCCATGCACTCAACGCATGCACTCTACCACTGAACTGAAGACCCTCCTGGTAAATTGCCAAGCCAATTGACTCATTGGGGGAAAAACATATAGGATTAGATTTAATTAATTCAGAAATTAAAATTGCATGGTGTGCCTGCAAGATCTGGGCCTCTTACTATTTTCTAGCTCATCAGAACAGCTTGCTTGGCTAAATAAACCAATTACTGATCATGTCCCCCACCCCCAACCCCCACCCCAAAAAAACCCAACCATAATTTGATCTGAAAAGAAAAAAATCTACACCTTCCAGACTGCTGATGAACTATGGCAATCAACAACATCCCCTTCACCCCATGTATTTCCATGATTTGTTTTTGCATGCCACATTGTTTGGTTTCCTTATTACAAAAGTCAAGATAACCTGCTTGTAATTTTCTGTGTCTCTTCTTCCCTCTCCCACCTCCACTACTTTGGCAGTGTTGTGCTAAGTACAAATTCTAGTTTGCTAAATGACTAATCAAGTCTGCTAAAAGCAGAACACTTGAGGAAACAAGGCTGGCAATTCAACAAGACAATTAAGACAAAGTTACCCAATGCAAATAAGGGAATGGGGAAGGAATTATGGTACAGTCAGAGAAACACAGTTTGTAAGAAATGAAACAACCTAAAGAACACAATGCATTTCAAAATAAAAACTACGCCCTAATGGAATATTTGTGGTGCCTATTTCTAACCATCTGTAGAGTTTGAATGCCCAAATGTGGTATATTATTTTTGTTGTTTAAAAATCCCCTAGCTATTAGCTAAGATACATACTAATATATGTCACCTAAGTTCAAGTAGCTTTAAAAAAAATGTGTTCAGTCAGTTCAGGGCATTCCATGTGTTTAGGGCTGGTCCAAGACATTTTGTTGATTGAAACAAATCATGAGGTGCCTCCTAAGTTGCCACAGTGAACTCTGAGACTCAGGGACACCCCTGGTGATATAATTAAGCATTAAACATTAAGAACCAAGAACAAAAATAATGACCACAGAGGATTGCATAAATTCAAAATAGATGATGAGGAAAATGAAACAGTGAAAGACTTCCTATTCCTTGGATCAGTCATAGACCAGAGCAGAGATGGCAGCCGTAAAAAGAAAAAGAAAAAGACTAGGTTTGGATAAGGTAGCTATGAAAGAACTAGACAAGATCTTAAAATGCAAAAATATAACACTGAGCACTAAAGTCAGGATTGTTCAAACCATTGTCTTTCTCATCACCCTGTACGGATGTGAAAGCTGGACAGTGAAGAAAACTGATAGAAAGAAAATCAACTCATTCGAAATGTGGTGTTCAGAAAGAGTGCTGAGGATATCATGGATGGCCCAAAAGACAAATGGGTCTTAGAACAGATCAAATCAGAGCTCTCACTAGAAGCCAAGATGATTAAATTGAGGCCATACTTTGGTCACATCATGAGAAGACACAGCTCACTGGAAAAGTCAATAATGCTAGGAAAGGTGGAAGGGAAAAGAAAGGAAGGAAGACCACACACCAGATAGATAGACTCTATCATAGAGACCTTGGGCCTGAACCTGCAACAACTGAGCAGGGCAATACGAGACAGGGGGTCTTGGAGATGTCTCCTTCATGGGGTCAACATGAGTCGAGGTTGACTTGAGGGCAGTTAACAACAACAGTTGCTCACAGCTTATCATTCAAACAGGGGGAGAGAGAGAGAGAGAGAGAGAGAGAGAGAGAGAGAGAGAGAACCATAGTCTCCTGTTTGGAAATTAAGACAGAAATCTTACGACCTTATCACACCAGCATGCTGCCCCACTGCAATCACACTAGTTGAAGAATGAAAGCATACCAGTTTGGCATCATTTATTATCACACTTCCTATATAACAGTGCTTTGGCGCTGCTTTGGCAATCCATGGCCACACAATCTATTTTCTGTACTGCTGCCATAATGCTGCCTTCTGACCTCTGTATGCCCTACCCTGTGCGTGTGTGTCTTTTGAAGTTTGTTTGTTTGTTTGTTTACCACAATTGTGAAATTGCAGCAACACTAAAATAAAATAAATGAAATATAAAATAAAAGGAAACCAGCCTGTTCAGGAATAGCAAGGAGGAGGGGGAGAGGAGCAGAATCATGCCTACTCATACCATGTGACTGCCAGAAAAGCGGAACTGCAGCAGGAGGCACTTATCACATGGAAATCCATAGTAGAAAAGCAGCACAATTGGAAGACATTGACAGGTTTTACCCATCAATGAAAATAGAATCACAGAATTGTAGAGTTGGAAGAGACCATAAGGGCCATCCAGTCCAACCCCCTGCCACGCAGGAAATCACGATCAAAACATCCCTGACAGATGGCAATCCAGCCTCTGTTTAAAGACCTCCAAGGAAGGAGACCCCACCACACTCCAAGAGAGTGTGTTCCACTGCCGAACAGCTCTTACTATCAGAAAGTTACTCCTAATGTTGAGGTGGAATCTCTGTTCCTAGCTCCAGGAATGGATGGAATGCAAAGTAGCTAGAGGATAGACACAGTGTTGTGCAATAACAAGCCAAAGATGCCATTATCCCATGGAAAGAGCACTTTACCAGCTTCGTGTGATAAAGTCCTTAGCTAAAGGAGTGTTTTCCAGATCAAGAAGCTAACTACATCCATAGACCCACTGGAAAGTCTTTGCAAGTGGCAGCAACAAATCAATTAATCCTTTCAAATTGTAGAAAGCTGAAGTTTTCCTAGGTGAGCTGGAGATTCTACCCCACCCCATTCATAAAGAAGCTGACCCAACTAGCAGTTGAGCATCTCTTCAACTATGATGGTAGGACAACATGTCTGAGGGGAGCAGTCATCCTTAGAGGATGCAGGGCAGGAAATGCGGCAAACAAATTCTTTGTCATACAGTGTATCACTAGTGAACAACCCAAGGCCCTAGCAGGGAGAATGCCTCTCCTTTGGAGAGATCAGCTTGGGTTATTTACTACCTCACAAAGATTTTGTGATGATATAATGGAAAGGAGATGCAAACATGGGCACCATGGAAGAAAGGGGGATTAATAAAGACTTTGGGCATCAGAACCTGTTTTCACTTCTTCCCCCTTTCTCTCCCTCATTCTTAACAGGCCAGGGTGGCAAGAACAAAGTTCAGCCTGTCTCCTTTGCAGCCACTCCACCCCAGCCTTAACAGCTGCTCCTCCAGACTGCTCCCAGTCAAGGTAAATTCAAGCCATCATCCTTGGCCTGAGAGAAAGCTATATAATAATGCACATTAATTTTTGCTTTCTAGAATTCATCCATCCACCATTTTATTTATATCCTGCCTTTTTCCCCAACTAGGACTCAAGGTGGCTCACAAAAGATAGAAAATTACATTAAAATACATATAGTTAAAATAATTCAAAACTGAGATTAAAACAGCATTAAACAGCAACAGAATTGAAGCCGTCTATAATCGTCCTGTAAAACAATGATTAAAACCAGTATAGCAACATAAAAAGGCCCTCTCTTGTTAAAAATCAATTTCTAAAGGTTTGCTGGAAGAGAAAGATATTAACCTGCCACTGAAAAGACAACAAAGAAGGAGTAATCCTAGCTTCCTGCTGAGGGAATTCCACAATGTGGGAGCAGCCACAGAGAAGGTCTTCTCCCACATTCCCAATTTTTCATATCATTATCATTGAATCTGGCTTGAGAAGATTGGATTTTCTTGAGTCAAGTGTATATTTTAAAGAGCATTTTCCCATGGGGAAAAGTGGAATGTTTTTCCTCTTCAAGGAGATAAGGCTGAATATAGCCAGATAGTGGTGTTACTATGGAGACAGCATGAGAATCTGAAGTTTTGGAGTCTTGCTATATAACTGCTGGAAGATGGAGTTTTCCTCAAGAACTTTATAGATGTTGCTGGAGCAGATGAGACAGAGGTTTTGAATATAGATTTTAAAAATAAATGTCAGCTGCTGTCCTTATGTCAATGGAAAAAATAAAGAAAGGCAAGGGAAGAGGAAAGAAGGGGGGACCAAAAAGTTTTTCAAGGTCACCTCTTCTAGGTTCCTCTGTATTAAGAGTATTTTCAAGATATTCTCAATCAAGGAGACTTAAAAGCAGAGAGAGAGAGGGAAAATGTCTATGAGAAGAGGTTGAAATAAATAAGGTGTCCTAATAGTAGCCAAGCCTGCTACTTTGCCATAGTGTTAAAAGTCACCTAAGGGTGGTGGTCAGAAGGTTGTTTTAATAAGACCAAACCTTAACCAGCAACTGATATAAAAAGAGCCTTGATGGAATGGACTAATGAACTATCTCAGAGTTTGGGAAAGTTTCTGTTTTGGATGACAAGGGACTTGGCTACACGAAGGAAAAAAATGGACTGCTCAACAGTAATAGCATGTTTCAGCAGCTTGGACCTGTCTTAATAGTTTTATAGCCCCCATAAATCTCGCATGACTGTAGCTGAGATTACTTGCATTTTTAAATATGCCACTGTCACACTTAAAAAAAAAACACTATCTCTATGGTGTGCACAACCAATATTCCACCTTTCCAAAAAAAGAGAGCGAAAGAAAGATTGTACAAACCTCCATTTTATCGCCTTAGTGATCACTCACTAAGGTGAAAATCCAACATGGCGGCAGCAGGCACTTACCCTGTAGCCAAGCCCCACCCCCTGTGTTCATCCAGCCAATCAGGTTTGCACTTTGTCCTGCATACGGAAGCAATTCATGTCAAATCGCTTGTCTTAACAAGCGAAAATGTTCATATCACTGGAGCTTTTTTTTAAAAGTCAGGAAAAGCTGCAAAGGCTTTTCTCGTGTAGTTTTTCCTCTTTTTGCCCCCCCCCCTTCACAATACAATGAGACAATGCTCCCGCATTGTCCCATTAAGACAGTTCATTTTCTCAACAAATTCTGTGAGGTGTATTTTCACCATATGGAAAACCCCAAGGTAAAGGATTCTATGAGTTGTAGTCAAAAATCAAAAACTTTTTTGAGCTCTAGTTCATCTACAGCCTGCAGGACTCAACTGTGGGAAGCTGGTAACAGCCATTTTGCAGAAACTAAGCAGGTTTGGGGGTTTGGTTTGTGCCTGGGTGAGAATCTACCTGTAGGCCAGCTTTAGTTCCATGAGAAAATAAAGGTGAGCTGTGCATATACTAGACATATAAAAAAGTCTATCTCAGTTTCCAGGATGAGTCAATGAGAACAAGCACAGAAGCTTCATATGGAGACCATAGCCTTTTCTTCTTGTTGCCAGCCTTCTCCAACTAGTGATCTTCAAACATCTTGGAACACATCTGGAGGACACTGGGTTGTGGAAGGCAACAACAAAAACAACAACAGCACATTTCCACAACAGTTATAGCAGCCTACTCTCTGCTTCTGAATCTGGAGGTCCTATTTAATGATTGTGACAAATCGCTATTGACAGAGCTATCTTCCATGAATCTCTTACACCTTTTAAAAAGCTATCCAGGCTAGAGGCTTTAATCATATATTGTGGCAATGAATATGATAAATCAATTACAGATGCTTTCTTCTACCTATCCTGAACGTATTACCAATTTCATTGGGTAACACTGTCTCCCCAACACACACTAAGTTCTATTCCAGGGGTTCTCAATGACTACAGCTCTCGGAATCCTTCACAATGGGCCATGCTGACTGGTGCTTCTGGGAACTGAAGTCCAAAGCAGTT
Organism: Gambelia wislizenii; assembly: GCA_030847615.1. Classification (NCBI taxonomy): domain Eukaryota; kingdom Metazoa; phylum Chordata; class Lepidosauria; order Squamata; family Crotaphytidae; genus Gambelia; species Gambelia wislizenii. The sequence goes on from JAUMIR010000001.1 coordinate 38,045,614, forward strand.
GGAAAACCAAAGGATGAGGATCACTGTTTTAGGAAAAAGGAATGAATATTTTTCTGTTTTCTGTAGAAGTGCAACTGACTTCAGGGAAGGAGGGACATCATGCAATAGTATCTTCTGTATGCAGTGGAAATAGTCATGGGTGTTCTCAAATTCAGTACAAGATCCTCAGAGCTGCTATACTCCCAAAAAGTATATTTCATCAAATAGTAAGAACCATCCCATCAGTTATAATTGAAACAAATCAATACAATTTCTGCCATTATTTCAGTATTTTGATCTAATTCTGTGGCATTACTAAAGCTGGTGTCCCTCTCACTCCGATGGTGTCACCCGGTACAGTTCAGCCTCTTCACACCCCATTGATCTAATTGCAATTGTTAGTCTCACCAGAGTAGACCAATTGAATCAACTGCTGAATGGTGCATCAACATTTATGTAAATCCCACAGAATCACTACGGGTGCCTTTTAAAAACAACAACACAGATTTGAATATTATGTGGAGGCTCGTAGCTTATGAGCTTATTTACAAGGTTGCTCCTAATGATATGATGCATCATTTTCAGGCAAGGTATAAAAAGAGGTGTTTTGGGGGTTAAACTAGATGTTAAAGAGATTATATGCTCAGCTTTTAGTGAATGTTTTTTTCTTCACAGTCACATTTCTTTACAGATGAATGTTTCAGCAATCAGACTTCCAAATTAAGCACTCTGTTTATCTTCTAATGACCAATCACAAAACAAAGCAAGCTGGCATATAAAATATGGAAGTGAGAGAAAACATGTGCTTTGACTAACAGATGACTAACACCACTTAAAGGAATGCCACTTCTAAATATGTGTGGAAAATATTGTCTACTTTGAACCTCAGAAGTTCTATCCCCACAATTTATATTTAGAATAGTGTATTTATATACCACTTCTCTCATGGAGACTCATAGGACTTTTTCAGATGAATGAAATATACCGCAAGCAGCCTCGTTGCGTTGTGAGGCTGCTGCGCTGCAGAGAGTCCGTTTCGTATGACGCTCGCCCCTGGCGGTACTGTTGCAGTACCGCGGGGAGAGTTGAGCATCATATTTCCTCGATTTTTAAGAACGAAAGTTGATCGTTCTTAAAAATCGAGGAAATATGATGCTCAACTCTCCCCGCGGTACCACAACAGTACCGCCAGGGGTGAGCGTCATACGAAACGGATGCTCTGCAGTGCAGCAGCCTCGCAACGCGACAAGGCTGCTTGCGGTATATTTCATGCATCCGAAAAAGTCCATAGAGGTAAACAATAACTATTGTAACTTAGTTTTTTAAATGTTAATTGATAGTTTGAAACAGTTTCATATCTTTCTATTGATGCTAATTTAGCATTTCTTCTCTTTATGATTCTGCTTACAGTTTCATTTGACTGCATTTTTCATGTATGCAGAGATGTATTTCTATTTACCTTGTGAGTTGCCTTGAGTACCAGCTTTTTGAGGAAAGGGCAGGCTATAAATAAAATGAAGTCCACTCTTGCCAATGTTATCTGAATGTCTCATGGTTTATCAGAACTCAAAGGCCACTGGAAATTATTACTGGTGGCTGCAGCCAATAAATTATGGAATGGCCTTCCAGGAGTACAGATTTGCCAAAGTCAAAGTCTGAGCAACTGTCAGAAACTTTAGGGCTCATAGTTAATTTGAGAAAGTGTGTAGTAATTTTGTAGAATTTGAATGAATTATATTTTTCTGGAGGGTTATTCTTCTTTTTATTCATCTGGCAAAAAAACCTAAATAACATATAATAAAGTGTTTTATATAGTGTTCCTCCAAAATTTAGATTAAACACCTTGCTAGCTAGACAGAGAGCTAGAACATTTTAGCATTCTATGGAGACTGTCACTGAAAAGATATATAATTCTTTTTTTTTTTAGACATGCAGAAATGAAGTTTATACTTCTCATCTCAAGGCTATGAATGTGTGTGTGAACCAAGGTATTGTTCATAAAGAGAATGCAGAAATGACATTTTTGTTTCTCAGGATCTCACAAGCTGAGGCAACATTATTCATGAAGTTTGTCTTGGCAGAGAAATGGGGCAGTTGGTTTTGCAAACTTGAGCATTTTCACCATTCAGCAATGGTTGAAGGAACTATCTATATATCTTAACACTATTTCTAAGAACCTGGCTTGCTGATGACCTTTGTCAGCTACTGAAGCAAAATAAAAGATAAGAAGAAGGAGGAAGAGGAGAAGGCGGAGAAGATGATGATGGTCAGTAATACCTAAATACTGTCTCACCTTTGTGCTTTCTCACACCAGCAAGGGGATCTACATGAAGATGCAGGATACCATGCATAGTGCTGATTCAGCTGCATATCTGAATTTATACAACTATCTTTTTTATATAAATATGTTTATTAAAATATACATCAACACAAATACTCAATACATATGGAAATACACCAACTCCTGTCTGATGTCCATAGAGATATTAATCCCTAAACAGAGTAAGTCCTTGCTATAACTAACTAGAACTGAATTGGATTAGGATATTTCAAAGCTTCTCATGCAATTCTTCTGCATCACATCCAAAAGATGCTTATTCTGTTTGTTAGGTGGGGGAGAGGAGACAATCTCGCTCTCCTAGAAAAACTTTTGTACACTTTACCCTTGAGCATAATGTAAGAACAATAAAGCTAAATCTGGATACCAGAGAGGTTGCCTCACTGCTGCAAAATGACTTAAATTTTACAATCCTTTTCTCAGCCTACATGGCCAAGAAGTAGGAGTGGCCTCTGACTGCATGACATCCCTCACCTGAACAACAACATAAGGAACATCTGAAACAACATGTAGGCCTGTGACTCCAACATCATCACTTTTATTACTTTATTTTTTAATATCTTTTGCCTGACAAAGAAGCCAGTAGAGCTTCAAAAGCTTGCATGATGTGTTTTGCATTTTGGTTGGCCAATAAAGGTATCTTTTTTTGTGGATTCTAGATTTTGTTTAAATCCAAAGCTGTTCTTGTACTTAGAATCATAGAATCATACAATTGTAGAGTTGGAAGAGACCACGAGGGCCATCCAGTCCAACCCCCTGCCACGCAGGAAATCTTGATCAAAGCATCCCCGACAGATGGCCATCCAGCCTCTGTTTAAAGACCTCCAAGGAAGGAGACCCCACCATGCTCCAAGGACGTGTGTTCCACTGCCGAACAGCTCTTACTGTCAAAAAGTTCCTCCTAATGTTGAGGTGGAATCTCTGTTCCTGGAGCTTGCATCCATTGCTCCGTGTTGCAGTCTCTGGAGCAGCAGAAAACAAGCGCTCAAAAATATATATAAGAATTTCTGCAAAACCACCTCATCTGTGTACCATGACAACTCTTTTACAGCAAGGGGAGACAGATTCCAGAGATGTTCTACCTGGACCTCAGAAGATTGCCCTTTTGTTCCTAGCACCCCTATTAATAATTTATTAATTAATTTTACTTTGAAATTAATTAATGAATTTGAAACACCCATTATTTTAGGCCCAGGAACACATTTTTTAAAAAAAAAATCAGAATTGAGTAGCAGTCACTTCCATTTTTGAAAAAAAAGTCCTCATTTTTGGTTATGTATGTGGCAAAAGGAAGAACAATAAGATGGTAGGGCCACTACATGGAGAAGACAGTGAAATGCTAACAGGGCACAAAGAAAATGCAGAACTACTCAATATCTTCTTTGCCTCATCTTCTCCCAAAAGGAAAATAATAATAATAATAAAATAATAATAAAATTTATTTATACCCCACCCCTCTGTTAAAACAATCGGGGCGGCTTAAAATTTTTTAAATACAATACAGATAAAATCCCCAAACACCCCCACCCCCACCCTCCCCCATAAAAAAATATTAAACAATTATAAATTAAAACCAACTGATCTAAAATCACATTTAAAAACAATAAATAAAATAAAATACAATAAGTGACCAGCAGACTAAAAGAAGCCAGGATCCCCTGAGGCCGGGATCTAATTAGGAAAGGCCTGCCGAAAGAGATCCATCTTTAGTGCTCCTTTAAAGCTACTCAGGTTTGTTAATAGTGCTAAACCTGGAGAAAATGGAGCAATGATGAAGTAGGGGAAATGCAGCACAGAATAAGTAAAGCTCCAGTAAAGCAGTAGTACAGGAATACCTGGCTAGTCTAAATGAATTTAAGTCTCCAGGGCCAGATGAACTATATCCAAAGATATTAAAAGAACTGGCAGGGGGTTGGACTGGATGGCCCTTGTGGTCTCTTCCAACTCTACAATTCTATGATTCTATGATTCTATGAAGTAATCTCAGAACCATTGACAATCTCTGATAATTTCTGGAGAACAGGAGACATCCCAGCAAACAGGAGGAGGGCAAATGTTGTCCCCATCTTCAAAGGAGGAAAAAGAAGACCCAAACAATTATTGCCCAATCAGCCTGACCTCAATACCAGGAAAGATTCTAAAGCAAATCATTAAACAGAAAGACTTTAAGCACTTAGAAAGGAATGTCATGATCAGAAGAAGTCAACATAGCTTTCTCAAAAACAAGTCATGACAGACTAATCTTATCTCTTTTTTTTTTTGACAAAGTTACAAATTTGATAGATGAAAGGAATGCTGTGGACATAGCATATCTTTATTTCAGTAAGGCCTTTGACAAGTTCCCCCATGACATTCTTCCAAACAAGCTAGTAAAATGTGGGCTATACAATGTTACTGTTAGGTGGATTTGTAATTGGTTGACCAACTGAACCCAAGGGTGCGCATCAATAGTTCCTCTTCATCCTGGAGAGAAGTGACTGGTAGATTGTCACAGGGTTCTGTCCTGGGCTCAGTGCTATTCAACATCTTTATCAATGACTTGGATGAAGGAATAGAGGGTATGCTTATTTGCATATGACACCAAATTAGGAGGGGTAGCTGATACTCCAAAGGACAGGATGAGAATTCAAAATTACCTGAACAGATTAGAGAGCTGGGCCAAAACTAACAAAATGAATTTTAACAGTGAGAAATGTTGAGTACTACACATAGGAAGAACAAATGAAATGGACAGATAAAGGATGGGTGACACCTGGCTTGACAGCAGTACATTGAAAGGGATCTGGGAGTTTAGGAGATCACAAACTGAATATGAGCCAGTAGTGCGATATGGCAGCTAAAAAAGCCAATACAATTCTAGGCTGCATCAATAGGAGTACAGTAGGACCCCCCATATCCACTGATTCATTATCTACAGGACACAAAACAGCACACCTACCATAGAGTCTTCCTAGAAAATATATACCCTCTAGCCATTTTCTACATCCTCCAAGGCAACTCTATGGTATTTTAAACCCTGGTGGCACAGTGGTTAAATGCCAGTACTGCAAGTAACCACGTTGCAAGTTCGATTCCAGCGGGCTCCAAGGTTCACTCAGCCTTCCATCCTTTCGTAGGTCGGTAAAATGAGTACCCAGCTTGTGGGGGGCAATTAGCTAACACACATTGGAAACTGCTTAATGCAGTGTAGATGTGTAAATAGCTATTGCTTAAAAAACAATTTGTAAGCCGCTCTGATAGCCTTGAGGCTGAAGAGCGGGGTATAAATAAATTTTAAAAAACTGGAAGTCCCATTATTTTCAATGGTGTTTACTATTATCCATGGTTTTTGGTATCCACGGAGCCCCCCAGAACCAATCCCCAGTGGATATGGTGGTCCTACTGTATAGTGTCTACATTGGCGGAAGTAATAGTACCACTCTATTCTGTTTTGGTCAGAGCTCACCTTGAATACTGTGTCCAGTTCTGGGCACCACAATTCCAGAAGGATATTGACAAGCTGGAATGTGTCCAGAGGAGGGTGATGTAAAAAATGTTGGGAGGTCTGGAAACCATGCGCTATGAGGAGTGGCTTAGGGAGGTGGGTATGTTTAGCCTGGAGAAGAGAAGGTTAGGAGGGGACATGATAGCCATGTTTAAATATTTGCAGGGATGTCATATTGAAGAGGAAGCCAGCTTGTTTTCTGCTGCTGCAGAGACTACAACACAAGTAATGGATTCAAACTACATGAATATTAGGAAGAACTTCCTGAGAGTAAGAGTTGTTCAACAGTGGAATATGTTGCCTTGGAGTGTGGTGGAGTCTCTTTCTTTGGAGATTTTTAAAGAGAGGCTAGATGGGAACTTGTCAGGAGTGCTTTGATTGTGTATCCCTGCATGACATTGTGGTCTCTTCCCATTCTATAATTCTATGACTAAGAAAGGTGTGGGGGTAACATGGTAAAATTGCTACATCCACATCCTGATAGGATGTGAAACCTAAAAACCTGTTCTAGAAGGGAAAACCTCTTGTACATTTTATACACATATATTTTACAAAAGAAATAGGTATGTGCCTTCAAGTCGCATATCGACTTATGGCGTATTGGCTCTCATACTCCCCATACATACCTAACAAAAGAACTAATAGAATCATAGAATCATAGAATTGCAGAGTTGGAAGAGACCACGAGGGCCATCCAGTCCAACCCCCTGCCATGCAGGAAATCACGATCAAAGCATCCCCGAGAGATGGCCATCCAGCCTCTGTTTAAAGACCTCCAAGGAAGGAGACCCCACCACACTCCGAGGGAGTGCGTTCCACTGCCGAACAGCTCTTACTGTCAAAAAATAGTATTTCAGGCATCAGCTTTACACTTACCATCGAGACCATTGTGATGGTGGCTGTAGTTTCTCTTCCCCAAAATACTTAATGATGAATGACCAGGGGGAGCAAGCAAACGCTTTGCCATTGAACTCTGAAGGCTTGGGGTTGATTTGATTATATTCGGTTTCATTGCAGGATGAATCTCTGTAACAACAACAAAAATCATTATTATTATTTCAGATAACTTCAATCATCTTTCTCTTGAAGACCTGTATACTTTTGATATATTTTTTTTTAACTTTCTGGTAGAAAGTGGTTTAAACCCTAGGTATACATAATATAGCTGAAAGGCATGGGGAGCTGCTCTTTCATTTGCTTGAACCTAAAGAACAGTGTTGATGTGAAAAGAAAAGGCATTCAAGCCAATCCTAGAAAATTATTTAATGAAAAAGACTTGTTATAGATACCTTGAGGCTACTATTCTTTCAGCATGTGCTCATTTAATACCCTTATAAAGCATATTGCTTTGAGGTAAGCAAATATTTTGAAAAACACATGCATATTTAAATAGATGTTTCCAGGGTTTCCAGTTTTCAAGCAAGCACAGAAGAGAGAGAATTGACTTCTGTCTGCATTGACTATCTCTTTGCTGAAGTCACATGCTTGTATGCATAAAGAAAAGATTCTGTACCAGGCATCTCCAAGGGAAAGGAGTTTGCTGGAGACATGGTAGGCAATGCAAATGTGTCTGGGAAAGTTTCCTTTTTGCACTTTCTACCCCAGAATCCCACTACAGATTAGGAACTGTAGCCAAAAAAGTAAATCTTCCAGGCTGTGGCTAAGAATGAACATTTGGCGTGACTTTATTAAGGCTTGTCTATACAGATTAAGGGTTTGTCTATACAAATAATCCAAATGGCAATCGCATGGAAGGCAACCTGTACAAATGGGCATTTGCATAAATACATCTCATTCAGAAGTGAGGCAGCCAAATCCACCTTAAACTCCTTCAGGGAAGCACTTAGCACAGTGCTCTTTTACTCTCCCCCCCCCCCCCGTTTTGTAAATACGAAATAATGCATGTGCACACCGTGGTAAACCTTCTTTTTTTTAAAAAAATTCAGTGGTGGCAGATTTAAAAGTGCAAGTAAATCACTCATGGCCGCCATCTTGGCTAGGGGTCATGCAAAGTTTAGGATCTCTTTTGACCGTTAAAACAGGCTGCAGTGCGTAAGAAGGATAGATGAAATAAATAAATAAAGAGGAGAGGATTCTAATTTTGAAAGGATAATAGTAATAATAAAAAATGAAGTAAAAAGCCAAACAACAAAGCTGGAAATCAATTACTGATGCTAACTGATGATTAATGGTTAAAATCCATATTACTTATTAAAGGAAAACAAGGGATATTAACGATTACAGAACAGTAATGGATTCATATAAAATAAGGTAACAGAATAGTAATGGATTCATATAAAATAAGGTAACAGTGCATTAGAGCAATGTTTAGATACAAGTGTAGCAGTAACTTGAAAATCAACTATCAGTGAAGTGCCTTATTGCTTCCTCAGTGCTGCTATAGCCACTTGTAATTAAATACATCTCTGTGTATGAATCAGAGGAAGCTAGATATAGTAAAAAAAGAAATGGAATGTATAAACATTGCAATACTTGAGGTTAGCAAGCAAAAGTGGACAAGAGTGGAACATTCTGAGTCAGATAATTACCCAGAAGAGGAAATGGGGTGGCATTAATAGTGAGGAGAGATGTAGCAAAAGCAGTGAAAGCATATAATGCGAAGTCTGGCTGAATCATGTCAATAAGACTTCAGAGAAAAAACAATAAAGGAAAAAACTGATCACACACCAAAATAGGACTTCTTGTTAATCATAATCATGATTGGAATGCAAAAATGGGAAACAGAGCAGAGCCGAACATTGTAGGAGAATTTGACCCAAGATCAAGAAATGAAGCAGGAAAGCAGCTCGCTGAATTTTGCAAGGCCAGCAGTTAGTTCATTGCAAATACATTCTTTAAGCAACCCAAGACCTGACTGTATATATACATGGACATCACCTCATGGCCAATAGAGAAATCAAATAGAGTACATAACTGGAAGCAGAAGTTGGAGTAGCTCCATTCTCTGTGCAAAAACAAGACTCCTGGTGCAGACTGTGGTTCAGACCATGAACTACTAATATCAAAAATTAGAGTAGAGCTAAAGAAGAACACTAAACCAACCAATATGCTTAAATACAACCTGAAGACCTTCCCTGTAGAATTTCATGGTAATGTGAAAAATAGATTTGCACTATTAAGCCTAATTGACCAGGAGGTAGAAGAACTCTGAACTAAACATTGTCAGGGAGGAATGCAAAAAGACACTATCTGTAGCCAAAAAGAAAGATAAGTCTCAAAGGATGACAGATGAAACTCTTCAAGCAGTTAAGGACAGATAAGAAGCAAAAGTAAAAGGTGACAGAAATAGAATCCTGAATGCAATGGTTCAATGACTTGTGCACAGGGACAAGGAGAACTACTATAATAGTCAATGCAGAAAAATAGAAGACGGCAATGAAAAAAGAACAAGAGACCTCTTCCACAAGATCAATCAAGGGGAAATTTAAATCAAGTGTGGAGATGCTCTACCAGCTGCAGAGGAACACATTACATGACCAAATAGAAATAAAAAAAAATGATGGAAACAATACATGGAAGAACTAAATAAAAGAGACGAAAGAGTGACAGATTCATTCGAGGAAGAACCATATGAAGACGAACCTCCAGTTTTAGAAAGTGAAGTGGAAGCTGAACACAGAGCACTTGGGAGAAATAAATCACCAGGAACAGATGGTATACCAATGGAGCTGCTTCAGTCTACAGAGAAAGAATCTACTCTAGTTTTAACTAAGATTTGTCAACAAATATAGAAAACAAAACAATAGCCCACAGATTGGGCAACATTCCAATGCCCAAGAAAGGGGACAACAGAGACTGCAGAAACCTCAGGACAATTGCATTAATTTACCATGTAAGCAAATAGATGCTCTAAATTCTGTAACAAAAACTTTCACCATATATGGAGTGAGAAATGGCAGATGTCCAAGCTAGTTCCAGGAAAGGAAGTGGCACTAGGGATCATATTGCAAGTATACTGTCCCAAACTCACAGTGGCCAGTGCCTGGGGAGCAACAGAGGAGGGGTGCAGGGACAACAGAGTAAAGGGTGCAGTTCAAGTCTGTTGCCAATTGTCCACAACAGAAGCAAGGGACGTCAAGAGTCAGTCCAGTAGTCAGCCACCAATAGTCCATATAAGATGCAAGAGTAGTCAAAAGTCAGTCCAGTGTTCAATTACCAGGTGTCCATACCAGATGCCAGGTATAGCCAGTCCAGAGTTCAGTAGAATCAGGTCCGAGGTCCAAGTCTATGGTCAGCAAGGGGTTAATGCAGCAGTCCAGAAGTCCATCCGAAACAAAGGCAAAACAGGAACACTAGAGGAATGCAACAGCTAAAGATAAGCAGTTGTCTTATCTCAGACCTGAAGGGAAACTGCTGTTAGATTTATAGCTAGAGTTTCAGGGCCAGGTGGAGCTAATTAACGAGGAAGCAGGTCAGCATTTGGTATTTAAACGGTGGCATTGGGCTTGGTGCTTCTCCCTCCTACATTCAGAGAAGGGAGTCGGCATGGTGTCTAGATCATCCATCATTGGCTGACCAACCGTTTGCTCTTCAGAGTGAGATATCTGTTCTTTATCTGCTTCAACTCCCCTCCAGGGCAGCATCTTCAGGCTGAGCCAGGCTGTCTCTTTTTACTTCTTCAGACTGAGCTAGGCTTTCCCCCTCTGCCTCAACTGCATTCTCTAGTTCCTCCTCCTTCTCCTCTGAGTCCTCGGAAAGGAGGTCCATGACATATACATTGGATCATGGAGTGCACCAAACAATTTCAAAAGAAAATCAGCCTGTGCTTTATAGATTATACCAAAGCCTTTGATAGTATAGATCATGAAAACTATGAATCGCTCTTAAAGAAATGGATGTGCCACAACATTTTATTCTGCTGATACTGTATCTATACAACATCTGAAGACGTAGATTTATATCTACAAAAGCTCATGCTAAAATAAAAACCAGTTAGTGTATTTTTTCCCCCTCCCCTTCCCTTCCTCTTTTTTAATGGAACAGGGCACCTTTGAACCATGGTTTACAAAGAAGGCTTGTTTTCATTAAACTGCAATTCAGATGAAACAGTTTCTTGTGTTTTGATGTTTAATCTGTGTCTAATCTGAATTGGAAACAAAATCTTCCAATCTCTTCATGGCTGTACTGGACAATGCATGAGAACATGAAATGCATGAATTTGGAGGAGAATAAGCTCATTCTCACAGTATTAACTATGGTTTAGTGTTACATCCAAACATAAACCAATATGTCAGGGTCTTCCCATAAAAAATAAAGCTGTCTATATGTCAAAATGCATGGTACCAAACACATTGATCCACTCACTGTGTAGTCAGGTAGAGAACTCCATGTTGTAACTGATCCACTCTATAAAGCACTATGCATAGGGGAAACTGGCACATTAAAGAGATTATGAATTTGTGAACCTTCTTAGATTTTGAGATCTTCACTAGAGGGCTTTCTCTTGCTTCCATCAATATTACAGATACTTTTAACAAGGATGAATGGGAGAGCCTTCTTGGTGGCTGCTCTCAGGCTGTGGAATGCCCTCCCAAGGGAGTATCAGTTGGCCCCTATCTGCTTTCTTTATGCCTGCTGGAAAAGTTGTTTTATTTGGCTTTCAACTGGTTGTGACAGAGTGATCTTTTAATGATATGAGCTTCACTTTGGTTTGGCTTCACTTTGGTTGAGTACCCAGCTTGTGGGGGCAATTAGCTAACACACATTGGAAACTGCTTAATGCAATGTAGATGTGTAAATTGCTATTAGTTAAAACAATTTGTAAGCTGCTCTGATAGACTTTGGCTAAAGGACGGCGTATAAATACCTAATTAACTTATTTTTATATTATGTATATGATTTTAATGAGCTTTAAACTGTTTTAAATTACCGTTTTCAATAGGATTGCTTATTTACTTATTTTTATTATTAGGTTTTAGCTATATTTTGTTTTAATCTATGTTGTAAGATACCTCAGATCTTACGGCAGAAGAAAGGTGGGATATAAATAAAATAAAAGATAGGTTCTGACAGAGCTTTTCCAAACTAGTTATTTGATTAACCTCAACTGCAGCTCTTAACATTATTTGCATGATGCCAGTTTGGTTTGAATATGCCATTATCTTATCCCTTATTTGAATCAAATAGCACTCACCCAAATATCCAATGATGCATGATAACGATTTTCTAGTGCTTTTAATCTTCAATGGATTTCCAACAAATTCACAGTGCCTGTCAGCATCTGGGGATTGAAGAGAGAACATTATTTTGTGGAGGGTAGGAATATGAGAATTGATCCCAAATACCCAGTTTGCACCACATTTTGTCTGATCTAGGAAGCGAAGCTATACTTAGATGGGGGACTGCCAAGGTATATCAGGTGCTGTAGGCTATATTTCAGAGCAAGGAACTAGCAAAACCACCTCTGAGTATTCCTTGCCTAAGAAAACCCTCTGAAATCCATGGGGTCGCCATAAGTTGACAAGCAACTTGGTGGTACATAGCCACAGGAAAATGAGAGGCGTGGTTCTCAATTGTCTTCCAGAAGCTTATTCAGGAGTGTATGAATGGCAGACAAGTTCTCTTGGAAGGCTGCTTGTTCACCTCTGCTACCCTTTTGCACAACAGTGTGCAACTGCAGACCAGTCTGAGGGAACACTTACAGGTCACATGGAGTGATGAGCTCTAGTAGACCAGGCCATTGCCCTGTATAAATTGAGTGCATGCCTGGGATCTTTTGTATCAGGCTGGCAGTCTGTGGAAAACATTTGATGAGCTCTCAAGAGACAAATCCAAGTGCAAAGGGTCCTTGCAATGTTGCCTCAAGAAATGACAGCTGTCTGAAGCCCAGATCCCACTAGGGACAACACTTTAAAACTTTCTGCACTACCGAGACACTATTTCCTGGTTGCAAATAGAGAGAGGTGCAACAATACTTGCACTAAAGACTGGGTCTATAGAGAGTGGTAGTTGTGGATAGAAGTACAGTTGTCCCTTCACATTTGCTGGGGTTTGGTTCCAGGACCCCCCGTGAATACCCAAATCTGTGAATACTCAAGTCCCATTATATGCAATGGCATAGCAAAATGGTGTCCCTTATATAAGATGGCAAAATCAAGGTTTGCTTTTTGGATTATTATTTTTTAAAGAATATTTTTAAAGACTATTTAAAGTGAATACTTAAATCTGTGAATGCCAAATCCGTGAATGTGGAGGGACAACTGTAGTGTAACTTTTTAATCTAGTCTGATCTGTCTCCTCTTTTTGTAAAGTTCATTCTCTGGTGGGTGACTTCACTTCTTTCCTTTCTTCCCAGTCCATCTTCTTTCTCTCCCAAGCATGTAAGTAGTTGGTAGCATCTCAAGTTATCCTTCCATCTCTAGATAACTCCCACAATAAAGTTTCTTTTTCTTTTTATGAAAAACGTAATTGCTTCTCCGTTGAAGAACATACTAGCCACCAGTTGGGAGTGCTTTGACTGTATATTTCTGCATGGCAGGGTGTTGGACTGGATGGCCCTTGTGTTCTCTTCCAACTTTATGATTCTATATTTCCATGCATATCTCCAACATTCCTGCCTTCACATATTCACCCACCCACCATGGTGCTGCATACAGCAGGTTGTGGCACTGGTTTGCTGGAGGCCCCCCAATCTACCATCCACACACTAGATGAGTTTCTTTGGTCTTCAACCCCTGCATGATTAGGCTTCCAGGACTTGGAGATACTTTTGTAGTCAGAGGTCTACACACATAGATTGCCACACTAAGATATCCATGTCTCATCAGGGTGGACTAGATCAGGGCTAGGGATGTAAATTTTCACATTTTACTTCCCAAGGGCAAGGATGACCAATTTCAAAAGTCTTTTCACTTGGCAACATTACAAGAGTTCCCCCCTCCTTTTTGAGGGCATTTCGGGACTTTTGGGAAGAAATCTTGTGAAGATTTTTTTTTAATGCAAAAATGTTTTTGTGCTGAAACATCCACTCTTTTCTGCATAAAATGCATTTAAAAAAAATAAAAATAATGTTGACCAAAATAAAAACACTGGTCTTTTAAATCCCACATAGGAATGAAAAAATCTTGGTGCAGTTAATTAATCTTTCAACAGATTAACCTCAATTGCAGCTCTTAACCAGAAGATCTAAGAAGTTGTGAAGAAATACAGTCATCCCTTCACATTCGTGGGGGTTACGGGCAGACAACTCCCGCGAAGGTGAAAAAACCGCGAATAAGAAATGAGCCTGTGGACGAGTGGCCTTCCACCCCAGTCCCTTCCCAAGGCAGCAACAGCCTTTGGCTTTCCACTCCACCTTCCCGAGGCAGTGACCAACTTCATGAGAAGCCCTTCACTGCCTTGAGAAGGGACGGAGTGGAGAGTGGGGCGGGGGGGGGAACAGGTGGCTTTCCACGAATAATTGAAACCATGAATGTGAAAGTCGCGAATGTGGAGGGGCAACTGTATTGTAAATGTTAGCCTGAATCCACATATGTTGCTGACACACTGGAGAAATAATGCAGTTTGACACTGCTTTAACTATCATGGCTCCATCTTATGGAATCCTGGGATTTGTAGTTTGTTGTGGCACTAGAGTTCTCTGACAAATCCCAGAATTCCATAGCATTGAGCCATGGCAGTTAAAGCAGTGCCAAACTGCATCATTTCTGCAGTGTGTCAGCAGCCCCAGTCCCAATTAGAGTAGTCCCACTGAATCAATTGTTGAATGGTGAATCAACTCATAGGGATAGCCCATTGATTTGGTACATCTACTGTAGTTCAGACTAATAAAAGTATTAAGATTATTTCTTTACTATCAAGAATGGATAACATAATGTTCTCTAGATACTGGACTACCTCTCCCATTGGGCTCTGATGACTGGATAGGGCTCAAGGGAAATCCATTTCCATCAGCCCAGGATAGGCAAATTTTGAAAGGGAAACTTTGATCATTTGCCTCTTCGGGCAAAAACGGCTCCCCTTTCCCCAATCTTACATACTAAAGCTTACAGGACTAGCAGTCAAATCACACTTCAGCAATAACAGAAAATGTCTGGAGGGCCAGAAGTTGCCCACTTTTCCCTAGAGGCATGGTATGACAGCCCTGGTCAAAGTGCTTAGCCTCTTTGTGTGAACAACATTTGAAGGAGGGCTGTACCTGTTTCTGAACGAAAAGTTGTCAAGTTATCCTCCTTTAAAACACAATTTAAAACATCTTGTGAGAAGATGGTAGTGGTTTTTCTTCTTTTTTGTACAGGTGGAAACATTGTAGAATAGTTGAGAAAGACACGGTAAAAATAAAGAAACAGAAAGAGCAATCGGTATACCAATAAATATAAGCCCTATTGGCTGCTTTTGATTTGCCCAGTAAAACATGAGCCTAGTCTATGTGGATTAGTTTGGCAGACTTGAGTATTTAGGAAACTTTGATGGGGGAAAGCAGAGTTGTTTGCAGGCCCTGAAAAGGACTCAAGGTTGCCTTGGGCAAAACTGGCCTGCCCTTTCCCCAATCTTACATCCAGAAACTGACTGGACAGACAATTGAATCATACTTCAACACTGATGACAGAAAGTAATCTTCCACCTGAAGCCTAATGTAGGTAGTATTGGACAAGGGGTGTGGCACATACACTGTCCTCCATATTGGCACTGCGCAGCAGCCCAATTTACTACCCTGCCTGATGACAGGACTGGCTCTGGTCTTCCTGAAAAGCATCTGGGCTGTGAACATCTTAGATGCCACAGGCAGTGGCAGAAACATGACCTGTCATGCCTGTTTTAGAAAACTCTGTCACCTGCCTGTGGTTCTCTCAAAAGAACTACTGCAATAAGCCCAGACACAAACCCTTACTTTGTGAAGAAGCCTAGGTCCAAGCTAGAAGTCAGAAAGGCTGCTGCTAGCCTACATCTCTCCTAGGAAATTTCCTTTTGTGGGGCTGGTGGCGATGGTGGCTATAACTCCCTGAATCCAAGAGGTTTTGTATTGTGCCCGAGATGTCATTGGACTACAATTCCTATAATCTCTCACCACTGACTATGTTGACTAGAGCTGATGAAGGGCCACATGTTCCTTACCTGTCCTAAACACACTCACTAGTGGGAATTTTAATAAACACATGCAGTGGAAATTTTTTCAGAGAAATATGTATAGGACTACACTGCATGATTGTGCAATTCCTTTTTCCTTCTATATTTGACATATTGTCCTTAAGGAAAAGGAAATATTTCTTAATAATCAAGTTCCTGGAAGTGTGATACTATTTCAATCACAGAGTATAATTCCACCAAAGTTAAACTCTGTCAAAGTAACGAAAACTGCAGAGGGGAAGAATTAACCCTCTGGTGAATTCTGGTCCATTTAATCAACCTTCTCCAAACCGATGCTCTTCAGATGTGTAGAACTACAACTACAATGGCCATACTAATGGGGGTGACATGAGTTGTGACCAAACACACCTGGAAGAAAAACTGATTTGAATTAATGGCACCTGAAAGTCCATAACCTTGGCTGGGTTATGATTTTTCTTTTTGTAGATGCTTGTGTAGAGAAAAACCATCGTTTTTCATTGGCCAAGAAAACTTATTTGTTTTGTAAGGGATGTTTTGGTTCTACATTGTTGGTAATGACTACAACTTGAAAAAAAACTTTTTGGACTACTGCTCCCAGAATTCCTAGACCAGCATAGCCAGTTATGTGGTCTGGATGGTCATGGGAGCTGTAGTCTAAAAATTAACTTCTCTGTGCTCTGACTTTGACTCTGTATCAGCCTAAAGAATACAGGGAATGTTTGAATTGCTACCTAGTGCCAGACTAAAGACTGTATGCATCTTCCTTGATAGAAAAGTACCATCAGATGGCAAATAATCTACTGGGAAAAGTTCAGAAGAAGAGCAATGACAAATACATTAATCCTGAGCAATTATCTCAAATGTTCCATAAAAACAATAGAATATAAACATCATCACACTGTTCGTAGAGGATCAGTTATGAGACTGAAACAGGAAGAATTCATGATGATGTTATTTGTAATACCTTATCCTATGTTACATATTCTGTACATATATATCTCCTCTTTCCTCCAAGATACTCAAGATGATGTGCATGGTTCTATACCCTTCAACATTTCACAGATGAAAACCAGGACATAGGTGGCCAAGTAACACCACAATGTAGTCAAAATGGCAAAAGTTATTAATGAGGAAGTATACACCTGCTAGCAATAGCTTACTTTTGCCTGAGTCTACTGAGAAGCACAAGACTTTACCTCTCCTCTCCTACCTGTTGAGTTAATTGAGTACAAACTCCAAGAGTGAAAGTTGGAAGAGAGAGAAACTAGGACATTTTAAAAGCAGCTGAAAAAGTAGAATGAAAAAGTGGAATGATAAGAGACTTAATTGGGACTGTCCCTGCTAAATTGTGACAATGGGAATTGTCTCTACTTTACCTATTTAGCTAACAGCTTTGTAAGATAGGGTAGGATGACAGGTAGCAACCAGCCCAAGATCATATGTTTAGGGTTGTGGAAATGGTAAAGGAGCTCAGTGTAAAACTGAAGATCCAACACCTTTTCTGAGAACCTTGTTCCCACTAAGGTCTACCATATTCCTGGAAGCCAAACCTACTAAGGAAAAGGTCTGCAAATTCTTCCTTTGGATAATATACAAGAGATTTATCTGCTAGCACTTCTACACAGCACCCAAAAGTATCAAAGGAGTGTTGACTGAATTTATTTCAGTTTCATCCATAAAGCCTCCATCCATCAAGCACCTTTAACATTATTATTCTGATTAGGATTGTTTTGAAATTTCACCAGTGTCAAACTTTCAGGTTGAACTAGGGGGTATGATGGAACATGATTTCTCACCAATAGCCCTAAAGCTTTTCAGAGGGGTTATAAAAGGTTATTTCTTAAATCTTCTTGGGCCTGTTTAAAGCTTGTTAGATCTTCTGGTTAAGACCAGAAGCCACCCCCAAAGGCTTCAAAATGCAGCCCTTTCACCTTTGGCCATTCCACATCCTAGCTGGAAAGAAACTATGCCTTTTTTTTTTTTTTGGTTCCTTTTAAACTTTCTATGCAACAATATAATGCTTTAAAGCATTAAAAAAGAAGCAGAACCTGTCTCTATAACTAGTCAGATCATGGGGACCAAAGCCTATTTTAATCAATGAAGAAACATTATAAAACTTCATAATTAATTCCCTTCTAAAAAGCAAAGTTAATTTGAGAGGATCTTCAATCCAAATAACTATGCGATGAAACAGTGGGAGACTTGCTGTATAAGGGATATTATACATTCAAGACAGATTGGTTTAATTTTCAGGAATTACCCCTTTATGATGCTCTTGGCAAACCAGAACAATTTAAAACTGACTCATCATTTTTATCTTTGCCTATATATTTCATTTTATTTTATGTAATCCTATCTGCATTTGTATTTAAAATACAAATGAGGGCCCAAGCATCAGAAAGGTAAAAATTCAGCCAGATTTGCCTCTGCAAAAAATGTTTTAAAGCAATAGAGTAAGATATAAAGTTCCTATTTCATTAAACCAGCAAATGAAAGAAAATAATTAAAAACAGCAAAACCAATAGCACTCCATATTCGTTTTATGTTACCTGGTCCAAGTCAATATGAGAAATAAAAGCTTTAGGACATCAGCTATAAAAACAATGCCAGCACACATTAATACTGTGGGCTTTTGTCCTGAAACTTACTAATATACAAATAAAAGAGTTTTAACATTTACCAATAACTGCAATTCAATGAACGGGCAACCAACAAAAAGAAAAATCTGAGGTAAATGGCTCCCAAAATGGTAGAGGCACAATATGTTCCCAGTCATCCCTCCATCCCTGCTCTTTTAAAAATAATCCCAGACTAACACAACCATTGTGAAAGGCTCAAAAAGTAAAGGAATTCTCAAGAGGCCACTTGGAGCCTTCTGTTTTCATATTTGATAATAATAATATAATAATAAAATTTTATTTATATCCCACCCCTCTACGAAATGCAATCAGGCCGGCTTACAACAATTAAAATATACACCCAGACCCTCAATCCCACCCCCCTTAGAATACAATTAAATAATTTAAGAATTAAAACATACTTTAAAAATAATAATAAAAAAATAGAATAAAAAAAAACAATGGACAGTGGCCATGGCAAGATCGGGACAAGCTAGATTCCCTTTTTTTGATGGCTGGGTATCTATTCAGGAAAGGCCTGCTGGAAGAGATCTGTCTTAAAAGCTTTTAAAAAGCTATTTAGGGTGGTAATATGATGGATCTCATCTGGCAGGCCGTTCCATAATCTGGGAGCAATAGCCAAAAAGATGACTAAAATGAGACTGTTGTACTTTGGACATATCATGAGAAGACATGACTCACTAGAAAAGACAATAATGCTTGGTAAGGTAGATGGTGGTAGGAAAAGAGGAAGAGAGTATTCCAGATGAATAGACTCTATCAAGGAAGCCATGGCCCAGAGACTGCAAGACCTGAGCAGGGTTGTTGATGACAGGGTGACAGGAGGTCTCTCACTCATAGAGTTGCCATAAGTCAAAGTTGACTTGATGGCAGTTAACAACAAGAGTTGGTTTCTAATATAACAGAAATTACTTATTCATTGGCCCTGATCCACTCACATCTCCCCAACGTTGCTCTCCCCTTCCTTCCTGTTGTTCGACTAAAACTCCTAGAAACCTTGACTGTTGGCCGTGCTGGCTAGGGTTTCTGTGAGTTGTAGTCCAACATATGGGAACTCATGTTTGAGAATAACCAGTCTAGGCAGACGTATGATCAGCCATGTCTTCACCGTAAGGGAGGGACAGCAATAGAAATAACTAAGGAAAAGTTGCACAGTCTAAGCACTATGACAGATGACATTTCAATTGGCTATACACAGATCTGTGTGTTTAATCTAGAACTGTTTCATTCACACAGACAGAACATAGGGTGTGGATAAACTCCTTGCTAGAGAATGTGTGGAGCACTGGACTATAACCCTGGAGACCAGAGGGCTTACCACACTCCAAAGTAAAGTGGCAGGGGAACAGGAATGTTCCATCTTCCCTGCTGCCTTACTGCATGATGTTGGCGATATTCCGGTGTTCTTTCATTCCAGTCCCACAGGGACCAAGGTAAAACTACATCTTTTTGCTAACAGATTTTTCTGGTTAGAAAAAAGGCATGGTTTTACCTTAGTCCCCGATGGGACCGGAATGAAAGAATGACGATGCCATGTAGTGTGGAAGACAGAACATTCCTGATACACTGCCACTTTTCTTTGGAGTGTTAAGCGCTCAGGTCTGAATTTCTGCTCTGCCATGGAAACCCATTGGGTAAACCTAGGCAAGTCATACTCCCTCAGCCTCAGAGAAAAGCAAAGGCGACCCTCTCTGAACAAATCTTGCCAAGAAACCCCTGTGATAACCTTAGGGCTATCAGAAGTTAGAAATGACTTGAAGTCATACAATCACAAAGCTCCCTGCTGCATACAGTTAATGCTTCATTTTTGTTTGTTTTGGGGAAATGCCACATAGAAAGCACTCACTCATTCACTCCCTCACTCCCTCCTTTCTTTTTTATATTCAGGCTTGGATCCACAGATGTCTTGTATCAGTGGAAAGGCACTTAGACCTGCACAAGACAATGCCTTCTAAAGTTTTCATCCCACTGGAGCTCCCCAACTCACTTCAAGGCTCCATCATACATGGTTCCAGCTTTGCAAGACAGGCTGGGAAACTCTACCAGCAGGTGGAAAGAAGGAAAGCTGTTTTATGAAAGTAGAATTGAACACATCAATCCATGGATCCAAATTTGTGCATTCTGTTTCTACAAAATTTGGCCTTGTTGAGCATTTTTACTGTTGTTGCTCTCTCTTATCCTTGAAAGACTCTTACCTAACCACCAACACAGTGGTTTTTCTGAAAAGCAAGTGTTACATACAAAACCTTCACACATATAAAGTACTAATCTTGTTCCTAAATCCTCTCCTGTGGATGGAGCTCCTGAAATATGATCAACCTACAGATATTATAAAGGCCAGCAAGGTAGCCTGGCTTGTTCCATTTTGCACTGGCTTCTCCTCTTACTTAACCATTCCATGTTGCTATTCTGTTTGCAATCTGCCTCTCCGTAGAGTTAGGATTATTTTATGGAGAGGGAAAGATTGCTGTTAAGTACTTGGAACATGCGAGATGTAGGTGTGGCAAATCATTTTGAGTTATTGTTGAATCAGCAACAGAATGGCTCAGCATGAGTATTATGTTCTAGAAATGTGTAGCAAATTTTAAAAGTTCTATTCTCTAATCACTGAGTACTAAAATGAACTTCCCACAGCAGAACAATGGCTAGCTTGTGCAAGGCATATTCTAATCTACCTGCATGCCATTTTCCTCTACCATTTTCTTTTCAAGCTACATTGTTCAATTCTATATAAAGGATTCATAACATGGACACCAGCAGTCACATGCTAGAGCTATGAAATATCAAACAAAAATTGCAGCAAGAAATCCCTCAAAACGACATTCAGAATAAACAACATTTTTCATAACTCTGCTAACCCCTGGTCCTGAACACATTTACTGAGAAATAATTGCCACCATGACCCTGAACATACTTATGGGGAAGTAACACCCAGTGTGGTATAGTGGTTTGAGTGTTGAACTATGACTCTGGAGACCAGGGTTCAAATCCCTTCTTGGCCATGAAAACCCACTAGGTGACCTTGGGCAAGTCAGACACTCTTAACCCTCAGAAAATGCTATGATAGTTTCGCCATAGGGTCAACATACCTCGGAAACAATTTGAAGGGACACAACAACTGCCACAAACACCAAGATAAGATGAAGACACATGTAATAATTTATGAGCAGTGATGCCCACCTGAACTCTCTCCACTACTATCAGTCCAGACACACTTTTTCTCTACAGAGTTGTGTTTGGAAAGAGAGATTGTTCTGTCATTTTGAAGTGCAGATGGCTGGGCATAGTACTGATTGGCTGCCCTCCCCCCACACTGTGACTTACATTTCTCCCATACTTTCCTGGAGCACAAAATGCTATTCTGTTTTGTGCAATGCTTAGAAAATGTATACATATGATATAAACTGAGATATGAGCACAGGTATGACTTGCGCCTTCTCAGTACTGGTATGCAGATGTCATTTTCTTTGTAAAGTCAGGAAAAAGTAAGACTTGGCTGCAACTGAAGATTGTTCTGTGGATTTACTTGCAAGTGTTCATTACAGCTTCCTCCACCCTGCATTAATTACTTTCAAGTATTGCAGTATAACCTTTCACTAAAGCTTAGTAATAGTCCACAAAAACATATATTTAAAAAGGTCTAAGGGAGGCCATCCTTGAAGAGGAGTTTTACCAAGTTACAACAAAACAAAACAAACCCTCCCCAACCTGATGAATTCCAAATGTGTCAGCTCACGACCACCATCATACCCAGTCAGGATGGCAACTGACTATCCTGGCTGCTGGTATTTATTGCAGTTCAGTGCACTCGGAGGCCACCAGGTTGTGGAAGACTGTGACAACATAGAATCATAGAATTGTAGAGTTGGAAGAGACCATGAGGGCCCATCCAGTCCAACCCCCTGCCACGCAGGAAATCACAATCAAAGCATCCCGAACAGATGGCCATCCAGCCTCTGTTTAAAGACCTCCAAGGAAGGAGACCCCACTATGCTCTGAAGGAGTGTGTTCCACTGCCGAACAGCTCTTACTGTCAAAAAGTTCCTCCTTCTTTACTCTCAGCTTTGTTTTGGCACAATTTTCTATAGACAATTGTGGGACTAAATTATTTCCACTGGGACCTTGGTCCAACACTAGTTCCAGCTCTTTAATATGCAGTCTCACTCCTTTCATCTCCCTGTTCTCTCCCATCTTATTACTGTTCTTAGCATTGCTCCTAACCTCATTCCTCAGTGTGACATGTCTATTTTCTGTCTCAGGGATTCTTTGGCAGGACGTGTGAAGTAAATTAAGAAAGCGTAAGTTTAAGTAGAGGTGATGGCTGACATACTTTTGTCCTTGCTCCTGCAAGATTCTTCTCCTCAACATTAAAACAGTATTTTTGCTTAATGAGATGGTCTTACTAAGGGACCACAGGTTATTGGAAATACATATGCTTCACAAGTAGAAATAATCCCAGGAACAAACCCCCAGTTTCTCCATTGTTTTTTTTTTTTTTTTAAAGGAGAAAGCAAGTGATGTGATAAACCTTTGCCTGAAAGCCTGAAGAACTGCTGGAAGCCAGAAACCTTATTGGGCTGTGTGAACCAATGATATGAGTACATATAGGACAGCTTCAAATCTAGTGGGAAGTTTTGGTTCTCTAGAATTTTTAGACTATAATCCCCATACATGCTTACCATTGGGCATGGCAGGGTGGGGCTGCTAGGAGCTGTAGGCCAATACATCAAGAGGTCCAAAGCATCTTCAGACCTGATATGGATTCATCTTTCATTAGTCACATACTAAGGATGGATGGGCCATTATCCTACCTGATGCTCACTGAACTTCTTTGCTGCCCACCACCCCATGCAAGACCTTTTGGTTGATCCACAACTCATACTGGAACAAACCAAAGTCTTATTGTAATTAGTCCAGAATTCTCTTACCACAATGGACAACCAAAAGTCAGTTGGTAACCTAATGCAGGAGTTGAGTGCAATTCTACCTTTCCGTTCACTTCTTCTAGCAACTGATATTCAGATTACCTTTGATACAGGAAGTAATTAATTCATAGCCACTGAGACTAAAAAACACTGAAGACCTTGATCCCCCTGAATTTATCTAACCTTTTTTTTAATACTGTTCAAATTGGTGGAAATCATTACATATTGCAGTTGTGAACAACGTACTCAGTGAAAGACTTCCTTTTAACTGTCTTGAACGTCCCACCATTCAAGCTGCCTTGGATTACCTTGAGAGAGGGGTACTCACAAGAAAATGTTCTTCTGACCCACTTTCTCTATACAACTCATGATTTTATTGATTTACATCTAGCACATCTCTGCCTTTTTAACCTTTTTTCTATGCTAAAACATCTCACACATCAGTGATAATGTGTAGCACATTGGGCCCCAATTTTCTGCCCCTGAAACCCCCCCCCCACAAAACTCTAGATACCTCTTGAAAAATTGGGGTGTTTTCACCCAATCCCCCATCGCAAAATGAAGCCATTTGGCCTCCACAGCTCCAAGAGTCTCCACACAACCCAAGACCAACAACTGCTCTGAACTGGCAGTTATCAGCGGCATAGCTCTGCGGTGGTAGAGATGTCATTATTCCAGGAGCCGGAAAAGCAGTAGACTCTTGCAACTCTGCAAGGGCACAAGCTAGAGCTCCTTTTGTTCTTCTAGTTAGTTAATGGATCATTGAATAAGGAGTGGGCACATACATCCATGGAAGCTGACATGGTGCAGTGGGGTCTGAGTGTTGGACTAAGACTTCAAATCCCTGCTCCACCATAGAAACCCACTGGATGACCTTGGGCAAATCATATTTTCTCAGCCTTAGGGGAAGGCAATGACAAACCTCCTCTGCCAAAAACAAAACAAAATTATGAGCGGGTCACAATCAGTCAGAGTTGAAGGCACATAACAACAATACACATTCATGCAGTTTTTGCAATACCAGAACTACAGCAGTATCATGGCAAAAGCATGGACCTTACTTTTTGGACAACTCTCAGAATCCTGCCCACCCCTACCCCCCCCCCCCCACCCAATGGCCATGCTGGCTGGAAGATTTGGGAATCTGTATTTCCACCAAAATTAACTTTTCCAGCTGGCATTCAGAGATGAATTTGGAAGATTGTGATTTTGACTCTCAGCTCTCACTCTCTTCATATCTAAAAGCAAATTTCCAGACTTCACTATTCTAAAAAACAGGCTTGAACGATCTGGACATGACTTTTCTCACCAGCACTCATTTTATGCCTCTCCAAACAGCACACACATTTTCTCTTATAATTCCAAATTATTAATTTAAAATTTAATTTTAATTTAAAAAAGGACAATGGAGCTCAGTCCACTGGGATGTCTAACAAATAATTCTAATGAAATTATGGGAGCTGCCAAGATGATAAAATAAAGAGGATACAAATTGAAACCATTTATACACAATAAGCTGATGCTCTCAGTTTGTCAGAATTTGAGCTGTTAGTACATAAGCATGTTATCTTGTTTCAATTCTATGTTGTTGTTTTCTTTGGGTTTTTCCCCCCCATATGAATATGAACAACTTTTTCAATATACTTTTCAGAGGATGAAGCCAAGTTTACAAACATAAAGGATATAAAAGATGAGACTAGAGGATAAGCAAATGATTAAGAATGAAACTGGAGTAAGCAATATGTTTCATGTGCAAAAGTTGAGGTTTTATCAGTATATAAAGAAACATGGCGTTCATCTTTTATGTTCAGCCAACTGAAACAAGTAAAATCAATTGTAACAAATTAAAATAATATTGTACAATAAAATACAACAGCCTAGTGTGGATTAAAACATCTTATTCCTAGTGTGGATTATAACATCAAGTCTTGACAGTGATTTTAAGAAGCTATTTGCATGTACATTCAGCAGTGTAGGCAGTGAACAAAAAAAATAAAAATAAATAGGAGGACTTGTACTTGTTAGATAGCATGAAGTTCCGCAAGGTCATAACCCCCCACCCCAAAAATGGATGCTGTTACAAAGCTAATAAAACATAGCATGTGGATATTAATGGGCATTAGCACATGACTGTGCATTGTTCAAGCTACTTAGGGCCTGCCTACACTGCAGAAATACAGCCATTTGACACCACTTTGTCCACCATAGTTCTACCCTATAGAATCCTGGTATTTGAAGTTTGGTGAGGCACCAGAGTCCTCTGATAGAAAAGGCTAAATACCTCACAAAACTATGGTGCATAAACTGGCATCAAACTGCTATATTTCTGCAGTGTAGACAGGCCCTTATTAGTCACAAGTACAGTCAACTTTTGAATCTTGGTTGTCTTAAACACTTGGGCCAGAATCCTACAGTGGCAAACCTCTCAAGTCATGGACTGTCACCTGAGCAGTTTCATAATCCCCAGGTTCCTGGAGGGAGGCAGCTGCAGCAGCAGCAGCAGCATGAAAAGGAATTGACAACTTGTCACCCATTTCTTGAACACCTGGGTCCTTGGAGGGGAAGCACTATGGGAAGGATGATTTAAATCAGTGGTTCTTAACCTGTGGTCCATGGACCTGCAGGGGGCTGCAATATCCTCACAGGGGGTCCACGAAGACTTGAAGGCTGCATGGCCCACATCCTCCCTGCAATGGAACGGCACGTTCCTGTTCAAATCCGCCCCAGCCACCAACTTTCAGGAAGAAGCCGGAGAAATGTCTTCCCTCCCCATCCAGTGCCTCTGAGGGAAGGTTTAATGGATGGTGTAAAATGCATTATTTGTTTGTTTGAAATCTTGACTTAAATCTTTGGGGTTCTTTACCAGGGGGTCCCTGGTAAAGAAAAGATTAATAGCCACTGACTTGTACAGGCAATTTTCCAACCCACCCCATTTTTTATACTTTGTAGGGATGTACTTCTTTACTAATTCTCTTCTCAAAGGAAGCAACAAGTAATTGTAGCCATTTTCTTCCTGCTGTGAGAAAGTCTTCAAAAGCCATGCCGTTTTCAAAGTCCATTTGCAATTTGGAATTTATCCTGTGCAAAATTTGCATGTGCTTGATTTGCACACAAAACATCATTTTCTGCACAAAAAATATTTCCACGTAGAAATATTGCTTTCTGCAAGCAAGAAGCTGTTTCCTGTGTGGAAAATGTATTTTCTGAGCAAATCAACCATGTGCACATTTTGTAAAGAATAAGCCCCAATTATAGCATTTTCTCTGCAGGAAATACTGTTGCTTTTTCTGCACAGAAAATCAATATTTCTTCATAGAATCATTTTTTGGGACAGCAAATTGCTGTTTTATGCAAAATACCCATGTGCAAACTTGGTGCAGAATAAAATCCTAAACCCCAGATTCTCCTCCATTTAGCAGTCTTTTTGTCAAGTGTTTCTTGACTCATGATTTTCAACCATGTTTTGAATATTTCAAATATTCTCTCCACTCCAGTGCCTTAACCCTGAGGACCCCACAAAGCCAGGAAATGAACAAGTAGGTAGCTAGGAGGTGAGTACCTCCTTCTCCAGTTGCTGCTGTCTCCACCACTTCTACTTTCTTCTCTTCGTTCAGAGTAACTATGCCAGCAGAAGTAAAAGATCTCACTTGGTAAGTCAACACTTATGTAACTGTCATGGATTCAACAGGTCTGCTTTTGTTGGGACTAACAACTGGGTATAGACTAAGAATGTGTGGAACATATCTTACTTTTTCAAATAGGAGTAGGCAACCGCATGGGTGGTCAGGGACAATTTTTGATCCTTTACATGGACCACACTGATGTGTTAATAGTGTATTAGAAATGATGTTGCCATTTTGTCAAGTTTGGGACCATTTTTGTAGCCATTTGGGGACACTGGGGTAGGAGACAAAGAGGAAACCCACCATGTTTGCAGGAGGCTTAGGCAGGTTGCAGGTGATTTGAAGATGAAAAATCAATTTAAAATCATCTTTTTAAAACAAACAAACAAAAATGGTACCTAGGGCCTTGGCACTTGAGAACCCCCCCCCCAAAAAAAAACCCAGGGTCAGGGTCTGTGTGCAATCCACAAGCCACATTATTCCTCCCCCTTTTAGAAACTAATACTTTTTCTAATATATTTTAAATTGTATCTGATTTTATTCTTATTAAGTCACTGTAGCTATATAAGCTACTTCCAGCTTCAAAGATATTATGTCTCTGAATTACAAGATATTGGGGGATAACAGAAGGAAACATCTGGAAAAGTTCTCATACATTCCTTGTTGGCTTCTCAGGGATATCTAGCTGGTCACTACATGAAACAGAATACTGGACTAGATAGATATGTGGTCTAATCCAGTAGTGTGGTTCTTGCAGGCTACTGTATCAATAGACTTATCCCAGTGCTATTCAGATTTTCAATTACAGTCACAGGCTCTTGATCAAGCACTAAAGGGACAGGACAATGTCAAAACTGCCACAGTACCTACACTTGTAAAGTACAGTCTATCAAATAATAGCTGACATTCTATACTTGGAAGTACAATCTATTGAATAATGTCTGACTCTCTGACTAGAGTTGACTCATTAAATAAGCTGTTAAATTACAAGTCAATAGGTAGGTAAATACATCTGAATCAGTGGTTCTACTATAGCTGGATTTAGGCCAATATTTCCTTGAAAGAACACATGCTTTGCATTCAGAAGGACCCAGGTTCTATCCCTTGGCATCTCCAGGTAGGGCTGTGGAAGACTGCTGTCTGAAACTCTGGAAACCACTGCCAGTCAATGGAGACAGTAATAAACCAAATGGACCAAAGACCTGACTCAGCATAAGGCAAGTGTTAAGGGAGCTAGACAGGCATAAACACATACAGATGTGCTTACAAACAGACCATTTTCTGAGAGCTTTTGCATTTGTAAAGACAGTGGGTCTTGATAACTAAATCCAATTTCTATCCCCATCTATTGGAGCTCCACTAAATCAACTGTTGAATGGTGAGTCAACACTTGTGCAAATCTCACTGGTTCAATAGGTCTACTCTAGTTGGGACCAACAATTGGATTTGGGTCTGAATGTTGAACCAAGTTCATACCAGCATCTTTCATCAAAGCCGATCAATCGGATAGCCAGTCCAAGACCTGTGCCTTTGTAGTAGAAGAGCAGCAGACTGCTAAGTATGGAGTTTTATTTCCAATATCCAGCTCTTTCGTTTTAGAGAAAAAATAAATCCAACCTGGGTTAAATATATTTCATTCTATAAAAGAGCATACTTGTACTGGCAGAAAAGGAATTAGAAAAAAAAACAAATCAAAGTGCAAAAGGTATTTACTGTGAAAATAGAAAGTTCCATACAAGTGAAGACAAGAGGAGAGGAGATGAAACAGTGAAAAAAAGCAAGTTTTCTTTTCAAAGGAAATATTCACTGTTTTCCCCCAATAATATTTACCCTTTTGACTCAACTCTCCTCTCAACTTAGTAAGAGAAATGGAATCTGCGCTTTTTGTTGTAAAAAAAAAGTTTCATGTAATTTTAAAGGATGAAACAGAAAAGGTCACATAGGACAGAAACACTGTCTGTTCAATCACATCCCAACAGGGCATAACCAAAGATTAATTTTGGCAGCAAACCCATGGCAACTTCCACCTTTCTTACACAGTAATACATGTAGTCATATAAGCCATTTCCTGACATCCACTCCCTCAAATCTAGCAAGTAAGGTGGGCTTGGGGAATCCCACTGTATAAGTAAAAACAGTGACTTGTTTCGAACATGACCACTATGCTGCCTTAATGCAGAAGGACAGAGTATCAGTGCAATGGTGTACTGTACTGCATTCAGTTGGAGTGCTGCAGATGTAATCTAGCCTTTACTTTCAAACATATTTCAAGGCACATTAAGATTGATACTATAGCCAATTTAAAAGCACATTCATATTACACCAAAAATATGGTTTGGGTTTTATGATGTATGGACCTGTTTTCTACCAGACAAATTATAAAGTGAGGTTAAAAGAAACATGTAATGGTAGCATATGAGGTAGGCACACAAAGCTATGATCATCTGTTAATATCTCCTTTGGTAACCTATTTTATTATTCAATAGATATTAATCTTACTTCTATAAACAATAATTTCAGTAAACTTTCTTTGGTGACAAGCAAGACAAATGAAAAAAAAAAGATTTTCTTTAAAAAATTAATTAACACAAAGGGATCATACACAGAAATGTATTTATTGCAAAACAAACGAACAAACAAAAAGGACGACAGAAAGTGGTTGGAATAATGGCACATTAAACTAAGAATTTAGAAACATCTTACATTCTGCCCTAATGGCAGCACAGTTAATTAGGACAAAAGGTCTTCTTGCTGCTCGTTTCAGCTGTAGGGTATTTCTGCAGACCTGGCGGGCGAGTTTAGTCAAGTATGTAGTATGAAGGAAGAAAGACTGGCGTGTCTTCACAGCAGATTTTGGACTGCCAGTGTTCCTGACAGGTATTCCTTGAGTTGCCTGTCGAGACATGTGTGTTCTGACACATGACTCCTGCAAAGAAAATTGAAAATTAAAAATCAAACTTGTGTTACCAACTGAGAACTCCTCTCCTATTGCAGTATTGTTTCCCTATACATGACTGACACACACACACACACACACACACACACACACAAATAGCCATATTTCTAGCACTCTCATGCAAATTCTCTCTTCTTCTTAATAAGAAACTTTGTAACTCCTGAACAGGGAAATAATTTCTGGCTTCTTTCCCTCCATCACCACTAGCCATTCTCATCTACTTTACTGTGATAATATAACCACTGGGAAACCTGCATCTCCCATGGGGTCTTTGGACCCTAGTCTGTTGTAATACAATAAACTAGAAAAAGCAGAGTGGAATGGGAGAAAGAAGGAAACATATTTTTCATCCTCTCTTCCTTCACTGCTGCTTTTCCTCCCACTGCTGCCAGTTGTCAGGGAAAGAAAAAGAAAGGGGTTGGAGGCTTTAAGGGTTACTGGGGTGCTTTTGATGAATGAAATGGTTCCATGGAAGATGAAACCCTTTTTCTAAGAGTATAATATCATTTAAAGACAGAAGGAGCTTGTTTCCTGTTGCTCCAGAGACTAGAATGCAAACCAATGGATTCAAATTACAAGAAAAGAAATTCCACCTAAACATTAGACAGAACTTTTCTATAAGAGCTGGTCAACCGTGGAATAGACTGCCTCAGAGGGTGGTGGATTCCTTCATTTGAGGTCTTTAAACAGAGGATGGCTGGCCATCTCTCAAGAGTGTTTTTGTTGTGTATTCCTGAATGGTAGCGGATTGGACTAGAAAGTCCTTGTAGTCCCTTCCAACTTTATGGTTCTATGATTTGTGAGTTATTTAAAAATAAAAAGAGAAAAGCTGTCCCATATCTACAACTGGGTTCCTGAAGAACACTGGTCTAAATCCTACTGGCTCCATGAATGGAGCTGCACCAACAGTAACAGGTGGCAGCTATGGCATATGGCAACTACTGAAGCAACCTTTCCCATATTTGCCTTGGCTCCATATAACATCCACTCTGGAGACCAGGCATTTGAAGAATTCTATATTTTAATCAATTGGAAGCAAGAATCTCCTCCCCTCCGATTGCTGTTCCTTCCCTCTTTTTGCTCAAGCACAAAGTAATGCTCTGTTTATGAGCAGTGTGCTCCCATAGGATAGTGGCCAATGTTTTTATTTTACACACACACAAATAGAGTTGGCCCTAAGAACACAATTCTGTTCTCAAAATACAATATATAAGGTGGGGAAGTCATGTGCTGGTTCTTGGACAAGTATAACTCACAAAAGAGTCCAACATACTTTTACAAGGAAAAAATAAAGAGAGGTTTGAAGGATAAAAGATGCTATTTCAATTGAAATAATTAGTGGTAAACGGTAATTATAGAATTATTGATAACCACAGAAAGTATTGAATACTAAAAAATAATTAAAGATATTACCTTAAATCCAATTCTTAGCCCTGCTTAGAGTAAAACCAAGGTATCAATCACTGAACAGTAAGCCAAAATTTATTTAAAATTTATTTATTAAATGGTACAGTGGGCCCTCTGGATTTCTGGGCTTCAGATCTGCAAATTCAACCAACTGTGAATTGTCATGTCCCATATTATAAAATGAAGCACCTGTGTTCACATCACCACCATTTAATAATATGAGACATGATCATCTGCTTTTTTTGGTATCTGCACGGGGTCCTGGAACCAAATCCCCACAGAGCCGAAGGGCCCACTGCATTCTATTTGGGAATAGCAACTTGATTTAGCCCATTGGGGCTTCCTTCAGAATAAACATGCTTAGGACTGTGCTGTACACATTATAATCACACTTCTATAAATATACCTCTGTTGTTTGACTAGGAGAAAATCTGTCTTCACTTGTCAGGGTTGGCATTTTCAGGCCACCGTATTTCTTCCAATAAATCCAACATGGTGCACATAATCTACATTGCATATTGGGTGGACCCCAAGAATACCACTGATGAGAGTGTGTAACTAAAAAGAAGAAAACAAAAATACAATACTAAACAGACATGCACGCCTATTTATTGTAAATGCATATTGCTACAACAAATATTAAATATGTAATAAGCAAGTCTGTGTACTTTTCCTGTTGTAAGTGTTAAATCTGTGAGTCTACTTCCTACCTAGGACATTTTATATTTCAATCAATTCCATCTATTGCATAACTTGTGGCTCAGTAAGGGAGGGGTGAGAAGCCCCACCTGCAACTCCTAAAAGACCAGCTAGTCAGAGAAAAGACTACAGAGAAATACTGACTATCCACGTGTTAGCAGTAATCCAACACCCATCATTATCAAAAACTGCTATTGAGAAGCTAATGGGAAATTTAGCCCCCCCTTTCCCAAGTAACTCCAAAGCAGCCGGACACACGGTTTTCACAACTATCCCTAGCCCAAACTGGGAGGGGAAGATGCTAAAATCTCTCTTTCCTCCAATAATCTCATGCTGATACATACAGATGTGTGTGTGCACTTGGATGCTTGGTCTCTGTGACATGCAGGCACACCAGCCGAATTTACATCATTGTTCAGCTTGGCCGCCTCGCTACTTACACTGCCACCAAATAAGTATCTATGGAGATCACAATTCCACAGTTGCCACCTTTATGTCAAACTTCCCCCTTATCCCTTCCTTGGACTGGGGTCTGACTTAATCTGGATAGTACTTGCATCAGTGTGCGTTTAATTACAGGGTTAGCATGCCAAATAAATACTAATAAGTGAAATAATTCATGAGGAGTCTGGATTTGATAAACAAAACATAAAGACTGGTTTATTGTATAAAAAGTATAACAGAAATGCTTTGAACTTTGTCTTCAACTTGGTTAACTTCAAACTGTTTGATAGTCCCACTCTGTGGTGACCATACAATTCCAGAATCAGGCAGACTCACTAACAATTTGTTAGGCTCTTTCTTCCCTCTCACTCCGTATTCCAATTAGCCTCCATTACTCTCAAAATTACTCCCTCTGCACATACAATCTCTCAGCTATACTAATAACCATATACACATTCCAGCACTCTGCCCATCACATCATATCTTCATCTACCTTTCAACTGTCATCTCTTCCTTTCTCACAACTGTCATCTCTCTCTTTTCACTCTAGGAGACCCCTCCCATACTAGTTTCCTGCCACAGGATTGGCTCCTCCTTTATGCTCTCTTTCCCATTCATTCATCAACATTTCATCAGATGTTCATCACATGCTCTCCACAGTCTCCAATCCACTTACCAGCCCTACATGCTTCCCCAGGGCCAAAGATGTTATCTAGCCCTCCACTCAGTGCTCCCTCCCAGGCTCTAGTATGCTCCACCGAGGAAAGCTAACCCTCCCTTTCCACAGGGAGACAAAGACATTTTGGCTCAGGCTGTTTTTATTGGGCTGTTACTGAACAGCACAAGTAACATATGAAACAGCATGTAGGCCTGTGACTCCAACATCGTCACTTTTCTTTTTAAACATCTTTGATCGTGATTTCCTGCGTGGCAGGGGGTTGGACTGGATGGCCCTTGAGGTCTCTTCCAACTCTACAATTCTATGATCTTTTGTCTGATGAAGAACCCAGTAGAGCTTCAAAAGCTTGCATCATATGTTTTGCAGTTTGGTTGGCCAATAAAGTATCACTTTTTTGTGGATCATGGATTTTGTTGTGTTTTCTATATTTAATTATAATGCCTCAAGTCCCATTCACAGGAGGAAGGTGGGATAGTAATCAATTAAAAAAATAAGACAAGTACAGCCTGCTGACTATGCATGATGGCTCATCATGGACTCAATAAACCTCCTGTTTTGTTTGCCTTGGACAAAAAAAATTGTGGTGGGATTGTTAAACACACACAGCATTCACATTGGTGGGCCACAAGTCATCCAAGCTTCCTGTGGAGCAAAATCATTCCCATTCTGCATACAGTTTATGGATGTCCTGATCCAGAGGCCTGCATGGGGTCTGACATATACATGAAACTCCTGTGTAAATAGGCAAAGTATTCACTCCAGTGGAAAACTAACTAGCACATCTACACACTGATGCATTAATCTAGCTATCCTTGCTATTTAAGGAAGCTCCTTGCAGAAGATGGATCTTGGCAAATGTATACTGGAACATGCTAAAAAACACACACAACTGCATGATCAGAGACATATTTTGCATGGATGCACACACAGAAAGAGAGATATTCTTACTTACCATAGCAACTTTCACAGGCACGGCCTACTAACGAATTCTGAGTCTGATGAGGTGCTCCAACTGCTCCATTCATGGTACTTGATTTCCCATTACTGCTGGATATCTGACTGGGATTTGGTTTGTTGCTTTAAATTGACCACACAGACATTAATAACATGAATCAAATGACAGAACCAGCTCTTAAGTCGCAAACTATTCACATCATTGCTAAAAACAATGTCCAAATTTTCTCCATGGAAATGAAAGCAAAAACATTTAAAATGATCAGATTTTCTCAGAGCCTTGTAATTTCGCACCACACTTGTTACTGGAGAATTCCATAAAGAACATCCAGGTCTCTGTATACATTCAGGAATTAATGTTGCAGTTGCCTCTATAAAGATAAAAAGTCTTTCTCAAAACAGCAGCTACCAGTAACCTGCTGCTCATTTGTGCAAATCACATGTCCACCTGTGATCCCAGCAAACTGTTCTGCAAACGTGGATCTTTTATTATAGATATGAACCTTGTATATAGTTTTTAAATCTTCCCACACACATACAAAGTATTTAACTAATTTAATCTCAAGGGCACATTGTCCTGAGCTTTAGTCACAATTTAACGAGATTATGACTTCAATTTAATGTAAAAATTATGAAGAAATACTGTTACTGTGAAGAATTTACTGTTACTATAAAAATATATGAAGAATGATTGTTCCACTAAGGATAGGGGTATACAGAACATAAACTGAGATCCGCTAGTGGATTGCTGGGAAGTTTTGTAGTAAATTGGCTCTCACTTAAAACAATGAATCAACTGCCCCCTCCACCAAAATATTATTGGTAAAATGAAAAGAGCTTAGAGCAGAAGTAGATTATAAAATAACCATGGTTTTATGTATTTTTACTAATGTTTTGGTATGTTTTCAAAACCACATTGGTTTCTAATATTTTGTAAGCCATTTTGAGACCAAGTATTGGGGAAAAGGTGGGATACAAATGAATAATATTAATTATGTGAAGGACTGTGAGCTGACTTCAGCTATAGTGTTCATAACAGTTTCCTGGGTTCAGCACTTTTTAACTACATATATACCCAACTGCATAACTATGTGACATTTGCACTTGGCTCTGTTTGGTGGATCTCAGTATCTAGGTAAAAACAAACACACTACAAAGGCCTGAAGTCCATCTCACCTTCAACTCAAGGAACAACTATAAAATGATGGTACCTAAGATTTGTAATCTATCTCCTCCCCAAATATCATATCAGGTCCAACATGATCCTGATACTTTATTAATGCATTTTTTCCCCTTCAACTTTCCTGAGGTATGAATCAATAGAGAAAATGATTAACTACTCATTCTCATATGCTGCAGTTGCTGTATTGTTCATCAAGCTAGCATCACACAAACTTGGTCAATTTCTTGTCAACACCATTCCTATTCATTTTGGCCTCTGATGCCAATGTCACACAGCAAAAATCACAACTTATAAAACGCCAACAGAACAACCAAATCCTATCTTGTAGGAGAACCAACAGAACATGAAGTGGTGTAAGTTCAAGTTTTAGTAGTTTCACATCTATGTAAAAACTCCTAAAGCATGGTGGTGAGTTATAAATGCTGAATCTACTTTACTGAAGAGATAGGTTTGATGAATGGTGGCAAAAAATGTGGCTGATTCGTAAAGTGAACAGTTTGTCCTCCCTTTTTTTTATAGCATAATATCACTGTGTTCCATGCAGGTAATTCTAATGTAACTGTGCACAGAACTGCAGCTGAAATGTTCCACAACTTTGTATTACCACTTCTGCATCAGGAAATAATTGGAAAACTCTGTCTCGTAAATGTCAGCATGGGTATTATTTGATTTTACCTGTGTATGTTGAATTTTAAAGTAAACTAGGCTTTATGAATGCTTCTCCTTTGCTTGTTCAATAAAAAGTTAGGATTTGTTGTCTGTACGTTATTATTATTTTAAAGTATTAAATGTTTGCTATACTTACTAGGTTGGTATGTAAACTTGTTTCAATTTGCTTTCTGCTTCAGCAGCTTTTAGACGTTTCTAATAGAAGAGATGAACAAATGTAATATTGTGCACAATGTTAATATTACAGTTCCACCCAGCCAACCATACCAACCTATTCAATATTTGAAATCTGCTTTGGCAACCTGGACTCAGGTGTCACTGCCTCAAGTGGATGGCAGCTGGAGTGTAAGCATATTCTTGGAAGCCATTTCATTTACAGACTCCATTTCCTCACTGAGATATTGATCTTGGAAAGGAGGGACTCATGGAGCACAGGGTTAGAGGTGTTCTATTCACTCATACATTTGATCCATGGTTCATTCTCACTGTGCCTCTATAATGCTGACATGTTTTTTACTAGACTTGATACTCTAACTGAACATTTAAATTGTTTTGTTTAAACTTAGCACACAAGTTTAAAGACTTGACCATTGGAAACAATTTTTTAAAAAAACAACCATTCCAATAAACATCTAAGAATCCAAGACAATGGTGTATGACTTTCATTGTGGGAACTGCCATCTTGAATTCAACTGGACAGATTACATACCAGGAAGGGGAGACACTTCAAGGGTGGGAGGACTCATGGGCAAGGACCTGCCCACCTGTTTGAGAGAAAGGATGGGAAATGCCAGCACTCAGTACAGTCAAGGTGAGGGTCTGAGAGATGTGTTTAAAGGAGTGTGGGACCCAAATAACAAATATCAAAATTGTAGAGGGCACTGTTGAAGAAGAGCTGGAAGAGATGACAGCAATCCCAAATTGCCACCCAGTTCAAATAGTCTGCATAACTTTGGCAACAGTTCCCTTGGACTGAAAATGCTTATGAATGTCAAGTCAACAAATAGCAAAATAACACCTAACCAGCACCCAATTTCCAGACAACCATGTTGACCTGGCTTGTATCACAGAGAATTGGCCAAAAGAAGGTGGAGGGTTACTTTCTCAGCTTTATCCAGTGAAAATCTCTCTACAACAGCTAACAAGACTGGCAGGGGGTGGGCGGGTGGATAGAGTTGCAGTGATCTATCACAATCCCATCCTCCTGACCAGTTTCCCCTGCAATCTGTTGGATTCAAATGGATGTACCCGAAGGGGGCTGGCCAGGACAGATCTGGAATTCTGTTGATGTACGACACAACAGTTTTCTTTCCTGAGCTAGCCAGGGTGATGTGATATTTCACATGGTTAGGATTGAGAAAAGTATTTTAACAAAGAGTTCTCAAATATTGATAAGGTTTTGTGTCTAGAGGCTTCTGGGTCACAGGTGTATCTTGGGCCCTAACGAACAAAGATCAACAATGCCCCCAGACTCTAGGCAGCTAATGCACATTTCCTTCCAATGTTAACCATTCAATTTAAACTACAGGGTTTTTTGTGTGTGTGGATGTAAACTGCAGTGTCATTATTAAAAATTCATCTGTAAAGAAAGAAACTATTTCACAGCACTCAGCAAACAACTGAATCAAAGGGTAGTTAAATGGAAGGTGTGATTGCACACATATGCTGCAAAATTATGTTGTGTCCTGTCTCTGCTTTCTAGAGCTAGTATGCTTTTCCACAATGCCACCTACTATTTGTAAGGCAACAATATGGACCAATTTGATCCTTAGCTAGTTAGTTCTTGGAAAGATTCTAACTAAGATAAGTGCTGTCTATGGGCAGATTTCATGCATGACTTGTTAAAACTGCTCTGAAACACTGAAAGTTCTAAGAAGAAACATCATGCAATGAAAATTCCTGTTACAACTTAAATGCAGCCTATGCAAGAAAATAATAATAGTAATAGTAATAATAATTTATTTGTATCCCGCCCCTCTACAAAATGCAATCGGGGCGGCTTACAGCATTAAAATATACATACAAACTCCTTCATCCCACCCACCCCTTAAAATACAATTAAATAATTGAACATTTAAAACATACTTAATAATAAGGATTTTAGTGGGGTTGTTTTTGAAGGGATAACAAATGGAAAAAGTGGAGTTTTGCCTTTCAATTGCATTTTTGAAACTGTGTTTGTTTGAAAAAAGTATCCAGGAAAAATACAATAACAGTGATCAATGACTTATGACTTAAGGCAGGAATTGACATGTACAGCATGCAGCCCCGGACCCCAATTGTGACCCCTGAAGCCCTCCACCAATCTCTCCTCATTTGTAAAATCAGCAAGCAATTTTTGCCCCCAAACAGATGGAAACACTTGAAAATATCTCATAAGAACCCCAGAACTCCATACCACCTCCCAATATCCATGTCTTTTGCAGTGCTTCTCAAAATAGCAACAGGAAGTGATGTGAAACCACTTTCTGACACCATTTTGAGAGTGACTGTAGAGGAAAACAGAGGTATTTGGACTTGCTGGGAAGCATGGCCTATGGAGGATCTGGGAAGAAACTGGCCCCTGGCCCCCATGTAGTTGCTAACCCTTAATTTAAGGGAGTTGAAAAAGACTGCACAACATTTCAGACTTCTGTGCTCTCCCTCCTACATTCATGACTGAAGCTGAAATAGAACAAACCATAGTTCTTGTTACGTGAGAAACTGCAGTTTGTTCTACCTGAATTTTATTTTAACAATGTTTTTAGATCATGATGAGCAAAGTGTAGCCCTCCAGATATTGCTGGACTGCAATTCCCACTGGCCTTAGCCAGTATAGTCAAT
Organism: Gambelia wislizenii; assembly: GCA_030847615.1. Lineage (NCBI taxonomy): Eukaryota > Metazoa > Chordata > Lepidosauria > Squamata > Crotaphytidae > Gambelia > Gambelia wislizenii. The sequence goes on from JAUMIR010000001.1 coordinate 38,084,484, forward strand.
GGTGAGGACTGCTGGGATATGCAGGCTAACAACTTCTGGAAGGTTACACTTTTGTCAACTCTTGTTTTACATCTGGGCTTCTTAATCAACTTTGGCTTCTGTAATCAAAGTGAAAGAGGAATCCCAAAAAATCCCTTCCTCATTCTTTGAACATCAACTGTTGCTTTACTGAAGCCCTGAAAGAAAAAGGAGCTCTTCAATTCACAGAATGGGTACTCTGGATCCCAGATAAAAGTATTGCAATATCCATAATTTCTAAATTTCCACATATTTCACTGGGCCCTTTAGAAGAAATTATATTCTACTTCAAATACAGTTGTCCCTCCACTTTCGCGAACTTAACATTCGCGGTTTTGATTATTCGCGGTTTTGGGAGAGCCCCCGCGGGCCCCCCCAAAACCGCGACAGGGGCCTCCGGAGGCCCCGTGAAAACCCTGGGAAGGGGGTGGGGAGGGCTGGGGAGGCCTTCATGGGGCCCCCGGAGGCGCTCCGGAGGCCCCATGAAGGCCTGAGGAGGGAGTGGGGAGGGCCAGGGAGGCAGGGGAGTCCAGGGAAAGTGGTGAGGGGAGCGACAACGGGGCCTCCGGAGGCCTCGGGGTCGCTTGGGGAGGGCGGGGGGAGGCAGGCAGAAGCGACCGCGAGGCCTCCGGAGGCCTCGGGGGTCGCTTGGGGAGGGCGGGGGGCGGCAGGCAGAAGCGACCGCGAGGCCTCCGGAGGCCTCGGGGTCGCTTGGGGAGGGCGGGGGGAGGCAGGCAGAAGCGACCGCGAGGCCTCCGGAGGCCTCGGGGGTCGCTTGGGGAGGGCGGGGGGCGGCAGGCAGAAGCGACCGCGAGGCCTCCGGAGGCCTCGGGGGTCGCTTGGGGAGGGCGGGGGGGCGGCAGGGAGACGCGACCGCGAGGCCTCCGGAGGCCTCGGGGGTCGCTTGGGGAGGGCGGGGGGCGGCAGGGAGAAGCGACCGCGAGGCCCCCGGAGGCCTCGGGGGTCGCTTGGGGATGGCGGGGGGCGGCAGGCAGAAGCGACCGCGAGGCCTCCGGAGGCCTCGGGGGTCGCTTGGGGAGGGCGGGGGGCGGCAGGGAGACGCGACCGCGAGGCCTCCGGAGGCCTCGGGGGTCGCTTGGGGAGGGTGGGGGGCGGCAGGCAGAAGCAACCGCGAGGCCTCCGGAGGCCTCGGGGGTCGCTTGGGGAGGGCGGGGGGAGGCAGGCAGAAGCGACCGCGAGGCCTCCGGAGGCCTCGGGGGTCGCTTGGGGAGGGCGGGGGGTGGCAGGCAGAAGCGACCGCGAGGCCTCCGGAGGCCTCGGGGGTCGCTTGGGGAGGGCGGGGGGCGGCAGGGAGACGCGACCGCGAGGCCTCCGGAGGCCTCGGGGGTCGCTTGGGGAGGGCGGGGGGCGGCAGGCAGAAGCGACCGCGAGGCCTCCGGAGGCCTCGGGGGTCACTTGGGGAGGGCGGGGGGAGGCAGGCAGAAGCGACCGTGAGGCCTCCGGAGGCCTCGGGGGTCGCTTGGGGAGGGCGGGGGGCGGCAGGCAGAAGCGACCGCGAGGCCTCCGGAGGCCTCGGGGGTCGCTTGGGGAGGGCGGGGGGCGGCAGGCAGAAGCGACCGCGAGGCCTCCGGAGGCCTCGGGGGTCGCTTGGGGAGGGCGGGGTGCGGCAGGGAGAAGCGACCGCGAGGCCTCCGGAGGCCTCGGGGGTCGCTTGGGGAGGGCGGGGGGCGGCAGGCAGAAGCGACCGCGAGGCCTCCGGAGGCCTCGGGGGTCGCTTGGGGAGGGCGGGGGGCGGCAGGCAGAAGTGACCGCGAGGCCTCCGGAGGCCTCGGGGGTCGCTTGGGGAGGGCGGGGGGCGGCAGGGAGAAGCGACCGCGAGGCCTCCGGAGGCCTCGGGGGTCGCTTGGGGAGGGCGGGGGGCGGCAGGGAGAAGCGACCGCGAGGCCTCCGGAGGCCTCGGGGGTCGCTTGGGGAGGGCGGGGGGCGGCAGGGAAAAGCGACCGCGAGGCCTCCGGAGGCCTCGGGGGTCGCTTGGGGAGGGCGGGGGGCGGCAGGCAGAAGCGACCGCGAGGCCTCCGGAGGCCTCGGGGGTCGCTTGGGGAGGGCGGGGGGCGGCAGGGAGATGCGACCGCGAGGCCTCCGGAGGCCTCGGGGGTCGCTTGGGGAGGGCGGGGGGCGGCAGGCAGAAGCGACCGCGAGGCCTCCGGAGGCCTCGGGGGTCGCTTGGGGAGGGCGGGGGGCGGCAGGCAGAAGCGACCGCGAGGCCTCCGGAGGCCTCGGGGGTCGCTTGGGGAGGGCGGGGGGCGGCAGGCAGAAGCGACCGCGAGGCCTCCGGAGGCCTCGGGGGTCGCTTGGGGAGGGCGGGGGGCGGCAGGCAGAAGCGACCGCGAGGCCTCCGGAGGCCTCGGGGGTCGCTTGGGGAGGGCGGGGGGCGGCAGGCAGAAGCGACCGCCAGGCCTCCGGAGGCCTCGGGGTCGCTTGGGGAGGGCGGGGGGCGGCAGGGAGAAGCGACCGCGAGGCCTCCGGAGGCCTCGGGGGTCGCTTGGGGAGGGCGGGGGGCGGCAGGGAAAAGCGACCGCGAGGCCTCCGGAGGCCTCGGGGGTCGCTTGGGGAGGGCGGGAGGCGGCAGGCAGAAGCCACCGCGAGGCCTCCGGAGGCCTCGGGGGTCGCTTGGGGAGGGCGGGGGGCGGCAGGGAGAAGCGACCGCGAGGCCTCCGGAGGCCTCGGGGGTCGCTTGGGGAGGGCGGGGGGCGGCAGGGAAAAGCGACCGTGAGGCCTCCGGAGGCCTCGGGGGTCGCTTGGGGAGGGCGGGGGGCGGCAGGCAGAAGCGACCGCGAGGCCTCCGGAGGCCTCGGGGGTCGCTTGGGGAGGGCGGGGGGCGGCAGGCAGAAGCGACCGCGAGGCCTCCGGAGGCCTCGGGGGTCGCTTGGGGAGGGCGGGGTGCGGCAGGGAGAAGCGACCGCGAGGCCTCCGGAGGCCTCGGGGGTCGCTTGGGGAGGGCGGGGGGCGGCAGGCAGAAGCGACCGCGAGGCCTCCGGAGGCCTCGGGGGTCGCTTGGGGAGGGCGGGGGGCGGCAGGCAGAAGGGACCGCGAGGCCTCCGGAGGCCTCGGGGGTCGCTTGGGGAGGGCGGGGGGCGGCAGGGAGAAGCGACCGCGAGGCCTCCGGAGGCCTCGGGGGTCGCTTGGGGAGGGCGGGGGGCGGCAGGGAGAAGCGACCGCGAGGCCTCCGGAGGCCTCGGGGGTCGCTTGGGGAGGGCGGGGGGCGGCAGGGAAAAGCGACCGCGAGGCCTCCGGAGGCCTCGGGGGTCGCTTGGGGAGGGCGGGGGGCGGCAGGCAGAAGCGACCGCGAGGCCTCCGGAGGCCTCGGGGGTCGCTTGGGGAGGGCGGGGGGCGGCAGGGAGATGCGACCGCGAGGCCTCCGGAGGCCTCGGGGGTCGCTTGGGGAGGGCGGGGGGCGGCAGGCAGAAGCGACCGCGAGGCCTCCGGAGGCCTCGGGGGTCGCTTGGGGAGGGCGGGGGGCGGCAGGCAGAAGCGACCGCGAGGCCTCCGGAGGCCTCGGGGGTCGCTTGGGGAGGGCGGGGGGCGGCAGGCAGAAGCGACCGCGAGGCCTCCGGAGGCCTCGGGGGTCGCTTGGGGAGGGCGGGGGGCGGCAGGCAGAAGCGACCGCGAGGCCTCCGGAGGCCTCGGGGGTCGCTTGGGGAGGGCGGGGGGCGGCAGTCAGAAGCGACCGCGAGGCCTCCGGAGGCCTCGGGGTCGCTTGGGGAGGGCGGGGGGCGGCAGGGAGAAGCGACCGCGAGGCCTCCGGAGGCCTCGGGGGTCGCTTGGGGAGGGCGGGGGGCGGCAGGGAAAAGCGACCGCGAGGCCTCCGGAGGCCTCGGGGGTCGCTTGGGGAGGGCGGGAGGCGGCAGGCAGAAGCCACCGCGAGGCCTCCGGAGGCCTCGGGGGTCGCTTGGGGAGGGCGGGGGGCGGCAGGGAGAAGCGACCGCGAGGCCTCCGGAGGCCTCGGGGGTCGCTTGGGGAGGGCGGGGGGCGGCAGGGAAAAGCGACCGTGAGGCCTCCGGAGGCCTCGGGGGACGCTTGGGGAGGGCGGGGGGCGGCAGGGAGAAGCGACCGCGAGGCCTCCGGAGGCCTCAGGGTTGCTTGGGGAGGGTGGGGGCGGCAGGGAAAAGCGACTGCGAGGCCTCCGGAGGCCTCGGGGTTGCTTGGGGAGGGCGGGTGGAGGGCTGTCATTATTCGCGGAATTTTCACATTCGCGGGGGTCTGCGGAACCTAACCCCCGCGAATGTGAAGGGACAACTGTACTATTAACATCCTATGCAAAATAAAATAAAATAAAATAAAAAATCATGGGAGTTAGTACTTTGTGTTATGACTGTCATGTCACAGTGTGAGATCACCACACATGATAATCTAACATGGCTGCATGCCAATTCCTATTCTGATGCAGCCTTGTATTGAATCATAGAATCATAGAATTGTAGAGTTGGAAGAGACCACGAGGGCCATCCAGTCCAATCCCCTGCCACGCAGGAAATCACAATCAAAGCATCCCTGACAGATGGCCATCCAGCCTCTGTTTAAAGACCTCCAAGGAAGGAGACCCCACCATGCTCTGAGGGAGTGTGTTCCACTGCCGAACAGCTCTTACTGTCAAAAAGTTCCTCCTACTGTTTTAATTGCTTCCTCACCATAATCTATATATTCTCTTTTGGTAAATATATTCCATATAAATTCCATATAAATATATGCCATATAAATATATTCCAGCATGGCTGCAATCCTGACAAGTGAGCAAAGTTGCAATGAAAAACATTTTATTTGATACAGTGTGGGAGAGCAAGGAAAGGTGAGACTTTGTAATGTTTAAAACTGGATTATCTTTTAGGTGTACATTCCCTATCTCAGATTCAATACTATATGATTTTATACAGTATGCTTACTTCCATGGCTGAATGTTACAAATTCACTCAGGACAATGGAAACAAAAATTACCTGCTGAATGTATCTGTCTGTGGTTTTCCACATGTAATAATATTCAATGATGCTAGTCAGAGATTTCCAAGGAAGCTGAAAAATTTTGTCAAAAGGGAAAAAAATTAATTAACGTTTCTGATATATTACATTTTATTCATTTAAAAATACCAGTACACACAAACAAACAAACACCACCATCATTTGAATTTATCACCTGAGACAATTAGAAGTCTTCTTTCCACTTTGCTTTGCTTTGCAAAGTCTTGCTGTGAATAAAAGAGATCAAGACAACGTAGGCTGGCAGAACTAATACGGTTGGCTATTAAGGGAACAGAACCTTGGATGACACAGACCTTTGGATCTTATCCAGCATCCCTTCTTATTATGTTCTTAAACATTTCTGCTCCCCTATTAGGCTGGGGTTGGAACCTACTGGTGTTTAGTTACACAAACTCAGAGGTTTTATGGCTTCTTCTTCACAAGACCTGTGGAAGTTACTGAACTTGCCTTTAAAGATACGTAAATAGCAATGTTTAGAAAAACTGTTTTTTGGATGACAGCTCCCCAAATTCCCCAGTTAGCATGGCTGGGAGATTCTGAGAGTTGTAGTTCAAGGTATTAAATTTCCCCAGCTCTGTTAAAAAGAATCATACCACTTCTATAGAAGGCCTTTTCAAATGTGTTATGCTGAATCTATAACAGATTCTGGACCACATGTCAGTGCTAATTTGTCATACTACAGGCATAAAGTCTTAAATTGTTATTAACAGCTACTTTCCATTCTGTCAGAAATAGGCATTTCTCTAGTTTTCCTTTACATGCAACTGGGAAAGGAAGGTGCCACTATCTAAATAATTGAATACAAGGGCTATCGGCTTCTAACTCATCTCCTCAACTGATAGAACCTATGTGTCAAAAAGCAGATGTCTGTAGGTGGGTGTTGAAATAAGGAAAGCATCTACCACCTGACTCAGAATAGCATGTACTAGGAACAAATCAGAAAGATATGAAGGCAATGAAAGAAATATTATCCCGTGAGTCTTCCCCATACTCTCTCCTGGTGAGGTGCTGATGAGATGGCAGAAATCCATGCAATATGATCTGCTTACTTGGTTGCTTTACTCCTCATCACCCACCCACATCAAACTGTGGATTGCACCAACCAGGAAGGTGGTAGTGTGTGTGGGGGGGGGGGGACTCCAGTTTTGCATGCGGCTACAAATGTTTTAAGAACATAGAAAAAAAATATGACTACCTAACTGCATGCATCAATTTCAAAGAGCAGTTCCTGTGTTTGCAAACTAGTTCCCTTTTTTTAAAAAAAACTCCATAAATATTCAATCAGGAGAGAGTAACATATGTCTATTCAGATTTCAAAAAGTGCCTCAGCATTGTACACATACATCACTTACTTATTTGAAAGAATGCCCCTAGTAATTTATTGAAACTTTTAAAAAGAAAATGGAGGGGGAGTGATGGGAAGAAGGAATCTACTAGCATCTTTGAGACTGCTTTGTTTCAGTATGAGCTTGAGTGAGATACTGATCTGCTTCTTCAGATGCACAGAAAAAGTGAAAGTAGAAATGGATTAATATTCAAGAATGGCCATGTGAATATAAACCAGTTTATCTCAAAGGTGCCAATAGATTGCTTCTTCCCAACAACTCTAGATTGCTGGGGCAGGCTAACATGACCATCTGCTTGGAAACCTCTAGAAAGCTGTAAGCTTGTGTATCAGTAAAAATCCTCATGATATATCAGCTAACTAGGACAAGTGTAATTTGGTTCAATTCTGAATGCATCAGTCACATCCAACATGTTCAAAAATGAAATGAATACAGAATGAAGTTTGTGAATTTAGAAAATTCAGTATAATGTTATTTAAGGCTTTGTTTTTAAATCACTGCAAAGTAGTCTAGGTCTAAATTTTATTCTTTTAAAATTTAGTTTGTGGCATTAACAAATAATTTGATATTGCGAAATTGATTCAGTTCACAACAATAAGCCTTGTGCAAATGTGCTTCCTCTTCACCCTTCCCTGTGTGGCCCTTGGTTTCCTAGCTTGTTAAACTATAGTCTCCTGTGACCTCTCAAATCAGGAAACTGGAGCTCAAGTATTGCTTTAAAGATATGAAACCCATGACTGCAGCAACTCTAGAAAATGAGCTTGGACACACAGATGACACTGCATTTTTAAAGGTGCCCCCCCCCCGTGCCAAAAAAGAAAGCTAGCCTATAAATACATATTACTATTTTTTAAAATTTGGAGGAAGAGGAGGGACTGCCAGACAGGAAGGAGCACTAACTCTCCTACTTTACTTACGACACTTTTCTCTTGTTAACTATCTACATTTGGCTTGTGATATCCCACTACCTTGCTGGCAAATCAAGACTAGAAAAGAAGGATACACTAACGGAGGAGAGGAGAAGGATCTGGTCATTAGCTCTAGTGGTTGTGAGGTCAGGAAGAATGGAAAGATGTTGTCAGGCCTCCCAAGACCACTAGCAGAAGCTGAGAATGGCAGTGAAATAAACCTAGCATCTGGACTGGCCCATTTCCCAGCTATACCAAGATCACCCCTTGGATCTCATGTGGCACCACTTCAAATATTCTTTAGCCCTACTTATGAGTGGAAGATTCTGTACTGAGGAACTCATGACAAACTGGAAAGTGGTAGACTAATGTGACCCCCTATATTGCTGTGCAGCTTAAGTGTTGTAGTGATAGCTCTTCTTTGCTCTCTTGCCAGACAGTTCTTCCACAAGCCTGATCTTCTTGATTCTTAACCCACAGGATTGCTGCTGGCCAGGCAGGAACTGGCCTTTATAATCTGACTGAGAAATGGGGACATAATCTAATCTCAGTTCAGCATATGAAGCTGCCTTGTACTGAGCCAGACTACTGGTCTATATTATCTCAGTATGATCTTTTCTGTCTAGCAATAGATCTTCCATGTTTCCAGGAAGAAGTTCTTACTGGCACTTCTTTATTTGACAAAGATGACTTTGGTATGAATGGCATATACTTTATTACTGAACTATGAGCATTCCTGAGATATTTACCTCCTCTCTCTCTCTCTCTCTCTCTCTCTCTCTCTCTCTCTGTGTGTGTGTGTGTGTGTGTGTGTGTGTGTGCATGTCTACATCTACAGATACCTAATTCAGCTACTTAAGAAAAACAATTGCCTAACAACTGCATAAGGTATAGAACGGTTTTAAATTATTCTACTTACAAAGTCTTGTCGTATATCATTGAAATCTTTTCCATATTTCTCTAGTGCTTCTTCAAACAAACTGGCCTCTGAAGCTGACCATTCTTCCATTTCATCTCGACACAGCACAGGGCCTCCAAGTGGAACCAGGACACTAATGGCACTGCTCAGATCGTAGTTATGCTTATGCAATGTATCCATTGCATGAAACTAAGAAAGGGAAAAAAAACCCCACACATACACACACACACACACACACAAAACCACCATGTAAAGACATGCCAATAAACACAAATAAAGAATACTGTATCTGATTTGCTGTATTAGAAAAAATGCTGTGAACTTTTGCCTTAACCCCATTCTTTAACCCCACTGTCATGGGACAAAGGCTGATGGTATTAAACCCAGTAATACGCGGAGGACCACATGCTCCCAAGCCCTAGTTTAGTAGAACTAGACCACTTCCTCTCTGCTACCCACAAACACTGGCTTAAGTGACACATCACTTTAACTCTAAAACTGTAGCTTGATAAGCCAGATGTGTTTGCTGCTAGTACACACAACCTGCTCACCCCTGGTTCTCTCAAGCAGGTAAAGTAACCAGGTAGGTGATAGCTTCCTGAGATCCCTGAGTCTTGAATAGTGGCTTAGTGTACCCCAAAAACCCAGGATTCAAATGCCAGTCACAAATCTGGTGTAACCCTGGCTTACAAACCTGGCTAATGGTTTGAACATCATGTAAAGTTACCCCTTCCCTGGTGGATTTATACATTGCAACCAAGTAGGAGCGAAGAGGTTGTATGCACGAGCATGTTACTCATTCACATCCTAATTTATTCACCATACATTTTGACTCAAGTGATGGTTCTTCTTATTTATCACAAAAACAATGCAGCTTAAGCATCCAAATCTGAAACTCTTAAATCCTGGCCAGAAGATGTACATTCAGGAATGACCTTGAAGGGGAGTTCAGGGGGAGCATTATCACACCCTTACTGGTCCCACTCCAGACTTGAACACCTGAGTCTTTTTGAAACAGGCCTTCAGAAAACCTACATATACAGGCACTGTACAGAAGGCATCATCAATGTGTCATCAGAACCAAAAAGCATGATTCAGTGTGTTGATTATCTCTGGACTCTTATTTATCTGCAGGGAGTTACAAAAACCATTGTGTGGCACTCTTAAACCTGGAATTTGCCCCAACAAGCAGAAGATGCCCAAATCTACATTTGCACTTAATTTATTTTAAAATATTATTTTAAAAGGATGCTTAGGAATGTGGGAGACAAAGCACCACAGCACCCTCATTAAATGAAAAAAATAATAATGCTAAGACTAGCAGAGTTAAAACCCTAGAAAGGATAGTTAATACACTGTTTCTAACAAGCCACTGCTTCCACAATGGTAATGAAATATGCCAGAACACCTTTCAGTGAACATGCCAGTTCCAAACACAATCACCAATTAATAGTGAAGTGCTATTATGAGGGGTGAAATATGTCCTCTCCTAACTTAAAAAGAAAAAAGGGAATAAAATTCTTAACAAAGCCAAGAAAGTAGACAAGAAGGAAAGAAGAGAATTAATAAGATCCCAGAATGGTAATTAAATCTATTTCTTCTCCTCTGGTGTCTCATTAGAAGATGTACCTTCCATTAAGGGTAATGAATAATAATAATAATAATAATAATAATAAATTATTATATGTATTATTATTATTATTATTATTATTGACTATTAGCATGGCTAAGGCTTCTATGCAACAGCTCAAATAATAAAGTATCAGTTGGAAAAGTCAATCTGTACTTTTGAAAATATAACAGCTTTACTGACATTGAAGAAAGTATAGCCCCAGATGGTACAAAGGCCATGAATACTTAGTTTTTATCTGAGTATTCCTCCCACTCACTCCCAACTTCCATATTATCTTCACAGGAGTGAAGATAATACAGATAAATATGGATAAGATAATGAAGTAGCTAACACACATTGGAAACCGCTTCGTGCCTACCGCGCTATAAAGCGGTGTAGATGTGTAAAGTGCTATTGCTTAATAATTTTAAGCCACTCTGGGGGCCTTTGTAGCTGAAGAGCAGGGTATAAATACCTAAATAAAGAAATAGTCCTCTGAGGTAGATTAGACTAAAAGAGGAGAGGATCACTTGGCCAGATTACCAGTGCATTTCACAGATAGGCAGTAATTTGAACGTGGGTCTCCTCTGTCCTAGGCAGATTCCCTACCCACTATAGGACATAGGCTCTCAATACAGGTGACCAGCAACTAGTAGTTCTGAAGGCAATTGCTTGTGGAGAAACCACTTCCAAATTGTCTGTCAGTGTCAGGCACAGAAAGATATTGCTATGTGGAATGGAACTCAACCAGCCCCCTGGTTCTCTAAGGAGTGGCAGCAATGAAATGAATGAGATGATAACTAGAGCAACACTGGCAGAAAACTTTGAGCACAGTGTAGGGCCTATTTGAAGCCCTATGCCATTACAGTGTGGCTAGTAAACATCTCTTTTTTTCCTCTTCTTTGCCACCATAATCTCTCTGGGATTATGCACTTCCAGAGTCTGGAGGCAGCCACGGAGAAGGCTCTCTCGCGTGTTCCCACTAGACATACCTATGAAGGTGGTGGGACAGACAGTATGGCCTCCACAGGAGTTCATAAGGGAGAATACAGTTAGAACAGCATTTCAAGGTAATTACTCACCAGAGTGATGTCACGGGAAGCAGCGGCAGCACTCATGTGTAAACTAGGCTGCCTGACGGAACTACTGCAGTCAAGTGCCCGGGCAAATGTTCCAACCGCACTGAATAAGAGAGAAAAGCAAAGAAATGCAAAAAAGCTACAAAGAAATCCTTACGAAGAAAAAAAAGCTACAAAGAAATCCTGAAATATAAAGTCATCACATACCCAATCTCCCTCTATTGTACATACTTTACAGTTTCTTTGCATGCACATTACAGTACAATGCACCTTTATTATAAACACCTTTATTATAAACATTTCAGAACTACTGTATTTCACAATGACTTGTTTAAAACACCTGCACAATACAGAGGAGGGTTCAGTAATGTAATTACAGCTGCAATCCTAAACAGATTTACCAGGGAGTTAGTCTCAATGAATACAATGAACTTACTTCTAAATAGGCATGCACAAGATTGTGTTTTAATAGGAAAATTGTGGTTCAAATTTGGTACAATACAGAATTCAGTATAATGTGATCACAGCTGCAATCCTATATACAATTACTTAGGGTTACTCTCAATGAACTCAGTGGCACTTACTTTTGAGCAGACATGCACAAAATTGTGTAGGAACAAGAAAAAATGAGGTTTAAGCGTTGATTACAAACTAGGATATGAACCCAGTGATTTAGTGGCAATCTTCACAGATAAGCTTAGGCCTATATGTGCATCTGAATTTTTAAAGACTTAAAAAAAGAAGAAGAAAATTGAGCAAAAAACACAGTCATTATTAGACAATTTTATTAAGCAGGCACTGCCAAGTGGGAAACAAACTAAGGATGCAATCCCATATTCACTTGGCTAGCTGTAATTCTCACTGAACTCAATGGAACTTACTTCTGAGCAGAAATGCTGAAAGTTGCTCTATGTGAGGAAAATTTTCACAGCAAAAATTATTCATATATCATTTCCATACTTGATAAATTATTAAGTAAAGGGATAGGAAGACAGAAGACTGTGAACAAAGTATATGTATTTTATTTATTTTATTTTACACACACACACACATACACACTAACTCCTAGATGAATTACTGTTTTTAAAAATCTTTTTGCAATTAAAAACAACAACCAAGGCTATGTATCACATAATAATAAGCCCTTCTCCTCCATACAGAGAAAGAGAAAAATAGTATTTTTAAGTACCATTTGAATGTCACACCAGCTACACTATGCTTATCTATGAGCTTGTTTGGCTGAGAGAATACTTAATGGTCCAATCCATCAAACCAGCCCACCGGTGGTTGGATCCTTAAAACATTCTCCCAGTAAGGTGGGAGTTACTGACACTTAACTAGTTCTTGCTTCCTGAGCAGCCAAAACAAAGTAGGCCATCTTGGGTAATGGGTATTAAATATACAAATGAACCAATCTACTGTCAAAACTGTTCTAATATGTCAATTTTCTTTTTAACTTAAAAGCATGATTGCAGAAAACTTGAAATTTCAAATTGCATTTCCTTTAAAATTCAAAAAGAACAATCGGGGAACAACAGGAATACTACAGTACAGTACAGCTGGTGGTTTGAGCTTCGAGGTAATGAGACTATTTAATACTACATGCTTTCAGCAATTTACGCAACTAAACATGGCAATCAGCTATTTATTTTCCTCAGCCCTCATTATTTTAAAAAGATTCTGAGGGGGGAAATAAACTGGATGAGCACCTCCACCTCAGAGGACTGCTGCGTTATTGAAGCCCCTCCGTTTGAGATTTGCATTTTAGTTACCATATATACTTATGTATAAATCAACTTCAAGTCTAAGGGCAGGTTTTGGGGACAAAATTATTGATTTTGATATGATACATGGATAAGTTGAGGGGGAAACTTTGGGGTTCAGCACAGGGCTTCTTGGATCCATTCTGCAGAGAGACTAAAGTGCCAGTGCCAACTCATGGGGCCCAGGCATTCAATAAGGCCTTTCACCATTCTGCTCAGAGAAGGGGATGGTTCCTTTTTTGATAAACATTCAGGCACAGTATTAGCTCTTATTAAAAAAAGAAAAAAGAAAAAAAAGAACCATCTCCTCTGAGCAGAATGGCAAAAGGCAAGAGTTTAATCTGTCCCAGGATGACATAAAAGAAGCACTGACTCTCCCGCCTGCCTCAACCGTGGCACCTCTGCTGTGGCACCAGGAAAATGGCAGCAGTAGCACTTTCCCTCAAAGGATCTCTGAGAGAATACAGGGGGCCGGTGATTCTTTTAGGTTCCCCTGGGACAGACTAAGCTCTCACCTTTCACTACTCTACAGTCATCTCTCCATTTTTGCAGATTAAAACTGCATTGATTTGGGCCCAGCTACACACAACGTCCCCTCTCTTGCTCGCTCACTCACTTGGGCGGGAAGGGGGAAGGGGAAGGGGAAGGGGAAGGGGAAGGGGAAGGGGATGGGATGGGATGGGATGGGGGAGCAGGAGGAGGGAGGGCAGGTGGTTTGTGGGTCTCTGGGCCAGAATGAGGACATTGGACGAGGGAGGGGAGAAAGAAAGAGCTGAGGCAGGCGAGCGGGATGGCGGTAAGGGCAGCAGGAAGGGACTTTGCAGTGCAAGGGAGAGGGAAGACAACACATACACACATACACATACTGAGCCATGAGTGGTAGTACACGGGAGATACCCACAAGAGACAGAGAGAGAGGCTTCACATTTGGGAGATTGCCCTAAGAGGAAGTGGATGTGACAGGGATGCACAGCTCCATTTGGGAACCCTGTGGGGACCTTTCCGGCTGTTACCTCCTTGTCTCCCCAAAAGAAAGACAATGGAGCGGGGGGGGGGATATTCTAGAACTGTGAAAATAGAGGCAGAAGCAATGCCCCCTATAGAAAAGGCTGGTAGGAGTCTGACTGATCATATTTCGGCTGTTTTTAAGGGGTACAATCAGGAGGAGCCCTGCAGAAGCCCTGGGGCCCTGCAGAAGCTGAATGTGCTCCATTGAAATAATGCCATTCCTCATTTTTACTGGCTTTCTTTATTGTCAGGAGTTCTTTAAGATGTCCTTTTTTGAGGTCTTTAAACAGCAGATGGACGATGTACAGTCATCCCTTCCATTTGCGGGGGTTAGGGATGGAGCACCACCACGAAAGTAAAAAAAAACAAAAACCCAGTGAATAAAGTAAAAAGTAAAGTAAAAACCGCACTGTGTGCCTGTCTGCCCTCCTCCTCCAACACACACACACACACACACACACACACACACCTTCCCCTCCCCCTCCCCCAGGAGCCAAGGCCAGGTGGGAGGCAGGGCTAAGTGGCTCCCACAGACCTGGGGAGGGGAAGGCTGGCCAAAGCCGCAGCAGGAGCAGGAGAGCCCCGCCACCATAGCCGCACGCCCCTGCCTGCCTGCACACCCAGTGAGTGGATGGCGGGGCAGCTGGTGGTGGTGGTGCACCACAGTCCCAGGGAGGGAGAGGCCAGCCAAAGCCGCAGTGGGGGCAGGAGAGTCCCACCACCATCGCCACACCGCTGCGCGCCCCCACCTGCCCACCTGGTGAGTGGATGGGGGGTGGCTGGTGGTGCTGTTGCCACAGTCCCAGGGAGAGGAAAGCCAGCCAAAGCTGCACCAGGGGCAGGAGAGCCCCGCCGCTATCGCTGCACCACTGCCTGCCCCGCCTGCCCGCCCTCCTCCTCCAACACACACACACACACACACTTTCCCCTCCTAGGGGAAGAACCGAGGTCGGGTGGGACTCCTTGAATACACAAAACTGTGAAAGGGAAAGCCGCAAAAAGGAAGGGATGAATGTATTACCACATGGCAGGGGGTCGGACTAGGTGGCCCTTTCGGTCCCTCCCAGCTTTTACGATCCCAAGGGTGGAACCCTTTAATGGGATAGTTGACTACCTAGCTAGAGAACAGGAAGTCTTGTTCTCTTTATGCTGGGGTATGGAAATCCTTCGATCCTGGGTGGCTGGATTGCTCTTAAGGACCTGCCTTTTGGGAGATGATGTTGGATGCAGGAGCTTGCCCCTCCAAGCTCTCACCTCCAACATTTGCTCTGCCCTTCAAATAGCTATTCCAATTCTCTAATTCTCTCTACATGAACAAAATCAGAGACTCTTTCCTGCTGTGCTTGTCTTCCCCAGGAAAGTGGGGGGGAGGGGGGAGATTCATATTATCTCCTATCGGTAAGATGTAGCACATTTTACCTGTTCTACCTGCCTCTCCAGTGACCGGAAATAACAATGAGATGACATTCCACTTTCAGTGTAGCAGTCAGGGGGACTAAGTGAAACTCAGTTTGAACCTCTGTGGGGGGGATACTAACCAGACAGGCCAGAGGCTCCTCCCCATTACACCATAGTCAGGGGTACAGGCAACTCATCTCCTGCCTAGGAGAGGGACAAAACCACACTGTCTGTTATGGCCACAGCAGAAGTGACACTTCTACACATAAGCTACAGTAGCTCTCTATACCCAGCTTGTGGGGGCAGTTAGCTAATACACATTGGAACTGTTTAGTACCTAGCACACTATAAAGCGGTGTAGATGTGTAAAATGCCGATGCTCAACAATTTGAAAGCCGCTGTGAGAGCCTTTGTGGCTGAAGAGCGGGATATAAATACCTATAAATAAATAAATAAATAAATAAAGCTGCACAATATCAAACTGCTTAATATGTCTGACTGTGTGTGACAACTTACTTGTTTTCCATTTGTTTGTATTACTATCCAAGCAGTCTCCCTTGTACCTAAGGATGCAGTTTTGTGGGGTTTTTAAAGTACCTCTCTTAAATAGCACCAACAAACCGTTCCACAGGCCCATTATGATTTTTGGCCTAAAAACACCAAGCTGCAGACCTTCTCTGTCAACAACTCATAGATAATTAAAGATGAAAATTGACCCCTGGGGCTCACAGCTATCAGACAGCAAGGATGAGACATATTGGATATATATAACTGCTAGTTCACCGCTACTCCAGAAAAGATTTTTTCTTTTCATCAGCAACTCATCCTTTGGAACAAGAAGTGTTCATTATTTCTATTTTTTATGTCCTCTCTACCTTTAAGAAAATGCAACCCAAATAAACCTACAATGTGTGGAATTTTTGTTTTTGTTTTTATATGCTTTCAACTCAATTCTGACTTCCAGTGACCCTACATCATACAGTTTTCTTCTTTTTCAGAGAAGGTCTGCCATTGCCCTCCAAGAAAGTTTAACTTCCCCATTGGGTTTCCATGGCTGAGCAGAGATTTAAACCCTGGTCTCCCACAGTCCTAGTCTAGCACTCAAAGCACAACAAAACACTGGCTCATGCAGGGAGCAAGGAGACAGTATAAGAAAAACCAAAGCATGGTAAAATCAAAGATACAGAAATAGATGAAGTCACTCAAAGCATACATGTTATGATGCAAAGGATTTAACTTAGCAAATCCTGATGATAATTTTGTCCACTGGCAGATCTGTGTTTATCTTGTATTTTGTTTTAATTTTTAGCCACCTTGGTTCCTGGTTTTGGGGAAAGGATGGGATATAAATAAAGAGGGTATGGAGGCAGAAGATGAGGAGAAATTGATCATTTTAGTTAACATAATAAATCAGAATTACACTGTGCAATATACGAGTATAGTGATTCTGGTGCAGGCTACAAAACATGATTAAATGGAATACACTCCTCCAAATTTATTCTTGTTTCCAAACATTCCAGCAGTCAAACTTATCCTCCAAAATGCAGCTGCCGTGATCTAGTGATTTCCTGTAGAAATAGGGCTCTAGTGTCAATTAATTTAAGGAAAACAAATAAGCTCACTCAGACAAATTCATGGAAGTTTGGTCTATCAACAATTTGGAACAATGACAGATGACTATTTAGTCAAGAGAACATCCAAATGGAGGCAGTATACCATTAAATGTA
The DNA here is from genome assembly GCA_030847615.1 of Gambelia wislizenii. NCBI lineage: Eukaryota > Metazoa > Chordata > Lepidosauria > Squamata > Crotaphytidae > Gambelia > Gambelia wislizenii. Next base: position 38,101,257 of record JAUMIR010000001.1, read on the forward strand.
ATTTGATGGGGGGGGCAACAGTATGGGATGCTTGTTGCCTTCTTGCCCCTGGAAACACCTGCTTTCTATAGTGGGAAACAGGATCCTGAAAGAGATGGGTCTTTAGTCAGATATAGCACTGCTTAGAAGGTGTCTAAGAAATGGGAAATAGCAACAACAATTATGTTCTTAAATAAGAGAGGCCCAGTGTCACTACCTGGAATTTGCCATTTCCCCAACACCCAGCCTAGACTCCCCTTTAATCCTTGTGGCTCAGTACTACAGAACCACCATTTTATTTCCTAACAAAGCCTCCAACATAATATGATTGCTAATTATTATGGGAAATTAAAACAACATTCATGTGACACCATGGGAAGTAGGATTTCCAATGGCTTAGAAGGAGTTCACCAGTGGAGGAGGGGATCCACCAGAGGACATGATGCTGAGAGACCACCTCGAGCCATGAGCAGGGCCTAAACATGGTTCTTTGCCTGCAGGGAAGTTCCCTTACATCTCAAAGTGGAGGAGGAACAGCTCCATGCATGGAAGAGACACAAGACACATTTCACTGAATGAATGGGTAAGTTTTCATGGGAAGGAAACATGTGCCCTTAGCCAACACAGTACCTAAAGGCTACTTGCTTGGAGAATCTGAAATGACTCCCCAAAATAAACAGTTTTGTGAATGGCCTATTGCATGGCTGCATAAAATGGAACAGCTCTTGTGGTCTGGATGTGCTAATAATCTATCATCACAAGGCCACCAAAAAGCATATTCAGAGCAGAGTCCTTGGGCTTAATGAAGTCCAGAAATGGTGGGGGACAGACTGTACCAGGCTCAGCGGTAGCAAGCTTTGGTAATGAATGGCTAATTTTGTTTTAATACAATATCAAATTAATCTGACTAAGCTGCAAATCAGAAAAATCTTTCACTAGATTATCCCTTCTGTCAAGAACTCACAAGGTTGCCTAAGGCAGAGCAAACAAATACAAACACAATTATAATACACAGCAAAATGTTTACTTTTCTTCACATGATTTACTGTGTACAGGAAAATTACTAAAATCAATGGATTCTACAAACAGCAAGACTCCAACAACAAAATAAAAGAAAGCAATGATTTATTTGTAAATTAAGATCTCCTGTGCTACAAATGCAACAGTATATCCATGTCTAATTCCACCTCAGAAAACAGCAAGAGAAAATAGTAGTAAGACAATCTCTTTCGAATAACATATAACAGAATACCTTGTGGCAACTCAAAGAGTGAAAAGAAAGAAACTACAAAGCCTAGAGCCAAAACTAGGCTTGGAGTAATTATGGGAATCCAATACCTCTACTTGCAGCTGTCTGCATTAGCAAAAGCTTGTTCCAGAGCAGGTGACTGGTATCTCCCATGTCAAGAATTCATTGTGGGTTTTGAAAAGCTTTCAAGGAGCTAGCTATCCAATGTGCTTGCTGAACACATTTAAAGATAACTCCTTTAGAGCCCAGATTAAAACCTGGAATGGATTCACCACTCCCACTGACATGGCAGTCACTTCAGAGACCTTCCCTACTACCCGCAGCAAGTTTTTAGGGTGTGCAGCTGGCTGCAGGAGAAAAGGGGAATTGTCCCTTCCCAGGGTTGGAAAAAAAGGACGTTTTTTTAAAACTCTCAAAAAGTTGTTGTTGTTGTTTGTTTAAACCATGTCTTTTGTATTAAAACCAATACAGGACTAAATCAGAAAATTAATTAATAAAATGCAGTTCAAATGTTATGGCCACTAGGTTAAATGATCATTGTCCTTTTTAAAAGTGCTCTTGTAAAGCAAGTTGTTTTGATTGAACTTATGTTAATTGAATGATTTGTTTCTGAATGGCATTTCTTGCACTATAAAATAAAGTGATTAAAAAGAAGCAACTGACACTGGATAATAGTTTAGCAATGGGCAACTGTCAATAAACTGTTAAAAACTGTTAAAAGTTAAAATATTTTAATTCAAATAGCCAATTGTTGTTCCAGTAAGAGGGCTGGAAAAAAGTAATAATAGCCAGACTTGTTTAAAAAATGAATAATCATTAAAAAAAAACAAAAAAACCAGGAGTTGTTGTTTTTTAAAGTAATTTGGTATAAACCAAGGTTTAAACCAGCCAACCTTGTCCCTTCCTGCTTCAGATCATGGACTTCATTCATTCATTTTATTTATATCCCTTCCTTCTCCCAGCATGGGACTCAAGGTGGCTTAGAAAAATATGAAAACAAGCAAAAACTAAAAACTTAGTAATAAGAAAGTTAAATTTAACACAAAAAATAAGTTATCATATTCAAATCTCATTAAGTCTGGAAAAGTATAAAATAATTTTAAAACGTTAACAATGAAGTTAAAAAAAAACCCACAGCACATACAACTCATGAAAATGAGTCCTTATAACCAATTACAGAAATAGCCAGCATGGTGTAGTGGTCTGAATGTTAGATTACAGCTCTGGAAATCAGGGTTTGAATCCCTGCTCGGCCATGGAAACCCACTGGGTGACCTTAAGCAAGTCACACTCTCACACCTTCAGAGGAAGGAAAGGCAAACTCCTTCTGAACAAATCTTGCCAAGAAAACCCCCGTGCAACTTGAAAGTACACAATACAACAACAGCAGTCAATAATCACTAAAGACCTGTTGGAACAGGTATGATGCAAAGGCAGATGCAAAGAGAACAGAAGGGCAGCCAGCCTAGCCTCCTATGGAAGGAAATTCCACAGCCTGGGAGAAGCCACTGAGGAGGCACCAAGAAGAATACTTTCAATGAAGGCCTTTCCATTGTTTTCGTATAATGTTGATGCTGCAAATAATGTTTTTAAAGTACAGGAAAGGCAGGCAGGCAGACAAGCAGGCTGGGTTTAGGTTTGTTTTGTTTATTTGTTTGTTTGCAAGGGAAGGGAAGAAATGTGAAGTCTGAAATTATCCTATTATGGTAGGAGCTACTAAGACAACCAGGGCTTAAAAGCTCACATATTATTAAAAGAACATACACTCAGGAGGTGTGAAAGGAATTAACAGACAGAATTGGCTGAGCTAATTAACAATTAAGTTATCAGATCTTATAGCAGAAAAGCCATTTTATATATTCAACACTCTATCCCTCTTTTTGTGGAAGGGGAGGGTGCTAGGTGTGTAAAGGAAGAGAAAAAAGACATAAAAATAGAAAATACAGAACTCACTTCTATTAGCTAAATCAAAAAGTCACCTGAGGGCTTGTCTATATGAGGCTATAAAATGTGGATTGGTGTGTACTAATGCCAATTCGCAGCAGCTTTCATTTGTCTTAACGGGTTTTGTTTGTTTTGTTTGTTTTTTTTTGCAAGATCATAGGCATGCCAAGCTATCCTCATTCATTGTTCAAACAGGCATGCCTGCGAACAAGATGGCGGGGGCGAGTGAATAACTCAAGTTTTTATTCCCACCAGTTGCTGTCGCTAAACAGTATTTTTTTCTTAAAAGCATATCCAAGGTGAGGTAGTGCGATATTCCACAGAAAAAAAAGGCTGTTTTGTCACCTCAATGATCCAACATGGCAGTTCTGGGAGCTGCCTTGTTAGCAAGCTCTGCCTCCCCCCATGAACATGTCCGACCAATCAGCAATCTGCACAGTGTGCATTTCTCCCAGTTTTTTTAAAAAAAACTCAGGGAAAGCTGAAAACCTTTCAAACAATTGAGCACACTGTACCAGCATAATCTAGCATAATATAAATGGAGTTCCTCATATACTGGGTCTCTTCAATGTTACAATTTTTCAGGACAAATAATTTTTCAGGAAATCTCACAGATAGACTTGAAAGGTCATTATAAATTTCAGCTGAATTCACTCACTGTTCTGAGTGGAAGCAAAGCAGACAAGTATATCTTTTTATATATTCTTCACATTCTAATCATTCCAGAAGGGTGAGGATAAGCAATTAAGACTTTGGATCATTTCCCTATTTTATAAGCTCACTCTCTGAAAATGTATACCTGTATATGGTTCTTTCCTGCTCTCTCCTCTTGTTCCCTTTCTATATATACTGATTATGGCCTAAACCTTTTTTTTAGTTCTGACAGGAATAGACCGATTGGATCCACTAGATTTAACGATATGTTGACTCACTATTCAAAAACTGACTGGTCTACTCTAGTGGGGATTAATATATCCTACAATGGTGGGTGAAAGTATAGTGTTTATTTTTCCATTGCTTACTGGAAGAGTAAATATTGCCACAACAGGGGAAACCTAAACAAAAGGGATCTAAGGACTAGGACTTAGTTTTTTTGGGTTTCTACCTCCAACAAAGGCAAACCTTTTTTATTTGGACTGCAATTGGCAAGTTTTACCTATACAACACTTACAGGTAAGTTTTTCCAAATATGCAGTAGACAGGCTTTTTGAGCAATTCACTGTTTTCTGCCAAAGAAAGGCTCATGGCTTCACAAAGGATAGAGACAGCCTGGATCCCAAGAGAAGTTACTTTACTGCTGCTAATAAGAGTTTCAATTATACTGTCCTTTGTCTCAGTCCTCACTGAAGCCACCAAGAAGGGGAGTGGCCTCTGCATACAATGAGATCCCTCCAGAACAACTGAACTACAACAGAAACAACACCTGATACAAAATGTAGACCTGTGTAACATGTCACTTTTCTTCTCCTATATGATTTTTTAAATATCATTTGCCTGATGAAGAAGCCAGTGGAACTTCAAAAAGATTGCATGATGTATTTTTGCTTTTGGGTTCACCAATAAAGGTATCACTCTTTTGAGGATTTTGGAATATAGTGCTTAAAAATGGAATGCTAAAGCAGTTGTTAATAAGATTGGTAAAAGGTAATTTACCCTGATATTTCACTTCGCTTTTAAAATACCCTTTCAAATACAATGACACTTTCACTTAAAACAATACCCTTTCTAAATAATAGTTCACTCATTTCTGTGATAATGTGGTCGTTTTGCTGCTATGATGCTGAATGTTAGCATTTCAAATATTAAATGCGAACCTGGACTTCCTGAAGTAAGTATCTTAGGAACATATGCAGCCACCTTTCAGTGTCAGATCTCTGGCTCATCTACCGGTATTCAAGTACTGCCTCCTTTGTTGGGTAGTAACTCCAAGATTTTGGCCAGAGCTTGGGAAAGTTAGATTTCAAATTTCAGAATCCAGAATACTCTAGGAAACATAGCACTAGTTGTGCTGGTTGTGGGATTATTGGAATTATAGCCCCCTCCCTCACACACAAAAAAAGTTCTCCGTGGTCTGGGTCTTATCTGCTACTGAGCTATGATCCCTTACCCCATTTGAAACAAAGGCAAACCAAAGGACAGCTCCAGCTTAAGTGATTTTCAGTGTTTTACACTGTAAAGCAAATATAGAACTATCTCAAAGTTATAAACACAATACATGGATAAATTATTTTCTCACTGTGTGGTGTGTATTTTTTAAAGTCACATCAAAACAACTGGAAGACATCTGTACTCTCTCTCTCAAAAAAAAAAGGTTTGCCAATACTCTCCAAAAAGAACTTTGCCAATACCTTTCTTCAAAAAGTGAAGGAATACCAACATCAAATCTTCTGAGACATAAATTTATTCTAAATGGTAAATGTATTATGTATAATCTAATTGTTTCTCTCCTACACAGTTCAGAAGAATAAGAGAAAATATATAAAGTCACAATCTGGAATATTTAAATTAATCAGGATTGTTTGATTACAGCCAAAATGAATTAACCATGGTTAAGTCAAGCTGCCTACAGCAGAAGAGATTTAATCATTTACTTAAAAGTTACAACAACACATAATTTTGTAGAAATCATATCGTTAATTTTTAGGGGGGAAACCCTGCGGATTCTTACCGTGCTACTACTAAAAACTGGTCAATCTGATGATCAGTGAGATGGCTATCTGGATCCCATACTTTTACTTCAAGCTTTGCTTGTTCACGGTCATCTGTTTCTCCTAAGAAATAAAGTAAATCAGATACAAACATTATTTCTTTTTTATTTATTTGATATATATTTTTGGCCACCTTTCAACACCAGTCTCTCAGAAAATGGCTTCCACCATACAAACTTAAACCCACAAAATCAAAATTACCACAGAACATAATAAAATGGACCATGAAAAAAGGAAAGTGAGTCCACAGCAATTAATCAACAACAGCAGTCAATAACAATACTGGTAGAATATAATTAAAACAGTAAAATACCTAAGCTGCAAATTAAGCTAAAACAATATGATATGCTTTCAAGAAAATGTGATTCAAAATAGAATCAATGTTTAACACCATTTCAAGGCTTGGATTAATAGACAAGCATATGACCAATATTGAGAAAGCCCCTTTCTACATGTCCAACAACATAATTCAGTGGTTATTAACCTGTGGTCTGGGGATACCCAGGGGGTCGTGATGTCCTCATGGGGCTCCACAAAGGCTTGAAGGCTGCTCGGCCCACCTGCTTGCCTGCAGTAGAGCAACTAGGTGACAGGAGCTGAGTCAAAGTCTGTCTGGCTAGCTTGGCCTGCACACTGTCATTTAATCCGCTCCGGCCACAAACTTGCAGGAAGAAGCAGGAGAAAAATCTTCCCTCCCATTCCAGTGCCTCTGAGGGAAGGTTTCATGAATGATGTAATTGTATTGTTGTTGTTGTTTTAAATCCTGAGTTAAGTCCTGGGGGTCCGCAGCAACAAAAGATACTTTAAGGGGATCCCTGCTAAAGAAAAGGTTAAAAGCCACTGACCTAATTGATTCTGTGACCTCTTACCATGTTGTATTGCTATGTTGATTCAGGTGCAGGTAACCTGGTCAAATAAGCTGGTCCCAACCCACATAAAGATTAAAATGTAAAATCTAGTGAAAATGCTACAATACTGGTGTCACACGTTTCAGGTTCTGTGTACGTATGTGTGTCTTCAAGTCACCTGTCGACTTATGGTGACCCCTATGAATTTAATGTGGTTTTCCTAGGCAAGAAATACTTAGAGGTACAGGGTGGTTTTGCCATTTTCTTCCTCTGAAATATAGCCTACAGCACCTGGTATTTTTTTGTGATCTCCCATCCAAGTACTAACCAGGGCTGGCCCTACTTAGCTTCCAAGATCAGACAGGATCTGGTGCCTTTAAGCTACTTGAGCAGATTCACTAACACTATAATCTGGGTAGTTTGAACCAGGGCTCAGGAGTCAGAGTTATTGAGTTACGGAAGCAATTTTGGTTGGAGTCAGAGGCCAATCCCACACTACATAAATGAGGCAATTTGAAACTGATTTATTTGCCACGGCTACTTCCTATGGAATCCTGGGATTTGTAGTTTGGTGAGGCACCAGCACTCTTTGGCAGAGAAGGCTAAATACCTTTTAAAACTACAAAACCTAGGATTCAATAGGCAGAATCCATGGCAAATAATCCAGTTTCAAACTGGATTGTTTGTGTAGTGTAGATTTGGTCAGTCATGTAGAAATGTACCAACTCCAACTCCAGCTTCAAACTAAAAACTTAAAATGCCTAGTTTGTTGTACATGTACCTTCATAGGTATTTAGAAGTCTTATTCCTCAGAAATTTTAATCAAATAATATACTTTCTGTTCTATCAATCTAAGTGGCCTGTTGATTCACATGGTGATGAAATGCCTTGTGCTATCATTTTACTAAGTAAATTTGTTATCACTAATTAATAAATTTCCCATATATGAAGGACTTAGAGCTAAAACTGGAGTTGGGCAGTAGAAAAATGGAGGAGTTAGAGTCAAAGGTTTGGCATACTGACTCCACAATCCTGGTTTCAACTAGCTAAAGTTTCTGACTTGTCTTCAAAAGCAGTCCTAGGAGGATATTACAGTTGTCTAATTTATATGTACTAACTGAACTATGATTAACTGAAGCTAGGCTTTTTCTGGAATCTGCCCGAGAGGAAGGAGCAGAACCACTACAGCACAATGCCTCCGATTCCTAGCCTTCTCAGGCAATCCAAGAGGATATAATTATCTATTGTGTCAAAAGCTGCTGAAAAAGCCAGTAGCACCAACAGGGTCACACTACCCCTGTCAATGCTCAGGCGAAGGTCATCAGCCAAGGCAACCATGGCAGTCTCAACTCCAAATTCCTACTCCGAAACTCCTAAAGCCATTTTGAAATGGATCTAGATAATCGGTTTCTTCCAAGACAGCTTGGAGTTGGAGCGCAACCGCCCTCTCGATCACCTTGCTAAAAAAAGGTAGTAAGGAGACTGTCCTATAGTTCTTTATATCCAGAGGTCAAGGGAAGGCCTTTTTAGGAGCGGTCTAACTGACACTTCCTTCAAGCAAGATGGAACATGACCTTCCCTAAGAGATGCATTGATGATGTCCCTGAGGAACATCCTCAAGGCATCACCCCCCTGGACAGTCAGCCACGAAGGGCAAGGGTCAAGAGGGCAGGTAGTCTTCCTCACTCTACCAAGGAGCTTGTCCATGTCATCAGTACTTACAGATTGAAACTGAGCCAGTATAACCTCATCAATGGAGCTACTGGACACCTTGTCAATTAATTCTGCTACAACCCCGGCGTCCAAGTCGGCTCTTATCTGAGAGATTTTATCTGCAAATAAGTTGTTAAATGCATCACAGCAGGCCATTGTTGGGTCTAGTAATGGGTTCTGCTATCAGTTCCTTCACTACCCTAAACAGCTCTGCCGGGCGAGACTTTGCAGATGCAATACCTGCAGAAGAGAAAGGTTTCTTCGCTGCACATATTGCCTTATATAGGAACAAAGAAATTTCCTATGATGATTACTGTCAGATAAGAGTCGCGTTTTTCGCCAGACACACTCTAGTCATTGTCCAACCCACTTCATCTTCCTAAGTTCTTCAGTATACCATGGTTGGCGATTGGAAGTGGGTTGGAAAGGACACTTGGGAGTGATCGTGTCGATAGCCCTGGTAAGGCCGCTGTTACAAGAACTGACCAAGGCTTTGACAAAATCACTGGCGTTACCAACCAATGAACCCTCTAAGGCTTTCTGGAATCCAATTGGTTCCATTAGCCTTTGAGTCTAATAGGTCCTCCACCCCCGACAGGATGGAAAGTGGCTCTGAGTTCAGCCTTGATCAGGAAATGATCCGTCCATGACAATGCGGTGATTTCAATCAAGTCCGCCCACGGATATTCCTGTTCCGTACTAAAGACCGCATCGAGGGTATGACCCGCACAATGAGTGAGCCCATCTACCAATTGAGATAAGCCCATATTTGTCATGGACTCCATGAACTCCCAAGCTGCACCTGATAGATTTGACAAGCAGGTCTATAGTGGGATTTTGAAGTAGCCCAGAACTAACAGTCTGGGTGACTCCAACAGCAACTCTGAGACCAGTTGTGTCAGCTCGGTTAGGGAGTGTGAGACAGTGGGGTGGATGGTATACTAATAGAATCCCTAAACGATCCCTGGTTTTCAGGCTCAGGTACATACACTCAGAGTGGACAGTTCTGAGATTAGCAGGTAGAAAAAAGAGGAAGAGCTGCATGTCACCTGCACATTACTGACACTTCATCTAAATCTTTTCATGTAGATTACTCAAAGCATGGGGAACAAAATAAAATTCTGAAAAATCTCTTAAGCAAAAGAGCCTGGGCTAGAACAGAAGTCCCTAGCAACTCCCTCTAACATTAATCATAATATTGTTCTTTCCACTTGTCTTATATAATGTTTAAATTAAACATGTATTTAATTGATATGGATTCAATTAAACTATCTCATTAAACTTTGATGTGCAATAGAAAATGCCAAAATACTCTATGTACATATGGAAATTATCTGTTGGATACAAAACAGCTACTCCTACAAAACCATCTGTATACTATGTAAAATTGCTTCTTTCCTCCAGACTACTTGATTTATGGATGAATGGATCCAGTAATGTGACATGCTTATCTAATAACGTCTGATATAACTGCTTTCATTTCTGAACCTAGCAATGGAAGGTAATTCCATTTTTAATTCTCATATAACTATGCAGTAAAAAAATTAAACAAATGGAGGAGCCATGACAGCTGGCCTGAGGATTATTTATCTATTTATGGGCCCAGTGCTGAAAGAAAACTTATTAGATTAGGCAGTTTACCTGCAGTATTAAAAAACCCCACTATTTGGCCATATTTCCTTCAACTCAGGCATGAACCCTTCCTCCTGCAAGCTCATGTTCCCTTCTTCTCTTCTCAGTTTTAAATAACCACACTGAGGAGAGAAATGGAGCATGAAACTTTGAGAATGCTCCCAATGGTCAAACTATCACTTGGTGGGGTGACACCAGAATGAAGTTTATTATATTACCTTCAACTCTCCAAAAAATTATCAGCCTTACACAGCCTGTGACCATGAAACTGTCTTCAATCTGTCTCTGCTTCAACACCAATCTGAACAGTCTTTAAAAATGTCCTTAGCAAACAGACACCAACTTAATTGCTTACAGATGTTTGCTCCTCAATCACTGATTCAACATACAAATTGCTTTCAATAGACTTTTAATACCTTTTCCTAAATGCATTGTCATCTGCCTTTGGAGCACAAAGCAATTAGCCCCTGTATTTATGCAGTTCATGGATCCATATCTTCATCCCTGTGGTTAGGCTGTGGCTAGACTGCCTGTCTCCCATCTTTATTTCCACTAATTTCTCTTGTAGGGGGGAAAAACACCATCACAAAGCATCATTAGCTGTCCATGTCTCTCAACTGTACAGCTAGAAATTGGAAATGATACGCAAGGCTGCAGGCTCTCATACCTTCATTTATCCAGGCTGAACTGATGAATAATTCACTTAACAATAAGAACTTCTAATTTTGCCTTAAAATGACTCCTTCATAGTGTTTCATAATCACTTCCAATGTAAATCATATTTCCTAGCCATTTATGTATGTGCATTTGTTCTTATAGTCAGCCTTCTGGGGTGTTTTTTTTTGGGGGGGGCGAGTATTAATATATTCACCATACTCACACATGCCCACACATAAGTTGCCCATTGCAGTTAATAAAGTAATATGCTTTGCAAACAGGGATACAACAACTTGCATTGGCTCTCTTTCCTACCACAATAAATTTACTTTCTGTCACTATTTGCAATGTACATGTTAAGTGTGGCAGGACTGATGGTACTGGAAGAGTTACACTTTTCTTTGTGCACCGTGCTCCCACTCAGTGGAGTCTCTACTCTTGGTTTTAATTAAAAAAAAAAACTAACATGATTACAAACAATGAATTAATATGTGTAATTTGGCTGGACTAGAGTAGAGCCTAATCAACCTTGCAAATAGATCAATGTACAAATGCACAGTTTAAAACATCTAATACATCTAATGCTCATTTTAAAACAACATGTTTCTCAGCATACACTCACCTAAAATCTGTTAGCACTGACTAAAGTAAACACATTGATTAAGGGATGTTCTAACTCACCATTTCACTATGGACTGAATGGGTCTACTCTAGTTGGGAGTAATCAAAAATATCTGCTGTAAAAGCTAATCTAATAGCCAATTACTAAAGTTTTTTTTTAACTTCCCTCTAAAATTTACAAGCTTTTATGGATTAATGATTTCAGCTGAACACCAACATCCTGTCTCTTTTGCTATCTCTGAAAGTTATTTTGTTTACACAATCGTGACAGTACTTGTGGGGGGAAAAAACCTTAACATTGTAATTTTCTTCCCCAGATACATTCAGAAAAAAAAGGGGGGGAGGACTCATGCTATAAACCACATGGGATGTTACAAGGCAATAAAAGCAGTATTGCATTTTTGAAAGGCCGGTTAAAATCTGGGAGATAAGGAAGCAGTAATTTTCACAGTGCTTCATGGCCAGCACCCGTTTTATAGCAAAGATTTCATCACAGAGTCGCTACAATAAGTATCAATGTTATTTTTGCTTTGATGTTTAAGCTTGTATGTGAGCCCTTAACTTTAACTACTTGCTCAGAGTTTTAACCGTATTTGTTACATGACCTCTTGAAATATTGAAATAAATTCCATAAAGTGTGCCTTTTTCTTGCATAGAGGTAACAGCTCAGGTGGAAACCTAATCTCAGCTACACAATGAAGTAAGGAAGAACCCCACAATACACAATGTAGTGTACTGTCTTTATCACAATGCAAATGAAGGGCACGTGCAACACTCTGTGTTGCCTCCCTTCTAATATCTATGGCTTGGATGAAGGTTGCTGGCAAGGAAGTGTGGGAACGTGCCTGTTCACTTCCATAGGAAGGATGCCCTTCAGATTTAATTTTAATTTCAGTGGAAGGAAATTAGATTCACAACAAGGATTCAATGCATGCCATTGTCTATATTTTCAATATTAAATTGCAAAAAGGGCAGTTTATCTGAAATAATTTTGTAGATACTTTTCATTCCACATGACCCTAAGGCTAACACAGTGCTGGTGCCACCTGGTATGACTCTGCAGTGCTCTGTATTAGGGGATGCAAGACTCGAGTTCTGAAGTGCGTTGTACGTTGGGCTACCTCTGTACTAAGTTCGAAAGCTTCAATTAGTTCAAAACACAGCAGCCAGACAGTTTACTGGTACATCCAGGAGTGACTGTATTACACCAGTATTAAAATCACTCCACTGGTTGCCCATTAGTTTCCATACAAAGTATTGGTTATTACCTTTAAAGCCGTACACAATTTGGGTCCAGGTTACCTACGGCATCACCTTCTCCCTTACAATCTGCCCAATGCACTCATGTCCACTGGGAGACATCTGCTTCAGTTAGCCCAAACTAGGCTAACTGTTACCCAGAAGAGCTTCATCAGCTCAAGATGCTACCTGAGTTTAAATCAGAAGTAAGGACCAGTCTCTTCTGGCAGGCCTATCCAGGTTATTTTAAAATTATGGTTGTTAAAGTATTTTTTTGGTAGATTTTAATATGTATTTGGTTTTATATGGTCTTTTAACTGATGTCCTGTGTTATTTGTTGTTGTTTCCTACCTCAGTCCACAGGGAGAGGCAGAAGAAATAACAATAACAATAACAATTTATCACTATCATCATCACTGGTGTGTCGTCCCCCCCCCCGCTGCCACCCTGTATCTGTGAGGTGCTGTGTATCTGTAAATTCCTGGACTTACCATGGATACGCAAAACCATGGATAATAGCAAACTCTATTGAAATGAATGACTTCCAGAGGAAGCATACCACAGAATCACGCTGGAATACCTAAAAAATGCTTAAAAATGACATTTTTTTCCCGGATGTGGGTAAGTGAAACCGTGGACACTGGCCCTATGGATAAGGGGTTTGACCTGCATTATTACTATTATTGTTGTTGTCTTACTACTACTACTACTACTACTACTTACTGGGAAGGGCTGCCCCTACCCCTTCCAAATTACATCCTAGCTCTCGATATCCTACTCCTCACTCCAAGCCAATTTCCACAAGCAAGGAATGGAGGACATCCTCCAGGCTTTTGAGCAAGACCAAACCAGACACACTGTTAATCATCCTACTATGAAAATTAGTTTTTACTAATAAACTTCAGGCTGGAGGGACAATTTACTTAAACTTTTCCCTCCCCATCAGTTGCACAGCTGATCTGGATTGAGGAACCATGTGCATGGTAGGAACCATGTGCATGGTAGGGCATGGAAGGACCTCTCAAGTAAGAGCTTCTTCTCTGTTTTCTCAACCAAACAGCATGTGCAGGAAACACAAAACAGATCAGAACCATAGGGAAATGGTGAATTCCACCCCATCCTCCACAATGAAGCCTTATTCCATGGGTCAGCTTAAGACAACTCAGAACAGGTTTCTGGAGTATTCAATATTTGCTTGCTGGAAAGTGCTAGACTGCAAAATTTGTGGCTGCATTTTAGATGCATCTACCCTTCCAAGGCAATTCACTCTCTGTAACCTATAGCTTCTCAGAAGCTAATAAATCAGCTGATGTACTCCACTGACTTTACTTCCATTGATGGAGAACAAGAGAAGAAGCATATGTCTGTTTGAGAGTCCACCTTCTTCAACTGTAACTTGATAACCTGAACATGCAATATTAAATCAAAGGTCTCTTGAATTACAATATAAATTGGCACCCAAAGTCACAAACATGATGTATTTACCTTCTGAGAGCATATCTGGCACATCTGCTTGATACCTGGGTCCCACTCTAATTTCCCCTTTGTCTGCCAGGAGTGTTTTCAGTGATGGATCATACACCAGAGAATAGAAGAAAGTATCCTAAATGAGGTGAAAGAAGAACCAGTAGCAAAAATGTTATCTTCCAAAGTACAGTATCTATTTTGTGATAGATAAAAACTCTAGCACATACCTTTGCATTTTAACACCTACCTCAGAAAAATCACCACTTATTGTCTAAAGTCACTTTTTTTCCCATGCCCAACATCTCCAGCTAGGGCTGGGAAAGATAACAAATCTGAAATCCTAAAGAGCTGCAGACCACAAGGTGGGGATATGGTAGAGGACCTTGATACTTCAGCTCTCAAAATTTTTAGCCAGCATAGATAATGCTAAGGCATTATAGGAGTTTGATTGGAGGGAAAACACATTGAGGGTTGAAGCTTCCCCATGACACTGTACACCATATTTATCAGGACAACCAATGATCTGATTTGGTATACACAAGTTGCCACTGGGTAACATCTAACTGAATGCCAAGAGAGTGAAAACACCTGCTAGAGTAGTAATGGGCATCTGGCAATTGTCACAGGTATAAGGAGACTTCAGCTTACACAATATGCATCAGGAATTTATTTCACTATATCCCTTGGAAATAATGGTTGAATTCTAAATTACTCATGCTTTGAGCAAAACCACTGAAATCAATGGAACTTACAGAAGTAGTATTTTGTTTCTTTGTTTTTATCATTTAGTTATATAGCGCCATCGATGTACAGTACATGGTGCTTTAAATAATAATAATAATAATAGTAATAGTAATAGTAATAATTTATTTCTATCCCGCCCCTCTACAAAATGCAATCGGGGTGGCTTACACCATTAAAATATACATACAAAGCCCTTCATCCCACCCACCCCTTAAAATACAATTAGATAATTAAACATTTAAAACATACTTAATAATTACTAAAAATACTAAAAACAACACAATAAAAAACTGGATGGGATCGGACTAATAAGATTTTCTTTCTTTCTTTCTTTCTTTTTTTACAAAAGGTAAAGAAAAGTTTGATGGGATTTACAAAGTCATAAGTACCGTAATTTGTTCATGGGTTTCAAATTAGCTGTAACTGTTCTAATAACTGATTCAACCCAAAATTGTGCTAATGTTAGAAATGGTTTAAATCAGGTTGTTGTTGTTTTTTTCCTTTAAAAAGCATTAGGTAGAAAACTTTGTATAAAAATGTTTTAGTAATACTTTTACAATATTACTGCATCCTATACATGTCTACTCAGAAGTATGCCCCACAGAGTTTAATGAGACTAAGTATAAAGCATGTGAGAACAAGATTACAGACAAAATTTTATTTTATAAAAAAAAACCAAGGTAAATACAGTCGTCCCTTCACATTCGCGGGGGTTAGGGTCGCAAAGGGAGCGAAGGAGAAGCAGAGGGGCGATTTCAGAGGCTTTGCCTTCCCTCCCACACTTGCCTGGACCTTCACTCCCTTTACAAAGGGAAAGGAATTTATTTATTTTTATTTTATTTATTTATTTATTTATTTATACCCCGCTTTTCAGCCACAAGGCTATCAGAGCGGCTTACAAATTGTTTTAAGCAATAACTATTTACACATCTACACTGCATTAAACAGTTTCCAGTGTGTACCCAGGGAAGCACGGAGGGAGAGGCAAACCCCCAAATCGCCCTCTGCTGTGCTTTCCTTCTCCCTGTAAAGGGAGCTAAGGAGCAGCAGAGGGGCGATTTCAGAGGCTTTGCCTTCCCCCAGCCGCGCTTGCCTGGACCTTTGCTGCCTTTACAAAGGGAAAGGAAGGGCCCGGAGAGGGGTGGGTGGGTGAAGGAAACCGCGAATACTCAAAATCACGAATGACAAAGCCGCGAATGTGAAGGGACAACTGTATATAGGACATAAATCTTCAACAACATAGGTCAGCAGCATGGGGGCGGGAAGGTGGCATAAGATTAATCTTATCTTATGTATAGCTTGAGATCCTGGCCAGGAAACAAGCAGCTGGATAGAATATGGGACATACATACCAAGGGTCCTGTTGAAAATAACACATGAAAAAAAGGGGAAATCTAGTACACATGGAAGTGGTAGTACTTTAGTCCTTGTACTTAAAACTAAAAAGTTCAATAGTTGCCAGTGATAACCAGCTACTTCATCAGTTTTGAGTTCCTACATGTTAAAATTCAACACTACCCAACAAGAGAAGGCAGAAAAATCAGCTTCTGGCAATCATAAAGAGTGAATTTTTACTTTCCCTTGCAAATTCTGGCTGAAAATCAAATGAATCATTTCAGTATTACTAAAATAAAAACATCAGTAATCTGAGATACTCAACCATCTTATCAGACAACAACAACAAAAACTACATAAACATTTTCCTATTTATCTACTAATAATAAACTATTTACCAAAAGCAACATTTGGTTTTATGAACAAACCCATATAAAAATACAATACTCAAGAATTGTTATGGAAGAATATTAACAGTTAAATAAGCACAACCTATAAAATATGGCATTACCTCTTTAGCAAGATATGACAATACAGATTCTGTTTCGTTCAGAAGTGCAACACTGCATTTCCCCCTACAAAAAAAAGAAAGAAAGAAAGAAAGAAAGAAAGAAAGAAAGAAAGAATAAAAAAGAAGAATAAAATGCTTATGATAATAAAATTTATTTGTATCCCGCCCCTCTATAAAATGCAATTGGGGCAGCTTACAGCATTTACCTTTTGGCAAATAGAAGGGACAACACATCAGTCAGACAAGTTCAGAATTTAGCTAAATCTACTAATTTTTTCAACATAGGGATATAAGATCATGTTGGCTCAGCCAAAGTAATCAACCATCCTGTTCCCACAGTGGCTTCCATATACCTATGGGAACCCTTCATGTGAGATATGAGTGAAACAGCACCCCTCTGCTGGTATTTCTCAGCAATTGATATCCAGGGGCAAGTCTTCTTTGGAGATAGCATAAAGCCATCACTACTTAGGAGCCCTTGATAAATTATCCTCCTCCATAAAATCTGGTCTAACCCCTTTAAAGCTAGCCAAATTGCTACTTATCTTGTGACTGGTAATTACATACCCTTATTCTTTATTCTTATATACTATATGGAAAATCACTTCTTTTTATTTGCATTTCCCACCATTTAGCTTCAGTGGATGATCCCATGATCATTAATGACACAAGGAGAACACCCCTCCCCATCCACTTTCTCCACACCATGCATACTTCATCTGTTCCTGCTCATTTTTTCCCCAAACCAAAAAAAAAAAAAAAAATCAACTGCAAACTTGTCTCATAGGGGAGTTGCCCAGCCTCTTGTCTCATAGGGGAGTTGCCCCAGTCTCATAGGGGAGTTGCCCCAGCCTCTTGATCATTTTGGCTGGCTTTTTCAGCACCAATGTAAGATTGCACCAGTAACTGCTTAAATAAAGAAGGAAGGACAGCTCTTTTGTTCAAGGGAAGAAGCTAATTTAGTTGTATATCTGTGGACACCACTGGTCCATACAGAGCTCCATACAGAGGACTCATGGAAAGGTTTTAAAACATCCAAGAACAGCCCTGCAACGAATTCATTTTTTGTGATGGAAGAGATTGAAATGGTTTGTCCACCACCATCATCAAATGGGCAATTAAAGACTTGGACCAGTTATTTCATAATACAGCATCATTTAATTGTCCCCTAAAGAGTTACCAGTCAAAAGGGCCCTATTCAGCACTTGAGATTGAGTGCATGATTTTCATAATATGGTGCTGCCTTTTGTAATGCAATGAAGAAAAAAATGTTATTAAAATGAGTTATGAATACTTTTATAGAACAACAAATAAGTTCATTTGTTGTTTCAAGGAATAACTTTGAAGTGGTCAGGAAGCAAAGGGGAGTTTGAGATCTGCTAACTGAAACTTTGTATTACATTCACTATGGAATAATATCTCTAACAAAAGACAGAAAGGCCAACAAATAGCTCATCCTTATTCTAGTAAACCTCTCTTAAATGCATGTTTTCAGAACAGACCACCAAAAAAAGTAAGTCCACCTTAACTTAATTCCAATGACAAGCTATCAACCCTGCTGGGAAGCCTGTTGTCTCTCTGTGGTAGAGTAGCTAAAAGCTTATGAGAAAAAGTGTGCAAAGCATTAAAATGGCGTGGAGGGTTTGTTCCTCAGACAAGAGAGAAGCAACAAAATCTGTGTTCTCTCAGGGCATTATCTTTCTCAGAAACCACAAACACAGCAGAAAATGAGTGATTCCCAGAGCCATGGAGCACCAGAAAAACTGCACCTGTTTGTGAACGAGGCCTGCCTCCCCAGCCAACCATCAATGAAAACCTTACAAAGTCCTACCATGAGGAAGGAATGCCAATTGGCTAGAAAATCACTGACCCTGCTGGTTTTTACAGCATGTGGTCTCCCACTATTGGCTGAGGAAGTGAAAGCCAGTCATGCTGTCTTCATCCAGTTTAACTTCAATTTTTAACAACTACACACACACACACACACACACACATTGGGCCCTCAGTATCCACTAGTGTTTGGTTCCAGGATCCCCCATGGATACCTAAATCTGTGGATGCTCACATACCATCATATATAATGGCACAGTAAAATTGTGTTCCTTGTATAAAATGGTAAAAACAAGGTTTGCTTATTGGAAATTTTTATTTTTTAATATTATCAAACTATGGTTGGTTGAATCCATTGATGCAGAATCAATGGATATGGAAGGCTGACTATACATATACACATACGTTGGAACCCCCACTTTCTGACACCTCCCTTTCCAACAGCTTGCTCTTTCAACACTTGCAAATTACAGACAAGTTCTCATTAATTAAACAGGGGTTCCACTTTTTCACCAGTTCTTCATGTGGCTCACTTGGAACCGCTCGCATGCACTTTTGTGTGTGTGTATATAGTGTTAATTTAGATTTTGCACGCATTCAAAAGTGATATACAGTGTGTTATTTATGTGTTTTGGTGGCCAAAACTCATTTGCAAGCTAAAAAAACCTGGGTTCTACTTTTCAACCAATTTGACTTTCTGAAAGTCCTCCAGTCCCTAAGAACAGGTTGCTTACATGTAACTGTGATTCTTTGAGTGGTCATCTTTGAACTTACACATATAATAACAATAACAATAAATTTTTATTTTTAACCCGCCCCTCTGCTCGGCAACCAGAGCAGCGTACAACTGGATTAAAACAGCAGCAAGTTAAAACAATCCTTCCCAATCCTAACCCTCCCACCCCTTAAAACTAAATTAAACTAGTAGAGAATTAAAACGAAGATAAAATACAATACAATATACAAAAAAATGAAAGGAAAAAAATGGCAATAGCGACAGGGGTGGGTGGGTAAGCAATCAACTCCACTTGAGCCAGGAAGTTATTCCAGGAAGGCCTGCCGGAGGAGATCTGTCTTTAGCGCTTTCTTGAAGCTATCAAGAGTAGTGATAAGACGGATCTCGTCTGGCAGGCCATTCCAAAGTCTGGGAGCCGTAGAAGAGAAGGCCCTCTGGGAGGTCTGCGACAGCCTAGTTTTCATAGGCTGCAGCAGGTTCCTCCAAGAGGACTGAAGTGCACGGGGGGGATCATATGGGATGAGTCGGTCCCGGAGATAAGATGGACCCAAGCCATGTAGGGCTTTAAAGGTTAAAACCAACACCTTGTACTGTGCCTGGAAACTGATCGGCAGCCAGTGGAGAGATTTAAGCACAGGTGTTATATGCTCTGTCCTAGATGTACCCGTAATTAACCTGGCTGCCATATTTTGTACCAGTTGAAGTTTCCGGGTTAGGCACAAGGGTAGCCCCATGTAGAGTACATTACAGTAATCCAGACATGAGGTTACCAAAGCATGTACCACAGTTTCCAGATCCCTTGTATCCAGGTAAGGGCGCAGCTGGCGTATCAGTCAAAGCTAATAACAGGGACTCCTAACCGTTGCACTCACCTGACTAGTCATGTGAAGCGATGAATCTAGGAGTACCCCCAGACTGCGAACACAGTCCTTAGAGGAGAATGTGACTCCATCCAGGACTGGAAGATGTATTCCAGACCTGGTTTCGGGCCTATAACTGTCAGTACCTCCGTTTTGTCTGGATTTAGTCTCAATCTGTGTTTCCTCATCCAATCCATTACCACTCTAAGACAGTCATTGAGAGGAGAGACGCCATCTAAAATCTGAGCCAACAATCTGGTCATGGAGAAATATATCTTGAGTGTCATTAACGTACTGATGACACCGAGCTCCATGCCTCCGGATGATTTCTCCCAGCAGCTTCATATAAATGTTAAATAGCATCGTGGACAGGATGGCACCCTGAGGGACGCCACAAGCTCAATTCTGGAAGAGCAACTATCTCCGAGCCTCACCCTCTGAGATCTACCCGAGAGAAAGGAACGGAACCACAGCAGAGCAGTGCCCCCAATTCCTAACTCTCTCAGGCAATCCAAGTGGATGGAATGATCTAGTGTCAAAGGCCGCTGAGAGGCCCAAGAGCACCAGCAGGGTCACACTACCCGTCGGTGCTCAGGCGGAGGTCGTCGGTTAGAGCGACCATGGCAATCTCAACTCCATATCCTGTCCTGAAGCCAGTTTGAAATGGATCATGATAATTGGTTTCATCCAAGATGGCTTGGAGTTGGGAAGCAACTGCCCTCTCAATCATCTTACTTTAAAAAGATAGCAAGGACACTGGTCTGTAACTGTCCCTGTCCAGGGGGTCCAGGGAAGTTTTTTTCAGGAGTGGCTTAATTGCCACCTCCTTTAAACAAGATGGTATGATACCTTCCCTGAAGGACGAATTGATTGTGTCCCATAGGAATACTCTCAACACGCCCGCCCCCCGGACGACCAGCCAAGATGGACAGGGATCAAGAGGGCAAGTCGTCTTCCTCACTCTTCCAAGGAGCTTGTCCATGTCATTAGTACTCACCGACTGAAACTGATCCAGTAAAATGCCATCAACGGAGTTGGACGCCTCATCTATGAATTCTGTCAGAACATTGGCGTCCAAGTCAGCTCTTATCCGGGAGATTTTATCTGCAAAGTGGATGTTAAATGCATCGCAGCCGGCTGTCGTTGGGTTAAGTAGGGGGTTTGGCGCAGGCAAGTAAGGCGGTTTGGAGCCGATACAATACGTGCAGAGCAGAAGGATCTGTGCTGCACGTATTGCCTCCCAATAGGAATCAAGATGCTTCCTATGGCGAGTTCTGTCAGATAAGAGTCGAGTCTTCCGCCACTTGCACTCTAGCCATTGTCCAGTTTGCTTCATCCTCCTAAGCTCCTCTGTGTACCAGGACTTACGATTAGAGGCGGGCTGGAAAGGACACTTGGGAGCGATTGTGTCAATAGCCTTGGTAAGATCAGTGTTCCGGATGCTGACCAAAGCCTCGACAGAATCACTGGCGTTACCAACCATTAAACCATCTAGGGCTTTCTGGAAACCAATTGGTTCCATTAGCCTTCATGGGGGAGACTGTTCTAATGGGTTCACCACCCCCGGAAGGGCAGACAGTGGCTCTTATTTCCATCTTGACCAGGAAGTGCGGAGGTTTTTGTAACCTCCGCCCATGGATACTCCTGTTCCGTACTGAAGATTGCATCGAGGGTATGACCTGCACAATGTGTGGGCCTGGCAACCAATTGGGATAGGCCCATGTCTGTCATGGTTTCCATGAACTCCCGAGCCGCACCAGTTAGATTTGACACGCTGGTCTCGAGTGGAATGGTGAAGTTGCCCAAAACCAAAAGTCTGGGCGACACCAACAACAGCTCAGAGATCAGCTGGGTCAGCTCAGTCAGGGAGTCTGTTAAGCAACGAGGTGGCCGGTATACCAATAAAATAATAATAAATAAAATTTTATTTCTATCCTGACCCTCTGCAACGCAATCGGGGCGGCTTACAATATAAAAACTCCATAATCACAATGCCAACAGAATCCCCAAACTATCCCTGGTTTTCAGGCACTCGATGCAAGCTGTTTTCTGGATAGGCTTCCTGGTCAAGGTTAAGTTGTTTCTATGAACCAAGGCCATACCGCCCTCCCGGCCACTTTCCCTTATCTGCTCGCTGATCGTATACCCAATCAGGAGAGCCCGCACCCATGTCGCAGCGCTGGCATTTCCCAGCCAGGTCTCAGTAAAGCATGCCAGATCGACGGCCTCATCCACTAAGAGGTCATGTATACTATGAGTCTTATTTTTAACCGACCTGGCATTGCAAAGGAGCAGAGTAAGGGGCTGTGGAAAGGATGAGTTATCTGCACCTGTGCAGAGCATATTCAGAAACTTCTAGAGCTGTTATGCAAGGCTTTTTGGTGATAGTCCCGCCCCCTTCAATAGCTCTACCCTCTAAGTTCCTGCCTAGTTCTCCTGTTCCATGTCCATCACTTTAGCACCATACATAGCACATGGTGACAGGACTTCAGGGGAGGAGGGCAGATTGTGTGAGTTCACAGATGACCACTCGAAGAACCAGTTACAGGTAAGCAACGTATTCTTCTTCTTCATGATTCCTGTGACTCACACGTATGGAAGATTAGATAGCTTACTCAACAGGAGGTGGGAGTGTCACGTGCAGGTGGTAAAAGGTGGATCAACGCCTCAGTATGGAGGATAGTATCTGCCGCAGGGATTTTCAGCCCTGGCCCAGGCATCCAACCAGTAACAAGTGACAAAGGTAAGTGGTTGAAGACCACACTGCTGCCTTGCAGATGTCAGGGAGTGCAATTCCCAACAGAAAAGCTGTGGATGTAGCCATTGCCCTTGTACATTTGAATTGCGTTTGAATGCGTTTGAATTCTTCGAGGAAGGTTCTTCTTGGCCAGTTGGTAGGCCAGGTGCATTGTCAAGGACACCCATTTAGAAAAGCATTAGGCAGAAACCAGAAGACCTCTCTTGGGTTCAGAGTAACATACGAAGAAACTAGGGGATTTCCAATATGGAGCAGTCCTGTGGAAGTGAAAAACAAGATCCCTCCGAGCATCCAAGCAGTGCAGGGATTTCTCGAGATCTGTAGACAGGTTCTACATAAAGGATAGAATACATTCCGGCGTATAAGACGACTTTTGAGCACTCAAAAGTGCCCTCCAAAATTGACAGTCGTCCTATACGCCGGATACACTTTGCTTCACCCACCTGCCTATCTCCTGCCTCTTCGCAAACGGAGCGAAGAGGCAGGAGATGGGGCAGGGGGGGTGAAGCAAAGTGTTTTGAAGATCATTCGCCCCCCTCCTCTGCCTTCTCCCCCTTTGGGGAGCAACGGAAGAAAGAGGAGGGGGGCGAACATTGCGGTTTGCCGCAGCCGCTGCTCGAGCGCTTCTGCAGCGGCGGAGGCAAACCCGCGATTCGCCCCCTCTCCCCACCTTCCAGGAAGGTGGGGAGAAGGGGCGAATGTGCCCCGTTTGGCCGCACAGTTTGCGGATCCCCCTCCTGCGCTCCCTCCTGGAAGGGAGCGCAGGAGGGGCATGGAGAGGCTGCGCGGCCAAACCGCGATTCGCCCCTTCTCCCCACCTTCCTGGAAGGTGGGGAGAAGGGGCGAATGTGCCCGGTTTGGCTGGGCAGCCTCCCGATCCCCCTCAGGGGCATGGAGAGGCTGCGCGGCCAAACCGCGATTCGCCCCTTCTCCCCACCTTCCTGGAAGGTGGGGAGAAGGGGCGAACTTGCCCGGTTTGGCCGGGCAGCCTCCCGATCCCCCTCCTGCGCTCGCTCCTGGAAGGGAGCGCAGGAGGGGCATGGAGAGGCTGCGCGGCCAAACCGCGATTCGCCCCTTCTCCCCACCTTCCTGGAAGGTGGGGAGAAGGGGCGAACGTGCCCGGTTTGGCCGGGCAGCGTCCGGATCCCCCTCCTGCGCTCGCTCCTGGAAGGGAGCGCAGGAGGGGCATGGAGAGGCTGCGCGGCCAAACCGTGATTCGCCCCTTCTCCCCACCTTCCTGGAAGGTGGGGAGAAGGGGCGAACGTACCCGGTTTGGCCGGGCAGCCTCCCGATCCCCCTCCTGCGCTCCCTTCCAGGAGGGAGCGCAGGAGGGGCATGGAGAGGCTGCGCGGCCAAACCGCGATTCGCCCCTTCTCCCCACCTTCCTGGAAGGTGGGGAGAAGGGGCGAACGTGCCCGGTTTGGCCGGGCAGCCTCCCGATCCCCCTCCTGCGCTCCCTCCTTGAAGGGAGCGCAGGAGGGGCATGGAGAGGCTGCGCGGCCAAACCGCGATTCGCCCCTTCTCCCCACCTTCCTGGAAGGTGGGGAGAAGGGGCGAACGTGCCCGGTTTGGCCGGGCAGCCTCCCGATCCCCCTCCTGCGCTCGCTCCTGGAAGGGAACGCAGGAGGGGCATGGAGAGGCTGCGCGGCCAAACCGCGATTCGCCCCTTCTCCCCACCTTCCTGGAAGGTGGGGAGAAGGGGCGAACGTGCCCGGTTTGGCCGGGCAGCCTCCCGATCCCCCTCCTGCGCTCCCTTCCAGGAGGGAGCGCAGGAGGGGCATGGAGAGGCTGCGCGGCCAAACCGCGATTCGCCCCTTCTCCCCACCTTCCTGGAAGGTGGGGAGAAGGGGCGAACGTGCCCGGTTTGGCCGGGCAGCGTCCGGATCCCCCTCCTGCGCTCGCTCCTGGAAGGGAGCGCAGGAGGGGCATGGAGAGGCTGCGCGGCCAAACCGCGATTCGCCCCTTCTCCCCACCTTCCTGGAAGGTGGGGAGAAGGGGCGAACGTGCCCGGTTTGGCCGCGCAGCCTCCCGATCCCCCTCCTGCGCTCCCTCCTGGAAGGGAGCGCAGGAGGGGCATGGAGAGGCTGCGCGGCCAAACCGCGATTCGCCCCTTCTCCCCACCTTCCTGGAAGGTGGGGAGAAGGGGCGAACGTGCCCGGTTTGGCCGGGCAGCCTCCGGATCCCCCTCCTGCGCTCGCTCCTGGAAGGGAGCGCAGGAGGGGCATGGAGAGGCTGCGCGGCCAAACCGCGATTCGCCCCTTCTCCCCACCTTCCTGGAAGGTGGGGAGAAGGGGCGAACGTGCCCGGTTTGGCCGGGCAGCCTCCGGATCCCCCTCCTGCGCTCGCTCCTGGAAGGGAGCGCAGGAGGGGCATGGAGAGGCTGCGCGGCCAAACCGCGATTCGCCCCTTCTCCCCACCTTCCTGGAAGGTGGGGAGAAGGGGCGAACGTGCCCGGTTTGGCCGGGCAGCCTCCGGATCCCCCTCCTGCGCTCACTCCTGGAAGGGAGGGCAGGAGGGGCATGGAGAGGCTGCGCGGCCAAACCGCGATTCGCCCCTTCTCCCCACCTTCCTGGAAGGTGGGGAGAAGGGGCGAACGTGCCCGGTTTGGCCGGGCAGCCTCCCGATCCCCCTCCTGTGCTCCCTTCCAGGAGGGAGCACAGGAGGGGCATGGAGAGGCTGCGCGGCCAAACCGCGATTCGCCCCTTCTCCCCACCTTCCTGGAAGGTGGGGAGAAGGGGCGAACGTGCCCCTTTTGGGCGCACAGCCTCCGCATCCTCCTCCTGCACTCCCTCCTGGAAGAGAGCGCAGGAGGGGCATGCGGGGGCTATGCGTTGGAAGAGGGGGTCGTCTTATAGGGCGAATATATCGCAAACTCTGCATTTCCCCTTAAAAATTGGGGGGGTCGTCTTATACGCCGGGTCGTCTTATACGCCGGAATATACGGTATGTCTTCATTGAGGTGGAATGCCAAGACCACCTTTGGGAGGAAAGAAATGTCAGGTTTTAGGACAGCCCTGTCAGAGTGGAAACGTAGGTAGGGCTGGTGAGATCTGAGGGTGCAGAGCTCACTTGCTCTCCTGGTGGAGGTAATGGTGAGTAAAAACAATGTCTTCCAGGACCCTCAGGAACCCAAGGTCTATCGTTATGGGTTCAAAGGGGTGGCACAATAGTTGTTCTAGGACAAGGTCTAGGCTCTACTCTGGTTTAGGTCCTGCAACTGGTGGGTAGAGGTTCCACAGACCCTTCAGGAATTGTTTGATCAGGGGGTTCTTGAAGAGGAAGATGTGACTGTGTCTGTGCCCATGGAATTGAATGGCTGAAAGGTAACAGCAGAGTGATGAGGTGGAGAAGCATCAGTTGAAGAGGGCAAGAAGGAAGCCCAATATGTGGGCAATCCGGGTCCTGTGAGGGGTTCCCCTTTGGATAGTAGAAAGGTCTGGAATTTTGCCCACTTGTAGGCATTCGACTGTTTGGTGAGGGCTTATGCGCTGCTCTCAAGAGGTTTTGTATCTCTAGAGGTGGTCTAGGGATATATCCTCCATGCCATGAGGCATAGGGTCTCTATGTCTGGGTGTAGGATCTACCCCTATGAAGAGAGAGGTCAGTCCAGAGAGGTAGTCTGATGTAGGTTTTGTTGGAGAGAAGGAATACTGTGGTGAACCAGGGTTACCTGGGCCACCAAGGCGCTATCAGGATGCAGCATGCTCTGTCCTTCCTGAGCTTGAAAATGATCCTGGTAAGCAGTGGGAATGGTGGAAATGCATAAAGAAGGGAGCCATTCCAGTTGTAAAGGAAGGCATCGCCCTTGGAACTATGGTGTCTGGTCCTGGAACAGAACAGTGTGCAGTGAGTGTTCAACGGGGATGCGAACATGTCTATCTGTGGTCGGCCCCACTCGTTGAAAAGGCAGAGAAAGGCAAAGAATCCACTTTCTTGGTGGTCAGAGGAATGGAGGAGGGATTCAACCAAGATTTCCTGGAAATTTTGAGGATGGACGGGAGGATCGGAGCAGAGGCTGGGGTTGGGACCTTTGTATGAATTCGGATTTAAACTGGGTCCACTGATTCCATTTCTTGTTGTCTTGGTTGAAGACAGAGCGATTGCACCATTTGCAGCGTCTATTCAGAATATCCCCGAACATCATCTATCGGGGAGGCCATCTCCCATTCCCCCCAGTGTTCCAGGGGATGAGAGTTCCACTAGGGCTATGGAAGCCACGGATTCGGCATCTGAGTCTCCCGGGGAGGATTCAGCGTTGGAAGGGTCTGTGGGCGAGGCGGTAGCAAACTGTGATCTTGAAGGGATGGGATGTGGAGCGTGCTGGTCTGTTAGTGGAAGCAGTAGTGGTTTTACTGGAGCAGACAGTAGTGGTGGAAGTGGTCAGTGTGAGGAACAGCAGGTGCAGGTTGCAGCCTGATAGGTGGTAAATCATGGCAAGGGCAGGGCAATTCGTAAAGGTGTTGAAAGTAAGGATCCCTGATGGGACAGTAAGATGGGCTGTATGGATAACATGGTGATTCATAGTGGCCGGAAAGGGAGTAGGAGTGTCTATCCAAGTATCCATCTCTGGAGTGATGGTCTCTTGATTAGGGATCCCTCAGGTTCCTATCCTTAGGGTACCTAGCACAGGAGTCCGAATGTGAGCGTCCACTTCAAGAACAGCGGTCCCTAGAGAGTCTATCCCTAGGATGCCAGGGTGAGGGAGACGAATTGGGCGTCCACAGTCTGGGGCTTCTAGAGTGACTGTCCCTAGGTGGGGACTGCCAAGGCCTACAATCCCTGAGCTCCTGTCAGAGGAGTGACAGTGCCTGTCTTGGGAGAAAGATCAGTCTCTGGAGCGTGATGCATAAGAGAAAGAGCGTCAAGATGAAGCCCTGTCCTGGGAGCGGAAGAGCTGTCTGTCCAATTCTCATTCCTGGTCCCCTATATGTCCTTTGGGGCTAGTCTCCCTAATGATTTGAGGATTATGCGGTTCATCCTGTATAAACAGGATAGGTTATTGTTGGCCCAGAGGAATGTTGTGGTTGAATTCTATGATTTCACTTTCTGATACAGAGCCTACTGTAAACCAAATAACTGGATTTGGATTGAGGGGTGAGGCGGCCTCACTTCGAGGAGAAGTTCAGGTTGGAGAGGGAACCTGAATTCATTCAGGTTCTTGTCTACTGTCCACTGGAAGAGTGGAAGTGGAAGGAAGCTTGGTGGGTTTGTGAGGTTTCTTCTTTTCTTGTGTTTTTTTTCCTTCTGTTGCCATGGAGGGGACCATGTCAGAGAGGTCTGTCTTGGAGCTTTCTGAGTAGAAGCTTCCAACAAAGAAGGGTCTTTGAGGAGGGAACGATTCGTGGCCACTCTTATGGAAGAACCGGTAATAGTTTGTCCAGGGGAGCATCTCGGTGGAACTGAGACTGTGGCCGTAGCCGGCTTAAGGGCCTGTTCATAGAGTAGTGCTTTGAGGTGCAATTCTCTATTTTTGCATGCTTCTGGGGTGAATGCCTTGCAGTGCGGACACACACCACATTGTGTCCTTTCTTTAGGAACAGGAGACATCACGAGTGTCTGTCGCAGGACAAGCAACTCTTAAAAGAGGTAGTGGTTGAAGCCTAAAGCATGACAGCTGCCATGGGAAAGGGGTCCATTGAGAGAAAGTCGGGGGGGGGGAGGTTGAACCGTGTATCCCATTAGCCAAAGGAGAAGATGAAGACAGAAGTCCGAGGGCAAGTCAAGTCAAAAGGGAGATAATCAAGAATGGAAGGGGGAAAAAACTCTATGAGCAAGGTTCCTAAATGCTGCCAGCACAGTGGATGAAAAGGAACTGGAGAACTAGGTGGGAACCTCAAGGGTAGAGTTATTAAAGGGGGAAGGGCTACTGCCAAACAGTCTTGCATAACAGCTCTAGAAGATTCCGAATATGCTCTGTGCAGGTGCAGATAACCCATATGTGTGAGTCACAGAGACCACGAAGAAGAACCTGTCAGATAAGTGGGGGATTCATCTGTCATGCGCACAAAATGCGACCATTTTCAGAGAGTACAGCAGACTGAGAGTATGTGAGCCAAGGGCACCTAAGGGGAAAAACTGCAGCACCACAGTGTTTGGCTACTGTTTCTCACCAAGCCCTTCACTACTTGTGGCCGCAATGATGAGTCTAGCTGGTTCCCTTGCTCACTCACTATTGGCTTAGTCCAACAGGAAAAGAAAAGGTGCTACACTAAGGAAAGCTAAAAGCAGCTGTGTGATGACAAGCACAAGAGCACCAAAAGGTTGCTTTTTTATTACAGTTCCCAGAATTCCCCAGCCAATATGGCCACTAGTCATCTGCTTAGGGGATTCTGGGGAAATGTACAGTTGTCCCTCCATATCCATAGATTTGGTATCCATGGATTTAAGTATTCACGGCTTGAAAATATTCTTTAAACGATAATAATCCAAAAAGCAAACCTTGATTTTGCCATCTTATATAAGGGACACCATTTTGCTATGCCACTGCATATAATGGGACTTGAGTATTCACAGATTCTGGTATCCACGGGGGGTCCTGGAACCAAACCCCAGTGAATATGAAGGGACAACCCCCCCCCCCAAAAAAACCTTTTCAAGCTCTGTTGAGCTGGCTATCTGAGTGGTTCCACTTGTTAAAACCACCGAGACATCACCAGCTCTTCGGTCTATGTTAGTCAGTCCCTACTCATGTCTTTTAACCATGGTGCCAACTCATGTATGAAAGAGACCAGAGCAGTATAGGTAGCAGTTGGCAGGACCACAGAAGGAAGCAACTGTTTTCAAATTTGTGTGGCTTGTTTTCTTGTCTATGTATAAAATATGTATTTTTCACATTTCCAAACATATATCCTCATAACTTCTAAAAGTAATGTATCCTAAAATGCCTCAAAAGTGTATGTCTTTTGAGCTGTTTTTCTGAGCCAAGATGGCCACTGATCATGCTTCAGGTATGAAACCTGAAGGGTAACTACATTCCAATCTGCGAGTCAAGTTTGTTTGTATCAGAATTTGCAAAGAACCAATTCCACAGGCATCACTCTGAATGTGGAAGACTCTGTATGTGCTTGGAAAAACTACATTTAGGACGACAACTATCAGAATTCCCTTGGCAAGCATGGTCTGGGAGCTGTAGTCCAGAAAAGTAGCTTTTCCAAACTTCTAATTACTGGATAACGTCTTTCCTGAGCTGGGAATTCAACTGTGAGAGACTAAATAAGAGAACAGGAAAATTAATCAAGAGAAACTAAGTAAGAAAACAGTAAGAGACTATAATGTTACTGTCTTCGAAAAAACAAAATGAAACACACTCATATTAAACTGATTTATACAAAACCCTAACACTGCTTTTTTAAAATTTCCAACTCTCTCAAATTTCCTCTCAAAGTAAAGTGACTGCAAATTTCTCAGGCTTCTGATGACTAGATTATTGTCACCTGGTTGATCTCATTTAAGATTTTCCCACTTGGGTGAGTGTATTTCTCCCTAGGATGTAATGGCTGGCTAGCAGTTGTATATGTGAAATCAAAGTTAACAACACTATTAGATGAGGTTTGATTTCCCCCCGTTTACAGCTATGTCGTTTTTCCTTTTTATTGCTAAGGCTCTTGAGATGATCAAATTTAACATAAGTTAATACACTGTAACAAATGAAGTGTGTCTCTTTCCATCTAAATCCTCCCTCTGTCATATGAGCATTTTCTTCCAGTACAAGGATGGTTCCTTAGGCTCAATGACTACAATAAACTGGCAACAGAACTATTTAAACACAGCCTGACTTCTTTAAAACTTTGTCATCCTCCACCCTACAAAAAAAATAATATATGGCTATACATTTATTTGCTTTACATTAACCTTAAATCATATTTGTTTCAAGTTTCGCCCTATTATAACTGCCACTATATTTAGTTTTTGCAAATGGATTATTTCTATGTCGAGGACTGTTCTGTGGTTATAATTATCTTTCCAAAATTTGCCATGGGAAGATTCTACCCTTGAAAGACTGCATATGGATTTGAGGTAAAAATCATGTGACCCTACAGATGTTGAACTATAACTCCCAGCATTAACTGACAGTGGCTATGCTGCCTAGCTTTGCTGGGAGTTGAAGTTCCACATTATCTGGAGAACGACATGATCCCATATTTGGTATAGATACATTACCAACCACCACCACCATCACATCATTAGCTAATGTTCTTGTATTTAATCTATCTATACCAGCTTTTCTTAACCCTTTTCTCCAGGAGGACCCCTTGAAATAATTTCCAGGTCTCAGGAAACCCCTGCATAAAAAATATTATTTCTACAGTCCACATTTTACAAAATTTTCCCCAATCACAATCTTTCACGGAACTCCTACCAACCTCTATTCCAGCAAATACCAGCTGAGAAACCCTGATCTACACATTCAGCTTCCCAATGCAGGGCATCTATGGATTTGTATGTTGATAGGGTTGATAAATATTTAGTTGGTGTGGAAATTAATGTCTTGGGAGGATTTATGGATGAAAAAACGATATGCTTTCGATCTTGCTGCAAAATCAAGATGGCGTTACATGAAATTATGTTATTTGCTGACTGGCAGATTTGGCCTGAAGGCGAGTGTGATATACAAAATGCACACAATTTTTTTTAGCTTTAACATAATATTTCACATCTTAATAGGAATGGTTCTGTATATAAATGTCTGAGGGAAAACCACCCCACTTATTTGATGAGTGAAGAAATATTAAAAGAATTCAGAAATTGATGGAAATATTCTATTATCTGGGTTAGTGATTGGCAATGGGTAAGATACCCTCCTCCTCATGAGAGACCAGAAGGGGAGGATTTGAATTGGAAGTGGGGTTCTGGAGAATTAGCACTGCAAGGTAGTTTGTTGTTGTGTGCCTTCAAGTCGTTTCCAACTTATGGTGACCTAAGGTGAACCTATCACTGGGTTTCCTTGGCAAAAATTGTTCACAGGAGGTTTGCCACTGCCTTCCTCTGAGGCTGAATGTGTGTGACGTGCCCGAGGTCACCCAGTGGATTTTTCTGGCTCCATATTACTAACTGGATCTTACTGTATACTGGGGGAGGGCAGGAGGCAATTGGATTGTCTGTATAGTAAATGAATGTCTGAATGTGGGTGGATGAATAAGAAAAGAGGGTGGAGGACACAGAGTATGTGGCTAGCTCTATTCAACTTTTATATTTATTTATTTATTTATTTATTCCCCATTCTTCAGCCACAAGGCTATCAGAGCAGCTTACAAATTGTTTTAAGCAATAACAATTTACGCATCTACACTGCATTAAGCAGTTTCCAATGTGTGTTAGCTAATTGCCCCCACAAGCTGGGTACTCATTTTACCACCCTACGAAAGGATGGAAGGCTGAGTGAACCTTGGAGCCCTCTGGAATCGAACTTGCAACGTGGTGACTTGCAGTACTGGCATTTAACCACTGCGCCACCATGGCTCCTCACTTGGGACCAGTCTACTAGAAAAACAGCCTTATCCCATGTATCCCTGCCCAACTGCTTTGTCCAACTATATGGAAACAACTCACTAATAGTGCCACAAGCAGCATGCCTCGTGTCTACTAAAGACAGGACATTTAGCGTAGCCAAACCAAGCTTATGAAACACCCTTTCAATTGGTATTAAGCACGCAACACTGCTGCTACGTTCCCATCAATTGTTCAATATATATTTCTCTTCTTGCAAAATTCCCCTGATCTGTGGCCAAGCCATATGTTTTTCCCATTGTGAATAAGCCTGGTTATTAGAGTTCTAATCTAATGTACTGTGTTATATTGGATCAGTGTAGCACAGTTCAATAGTCAAATATTTCTAATGGAGCAGTATATACAATTCATAAAATAAATAAATATCCAGTCATCTTATACTGAATCAGATCTTTTGTTTATCTGGTTTGGGGCAGATAAGCATAGAATCATAGAATTGTAGAGTTGGAAGAGACCACAAGGGCCATCCAGTCCAACCCCCTGCCATGCAGGAAATCACGATCAAAGCATCTAGCCCCCAGATGTTTTTGACCACAACTCCCATAATATCTACCTTTAGTGATGCTGGATAGGGCTTATGGGAACATCACAGGTTGCCCATCTCTCATGTACCGCAACATGTCTGCTGTGTCAGACAGTGACTTCTCAGAAAGAATTCCTTCCTCACTGATAACCTGAGATGCTCTTAAAACGAGATGCCCGAGATAAAACCTGCATCCTACTACATACTAATCACACAATTTGTTCCCTTTTGTTATTCATGCCTATTTTGTTCTGTCTCCTAGTCCTCTGCAATGTAACAGGCGCATTGAGTTGCCACCATTTAAATCTAAACATTCTGTCTCTTATCTTCCTTAATGGTGGTGGTGGTTGGCTTCAGCTTATGGTAATTTTATGAATGAGAGACCTCCAAGAGACCCTGTTATTAACAGACCTGTTAATGTTTTGCAAACTCATGGCTACAGTTTTCTTGTTTGAATCAATCAACCTGGGTTGTAATCTTTTTTTTTTCCTATTGTCTTCCCAGTGTGTTAAAACCGAAGGCCTGAATAGTGTGTGTATATATCTTCAAGTCACCTTGAAGACTTATGGTGCCTCCATGATTTTCATGGGGGTTTTTTTCAGTGGTATTGGCATTAAAGACTAAATAAAGATGGAGAGCTGTTCATTCCACCTCCTATAATGCTGCTGCTACTCTAGGGGCTCTTAGGTAGAAGGGAAATGCTGGCAGGGAATTTGTCCCTGTGCCTGGATGCTTGCTATGCTGTAAAGAAAGAACGAGCACAGCAATTGATTGCTACTGCCACTCTCTTTGGTCTCCTGAGGAACAAAGTTAGGATAAAAAAAAAAACCAGATATTTTCAAGAAACTATTTCTAGAACTAAGCCCAAGTGCACACAATTTAATTAAATGCATATTTTTCCAGTTATCCTCATTTTCTTCTTCCTCAGCTTTCTCTTATTTCTATTGACAAATTTTGAACTGTACCCTCCTTGGGGCATGGATATCCTTTCGTTGTTTCTCTGTAATACCCCATCACACTGATAGCAATATATTAGCAATAAGATGGTTAGCAACAACCATTTTATTGCTTTTAGTAACAATAACAATGCCAAGCCATTTTGTAACCATGGCTTTCCAGGTTGTGGATGGGAAACCAATATGTATGTATGCATGCCACGTTTCCATCTCCTGTAATTATATAAACCCACACTTGTAGCATTTATTTAAGAATACAGCAGGAGCCCTGTATCGCAGTGGTTCAGTTCCCGGACTTACCGTGGATATCAGAAACAGAAGATAACAGAGAACACCATTAAAAATAATGGGACCTCTGGTTTAAAATACCAGAGTTGCCTTGGAAGATCTAGAAAATGTCTAGAGATAACGCCTCTTTAGGCATTTTCTAGGAAGACTATGGTACGTGCTCTGTTTTATGTCCTGCAGATACGGGGGTCCTACTATATTGCTTTCATGTGTCTACAAAATACATAGCTCCAGTTTCCAAATCAAAGTCTATGGTCTCTTTGAAGATTCTACATTCACCAATTCTACATGGAACATAACCAGCTTCACTGTATTTAGATGCACTCCCCTTCTGTTAGTAACACAAGACAGACCATGCAGGCTTCAAAGAAAAAGTAAACTTTGACTGTCCACTGTGCTGGTTGGGAATACCGTATGTGTGGCCCTGATAGATGTTGTCAGACTCTGGTTCCCATCATCCCTCATTATGCTGGCTAGGACTGATGAGTTACAAATCAAACAGCATACTCTGGTTTTTCTTTGCAAATGAAGATTCAGGAAGGACTCATCCTGCGCTTTCTACAAGCGCACTGATGACTAAAAAGGCCAATCCGAGATAAACAAGTCAGGTTGCAGAAAGCACAGCAGAAGGTCTCCTTGGGTGATGTTTCCGGGTTGTGATTCTTTCTGCGCTGTTGTTTCTCTTCAAGACTTGTTCAGCGTGAGTTCTCAAATAAGGCTGCAGCATTGTGGGTAGTGCATCTCCATGTCTTACGATATGAGGCTAGGGCGGACCATTGCTGGTGATCAATTTGGCCACGCCTGAGATGTTGTTTCACGGAGTCCTTGTATTGCTTTTTTGGAGCACCCCTCTTACACTGACCCATGGTGAGTTCACTGTAGAGTACTATTTTGGGGAGGCAATGGTCCTCCATCCTAGAAATGTGCCCTGCCCAGCACAGCTGTTTTCTCAATATCATGGCGTCAATGCTGGTGATCCCTGCTTGCTCAAGGACAGCAACATTCGTCACAGTCAGTCCAGTGTATATTTAGGATTGTACATATACAGTGCTGATGAAAGCGTTCAAGGAGTCTTAAGTGTTGGCGATAGGCGACCCATGTTTCAGACCCATAAAGGAGAATAGACAGTACAATGGCTCTATACACACTGATTTTTGTACTTCGCCTCAGGTGTTTATTACTCCAGACTCTTTTGTAAAGTCTTCCAAATGCGCTATATGCCTTTGCTAATCTGTGATCAATCTCTTTGTCAATCTTGGCATCTGAGGAGATGATGCTTCCCAGGTAGGTGAACTGCTGAACGGACTTGAGCACAGAATTGCCGACGGCAGAGTGGGAATGCTGGTGTTCATCCTGTGGTGCAGGCTGGTAAAGAACTTCTGTTTTCTTCAGGTTGACTTCCAGCCCAAACAGCTCTGCAGCTGTTGCAAAGCAGGATGTTAGGCGCTGCAGAGCTGCTTCTGTGTGGGCAACAAGGGCATCATCATCAGCAAAGAGCAGCTCACGAACTAGATAGTTAGAGTCTTAGTGCGAGCCCTCAGACTCTAAACACCACACCACACAGGTGGTGTGTGTGCTGTTTGCCTCTCCATTGACGCCCCCTTGTTGTGGGAGAGAGGCAAACAGCATACACACCACCACTAATATAGTGGTCAGTGTTACTGAAGATGGTCAGTGACTAACCACATTCCTTGCCCCTGTATACTTTCCATAACAGTACCTACTATCTGTAAACTTCACTCAACGAGATGCGGAATATGAAATGTGTGGCCCTCCAGGAGTTATTGAAATATAATGCCCATTAGCCCTAGCCAGTATAGCCACTGGGAGGGCAAGGCTGGTTGAGGGATTCTGGGAATTGCAGTCCAAATATTAACTTTTCAAATCTTTGCTCACAATGTGTTCTACTTGATGTCAGCAAGAAATCTGACTTACTTCTGACGTTCTATGTGTCCACAAAAAAGAAGTAGGGGCAAACCCTGTGTTATGCTTTGCAGTACCTCATGATAAATGAACTCTGGTTTACAACTAATGTTGGTTTAGTCCCACGCAGTGGCCTTGCACTCCATTTTAACAATCTGTAAAGGTATGGACCTTTTTTTTTAATGTCTAGGTCCACCTTCTCCCTTCTCTGTGATTTTGTTTAAGATCCAGTGTCATGATCATCTGTGGAGAACTTCAAAACTTTCACATGACATTATGACATTTTAGGCTACCCTAATGAAGATACAACCATACTTACTTTATAATAAAAAGGATTTGTGAAAGCATTATATCACTCAGAAGCTCAGAAAATGTGCTAGATAGCTCTCTTACTTAAGACACATAATACAAAAGCAGGAACGAGTAACCTAACCTATAAAACATGATTAACAAAGGATATGGTTAAAAAATCTCTGTCTGAAATCTGGTTTGTTGGTGCTGGTTTGTTAATTAACATTATTAGCTTAAGTATAGATGTTCTATGATCCAAAGTATGCAACAGCTCAGTCTAAAATTAATGGCAACAGTCCCCTGTGCTCTTTTAAAAAATCAATTATATTGAGTCACAGGGAAAACTGTAGCATTTGGTATACACAGACTTGGTTAGCAGAAGTGTAAACATCAAGGTAGCCCTAGGATTGACATAGACAGATATTGATCACTAAGCTAATTGCTGGCTCAACATTTGATACATTATCTCATACATTTGCAATTAAAAATATACCTGATATTACCTGATCATCAGGATTGATTTCTGCAAACACACAAAATTAAAAGGTTTGACCTGATCACTGACGTTTTACAGTAAACTGATGTAACATTATTTGCGTTTAACTCAACCAACATGTTGGCTTGAAATTCTGTTTTCAGGAAAGCAAGCTCTCTCTTAAAAACTAGGTCCTCTTCCCATATTGAATAAGCTATTTATTCTAGAGCAGTGGCTCTTAACCTTTTCTTTATCTGTGACCCCCTTTAAATAACTTTTGTTACTGTGGACCCCTTAGACTTAAGTCAAGACTTAAGTTAAAACCCCAACAACAACAACACAATTACACCATCTATTAACAACAACAACAACAACAACAACACAATTACACCATCTATTAACCCTTTCCTCAGGGGCTCTGGAGGGGAGGGAAGACTTTTCTCCTGCTTTTCCTGCAAATTTGTGGCTGGAGCTGATTGAAGAGCAATGCCCAGGCTGAGCCAACCAGCCAGCCTTTGCCTTGGCTCCTGTCATGTGGGCTGAGCAGACCTTCAAGCCTTCACAGACCCCCTATGAAGACACCGCAGACCACAGGTTAAGAACCACTGTTCTAGAGAGTTCCTACAACATTTAATTCTCATTTCTATTCCCCCCCCCCTTTTTTTTCACAAACACCTGCGGGATTCAAGCCTTATTTTAACAAGGATGTTTGAGGACAAATGGAACAGAAAAGCAAACATCCATTACAGCAAGAATATTGGCTATTAAGCAAAAACAATATAAACATTGCTCAAATAAAAGCCATCACATACAGCATAAAGTGAATGGTGCCTATTCTTGAGTATAGACCTAATTTATTCAATAGCAGAAGGTTGTGCTTGTGCCAAACTTTCTCTCTGAAATGAATGTGCCAAGCACTAACATTTGACTACATGGACTAAACATTTCAGGATCCAGAAGGAAAGGGGAAAGTGGCACTATGGTGGTTTGTAAAGTTTGATCTACTGGTTTTAGGTGTTTGGGTTGTTTTTACTGTGATGTTATGATTTTATTGTATCTTGGCAAGTAAAACATATTTTAATAGATATATAAATAAATTCCATATTAATAATATTCTAGGAAGACCTAAAAAGAAAAGTGTTTTGGGTGTCCCTGCTAAAAGATAATTGATATCAGTAATCAAAAAAGGCCATCAAAAAAGGAAATCTCGCTTGTCCCGATCTCGCCACGTCCAGTGTCCATTGTTCAGTTTTATTCTTTACTTTTATTTATTTAATTTTTTTAGTATGTTTTTAATTCCTAAACTATTTAATTGTATTTTAATGGGGGGGTGGATAGGCTTGAGGGGTTGGATGTATATTTTAATTGTTGTAAGCCGCCCAGACTGCATTTTGTAGAGGGGCGGGATATAAATAAATATTATTATTATTATTATTATTATTATTCAATCCAAAAACAAACAAGAGAGGACCGTCCTCTGTATTCTTGGCCACAACTGCATTGCCCAGGCAACATTAAGGAAATGCCCCATGAATTTCATAGGGTTTTCTTAGCAAGGAATATTCTGAGAAATACCCTACAGCACCTGGTCTTTGTTGATAGTCTCCCATCCAAGTACAATCGGCCCTCTGTATCAACAGTTTTTGCATCCATGGATTCAACGAACCCCAGCTTGAAAATATTCCAGGGGAAATTTTTAAAAAGCAAACCTTGCTATTTGCCATGTTATATAAGGAATGTCATTTTACTATGCCATTATATATAATGGGGCTTGAGCATCCACAGAGATTGGTATTGAGGGAGGGGAGGGGACTGGGACCCCAGTGGATACTGAGGCCCACTGTATCTCACCAAACAAACCAAATCCTGGATTAACACATGGTCTCTGTAATAAAACATGATTTTTATTGATGGCACCATTCAGTGGTAAGGGCTTTCTAGTTATGGGAAGACATATGCTGAGACACAGGAATTTACAAATCCCAAAGAAACATATATTTTTAAAGAAACATTGTTTGTGAGTGTGTGTGTGTGTGTTTCCTAACTTTAACATTTGCCAAGTACTCACACTTCAGCATAGTGTTCAAACTTACCTGTCCCAATTATCATGGTTGGGGGAGGTGTAGGTAGATAGAGAAAAGTCATTCTCTGAGATTGAAAAAAACTATTTTAAAAGTTAACTTTAACTGTATGCTGATGACACACAACTCTTTTTCTCCTTTCCAACTAATTACCAGGAAGCTATTTCTGCACTAAACCAGTGTCTGCTGTCAGTAATAGACTGTATGAGGATGAACTAATCGAAACTTAATCCAGGCAAAACACAGGTGCTTCTGGTCAGTCAGAAGGCAGATCAGGGAATAGGGATTCAGCCTGTGCTGGATGGGAGTTACATTCCCCCTAAAATCTCAGGCTTGCAGCCTGGGGTGTGCTCTTGGACTCAGATATGAGCCTGGATACTCAGGTTTCAGCTGTGGCCAGGAGTGCATTGTCACAGTTAAAACTAGTGGGCCAGCAATGCCCATTCCTTGAAAAGTCAGATCTGGCTGCGGTGACACATGCTTTGATTACAACCCATTTGGACTACTGTAATGTGCTCTAGGTGAGATTGCCTTTGGAAACTGTTCAGTAGGTCCAAAATGCTGTGGCCATGCTGTTGACTGAGGCTGGTTATGGGGATCGTGTGACTTCAAACTGTTCCAATGAGGGAAAGGGGAATTCCAATGAGGAAAAGGGGAAGGTGTCTAAAGAAACCAGGGTGGATGTCGAAAGAAATCTCAACTGAGCTAAAACATAAAAAGGACATGTATAAGAAATGGAAAAAGGGGGGAATCACCAAAGAAGAATTCAAACGAATAGCCAGCTCATGTAGGGGGGGAAGGTCAGAAAAGCCAAAGCTCAGATGGAGCTCAGGCTCGCTAGAGAGGCTAAAAACAATAAAAAGGGCTTTGGGGGGTATGCCTGTAGCAAAAGGAAGAACTGGGAAATGGTAGGGTCACTGCGTGGAGAAGATGGCGAAAGGCTAACACGGGACAGAGAAGAGGCAGAATTACTTAACACCTTATTTGCTTCAGTCTTCTCCCAAAGGGGGAACAGTGCTCAACCTGGGGAAGATGGAGCAGATGATGCAGTAGGGGGAATAGAGCACAGAATTGGTAAAGAGGTAGGTTCAGGAATACCTGGCCAGTATAAATGAGTTCAAGTCTCCGGGGCCAGATGAACTTCATGCAAGGGTATTAAAAGAACTGGCAGAAGTAATCTCAGAACCACTGGCAATAATCTTTAAGATTTCCTGGAGAACAGGAGAGGTCCCAGCAGACTGGAGGAGGGCAAATGTTGTCCCCATCTTTAAAAAGGGGGGGAAAGAAGACCCAAATAATT
Organism: Gambelia wislizenii; assembly: GCA_030847615.1. Lineage (NCBI taxonomy): Eukaryota > Metazoa > Chordata > Lepidosauria > Squamata > Crotaphytidae > Gambelia > Gambelia wislizenii. Next base: position 38,141,432 of record JAUMIR010000001.1, read on the forward strand.
ATCGCCCAGTCAGCCTGACAACAATACTAGGAAAGATACTAGAGCAGATCATTAAAAAACAGTCTGTAAACACTTAGAAAGGAATGCCGTGATCACAAAAAGTCAACATGGATTTCTCAAAAACAAGTCGTGCCAGACTAATCTCATCTCTTTTTTGATAGAGTTACAAACTTGATAGATGAAGGGAACACAGTGGATGTAGTGTATCTGGATTTCAGTAAGGCTTTTAACAAGGTCCCCCATGACATTCTTACAAAAAAGTTAGTAACATGCGGGCTAGACAGTGCAACTGTTAGGTGGATTTGTAACTGGTTGACTGACCAAACCCAAAGAGTAGTCACCAACGGCTCCTCTTCATCCTGGAAAGAAGTGAGCAGTGGGGTGCCACAGGGTTCTGTCCTGGGACCAGTGCTATTCAACATCTTTATTAATAACTTGGCTGAGGGAATAGAAGGTATGTTTATCAAGTTTGCAGATGACACCAAATTAGGAGGGGTACCTAATACCCAGACGACAGGATCAGAATTAAAAATAACCTGAACAGATTGGAGAGTTAGGTCAAAACTAACAAAATGAATTTCAACAGGGAGAAGTGTAGGCTACTACACTTGGGCAGTAAAGTAAAAATGAAAAGCACAGTTATAGGATGGGTGAAACCTGGCTTGATGACAGCACACGTGAAAGGGATCTAGGAGTCTTAGTGGACCACAAGCTGAACATGAGTCAGCAGTGTGATGCAGCAGCTAAAAAAGCCAATGTTATTCTAGGCTGCATTAATAGGAGTATAGTGTCTAGATCAAGGGAAGTAATAATGCCACTGTATTCTGCTTTAGTCAGACCGCACATGGAATACTGTGTCCTGTTCTGGGCGCCACGATTCAAGAAGGATATAGACAATCTGGAACGCGCCCAGAGGCAAGCACCCAAAATGATGGGAGGTCTGGAAGCCATGCCCTATGAGGAGCAGCTTAGGGAGTTGGGCATGTTTAGTCTGGAGAAGAGAAGGGTGAGAGGGAACATGGTAGCCATGTTTAAATATTTGAAGGGATGTCATACTGAGGATGGAGCAGGCTTGCTTTCTGCTGCTCCAGGGAGTAGGACACTGAGCAATAGGTTCAAACTACAGGAAAAGAGATTCCACCTAAATATTAGGAAGAACTTCCTGGCAGTAAGAGCTGTTCGAATGTGGAACGCACTGCCTCGTAATGTGCTGGAGTCTCCATTCTTTGGAGGTTTTTAAACAGAGGCTGGATGGCTATCTGTCAGGGATGGTTTGATTGTATATTCCTGCATGGCAGGGGGTTGGGCTAGATGGCCCTTGAGGTCTCGTTCAACTCCATGATTCTATGATTCCCCTGTTGAATCAGCTTCATTGGCTACTAGTCCACTTATGTGCAAAATTCAAAGTGCTGGTTTTGACGTTTAAAGTCCTAAACAGATTGTGTCCAGACTATCTGAAAGACGGTATCTCCCTATATAAACATCTCGAGGGTTCAGATCAGCAGGGGATAGCTTTTCTCAGTTGCATCCCCTTTGCAGGCGCAGTTGGTGAGGACTCGAGAGACAGCCTTCTCCATGGCTTCTCCCAGAGTGTGGAACTCCCTTCCATGGGAAATCCAATTGGCCCCCTCCCTGTTCTCTTTTTCCGTCAGGTGAAGATTTTTTTTTCTTTTTGCAGGCTTTCAAATTGTGGATCTTACTTATGGAATTATGTGGTATGTTTGTGCAATTGGTGTGCATTTTTAATGTTGTTAATTTTTTTAACTGAAACTACATTTTTAACTATGTTGTTCCTTCTTATATTATAATAGCATAGTAAAATTGTGTCCCTTGTATAAAATAGCAAAATCAAGGTTTGCTTTTTAGAAAAAAAACCCCTGAGGAATATTTTCAAGCCATGGATGATTGAATTTGTTGGATGACAAATCTGTTGATATGGAGGGCCGACTGTACCATATTTTTAAAAAAGAACTGTGCTTTCTGTAACAAAACTCTCTATATTTTAATGGGGAGATGGGTCTGGGAAATTACAAAAACAAGTGGAACCATATATTCCCCCCTCCCCAATTTTGACAAAAATAAGGTCCAAAACTAATATTCCATTTAAGATTAACCAGTTGAAGTTCACAAAATGCAATTCAATCTTACAGTTACAAGAATGAGTATTTTACCATAGCATAACAAATGAGTCTAAAAATAGAGTATCTTCATAATATCTATAAGCTATTACTTTCTCCCATACTATTGGGATTTGCACTATTCCAAAAGGAAATGATTGCTGATCATAATTCTGAGGGTTTCATTATTTGTCCTGTCCCTATATGATTACAGGAATCATATGCTTGTTCATCAGCATATGATAAACCAGACTTTGACCAGAAGGGCACATTGTTCTTCAACAGTTCTCTACCACAATTACATATATTTAAGGACTTCTGCTAAAAAAGATCCAGCTTGTGTTTCCACTTGCTATGCTGAAGAAGCCATATAAATGGTTACCGAGTAAAAGTACAACTACTTTCACCCTCCCAGACAAAACTAGTCATGGTTAGACTACCCTTTTGCAAAGAAAAACAAAATCCATTGCAATTATTTATTTCAATGGATTTTTAAAATAGGAACAAACTTTTCTTCTCCTCAGAGTGAAAACAGAGGAAGACTGCAGTTGAGTTCAAATGCAAGTGAAGTCACAATGCAAACTTAGGGATGTGTGTTCATTTTAAAAATCAATGAAAAAAAATAAAAGAATGAATTCCTATTTGTTCATTTGTTTTGACAGTAGAAACAAATCAGGATTGGAGTGCAAATAACATGAAAATGTGTCCATTTGTTCACTCATTAATTCATTAGTTTTCACTTGGTCTGCATCACAGACATGGAATAGATCTCTGTGTACAAGTCACAGAAAGGTCACAAGAAAAGGGGGGAAACAGAGGAGTGAAATTAATAGGGTGGAAGCTCTAGTTAGGAGAGCCTATATAAATACAGCTCACAGAAAGGTTACAGGAAAGGGAAAAAGAGAAGGCATAGCTGTGAAATTTATAATCACAAAGTTGTGTTTAGCTCAGATAGCACCTGGGGTATGTCTGGGAATTTTTCAAATTGACTATAAAACAGGAGAATCTTGTTCACCTTAATTTGCAAAACTGATGTTCTGAGGTGGATGGGTTACTGTTATGAAAGTATATGCTGCATCATTAAAAAAAAATGAAAAGCCAATGTGATAAGATGGCTGGAATAAGTGAAGCCCAAATGAGTTCTAGGTTAGTTTGAGAAATGGTGGTACAGCCAGAAATAACCACTATTTATCCTGATTAAGCACAGATGCAACTAACCCATTTTTAAAGGAAATTTCTATACCTTCCCTTCCACAACTCAACAAGTATTTCTCTACAGCATATCTATCTATTCCTTACTACTGTGATTCAAAACACAACTGGAGGAGAGCTACTGAAAAAGGCAGAGTATGATTAGCACACAAACTAATAAGAGCCAGTGTGGTGTAGTGGTTTGAGTGCTGGACCAGGAATCTGGGAGATCAGATTTCAAATCCCATCCCTACCACAGAAACCCACTGGGTGGCCCTGTCATACTCTCTCAGCCTCAGAAGAAGGCAACGGCAAATCCTCTCCGAACAAATCTTGCCAAGAAAACCCCATGATAAGTATGCCTTAGGATAATCATTAAGTCAGAAATTACTTGAAGGCACTCAACAACAACAACACACACTAATTCATCATTCAGAAAGGCCATAGCTAGACAGTAATAATGTGCCACTAGAATTAGTACACTTAATTTAAAAAAAAAACCACAAAAACCTAAAATGCAAAAACAAGTTAAAAATCTAGTAAGGCAAAGGCACAATGCCTCTAGAACAATACAAATCAATCAAGAGAAGCACCATTTTAACACAGTGATATACACTGCCTCATCAAAATTTCCAAAACTATAACATAAATTTTCAGAAATGCATTGCTGAGCTATTGTATAATACTACCATACCCCAGCGACTGAATTCAATTAAAAATGCAATTTAATAACTGTACAAAGATGGAATAAGTCACATTGTTTTCCTGAATTACAAGAATCCAAATTCTACTCAAGCATTGCATCCCACAAAGAGAACAAGCACTGCAAAGAAATGAGGAGTGCAAAGGCTGAAAACCCATTTGGTAGATATAACAATGGAGAGAAGGGCCTTTTATTTCAACCCACTGAGTTAGCAGCAGGCAGAGTAGAAGGGAGGAGAGGGAGACTCCATGATGTAAGTTGCTTTCTCAGCAGCTTCTTACCTGATGTGTGTTGCAGGAAGGGATTCATATTGGCGAGACAGAAACAGCTCCCTGTGTTTTAACTGATGTTTCTGCTTATCAGTCAAGTCTACCTCTTTGGGAATTTCAGATTCTTCTTCAACTTCCTCTGCACAAAGGGGGAAAAAAAAAAGAGAAGTGATGAAATTTTTATATTCAGTGTTTCAGGTAGATTCTCTCTCTCTCTCTCTCTCTCTCTCTCTTTCTCTCCACATGCCTATGACCCTTATTTGCATCTTGCTTTAATGAAAGTGCTTCTTTTCATTTCTGCAAAACAAGCTGAAAGTAACTATGTTTCGATTGCTGCAGCGATGAAAAATTAGAAGAATGCTTTGCTTTTCCAGCATGGGCAAAAATAGAACTCATTATTACTGGTATTAAGCTATACTTATTAAAATCTCTACCAACAAAATATTTATTCATACACTGGACTAAAATGAAGTCTTTCTATCCACCAACGTATAAAGAACACTGCAAGTCGAACACATTTCTTCTGTACACACAGTTACATCCTCACAAATGGGTTGAAGAAGCCTTCTGAACAAACCTGGGGTGGCACTGGGAGGTTTGTACAGGGAGGAATGAACCACTGCATGACCAGGAAACATAGTTCACTAATGTATCTGTCAGTTTTCTACCAAGCTTTTCAGAGCAATATATATGAGAAGTGAAAGAACAACATTAAAATGAACAACAAAACATGCCCTAAATTGCAACTGCTGATCCTGACCCTGGTGATAATCTTGAAAATGGTCAAGTTGCTTATTTTTTTCTCTTCCACATTTGCTGAATCTGTAGATGTATACAAAATAGATTACAACTACAGATAAAGAAAGGCACATATGTAGGTTTTATTATTGTGAACCATAAAACATTACACATTATTTTTATACCAACTAGCTCACTAAGTTAACCCACCTAAAACTTCAGCATGCCTTACTTCTGTAATCTCTAGGGCAAGAGCAGCCAAAGGTATACCAGAATCTAGTGGCTTCTGGCAATTTTCTCTGGATAATTTACTGTAGATCAGCAAGGCTTTCCAACTCCCACAGGTGTAATATGAGCTGCAACAAGCAGCTTATTTTCTGCTCCTACATTAAGCATTGAATTCCAGAAAGCTAGAGGAAAGTAGAAGTCCATTAGGGTGTGAAACAATTTATATGAGAGCTCGAGTTCTAATACTGTACGTGGTTCTGGAGGGGCTGCTGTAGAGATGTTTGTGCTCTAGGGGCACCTTGTTTTGTCATCATATCTCTACGTCCTTCTACTGAGATCCTGTGGTTGGAGGGGGGACTTCAACTCTGCCCTTCTCTGTCTTGCCTTTCCGTAGGTGATGCTCCAATTGTTGAACTCCCTCCCAAGACAAGTCAGGCTAGCTCTATACCTCTTGAGCTTCCAGCAGCAGCCAAGACTGTACAGTATTATTTCATATGGTTTGGGGTCTTTTGTTCCAGGGATGAATTTTCTGCCTTTTTCAACTGTGTATTTTCAACTATTTTTAATTAAATTGTTTTATTCTGTTTCTAAATAGCATTCTCATCTGTTTACAGCTGGACCCATGGGGGTTCAATTCATGGACTTACTGTGGACACCAGAAACCACAGATAACAGCAAACCCTATTAAAAGAAAGGACTTCCGATAAAACTGTACCATAGAGTTGCATTGGAAAACCTAGAAGATGCCTACAGAGGATACCTTTCTGGGCATTTTCCAGCACAACTCTATGGTACATGCCCCTATTCTGTGTCCCGTGAATAACTGAAACCATGGATATTAGTTACACCGATACAGGGGTCCAACTGTATATTTAAACAGGTGTACACCACCTTGGGGGCACTGGTGGGCTGAGAGTTGATAAATAAAAGGCTTAAATAGAATCACAGAATCATAAAGTTGGAAGGGGTCCCAGAAGCCATCTAGTCCAATTCCTCCACTCAGTACAACACAAACACAAATAAATAACAAAAACAAATGCAAACAAACAAACAAAAAAATAGAATCATATTCCAGTTGGAAGAGACCACAAGGCCATCTAGTCCAACCTACTGCCATACAGGAATATACAATCAAATCATCCCTGACAGATAGCCATCCAGCCTCTGTTTAAAAACCTCCAAAGAATGGAGACTCCAGCACATTAAAAGGCAGTGCATTCCACTTCCGAACAGCTCTTGCTGCCAGGAAGTTCTTCCTAAAGTTTAGGTGGAATCTCTTTTCCTGTAGTTTGAATCCGTTCCTCTATGTCCTAGTCACTGAAGCAGCAGAAAACAAGCTTGCTGCTTCTTCAATATGACATCCTTTTGAATATTTAAATACAGCTATCATGTCACCTCTTAACCTTCTCTTCTCCAGGCTAAACATACTCAGCTCCCTAAGCCGTTCCCCATAGGGCATGGTTTCCAGACCTTTTACTATTTTGGTTGCCTTCCTCGGGATACACTCCAGCCTGTCAATATCCTTCTTGAATTGTGGTGCCCAGAACTGGACAAAGTACAGTTGTCCCTTCACATTCTCTGGGGTTTGGTTTCAGGACCCCCTGTGAATACCCTAATCCATGAATACCAAGTCCCATTATATGCAATGGCATAGCAAAATGGTATCCCTTATATAAGATGGCAAAATCAAGGTTTGCTTTTTGGATTATTATTTTTTTAAGGATATTTTCAAGCCGTGAATACTTAAAACCGTGAATGCCAAATCCGTGAATGTGGAGGGACAACTGTATTCCAGAGGAGGTCTGAACAAAGCAGAATAGAGTTGTACTATTACTTCCCTTGATCTAGACACTGTACTCTTACTGACATAGGTTAGAATCACATTGGCTTTTTTAAGCTGCCGCCTCACACTTTTCTCTCATGTTCAGCTTCTTGTCTACTAAGACTCCTAGATCCCTTTCACATGTACTGTTGTCAAGCCAGCGGTCACCCATCCTAGATCTCTGCATTTCATTTTTTTTTTCTGCCTAAATGTAGTGCCTTACATTTCTCCCTGCTGAAATTAATTTTGTTAGTTTTGGCCCAGCTCTCCAATCTGTTAAAGTAATTTTGAATTCTCATCCTGTCCTCAGGAGGTATGAGCTACACTTAATTTGGTGACATCTTCAAATTTGATAAGCATGACCTCTATTCCATCATCTAAGTGATTTATAAAGATGTGGAATAGCATTGGGCCCAGGACAGAACCCTGTGGCACCCCACGAGTCACTTCCCTCCAGGATGAAGAGGAACCATTGGTAAGCACCATTTTGGTTCAGCCTGACAACCACTACAAATCCACCTAACAATAGCATTGTCTAGCCCACATTTTACTAGCTTGTTTCCAAGAATATCATGCAGGACCTTGTTAAAGGCCTTACAGAAATCAAGATACACGACAACCACAGCATTCCCTCCATCTACCAAGCTTGTAAGTCTATCAAAAAAAGAGATAAGATTAGTCTGGCATGACTTGATTTTGAGAAACCAGTCTACTTCAGCCAGTCTACTGTCATGAGCTGAAGGGCTGTTAATTGTTTAGAAATGGGAGGGGACATGGAATGTGAGTACCTTAAGCTTCCCAGGCCTAGAGAACCTGGTATCTCATCTCCAAGGTCCCAGCTGCCTGTTCCCATCTTTACCTCTGCAATAAAACACTTTCACTAGTGACTATTGTCTGAGTGAACTGAAGTTCTGACTGGAACCTTACAGACACTCAGGAACTATACATAATGAGCTAGAATCCATAAACTATGAGGAGAACTAAAACAGCTATGAATCCTATTCTACCAAAAATGGTGCAACTATTAGTGGACGAGTTATTTATTTATTTATTTACCTACCTACCTGCCTGCCTGCCTACCTACCTAGTGTAACTACTCTGGCTATTTATATCCAACATTATAACTGATTTTGAACTTAGGCAATCAGGAAATTATAACATGATTTAGCCATTTGTAAGCTGCTCTGGGACCATTTCTGGCTGAGGGGCAGGGTAGTAATATAAATAATAAATAAATAAATGTTATATGGTATCTAAACTATATACCAATTCTCAGGGTTCTATCAATTGGAAAATCTCTCTGGACCTAGGATCACTTCCCCCATAGCACAAAGTATGAGATAAAATCATAAATGCTACCTTATAAACTACTCTTTCATGAGCAGAGAAGACTACACTCCCACATATAGTAAGCCACCCCTTGATCCCACCTTGAAATCAGAAAAAAAATAACGTTAATCCCAATGGTTTCAACTTCTTGGGAGTATTTTTTAAACTGTACACATTATTCCTTACTTTCTAATATTTCTAACCAACCATGCTTTAAACTCATAAACACAACTGTATAAATTACTATAATTGCTCAAAACGATTTCCCTAGCTCATTTACTGGCTTTTCAAGCAAATCAAGACACTTTTTCTGAGATTAGAAGCTCCCTGGTTATTTTATATTTAATAAGGCACATAGATTTTCTGATAATTAGTCATCTTGCACCCTTAATTAGTTCATCTATTGAAGTTAATGAAGAATGAAAGACTTGCTGCACCTCTTTTTACACAAACAAGGTACCTAGATTATATCCACCCACCACGTCTGTATGGCAGACTTCTCTCAGTTAGTGACAAGGTCTGTAAGGAAAGTAAGCTGAAGAATTTGCCTAACAATCATGCCAATAAAATTTAGAAGCACATGATAAATATTTAATCATTTTAGGAATTTTAAAGTCTGCATGCTGTAAGCGAAGAATACAAAACTGGAGCCAGGAACTAATGTAAGAAACACCATGGATGAAGATCTGTTAATCATGAGGTTCAATTAATATAGTTTAGTGAATAGGTGGTAAGGGAATAAGTATGAAACATGGGAACATCTGCCTAATCTTCATAACAGCATATTTTTTTTAAAAAAAAAAAAAGTGTTCTGAGGGATACACCTGTATTTTGGAATTGGGACTAAAGTCTAAGTTCTACCAAAGAACAAAAATGGAAGGGACAGGAGGTAGAGGTGATGCACTCAGAGGAACAAGAGATACAGTCACCAGAGCTGTGTTGAGAAAGAGTTTGTTAAAAAGGAGTTCTTTAATAAGTTAGACTGCAAGTGAGAGTTACGTTAGACTTTAAATTAAATTTTAAGTAGAAAAATAATTATTCCAATCAATATGGCCTATATACATTTGTTAGTTTTTTGGTTATTTATAACTGGGGCCTTAACAACTTTTTGGGTACATCAAACAATGACTTCATTAAAAATTGCCACATGGAATGTCTGTGACTTACAAAGTGAGGATAGGCGCAATGAGATTCTGCCCTGCCTCACCGGCCTGCGTTATAACATCATTGTATTGCAGGAAACTCATATCCGTAACGAACAAAAGTGGAGCCAATGTCAGAAGTTGTGGACGCAAGAACCTTCTGTACGGTCGTATGGGGAGTGTGGTGATCGGGGAGTAGGGGTTTTGTTTAGGGCCCGGAACAATTTGACCATTGATTTCCTGTTAGAAGTAGTTTTGCAGAGGTTGGTGGTGGTGGATTTTAGTATGGAGGAAAAGCAGAAGAATGGAAGAGTGGAAAAGAAGGCTTTTAGGCTGTGTGGGCTTTATGCTCCTGTAAAATATGCTGAACGGAAAAAGTTTTGGGGGTGTTTAAAAGATCAGTGTAACACTCGGTGGCATCTTATTATCGTAGGAGATTTCAATAACAGGGCAAGGATGACAGACAGGAGTGCTTATGCAGACCAGAAAGAGCGGACAAAGTTGTCCCTGCCCAAACCCCTGCCTGGAGAGGAAAGAGAGTGTGAGTCTTTCCTAGAGAAGTGAGGTCTTAAGGATGTAGCTCTTGATGTGGTGAATGAGTTAGAATTTTTTCCTGTTTATTGAAGAAAGGCTTTTGGTTCAGATTTCCCTCCAATGGAAGGAGTTCGATTTACTCATTATCACAAATACCTCAGCCAGCAGAATAGACCATGTGAGGACAGTGAAGAAAATGAAGGTGGAAAAATGCACTGTTATCATCACTCCTTGGTCAGATCATGGGCTCTTGGGTGTAGAGCTCAGTATAGGTAAGGTTTACCCCAAAGGGAGACCTCTCTGGAGGTTGCGCCCTAAATTTTTGGAAGATGTGGCATGCAAAGAATGCATCATCTCAACACTAGCCCACAACCTAACTCTTGATGACATGTACAGGGACAATTTGTGCAGGTGGTGGAAACATGTAAAGTGCACGGTTCGGGCTACTAGCTGGGCTTGAGACCAACGTTAACAGGAGACAGATTCAGGAGTATCATTTGGCCATTTATCATTTTCTGAAGTGTCATTATCGAGTGAACCAAGGTGTCCCATATTCAGAACAAGTGCTTACCTGGGCAAGGGTGTGATGGCAAGATTTTGCCAAAAGCGAAGATAAAACAGAAAGAGGAGTAAAAATTTCAGGACTCGAGGTAGTGAGGTCGACGTGGACGAGTGGGCTGGTGCCTGGAGTTTTTTCAGAGTTTTTTCGGAGGACCAGATGGGTACCCTCTGTGTAAGGGTTTGAGTCCAGAGAACAGGAAGAGGTTGGTCTCTCCTATAGAAGAACAAGTTCATGAGGTCATAGTTCAGGGGAAGGGTAAGTCAGCCCCTTGCCCGGATGGCTTCAGTTGGAATTTTTATATAGTTTACAGAAAGTGGATTGTTTCTCCTTTAACCTGGAGTCGAAAGGCTCCCATTGAATTAAATGGCTTAAGGGCCTCTGAGTCGGACCCTATTTGATTTAGACTAAGCAAGATGCTGGATATTATGGAGGGATATTACAGGCAGATATATGCTCGGAAGAACATAGATTTAGAAGAGATAAAGGCTTTTTTTCAGAGTTTTTTCGGAGGACCAGATAGGTACCCTCTGTGTAAGGGTTTGAGTCCAGAGAACAGGAAGAGGTTGGTCTCTCCTATAGAAGAACAAGTTCATGAGGTCATAGTTCAGGGGAAGGGTAAGTCAGCCCCTTGCCCAGATGGCTTCAGTTGGAATTTTTATATAGTTTACAGAAAGTGGATTGTTTCTCCTTTAACCACTTTGCTTATTTTTTTGTGAAAAAATAATGAGTTCCCTGAGACGTTTTATCGGAGGTCCTGATTCCCCCCCCCAAAGAAGAGCGATCCTACCCTCCCAAAAAACTGGTGTCCCATACCTCTGACCAACGTAGACTACTGCATGTTGGCAAAAACACTGAACAACCAGCTGGCTAAGGAGGCTGATAAGACCGTGATGGAAGCACGGTCCAGTGCTGTGCCTGGTAGGTCTATGATAGACTCTCTTTGTTTCAGGAAGTGTTCGGACTCAGCAAGTAAGAGTTTGGACTGGTCAAATTCTACAGGTCAATCAGACGAAAGCTTTTGACAATGTAGATTATGTGTTCCTATGGGAAGCCCTCAAGTGGAAAGGAGTGCCAGATAGATTTATTGCTTTAGTTAAATTGTTTTATAAAGATGCAGAGGTGGTTTTGCAAGTCAATGGCCATAGGGGAAATGAGGATTAAGTTAAATTCTGGGGTGAGGCAAGGTTGTTCACTGAGCCCTCTCTTGTATGTTATTGCTTTGGATGCTATCCTGTGTAAGATTATTTTAGACAAGACCATCTCGGGGATCTGAATCCCACATCTTCTGGACAGTTTGTGGTTGGTTCGGTGTGAATCTGTTAAATTTGTGGCCCATGTTGATGATATATCCCTCTTGGTTAAGGACAGAGAGGAAGTCAGAAAGTTTAAAGATGCTTTTGAGGTCTACGGCCGAGTTTCTAGTGCTCAACATAACATGGAAAAGTTTTTTGATCAGGATTTTTGCCACAGAGGACAAGATGGCAGCTGATCCTCTAAAGCAGTGGTTCTCAACCTTTGATCTTCCAGGTGTTTTGGACTTCAACTCCCAGAATTCCTCAGCATTGGCCATAGTGGCAAAGACTTCTGGGAGTTGAAGTCTAAAACATTTGAAGGACCAAAGGTTGAAAACCACTGCTCTAAAGGATGTGGTTGAAGGAAAGGAAGGGTGGCAAGCAGAGCAGGAGGCAAATATAGGTAGGGTGAAAATCTTAGGGCTGAACTTCGCAGTGGCTCCCAAGGGATGAAGAGAAAATTGGTACTGCTGGTTGGAAAAAGTGAAGGAGAGGGTGGACCTCTGACAGAAATGAATGCTGACCATTTATCAGAGAGCTGCTTTTGTAAATACCTACCTGCTTCCGGCGGCTGCCAACTTGGTGGCCGTTTCCCCGCCTCTATATTAAAGAAGCCGATCGGGTTCCCTTCAAGTTTCTTTGGGAAATGGCCATGTTCCCCCTGGCAAGAGCAGTGGCTTATGGGAAGGAAGAGCAAGGGAGCCTGGACATTCCAGCCCTGGGACCTAAGTTCATCATCCTCTTTCCTGCCCAAAATTTTGGGAATGTTTCTCTGCTGCAAAAGGGTCAGATTCAACCTCAGGCTTGGCTAGTTTTTTTTGTGAGTGCTGGATGGGGACTAGATGGGGAAAGACCTGGTGGGAGGAAGGCTTTTCTTTGCCTGAAAAATTGAAAGCACCAGATTATTTGAGAGACTTTTTTTTTTACCTAAAGAAATACAGAATTCATACTGAGGAGTTGAAGGGGGAAAATAGGCCACATCAGAGCATCAAGAGAGTTTTGTACAGGAAAACAGTGGAGGAGATTTACGTTAATCCGAGTTTGCAAAAACACCAGGCCAAACCAGACTTGTCAGACTACTTAAAGCACCAGACTGGCCCCATTAAATATTTCATGGACAAAAGGGTCACCAAAAAGTTGTGAGACTTGAGGTGGAGGATCCTACCATCAGGTTCTTAATCTGAGGGGAAGGAAACCATGGACAAAGGATGAGCAGACTTGTTCTCATCTGAAATGTAAAAAGGCTGAGATCTTGAATGGTGTGGCACAAAGGGTTTTGCACAGGATTGCCTAAGCACCCAGGAAACATAGGAGGTGGTGGCCCGGGTCCTGGATTGGCCAGATTTGGCACAGCAGGCTTGGGAGACAGTGCTTTTGGGGACTGAACCTCCAGAGGGTGGCAGGGGTCCCAGAAAACCAGTGGGCCAAAAGAGGAAGAGGAAGGAGACTGGTTCCCCAGCTGTGAGTTTTTGAACAGTGCCCTGGTCCACGGTGTGCCTGGTAAACCTCTGTGTGATGCTGGGATTATTTTTCGAAAGGATGTGAAAGGCACTGCTTATTATGTTAAAAACATAATTGAAAATCTAGCTTTGACTGAAAAAGAGAAATTGCCAAACCATCGGCGGAGAAAGTTTTAGCCGTGGTTTAATGAGACAACCCCAGCAATAATTTAAGGGATATCTTTAAATACCTTTATTATTATTTTGGTATTATTTTTATATTATTATTTTTTATTATTTTTTTTCTTTTCCAATTATGTATAATTGAAATGTGTAATTTCTAATTTTAGTATAAAATAAACGTTTATTGGAAAAGAAATGAGAGTGATTATACTGTGTTTAGATTAAGAGGAAAATGTATTAGTGTTAGGATAGTTTTATTTTTGCATTAGTAAGAAAAGTGAATGGAAAAATGCATTATTGTTATGGCCTTTTGCGGTCGAGTGTATTATTCTGTAGCATGGTTTTATTTCAATAAAAAAAAATCCTAATTCCTTTTTTTAAAAAATCCAGTCCAAACCCATCTGCTTCACCTAGGTAAAATCCTCACATTATCAGCGATGACAGCTGCTACTGAGAGGCCTACTTTCCACGGCCTAACATTTGCTCTTAAGGGTTTCCTAGGCATCTACATCAGGTTCTTAAGGTTTTTAGGATACATGGAGAGCTGCAGAAAAGAGAAGGAATTGCACCCATCCCTCTTAAGCATGCAGAAGCTGTCTGCATTGATGCAATGACAACACTGAGCACTAGCCTACAAAATTACACAATCATTTTTAAAAGCCCCTTTCTACACAAGATATGTAATGATTAAACAAAAACTGAAGAAATACACAATAGGAAACAAGACTAAATATAGACCTGTGGAATTATAAAACTGTTAAAATAAAACTCATCCAGAATCACACATGTAACTGAGCTGTACTGGAAGCTGGTGGCTGCCATGGGAGTGGAGTAGTGAATCCACTCCATGTTTTAAAGGAGATATCCAAGGTACTACACCCTATTCTCTCAAATGAGTTCAGCACACTAGAAAGTGCCATTAAAGTTAACCAAAACCTGGAATGGATTTTTTGTCCCACTGACACAGGAGTGTTACTGAGCTAATAGAAAGGGACTTCCCTGCCCCCTCATCTCTACAGCAGCCCCTCCGGTACCATGAAACTGCTACACAAAGGATCAGGTGACCCTGTTGAATGGGATGAGCTGAAGGATCTCTCCACAATAAGGTCCATGCACCTCTGTTAGCAGGCAGCATATTATTCATCAAGTCTCTTATACATGCCGCAGGATAGTGAAAATCTAAGTATATACAGATTTCAAGTGAAATATATCTTCCTTCAGGGAAATAACGAACAGTATGAACTATGCATTGGTAAATAGGATCTAAGTCAACAATTCTAATCAAGGTTTTCTGCTTGGCTTCCTGATTTTAATCAAGGGCTTGTACTTGTTTGTTTTAATCAGTGGTACAGATCAAATCAAATCTGCTTGCTTTCTCATTTAAATAAGATAAATTTTACAATCTGTAAACAGGATAAAAAGGTACTAAAAGAAGAAGTCAAAAGTAGCATGATGAAAGAGAAGGTGAAACCACATGTTTTTAAAGGTAATTTTGTTCCTAGTTTGGAAACTATTTTCAGTTAGAGAAACACAAAATAAACTTGGTCAAATAAAGCAGTTTTCATAGTTCAATACTGAATTTTGCAGAAATAATTTGACACTAGACTGGAGTTTTTTGGACGACTAACTAAAGCACCTTTGGTTTGCTTTCTTCTTCTAGTATTAGAAAGCAGCCTGTCCAGGAAGTGTTAAGATGCTTGGAGGAGAACTTTCTCTTGGTATCACCACCACTACAGGCACATTCTTTTAATGGGGTGTGCTGTGCTTTTTCTTCTTCTTCCTTTTTCTTCTTCTTTTGCTTTTTTACTGTTTTTGAAGTGTTTTAAATTGTTTCAACTTTATGCTTTTAATAGGCTGTATATTTGATTTTTTCTTAAATTTTGTACAAGAATTTAGCTGTACAGTAGGACCCCCCATAGCCCACTGATTCATTATCCACTGATTCAATTATCCATGGGACACATAACAGCACACCTACCCTAGAGTCCTCCTAGAAAATGTGTCCCCTCTAGCCATTTTCTAGGTCCTCCAAGGCAACTCTATGATATTTTAAATCGGAAGTCCCGTTGTTTTCAATGGTGTTCGCTATTATCCAAGGTTTTCTGTATCCACAGCCCGCCCCAAAAACCAATCCCCAGAAGATAAGGGGTCCTACTGTACTTTGTCTTAATACATTGTAAGCTACCTTGGGTCCTGTGCCAGGAGAAAGGTGGGAGATTAAATGAATAAATAGTACTGAGCCAGATCATTGGTCTATCTAAGCAATATGTATTGTTGATGCTCACTGGCAACAGTTCAAAGTTTCAGGAGGAATTCTCTCCCAGAACCACCTGAAAATGTCAGTGATTAAACCTGAGGCCTTCTGCAGGCAAAGCAAGTGATCTTCTACCAAGTTAGGGCCCTGTCTACCAAGTTAGGGCCCTTAACCCTGGCAACAGGGCTGCATATAACCCTGGCGACAGAGTGTCTGAGATATTTCATAAATCAGAATTGGGAGAGGCCTCAAATTTTGCTGTGTGACTAACAGTGGGAAAGTAGCCATTTCTATGAGAACTAGGTACAGAGAGAATCTGCCAAGGACAGAAAAACAGAGGTGCAATAACTGCTGCAGAAAAGAAAGTTCATTACAATTATTTTTAATAACACAACAATTAATTAGATGTTCCCAATATATCTGGAACCTGTAACATATTGTTTCACAATATAGTTGTTATTTAAAGACTGGGAATTATATCACTTGATGTGTAAGTTAGAAGTAGACTGGTTGGGTAGATAAAGTAGTATCTTTTATTGGGATTACTTTAAACAAAATGTTATGTTATCAAAAAATCTGAAACAAACGAAAATACCAACAATTCTGTATCTCTGCTTGTAGTCACATGTTATATTGTGAGGATATTACCAGTGTAACTGTAACACAAAAGCTTCTGCATACCCAATAATAATGGAGTAGTGGAACATGGACATTAACTAAAATCTCTTTTGTTTTATGAAATTATCTCTGTGGTGCATGGAATTCACTGCCAAGATGACTAAATGTCATCAGCACTCCTTTAATATTCAACTCATGCTTGGCTTTGCATACGCTATTAGACAAAATTCCAGGGATCAATGGATTTGAGTTTGTCGGCTCAGAATTTAAAAATGCTTTCTTTTCTCAGATGATCTTTTGTTGTTCATTTCAAACCCCCAGCTGTTGATCCCTGTCTTGATGCAGCTGATTCATAATTTTGGTAAAATATCTGGGTATTCATTTAACTGGTCCAAGTCAGAAATACTGCCAGTGGGAGACAAGACAGACTCTAGCGTATTTAAAGCATGGAGGTTTTGATATTTCCCAAATTCTATTGCTTATAAGTATAATTATCCCTAAGGCCTTAGCTCAGATGATTAATCTTAATATAAGTAAATTGATATAAGTAATATAAATAAGCACAAGATTTAGATAGATGGGTGGGCCTACAGCAGTCTGTGGGGTGAGGTAAACATAATTAAAATGAATTATTTTATCCAAAATTGTTTACATTATTTGTGGAATTCCTTTACTTATACCTTGCAAATATTTTCAAAACCTAAATGCATTTTTAAGAGATTTTTGGAGGGATCATCTCCTCATAGAATTTCAATGAAAAGGATGTAAATTCCAATCGGGGGAAAGGGGGGTATCAGCCTTCCAGATCTTCCTACATACCATCAGGCATATCTGTTACCATGTATTAATTCTGGACATATCCACCTAAAGTAAGTAATCCACCATGATCAGCCTTGGGAGTCTTCATTTCTGGTACCTCTATTCAAATAGACAGGACTTGGTTCTTATTTTATAAAAAAGACAGTGTTTTGCCAACAATTTCAGCAGTTAGAACTGTGTGGCAAATATTGTCTTGTCAATTGCAATTTGACCCATATGCTTATGCCAAATTGACTTTATGGGGGAAGCCAGATTTGAAAATGGGTAAGTAACCATTTTTAGAGAAGACATCGGCTGACAATGGGATTATTACCTTAAATCAGATACAGTAGCACCCCCGTATCCATTGATTCACCATCCGCTGATTCCATGGTTAGAAACAGTGGGGGGGTGGATAAGGAAGGGAGGGGAGGAGGAGAGATCTTCTTCGTGGTCTCTGTGAATCACACAGTTAGGGGTTACTCCTGCGCCTGCGCAGAGCTTCGGAAACTTCTAGAATCGCTAGGCAGAATGTGCTTTGATACATTTTTGGCGGTAACTCCGCCCATCCTAACGATCCCTTATAAGGGCTTCCCGCCTAAAATCCCCTCAGTTCCTTTCTTTCCGCCGCGTTAGCAGCTTAAGGAACTTCTGTGCGCTAGGTGTTTTTGAGATTATTGGTATTTGACTTGGCTTGCTCTTTGGACGACGTTTTCTTCACTACCCCTAACGGTTTTGTTCTCTGACTCTGGTATTTGGCTTTTGACCACTTCTTCTGGCTTTGACTACGATTTCTGCTCGCTCCTTCGGCTTGTCGCTACTTCTGCTTTCTGTTACGGACCTTGGACTGACTTGACGACGATTCCTTCCTTGACGATTTGTGTGGTACTGTAATTGATGATGTCTTCTAAAGGGGTGTTTAAGCGGTGCGTGATTTGCCAAGCGAAGCTCCCGAGTGCGGATGGGCATTCCCGCTGTTTGATCTGTCTGGGCGAGTCTCACAATGTCGACGCTTGCGTCCATTGTAAAGCTTTCACCCCGCAGGCCAGGAAGCATAGGCTCTCACGCCTTAAATCTTTCTTGTACGAAAAGGCCTTGCTCCCGCCCGCACCACCTGCCTCTGCGTCGGCTCCTCCATCGGAGTCTCGGGGCCGTGAACGCTCCAGGTCACCACCTTCATCTGGCCAGAAGCGCCGTCGGTCTCGAAGCCCTTCGAGGCGTCGTTCTACTGCGTCGGACCCCGAGGCTCTACACTCCACCCATCGACGTGTATCCTCGGATTCGACTCGAGACCGTTCGGTGAAACCTACCGAGCCAGCTCCTTCGACCTCTAAGCAGGCTTCGGGTGAAAAGGAGCCCTCTTCCACTGACCCTATCTTGCCCTCGGAACCGGCTAAGAAGAAGAAAAAGGAGAAGCATCTCTACAAACATCAGGAGGGCAAGAAAGACAAGGACAAGAAAACCAAGCAGGCGGAACGTGCGGTTCCACAAATCCCTCCTCGGGATCCGAAGGGCTCGGACGAGGCGTTTCTTCGCCCTCCGCCTCCACCTACTCCGGATGTGGCAGTCCGTGAATTGCGTACCCCTCCTCGACCGTTGGATGTTGTGACTGTTGAGCTTTCCCCTGCCGTGGATGTTGCGAAGCGGGCGGAATCATTGCCAGCTCTAGTTGTGTCACGGGACCAACTTCTCCGACGTCACTCCTCGGACGTCGACGTGGAGATTGTCGAACCCGAAGACCTGCCTCGGCCTCTCACTTCTTCCATCAGAGAGGATGTGCCTGCCTACTCTGCATATGATTTGGCCCGTTCCATCTGCAGAACTCATCTGGGCTCTCCGTCGGGGTCACAGATCTTTAACCCCAGAGGAGATCTTATTGAGATACCGCAACCCTCGCTTCCGAGACCACGCTCCCGTTCGCCGGTAATTTTGGATGTTGCTTCGCACCGTGACGCCACTGTTCAGGTTTCTCCACCTGAGCACCGTCCTCTGCCACGGACCCCACCGACTCCGCTGCCTCGTTCTCTGACGCCGATTCGGCCTAGAAGCCGTTCGCCTGACGCATCTTCATCGGAGTCAGTTGCTTCCTCGGACTTCTATAGGCCCTATTTACCATCCCCGAAGTCAGAGCTGATGGATGACGATTCCTCCTCCCCAACGGATGATGTTCGAGCTTTTGGGGAGCAGATGGTTAGAATGGCACACGCTCTGGACCTGAAATTCGAGGAGCGTCCAGCTGATCCTGTGGATCCCATCTTTCAAAGGATTCAAGCAAAAGCTCCGCCAGCTGCGGTCATACCGGTCCTCCCCTCATTGCTGAAGTTAGCCCAAGGGTCTTGGGAAAACCCTTCATCAATACAATCCACATCCAGAAAGATTGACAGGCTATATAGAGTGGGTGGAGAACATGTCGACTGGCTGCAAAACCACCCGAAACCGAACTTGGTGGTCGTAGAGGTGGCTCAAAACAGAAGACAGCGCCGGCCCCTATCGTCCCCCCCGGACCCTGAGGGCAGGAAGCTCGACATCGTCGGCAAAAAGATATACTCGGCGGCTGGGTTGAGCTTCCGTGTCGCTAACTACTCGGCTTGCATGGGAGCATACCAGCAAGTACTATGGGAGCGAATGAACCTCTTGATCAAAGATCTCCCTGAAGAACGGCGCAGAATGGCGGAGGCCATACAATCCGAGGCACAATCTCTCGCAGGCCTTCAGATGAACTCGGCCAGACACATGGCGGACTGCGCTGCGAAAGCCATCGCGGGTTCGGTAGCGCTGAGACGGCATGCTTGGCTACGTTCTTCTGGCCTCACGCCCCAGGCGTCGGTGACAATTGAAGACCTCCCCTTTGACGAGTCCGGCTTGTTCAACGGTTCTACCGATGACAAGCTCGAATTCGCGCAAAAGATGAGAAATACGGCCAGGAAGTATGGTATGGGCTCCACCTCCACATACCACTACCGGTCCAGAGGGAGGTTCCCATGGCAGGCTTCACCATTTGGCCAGCAGCCCAGGCGGGGGTATCCGGGTCAGACCTACCGGCGTTCCCGTTATGTCCCTTCCACATCGCCAGCCTCTTCGGTGAGGAGCCAGGGCTCGGGCTCCAGGCACCGGCAACAGCCAAGGCAACGGCCCAGGGACCAGGGTCGAAGGAAATTCTAACCCTCCTGTCTGATGATCTCTTTGTTTCTCCTTAGACTCCTCTCTTCGGAGATCGACTGTCCAACTACCAAGACGCCTGGTTTTCAGTGACTTCGGATCGATGGGTGCTCCAAATCGTCCAAACAGGCTATTGGATAGAGTTCGACACTCTGCCTCCGACGGGACGGGTTCGTCCAACACCGCCCTCCTCTCCCCTCCTCGAGGAGGTGGACACTCCGCTGCAGAAAGGGGCCATCGAACCCGTCGACTCCAATCTCCATCACCTCTGCTTCTTCTCGAGGTACTTTCTGGTTGACAAGAAAGATGGCGGACTGCGTCCGATTCTCGATCTTCGCGGAGTGAACAAGTACATAACGCCAAGGAAGTTCAGGATGGTGACCTTAGCTTTGATCCTTCCACTTCTACGGCGGGACGACTGGTTCGCATCCATAGACCTGAAGGACGCCTACTTTCACATCGGGATCCACCCAGCCCACAGGCGCTTCCTGGCGTTTCAGGTCGGCATCGACGCCTTCCAGTTCAGAGTTCTTCCCTTTGGTCTCTCCACTGCTCCTCGTGTCTTCACGAAGTGTATGGCAGTAGTGGCGGCCTTTCTTCGCCAGCAGGGCGTAGAAGTTTTCCCTTACATCGACGACTGGCTGATTGTTGCGCAGACCCGTCATCAGCTCGAACTCGATATTGGCCTCGCCTTAGATGTCTTAGACTACCTGGGACTTGTTGTCAACATCGAGAAATCCCAGCTCTTGCCAACGCAGATGATTCATTTCATTGGTGCACGTTTGAACTCCTTAACTGCGACAGCCTACCTGCCGCGGGACCGCTTCGACACCCTATGCTCCCTGATCTACACCTGCCGTCGGTCAAGAAGGCTTCCGGCTCACTCAGTCCAGGTGCTCCTCGGTCACATGGCCGCCACGACTTATGTGACTCGACTTGCCAGACTGCGATTCCGACCTCTCCAACATTGGTTCCTGCAGGTATTCGATCCTCTTCGCGACCTTCCAAACAAGATGCTCACTATGCCAAGGGCGGTCCGGAGGTCGCTGGATTGGTGGTTGGCTCCGGACAATGTCTTGGCGGGCATGCCCTTCGACCCTCCGCAACCGGACACCTCTCTGACAACGGACGCATCGCTGCAAGGTTGGGGAGCGCATCTCGACTCATACGAGATCTGAGGCTCATGGAGCATGGAGGAGCAAACTCTCCACATCAACGTACTGGAGCTTCTTGCAGTTCAGAAAGCATTGAGGGCTTTCGAGCCTCTGGTAAAGGGCAAGTCGGTGCTGACGGACAACACGTCGGTTATGTACTATATAAACAAGCAGGGAGGCACGAGATCCCCGCAGCTTCTTCAACTCACGCTGGACATATGGGAATGGTGTGTGACAAGAAAGGTGTTTCTCCAATCCATCCATCTCCCAGGGGAAGAAAACACTCTTGCCGACGGACTCAGCCGTTCGAGTCTCTCCATCCACGAGTGGCAGCTCCACACGTCGGTCACTCTAGACTTATTTCGGACATGGGGGTTCCCTCAAGTGGACCTTTTTGCTTCCCCCGAGAACGCCCAGTGTCCCCAATTCTGCTCGAGGTACCCAGCTCGGGACTCGAAAGGGGACGCGTTCCTGTTTCAATGGTCGGGACCGTTACTCTACCTGTTTTCCCCGTTCCCGTTGCTGACAAGAGTGATTTCCAAGCTGCGTCGGGACAAAACGAATGCTATCCTCATCGCTCCATGGTGGCCTCGACAACCGTGGTTTGCAACCTTGCTCCGCTTGTCGAATCGCCGATTCATTCGCCTTCCATCCCGTCCAGATCTACTTACCCTTCAGGAAGGCAAGGTCAGGCATCCCGACTTGGATTCTCTAAAACTGACTGCTTGGAGGTTGACCCTGTGACCTTCCCCTCGGGCTCGACCACTTCGGGTTCGCCTTCGGTACCGAGACAAGCTACGCCTCTACACCCAGACGTCCAATCTGTCATCGATGCGGCGAGGAGGCCGTCCACCAGGAGATCTTACCACTATAAGTGGAAGAAGTATGAAAGTTTCTTGGCATCCCGGGATCCTGTTCCTGCCCAGTTCTCCATCCCGACAGTCCTCGAATTTCTTCTCCACCTGTCTTCTACGGGTCTGTCACTATCTTCGATCCGGTGCTACCTGGCGGCCATCTCTACTGAATTCCAGGCGAGAGGTCTCCCTTCCCCCTTCGTGGACGTCAAGGTGAAGCGGTTCCTGAAGGGCTTTGCGAACCTCCATCCCCCGGTGAGGGAGCTGACACCGCCGTGGAGCCTCGAACTGGTGCTCTCACAGCTTGTCCGCCGACCCTTTGAGCCGATGGCTTCCGCAGATCTTCGACTACTTTCCTGGAAAACGGCATTCCTTGTGGCCATCACTTCGGCACGTCGGGCCAGTGAGCTTTGTGCCTTGAGGTCGGATCCTCCCTATACGGCTTTCCACAAGCACAAGGTGGTCCTCCGTCCAGACATCTCCTTCTTACCGAAGGTGGTCTCCAGCTTTCATCTGAATCAAACCATTACTCTCCCCGCCTTGATGCAGGATCCGAAGGATGATTTTGAACGCACCATTCATCTGATGGACGTTCGGAGAGCTCTGGCTTTTTACATTCAACGGACTGCATCCCACAGAAAGTCCCCCAAACTGTTTGTATCGTATGCCGACTCGAAGCTGGGAGAGCCCATCTCTTCACAGAGACTATCCAAGTGGGTGACATCGACCATCGCCCTTTGCTACGAACTGGCAAAGAAACCCCTGCCTTCTCGAATTCGAGGACACTCTACGAGAGCTGTCTCTACTTCGGCAGCTTTTCTCTCTGGAGTGCCTCTAGAGGACATTTGTAGAGCTGCGACCTGGTCGTCACCTTTGACTTTTATATCTCATTATAGACTTGATTCTCGCTCTAGGACTGACGCGGCCTTTGGGAAGGCTGTATTGTTATCTTCTATACAATGAGTGAGTGTCTTGATTGCCAAGTCATTGCTGTTACCTGTTTTGCTCATTTCCATTAATAATGTGCTTTGAGTATTTTACTCTCAAATGGTTGTTGTGTATGGTATATAGGTGTAGGACATACCCACCTCCTGAATGGAAGCTTGCCAGTCTACACCCAACTGTGTGATTCACAGAGACCACGAAGAAGATGGACAGGTTGCTTACCTGTAACCATAGATCTTCGAGTGGTCTTCTGTGAATTCACACAGACCCGCCCATCCTCCCCTCTATGTCCTATTACATCATATAAACATGCTTAATGTTCCTGATGCTGCATATTGCGGCGTCATTCAAGGAACTGAGGGGATTTTAGGCGGGAAGCCCTTATAAGGGACCGTTAGGATGGGCGGAGTTACCGCCAAAAATGTATCAAAGCACATTCTGCCTAGCGATTCTAGAAGTTTCCGAAGCTCTGCGCAGGCGCAGGAGTAACCCCTAACTGTGTGAATTCACAGAAGACCACTCGAAGATCTATGGTTACAGGTAAGCAACCTGTCCTTCTCACCTCCCTTTTCCCTTCGCCCTCCATATAGGCCTCTGTGGCGGCAATGGCAATGGGGGGGCGAAGGAAGGGGAGGAGAGTTCTTGCCTCCCTTCTCCCTCTACCCCCGGGATGGCTCCGTGGCAGCAATGTCAATGGGGGCATTAACTATCATCCACGGATTTCTTTATCTGCAGGGGGGCCTAGAACCAATTCCCACAGATACGGTGATCATACTGTACTTGGTGTTGAGGATGAGTTTTTACCCTTTTCAATTTTACAAGATCAGTTTAAACTACCTCTATCAGCTAAATGGCAATATCTACAATCAAAACATTTGTTACAATCAAGATTTGGCCCTGCAGCTTTAAGTGCACCTGAGGTTCCCTTAATATTGAGACATTAATTGAAGCCAACCAAGTATCTAAACCAACAATTTAAATATATAAATTTCTGTGACTTATAAATAAATATGACACGAGAGGTTTACAGCAAGAATGGAATAGAGACTTGGAATATGCAATTCTGACTAATCAATGGCCAGTAGTTTTAACATCTACAACTAGTATGCCTATAGATCTCTGACTACTGCTTATACAGCAGAAACTGCTTCTTCGGGTACATTGGTCACCACAACATCAATTCAAGAAAGGGCCTTCTAAATCATCAAATTGTTGGAGATGTAATATTGCTAATGGTTCCTTAATGCATACGTTTTGGAATTGTCCCACAGTAGCTAAATTCTGGCAGGAAGTACTATAATCACACAAGTAAATTTGGGTTTGGAAAGTTTCTTGATATTCAGAGATGTGCATGTTCTTTTGAATTATTTACCTGTTTCTTGGAAATTAAGTAATGGCCAACAGAAGTGGATTTTTCGTGCCCTTTTGACTGCTAAAAGACTGATACTTCATTACTGGAAAGATAATTCTTCTTCACATGTGATCCAATAGGAAATCTAACAAAGCTTGCAACATTTGAAAGATTTATGTATAGATGAAATTTACAGATGGACTTGTATCTGGACCTTTCGTTTTATAGAAAAGACTAATGTGGTTATTTTCCCTCCTTTTCTGTTTTTATTTTCCTGATTTTGTTATACTGGAACATTATTATATGTAACTGAGATCCCTATTGAACCTAAATAAAAATCTGATTAAAAAATTAAAAGAAAAAAAAATGTTGTCAGCACTCCAGGTAACTACTGCTCTGGCCAAACTCAGACTCTTCCCTGTTAGAGCTAATTTGTTAATGTTAAAATTAATTCAAAAATTGATTTGTTAACATATGATTTTGGTGAGAATTATTACATTGATTTGTTTCACTAATCAAGTAGCAGTCATTTTACATTTTTTTAAAAAAATAATTAGTTAACATTACTGAAAATACTCAGCCCACTAAACCAACAAGAAATTAACTAAAATAGTAAAAATGGTTACTCTTTATTAATGTTACTGGTATTTATTGTTATGTGTGCCTTCAAGTAATTTCCAACTTACGGCGACCCTAAGGCGAACATATCATAGGGTTTTCTTGGGAAAATTTGTTCAGAGGAGGTTTACATTGCCCTTCCCTGAGGCTGAGAGAGTCTGACTTCCCCAAGGTCACCCAGTGGGTTTTCATGTCTGAACAGGGATTCAAACCCTGTTCTCCAGAGCCACAGTCCAACGCTCAAACCACTATACCACGGTGGCTCTCTTACTGGTATCTACCAATTTAAATAATGACTTTAAATCCTTGTTTAAGAAATTAATATATTAATTAATAAATTAATTCTTTATTTAAACAAATTAATTGTCAGAAAAGGGCCTTTCAGTAGCCATACTATGGTATGCTTTGTCCTAGGAGGCAAGCCTTTCATTCCTGTTGGATGACTGCCATATGGTGAAGACTTTCTGGTTTGTTCCCCATTCATTTTATGAGTTTTATTCAATGTTTCTGTGCTGCTATACATGTCCATCACTATTCTGTTCTTTTATTATTGATTTCAACTGCAGTTAGAGACCCAAGTAGTATGTAAGCACCACAAAGGAATAAATAAATAAATAATTCTGGCCACAATTGTTTTCAAGATGATTCCTTATGAAGCTGATTCTCAGCTCCAGGAACTGGAAGGGAAAAAATACAGGCTGAGCATCCCTAATACAGAAATCTGAAATGCTCCCAAATCTGAAACTTTTAAGAACTTATTTATAAAATGGCACAGGGCAACAGCAGAGGCAAGCCCCAGACGCCAGGCATGCATTCTTCAGGCTTCCCCTCCTCCAGGAAGTCTGCCAGCCACCCACTTCTGCCTTCGTTCGCAAGGTGGAAGTGGGGGGCTAATGGGCTCCCCAGAGATCTCCTATATAGAAACATAGAGGCTGGAGAGAGACGTGAGAGCTATGAGGCTACAGAGGAACATGAGGCTGGAGAGAGACATAAGGACCTGTGAAATGGCAGGTCACCCTGGTTAGTACTTGGATGGGAGACAGCTAATGAATTTTAGGTGTGGTAGGCTAGATTTCAGAGGAAGGAACTGGCAAAATCACCTCTGAGTATTCTCTGCCTAAGAAAAACCCATGAAATTCACAGGGTCACCATAAGTAAACAGATGACTTTAAGGCACATACACATAGGATCCTGGAGAGCCACAGCCTGTTAGTAGGAAATATGAATTGGGTCCTCTCTGAAGACCCATAATCTCACATACAAGTCTGCCCAGGTCCTAAGATGTTTGGGGGAGGCTCTCCTGTCAGACCCACAAATTCCCAGAGGCACATTTGACAGAGAAGAAAGAGAGGACTTTTGGGGTGGCTACTCTCAAGCTCTGAAACTCTTTTCCAAGGCAGGCCAGGCTGGCCTATTCCTTATTGTTCTTCCAGCAGGCAAGCACTTTTTTTATTCATGCAGGCATTTGGTGGTCAGTATGAGTGAAGGCAGTAGATACCATAGCCTTTTAACGTTCTTTTTTTAAAACAACTACAGTGATGCTTCCATATTATTATTATTATTTTACAATTATGTTTTAATATTAAATTTTGTTATGTTTACATTGGGTCCTCAGTATCCCTGGGGTTTGGTTCCAGGATCCCCTGTGGATATCAAAATCCATGGATGCTCAGTTTCCATTATATATATTTGTGAAGCAAAATGGTGTCCCTTCTATAAAATGGCAAACAGCAAGGTTTGTTTTTTAGAATTTATCTATTTATTTAAATATTTTCAAGCCATGGATGGTTGAATCCATAAATAAAGAATCCATGGAGGCAGAGGGCCAAATGTATATCTGTACCTGTTTCTAATCTTGTTATAAACCAGCTTGAGTCCCAGTTTGAGGAAAAGGCAAGATATAAATCAAACAAATAAATAAATCCAGGAGTAGAGCAAATTGTCTGACCTGGAATAAAGCAGCTTATGTAAAAAAATATTGACAGGGGTGTGAGTGTGTGCAATCTGATAGGTCAGAATTGACTTTTGGTGTCAAATTCAGGTCAAATTGTCCAAACAAATGTACACATAGGCTGCATGGGGAAGAGGTCAAGCCATGCAACTCATTTGAACTAAATACTTTTGCATGACACTGATAACATCTGACTCAGCCCACATTCTCCAATATCATCACAACAGTCAACACTAAACATTGAAAGTTCCAGGTAAAGAGTCAGCCACTAGATAAAAGGCAAAAACTGCTGTGCAGACCCTTTCTTTTTTGCTTAACAAAAACCAATAACAAGTCTTTGTTTTGCAGCTAGACTGTTATCACAGAATTACTCTTTTTTAAAAAAGCTAAAAGAAACATGGGGAGGAAAATATTAGTACTAGATAAATGACCTAATAATATCTATTTTTATATAACCTTGATATTAATTTTACCAGTTTTACTTTGTTTGTTTTATATGATCTGTCGATCATAATAAAGAGAAACCTAGAAATGGCCTATTCCATTCATTCTCCGCTTCAGAAGCTCTCTGGGGTAGACTAACAGCAGGCTGTATCTGCAGTGCTGAGAGACAAGAGCAAGAAGGCTTATCCCCCAGGTGGCATAACTGAGCTGGGCCAATTGCACTACTAAATGCCTTAAATCAAGCTTTAAATGACTCAAGTGCAATAAGCAGCTTAAGTCAACACTGTTAATGATGCAAAACCATGTTTTCTCAAGCATGAACAAGCCTTAAAAGCAAACCAGGGATGAAACCTGACACTTCTAAAATGTGGTGGAAGCAGTTTTGCCTGTTTGATAGAAGTTCTATGGCTCCACACATAGTCGCTTTTCTTTTCCCTAAGCACAAGCTGGGCAAGCCAAAGAAGCCCTTAGTTAACTATCATTTCCCATTACATCCAACTATAAGAGATTATGGTTAACAGCTTCTGAACAAGCCAAGGTATTAGGCCAACTTTAAAACACAGCTTGAAATCCTGGCTTGTTCAGAAGCCATTAACTGTAGTCTCCCAGTTTGGACATAACAGGAAGCTATTGTTGACTAAACATTTCCTTGCTTGTTTCCTATATGATGCAAGAGGAAATGTGAAGTAACAGAGGGTCACTAAGCTCATCAATAACTTCACCTATTAGGTCAAGCTGTAATTACCTAAATGGAACTGTAATCTGCTCCAATACAAACACCTAAGAATACTGTGAATCAGCAATAGCTGGTGGATTCCATGTCAGCAGGGAACTGAATCTGCCCCATGTTTGAGTCCAAACCTTAATGGAACTGTTCAAGATGCTGTTTGGGGGATAGGATTCTACAGCTGAAGTAAGGCCTTTAGAGTTCAGACAAAATCCCAAAATAGATTCAGCAAGCTCACCTGGAAGCGACCACTGTTGAAAATGTGCAAATACAGCAATTTTCAACCATATTTGAACATATATATTTGTTCTCATCCGCAGGACTTATTTAGAAGTAAGCATCACTGAAATCAGTTCTTCGTTTCATATTTTCTTTTATTCTCCCCAATCCCAGGTAAATAGGTAACATTTTTTAAAAAAAAATATTTTTTGTTCGTACACATTGGCACAGTAATTTAAAATATAAGCTTTTACAATAGGTATGGGTGGGGGGGAGATCTAATAATAGCTTTTGGTATCAAGCTTCAACTGAAGAAACAGGTCAAAACAGACATGACTAGAACTTTGCATAGATTTCAGGAGGACCAAAGGGGATTTCTCCTCACAAGCATATATAATAAAGGGATGCCAAATCAAAATGACAAGTCTTTTTGGTCATTGTTTGAAGAGGCATGTAATTAGTATGATAGGTTCTCTAGCAAATAGTATTCTAGGTGCTATTTAACCAATTTTTGAAAGAGAAACTGCTTATAATTTGACCTCAAGTTTCTAGCTGTAGCTTTCAGGTGAAAGCAACACAGATGTTTACCAATCTCTACTAGAGAGTCTCACTGTTTCCTCTTTATATTGACAATAACAAGACATCACATAAACTGACTTTCTGACTCTGGTTTTTACACAGAAATTCAATTACTTCCTCTCAAAATTTTGACACCTTGGAACAATATGACCACATGGAGAGAAAGCCTTTCTCTCCATATCCTGTCCAATAAAGTAGGGAAACAGAGTTGCATATTATAGATACATTTAGAAGGCTGAAATACCATCTATGAACAAGGTTATTTTTTCCCCTAGCTGTAGCAGAGAGGAGGTAAAAAACAAATTCTTCTCCACTGCAACTCTGCTCTAGGGACACAAAGATCTAACTCCCACTGTGGCAATTCTTCTATCAGTCTCTGATACAGTTTTGCAGTCAGACCTTTAAATGGATAATTTGTAAATGTGCAAATGTCTTCAAAATAGGTTCATGGGTTGCCAACTGTTTCATGTATGTGCTTGGCAAGTTTTTAATGCTGAATTTTTTGAAGGCATGCTGATTCCCTATAATTTTCTCTCAGCTGTATCCACCTTAATTGTGTACCTCTACTAAAAAGGCCACATATGTTATAGAAACCTTTATTTACCAGTTTTAAATTTGTTTAACATATCTTTACTTATAAAATCTGGTCTGGGTCCCATTTGGGGGGAAAGGTGGGATATACATCAAATCAAAACAATCTGGATGATCTACAAACGGACAGAATGGTGAAGGTGTTAGAACTAGTTACTTAGCCTATGTTCTACATTCTGCCATGGAGATTTTTAGGAAGAGGTTATAAATTTTGTTTAGAAAAGATTTATTCCAGCCCCCCCCCCAAAAAAAACTGTGGGGGAAAACATTAAAAAAATATATATAGCAGCCACAAAAACAGACCTGTTACAGACAGGTTACATACAGTCTGAAGGCTACATGTTTCCGTCCCTGATGTAAATATATGACTATGCCTGGATTGGGTCATCAACAACGCCTGGACATTATTTGCAACAGGTAAACCAGATATTCATCATCTTGACATGTTTGATGCTATCCTCCCAGGTTTCAGCTGTGATCCACCCATAATTAGCAGTTCATTACCTCCAACAAGATACTAGCTTCATTTCACTCCAATGTGATTACAGAAAATAGCACAAGGACTTCATCATATGCACAGTTGGCCTTCGGTATCTGTGGACTCAGACCCATGGATTCAACCAACAGCATATCGAAAATATTCAGAAAAGGAAGTGTGGGACGTTTTGTCTGTACCCCGACCCACCGCTCTATGATGGCCTTGCGAGAGTACAGTGGCAGAAGCTATTGTGTGGTGAAGAAGCTTCTGAGGCAGAATGGAGAGAGCAAGAGGGAGGGAGAGAGGGAAGGAAGAAGAGAGGGGGCTTCTTGGAGCAGAACCCCAGTGGGCTTAGAGTAAGCTGAAGCTTGGCAGAGGCAGGGGAGCCGCCCTGGAATCTCTTCCCATGGCGGCTGACACACAAGGCAGGTAGGTGGCCCCTCTGCCACCGATTGTCAGAGTGGGGAATTGAGCATTCATGGATTCTGATATCCTCAGGAGATCCTGGAACCATTCCCTTGTGGACACAGAAGGCCAACTTTTTTTAGTGGCTACAAAAGATACATGGGATGCTAGAGGCATCCATTCATTTTATCTACCTCACCTGTCTCAGAAGCACCATCCCTCCTCCTGCTAGTTACAGTTGACACTGCTGTTGGTCATAAAGAAAGAAGACTAGTGCCAGGAATATATTACATAAGAACCAACTCATTCTGGATGTTACCATGCCATTTTCACTTATTCATTAATTCAAAATATGAGTTGCTTCCTAGCATGAAAGCAGTTTCTAAGCAACTCACAGAAGATACAGAAATCCATAATCTAATAATATGACAACAGAAATGAGTCAATATAAAACATACCCAATGTAACACAATACACAAATTTACATGCACACAATAAAAACAGAATCAAAATACAGCAGTACAATACTAAACGTGTGTATCCACAATACATGTAGAAAGTAACAAAAGAATATGGAAATAGAGCTGGGGCCCTGCCTCCCATTTCTTCTTCTTCAATTTGCTTTAGGGAATGGGATTGCTTAGCAAGCAAGAGCAACACAGTGTCTTGATCATTTAATATTACTTAGGAAGGGATGGACATAGAGAGATTAGGTTCTTTGGATTACATACAGATGGTTGAGGATACAGTTCTTCACTGGCTAAGCCAGGAAAAAGCAAGAGGAACACTTGGTGACAATTTATATTGTTGTTTTTAATCTGTTATACAGTTGGCCCTCTGTATCCACGGATTCTGCATCCATGGATTTCACCATCCATGGCTTGAAAATATTCTTTTTTAAAAATCCAAAAAAGCAAACAACGATTTTGCCATTTTATATAAGGAAGACCATTTTACAATGCCACTGTATATAATGTGATTTGAGCATCCATGGATTTTGGTATCCATGGGGGTTCCTAGAACCAAAACTCAGAGGATACCAAGGGCCCACTGTATTTGTTTTTATCACTTTATCACATTATTTTATACATTTTAATGTTGTTGTTTTAACTGTACATATTTAGGTTCTTGTATAGTGCCTTGGATACTTATGTATAAAGGTAAAATATAATACAAGGTATCTGTAACTACAAGTACCGTATATTGCTCAATGAAGGAGCCAACATTTATCCTGATGACACACAGGGTGTCTGAAAATTATCTTTACAATTTCAATTCTATATAGAATCTCAGTTCAAGGACTGTACTGCAGCCGGTTTACTAAATAGGACTGACTAAAAGGAATTCATCTTGCCAGTTCTGAAACAACTACCTGTACATTGATTGGTTTATCTCCCATTTCCAGGCACCATTCAGAGTGCTGATGCTTATCTTTAAAGTTGACAAGGACCTGGCATCCAGGTACCTGAAAAACTGCTTCCTCACGCATGAACCTGCTCATGAACTGATGTTGTAAATGGAAGTTCTTTTCCAATGCTCCTGCCTTCTGAAGTTAGATGGGTGGCAAGCAGAGAGAGGGCCTGCTCAATTATGGTGCCCCAACTATAGAACATCACCTAGTAGGCACTCTGATACCATTCTAGCACTAGGCATGAGGTGTTTTTTTTTTTAATTGCCTAGGCCTTAAAAGTAAGGTGCCCCTTCATATTCGCTGGGGTTTGGTTCCAGGACCCCCCATGGATACAAAAATCTGTGAATACTCAAGTCCCATTATATGCAATGGCATAACAAAATGGTGTCCCTTATATAAGATGGCAAAATCAAGGTTTGCTTTTTGGATTATTATTTTTTAAAGAATATTTTCAAGCCGTGAATACTTAAATCCGTGGGTACGGAGGGACAACTGTACCACATTTTTTCCTGCCAAGATGGCTTCATACTCTTAACGGTTTTACCATTTTCACCTGCATGTTTGCAATTTTAATATGTTATTTCACTATTCTCTTGTTAAACTGGTTTACTGATCGCCATTTTTAATCACATATTGCTAAAGGTATGGATACTAAATTGATGTACAGTGGTTTATGCTTCTGCTTGCTTCTAGTAAGCCAGGACAGTGCCATGAAAATATAATTCATTTTAAAAGACTAATATTAAGGTTAACATTCTCATATTTTAGAGCTTATAAAGGTGTTTTGTTTTTGTTTATTTTACAAAAAGTCCCAGATTCCCCCAGCTAACATGATAAATGGTTATTTCAGCTGGGAGACTTTGGGAGTTATTTATAATAAACATTCATTCAATATAGAAACATTTTAAATAAGTTAAAATAAAATGGGTTTATCACATTTCTGCCAGAGCAGCAGCATACATAATTTATTCTTACAAAAATCCTCAAAGGTAAATAAAGCTGAGAGAAAGTGATGAACCAGTATTCTAGTGGTGCTGATACAGGCTTTTAAAGGGAGTGAGGGGAACCCTGATTGTTTTAGTTTAAACCTTTTTGTTTGTTTACATCAGGCTTTTTGATTTTGTTTTGTTTTGTTTGTTTTTGCATTAAAAACAATTTAGGACTAAATCAGGAAACTAAGTGGCAAAATGCAATTCAGACCTTATGGCCACTAGCTTAAATAATAATTGTTCTTTTAAAAGTGTTCTTTTAAGGCAAGTTGTTTTTGTTGATATAAAATACAGTTCAGTGATTTTAAAAAGCAACGGACACTGGACACTGGTCTAACAATGAACAACTGCCAACCGTAAAAGTTAAAAGGTTTAAATTCAAACAGTAATTGTTGTTTCAGTAAGAGTCTTGTAAAATAATAATACAGCCAGACTCTTTAAAAATGAATAATCAATTTTTAGTTCTTAATTGTACTGTGCATTTTATTTATTAAATTTATATCCTACATTTCTCCAAATTATACCAAATTATAATTAAAACATAATAAGTCAATTAAAAATCTAGATTTGGTGTTGTTAGCTTCTTTCAGCACTCAGTGGAAAAGTAGGATATAAATTCAATTACAAATAGGGGCAAATGAAATAAAAGTGCATATATAGAGCCAGGCGTGGTTACAGTGGTTTGAGTGTTGGACTACAACATTCGAAACCAGGGTTTGCATTCCTGCTTAGCCAAGGAAACCCACTGCGTGACTCTGGCAAATCACACTCTCTCAGCTCAGAGGAAGGCAAAGGCAAACTCCCTTCTAAATAAATCTTGGCAAGAAACCCCAGCAATTGGTTTGACTTATGGTAAACGTAGGTCAGAAAGGAGTTGAAGGCATATAAGAACAATATTTATACAGAGTGCAAGTCTGTAGAATAATATCCTCTCTATGAAAACTTTGTTGTTGTTGTTGTTGTTGTTGTTGTTGTTGTTGTTAGCTGGCACCCAGTCAACTTCCTCCAAGATGAAAAATTTACTTTCCAAATTTTCATTAATTCTCACAATACAGAAAGGAACCCTTCACCAAACAAACCTATACAACAAGTAATAGTTTGTTGCTTGGTATTTAAGAGTTGACACTAATCTGGTTAATGAGATACATATGCACAAGAGTCAACTACTAATTATACAGGGGCCTTCACAAAGGGGAAAATGGTTATTATGACAAGGAAAGGAACTCATTACTTCTGTTCTTTTGTGTTTGTTTTCCTGAAGGGAATGAAGCCCAGCATGCCATCATCAAAATAAAACAAACAAAGCACACCTTTTAGATGACCACCATTAAAGAAACAATATCAAAGAAGCCAGTTTAAATGTTCTACTTGTTTATTTCAGGAAGTTAGAAATAGCTCTCATTACTCCCCCAACAATCTTTCAACTGCCATACTGCTGCATACAATGATGAAAGGCATTTATGCATTATTTGTAGGCTTCTCAGAGGAAACTTATCAAGCTAAAGAAAAATGAGACTGTTGGACTAGATCAGATTTTTTTTAACCTGGTGCCCCTCTAGATGTGCTGTACTACAACACCCTGCATATGCAGAAAGCCTGGCCTGGCTGGGAGTTATGGGAGAGGCAGCCTGAAACATACAGAGAGTGCAGTACAGTACTAAATTGTAGGAGGGCTGGGATTTCTACTCATTTCTTACTTGCTTTTTGCTCTTGCCAGTTACTTGTTACTCATTACTAAAGTTACAACACTAAACAGGCTAACTCACAAAAAAAGTATATCTTTTTGTTTACTTCACCTATATCACCCATCTTTATCAATGACTGTGATAATGCTAAATAAAAAAAAAAAATTAAAAAAAATTCTATGAACCAAGCTACAGCAAGTTAACAAGGCGTTAATTTCTCTCTCAGAATAGCAGAGAAATTAGAGAAAAGTGGGTATAGAGGTGCTAAAATGTCTGGAACTCTTGGGCATCAAGGTATAAAGGTTATACTGTCTTTTTTTTTTCTCAGGGGCTGTTTGTGCTTTCAAGCTCTCCTGTTGGGATGCTGATCATTTGCATGAGGGCTGGTAGAAGCTGGTCTTAGAGGCTGGTCAGACTCCCATTTTTTCAGTAATAGGAAAACTTGAGAACAGAATATCTACTTTTCTGTAACTGGTGAGGAACCGTTTTAGTTAGTGGGTGTCAGGAATATTTGTTACAGTTCCCTAGCTGGTTGCTGGTTCCAAGGTGTCTTTGGAATGTAATCAGTTTCTCTAACTCTGTAACTTTCTAAGGTATGCCTAGAGAAGAATGCTCCAAGAGATGATACCCAGAAACCGGATGCAATCCATTTTACTTAGAATAAAACTTTCATAAACTCTCTGTTAAGCCTCAGAGTGCTTTTGGCTACTTGGTACACACACAGGTTCCTTTCTTCTCCAAGAGGAGGGAAAGGAAAAGTGGTTTTACTTTGGGTTACTCATTCCTGCCTTCCATGGTAAAAATGGAGAAAAAGCGCTGGGGGGAAACACATGGGTAGCAGTGATGAGCACCTCTTTGGTGAGCTAATGCTGCTGGGAGCTGCAGTCCAACAATATCTCAAAGGCCACAAGAGTCCCACTCCTGTGTCAGATAAAACCAAAGGCTTAGCTAAGCCAGCATTCTCTTTTCTACAGCAGCTAGCCAGATGCCTCCAGGAGGCCCACAAGGCACAATATGAGGGAAACATAAGCCCCACAAAACAGGACGTTTAACACCCCCCCCCCCGCACAAAGCTACAACAGTGCCCCAAAGGTCCTTAGAGGCCACTATCATCTATTACACTGTGGTTCTGCTATATTTGGAGGACTTTCTGCTACCCTCTTTATCTGATTCAAGCCTTTGCAAGGCTTTTTGCAAAACAGAAAGTTACTGGACAATCCCTTCTTGCTGGGAGAAAAAGGCTTCGCCAAGTCTTAAAAAGGTAAGGGGATCTAAAAATGTCTCCTAAATAGCCAAAATTGCCTTCTAGAGGCTTTGGGGAACCTACTGGTCATGGGGGGGGGGGCAAAAATGTACCCTCAGATTTTAGAGGAGCATGGAGAACATTGGGGTCTGCAAAAAAATGGCCTTGGTAGCCACATGCAATCCATAGACTTCACTTTACCCAATCTGCTCTAGAGAGAAAGGAGCAAGTGTCCTTCTCTGAACTCTAAATTAAATTTATGGGATCCAAGCCATTCATTTTATTAGATAAGGAAGAGCAAGCACTGTGCACCAAATCTAGAATTATATATTATAAGCATCAATGTAATATAAATCAATATGTTCCATATTTCAGATTTTGGAATACTTACATATACATAATCAGGTATTGTGGAGATGGGAAGCAAGTCAAAACACAAAATTCATTTATTTTGCATCTACACATTATACACATAGCCAGAAGGTAATTTTATACACAATATTTTTAATAATTTTGTGCATGAAACAAAGTTTGTGTACACTGAACAATGTGCAAACAAAGGTGTCACTATCTCAGCCACCTACGTAGACAATTTTAGATGTTAGAGTATTTTGGAATTCTGGATAATTCTGTAATACTGAATACAGAATTCTGAATCCTGTAATACTGCTGAAAAAAATAAAGCTATAATCCATAGTGTGGATGGAAAGAGAAAAAAACCAAGTAAGAGGAACAACAATTTTTTAACTGCATGTTTATTAGCATAAATAAAAAAAGCATAAATTGCTTATAAGGCTCAAGCTGCTCAATTTATGGCCAAGATTATTTATACTGTTAGTGTAGCATAAATATATAACAGCAAAGTTATGCTGGTCTACAACTGCACAACTGATGACAGAATGGGCACTACAGACTTGCATTCGCAAAGTGTACAACCACTGATTAGTTTTCCACTCACAAAGTCAAAAGAAAGAGGGAGGGATGTGTGTGTGTGTTGCACAAAGATTGGCTGCACCACACTTACACAACTGCTTAGGAAGTGCAACCACTACGGCAACAATATTTACATTAGCACAGTGCCTCAACCAGATTCCAGCCTAAATACAGTCAACAAAATGGGCATCCCATCAGTCACAAGGAAATATGGGGGAGTATGGTTAAACGTCATCTGTATTCCAGTACCTACTCTTCTGTATGCTTTCGCACACAAACACAAAACACACTATATGCACATATACACACACACACACACAAGCTAATCCATAAAGCAGTGGTTATTAACCTTTTCTTTAACAGGGATCCCCTTTAAATATCTTTTGTTGCCACAGACCCCCAAGACTTAACTCAAGATTTAAAACCATGATGATGATGATGATGATGATACAATTATACCATCCATGAAACCTTCCCTCAGAGGCACTGGAGAGGGAGGGAAGACTTTTCTCCTGCTTCTTCCTGCAAGTTTGTGGTTGGAGCAGATTGAATGGCAATGAGCAGGCCAAGCCAGCCAGCCTTTGCCTTGGCTTCTGTCACATGGCCACTCCACTGCAGTCAGGAGGTGGGCCAAGCAACTTTCAAGCCTTCACGGACACCCTGTGAGGACATCCTGGAGCCCAGGTTAAGAACCAGTGTCATAGATTGCTTTCCAAATAAAATAGTCAACTTACTTGCGTGTTTGTCTGCCAGCATAATGAGGCTATTGGAGATATCTCGACGTCTGTAGAAGCACACCACTTTTGCTTCCACATTGCCATTTGCTGTCTGAAAAACAGACAGAAAACAGATAAACAAACAAACAAACAAACAAATCATCAAAGAATGAAACATGGGATCCAGCAAAACTCTTCCACAGCCAGAACAGCTGCCTCACAGTCCTGCACTCCCACCAGGCTTTCTCCAAAGCCTAATGTTTTCTTTCTTTTCTTTTTTTTTACATTCGGATGGCATGGTAGGTTATCAGACCTATTTTCCCCATCAATATAATCAATATAATTGCCTGGACCACCCATACATGCCAGAAGAGGTGCCCCAAACGGCAGCCTTCTGTCTGTATTGTAATCCCATGGTTGCCCTGTCCCTGTTGACCACAGTCTCTTTCACACTACACAGTTATAGTACTTTGATACCACTTCAACTGCCATAGAAACATCCTATAGAATCCTGGGATTTGTAGTTTGGGGAGGGATTTAGAATTCTCAGCTGGACAGGTCTAGTGCCTCACCAACTGCAAATCCCAGGATTCTACAGGATGTAGCCATGACAGTTAAAAAGGTACGGAAGTGCTATAATTGTGTAGAGTGAAAGAGATCCAAGACACTGCAAGGTGCTGAAGAAGTCCTGGACTCTTCACCAAAGTGGCTGGGATCCTGTCTGGCTATCCACTGAACTACACCATACAAGGCTGCAAGGTTTATCTGTGACAGTGACTGGAGTTGTCTGCTTTAAAACTATTTGTGATTTTGCAGACTGTGTTCAACCCTTGTCCTGCTTCCACAAACACCTCTTCTCTCTGGCAGCTTCCTAGAATTATTTAGCTACTACTTTCTGTTGTTTGCTAGTATTTGGCCAGTCCATACATCTCTGGAGGGTTTATTTCATTGATAAAGGTTGTCAGCAAACAAGAATGGATTTTTAAAAGCACAACAAATCTCTCTAAACAAATGGTATATTAGATGGTATAGTCTTGTTTTTCAGTTATGGCAAAAATTAAGGTACATTTCCATTTCTAAAGAAGTCTCTTAGCAGAGCCTACACAAGAAATAGGAAAACAGTCATACCATACTGCTTGTGTTAAGTAGCTCAAAAGGATTACCTTATTAAGTTCTTCTATTCGCCTTATCAAATATGGATTGCTTGAAGAGTTTTCAAAATAGACATAATCTGTTAGAAAAATGAAAATGTATTTAAAGTTCTTCCAAAAAAACCCACCATGAGTACTACAATAACACTCTGAGAAATCCAAAGATTAATGGTTATATGTAGCCAAGCACACACTGTTACTATGTCGAGGTTCAACAAAATATCTGTACTTATTATATTTTAGATGTTTAAAATTCATGAATACATTCTCTTCTGCATCTCCCTGGATTAACTGAGTGAAACTTCATTAATGATTCAGTTCCACAAAGATTTATATAGTGGCTTAAATTTTGCTCAGTGGGAGATTCATATACTAACCCAAACCTCAACTTTCTCTTTGAAATAAACTAGGCTTTTGCTAGCAAAGCTACTTGTAAATCGCAGCCATAGTTAAGCTGACAAATAACATTTCCTACCAGATGGGACCTTAAAGTGGCCTTTTGCTAACCACTCAAGCCAAAAAATCCCAGAAAATTAGCAAAAATTAATAACCTAAAAATAAAAGATCAAGAAGCATATAATTAATAAACTGTTAAAATTTTTGAGATCATAGCTCTCTGTAACATAGCTTGCTTTTCAATATTTTTTTTTAATTATTAATATGATGTAACACCCTTTCTCCATAGACTGAGACTACTTTGGAGTCGAGAGTGTTGCTGCTTGTATAGCTTGCATTCATTTCCACCTGAGTTAAATGGGGCTCCAGCAACACCTATTAAATTTACTTCAGGAGAGCTCCAAATCTAATGACTGCCTGGGTCCCAAACAATATCAAAAAGCTATGGTATCTGCCCCATTAATACTCTAGCTCAGATTACTTTAACATACTCTTATGTAGGGCTGTCTTTGAAAATTGCTCAGAAACTTCAGCAGGCCCAAAGAACTGCAGCCAGGTTCTTAACTTGTGCCAGCTATGGGGAACATACAACCTGTTTCACCAGCTCCACTCACTGCCAGTCCATTTCCAGGCACAATTCATAGTGCTGGTTGTGATATACAAAGCCCTGTATGATTTAGGTCCATGTTATCTGAAGCTCATTCTTCCATATGAGTTTGGCTCATATG
The DNA here is from genome assembly GCA_030847615.1 of Gambelia wislizenii. NCBI lineage: Eukaryota > Metazoa > Chordata > Lepidosauria > Squamata > Crotaphytidae > Gambelia > Gambelia wislizenii. The sequence goes on from JAUMIR010000001.1 coordinate 38,181,378, forward strand.
GTTTTGATATCTTCAGGGGAGGCCATTCTCTCAATCCCCTGAAGTTACATCAGGTAGGGACGTGGAAGAAGGCTTTCTCAGGGCTTCTCCCAACTCTGGAACTTCCTCCCTAGAGAAGCTAGACCACTGCCCTCCATGGTGTCCGTCCAGTGGCAGCCAAAAGCCTTTTTACTTTGACAGGCATTTGGCAACTGACTTATGCATGGGGAAAGGCCTTTTAATAATGAGTTGTATTATCTGTATTTGCCATTTTATAAAATAGATTTGCTTTTAAATTCCTTTTACCCTTTGACAGTTTCATTATATTAACCTTCTGTATGTTTTAGTAATGTGAATGAACGTTTATCTGTATTTGTTTTAACTTTTGTAACTTCAATGCTGGGGAATGGTTGGAAATTAAACAACAAACAAACAAACAGGTATTGTCCACTGAATCATTAAGGGAGCTGACAATGAATCATTCAAGCACTGAAACAGATGCAGGAAATGCCCATCACTAAATGCATGGAAATATCAAAAGAATCATGAGCACTAATTTGATAAGTTTAAAGATTCGGTTCCATGCACACAAAGAAGCAGGATTTCATTCTGACTATCCATAAACAGTACACAATCACAGAGCTGGGATGCAGCTTGGAGGTCATCAAGTCTACTACCATCATGTATCCAAGTCCAGCCTCTGTTTAAACACTTCTAACAAAGGGAGCCTACTACTTCCCAAGACGATGTGTTCCATTCCCAAACAGCTTTTGCAATTAGTAACTAACTATACCTCTTATTTCATGGCAACGAACATCCATTTGTTCTAGTTCTAGCCTACCCTCTAGATATTTGAAGACAACTGTCATGCCCCACTCCACCCATTACTTTTTTTTCCTCCTGGCTAAGCGTATCCAGCTTTTCTAAATATTTCTCACTGGATTTAATTTTTTAGATATATTGAAATCCTGACAGCCCACCTTTGGATACACTCATTTGTCAATATCCTTCTTAAAATATGGTGCCTGAAACTGGCCAAACTACTGAGATCCAGTTTAACCATCTAGTTCAGCCTTTGTCAACCTTTTTACCCTGACGGAACCCTTGAAATAATTTTCAGATCTCCGGGAACCCCTGCCTAAAAATTATTATATCTACAGCTCTAAAAAAAATTTTTTTAAAATCACAATATCTCACAAACCCCTAACAACTTCTTGTGGAACCCTAGGGTTCCAGGGAACCCTGGTTGAGAAACCCTGATCTAGCTGCATCTGCTATACAAATTATCATACCCACAAGAGATGCTAAAAATATATAGCTAAAATCAAATGTCCTGTGTTTTGTTAGAGTTGTTACTTTTGTTAACAGCATAAGGACAATTTTCAATGGCTGGTAACATCCTACATCTCTCAGCTAAGGTTATGTTTAATCTCAGGGGAAAGAGCATCCATGTAAGATACTGTATCTTACATGGATCCATGTAAGATGTTCCTGCCCCAAAAAACAACTGTACAGATTTTGTACAGAATAACTTTCAAACAGTGAATTGTCTTTCAAAACTGTGCATTTTTGAAGACTTTTTCACAGTGGGAAGAAAATTGCTAAAATTACTTGTCACTTCCTGCAAGAATGAAATTAGCATCCATGTAAGATATTGTAAAATAGAACACTGTACGCAGAAAATTAAAAATGAAATATCACTCAAAAAAGAAAAAGAAAAAGTGAAATATAATTTTTTGTTAGAATTAAGAAACAACAGTCTATAGGAAGAGGACAAATCTCAAGCACTAATGACAACATATAACTCCCATCTCTAGGTTATCTTTTACGCATAACCTCAGAAAAATAATGATCCTTATAAGGTACTTTTCTGGGACTAAAGTTGAAACGTTAAAAAAAATCCAGTGAAAAGTGTTTGAATTAAAATACTAAAGACTGGCAAGTAAATACAGCATTTAACTGGTACATTAATATCAGCGTAAACAGAGGAGTGTACTGGCCAGCAGTACAGGCAAAGTGAAGTCAAAGGCTTTCACGGCTGCCATCCATTGATTTTCCTTGGTTTTTTTCCAGGCTGTGAGGCCGTGTTCTGGAAGAGTTTACTTCTGACGTTTTGCCTGCATCTGTGGCTGGCATCTTCAGAGAATGGTTGGGTATAAACTCCACACACACTCCTACCCAACCATTCTCTAAAGATGCCAGCCACTGATGCAGGCAAAACATCAGAAGTAAACTCTTTCAGAACACGGCTTCACAGCCCGGGAAAAAAACACAAGAAAAATCTATAGTATAGGCAAAGTTAAGAACTGAAACAATTTTCTTATTCATCATAACTCATACAAAATGTGTGGAACAGTAGGCTCAGCAATCCCATGGCAAATGGTTTTCTACATTTTCCAAATCTATGGAAGACTTTAAGAAATGCTCATGACCCTACATGAGGGCTATGACCCTAACTGGAGAATTCATGACTTAATTAAAACCGTCTAGATCGTGCAAGCTTTCCATTATACTTTCATGGGAGTATTTCCATACAGAATACTCAGGGGACAAATGGAGAGTTGTAGACCAATCGTATGGATGTTTATTGATAGATAAGGCTCACTATATTCAGTGAATCATAATTCTGGAGTTAAGTGAGCACAGCACTACAGACTTAGAAACTCAGAACCTGAAACTGCCATCCTACAACTAGGGATGTAATTCATTGCTAATTTCATTCTTGCAGGAAGTGACAAGTAATTTTAGCAATTTTCTTCCCACTGTGAAAAAGTCTTCAAAAATGCACACTTTGAAAGACAATTCACAGTTTGAAACTTATTCTGTACAAAATATGTGCAGGTGTTTTTTGAGGCAGGAAACAGCATCTTCTGTGCAGAAATATTATTGTCTGTGTTCCCTGCACAGAAAATGCTGGGTTTTGTACAATAAAAGCACATGGAAATTTTGAGTAGAATAAGTCCCAAACTCTGAAGATTCTCATCAGTCCAGAATTCACCCTTTCCAAGGTTTTCCAACACATTTGAGAATCATTTGTTAAATATTTTTAAATATTATTTCCATCCCTATCATATACATATCTACCTAAAAGAAAGCCCCACTTTTAGGTTACAGTTTCTAAAACTGCAACCCTAAATGTATTACAGTGAGCCCTTGGTATCTGCTGGAATTTGGTTCGAGGACCGCCACCCCACATCCATGGATACCAAAATCCGTGGATGCTCAAGTCCCATTATATACAATGGAGTAGTAAAATGATGCCTCTTATATAAAAAGGCAAATATTAAAGTTTGCTTTTTGGCATTTTTCTTTTTGGAATATTTTCAAGACACAGATGATTGAATCCATGGATGCAGAACCCATGGATTACAGAGGGCTGACTGTATTGAAGCAAGCCTGTGATACCCAAGTCCCTAACATAGCTCTTTGGAAAAGATCTATTTCTACATCCAGATACCTATGTTGCCTTTTTCACTCTACTGTATAATTATATTCTGAATAAACTGTACTTTTAGGGTATGAAACATCATAATCTTGTGCCAAAGTTATATAGCGAAACGAGTGTTACGTTCTTAAAGTAACAAAATGACTTTCAGTCTTTAAACAGGGTTAATATTGCATTTTTTTCAGGGTTTCCCAAACCTTTCTTGTTTGGGGGGGGGGGGAACCAAACAAATCAAGGGGATTTTTCTTTTCCAGTTTTCCCCATACCTTCACATCTCTATCTTGTCCCTTTTTGACAGTATAGTTTACTTTAGCACTGAAGAAAGTTAAAAAGAAAATTGTTACTTCTGCTTTACAACAGATGTCCAAGTAATTCACTTTAGAAAGAAGGAAGGAAAGTCTGCCTGTGAATGAAGTCTATCATTAAAGAACAAAATTATCTCCTGGTGAGATGCCCAAAATTAGGTCAGGAACACTCTGATTCCTTGCTCTACTGGCTAGAAATGCAGAGGTGTGAGCAGCTAATAGCCCAAAGCAAGGTAGAGTTATCCCACAGGTGAACAGCTAAGTTGCTATGCCTTCTGTTCCCTTTTTAAATTCCACTTTGTCACACCTTGAAGAAGCTTACAGCATAACTGCAGCTCTTCTGGCTCTTTAAAAACAAATTTTAAAAAAGCACAACTGCACTATGAAGCTCTTTCCAAGGAAAGGCCATTCAACTATTCCATCGGAAGACTGGAAAACAGCCTCAGAGCACAATTCCAGCTACACATTTTGACTCTGAAGAACCAAGACAGACAGTATACCACTCTCCCACCTCAAGTAAAACAAATGAAACCATCCCAAAGTGAGCACCGGACAGGTATTACTTTACTTGGCACCCTCTAACTGAACCCAAATTGAGTTCACTTTCAAACTGAAAAGTGAAGAAGAGAAACAGAAACTCAACTCAAACCACCAAATGTATCTATGGTTAAGTTCTGCAGTCTAAGGTCCCGTCTATACTGGGGAGGGGGGCATACGATCTCCGAAGAAACAGCAATTCGCAGCGCTGCAACCTGTCTTAATGGTCAAAAGAGCCCCCCTAAACTTCTCATGGCCCCTAGCCAAGATGGCGGCCACAAGTGAATTACTCGTGTTTTCAAATCCGCCACCCCCACCCCAAAAAAAATTTAAATCTGTTTACCGTGGTGCGCACAAGCGATACTTCATATTTACAAAAGAAAAGGGGGAAAGATCACCATTTTATCTCCTTACCGATCTCTCGCTCAGCTGAAAATCCAACATGGCAGCAGCAGGCGCTTTCCCTGTTTGCTAGCCCCACCCCTATGCTCATCCAGCCAATCAGCTTACTCTGCCTTGTCACTGCAACACCAATGCGACTGTCCTAAAAATCACACATTCATATGCCCTACAAAGCTTTTTAAAAACTCAGAGAAAAGCTCCGAAGGCTTTCCTTTGGAGCTTTACGATGGATTTGGCTACCTCCCTTCTGAATGAGACGCATTCATGCAAATGTCCATTTAGACAGATCGCTTTCCATGTAATTGCCATTTGGATTATTTTCACCATTTGGATGGGACCTAAATTAAACTCACCATTTCACTGGACAAAACAGAATCTTTAAAGGCTTGAGATGACATATCAAGACACACAAATACACACATAGCAAAGCACCATCCTTTAGCTTCCCATTGGACATTATTTTCATTGCAAAGAAATCTCTCACCTAGAGTCTGATGTATCATAGTCAGGGAATGTGCCTTGTGCTATTTTGCACAATTTAATGGAATCTGACTATTTTCTAACAAAATATATAGAAGCATAGATGATAATTACAACAAAATTCATAGACAAGGTAGTAAAGAATTTAATAAAGTTCAGCCAGATAGACAACAGAAGCAATGAACAAAGTACAATATCTGATGAAACACAAAAGATGCTGATGTTCATTTTCATCATTTGGATGGGACCTAAATTAAACTCACCATTTCACTGGACAAAACAAAATCTTTAAAGGCTTGAGATGACTTACTGACAAAACAGAAGGCTAAGATTCAGTAGTCTGTAACTTAAAAGCTCTATTATGTGGCCACTGTACCATGTAAGTGGAACAATGATTCCATTATGGGCTTTAGCCTGAACTTTAAAGAAACTATCCAAGGTACTGAACCTTTTGGGGGGTGGGGTTAGGGTTCAACACCTTGGTCATTTTCTTTAAAGTTCAAGCTAAAAATGCTCAACAAATTCACCACTCCACGAACATGGAAGCAACAAGCCACCATTGGTAAAATACCCTTTGACTGATTCACCTTGCAAAGCTGTTGAGAATAATTACAGGTACCGTATATTCTGGTGTATAAGACGACTGAGCGTATAAGACGACCCCCCCCCCAATTTTCAAGTAAAAATATAGCATTTGGAATATATTCACCGTATAATATGACCCACCACCACCCGCCCTCCCAGAAGCCGCGATCGTGGCCTCCCCATCCCATGATGGGTCGGGAAGGATGGGAGCTGGCTAGGAAGCTTCCTAGCCACCCCAGAGGGGTGGCTGGCTGGGGGGGGGAAGCTTCCTAGCCACCTGGGGGGGCTGGCTGGGGGGGCGGGAAGCTTCCTAGCCAGCTCCCGCCCTTCCCCAGTACATTCACTTTGAACTGGCTGCTGGGGCTTCAAAGCAAGTGGGGTGATAGGAAAGCAAGCCCAAGATCAGCTGGATTCAGGGCAAAAACCTCTCAATCCAGCCGATCTTGAGGCTTGGATTTCTCACCCCGTTTGCTTTGAACTGGCTGGCAAGGCTCTCCCCTGCCAGCCAGCCAAACTTCCACATTTCACCTGGCAAAGCAGGGGAAATGCGAAACTTTGGTTGGCTGGCAGGAGAGACCCTTGCCAGCCAAACCTATTCCCTTTCCCAAATTGTGATGGGCTCCTCATGAGTTGGGAACAACAGGAGCTGCTAGGAAGCTTCCTAGCCACCCCTCGTCCTTCCCGAGTCCGATCTCTGACTCAGGAAGGACAAGAGGCGGCTAGGAAGCTTCACACACCCCAGCCAGCCAACCATATATCCGGAGTATTAGACGACCCCCAACTTTTGAGCAGATTTTCAAGGGTTTTTAAGTCGTCTTATATGCTGGAGTATACGGTAAATTTGAGAGGTGGACTTTGTACTGAAACAACTATGAAGCTGCTAAGCCACACACCAAACACTGTTCAGAAACATTCACTCTGTGTTTGTTATATACATGAACTGCCTTTTAGTTACAAAGAACAAGTGTTTCACCTTGGAAGGAGGGGGCGGAAAATAACCTGCTTATTCTACATAATCATTACATCATAGCTGGTGAGTCTGCCCTTGGCCATTTAACCAAAGTAGGTAGGTAAAAAACTTTCTCACACTCTCAACAACAAAAATGGATCCCATCAAATGAACTACTTCACAGTCCTTTCAGGGAACAGAATCCTGGTGGAGTAAAATGATGACAGACTGTTCAGGAAGGGTCTCTTTTCTCCAGCTGAAAAGGGCTGGATCATCTCCTTGTTTCTAGGATGGGGAACGTAGGCTATAATTTTCTGTTCAGTCTGTATTTGTGTTTCTATACTTTAACAATGATGCATGCAACTGGATGTCCTTTCTCTTTCCCAATTCACCCACAGGTCAAAAGAGACTGTGTATTTGATTCTGCCTCAGAAATTCAGTCTATCTGAAGTAAAACGGCAGCACAGCAGGAAGGCTCTGTCTTCCGTGCTGCCTTACTGCACAACGTCATCATTCTTTCATTCTGGTCCCGTGGATGACAGATGTAAAACTGTGTCTTTTTGCTAACTGGAAAAACCCATTAGCAAAAAGACACAGTTTTATCTTGGTCTCCCACAGGACCGGAATGGAAGAATCATGCAGTAAGGCAGCACCGAAGATGGTACCTTCCTGCTTGCAGTGCTGCTTTATTTCAGAGTGCAGTAACCTCCCCACCCCCACTACTCCCAAGCAATCTTTAATGATGCTTACTTCACCAGTGGTTCTCACCCTTTAATCCTCCATGTATTTTGGATTTCAACTCCAAGAACCCCTCACCAATGGCCATACTGGCTGGGGATTCTGGGAGGTCATTGCCATTCAATCCACTCCAGCTACAAACTTGCAGGAAGAAGCAGAAGAAAATCGTCCTTCCCCCTCCAGTGACTCTGAGGGAAGGCTTAATGGATGGTGTAATTGTATTGTTGTTATTTATTGTTATTATTGTTGTTGTTTTAAATCTTGAGTTAAGTCTTGGGGGTCCCTGGCAACAAAAGATATTTAAAGGAGATCCCTGGTAAAGAAAAGATTAAAAAAACCATGCCCTAAACAACTTGTGGTCAAGATGCTGAAAGACCACCTCCTCCCATATGAGCCTGCCAGAAATATGAGATCTTCAAAGGAGACCTTGTTGAACGTCCCAATACTTTGTGAAGTTAGGCTGTTGGGTACACATAACGGCGTTCTCTGTAGCAGCACCTCAACTGTTGAACTCCCTACCCAAGGAAGTTAGGCTGGCCCCATTTCTTTTAAGCTTCTGGTAGCTCAAACAGCGCTGTTCTGCATAGCATTCAATGTTTGACATTGCTGTTTTAACTGTTTCAAAACAGGATTCAAGGATTATTTTTAGACTAGCTTTTAAAAAGTATTTTAATGTGTTTTTAAAATGTTTTTATCTTTGTGTTGTTTTAATTGTTTTTTATTTGTTCATCACCTCAGGGGCCCTTTTGGGCTGGGAGGTGATACAGAAATACTTGAAATAAATAAATAATAAACTGCATAACTCTTAATTGTGAGCTCTGTCTAAAACAGAGGTGGGCAATTGGAAACAGAACAGGAACCATTTTTCCTTCCTGTACCTGCCCAGCAGGCCACAGAAGCACAATTCAGTGCACCCAAAGTGATACAATGTCACTTCCCACCACCATTCTGGCCAATTTTTGCCAATATTTTTGTCTCTTTGGGAGATGTGGGTGTGGGTGGGAGGTTAGGAGAGCAAACAGTCTTTTGTGTGATTTTGGGAGATTTGGTGGCAAAAAAATTGCCCAAAAATCTGTCCAAAAACATTGGGGAAAACAATGGAATAATCTGTTTGAATAATCTTTGGGGGGAGGTTCCTGTAGGCCACACTTAGGGGCCCCAGGGGTTGCATGCAGCTTCCAGGCTGCGCTTTGCCCACCTCTGTCTAAAAGCAGCTTTAATTCAATATCTTCACCTAAACATGATGATTTTCGACCTTTGGCCCTCTAGAACATTTGTACTTCAACTCCAGAAGCCCCAGCTAATGGTCAGGGGCCCTGGGAGTTGAAGTCCAGACTATCTAGAGGACCAAAGACTGAGAATCACTGCAAAAGTGTCTCCTCCATTAAGAGAAAAAAACTCAGAAATTTAAACAAGGGTCCATGTTGCTAATAGTGAAAAGTCCACCCATCAAAAAGGACCTGCCAATAAGCACACTTCACACCCAGCTTCTACTGAAGGGGGGAATCATGTGACTCTCCAAATGCTGTTGGACTATAATTTCCAGCAGCTCTAGCCAGCATAGACAATGATGAGAAATGCTGGGTGCTGCAATGCAACTACATATAGAGGACTGCATAATTCACATCTTTGTTCTGGTGGGATCAAGAACTATTGCTACTGACTTGTTCTCTGAGGAGAGACAGTGCAGCTAGTGAAAAAATCAGAACAAGTGCCAGCCCACAGTGGGCTCACCCCCACTCAAGCACTATACATCTCTATTCAGCCTTGAAATCATGGGTGCCATGCTTCTGTATTTTGTTTTTTGGAGGGGAAATATTTAGGCCAAGTTGTCATAAAGAGCAGATGATGGGTGTAGTAAACCTGTGCAATGAACTCTACCATTTGAGATTAGAGGTAGAAGAGGTAGAGGTAGATCATGTGTTATGACTGATAACACTTGTAAGGCTGGAAGTAGCATCAAAAGTGTCCATGGTTTCCACTCCCTGAGGGAAAGTGTCATCCATTGGCCAAGCTGGGAATTATAGTACAACAAATCCAAATGGACCCAGGTTGAGGAAGATTGCTTGAAGGTCTCAGTATTTTACTGAGTGCTACTAGACACAGGGGTTGTCCAAACGGTGAAAACACCCCTCACATAATTTGCTCAGAAAATGAGCTGCCTTAATGGGATTCCACATTATCTCATCATATTGTGAAGGAGGGGGGACAAAAAAGGAAAAACTATGCGAGAAAAGCATTTGCGGCTCTTCCCAACTTTTTCTCTATCCACTGGTCATTTTGAGTCCTCCATCCTGCTCCCCATGCTAATGCTAGTGATTACGATCACCACCACTATCTTATGCCTGTTTCCTTGCAGACCCAAAGTCTATGGCAGTGGTTCTTAACCTGTGGTCCATCATCATCATCATCACCACCACCATGTATTATTATTGATGTTGTTAATGTTTTAAATCTTAAGTCTTAGGGTCTGTGGCAACAAAAGATATTTAAAGGAAGTCCCTAGTAAAAAAAAGGTTAGAACCACTGGTTTCTAGGACTTGGCGCTCAAGTCACTGTGCATAGGATTGCACTGCTAAGACCACACTCCTAAATCATTTCCCATGACACAGTTGAGCAAGGTGGGATCTGCTTTGGAAAGCGACCACATGGACATGGGTGGTGGTGGTCCTGTTGCATTCTCTCTTCTCTGAGCCCCCAAGAATACATGATAAGTCTCTTAAAAGAAGGTCCCTCCACTAGGGATGGCCTTCCCACATATAGAGGGATAAAAGGAGGAAAGGTGCCTCTGGCCAGACTTAAAAGCTTGGGGAAGCCCTAAAAAAATCAGAACCACTGATACAGAGCCAGGGAAAGAAGGTTTGGCCTGGGAAGGTGCAGCGAGAGACTGCAGTTTCTGGGAAAACCAGGTTCCCTGTGGTTTGTCTTTTTAATATAAAACAGCACTTAAGATGCAGAGGTTCTTCCAGTGATATGCTTGTGGAGCTGGAAGTAGAACCACTTGTGCAGAGCAGGGAAGGAAGGTTTGGCCTAGGAAGGTGCAGAGAGAGAGAGAGAGACTGCAGTTTCTGGGGGAACCAGGTTCCCTGTGCTTTGTCTTTTTAGTATAAAACCACTGCTTTCTATTGCTGGAAAAATCCTTGCAAGGATACTCCTGAACAGATTAGTTCCTGCTGTTGCAGAAGAACTTCTTCCCGAAAGCCAATGTGGCTTCAGAGCCAATAGGAGTACTACAGATATGGTATTCGCCCTTAGACAACTGCAAGATAAATGTAGAGAGCAAAACAAGGGTCTCTATGTAACATTTGTTGACCTCACCAAAGTCTTTGACACCGTGAGTAGGAAAGGTCTGTGGCAGATCCTGGAAAGACTAGGATGTCCCCTCAAATTCCTTAAAATGATTATCTTGCTACACGAGGACCAGCGCGGTCAAGTCAGATATGGCGATGCTTTCAGAGCCCTTTCTAATAACTAATGGAGTGAAGCAAGGTTGTGTTTTTGCACCAACTTTATTTACAATCTTCTTCAGCATGATGCTCCAAAGGGCTACGGCAGAGCTCGAAGAAGACGACGGCATCTATATACGTTACCGTACTGATAGTAGCTTGTTTAACTTAAGCCGTCTGAGGGCTCACACTAAGACTCTAAACTATCTAGTCCGTGAGCTGCTCTTCGCTGATGATGCTGCCCTTGTTGCCCACACAGAAGCAGCTCTGCAGCGCCTAACATCCTGCTTCGCAACAACTGCAGAACTGTTTGGGTTGGAAGTCAACCTGAAGAAAACGGAAGTTCTTTACCAGCCTGCACCACAGGACGAACACCACCATCCCCACACTGCCGTCAGCAACTCTGTGCTTATGTCCGTTCAGCAGTTCACCTACCTGGGAAGCATCATCGCCTCAGATGCCAAGATTGACAAAGAGATCGATCACAGATTAGCAAAGGCACATAGTGCATTTGGAAGACTTTAGAAAAGAGTCTGGAGTAATAAACACCTGAGGCGAAGCACAAAAGTCAGTGTGTATAGAGCCATTGTACTGTCTATTCTCCTTTATGGGTCTTAAACATGGGTCACCTATTGCCAATACTTAAGACTCCTTGAACATTTTCATCAGCGCTGTTTACGCACAATCCTAAATACACTGGACTGACTATGTGAGGAATGTTGCTGTCCTCGAGCAAGTAGGGATCACTAGCATTGAGGCCATGATATTGAGAACACAGCTGCGCTGGGCAGGGCACGTTTCTAGGATGGAGGACCATCGCTTCCCAAAAATAGCACTCTACGGTGAACTTGCCACGGGTCAGCGTAAGAGGGGCGCTCCAAAAAAGCAATACAAGGACTCCCTGAAACAACACCTCAGGCTCGGCCAAATTGACCACCAACAATGGTCCGCCCTGGGCTCACATCGGGAGGCATGGAGACACACTATCCACAATGCTGCAGCCTTATTTGAGAACTCACGCTGTACAAGTCTTGAAGAGAAACGACAACGCAGAAAGAATCACAACCCGGAAACATCACCCAAGGAAACCTTCTGCTGTGCTTTCTGCAACCGGACTTGTCTATCTCGGATTGGCCTTTTTAGTCATCAGCACGCTTGCAGAAAACGCGGGATGAGTCCTTCCTGAATCTTCGTTTGCGAAGAAAAGCCAGAGAGAGAGATAAAACCAGCACTTGAGATGCATAGGTTCTTCCAGTGATATGCTTTGTGGAGCTGGAAGTAGAACCACTGGTGCAGAGCCTGGAAAGGAAGGTTTGGCCTGGGAAGGTGCAGAGAGAGGGAGAGGCTCTAGTTTTGGGGGGAACCACGCTCCCTGTGGTTTGTCTTTTTAGCATAAAACAGCACTTAAGATGCAGAGGTTCTTCCAGTGATATGCTTGTGGAGCTGGAAGTAGAGCCACTGGTGCAGAGCAGGGAAGGAAGGTTTCGCCTGGGAAGGTGCAGAGAGAGAGGCCACAGTTTTGGGGGGAAACCACGTACCCTGTGGTTTGTCTTTTTAGTATAAAACAGCACATAAGATGCAGAGGTTCTTCCAGTGGTATGCTTTGTAGAGCTGGAAGCAGAACCACTGGTGCACAGCAGGGAAGGAAGGTTTGGCCTGGGAAGGTGCAGAGAGAGAGAGAGAGAGACTGCAGTTTCTGGGGGACCCAGGTTCCCTGCGGTTTGTCTTTTTAGTATAAAACAGGACTTAAGATGCATAGGTTTTCCCAGTGATACGCTTTGTGGAGCTGGAAGTAGAACCACTGGTGCAGAGCAGGGAAGGAATGTTTGGCCTAGGAAGGTGCAGAGAGAGAGAGAGGCTGCAGTTTGTGGGGGGGGGGGTTCCCTGTGGTAAGAGGGGCGGATGGGGGGGTCTCCCTTCTTTCCACCACCGCCTCCTGTTCTCCTCCTTTCTGGGTTGTGGCCTCCCGGGCTGGAAGGGGAACCAGGGGGCTTGGGGGGGAGGGAGAGGGCGGGTGTTGTGCCAAGCTCGGCTCCCCACCCCCTGCCTTCGCCCAGGGCCAACTCTCCCCCTTCCTCCCCAAATCTCCTTCGCCCTCATAAACCCCCCACCACCCTTCCCACCGAGGAGGGCGCCTTGGCCAGGCCGCGTCCTGCAGAGGAACCCCCTCCCTCCCTCCACACACATACCTCCGACTCGGTACATGTTCGCCGCCATGTCTGAGCTCTGCGTCCTCCTCCCGCTGCTGCTTTCTCTCCTCCTTCTCCGAGCTGGGCAAGGCGGGGAGGAGCGCGTCCCCTCGTCCCTTGTCGCCTCGGCGCCTCCTGAGGCTCAGCTTTCGCGCCACCCGCCCCGCAGGAGGAGGAGGACCACCACCACCACCACCGGGTTGCCAGACCGCTTTGCCTCCGGGCTCCTTCGGCCAACCCGCGTGGGGAGGGGGCTGCTGCGGGGGGAAGGCGGACTAAGGAGGCCTCAGGGGCGCCAAGGGTTAAAGCCCAGCATCCGGGCCCGCCTCGTTTGGGTAGAGAAGAGCGAGAGCCGAGGGTGGGGAGCGAGCGCCGCCGCCGCCGCCACTGACGCCTCCAGGGCGCACGACCCACTCCGAGGCGCACAGCCGCGGCGGCGGAGGAGGGGTTCAAAGGGTCCCCACGTGGTCCTGGTCCCAAGGGGAGGGGCTGGGGGAGGGGAGGCCACGGTCACTCTCTGGAGGCACCCCCCCCCAAAAAAAATTGGAATATATAAATATAGATATATAGATATAATCAGTGGATATGGGGGTCTTACTATATTTTTTTTGAATATATATATATATATATATATAATCAGTGGATATGGGGGTCCTACTATATTATTTTGTAGAATGGTTTTATTTCAATTTTTAAAAATTGAAATAAAACCATTCTACAAAATAATATAGTAGGACCCCCATATCCACTGATTGATTATCCACTGATTCAATCATCCACGGGACACAAAACAGCACACCTATCCTAGAGTCTTCCTAGAAAAGGTGCCCTCTCTAGCCATTTTCTAGGTCCTCCAAGGCAACTCTGTGGTATTTTCAACCAGAAGTCCTATTATTTTCAATGGTGTTCGCTATTATCCATGGTTTTCGGTATCCACCCACACACACACCCCGAACCAATCCCCAGCCGATACAGGGAACCTACTGTACACCCCGACACAAAAGGCCGTAACAATAATGCAAAACAAGATGATTCTGACCTCTCTTTACTTACTAATACAAAGATAAAAGCTAACTATCCTAAAACTCATACATTTTTCCTCTGGATCTAAATCCACTGTAGTCACTCTCTTTTCCTTCTTCCCAATAATTTATTTATTTAGGTATTTATACCCCGCTCTTCAACTGCAAATGGCTCCTATTGTTAAGGAACAGCATTTTACACATGTACACCACTTTTAGAGAGTGCTAGGCACTCTCCTAGCAGTTTCCACGAATAGATGTTTCCTCTTGATCTAAATCTGCTGTAGTCACTCTCTTCTTTCTTCCCATTTACTTATTTATTTATTTAGGTATTTATGCCCTGCTCTTCAGCCACAAATGCTCTCAGAGCGGCTTACAAATTGTTAAGCAGTAGCACTTTACACATCTACACCACTTTTATAGGCACTCTCTAAGAGGTTTCCAATGTGTGTTAGCTAATTGTCCCCAGAAGCCAGGTATGTACTCATTTTACCAACCTACAAAAGGATGGAAGACTGAGTGAACCTTGGAGCCCTGCAGGATCAAACTCACAGCCTTGTGGCTGCAGTGCTGGCATTTAACCATTGGACCACCAGGGCTCCCTAATAAACATTGAATTAACCCTTTTTTTCCTAAAATGAAAAATTACACATGGCAATTATACATATTCAAAATGATAATTTAAAAAAACCATAAAGTATTTTTAAAAGTCCCGTAGGTAATCACTGGGGTTGCCTCATTAAACCAAGGATGAAACTTTCTCCTATGATGGTTTGGCAATTTTATCTTTTTCAAAGCTAGATTTCCAATAGCATTTTTAACATAACAAACAGTGCCCTTGACATCCTGTAGATTTTGACTATTTACCTGCCTTTGTCTTTGGAAAAATAATCCTAATATCACATATAGGTTTACCAGGTGCACAGTGGACCAGGGCACTTTCCAAAAACTCACAGCCACAGAACCAGACTCCTTCCTCTTCCTCTTTTGGTCCACTGGTTTTCTGGGTCCCCTGATACCCTCTGGAGGTCAGTGGTGGAGGGCAGGAGCAGCCCCACAGTTAGTGCCATGCTATACATCTGGTGCGACTCTAGGTTGACAGTGGCTGTATAAACATGTGGACCTGGACAGGTAGAGGTTTGTTTGCAAACAAAGTCTGAGGCAAAGCCCTTTGTAGAGGATATGACATTTCATAAAGTATCTTATATTGGACTTAATATGCTTATATCTTTTCATTGGGTACTTTTCATTGGGTGTTACCAGTTCATGGGGTATTTGGTTGTTTTCTTTTTTAACAACAGGAAGTTGTTTGGGAGAAGACCAAGTTAAAGAAGGTGTTGAGTAGTTCTGCCTTTTCTCTGTCCCCTGTTATCATTTCACCATGTTCTCTATGCAGCGGCCCTACCGTTTCCTTGTTCTTCCTTTTTGCTACAGACATAACAAAAAAACCAAATGCTTTTTATTGTTTTTAACCTCTCTAGCAAGCCTGAGCTCCATCTGTGCTTTAGCTTTTCTGACTTTCCCCCTACATGAGCTGGCTGTTTGTTTGCATTCTTATTTGGTGATTTCCCCCCCCCTCTTTTTTGATAATTTCCCTGAAGGGATGAGATTTAGAGTGGAATACAATGTCTCTCAGCATTTCCAAGGACTAGGCAAAGGATTCTCTGGATGTGTTAATGATCGTTGATGGGCTAGTCATTTGGAACTGAATGGGGACAGGCAACCTTCCATTGTGATCTAGGGAAAGGAGGACAAACCCATTTTGCAGGCACTGAGTGCTCAGCTATCTTTGATGGGATTAGTGGATGACTCACAACCAGGTGTTCTCAGGAAGACTCTGACCTGGGTCTGACCTGTTTGAGGAATTTCCAAGGCCCTTTCCTAGGTTGTGTGTACCTCCAGCCTTAGTATCTGAGGAGTCCCTGGTTTACTTGCCAACCAAATTATTAAATAGTGCCAATTATGCATTATTGAAAGGTGGGGGCTGTCAGGGTGGGTAACAACTGAGCCATCCTGGCCTCCCTGGAGGAGAGTTCCAAAGTTGCTTATTCCCACTAAACATGTCTGGGAAGGTAGTAGGACTGAGAGATGGGTCATTCCCCCAAAGATCTTACTGCTTGGACCAGCTCATATAGTGAGATACAGTCTTTCAGGTAGCCTGGACCCAAACCATAAAAAAGATTGAACTGTATTTGACAATAAGAACCACAACTATAGCACAGTAGAAATTTGAAGCCACTGATGACCTGTTGCTTAGTCTCCCCCTCCCCTCGATTTTAAGAGGAAGATATTGTGATGGTACAAGGAGTGGGAGGATTTAAAAGCTGCCATTTTCAGTATCAGTAGATATCAAAACTGGATTATTTACATATAAAAAGACTGCAGATTACTCCTAGGATATCATTCTTACTATGTAAAGGACATATTCCTTACAGTATTCGAGTCTGACTAATGAAAATAGTTTTAGTTGTAGTATTCTAAAACTGAGGATTACTTCAGAGAAAACTTTTTGCTGCTCGCAGAAATGATGGCAACCCATTAATTTCATTTTCATTAATTGTTTATCTTTTTTAAGCTTCATTAGATTCATTTCCCAGTTTATCTCCAGCTAAGCTGGTGATCCAGAATTAAGAATAGTGCTTAGAAATTGTGACAACTAATAGAAGCCTTTCTTCTCTATAGTGTACATTTCATATAATCACCTGTCCGCCTCCTTTGTTTCAAATGAGTATGTGACTGCTAGCTTAATATTTCTTATAAGCCATTCAGCACTGCCCTTTCACATTTCTTGTCTTAATGGGAAATGAGGATTCTAGTCCCAGCACTAAAATAAATGAATGTGTAAAATCACAAATGTCATATATTGCTCCCTGCCTGCTTTGGCGTAGAATCCAATTTCTATCATATTTGAAAAGATTTCGTAGTCTGAACTGTACGCCTGATATCTTCATCAGCTAAAAGGAAGACTTTAGTGATAAAGATCAAACCATAGGGCTTCTTTTCTTACTGAATCCCATGTCCTTCAGATTATTACTTCCTCTCAGTCTCTTATCTTAAAAAATGTATAAGAGAGAACTACATTAGAGTTTATAAAGAGCTGTGTGGGATCAGACCAAAGGCACATCCAGCATTCTATTTCCACAGTGGCCCACCAAACATTTTATGTGAAGCCCATAAGCAGGACATGAGATAATAATATTCTCCCAATTCTGTTCTCCAGCAAGTGAAGTTTAGAGATAACTATTACTGGAAGTAATATACTGTATATCCATCGCAGCTGCTACTAAGGGTTTCCATGAATTTGTCTATAGCCAGTTCCCTTTTAAAGCCACCAAAGTGAGTGGCCATCCCTCTGTCTTCTAGCAACCTCTACAGTTTAACAGTCTAGTTGGAAAAATCTCCCACCATTCAGCTTCTTTATGAGAGAGTTCACTTTTCTCCATGCAAAGCTCCTCCATCTTAGAAAGCTCACAGTATGGCAGGAAGAAATATGCTACGACCATCTTCTCCCTGATTTTCTTTGTGAAAGCTAGAGTTAGGTCTCAGGGCACAGAGCTGGAATCTCAGAGTGAAATCTCAGAGTGACAGTACTACCTGCAGGTGTGGGTGTGCATTTTCCTCATTTTGTTTAGAGTTAGTGGGGTGTTTTTTTCCCTATTTGAATGGCATACTCTGTGCACTTGTATCTGGTCCTCTTATCACAACTACACTGTTATAGCCCTATTATTCCACTTTAACTGCTATGGCTGCTTCCAGTGGAATTCTCAGATTTGTAGTTTAGTGAGGCCTAAGAGCTCTCTGGCTGAGAATTCTAAATGTTCCTCCCTAAACTGCAAATCCTAGGATTCCATAGGAGGCAGCCAGAGCAGTTAGTGAAATAAATAATGTTATAACAGCATAGTGTGATATTGTCCTGATACTCAAAGTATGTTTAAAGACATCATCAGGGGCTACCACCTCTGACATCATAAAGGATCATCCCTAGACCTCAAGTCTGGTGCCTGGAATCTCCAGGGCTGGAACAGTCCTCACCTGGCAACCTTAATGGAAAGTCTTTTCCTTTCAGCTACATAATTCTGCATCTAAATTTTGAAACAGAATAAATAGTCTGACAAGGCTGTAACTTTTTAAAGTAAATTGAAATCCCACTTGTCATAAACTTTTTAATGAACCTAGGAGTGGGGCTTTGAAACTTCATTATATTAAATATCAGTGAGTCAAAGTTTGAATGTCTCTAATTAACAACCAAGTGGTTTGTGTGCTTGCCATCTCTGTGAAATTTTTAATATTATTGGAGTTCCTAAGGCCATGCATGTAAAGTCCTGTCCTGTTCCTCTTGAGCTGGGGCACTGTGTGTAGTGTATTTACAAGAGATTGCTTTTCATCAGTTTCTTTACAGGTTGGGCTCATGACTGTTATTTGCATTTAGGGCCATTGAAATCTATGGAGCAAGTTGTTCTTGACTTAGTTCCTACTAAAATCAACAGGACTTAACTGCAACCAGCTTAGTTTGGATCCATTTTGCAAGATATGAGCAGGGATGTTAATAACAGGAGGTCTCTTGGAATTTTCTCATTGTTAAATTGCAGCCAACTTGGAGGCACCTAACAGCAGCACATGCTGAGCACCACACACAGTAAAAATTGTTGCTTCTAGGATCATTCCTCAGCAATTCAAAGCAAATTGCAATAATAAAAACATAAAAGAGCAGAACAAATATAAAACCACCAGTCATAAGTGGTGTCAGCCACAAAAAGAAAATCACCTGTTCACAATCAACTAGTGTGCAACACCTGGTAGTAGAATGATGGATTTTGTTGCCTTTCTTAAAAGCTATTTTGATTGGGCTAGGATTACCTGGTAAACTATGGCCCCATCTATACGGTAAAAAAAAAAATACATATGGCATTCAGAAGATCAATCATCCATACACATGGTCGTTCGGATGCATATGTGTCATTCAGAAAGGGGGCTAGCGAATCCCCCATAAACTCCATGGATTTGGTGTTCGGGAGGATTAGCGAATCTCGACCTAAAATCTGTACAGCCATTCTTATTGTTGATGGTCTGTACATCCCATTCGCACACATACGAACAGGCTGTGTAATCTGATTGGCTGGCCGAGCGCAGGGGGTGGGGCTAGCAAAGAGGAGAATTGGGAGCGGCCACCATGCTGGATTCCTGGCTAAACGAGAGTCTAGTAAGTCCATGAATTTTACATGTATTCCTTTTTATTTATTTATTTTTTGTAAATACGGAAAACCGATTGTCCACATAACAGGCACCTTTTTAAATTTAAAAAAAGCAGTGGGAGATTTAAAACCACCACTTGGATCGCTCACTCCAGCTAGCTGGGGAAGGGGGGGGTCATACAGAGTTTAGGGGGGGTAAAAAAATCGTGTAGGCAGATCATATGCATATGAACTGTTGCCTTTTCGGATTTTTTACCCCCCAGGCAATTTTTTTTTAATTGTGTAGCTAGCGCCTATATAAAGTGTATCAGGAAAATAAATGCATCTCAATGTTCAAAAGCAAATTTGTCACAAGTGTGCATACAAAACAATTCAGAGAAGAGGAAAAGGGGCAACTTCATGCTCTGCTTTGAGGTCTACATAGCAAGCACCCCAAGGAAACAGAAGAAAATGTAACATATTGGCCAGCATCCTGTTAATCACATGGACAAGCAAAATTCCACCTTATGTACATGTGTTTGTTTGTCATTGGAGAGACTGGTATTCCCTTCTTCCCTCCAGAATAACCAAAACCTCACCCGCCCCCCACTCCAGAACTCACTTTGTTGCTGCAACAGATGCCCCTAATTCTGTTACTGGTGGAGAGTTTGGAGAGAATCGGAGAAGTGTCTGGCAGTGTCTCCACAGCCAGATGCAGACTGGTGACATAATCTGCTGAAACCTCTGGAGAACCCTCAATATTCTTCTTGGCAGAAGAACATGGGAACATAGTCAGACATTTCTCTGAAATGTCTCCCCTGCTGTCAACCAGCCATGGAATGGCTGGAATGTAGGGGAGGGCTATTGTAGTGAGTCCTGGAGTTGGTGACAGGGGAGTTGTAGCAGAGTTCTGCATGTGGAACTCTTAGATGATGTGTGTCTATGTAGGATCTCAGCCATTCTTGGCTGTTTACTTGTCTTAACAACAAAGAGTCAAATAGCATGAGCTTTTGTGAACCGTAGCCCACTTCATTAGATTATCTGCTGGATCTTCAAGCATATAAATACAGTACACATGGGGGGTTCAGACAGTAATGTCAGATATCTGCTTATATTAAGTAGATCTTGGAAAAAGTTGCTTTTTGTACTATACAACACCCAGTATGACACAGCCAGTGTGGTCCTTTGCCATGCTGTCTTGGGGATTCTGGGTGGAGTAGTTCAAAAGAGTAAGTTTTCTAAGCTCTAGCTTAAGACTTTATCACATGAGGCTGAAGTTGTGTGATTGCGATGGGACAGTAGCATGAACAGGTTTCTGTTATCACATGACATCATCGTCCTTACATGGTCCATGTGTGCTCCACCTGTTAATTACACATAACTTTTCATTGACATCAATAGCATTTAAGGTCGCTCTTTTAGCTGTATTGACAAGTGTGCAAAATCATGACCCACTGTAATCATGTAATTACAGTGTGAATGGGTGGTTCTCTCCCCCCCCCTTTTCCTAGCAAGAACACATAATTAAACTTCCAGGGGAGAATGTGAAGAGGAACTAGAGGTTGCTCTTTTAATAAACTGTCCCCTTTTCTTGGTACCTTGTTATGCTTAAATGTTTATTTGTGAATTTCTTTGGTTATTTGTTTTTGGTGTGTTTAAGCAAAGTGCCATAATCTCACCTTTGCAAAATCCAGGAAGTTAGAGAAAAATTTTCTTAAAGGTGCATGCATGGGCCGGCATGAAATGTCAATAGTCTGTCATTAGAAGGCAATGTGAAGAGAGGTGCTGCTATAGTAGGAGCTGAAATCCCATTGGTGGTTGTATGATAATTCCATGGCAGTAGTATCACACGATTACAGCAACATGCAATAATTACTGTGATCATGCCACAGTGTTTCAGCTTTCCTCAATAGCGGAATTACAGCATTTTTAGACCCTCATCTGATTGAGTCCTTAGTCATACTGGTTATAACATTGAGCAAAGTATCTCCATCAACTAACAGAAGTGGGACAGAATCAGTAAACTAATGTATTAAAAAGGAGATGAGAGCAGCACTGTTTACAAACAAAATAAAGAGCAAAGCAAACCACAAAGCCTGCTAAAGAAAAAGCAGTTTATTCATACAATTTTTAAACTGACTTATCCTCAGAGGCAATAATGGGTCCTTCTTTATAATTTGAGGAGAGGTTTAAATGCTCTTGAAAAGGCCAAAGGCCCAAAGGAACTGAGATCAGTAGCACAGCAGGCAGGAAGAGTGGATTAACTCTTTCTCCAAGCATCAGTCCAAGGCATCCTGCTGCCTAAGGCAAAGCAGTAGATATGTTCTCCCACTATGCACCAGAGCTTCGAAAGTTACTGAAAGTTTCTGTGGTCCATGACAGTTCTTGAAAAGTAATTTGATGTTATTTTTACAGTGTTCAAAAACTAAGATGTTACACCCCCCCTTCCTCAGAAAAGTAATTAGTTAAATGTACAGTAACCGCTGGGGTTTGGTTCCAGGACCCACACACCCTCATGGATACCAAAATCTGTGGATGTGCAAGTCGCATTCTACA
Source organism: Gambelia wislizenii (assembly GCA_030847615.1). Classification (NCBI taxonomy): domain Eukaryota; kingdom Metazoa; phylum Chordata; class Lepidosauria; order Squamata; family Crotaphytidae; genus Gambelia; species Gambelia wislizenii. The sequence continues at coordinate 38,203,182 of JAUMIR010000001.1, forward strand.
CAATGGCATAGTAAAATGGTGTCCCTTACATAAATTGGTAAAATCAAGGTTTGCTTCTTGGTTTTTTTTTTTCTTTAGAATATTTTCAAGCCATGGATGATGGAATCCATGGATACAGAAGGCTGACTGTACTGTATTACTCAAGCCAGTGTGGTGTAATGGTTTGAGCTTTGAACTATGACTCTGGAGACCAGGCGTCAGGTATCAGCATTTCCAGACTCAGCGAGCTTCAGTTTCAGAGTTCATCAGAAAACTTTATTGCCAGAAATCCAAGAAGTATTCAATACAAAGTTGTAGCTGAGAATAGGGGCCTAATGATACACTCAGAGGGCTTTATCAGATGTGGCAAATATGGCATTATAATGATGCCACAATCCTAAATATACACTGGACCGACTATGTGACGAATGTTGCTGTCCTTGAGCAAGCAGGGATCACCAGTATTGAGGCCATGATATTGAGAACGCAGCTGCGCTGGGCAGGGCACATTTCTAGGATGGAGGACCATCGCCTCCCAAAAATACTACTCTACGGTGAACTCGCCATGGGTCAGCATAAGAGGGGCGCTCCAAAAAAGCGATACAAAGACCCCAAGGAGACCTTCTGCTGTGCTTTCTGCAACTGGACTTGTTTATCTCGGATTGGCCTCTTTAGTCATCAGCGCGCTTGCAGAAAGTGCGGGATGAGTCCTTCCTGAATCTTCATTTGCGAAGATAAGCCAGAGAGAATGAATGTGAAAGTCATGCTTTCATGATTATGTGTAGAGAATAAGGTATTCTTTTTTTTTTATTGACAGACCAAGCCATCAATAGATCCGCCATGCCATTTTTTGTTGTGATTGCGAGCATGTGAAACCGCACCCTGTTCTGTTGGTGCAATTCCAGCTTCAATGGGTGGTCCCTGCCAGAACACTTCCATGTTGGAACGTGAAAACTAGCTATGGAACACTCTTTTTATGAACCTCCCCATGTTGCTGGCAAGTTTTAAAGTGTGTTTCAGTGCTTGTCTTTATGTTTCCTTTTCTATTTAGCTGTTTTAGGCTTTGAAGTACATGCACATCTTCTCACGAGAACTGCCTAGATCATGCTCTGCGGTGAATGTGGAAATACGAGGCTGCTTTTTCATGCTATAATGGCAACATGTGATATTAAGGGTTCTTTTGCAGGCATAAAAACAGTGTAAAATATGGTAGCAAAAGAATGTTTTTAGAGGCTTATCTGATAAATTCCTGAGTTAAAATCATTTTATGATAAACAAAAATCTGGCAGGCCACATGATCATTGGTCATTCATCACCCACTGACACAAGCATTCCTTAAACTGAAACTACCTCCTTCCCAGGCTTTGAAAATGATTACCATAATTGCAGCTGCATCTTTATCTCTTTTTCCCAAGCAAAACCCAAATAGTTACATGTACACTCTCCACACAAACTGCTAGGTACATTTTACACCAAGGCCACAGGAAACTAAGCAAAAATGGCAGGAACAGGAGCCAAGGGGTCCAATCCTGACACAAGGGTTTGGATTCCCATTCAGCCATGAAAACCTACTGGGTGACCTTGGGCAAGTCACGCTCTCTCAGCCTCAGAGGAAGGAACCCTCTGAACAACTCTTGTCAAGAAAACCACATGATAGGTTCACCTTAGGGTCCCCATAAGTCAGAAATGACTTGAAGGCACACAACTGTGTACTCTAGGGCTAACACCAGGCTGAAGCTCCAAATGAGTCACATAGGAGGGCATGGCTGTATTAGGTCCCACTTGTGCTTGGTGGTTAGAGAGGAGCTTGTGGTTTATTAAACAAAATGGTTTCCCGATCTATTGTCAGCTAAAGCTTTCCATGTTTACCTATCTGCTGGGGAACTGGTGGGGTACACTCCATTGAATCCCCAAAGTAGTGGCTGGTAACTTCCCTGTCACTGGGTGGTTAATCTGCTCTGGGTTTTATTCTGAACTTTAAAGAAGCTATCCAAGGTGCTGAACTCTACCTTGGGTAGGTCCTTTAATGTTCAAAACAAAACCTGGAATAGATTTACTGTCCCATTGTTCCAACCAGAGATCATTGAATGCCAGTGTTCTGTAGAGACTTCTTGGGGCCATTCTTGGATGCATAAAGCTCATGTAGTGCTCTGATCAAGGGGCTTTTCACACTACACAGTGATAGTGCTATGATTTCACTTGACCTGCCACTGCTGCATCCTATGGAATCTTGTGGCTTATAATCTGGCAAGCTACTGGATTCCTGTGGATGAGCATTAAAAATAATCCTCCCTAAACTGCAAATCCTAGGATCCCATAGGATGGAACGATGGCACTTAAAGTGGAATCATAGTACAATATTGTAACTGTGTAGTGTGAATGAGCCCGAGATCTTTTGCGCTGGACATTGTCCATCATCCCAGATGAAATTAGCATGCATCCCTTAGAACAGCTCGACATATCTAGCTCAGCATTGTCTACCACGATTGACAACTGAGAGTTTGCCAACCTTTGATGGAAATGCATACTATTGAACTGGAGTAATTCTCTGTCTGAAATGTGCACACCAGTGTTTCTCAACCAGTGTTCCCTGGAACCCTATGGTTCCCCAAGAGCTTGCTAGGAGTTCCCCAAGAGGTTGTGATGGTGGTGGCGGGGGGGGGGGGGGAGCAATAGAAGTTTATAGAATAAAGTTTATGCAGGGGTTCCCTGAGACCTAAAAAATATTTCAAGGTTCCTCCAGCATAAAAAGGTTGAGAAAGGCTGGTGTACACTATCAATGAGCTATAGGAGATTGTCAGATGCGTTGGAACATGGCAAAAAACACATTCCAAACTGCACCAGGAGAACATGAGAGGAACAGGAAGGACGACCTTACCAGATGTCACATCCTTCTCTCATTCTGGGGGTGTAGTACTGCTGCCGCCGAGGCTTCCCTTTTGTATTTATGGGGAGAAGCCGCCAATAATGACCGCCGGAACACACGCGCATGCACACACAGGGTGGGTTTTTGAAGAACAGTCTTTATTTTCATGTCCATGTGCTCGCACATACACGTGCGCACGCGCACACACACGGAGGTACTGGAGTGAAAAGGACAATAGACATGAGACTCATCAAAGGGGAACAGATTCATATTTGAACTTGTGTTCAGGTGTTGGAATGTCCAAGAATAGCTGCAAATATAGATTTCAACCATAGTTACAGCCTTAGTTTCCACCCTGGTTTTCTAATGATGCAAAAACCCACAAGGTATGTAGGGAGGCACAAAAGTCGAGGTTGACAAGACCTTGTCATTGTTTAAATCTAGTCCATTAACAGTGAAATATGTTTGGAGGATAACACTTGATGTCAGCACAAATGCACCTAATTAAAATTACTCTTCCACTGCTTATTTGCACTGATTTTATGACTGTCATTTGGTTCTCCAGAATTAAATAAGGTGAACAATATTTGTGCCATTCATCTTCTCTGTTAGTATTGACATAACTGTGAAACTTTATTTCTGAAATAAGAATTTAAAAATATTTACTGTCATTCCAGAAGCATTTTATCTTGCTTCTGGGCTGCTCAAGGTCAGTCTTTGGACTTTATAATATGTAGCAAATATGGCTTCATAACGACGCCTAATAAATGCGAAAGGGTGCACATATCCGATAATGATGTGCTTTCGCAATTATGTGTAGGGAATAAAGCATTCTTTTTTATTGACAAGCAAGGCCATCAACAGATCTCCGGTGGTGCTTTTTTGCCAGTATTGCTGGCATTTGAAACTGTGTGCCATTGTTCTCTCATGGGTAGAACAGGAGAAAACAATCAATGGGCAGAACACTTCCAGTTGAGATTGAGAAAACCAGGTAGGAGATGCTGTTTATATGAACCTCCCTGGTTTACTTGGGACTTTGTGAGTGTGTTTCTGTGCTTGTGTATACTTGGGGGGGGGGGTTGGCTGTATTTTTAAATTAACTTGCTCTTGCATCTTCTCATGAGAACTGACGAGATCATGAACATGGAAGTAAACAGAGCACCGTTTGTGTTCTGGCAATGCTGGGGCTACCTTTTCACACTAGAAAAGGTAGATCTGATAAAAAGGGTTCTTTTGCTGGCAGAAAAACAGTTTAAAATATGCCAGCAAAAGAATGTTTGTAGAGGCTTGTCTGATAAAGTCCTTTGTAAGATTATATCTGGGATAATAAAGCTATACTGATGCCTTCTGAAATTGCTTGGTTTGCTTTTGGTTAGATTTATTCTGTTTCCAATGAATATTTCTCCTGCTTCTGTTCAGAGTCTGTGATTAGGAAGGGTGCAGGGAGAAAGAGATGAAACAAATGCATAAACATGCAAACTCTTCATGCCCGAAATTTGTTTTTACTTTAACTTGCAGAGAGATTAGTACAAATTTTTCATTGGGAAATCTGTAAAATCAATGTAGATTACACCCTTCTTTTCTTATTAAGATTTAGGATGCAATCGGCAAAGATGTTTTCGTGCTCAAGGTGCACTGAAAATGAGTTGTGCAAAATCACTGTTGTACTATTTAGCTGTTCTGATCATTTCAATGGGTGTTGTGCAGACTTTTTCACTGGATGGGCCTTTTTTGGATTCCACCCTCTCCCTGAATGGATTGATTTAGTCTTCTAGCATCCTGGTAACTGTCAACAATTTCCACGGTCATCCATAAAGAGCTCTAGGAGTTTATTTAACCAGAGTTTTTTCCCTAAATTTTTGTACAATGTGCAACTACAGAGGCATGCTGGAGAGGCATTGCTCAAAACATGATCAATGTTCTATCATAGGTGGGTGGATTCTCGTCTTGTAAAGTGTTGCTTCCATATCTGGGTCAGTAATTGTTTTGGTTTTGTATTTGGTTGTTGTATGGCATATTTTCATGTTTTTAAAAACCTAATTTAAAAATACAGAGCTAGAGTAACCAATAATGGGATTCAGTATTGGGTAGCTTCTGCTGTAGAAAAATGCAGAGTTTGGAAAGATAACTACTTTGGACTGTTAGCTCCCTCAATCTCCTTAGCCAACAGGGATTTCATTTCATTTCTAAATTTCTATTTCTATTTCATTTCTATATTTGTGGCCCACTTTCTGTTCCAAAGGGAAGCCCAAAGCAGGCAGAAATTATATGTTCAAAAATGTTATGCATAGACACTGTTCATTAACAATATCAGTTCAATTAATACAGCATTAAAGAACATTAAATCAATACATTCCAACAGTTCAGGCATTTCAGGAAATAGCAAGGGAATAATAAAAATAACACATATATAACATCAATCAAAATATGTGTTATTATATAAGCCAGTTTAGTTAAACACTGTAGACACATGTAAATTCCAGATTTAAAGAACATGACAGACAAAATATGAAGAGCAGCTAAATTTATATCATGGCAGGGATGGGGAAACTTTCCAGATATTTTGGACTTTATTGCCCAGAAGCCCCATGACTATGGTCAGTGGCAAGAAACTGCAGTATGCAACATCTAGAGGACCAAAGGTTATTAAGCCCTGTTATATGGGCACCATGTTCTGGAAGCAAGAGCTAAGTATTCTGAATTCTGACATTTAGAAAACCAGTGTGGACATATTCCAACAATATTTCAGACTCCATCATAATATTGTATATTGTGTATTGTGTGTATTGTAAATTTGCTGATTTCTATGAATAGGGCTGTTCTTGTGTGCCTTCAAGTCATTTTCTGACTTACAGTGACCCTAATTTGAACCTATCATGGGGTGTTCTTGGCAAGATTTGTTCAGAGGGGGTTTGCCTTTGCTTTCCTCTGAGGCTGAGAGAGTATGATTTGCCCAAGGTCACTCAGGCTGAATCCACACTACACAAATAATCCAGTTTCCATGGCTGAGCAGAGATTCCCAGTCCAACACTCAAACCATTGCACTGGCTCTTTTTACAAAAGGGCTTTAATGTTCTCTAATGGCCACAGATGTTTCCTGAATGGGTAATTTACCTGTAGAAAGACTTATTTCCTTATATGATCCTGCTCAAGCTTTAAAATCCTTCCTACTACCATTACAGGCAGCTGTGGTGAGGACATGGGAGACAGCCTTCTCCGTGGCTGCTCCCAAATTTTCGTACTCCCTTCTCTGGGAGGTCTAGTTGGCCCCCTCCCAACTGTCTTCCAGAAGGCAATGCCCTTTTTATTTAGGCAGGTGTTTGGTTTTTAATTTGTTGCAGCAGATGCAGCTTATCATGAGGGGGTGACGGTGTTTCTATTTTAAACATGCTTTAAAAACTGTTTTTAAGCTATATTTTTAACTTGTATCCTTTAAATAGAACTTTGGCTTATTTTTTAAAAACTTTTCAAAAAATTATACTTGTTTTAAACGGTTGTGAGCACATTGAATCCTGTGGAGGAAGAAATGCGAGATATTAAACAAACAAGCAAGCAAACAATAAATAAATAAATGCTGGGCTGGGATTCCAAATTGACATTTTCTAGATAAATTCATAGTGGAGGAGATGGATGGAAATAATAAAAAGGTAGAGCAGAGAAATGTACTTTTTTCCCCATTGGGTTTATGAAAGCTCTATGGATCTTGGCTTGTAAAAGAGAGGAGTAAAGACTTTTCTTTCTCCCTACTTTTTGTTTTGCTGCCATGGGACTTGGAGAGCCAATAGGACTCTGGGAGACCAGGGTTCACATTCCTGTTCACTCATGGAAACCCATTGGGTGACATTGGGCAAGTCACACTCTCTCAGCTTGAGAGGAAAGTAATGACAAACCCCCTCAGAACAAATCTTGCCAAGAAAACTCCATGATAAGTTCACCTTAAGGTCACCATAAATTGGAAAAAATTAGAAGGCACTCATCAACACCATGGAATTTATGATAGGGTTCATAAGATTTAAGGAGTAGCCATCTTGAGTCTTATGTTTGTAATAAATTGACTCAAAGACTTCTCTCTTTTTTCTTAATTTTCAAGAAGTTATTTTGCTACCCTGGGAATATATAGGACCAGAACTACCATTATGCAGTTGTCATAAAAGGGTGATATGAAAGAGCAGCAAATTCTTTCTTTTTATTTCTTGTATTTTTACTGTGAGAGATTGTGGAAGGAGCTTGAGGGATGTTCTGCCTTATGTGTCAAAATAACATGGTGGACTTTAGGTAGTAGGTGCTGGGGAGGGAGATGTGCGCTTGTTAACTCTTACTCTGACTCAGTCATCAAAATGTCCTGAGACAGCTTTGAAAAATTGGTGGCCCCCCTCCAAGTGATATCTGCGACCATTCTGTCCCACAGTGCTTTTCTGCAAGGATTCTGTGTCACTGTCATACTATGTGCACTGCTGGGGGAGAAACAAACCACAGCTGTTTCTGTTGGCCTACTGAGGCACCCAACAACATATCCTCCAATATTTTACAGATGAAAACCTGGGCACATGTGGCCAAACAACTTCAGAGTGCAGTCAAGATGGCAAAAGTTATCAGTGAGGGGGAAAAAAATCTCACTAAGACCCTGTTGTTGTTGTTGTTGTTGTTGTTGTTGTTATTAATACTGCGTCCCTCTGTTAAAACAATCGGGGCAGCTTACAAAAATTAAAATACAATACAGATAAAAATCCCTAAATACCACCCACCCCACCCTCCCCCATAAAAAGATATTAAACAAATCTAAATTAAAAAGCAATTGATCTAAAATCACATTTAAAAAACAATAAATACAATAAATACAATAAATGGCCAGCAGACTAAAAGAGGCCAGGAGCTCCTGAGGCCGGAATCTAATTAGGAAAGGCCTGCCGAAAGAGATCCATCTTTAGTGCTTTTTTAAAGCTACTCAGGCTTGTCATCTGACGGATCTCGTTCAGCAGGTCATTCCACAACTGGGGGCGATTACTGAAGAGGCCCTCTGGGAGGTTGCAGACAGCCTAGGTTTTTGTGGCTGAAGCAAATTCCTCCCAGAGAACTGGAGTTCACGGGGAGGATTGTATGGGAGGAGGCAGTTCCGGAGATAAGTTGGACCCAAGCCATTTAGGGCTTTAAAGGTAATAACCAACACCTTATACTGGGCCCGGAGACTGATAGGCAGCCAGTGGACAGTTTTTAATACTGAAGTTATATGGTTAGGGTTAGGGTTAGGCTGCCATATTTTGTACCAACTGAAGTTTCCGGACCAAGCATGAGGGTAGCCCCATGTAGAGCGCATTGCAGAAATCTAGACAAGAGGTTACCAGCGTGTGCACCAGTCTCGAGCTCCCTTACTTCCAGGAAAGGGCGCAGCTGGCGAATCAGCCGAAGCTGATAACAGGTGCTCCTGACGGTCGCATTCACCTGACTAGTCATCTGAAGCGATGAATCAAGGAGCACCCCCAGACTGTGAACACAGTCCTTAACGGAGAGCGTGACCCCGTCCAAGACTGGAGGTTGGAACCTAATTCCTGGTTTTGGGGCCGCTACTGTGAGCACCTCCGTTTTGTCTGGATTTAATCTCAATCTCTTTTTCCTCATCCAGCCCATTACTGCTTTAAGACAATCATTAAGAGGAGAGACGCCATTGGAATTCGAGGCCGACGATCAGGACAAGGAGAAATAGATCTGGGTGTCATCTGCGTACTGATAACACCCAGCCCCATAACTCCGAATAATCTCACCCAGCAGCTTCATATAGATGTTAAACAGCATCAGGGACAGGATGGCCCCCTGCGGAACGCCACAAGTAAGCTCCTTTCTGCTGGAGCAGCTGCCCCTGAGCAGCACCCTCTGGGACCTGGATCACAGTGCCTCCGATTCCTAACCCACTCAGGCGATCCAGGAGGATGCTATGATCTATTGTATCAAAAGCTGCTGAGATGTCTAAAAGCACCAACAGGGTCACACTACCCCTGTTGATGCTTAGATGCAGGTCATTGGTCAAGGCAACCATGGCGGTCTCAACTCCAAATCCTGTCCTAAAGCCAGTTTGAAATGGGTCTAGATAATCGGTTTCATCCAAGACCACTTGGAGTTGAAGCGCAACTGCCCTCTCAATCACTTTGCTCAAGAATGATAACATAGAAACTGGCCTATAGTTGTTCATGTCCAGGGTGTCAAGGGAAGATTTTTTCAGGAGCGGCCTAACAGCCGCTTCCTTTAAACAAGATGGAACACACCCTTCTCTGAGGGATGCATTGATGATGTCTTAAAAAACACCATCAAGACACCCCCCCTGGATGGCCAGCCATGAAGGGCAAGGATTGAGAGGGCAAGTCGTCTTCCTCACCCTATCAAGTAGTTTGTCCACGTCCTTGGTATGGATTGAAATTGATCCAGTAAACTTATATCAACGGAGTTGCTGGACACCTCATCAATTGTTTCTGTCAAATTACTGGCATCTAAGTCAGCTCTTTTCCGAGAGATTTTATCTGCAAAGAAGTTGTTAAACGCGTCACAGCAGGCCGTCGTTGGGTTAAGCAACAGGTTCTGCGCAGGAATAACCTGCATCATCTCCCTTACCACCCTAAACAGCTCTGCTGGACGGGACTCTGCAGATGCAATACATGCAGAGGAGAAGGATCTCTGCGCTGCATGTATTGCCTCTCGATAGGACCAAAGAAAGTTCCTATGATGAGTCCTGTCGGATAAGAGTCGAGTTTTCCGCCAGTTGCACTCTAGTCGTTGTCCAACCCGCTTCATTTTCCTAAGCTCTGCTGTATACCATGGCTTACGGTGTGGAGTGGGTTGGAAAGGACGCTTGGGAGCAATTGTGTCGATAACCTTGGTAAGGTCGGTGTTCCAGGTATTAACTAAAGCTTCGACAGGGTCACCGGCGTTACCAACCATTAACCCCTCCAAGGCTTTCTGGAATCCTATTGGTTCCATTAGCCTTCGGGGCAGACCATTCTAATGGGTCCACCACCCCCGGTGGGGCGGGAAGAGACTCATAGTTCAGTCTTGACCAGGAAATGATCCCGTCCACGACAATGCGGTGGTTTTTATAACCTCCACCCACGGATATTCCTGTTCCGTACTGAAGACCACATCGAGGGTATGACCCACACAATGTGTGGGCCTGACAATCATTTGGGATAGGCCCATGTTTATCATGGTTTCCATGAACTCCCGAGCTGCACCAGTCAGATTTGTCAAGCTGGTCTCAAGTGGAATGTTGAAGTCGCCCAAAACTAAAAGTCTGGGCGACTCCAACAGCAACTCTGAGACCAGCTGTGTCAGCTCGGTTAGGGAGTCTGCTAGACAACGGGGTGGTTGGTATACTAGCAGTATTCCCAAACTATCCCTGGTCCTCAGGCTAAAGTACATACACTCAAAGTTGGACTGTGTTTTGGACAGGTATCCTGGTCAATGTCAGATTGTCCTTATAAACTAGAGCCACTCTGCCCCCTCCGTCCACTTCCCCTCACCTGCTCACTGACAGAATACCTGGCTGGGAGGGCCTGTGCCCACGTGACAGCGCTATCCTCTCCCAGCCAGGTTTCTGTGAAGCAAGCCAGGTCGGCATCCTCATCCAAGAGAGGATCGTAAATAATGTGAGTTTTATTCTTAACTGACCTGGCATTGTAGAGGAGCAAAGTAAGGTTCTGTGGAATGGCTGGTACGCTCTCCAATCCATTCTGGGAAACAGAGTGAACTGAAGGTGGGATAGCTAACAAACAGCGATCCCGCCTTCTTTCGTAACATCTGTTCACTCTGTTCCGACCATACCTCCCTTTCCCCAGCACAACTTCAATTTCCGCCCCCATTCCATTCCCAGCCTCAGGTGACTCCAATTGCAAGCTTAGGTCTTCCTGGCTGGCAAGCTAGTCTTCCTGAGGGGTGTGGGAGTAGCTTAAAACACCAGCCACTCCTGGCCATGCCCCCTCTCGCTGCTGCCCTGCTCCAAGAAGTCCTCAGGGCCCTCCACAGCCCTCTAGCCCAGTGGAGTGAGGATAAGAGGCTGCTTCAGGCTTGGAGCCCTTCTGGCTGCTGGCTGGTGTCCCTGCAGCCATTTGTTTTTTGTTTGAACCTACTGAGAAGGGCAAGGTCCCACCTCCTTTTCTTCCCTGTTGAGCTAACTGAGTACAAGTTACTTCTGTAGTATGAACGTAGTTTACAGCAATAGACATGTTGGACTATGGCTCTGGAGATCAGGTTTTGAATCCCTGTTTGGCCATGAAAACCCACTTGGGAAAGTCAAACTCTCTCAACCTCAGAGGAAAGCAAAGGCAAACCCCCCTCTGAACAAATCTTGCCAAAAAATCCCACAAAAACAATAATAGGTTTGCCATAAATAAGAAATGACTATAAGTCTTACCCCCAAATGCTGGGGGTCCTTGAGGACCACCTAATATACTAATATTAATATGGGGAATTAATGCACTCAGCTTGGCAATGCAGGAGAGGGTAATGAGCAGGACCTTTTATACCTGTTTATACTGGTACTAAAGAGGAGACTCTAAGCCAAAGGGTACAATTAAATTATCTTTATTGGAAATTAATATCACAGCACTCACAAAAACACACTTAGGCTTCCAGCACTTACACAAGGCTAACGAAATAGTAGGAAGGGTTTGGATAGAGGAATAGAATGAGGGGATGATGGGTGATACGATAACTCTCCTTTAGAGCAGAGATTCCTGCAGCAACTGAGTCTCAGAGTTCCCTTGCAAGGATGAGAGTTGTGGGTGAAATACAATGGTACTCGGAACTTCCCACACTAAAACAATGGGAGCTCTGGAAGAGTTAATGGTTAAGGATTGATACTTTGGAATTCAATAGGAAACAGGCTAGCTCTATTGTTGCTATCACTGAGTGGATTAGTGATGTCTCACCTCCAGGTGTTGAGTTCTCACTTTACAATGTCTGTTTTTAGAAATTTCCACTGGCCATTCCTTTAGTGAATACATGAATCCCACCTTGGTATTAAGAAGTCCTTGATATACATGTAACCATCTGAATGGCCACTTAGCCAAATTATTAAATATAGCCAATTATTTGATATTCCAAAATGGGGGCTGTCAGGGTATGTAACAGAAGGCACATAACAGCAGCAGCAGCAGCAAAGACTGGAAACATTAAAAGCAAAAGGGGATAGAATTCAATCTAATTAGTAGCTGAAGTGTCCACCACAACATCTGTGCATCTACTGGAACAAGGGGATCTATATTCTATGCTCAGCTATTCTCAAAAGGTCACCATAAGTCAGAAATGACTTGATGGCACACAAGCACCACCACAACAACAAAAACAAAGGACAAAGGGGAAAGAGGGAGGAGAAAGAAAGGGGGACATTTTAAAAGCACCTGAAAAAGTGGAATAACAGGGGATTAATTGTGGCTCATCCCTGCCAGAGTGGCACAGTGGGGGGAATGAAACAATACATCTGGAAGGATACAGTGTGATGTCTTAGGGCTGGTTTAGACGAGGGAATACAATCTGGATTGGTGCACACGTACACCAATTCTCAGCAGCTTTCATCTGTTTCAATGATGTGAAGTCGAAGGCTTTCATAGCTGGCATCCATAGATTTTCCTTGTTTTTTTTTCTGGGCTGTGAGGCTATGTTCTGGAAGTTTCCTTCTGATGTTTTGCCTGCATCTGTGGCTGGTATCTTCAGAGGAGAAACGTCAGAAGGAAATTCTTCCAGAACGTGGCCTCACAGCCTAGAATAAACCCAAAGAAAATCTATGTCTCAATGACTTTTTTTTTTTTTGCAAGGTCACTGGTGTGTGAAGGTATCCATGTTTGCTGTTCACATGGAGGCATGCCAGTGAATCAAGATGGTGGACACAAGTAAATTATTCATGGTTCTATACTCCCCAACTTGCCCCCGCCAAACAGTATTTAAAAAAAAACAAACACTAAATCCAAGGTGTGGAAGAGCAATCTTCTGCTTAAATAATGAAAAAATGGGGGGGGGGAAGAAAGCCTGTTTCATCACCTCAGTGCACAATCCCTATGGCAACAATCCAACATAGAGGTTCTGGGCTCTGCCTTGTTAGCAAGCTCTTGCACATCCAGCCAATCAGCAATTCTCTTCAGGAAATGTGCTGCACTATGATTTGGTTGTCCTAACATGCAGGAATGCACATTTCCCCCGCTGTGTTTTACAAACTAGGGAAAAGCCCTGAAGGCTTCCATTCCCCCTCCCTGTAGTTTCCCTGAATTTTGCTCCCCCTCGATCCGAAAATGACGAACGCTGTGGGGTCCCATTTGAACACATGGGCTTCCCCCCTGGATTCTATGAGGATTTATTTTACCATCTGGACCGGCCCTTAGCATCCTTCCAGAGAGGAGTGAAATGGTACCAGGAATTCCTAGAAAAAAACTGATTAATTTAAAACAAAAAACAAACCTTGCACTCTGTTGAGTACTTCCCTCTGGTGCTCTGGCGATACTAGTACTATATCCTGCTTTTAGCTTTGCCTGGTATCAGATAGGCTAGAAATATGCTTTTAAAAATAATGAAAGCTAAGATTTTCAGTATGCTAATTTTTTCTACGTATGCTGAAGTACACCTGGCATTTCCCAGGTCCATATTTAATATCCACAAAAGAACCCACAGGTTCTACTGTTTTCCTGCCCCCCATTTGCCTTTGGAATCCTACCAGTAATATCTTACACCACCCCCACCACCCCCGTTTTCTAGCTCCCTTTAAACATTATTTCCTGATGAAGCCTAACTTTGTTTTTTTCTTCTAAAAGGCCCCCAGCCCAATTTGGAAACTGGACTTTTTGACTTGCACCTGGCCCCTGGAACTTGGACGACAACCAAAATGCTGTCAATTTATTTATTTATTTATTGAATTTCTATACTGCCTATCAGTGCCAAAGCACTCCCAAATTTTGAAGCATTTTCCATGATTTCCTGAAGTTAATGGTTCTACTGATCCTCCCATTTGGAATTTAACTTGAAACTCAGCACTGCTACTCAGTCAACAAAGGAAGACAATTTTGAGGCATCTAGCTTACTGTTTCAATGAGATACAGTTGCCCCAGACAGACACAGAGACATTCTCTTTTATTATTGTAGATGCAGTTTGCTCTTCTTTTATGCTTCTGCAGAATTATGGTACCCATAAATCTCTGACTTCATTGAGAATACAGACGACTTTAACATTCTATCTGTTGCTGTTGAACCTGTTTGGAGGTCTAGCTTCAGTCTGCTGAAAGAGAACATGATTCAGAGACAATTTCTGAACAAGGACTTCCAGGCACAGCCTCCTATGTCTGCCACACCTTTTGGTCCAAGTAACTGGTTCTATGGCATATTATAACCAGCCTCTTTTGACTCAGTTCCAAAGCATACTGCATTCTGAGTTGCATTAAACTTATCTGACCAAGCCTGTTCCAGAAACTGCAGGTTCATACACATCACCTGTGTGATCTGCTTTCCTACACAATTCCCATGGATTGAATTTTGGGCAGTTATACCAAGACTAGGTTTGGGGTTGGGCAGAACGGAAGGTACCAGTGTCCTCTTTCAAGTGCTGAGTTGTTTATTAGTCCCACAGATAGTATTTCTTCTGCCACCTCTTTTTTTTTCTTGCAGCTTTCACTGCTGCTTTTTGGAGACAGGCTGAATTTTTGCTTCATGCACCGCATCATAGGTACAACCTTCTTCCACTTTCAATAGCAAATACATAGCCATTTTCACATAGAAAATGAAGTTTCAAGCCCCTTATATCACAAAAAAGCATAGCCACAAAAAATGACTTAATGTGTTTCAGATCTTCAATAAGTTGACTTTCAAAATTGAGAAAGATCCATTGATTGATCTGTTCTAAGGGCTCCAGGAGCTCACAGAAAGGAACTGACCAGAGATACGCAACCTCCAAAGCCTAACTTGTACTGAGGGTAAGAGTCTACTTCAGTGATAGCTGGTGCCTTCTTAGGTGAGTAGGGTTGAGAATCCACTCTAGATTTTAGTTCAAACTTTAAGCAGCTATCCATGATGCTGGACCTGTTTGGAGGACAGGTTCAGCAGCTTGATAGCTCCTTTAAAGTTTAGACTAAAACTCAGACCAGATTCACTACTCCACTGGCATGTTGAGGTGAATATGGAAGCTGCCACTGGTCTCTTTCTTTCTTTCTTTCTTTCTTTCTTTCTTTCTTTCTTTCTTTCTTTCTTTCTTTCTGACAACTTCACTCCCTGTTCATGACAGTGGGCGCTGCACATTCAGAAATCTCCTCCAGTCCAACAGCTCCCAACCTTGGGTCTTCAGGTGTTGCTGAATCCCTAATGACTCTCCATGTTCCCTTGGAGTTGTAGTCCACCATCTGGGGACCCAAGGTTGGAACCTACTGCTGTATTCTGACATTACTAAAACAATACAGTATACACATACCAGTTACACAATCACCACTGGTCTGTTTGGAGCAGCTGTCTTTATTTTTCTCAAGTCCCTGGAGTGGTGCTATTTTGGGAGTATTACAGGAAATCTAAATACTGCCTCATGGGGAGGGGGAGACATTAACATAATGGTGGGCTCTAATGATGCCTGAGGATGGTTGTTGGGTGCTGACACAGCCTGTACAAGAAAGCTTGCCTATGATTGTCCTATGAATGGTATCTTGTGAAATCCATTGTTTTTATTCACGGGTCATTGATTTTTAACCCACTGAACTTTTTCCTTCACATCTGCCAAAAATAAAAGTGCTAGATAATAAACATTTAAGCACAGTGCATTGAGGCAAGAGAAGTTAATTAAATTCCAGGATTCTGCATCTGTTTAGTTTAACTTTTTTTTTTACTTTCATGAGTCCAAAACAAGTACAACATTGATGTGCATTTTGTTGATCCAGCATATATCCTTGTACCAAGAGACTAGCCGCATCTGTAAATAAATGCCATACATCTTCTGACTTGCTAACCATAAGCAATTGTTATCGTCACTGAAGAATTTATCTCTATCTCTATCTCTCTCACACATACATACACACAGAGCACACACACACTTTTAAACGTTTTCTGTTTTGATTATAAGGAAGGTTTTTGTTAGCATGCAAATCAGAAGAAAAAGTTTGGTTCATTATGCTGCTAGCAATTTTCAAAGCCTGTGTGGTGTCATGACAACAGCAAATTATCCCATCATTATCAGAGACCTTTTAGTCAGACAAGGTTGAGTGGCTCATGAAGCCTCATTTATCACTGTCATAAACAGGTATCACCCTGTCAGAATCAATGGTATCAAGTCCATGTACAAATCCAACTCCTTGCTTTCCAATTTTGCAAAACCAGCCACAGTGAATGTGGACAAGAAAGAGCATTCACTACACCTGCTTGCTCTACGGTTACAGATAGATATAAGTACACCCTAAGTATGGGATATTCAACAGATGGTGAAGAAATAGCATGTTCCATTCTTACATACTTTTTTTTAGAAAATGAAAGTGCTTTGTTTTTTCAATGGCAGGTACTCAATAGCAATTGCATCTCAATGTAGCAATTATATTACTAGGTATGGAGCCAGCATGGTGTAGTGGTTTGAGTGTTGGACTACAACTCTGAAGACCAGGGTTCAAATCCCTGCTCGACCATGAAAACCCACTGGGTGACCTTGGGCAAGTCACACACTCTCAGCTTCATAAACCCTCATGACAGGTTCACCTAAGGTCGCCAAAAACTCAGAAAATACTTGAAGGCATACAACAGCTTGAAAGGCAGTATGCCACAAAATACCCATTGCTGAAGAACAACAAGAGAAGCTTATTGCTTTGGCAGAGGGAGTTGGAGGATCTCTGTAGTACACAGGATGTGAGACAGAGGCATTGTTGAGGCTGGACCACTGGGCGCAGGTCTGGGATGCTGGAGATCAGAGGGCTCCCAAATGCAATTGCCATCATTTTTTTTCTTTTTTAAAAGAAAGCGTATATTAATAGTCTGGTTCTCTGCAGAGATGGTTTTGCATGTTTCTAGTCTATATTGGTTTGGAAGATGAAAAGGAGAAAGAGAATAATAGAATCTTAGGAGATTATCAGACGCCCTTAATATGCCATTCCAGGAATGCCAGAAGATCGCCAAAGGGCCAGTTTTTCAGACAACATCATCCTTGTCCCATACCCCTGCTGTTTCACCCTCATTCTTTTTTATTGACAGCTTAAGCCGTCAATAGATAGCCCGTTCTATTTCTGTCACAGAATCACAGGAGTCTGAAACTGTGCCCTGTTCTGCTAGCGCAATGCCAGCCACTGTGGGAAGTCCCTACTGAACACTTCCAGATGCAATCGGACATCCAGTGGCACCCTTCCCCACCCTCCCCGGGTTACTTGGAATTTTTTTTACTTTATTTTTCTGCTTGCTGTCATTTGAAAAGCTTTATTTTACTTTTTAAAAATTTCCTACGTACTTATTCTCTTGCGAGAACAGCCCAGGATTTCAAATAAGGAAGTGAATGGGACTCAGGACATTTTCAGATGGTGCTTACTGCGGGATCAGGTCCTGGGAGAGGAATGGCGCTCTTACGCAGCAGGGGGTCCTCTTCGGACGCCACTGTCCCTCTTCTAGGATCATTTGTGGCACGTCCGTGAAGCTTTGGAAGCGGCCGTGCCATATTTTAAGCACGGAAGTTGCCTGTGCTTAAAATATGGTGTAGCTGCTTCCAAAGCTTCATGGACGTGCCACGAATGATCCTGGAAGAGGGACAGCAGCGTCCAAAAAGGACCCCCTGCTGCGCAAGAGCACTGTTCCTCTCCCAGGACCTGATCCCGTGATAAGCACCATCTGAAAATGTCCTCAGCAAGAGCTCCTTTCACTTCCTGGACTGCCAGAAGAGAGGGGAGTCATTTCTATCTCGCTAGAAAGGTAGGTCTGAAAAAAAATTGAAGTGCTACAGGGATGGGAGTGGGGCAGTAAATAGCTGGCGAGATGGGGACGCAATATATGGGACATTTTCAGATGCCCCTTACTGTGCAAGCAGCCTCTGGAGCAGTACGAGGCTGCTGCATGGCAGGGGGTTCATTTTGGACAACGCCGTCCCTCTCTTGGCGTCATCCATGAATGTTCCGGCTAGCATTGAAGGCGGCCATGCTATTTTTTACTCACGGACAACTTCCGTGAGTGAAAAATAGCGCGGCCGCCTTCAATGCTAGCCGGAACAGTCACGGACAATGCTGAGAGAGGGATGGCATTGTCCAAAATGGACCCCCTGCCACGCAGCAGCCTCGTTACTGCTCCGGAGGCTGCTTGCTCAGTAAGGGGCATCTGAAAATGTCCATGGTTCCCATCTGAAAATCTCCTTAGAGTTGGATGGGACCACATGGTTATTTATTCCAACCCCTTGCCACACAACTAAAGCACTCTTGAAAGAGGCCCGTCCAACCTCTGTTTAAACACTTCCAAGATGGAGAGTCCACCACCTGAGAAGGCAGTCTGTTCTACTGCTGAACAATTCTTATTGTAAAAAAAGGTCTTTTTAATGTTTAGATGGAATCTCTTTTCTTGTAATTTGACTCTATTGGTTCTTGTTCTAGTTTCTGGGACAGCAGAAAACAAGCTTGTTCCACCTTCTACATGGCACCCCTTCAGATATCTAAAGATAGCTATTATGTCTCCTCTCAGTCTTCTCTTTTTCAAGCTAAAGATACCTAGCTCCCTATTTTGGTCTATGACTGTAAAGAAAACAATGATGATGGTGGTGGTGGTGGTGGTGGTGGTGGTGGTGATACCCAGCTCCCTAAGTTGTCCCTTGTAAGGTTTGATTTCCAGACCTTTGATCATCTTGGTTGCTCTTCTCTGGACATGTTCCAGCTTGTTGATATTCTTCTTGAACTTTTGTGCAAAAAACTGGGCACAGTATTCCAACTGAAGTCTGACCAAAGCAGAACAGAATAGGACTGCTACTTCCCATTATCTGGACACCATACACCTATTCATGCAGCAAAGAACTGCATTGGCTTTTTTTGGCTGTTGCATCACAGCATTGACTCATGTTTAGCTTGTGGTCTACTATGACCCCTAGATCCTTTTCACATATACTGCTTTCAAGCCAGGTGTTATCTATTCCATATTTGTGCATTTCATTGTTCCTGCCTAGATGCAGTCCCTTACATTTATCCCTGTTAAAAGGAGGATGGGGAGCAGCAACAGCAACAATAACCATCCCTTTATTCATCAAGGAGGTTTCTAGTTCTGACATTGATCCCAAGATGCTCTGTGAAAATCAGAAAATGCAAAATCAGGCAGCATTTGATGGGCAGCATCAAACAGAACCTTAATGTTTAAGAGTCAAAACTCAGTGGGCTGTGGGGTGGTGCTTTATTATGTGCTTTGGCCTGTTAATATTTTAAGCACTGTGCTTTGGCCTGTTAATATTTTAAGGCCTTCCAGGCAGGTAAAAAGGTTTTTTTTTTTTAAAAAAAAAAAGTCTACAGCTATTTCTGATGAAAGAGTCTCCAACAGAAGTATCAGTGAATTTTTCATCAAGAAACTTTGGAAGACTTTTTTCTTTGACCCCTGCAGAAGGTCTTAAAATATTAACAGGCCAAAGAGCACTGTTGTTTTGTTTTGTTGTGTTTTTTTTAAAACATTATCCCAGGGCATCTTGAGACAGGGTGCTTTCACACATGGATTTTGGAAACATCTTAGCATGGGGAGCAACTGGATCTTCACTCCACAGTAGGTGCAAACCCTTCTATAAATTTTTTAAAGAAAAGGAAGGTACTGCCAGGTACTGTAGTGGGTCTTCATCTGATGCCAGTGCAAACCAACCAACTAACCCAACTCTTCTGGCCACCCTCCTCTCAACAGGGATCAAAATGACCTAGTCTATCATTCCTAACAAGACCATTCAGTCTGACCCAGGAGGAACCTGGACTTACAGAGAACAATCTCAGTGTGTACCTACCTACATTACACATTTATAACAGTTGGCATATCCTCCAACATTTCACACATGAAAACCAGGACACTTCATTTCATTTCATTTCACACATGAAAACCAAGCAACATCAGACTGTGGTCAAGGTGGCAAAAGTTACTGGGAAGGACAAGATTCTGCCCTCTCCTCTCTCTCCCTGCTGAGTTAACTGTGTGCAAAATACTTTTGCACTTTTAACTAATTTGTACCAATTGAAGGGAGAAAGTGGGAGGAAGAAAGAGAAACTGGAACATTTTAAAAGCGGCTGAAAAGGTGGGGTGACAGAGGATTAATTGGGACTGTTCCTGACAAATTGGAACAGTTGGAGCATGAGTTTGATACTACTTCAACTGTCATGATTTTATCCTATGGAATCCTAGGGCTTGTCTATATGAGGCAATAAAATGTGGATTGATTCACAGTAACGCCAATTTGCAGCAGCTTTCATTTATCTCCACATTTTTTTTCTAAGAGCACAGGCATGCAAAGTCATATGTGTTTATTGTTCAAACAGGCATACCTATGAATCAAGGTGGTGGGTTTGAGTGAATTACTTGTGTTTGTATTGTCACCAGTTGCTGCCACCGAACAGTATTTTTTTAAAAAAAGCGAATCTAAGATTCAAACGTGTGACTTAAATAAACAGGAAAAATGGGGGACGACTGTTTTGTCTTCTCAGCACATGATCGCTATGGCAAAAATCCAACATGGCAGCTTTGGGCTCTGCCATGCCAGAAAGTTCCACCCTGCCCCCAAGCTGATCCGACCGCTTGCCACTTATTGGGAAAGTGGAGAAAAGCAAATTGGTTGTCCCAAACAGCAGGAATGCATGTTTCCTGGAAAGCTGCGAAAGCTTTTCCCATAGAGTATTTGGAGTTTCTGCCTCCTCCTTCTGAATACAGTTGTCCCTTCATGTTCACTGGGGTTTGGTTCCAGGACCCCCATGGATACCAAAATCCATGAATACTCAAGTCCCATTATATAAGATGGCAAAATCAAGGTTTGCTTTTTGGATTTTTTTTTTTTTAAGAGTATTTTCAAGCCGTGAATACTTAAATCAATGGATACCAATCTGTGGATACGGAGGGACAACTGTACAGTGAAATGATGTGGGATCCCATTGGGACAAAATGTATTATCCTCAAATTCTATGAGAAATATTTTTGCCATATTAACAAGCCTCTAGAATTAGTCAGTGTGTATAGAGCCATTGTACTGTCTATTCTCCTTTATGGGTCTGAAACATGGGTCACCTATTCCCAACACTTACGACGCCTCGAATGCTTTCATCAGCGCTGTTTATGCACAATCCTAAATATACACTGGACTGACTATGTGACGAATGTTGCTGTCCTTGAGCAAGCAGGGATCACCAGTATTGAGGCCATGATATTGAGAACACAGCTGCGCTGGGCAGGGCACGTTTCTAGGATGGAGGACCATTGCCTCCCAAAAATACTACTCTACGGTGAACTTGCCACGGGTCAGCGTAAGAAGGGTGCTCCAAAAAAGCAATACAAGGACTCCCTGAAACAACATATCAGGCTCGGCCAAATTGATCACCAACAATGGTCTGCCCTGGCCTCACATTGGGAGGCATGGAGACGCACTATCCACAATGCAGCAGTCTTATTTGAGAACTCACGCCGAACAAGTCTTGAAGAGAAATGACAACGCAGAAAGAATCACAACCCGGAAACATCACCCAAGGAGACCTTCTGCTGTGCTTTCTGCAACTGGACTTGTTTATCTCGGATTGGCCTTTTTAGTCATCAGCGCGCTTGCAGAAAGTGTGGGATGAGTCCTTCCTGAATCTTCATTTGCGAAGAAAAGCCAAAGAGAGTGAGAGAATTAGTAGTTTGATATGATATTTAGACCGTTCACCCACTCCCCTTAACTACAACACTAGAACTCTCTGGCATGGAATTTCAAGTATTTCATGAAGCTAAAACTCCCAGGATTCTGTAGGATGGGGCCATGTCAATGTAAGTAGTTCCAAACTGGTGTGTGAAACCTCTTGCCATTTAACTCTTGTCACGACAGTGAGAGTGGGTGGTCCAGCACAATCACTTCTGGGTGAGATCAGGACATCCAGGTAAATTTTGCTCTTTTTATGACCCTCCCTAAGGTTACATGGGACTTTTAAAGTGTGCCTAGGTGCTTGCTGGAACTTTTAATGTGTTAGTTTTGTTTTTATTTTTAAACTTCCTGCACAACAAAGTCTCACAGGATTTTGAATGACAAAGTGAAAGGGGCTCTGTTCATTTCTTCTTTATTGCCAGGGAGCCTTTATCAGGAGAGGAAGGTAAGTGCGGGGGGGGGGAACGATGTTCTTTTGCTGGCATAGAATTTTTTTTTTTTTAATGCCAGCAAAAGGGCGTTTTAAAAGGGTTCGTACGATAAAGTCCCTAATGATGGCTCCTGATAATGCAATTAAGAATTATGCATTAAGGACCAACCACAGTTGCTCACAGTTTGTCATTCAGACACACGTATCACAGACACACATAACTTTTTTCTATTTGGAATGTAAGACAAAAATCTTAGTTGGAGGGGGTATACCTAGGGCAAGGTGAAATAAGGGTTTGATTCTTTTGTAGTTAGGAAAATGAATATTTAATTTTGCCTGCTTGCTTCTAGCCAGTGAAGAGTGTAGGGTGAGCCCTGGCACCACAATAACTGGGAGGGAAGGAGGAAACTAAATAAATACATAGGACTTTATCAGACTAGGCAAACATGGTGTCATAACAACACTAAATTAATGCAAAAGGGTGCACATATCAAATTAAGTCATCCTTTTGCATTAATATTCTGTCCAAAACCTGTTTCTTTTTATTGACGGGCCAAGTCATCAATAGATTGGCCGTGGCGCTTTGTGCCAGCTTTTGTGCTGGCATTGCCAACATTTGAAACCTTGCACCATTGTGCTCAGTGAATACAGCATCAATTGTCAGAACACTTCCGGGTGAGATCGAGACAGCCAGGTAGGAGACACTCTCTCTTTTTTTTTTTTTAACCTCCGTGATATACTTGGGACTTTGTGAGTATGTTTCTGTGCTTGTGTGTACTTTTTGTGGGTTTTTTAAAAAGTATTTTTGAATTTGCCATGCTAGCATCTTCTCGCAAGAATCGGCGAGATTTGGAACCTAGAAGTAAAAAGAGCTCCGTTCATGCTCCGTTACTGCCGGGGCTACCTTTCTGATGTGATTCAAGGTAAGTCTGGTAGGGAGGTTTATTTGCCAGCATAAAAACATTTCAAAATAAGCCAGCAAAAGAACATTTATGGGGGGTGGCATGAAAAAGCCGATAGACATCCTGGAACATCTTTGCAAGTTGCAGCAACAAATCAGTATCATAATCTTTGCAAATTTTAGCAACCCACTGCTCTATGAACTAAGTGAAAGATTTGTACACATCCTTTTTTTCTTGTCTTGAGCTGAACTCACCAAAATTAGAGAATTTGCATCCTTATCTCCCACCTGAAGATGACCCACAAAACTTGGAGACTCAAAGGCATGCCCCTATCCAGCAGAATGCTTACACACACACACACACACACACTTGTATAAAAGGAGGGAGTGCCGCTCAGCTGACTACCGATCAAAAAATAGTAGCTTCCTTTGGAGTCTGCTCCACTAACAGCATATTGTCCTCTGACAGTCAGCAGATGAAAAAGCATTTCATGGCACAAAGATGGATGCATGACCACCCCTTGCTAATTTCTGTGATCGAGGCACTGGAAGAAGAACCAGTAACAACTGGCAACATAATTAGTCACGGGCCTTATGGTGCCCATGTCAGTGGGCTAGTGAATCTCCTCTGCGTTTTAGCCCAGAGTTTAAAGGAACAATCCAAGGAGTGTAATCTATTTGGGAGAAAGGTTTAGATACTTCCTCTATAAGTTGGGCTAAAACTCAAAGATGATTTACTGCACCACTGTATTGGGAGCCCGGGGTATCACTGCATGTAGTTCACTTCAGGGTAAAAGGAAATGTCAACTGTAAACAGAATTAGGAAAATCAAGTCTGTGTAGGGGGGGAATGGGGTTGTGAGTTATTGTTGTCCCAAATAGCAACACATTTGAGACTCTAGTAGAACTTATTTTTGGGATAATCCCTAAATTGGCAAGGAGCCCTGGTGCCCTTAAGGCTGGGGGTGCCTGAACCATACCAGTTACCATAAAGCCATATATATGAACAACTGAGTGCACAATGAACATTTTTTTAAAAAAAAATTAGTACTGTACAATAATGATACATCTTGATGGAGGAGCCAGCAGTAGTTAGGAAATAGCTAGTGATATCCATCCATTTACCAGTGGGATGGTTTCAACATTAGGTAAATCATGTTTTGAAACAACCATTAGCCAATTCTGATTTAAATAAATCATCTGGCTTTTAGTCTTAATAATACTTCTAGCAGTTGCCCACACCTGTCATAACCTTTGGGTGTTTTTGTTTGTTTGTTTGTTTTTTGGAGGGGGGAACCCATGCAAAATTCTTCATGACAACCATCTTATCTCTTGTTGTTTACCATTAACACTTACATATCAAATGCCTGTGACAGAACAAGCCTTGAGGCAATGTAGAAATATCACAATAAGAAATACTGTATGTATAAAACAGAACAAACCAATGAATAACAATAACTCATAGCCTGTATGGCAAGAATGTGTTGAATTTAACCAAATTACTTATTTTATTTATTTATTTATATCCCACCCTTCAGCCACAAGGCTATCAGAGCAGCTTACAAATTGTTTTTTAGCAATAGTAATTTACACATCTACACTGCATTAAGCAATTTCCAATGTGTGTTAGCTAATTGCCCCCACAACCTGGGTACTCATTTTACCGACCTATGAAAGGATGGAAGGCTGCGTGAACCTTGGTGCCCGCTGGAATCAAACTTGCAATGTGGTGACTTACAGTACTGGCATTTAATCACTGTGCCACCGGTGTGCGCAGTGGTTACCATTGTGATCATAAGAAAGTTTGAAGGTCCTGAGCTACCAGCTGTTGCCAGCCCTGACCGCCCCCAGCCCCTTTTTCATGTAATAATTAGCAATATTTAATAATTTGGCTAACTGTGGCCTTCCACAAGTGTGGCAAGTAAACCAGGAACTCCCAATAACCAGGAATCCTAAGGACTAGTGCTGAGACTAAGTCACATACACCCCAGGGAGGGGCCATTACAAATTCCAAAGAAAAGTAACCTGAAAGGCAACTTCCTGCCTGAACATCTGATTAATCCAATCAAGTATAGCTGAGATACTCTAGGTTTGTAAAGAGTTGTTTCCCCTCTCCTCCACCACAACCAAAGAGGGCTGCTTGCTTCATTCAATTTCAAAGTGATAACACATAAAAGGTCATTAGCTTTTCTGGAGTGTCCATTATCTTAGCCTGGGAGACTCTGAGAACCATTGTATTCCACTCAAAACCTCATCCCTTCAGGGGACCTATTTCATATAAACGGGTCACCGCAAAACAACACCAAATTGTCTACAGTTCCTCCTCCTATCTCCACGCTGCCTGTTTGCTGCTAGACCCTCAGAACACAAGTCTGATCTTCTGCTGCAGGAATCTCTGCTCTATAGGACAGGGGTTGTATCACCCCAAAACTCCTCTCACCCTATTCCTCTATTTCGTTAGCCTTGTATGAATGCTTGAAGCCCAAATGTGTGCATGAATGTTATTATTATTATTTCCTGAATAAAGATCAATTAATTGTACTATCTAGTGTGCTAGTCCCCTCCTTAGTACCAGTATACATAGGTCTACAAGATCCTGCTCATTGCCTACCTCTCGTATTGCCAAATTGAGTATATTAATTCTCGAAATTCATATCGATATTTTATAGGATCCCAATGGACCCAAGTGTTTTGGGTAACACAGCCACTGAACCAAGGCCCAGAATTACTCACTAAGTTAGGTTTTTAAAAATCGATTTAATATAAAAATAGAAAAAGTAAAGTAATATAATAAATCACCAACCACAGCAAGACATCATATGTACTTGCAAATTATTCTAAATGGTATCTGAAAGATTGGTCCCCTCATCTTCATGGACCACATAGGGTTGGGCACTCTAATATCCAATCTGAAACAGACTCAATCCATATGACTGACAAATGAAAAACAATTTTATAGAATCACAGAGATGGAAGGGACTGCAAGGAATCTCTGCCATACAACCAAAGCACTCTGTCAGAAGGCCACCTGTTTAAAGAAGGGGATGCCACCATCCTCCAAAGCAGTCGATTACATTGTTGAACAGTTCTTGCCAGCAAATTTAATTTAGCAGTTAAATAATTTTAAAATAAGACAGGCTATAAACAGCAGTTGCATAGAGTCAAATATTATTTGGTGGTAGAGAAATATTTTGCATGGAATTTAAAAATTCCATGAGGGTATAAAATGGTGGGCTTCACTAGGGAGTGAATTCCGTAGGTGCAAATCCACCTCTAGGATACTGAATGCATGTTAGCTTGGCATTCATTTTTCTTCACCCAGGTATCTTGCAAATCCCAATTACAGTTCTCACTGGGGTAGCAAACTTTCCATCTCCATCTGATTCCTGTCCTAAAATCCTAATCTCAATTCAAGCAAAGTAAGAAATATGATGCATTATATAGCATGACTATTACAGTGGGAATAGACTCAGAGGAAGAAGGTGTGAAAATTGGGGGAAAGAACATTTTAACATTTCAAGATATGCAAATGACACCACATTACTAAAAGAAAACAGCAAAGATTTGGAACAGCTACTGATGAAAATTGAGGAAGAAAGTGCAAAAGCAGGGTTGCAGTTGAATATTAATAAAACAAAAATAATGACCAAAGAAGATTTACATGACTTAGAAGCTGATGATTAAGACATCAAAATTATTAAGTTGCGAAGCTATAGGGCTTTATCAGATGCGGCAAATATGGTGTCATAACAACGCCTAATTATCACGAAAGGGTGCACATACCATACAATGTTGTCCTTTTGTGAACATGTCCTTTTTTTGGATGGGCCAAGCCATCAATAGATCTCCCATACTGCTTTTGTGATGGCATTGCTGGTGTTTGAAACTGTGCATCATTGTGCTCATGGGAATGCAGTGTTAATTGTCAGAACACTTCCGGGTGAGATCGTGACAGCCAGGTAGGAGACACTGTTTTTATGAACCCCCCTCCCCGGGGTACCTGATACTTGCAAAGTGTGTTTCTATGCTTGTGTCTACATTTTGTGTGTTTATTTTGCTTAATTTTTTGAATTTGCCACGCTGGTGTCTTCTTGTGAGAATCGATGAGATCTCAACCCTGGAATTAATGGAGCTCCATTCATGCTCTGTTACGGCCAGGGCTGCCTTTCTGATCCTGCTAAAGGTAGGTCTGGTGTGTGTGGGGTCTTTTGCCAGCATAAAAACGCCACAAAATTTGCAAGCAAAAGAATGTTAATGGGGGGGGTAATCTGATAAAGTCCATAGTCACTCAATCAAAAATCACAAAAGAGACTGTAGTCAAGAAATCAGATCAAGACTAAGGCTTCACCTACATGGGCCAGAATAGGCTGGCTCCCCACCGGCCTAATCTGGCCCATTCCTCCCCCATTACCGGCATGAAATGGGATGGAGCCCAGATCATCACACTGGCACAGCCCTGCAGCCACCGCCCATGTCCCACTCTCCAGATTCAGGTAGGAGGCCCACAGCATGTGAGCAAGCCCCCCTGCATGTGACTAGCCTTGTCAGATGCTGTGGGCATGCTTCTTGGATCCAGAGAGTGCTGTGCGGAGGGCAGCTGCAGTGATGGGCTCATGTGATGGTAGGGTCCTGTAGGGCCTGGTCCATTTCTTCTGAAGATGATGTTTTTTTTTACCAGGTATTTTAATGTAATGGTTTATCGGGCTTTCCCCTTCTTAGTCCTGACTTTGCCCTGGGTGTCATCAGGACTGCCCAGGGGCTAAATGGGGCAAAAGCCCTGTGTCATTAGGACTGCAGGGCTAAAAGATGGGGCCAAGATGGGGTGAACAGCCCATCTGGACAAGGCCTAAGACTTGGAAGGGCAACTGTAAAGGAAGTATAGATAAGATCATAGAATCATAGAATCATAGAATTGCAGAGTTGGAAGAGAACACGAGGGCCATCCAGTCCAACCCCCTGCCACACAGGAAATCTTGATCAAAGCATCCCTGACAGATGGCCATCCAGCCTCTGTTTAAAGACCTCCAAGGAAGGAGACCCCACTACGCTCCGAGGGAGTGTGTTCCACTGCCGAACAGCTCTTACTATCAAAAAGTTCCTCCTCATTTTGAGGTGGAATCTCTGGTCCTGGAGCTTGCATCCATTGCTCCATGTTCCAGTCTCTGGAGCAGCAGAAAACAAGCCTGCTCCATCCTCAGCGTGACATCCCTTCAAATACTTAAACAGGGCTATCATATTGCCTCTTAACCGTCTTTTTTCCAGGCTAAACATACCCAGCTCCCTAAGTCTCTCCTCATAAGGCATCGTTTCCAGACCTTTCACCATTTTAGTTGCCCTTCTCTGGACACGCTCCAATTTTTCAATATCCTTTTTGAATTGTGGTGCTCAGAACTGGACACAGTATTCTAAGTGAGACCTAACCAAGGCAGAATAGAGTGGCACTATTACTTCCCTTGATCTAGACACTATACTTCTATTGATGCAGCCCAAAATTGCATTGGCCTTTTTAGCTGCCGCATCACACTGTTGGCTCATGTTCAACTTGTGGTCTACTAGGACTCCTAGATCCCTTTCGCACGTAGTCTCGTTCAGCCAGGTCTCCCCCATCCTATATCTATGCATTTCGTTTTTCCGCGCTAAGTGCAGTACCTTACATTTCTCCGTATTGAATTTCATTTCAGATCCTAAAGGATAAAGATATATCATTAAACACTAAGGCCATTTTATTTATTTATTAAGAGTATTGATATCCTACCTTTCAGCCAAAAAGGCTCCCAGAGTGGCTTACAAATTTTTATTTTGATAGCTCCCTGCCCTCCAGCTTACAATCTAAATAAAACAGGACACACAAAGAACAGGGGATGGCAGTGGGGGAAGAGAATACAAGTTCAGCAGATACCTGTCTATTCTTTCATCTGCTGCTGGGCCTAGGTACGATGGAGGTGTGCCTGCCTGTTTTTTTTCCCTCCCTCCCTCTCTCTCTCTCTCTCTCAGAAGCCACAGCAGTTGAGATGGAGGGCCTTTTATCAGGGGCAGGGGTGTTAGTCACAATGGTCATAATCATCCGTGCCACAGTATTTCTGATTTCTATGTATGTTTAGGAAAGCTGGACATTGAAGAAAGCTGACAGGATGAAAATAAACTGATTGGAAACATAGTGCTGGAGGAGAGTTCTACAGCCATGGATTAATAAAAACTACAAGAAATACATGGGTCTGAGAGCAAATCAAGCCTCAGTTCTCACTAGAAGCCAAAATGGCTAAATGGAGGATATTGTACTTGGGACATATCGGAGATTTTCAGACCACGTTTCAGCATGCCTAGGGCGGGAGAAACTTTCAGGAGAGGGACGGCGATCTTGCGCAGCAGGGGGGCGTTTTCGGACGCCGTTGTGCCTCTCCCGAAACCAACCGTGTCACTTCCGTGAAGCTTTGGAAGCCTCAGCGCCATATTTTAATCACGGGCAACCTCCGTGATTAAAATATGGCTCTGCGGCTTCCAAAGCTTCACGGAAGTGACACAGTTGGTTTCGGGAGAGGGACAACGGCGTCCGAAAATGCCCCCCTCCTGCGCAATATCGCCGTCCCTCTCCCGAAAGCTCCTCCCGCCCTAGGCACGCTGAAATGCGGTCTGAAAATCTCCATCATGAGTCAACATTACTCAATGAAAAGGATGATAGTGCTTGGCAGAGGAATACTGCATTACACATGAATTGACTCAGTCAAGAAAGCCATGGTCCTGAGTCTGCAAGATCTGAGGTTTCTTGATGACTGAGGTTTTTGGAAGTTTCTCAATCATAGGGTCACCATAAGTCAAAGCCAACTTGACAGCAAGTAACAAAAAATAGCCATTAACTTTTTTTAAAAAAAGGAAAGTTTGGCCTGTGGAAATGGACAGAATCTCAGCATTTTAAAGAAAAAATAATAATATGCAAAATAATAATGAAATACCACTAAGGGCCACATTCTGTGAGTAATAGAGAGTTGCTATTTCCATTGATAGATACCTGGTCTGTGCCACCCAACCTATGTAATATGATCCAGCAACTTCTTCCAGGCTGGCTTTTGTCCCTGACTTCTCTCCTCCCAGGTATATACCTTGTCTGCCTCACCTAGTCCCATCTTCTGGCCTTCTTATATAATACTGAACAAATCAGAAAATGCAACATCTCAGGCCCATCTAAACAGTGAAAATACCCTACATGGAATTTGCTGGGACTCCTACCAGTCTAAACGGGATCCAGTGCCAACCCACACTATTCGGAAGGAGCAGGGGCAAAATGACAAAAAGAACAGGGTAAAAGCCTTTGCAGATTTTCCTGTATTTTTTCAAAAACCGCAAGCGGGGTGCTCATTCCTGCTTGTTTGGACTATCGAACTACAAGAAATTTGAAGTGAAGCACAAAGCTGATTGGCCAGGCGAGAGTGGGGGCAGGGCTTGCTAGCAGGGCAAGTGCCTGCTGCTGCCATGTTGGATTTTCACCTTAGCCATCACTCGCTAAGGTGAGAAAACAGGATGAAAATGTTCTGTTTTGCTGTCCTATAAAATTGGGAAATCATTCTATCACAACAGTGCACCTTGGGATGACTTTTTTAAAAAACCAAGGCGGTTGTGAAGAACTAACGGGAGTAAATCACGCGTGGACACCGTCAGGAATCAGAGACTTACGGGGGCTTCCGAGGCCAGAAAAACTGTTTAGACATGTCGCTGCTGCTGCAAGATGCCAATACTATGAGGTACTTTGGATTTTTTTCTCCTTGTGTAGATGAGCCCTTCCTTTCCAAATCAATATACTTGATTGATTTCCTGGAATATTTGGCCAAATTTGAGATGGCTCATATGGCACAGCAGTTTCAGCCCCTCTCCTCCCCTCCCACCTACCCATCCTCAACCTAGGTTGTTAGATTTTTACTTCTAAGCTATGTCTATCTTGAGTTAAGAGTGTCTGAAGGACTGCTTACTACTATACAAACTTGCCTTTTTGCTGAGATGTGTATCTTGCTACAGGCTCCACTACTTTCAGAAGAGCAGTGGTCTTTTCAGTGGGAAAGCCAGGGTCTTTTCAGAGGTAGCAACCCAACTGTGCGATGCCAAACCCAGGGACATTCTACAAACCTCGCTAATTTCTAACACCAGGAAAACATTAGTTTATTCACCCAGATTTTCAATGGATTACAGTAGGACCTTGGTATCCACTGATTCGTTATCCACTGATTCAATTATCCACAGGACACAAAACAGCACACCTACCATAGAGTCTTCCTAGAAAATGTGTCCTCTCTAGCCATTTTCTAGGTCTTCCAAGGCATCTCTATGGTATTTTAAACAGGAAGTCCCATTATACTGTTTAAGTATTTGAAGGGGTGTCACGTTGAGGATGGAGCAGGCTTGTTTTCTGCTGCTCCAGAGACTGGAACATGGAGCAATGGATGCAAGCTCCAGGAACAGAGATTCCACCTCAACATTAGGAGGAACTTTTTGACAGTAAGAGCTGTTCGGCAGTGGAACACACTCCCTCAGAGCGTGGTGGGGTCTCTTTCCTTGGAGGTCTTTAAACAGAGGCTGGATGGCCATCTGTCAGGGATGCTTTGATCATGATTTCCTGCGTGGCAGGGACTGGATGGCCCTTGTGGTCTCTTCCAACTCTACAATTCTATGATTCTATGATTCTATTTTAATGGTGTTCCCTATTATCCACAGTTTTTGGTATCCACAGCCCCCCCCCCCGAACCAATCCTCAGCAGATACTGGGGTCCTACTGTATTCCAATTTAAGTGTTTATGGTTTTTATGTTGCGTGTGTGTTTCACTTTGTTGTTTTTCTGTTTTGACTGCTACACTTACTGATCATGTTGCTAGCAATTTTAACTAAATTCTGCTCTTAACTAAGTATGTTAACTAAGCCTTAATATGTTTGATTAAGAAGCAGATCAGAATTTTTTATAACAATTAATTTAAAAAAACAGC
The DNA here is from genome assembly GCA_030847615.1 of Gambelia wislizenii. NCBI lineage: Eukaryota > Metazoa > Chordata > Lepidosauria > Squamata > Crotaphytidae > Gambelia > Gambelia wislizenii. Next base: position 38,235,119 of record JAUMIR010000001.1, read on the forward strand.
TCTGTAAGTTCCCTTTGTAAGTGCAACTGAAAAGCATACTGGAAGACTTTTACATCAATCAGTAAAAAAAATCGGTCAACAAATTCTAACTATAGCTGAATCTTAGACTGGTATTTTAATTTTTGTAAGCCGCCCCAATTGTTTTTAACAGAGGGGAGGGATAAAAATGAATATTATTATTATTATTATTATTATTATTATTAGAGAAGCTCCATTTCTGTGGGGAAAAGATGTCAGAATTATCCAAGATTTCTGGGAATTCAGTTAGGAGAGCAATACCCCATAATGGCATCTGTTTGAAGTTCATTGTTGCAAAAATATATATTTATTCTCATTTGTTCATGTTCTCCCCCACACAGCATTTCAAATCAAAATGTAAAAGGGAAAATTAATAAAGTATTTAGCTATCACTACACTTACACTTTTTTGAAAGAAGTCAGATTAATGAACAGGTTTCTAATTAACCTTTAAATTCAGTGGATTAAAAAATATTTTAAGCAGAGGGTAGGAAGAAACATTTGCTATAGAATTAAATATCATGGAAATCCTGTTTCAGAAACTCACATAGTTTAGGAAAGGCAACTCAGTCTTAAATACCGATCAATCTAGCTGATGTTTTGCATCCATATTAAAAATTAACTTAGAATTTGTGAATTCACATTCATTAATATTAGTCTCAGAAATACATGAGCCAAATGAAAAGTAGCGCATCCTCCTGGCTTATCTTCTTCTTCTTCTTCTTCTTTTTTTAAACCATCTGTCATCACATCAAAACCTTTGGGAAAAATTGCATATTTGTTAAATCCAACAAATTGGGATGGGGGGGAGCTACCAGGTGACAATCCTGAGCTCTCATTTATATTTATATCCTTCCTTTCCTCCAATGAGTTTATAGTGGCTTATATGTCTTGCCCTCTCCTCTTACTCCCCTATACTTTATTCTGCTTTAGCTACCTTGGGCTCATCTACATGGCCCAGAATACTCTGGCTTCCCACTGACATATTCTGGCCCCAGATCAGGCCTGTTGCCCCTCTGTTACCTGAATAAAACAGGATGGAGTCTACAACAGCATACTGGCCTGTCTCTGTAGCTGCTGCTGCTGCTGCCATCTGCATTACACTCTCTGAAGCCAGGAAGCAGGCCTGCAGCATGTGATCAAGACCCCCTGTATGTGCCCAACCTTGGTCACGGGCTGTGGGACTCCTTCCTGGCTTTGGAGAATGCGACACAAACAGAAGCTGCAGAGATGGGCCAGCATGACAGGTTCCTGTGGTCCTGTGGGGCCCAATCCATTTTTTCCCCAAGATGAGGTGGTTTTTCTGGATGTTTTGCTGGAATGGTTTAATGAGCTTTACCCTGTCTTCCCCCCGTTTTTGCCCCAGGGGTTGTGAGGACTGCCCGGGGGTAAAATGGGGCATAAGACCTGCATTGTATGTACTGCAGGACTCTAAGATAGGAGCAAGATGGGGTAAATAGCCCATCTAGACAAGCCCCTTGAGTCCTAGTGTTGGGAAGAAGGTGGGACATAAGTAAGTAAAATAATAATAGATTCTGACAACACCCATAGGAAATTGGTTCAGCTGTAGGATTGCAAGATTTTAGGGCAGTGACTGAAGTCACATGGAATAGCTATGCTTCTCTAGGGCTCTAAGAAGACAAATCTCAGGTCAAGCAGCTCAGTACCTCAGGGCTCTGGGGTCCTTGTGGCATGGGCATTTTCACTTATTTTCATGCATTTGAAGGGCTTTCAGTTTTGGGGGACTGGTGTGTGCTTCAGGTGCTACATATATGTGATGCACAGCTCTTTAGGCACACTAACATTATTTTATATATTAGTATTATAACATATAGGACTGGGCCCTCTTGTATATTAGGGGCAGGAATCATGCAGCCCATGGGCCCACTATGAACCTTGTGAGTGGCCATGCAACACCCCCAGGACTTCTAAACCTCTGCCTCCGAAAAAACCTTTTTCAGTCAAAATGTCCTCTTGTTTTAACCATGAAGCCCCCCCCCCCATTAAAACAGCAAAAAAAGGAAGAAGCCAAAAATGCAGTCTGAAAGAAATAGAAAGTGGCTCATGTGAAAATTAATTTCCTTTTGCTGCTGGCAGTGATTCTGCAGCCTGCAAAGACACAAATGTAACAAAAAAAGTCTCACCCACCCTTTGCATGTCCCTGCCTGATTTATGTGTTGTACCTAATATTTGTTTAGGAAATAATGCAGGAAATCCACATTGTCTGTATCACTCTCTCTCTCACATTCATATATATACACACACACACACACACTATTTTGCAATTGCTACACAAGGACCCTTCCACTTTGTATTCAGAAGGGTCTGCTCCATTTTTCAGGATCAACCCTGAAATCTTATTTGTTCACCTGCCAACCCTATTAGGCTGAGAGAGAGTACCTGGCTCAAGTTTGCCTGATGAATTTGATAATTTGCAGTGCAAGGATCGTCTGAAAATTTCCTGAGTGTATGCTTGAACCTGGATATCCCAACTTCTAGTCAAACACTCTGTCCACAACATCACATTGGCACAATGTTTCAATGGTATCTAATCCTCCATGTGTATAGATCACAAAGGCCCTAGAATCATAGAGTTGGAAGAGACCACAAGGGCCATCCAGTCCAACCCATTGCCATGCAGGAACACACAATCAAAGCACATCCAACAGATGGCCATCCAGCCTCAGTTTAAAAACCTCCAAAGATGGAGACTCCACCACACTCCCGAGGCAGTGCATTCCACTGCCAAACAGCTCTTACCGTCAGGAAGTTCTTCCTAATGTTTAGGTGGAATCTCTTTTCCTGTAGTTTGAACCCATTGCTCTGTGTCCTAGTCTCTGGAACAGCAGATAACAAGCTTGCCCCATCCTCAGTATCACATAAATATTTAAACATGGCTATCATGTCCCCGTTCAACCTTCTCTGCTCCAGGCTAAACATGTCCAGCTCCATAAGCCGCTCCTAATAGGGCATGGCTTCCAGACCTTCCACCATTTTGGTTAACCTCCTCTGAACACACTCCAGCTTGTCAATATCTTTCTTGAATTATGGTGCCCAGAACTGGACACAGTATTCCAGGCAAGGTCTGACCAAAGCAGAATAGCGTGGCACTATCACTTCCCTTGGTCTAGACACTATATTCCTATTGATGCAGCATAGAATCTCATTGGCTTTTCTGGCTGCTGCATCACACTGCTGACTCATGTTCAACTTGTGGTCTACTAAGACTCTTAGATCTCTTTTGCATGCACTGCTGTCAAGCCAGGTGTCACCCATCCTATATCTGTGTATTTTGGGGGTATTTTTCTGCCTAAGTGTGGTACTCTACATTTCTCCCTTTCAAAATTTTGTTAGTTTTGGGCCAGCTCTCTAATCTGTTAAGGTCATTTTGAATTCTGTACCTGTCTTCTGAGGTATTAGCTACCCCTCCTAATTTTTGTGTCATTTGCAAATTTGATAAGCATGCCCTCTATTCCCTCACCCAAGTCATTGATAAAGATATTGAATAGTACTGGGCCCAGAACAGAACTTTGTAAGGGGTGACATAATTCTATTGTAATATAACATACAGTCCAGCAAAGGTTAGTTATGACTCCCACTGCAAGCAACAGAATTTGATTTAGAGAGGTGTCAAACTTATTTTCCAATGATTTCAGCAGGACGTACAGCATGATCTTTGTGCATGTCTGTTCAAAATTAAGTACTGTAGCTCTATTGCGTCCAGGCTGAACAGAGCTTACTTGTACAACTAAATGCTCATACAGTTGTAGCTCTGCCTCTTTCTTTCTAATTTTTATGGCCAGCAACTGTACATACAGTTCCTAATAGCATGCAAAATAACTTGGGCTCAGTCCTGGCATCTGAAGGGATGACTGGGAAACAATATGACTGGGAAATAAAACCCAGGAGAGCTATGTTCATTCAGGACAGACAAGCATACCCTCCAAACTGTCCTGATTTAGCAGGGACAGCTTGATTAATTTTCTGCCATTCTGTTCAGCTGCTGTTAAAATGTCCTAGTTTCTCTCCCTTCCTTCTTCTTCCCCCTTCATCCTAGCTTGTTTCAATTGCTGCAAATGGAATTCAAAGTGCAAAAGGAATCCATACTCAATTAACCCAGCAGGAAGGAGAGGACAAGGTGGAATCTTGTCCTTCTCAGTAGGCTTAAGCAAAAGCAAACTGCTGCAGCCTCTCCTAGCTTATGCGTTCTTCTTCATTAATATTTTCCCCATCTTGACCACACTCTGATGTTGCTTGGTCACATGTGTTCCAGTTTTCATCTGTGCAATGTTAGAACATATGGACCAGCCTTCCCAATCCTTCTGGATATGTTGGACTACAACTTCCACTATCTCCCTCCAGATAGCAGCATAGAAGATAAAATCCTGTTTCTATCAGCTATCTTGTAATCAGCACAGTCTCAGTTTTGAGGCATGGAGACGCACTATCCACAATGCTGCAGCTTTATTTGAGAACTCACGCTGAACAAGTCTTGAAGAGAAACGACAACGCAGAAAAAATCACAACCTGGAAACATCACCCAAGGAGACCTTCTGCTGTGCCTTCTGCAACCAGACATGTTTATCTCTGATTGGCCTTTTCAGTCATCAGCGCGCTTACAGAAAGCGTGGGATGAGTCCTTCCTGAATCTTTGTTTGTGAAGAAAAGCCAGAGAGAGAGAGAGAGAGAGAGAGAGAGAGAGAGAGAGAGAGATATCGTATTCATTTCCCTTATCTGCTAGAGAGACCGCTCATAGCCTGACAAAGCTATTGTTTAAAGAACAAACATTTCACTGCATTTGACAACATGATGGATGATCTGTTAGACTAACTAAGGAAGGAAACAGGGAATTATTTTAAAATAAAAGATACTTACACATACTTGCTTTATGTAGAAATGTTACTACATATTATCTGTGGTGTCACTATGGCTGGTATTACTCCTCCCCTGACATTGTCACCTGGTGCGGTTTGGTCTCTCCGTATCCCCCTGTGCCGCCACTGCACATTACTATACATACATGTTAATGAATAAACAGTTGGGGAATGTGGGAGACATTACCCTAAGAAGTTGAGGATGTTTTAGAGTCCCACCCGTGATGCCAAGATCTCCTTTAATATTTGGGGGAATTATTAACAGAGTAACTTGGGGGATCTTTTCACCTATGTATACCAGTACTAACTGCAGAGAGCACTCCAGTTAAAGTGAAATGAAGTATTTTATTGGAATAACAGACAAGTGAGCTAACATGCACAACACAAATGCTTAAGAACCATACAAGGGTATAGCAGAGTAAGGCAGAAAGACTGGTTAGAGAGAGAGAGAGGTCCGGGAAGATAGGGTGATAGTTACCAGTCTTCAAGAGGAGAGTTACATGCAGTGAGGATACTCAGACAGGCTTCTGAGGGTAGCACAGGAGGATCCAAGGCATACTAACAGACATTAGTGTACCTCACAAGCAGAATAATTAGTATTTGCAAACTGAAGATCAACCACCAGTCCCACACCACCCATACTATACAAAATGTAGGGGAAAAAATAAAGCAGGCTTACTGATCTTTGTAAAAACATATGGATTAGATACTTACAAATACTAACGTTCTTCATAACACCTCATGTTCTCTTCAAACATGGAGGACAGAGAGAGAGAGAGAACTGCAGACTACAAAATGAAGCATGAACAAAGTCAGACTAAGAGCAGATTAATTGGTGCAAGAAGAGAGAGTATGTGGCTCCGAACAACAAGCAGGAAATGGCATTAATACACCCATGCCTAAACTCTTAAAATAAGCAAACTAAAAGTTATGAAGTACAAATATGAAAAGATTGCTACCTCTAACAGGAACACATTATGAAATGTGTAACTATAGTAATAGAGGTTGCTGAATTGTATCCATATAGTGAACTGGCTGAGCTCCTCTATATACTCATGTATAAGTTTAGAATTTTTAGTAAAAAAACCAACCCCCAAACCCTGGGTCAACTTATCCATGGGTCAATGTAAGTACTGTAAGTATAGTTTTTCTTATCAAAAAAAGGAACCATCCCCTTCTCTGAGTAGAGTGGAGAAAGACAAGAGCTTAGTTTTTCCCTGGAGAACCTAAACGAAGCACCTGCTCTACTCTCTCCACTACAGCAGCGCTTCTGGCTTTTTTTAATGTCTAGGTGGGAAAATGGCAGCAGTGGGTCTCTGGCACTTCCCTTCAAAAGAGCGCCAAGTGACTAGAGTGGGGCGGTGCTTCTTTTAGTTTCTCCTGGGGTGGAGTAAGCTCTAAACTTTTGCTACTCTATTCATATATTTGTGAGACACCGCATACAGATAATTTCTTTGTTCACCATCTTTTTCCAAGAAGGAAGATAATTGTCTATTATTGTCAAAGGGGCTAACCCACATGGTATAAACAAGAGTTTCAATCAATAAGTGCACATAAGAATCCAAACCTTACGCTCTATAAAAATTAAGAAGGAAAATGGTGGCAGCTGGGGGCACTGGTGCTTTCCCCTCTCCATAGAATGACTCTTGACTTCTCCACAGATGAAAAATCCATAATTTTGGCTCCAGAACCTGCCCTGAATTTATACATGAGGTCAACTTGTATATGAATATATATGGTACGTTCAGCTGCCTCAGGAACAAGGTTTTCCACAAAGTGAAGTTGAAGGCTTTCACACTCAGCATCCATATTTTGTGTGTGTGTGTGTGTGTGTTTCTGGGCTGTGAGGCTGTGTTCTGGAATGGTGGTGATGCACAGGGAAGGTATTGAAATCCACAAACACCTGGACAACTTCAGCAGGAAAGAAGAAATACTAAAAGTACAGTTGCCCCTCGACATTTGCAGCTTTCACACTCGCGGTTTTGCTTAGTCGCGGTTTAGCCCCAGCCCCTTAGGGAAGGCTGCCAAGAGGCGGGGCAACCTTCTGCCTGCACCTTCTCTGGCCTTCCAGAGGCGGCTCTGGGACTTCAAAGCCCTGGAGTCTGCGCAGGAAGGCCGGGGGAACGGGCAGCCTCCCTCCCTCCGCCTTTCCCGGCCTTCCTAAAGGAACTCTGAGGCTTCTAAGACCCAGACTCCCCTCAGGAAGGCCAGGGAGAGGCCGGGCAGCTTCCCTCCCGCCCACCTGCTGCCTTCCCCGGCCTTCCTAAGTGGGCTCTGGGGCTCCAAAGCCCTGGAGTCCGCTCAGAAAGCCTTCTCCCCAACCGCCCGCTGCCTTCCCTGGCCTTCCTGAGGGGAGTCCAAGGCTTGTAAGCCCCAGAGTCGACTCAGGAAGGCCGGAGAGAGGAAGACAGCCGCCCGCCCGCTGCCTTCCCCAGCCTTTTTAAGCGGACTCCGGGGCTCCAAAGCCCCGGCGCCTGCTTCGGAAGGCCGGGGGGAGGCAGCGCAGCCTCCTCCCCACCCGCCCACCCGCCTGCCCGCTCACCCACCCGCTCGCTGCTGTCCCCAGCCTTCCGAAGCGGGCGCCGGGGCTCCAAAGCCCCAGTGTCTGCTTCGGAAGGCTGGGGAGAGGCAGTGCAGCCTCCTCCCCACTCGCCCACCTGCCCGCCTGCTCACCCGCCCGCCCGCTGCTGTCCCTGGCCTTCTGAAGTGGGCGCCAGGGCTCCAAAGCCCCGGCGCTCGCTTCGGAAGGCCGGGGGGAGGCAGCGCAGCCTCCTCCCCACCCACCCGCTCACCTGCCTGGCCACTGCTGTCCCCGGCCCTCCGAAGCAGGCGCCAGGGCTCCAAAGCCCCGGCGCTCGCTTTGGAAGCCTGGGGGGAGGCAGCACAGCCTCCTCCCCACCCGCCTGCCCGCTCACCCACCCGGCCGCTGCTGTCCCCAGCCTTCTGAAGCAGGCTCCGGGTATTCTAAGGCCCGGAGTCCCCTCAGGAAGGCTTGTGGAGAGGCCAGCCAGGCTGGCCAGACATCCCCCCGCTGCCTCCCTCCCTCTGTGGGGGGGGTGCGGGAGCAGTTGTTATTCACGGTTTTTCCACATTTGCAGGGGTCTCAAGAACGTAACCCCCACGAATGTGGAGGGACGACTGTAAACAAAATTTGGCTACCAGTCCTGAAAAACACCAAAATCAAAACTCAACACATGCAAATGAACTCCTCCCAGGGACAGGTGGATTCTCAGAAGACAATGGACCATTAGCTAAATAGACACTAATCCTCTTTGCATATCTCCCCTCAGGGAACTAGCCATCCAAATGCACAAAGGTACATATCTTCTCCAACAGGGACTCACAGTATATACTCCACAGTATATACCCCACACACTCCTACACCACCATTCTTTGAAGATGCCAGCCACAGATACAGGTGAAATGTCAGGAATAAACGTCAGGAACTGATGTCAGGAAATGTCAGTTCTCTTCCAGAACACAGCCTCACAATCCGGAAAAAAAACCTACGTTATCCACAATGTTTACAATCCACTTTCTATGAACTAAGGAAAAATTGGCAGGTTAATTGCAGTCATATTCTTTGTTGTTCTATTATGTATTTATGTGTTGTCTCTTTAAATGACCTCATATAGCCTTTATTTATTTATTCATTTATTTGATTTATATGCTACCTTTCTCCCAGAATGGGACCCAAGGCAGCTCACAACTCAAAAATACAAGATACAATTTAAAATAAGACAGTGTGGTACTCCCTGGAAGTTTTTAACTTCAGCTCACATCAACATTAGCTAGTTTGGCCATCTTTACATTACACAGTTATAGAACTATGATTCCACTTTAGCTACCATGGCAGCATCCTGTAGAATCCTGGGTTTGTCCTTTGGTAAGGGACTAGAGCTCTCTGGCTAAGATTTCTAAATATCTCTCCCTAAATTGCAAATCCCAAGATTGTATAGGACAAAACCATAAAATATACAGCAGAATAATAGTGCTATACTTGCATAGTGTGAAAGAATCATAGTGCTATAGTTGTGTAGTTGGAGAAGTAGATCAAAACACCTAGAGAACTATATGGAGATTATCAGACGTGCTAAGTACGGCATTATCACGACACCTCTCTGACTTTTCTTCACAAACGAAGATTCAGGAAGGACTCATCCTGTGCTTTCTGCAAGTGTGCTGATGACTAAAAAGGCCAATCCGAGATAAACAAGTCCGGTTGCAGAAAGCACAGCAGAAGGTCTCCTTGGGTGATGTTTCTGGGTTGTGATTCTTTTTGCATTGTCGTTTCTCTTCAAGACTTGTTCAGCATGAGTTCTCAAATAAGGCTGCAGCATTGTAGATAGTGCGTCTCCATGCCTCCTGATGTGAGGCCAGGGCAGACCATTGTTGGTGATCAATTTGGCCGAGCCTGAGATGTTGTTTCAGAGAGTTCTTGTATTGCTTTTTTGGAGTGTCCCTCTTATGCTGGCCCATGGCGAGTTCACCGTAGAGTACTATTTTTGGGACGCGATGATCCTCCATCCTAGAAATGTGCCCTGCCCAGCACAGCTGTGTTCTCAATATCATGGCCTCAATGCTGGTGAGCCCTGCTCGCTCAAGGACAGCAACATTCGTCACATAGTCAGTCCAGTGTATATTTAAGATTGTACGTATACAGCGCTAATGAAAGCGTTCGAGGAGTCATAAGTGGTGGTGATAGGTGACCCATGTTTCAGACCCATAAAGGAGAATATGTATGGCTCTATGCACACAGACTCTTTTGTAAAGTCTTCCAAATGTGCTATGTGCCTTTGCTAATCTGTGATCAATCTCTTTGTCAATCTTGGCATCTGAGGAGATGATGCTTCCCAGGTAGGTGAACTGCTGAATGTACTTAAGCACAGATTTGCTGATGGCAATGCAGGAATGATGGTGTTTGTCCTGTGGTGCTGGCTGGTATGGCCGGTTTACACGGCAGATTTATTGCGGCAACTTGCGCTTTAATTCTTTTCCACAGCTGTGCCAGTCAGGGTTTTTTTTCTAATTATGCCGCTTTTTCATTCAGACTTGAAAAAGTGTAGGGGGCGTGGCCTCCCAAGCAGAGGCAGGCTTTATGGGGAAGGGCATAGACCTTCCTTTGAAGCCCTGGATTTTTGAGCTAAAGAAAGACTCACAGACTGCCCAAATAGCAGGGGGGAAGATCAAAGAAGTGTCTCTGTCTCTGTCTCTGTCTCTCTCTCTAAATCTGCCTGTAGATGAACTCAGTCACTCCCTGAAGCAGAGGGACAGCAATCTCTCTGCTGAAAGACTTTGCTGCCATGCCGAGGATCCTAAGGTGACCCTATCACAAGTTTTTTCAGCACGATTTGTTTAGTCAGCGTTCACAGACTTGCAAAATAGCAGAGGATTTTTGACTCTCCCTCCTTCAGTCCCCCCATCTCCTCCAATCACAATGCAACCCTTAGTGAAATGGTTTCTCTCTCGCTCGCTCTCTCACTCTCGCTCTCGCTCACTCCCTCCCTCAAGTAGAGCTGACAGATGGGAACTTTATGACTGAAAGGTCTTGGGAATCCTTTTTCTTGGCAGACTTGCAAAATAGCAGAGAGAATTTTTCAAAGTTTCCTGATCACTACTGAACTCAGTCCCCCTCTTTTAAGCCTGCCCCTTGCATCAGAGCAACCAATCACAATGCAGCTCTGCTGTATCCCTTAGCGGAATGGTAGTTTACACTGCTAATAAAGCGCTACATTGCAAATATACCTGCAAAAGTAGCGACATCCCTTGCCACGCTATATTTGGGTGTTTTACCTTTCCCCCTTCTGAATGAGGCGATGCTGTGCTGCGATCCATGTAAACTATGAGGTATCTTAGCGGTATATTTAGAGGAATATTTGCACGTGTAAACAACCCTGTAGAGAACTTCCGTTTTCTTCAGGCTGACTTCCAGCCCAAACAGCTCTGCAGGAGATCGCTAAAGGGCTTCCTTTTCAGATGATGTCATTCCCCTCTTGTAATGTACCTGTTCTGCTGCTGTTCCTCCAGCACTGCTTTTTATTGACAGGAGAAACCATCAATAGATCCCCCATTCCATTTCTGTAACACATGTTTGTGAGTCTGAAAAGGTTCCCCATTCCGCTAGCAAGATCCCATTATCAATGGGAGTCCCCTGCCAGAACACTTCCTTGTGAGATCGGGACATCCAGGTAAGTGACACACTTTTTAAAAACTTCCCTGGTTTACCTGGAAGTTTTAAAGTATGTTTTTATGCTTGCTGTCACTTTTGGATGTTTATTTTTCTTTTAATGTTTGAATTTCCCACGCTCTTGTCTTCTCGCAAGAACGGCCGGGACTTCACTCCAGGAAGTGAAAGGGGCTCCACTAGAGCTCCATTCACTCCTGGGCTGCCCTGAAGATGCTCCAAAGGTAGGTCTGAAACTTTTAGTTATTGTGTCAGGACAAGGACAGAAGAGGGGCAGGAAAGGAGATTGTGGAACAGGAACACTTTTTTTGTTCCTATCTGATAATCCCCTATGTCAGGGCAGGCTGGCATATAGGCCCAGGTACAGGAGGAAGTTTCTGGGAACAACTGAGAATGGCACATCCTGGTCAATAGGAAAACTAAAGGAAAGGAACTAAAGCTTCTGAAAAAAGTTTCAGAATAAGATTAGGAAGAAGTAATTTAATGGAAGGCTACATGAATGTTGAGGTGGCTTGGGAAAAGGAACTGTTTCAATTGGTTTTACATTGATTGAAAATAGTTTTACCTGTTTCTAAAGTTATTAAGATGCTGGATTGTTACTCTTATTGATTATTTTATTGTTGTCAGATTCTACAGCTGTTTTATGATGTGTTCAAGTATTTTGATGTATTTTGGACTTCAGTGGTGTATTGTGAGTTTTATATTCGAAGCTTCCTGCTGAGGGCATGTTCTTAAAAGGCAGCCTCGAAATCTTTAAAACAAATTGAAACAAACTACTTAAAACAAAACAAAACATTGTGTAGAGGAAATAGTGAGAACTAGAGATGTAACTTTACAGACGAGAAGGACTAAGAAAAAAAAAAAGCAGCAATGGGGTACAACCTAACACACAAGACCTAAAAAAGATTGGCTTGAGTGAATCATACTCAGGACAGAAACGGACAAGAAAGAGAAATTTGGAGGAAGCCCAAGAACTGTGACAGGCAACATGGTATAGTAGTTTAAGCATTGGATGACGACTCTGGAGATCAGGGTTCAAAGCCCTGCTCAGACATGAAACTCACTTGGTGACCTTGGGCAAGTCACACTCTCTCAGCCTCAGAGGAAGGCAATGGCAAACCTCCTCTGAACAAATCTTGCCAAGAAACCTCATGACAGGTTCACCTTAGGGTTGCCATAGGTTAGAAAAAGATTGAAGGCACACAAAAACAAAAGCAACTAAGAACTGTGCGTCAGGACTGGACATTGGAAGTAACAAGTCATAAGCAAAATGTAATGAGGTTTGTTTGTGTGTGCCTTCAAATCGCCTGTTGACTTATGGTAACTGTATGAATTTCATAGGGTTTGTTCTTTTAAAGATATATGATGATTGTTTCATTAAGTTATATTTGAAAAGTATGAAACACAAGTGAAAATAGCACAAGTTTCCTTTTTTCAGTCCACAGAACAAAACAGATGGAGTGGATTTTAAAATTAAGATCTTAGTCCCAAGAGACCTAAGTGAGGATTTCGACTTTCTCCCATCTTGAAAATTCCCTCAGTTTTCCCTCTAGATGTTCCTGGAAGTCCTGATCATCCTAACCAGCATGGTCAATGGTGAGGGATGCTGGGAATTGCAGTTCAACAACATCTGGAAGACCACAATTCTAACCACAGATTTGGGCGAATATTTTGCATTATTATATTATCTCAGTGGCTCTTAATGTTTTCTTTACCAGACCCCCTTAAATATCTTTAGTTACTAGGGTCCCCCAAGACTTAACTCAAAATTTAAAACAACAACAAGAGCAATACAATTACACCATCCATTAAACCTTCCCTCAGAGGCAATGGAGGGGGAGGGAAGACTTTTCTCCTGTTTCTTCCTGCATTTTTGTGTCTGGAGAAGATTGATTGGTAATGCACAATCTTTGCTTTGGCTCCTGTCATGTGGCTGCTCCATTGTGGGGAGGATTTGGGCTGAGCAGCCTTCAAGCCTTTGCTTGAAGACCTGTGAGAACATAGCGGAGTCCTGGGGAGGTCTGTGGACCATAGGTTAAGAACCATTGTATTATACTATTATTATATTATGCCTATATGTCCTTTATAGAGAACAGACCTCAATTTGAAGACCTGCCAAATCCAAGGCTGATTTAAACAGCAGCTAAAAAAGCCAATGAGATTCTAGGCTGCATGAATAGAGTATAGTGTCTAGATCAAGGGAAATAATAGTGCCACTCTATTCTGCTTTGGTCGGGTCTCACATGGAATACTGTGTCCATTTCTGGGCACCACCATTCAAGAAGGATATTGAGAAGCTGGAATGTGTCCAGAGGAGGGTGACCAAAATGGTTAAAGGCCTGGAAGCCATGTCCTATAAGGAACGGCTTAGGGAGCTGGATATGTTTAGTGGGGAGAAGAGAAGGTTGAGAGGTGATATGATAGCCATGTTTAAATATTTGAAGTGATGCCATACTGAGGATGGAGCAAGCTTGTTATCTGCTGCTCCAGAGACTAAGACATGGAGCAATGGGTTCAAACTACAGGAAAAGAAATTCCACCTAAACAGTAGGAAGAACTTCCTGACAGTAAGAGCTGTTCAGAAGTGGAATACACTGCCTCGGAGTGTGGTGGAGTCTCCTTCTTTGAAGGTTTTTAAACAGAGACTGGATGGCTATCTGTCGGAAGTGGTTTGATCATGTATTCCTGCATGGCAGGGGGTTGGACTGGATGGCCCTTGTGGTCTCTTCCAACTCTATGATTCTATGTTTCTATGATTCTATGAAACATAAAAGATCCATAAGAAGGAACCAGTGCTTTTGAAGTTATCTATCAAGAGTCACAACCTGGACAACAGGTGAAGCAGGTTCCCAGGTCTCCTGGCCACAGTTACCCCCCCCCCCCTCTGGGGAGATGGATTGTTTCTCTACAGAAATTATTATCATTATTTCTAAATTTGCATCTACGTATATAAATCAGAATATGAAAAATGTATTCAAAGCTACACCCTCCCTCCCTCTTTATAGAAATTATGGATTCTCTTGCAGTGAGTTTGCTGAACTGGTGGCATTTCTGCCTAGCAATGCTGTGTGTGTGTGTGTGTACCTTCAAGTTGCTTGTTGACTTATGGCAATCCCATGAATTTCATAGGGTTTTCTTGGGCAAGGAATACTCAGAGGTGGTTTTGCCAGTTCCATCCTCTGAAATATAGGCTACAGCACCTGGTATTCATTGGTGGTCTCCCATGCAAGTACTAACCAGAGCTAACTCTGCTTAGCTTCCAAGGTCAGATGGCATCTAGTGCTTTGAGATATTTAGGCTCCTTTTTATATGAAATTTCAATCTGTGAGAACTGAAGACTAACATAATTACCTCTAGGACATAGTGTCTTTGATACTGATCCAGATGAGGCATCCAGAGATGTGTAGGTTTTCTAAGGCTTCCTCGTAGACATCTTGTCCCAGGGAGAGCAGTTTTTCACCTGCCATATGCTTTGAAGTGTTGAATATGAAATAAATATGCTGCCAAGGAGCACAAATGCTTTCCATGAGAAATCCTTTTACGAGAAGAGGTTTAAAATCCCCTGTCGTTAATGTGAAGCATTGCTTTTTGTTTCTTTGGGAATGAGAGCTGAATGCACAAAAAATACGGCAGGCAAAAAAATAGATCAAAGGAAGCCAAAAATATAATATAGAGAATTGATTTTGGCAAGAATGGACTGCACTAAAGATTTAATGTAAAGATGTTACTGTGTTTTATTGAAATTCGGCCAGCTAGCCAGATGTCTTCACAAGCTCAGGGTGCATTAAAAAGGATTGAAGGAGGGAGACAGGCCATGTTTGCACAGTTATGTCATTTTAATCAACATACTCCAACTCTCACGTAATGCCTTCTCTCTCAGAATTCTACTCACCCTGACATTACCACTTAAATTTGTCTGAGAACCTGCTGTAGGCACCTTATTGTGTGAAAGCTAAGATGCCAAGGCCTTTTCTGCTGCAGCTCCAGTCCTCTGAAATGGCTCTCCCAATTATTTTTTTGGAGGGGTCCTCCTCTCTTCCATCTGCCCTTGATAGCTGAGTGGTTACTACGTACCTTCCCACATTTCACAGATTAAAACTGGCACATGTGTAGCCAAGCAACATCAGATTGTGGTTAAGATGACAAAATTATTAATGAAGGAGAACACACAATTTAGGAGAAGCTGTAGTAGTTTACTTTTGGCTGAGCCTGCTGGTGTTACCCAAATTACTTGAGGTCCATGGGGACCCTCTAAGGTCCTAATATTAATTTGGGGAAATAATTAACTTAACTTGACATGTGAGAGGCTGGGCAATGGCAGGATCTTTTAACCTATGCATACTGGTAGTAAACGCAGAGACTCTAAGCCAAAAGGTATAATTAAATGATCTTTATTGGAAATGAATATCAACAGCATTCACACACAAGTAGTTGGAAGGATTTGAATAGAGGGATAGAGTAAGGAGATGATGGGTTATACTATACTGATCCTGCAGAGCTGAGATTGCAAAGTAAACTGACAGAGAAAAGGTGCGGACTATAGACTGGTGACACAAACTGATGTGATATCAGAAAGCAGGGGATTTGTGCATGCTTGGGTGGTGTTTTGGGGTGATATTTGTATGGAATAATTTCCCTGAAAGGATAGGATTTTAATGGAATACAATGTTTCTCTCAGGTTCCCAGAACTAGATAATGGGTGCTCCGGAAGCGTTAACAATTGCTAATGGGTGCTGCACTTTGAACTGAATAGCAGGCAAGGTCTTTTTTTGGAAGGGGATGAGGGAAGGAAGGTCCTGTTTTACAAGCATCAAGGACTCTGCTATCATTGAGTGGATTAGTGAATGACTCACCTCCAATCTCTGACTTGAGTATTTGGTTTTGGGGAATTTCCAAAGGCCCTTGGTCAAACATGACTCCAATTTTGGTATTAGGAGGTCCCTGGTTTACCCCTAGCCATGTGGATGGCCACATTAAGCCAAATTATTAAATATACCCAATTATTAGATATTCCAAGATGGGGGCTATCAGGGTAGGTAACACTGGGAAGGGCAGAATTCCACCCAGTCCTCTCCTCTCCCTCCTGCTGAATTAAGTGCAAACTACTGTTGCACTTTGAACTCAGTTTGTAGCAACTAAAGCAAGTTGAGGATGAAGGGGGAAAGGGGGGAAAGGAGGAGAAAGAAACTGGGACATTTGAGAAGCAGCTGAAAAAGTGTGACAGCAGGGGATTAATCAGGACTGTCCCTGTCAAACTGGAACAGTTGGAGGCTACATTGCTACTTTATTCCTGCTATATTTGTGTTCTTTTATTGTATGGCTTTATTTGGTAATAATTATTAGAGTTTTAAAATATTTGTGAGAAGCTGCTGTACGCTACTTTGAGATTGTATCAACAAAGAGCAGTATTGGCTGAAGGCTTTCATATCAGTGGGGTGGGGGAATCCACTCTGGATTTTAGTCTAAACTTTAAAAGAGCTGTCCTAGGTGCTGAATATTTTGGACATCCCTTATATATAATCAAGAAGTGTTTAAAATTGTTTCTATTGTAGGCCTCCCTGAGATCCTATGATAAAGGGTGGGATAGACGTTAATAAATAAATAAAATAAATGTATGTTTATAATGAGAGAAGAGTTCAGGTAAAGAAAGAACAAGAGTATGGATGGATGCTTTTAATTAAGGGGTGGGCCTAGTGGAGCCTGCAGGCAACATGCGTCCCACAGGGCCAATTTTGCTGGCTCACAGGGCCACCTGGGGGTTAAAAATATATTTCCCCCCAAATACCCTCTAATGGATGTGGATACATTTTCACTGTGGGTTTTTGCCCCCAGGCCATTTTGGGCCTAGAGGAGGCCTTCTGCCAGAACAGGAAATGAATACAAAGTAACATCTGGTCACTTCCTGTTGCTGAAAAGGGCTTCTCCTGGGCCTAAAATTGTCTGGAGGGCTCAAAACATGACAAAACAGGC
Source organism: Gambelia wislizenii (assembly GCA_030847615.1). Lineage (NCBI taxonomy): Eukaryota > Metazoa > Chordata > Lepidosauria > Squamata > Crotaphytidae > Gambelia > Gambelia wislizenii. The sequence continues at coordinate 38,252,164 of JAUMIR010000001.1, forward strand.
CATGTTTTGGGGGCAAAATAAATTTGATTCTTTTGTAGTGGGTGGGGGTGCTGTCCTCCAAAGTCTCCTGGGAGGGTACCATGGCACGCTAGTCTCCTATAGTTGCCTACCCTTGTGTTAGTTACTGTACAACACTAGTTTTTCATTTGGGAATATTATAGTTGTTGGTTCTATATGTCCTTGTCCAAATACTGAACCAGAAATATTCAAATTCACATCTGCTTGCTCTGTGTTGCACCAATCTAAACTGTACACAGGAGTTGTTAGTATCTGATTTAATAGCAAGCAGACTCTTGATCAGGCTTACAACAGTAAATATTAAGAGTATTAACTGTAAAATATTAACAGCAAATTTTGGGTTGCATTTGATTAATAACAACTAGATAGAATACCAAACATTTCCCCATATATTTGTGCCTTTTCAAAGTGTATGAGAATTTCAAGGATTACATATCTGATGGCAATAACTTCTTTTTGCTAAGGCATTTATAGCTCTGAGATTTGAAACTCTCTCAGAAAATCTGGGAAGACGCTAACATGAAATTCCAAGCAAACAATGCCTTTATATTTGTGGGGCTCTTATAGGTCAAGATGTCTCATTATTTATTATGTTGTTCCTTAAATTTTGAACCAAGGAAGAAATTAATTTCAAAAAAGATTAGCTGTATATCCAATGACAATGGTAAAGTCCAGAATTGCGCTTCTACTGTCTAATCAAGACAAATCTGTAACAGATAAAGAGTAACCAGTTCAATAAAACAAGAAAGACATTTACTGAGAGTAAATTGGTGAACTTTATCTACATCTTTTACATTCAACTCTAAAAACTGTAGTACAACTATGCTTATTATACTTAATTCTTGTTTAAATCCGAGGGAAATGTATATTGGGTTGTCTATAGATTTAACCATGCTTAATGTAGACCCAGTGAAATCAATGTGACAAGTCATCATCATCATTAACTTAAGTCCAATTTATTTCAATGGATCTTCCATAAGTGTGACTAAGGGCTTGTCTACACAAGCTTGATAAAACATCTTGGGACCGTCCTGGCGGTGATCTGTGCAGACATTGCTGGGCCAAAATTCTGAATCTGCACGGAACAGTCCTCACAATGTTCAGCTAGATCAATCCCCAAAATGATGTAAACCTCTCTTACAATGCTTAAAAAAACCCTCCTGCTTTACTCTGGCTCTTCCAGGAAAACTGGAGCACTCCATGCTGAGAATAAGCAGCTGTCCTCACACACATCCTGCTGTATTGCTTGGTCATCTGAGGTCACAAGCAGGCCTCCAGCATATGATCAATGCTGGGTGCCACATTTCTGGCCTCAAGGAACACAATGTGTGCCAGCAGCGGTGGCAGCACCAGGCAATGCAGTAGGATGCATGTAAGGACAGCTTCCCATTCTCAGTCTTGAGTGCTTTGGTAAAGGGGGGGGGGGACTCTGGGGTAGCTCTGGGGCAAAATACTCCGGGCTGCCCCCAGGTTATCTCAGCCAGTGTAGATGAGCCCTAAGTCTCAAGCTAAACTCACTGATAATGTAAAATCATGTAAAATCACTGATGATGTAAAATTTGTAAAACTGATTTTACAAACAAAATGCAAAAGTGTTTTTTAAACAAATTAACTGTTTCAGGTATTTTAGAGAAACAGGAAAGTAAAGAATCAATTTTAAACAATTGTAATTATAATGGTAACTATAGGCATACCTAAGTTGAAAAAGCCTTTAATTTTAAAAGCTCCCTTTTTTTTCAAAGGCATTTTACACCCTCTAAGCCCCTTCTTTTTGTTTCTTGTCCTCTGTCTAAGAGGTGTTCAGCAGCACCAACATTGGGAAAATAGTGAAGGAGGGCTGGCAAAAAAACAAGACTATCAGGTTGCAGCACTATGTCTGGAGTAGACATGCAATAAAGCTTAAGCTGGGAAAGAATTAGATACTCCCTTAGCTGATCCTACTGTAGTCATATGTGACTTCTTCCAACAAGGAAAGGTAAACAGTAGTTGCCTTCATAATCCTTCACTGAGCATGTGTGAACAACAAAACAGAGAAATGGAGAAAGCAGATAAGCCTGTCTCATCAGCTCCCCTTCCCTTTTTTTTTTTTAAAGCATAGAACTAGAAGTCTAGCTACCAAAATGGAAATCATAAGGAAAATGGACACTGATGAAAGAAAAAGTCATCCCTGGACATATTTCAAAAGAGGAATTCAAGGGGTTTCTAGAAGGTTCAAAATGTTTTTGGTTATTTATGCACAGCTTACTTGATCTAGGCCTTGTGTAGAGCAGCTGTTTACTGTATCTTGGCCTGTCTTAGAGCTCTGCAGTCCATAGGATGCAGGGCTTTTGCCCCATTTTGCCCCTGGGCAGTACTGATGATGCCTGGGTCTCAGACAGGGGAAGATGGGATAAAGCCCAATAAAACATTTTAGCAAAATAACCAGGATAAACTGTTCCAGGTGACAATCGGGCCCTGTGGGACCCTGAGCTCATACCGTCATGCCTGCCTGTCTCTGCAGCTACCTTCTGCATCACACTCTCTGCAGCCAGGAAAGCAGACTTGCAGCATGTGAACAAGGCTAGTCATATGCAGGGGGCCTTGGTCATATCCTGCAGGCCTTCCTGGCTTCAGAGTGACATGGATGGAAGCGGCAGCCGCTGCAGAGCCAGACCAGAGTGGCGGTCTGGGCCCCCATGGAAATGAGGCCCTTGTTTTTTTCATTTCCCATTCACATACATGTTAGTTTTGAATAAACAACTTGCTGCTCTACCTTTTTGTGGTGTAGAAGCCTATCCCTGTTCTTCCCATGTTATTTCTGCCTTTGATACAAAATTTTCTGTTAAGGAGGTTATGCCCAGGAACCTATCTACTTCATTAACTGAAGTAAACTAATACTTTAGGGGCCTTGGAGCTTTTGTGATAATGAATTACACTTTGAAATTACAAATTTCAATAAAATAAGATATAATCAAATAAGATTCTATTTTAAACAACTTCTTTTTCAGGGTGAAAAAGTGGGGTATAAATTCCTACATAAACATTAAAAAAAATGAATGCATTGGTCCATTAAAAACACACACACTAAACTTGAACTACAACTTTATTAAGGCCAAAATAAGGGCCTAAATACCTTAAAGGCACCAAATCCCATCAGATCTTGGAAACAAAACAGAATCAGCCCTGCTTAGTACTTGGATGGGAGACTGCCAAAGAACACCTGGTACTATAGGCTATATTTCAGAAGAAGGAACTGGCAAAACCACCCCTGAGTATTCTTTGTCTAAGAAAACCCTATGAAATTCATGGATTCACCATAAGTTGACAGGCGACATGAAGACACAAATATACAGATCATGAAAGAAAGTGAAGACTTCTGAGGTCTGCAGAATTCTTCATCATGGTAAGTAGACAAAAAGCAACATATCGAGAATGATAGTGAAAAGTCCCAAAATTAGACCAAATGCTGAGACCATGAGACACTGGGGGCCCATCTCTCTCTCTCTGGCTTCTCTTCGTAAACAAATATTCAGGAAGGACTCATCCCGCACTTTCTGCAAGCGCGCTGATGACGAAAATGGCCAATCCGAGATAGACAAATCCGGTTGCAGAAAGCACAGCAGAAGGTTTCCTTGGATGATGGTTCCGGGTTGTGATTTTCTCTGCATTGTCGTTTCTCTTCAAGACTTGTTCGGCGTGAGTTCTCAAATAAGGCTGCAGCATTGTGGATAGTGTGTCTCCATGCCTCCCTATATGAGGCCAGGGCGGACCATTGTTGGTGATCAATTTGGTCGAGCCTGAGGTGTTGTTTCAGGGAGTCCTTGTATCGCTTTTTTGGAGCTCCCCTCTTACGCTGACCCGTGGCGAGTTCACCGTAGAATACTATTTTGGGGAGGCGATGGTCTTCCATCCTAGAAACATGCCCTGCCCAGCGCAGCTATGTTGTCAATATCATGGCCTCAATGCTGGTGATCCCTGCTTGCTCGAGGACAGCAACATTCGGTACATAGTCAGTCCAGTGTATATTTAGGATTGTGTGTAAACAGCGCTGATGGAAGCATTCGAGGAGTCGTAAGTGGTGGCGATAGGTGAGCCATGTTTCAGACCCATAAAGGAGAATAGACAGTACAATGTCTCTTTACAAACTGATTTTTGTGCTTCACCTCAGGTGTTTATTACTCCAGACTCTTGTAAAGTCTTCCAAATGCGCTATGTGCCTTTGCTAATCTGTGATCGATCTCTTTGTCAATCTTGGCATCTGAGGAGATGCTGCTTCCCAGGTAGGTGAACTGCTGAACGGACTTAAGCACAAAGTTGCTGACGGCAATGTGGGGATGGTGGTGTTCGTCCTGTGGTGCAGGCTGGTAAAGAACTTCCGTTTTCTTCAGGTTGACTTCCAGCCCAAACAGCTCTGCAGCTGTTGTGAAGCAGGATGTTAGGCACTGCAGAGCTGCTTCTGTGTGGGCAACAAGGGCAGCAGCATCAGCGAAGAGCAGCTCACGGACTAGATAGCTTAGAGTCTTAGTGTGAGCCCTCAGACGGCTTAAGTTAAACAAGCTACCATCAGTACGGTAATGTATATAGATGCCGTCGTCTTCTTCAAGCTCTGCCGTAGCCCTTTGGAGCATAATGCTGAAGAAGATTGTAAATAAAGTTGGCGCAAGAACACAATCTTGCTTCACTCCATTAGTTATTAGAAAGGGCTCTGAAAGAGCATCACCATATCTGACTTGACTGCGTTGGTCCTCGTGTAGCAAGATAATCATTTTAAGGAATTTGGGGGGACATCCTAGTCCTTCCAGGATCTGCCACAGACCTTTCCTACTCACGGTGTCGAAGGCTTTGGTGAGGTCAACAAATGTTACATAGAGACCCTTGTTCTGCTCTCTACATTTCTCTTGCAGTTGTCTAAGGGCAAATACCATATCTGTAGTACTCCTATTGGCTCTGAAGCCACATTGGCTTTCAGGAAGAAGTTCTTCTGCAATGGCAGGAACTAATCTGTTCAGGAGTATCCTTGCAAGGATTTTTCCAGCAATAGAGAGCAGTGTTATGCCTCGATAGTTTGAGCAATTGGATTTTGCTCCTTTTTTCTTGTACAGGGTGATGATGACTACATCTCGGAGATCTGATGGTAGTTCCCCTTTTCCCCAACAATTCACAAGGAGTTCATGGAATTTATCATGGAGTACATGACCTCCTTGTTTCCAAACTTCAGGTGGGATTCCATCAATCCCAGCTGCCTTGCCGTTTTTCAACTGCTGTATGGCCTTAAGGGTCTCTTCCAAAGTGGGAGCTATGTCCAATTCATTTTTCATTGGTTTTTGTACCATATGTTGGATAGCTGAGCCTTGGACTACTTGGTTGGCACTAAAGAGACTTTGAAAGTGCTCAGCCCATTGATTCAGGATGGAGGCTTTATCAGTAATTAATGTTTGACCATCTGTAGGTCCAAACACTGCCTTAAGAGCTTCATAAAATCCTCTAGAATTCCCCAGATCTGCACAGAGTTGTGTCTTTTCTGCTATATTGATCCACCACTTGTTCTGCATGTCTCGGAGTTTTTGTTGAAGTTTACTACATGTGAGACGGAAAGCTGCTTTTCTTACATGGCAAGTTGGCTGGGTGAGGTATGCCTGGTGAGCAGTTCTCTTCTTTGCCAACAGCTCCTGGATCTCTTGGTTGTTTTCATCAAACCAGTCTTGATTTTTCTTGTGGGAGAACCCGAGGGATTCTTCCGCAGACTGCAGGATACTGTTTTTGATATGCTGCCAAAGCACTGTAGGAGAAGGATCTATAGGATGGTCTTCAAGTTTTGTTTGCAGGTTTGCCTGGAAGTTGTCTCTCATGGTAGCTTGTTGAAGATTGTTGACTTGGAGTCTCTTCTTTAACATGCCACCCCTCCTATGTTTGAACTTGAGATGAAGATTTAGTTTACATCTGACAAGGCGATGATCTGTCTGGCATTCTGCACTGGGCATCACTCGAGTATGGCGGACATCACGAATGTTTCTCTGGCGGACTAGAACATAGTCAATGAGGTGCCAATATTTGGATCGGGGATGCATCCAGGTTGTCTTCAAGCTATCTTTCTGCTGAAAGATAGTGTTTGTAATAGTCAGCTGTTGTTCTGCACAGAAGTCTAGCAAGAGGCGTCCATTATCATTGCAATTTCCAACAACATGCTTGCCTAAGACACCTTTCCAGGCTTCAGAGTTCTTTCCTACTCTGGCATTGAAGTCACCAAGGATAATAATTTTAGCTTCCACAGGGACTTTTTGTATGAGGTGGCGTAGGTCTGTGTAGAATTTTTCTTTCTCTACAGGGTCGGCTTGCTAAATATATATACTAATATATACTAAAGAGAACAACATGTGGGAGGCGTAAGGAAATAATGCGATCAGAGTGTCTTGTTGGCAAGGTTTCGAGTTTGGAGGCAATGGAGTTTTTAATCATGAAGCCTACTCCTGAAAGATGTTTTTCGGTTTTGGGTTTGCCAGACCAGTAAAGTGTGTAGCCGGCACCGTGTTCTTTAAGGCTGCCTTCCTCATGGAGATGAACTTCACTAGGAGCAGCGATGTCAATATTAAGTCGTGATAGTTCATGGGCTATTAGAGCAGAACGACGCTCAGGTCGTCCACTATCTTCAGAGTCTTGCATGGTTCTGATGTTTCAGCATGCAAGTGTCAGTTTATTTACACCTTTGGAGGCCAGTGTGTGCCTTTGTTTCTTTGCCTTGGTTTGACCGCATCAGAAGATTCCCGTTGGCCGCGGCTAGCCAACCAGGTAGTTGGGGATGAGCTTTCATTAGGCCACCTTTTCTAGGCCTAAGCAGTGCTCTCCTTAAAAAAGGCATCTTGGTTGTTCAGGATGCTGCCGAACAAGACTGTCATCTCCCGGGTCAGCCTCGAGCGACAAAGTCCTGAACTGCCTTCATGCAGTTTTGGGTCTGCGGCTTCCAGTGCATCTTTACACCTGCTGTTTCGTCCCTTGCCTATCGCTACAGGGCTTTTTTTGGGAATTGGATTTGTCCTTCAAGCCTGTGCAAAGGATTTTTCTGGTGGAGCGCAGCGTGCACAGAACTGGCCTCACCCTTTAAACCAAAGGTTCATCTGCTGGCCTTGCAAGCATGGACGGTAGCAGTGAGGTCCTCGGGCCGTAGGTTTGATTAGAGTTTCCTTCTCTTAGATGGTTGACCTTACAGGGTTGGATGAGCACCATCTGCCCGGGTTTGGGATTAGTTTTCCTTCTCCTAGGATGGTTGCCATAAGGCTAAAGAGCCCATCCTGCCCTTTGACGCTGTTTGTCAAATCCTTCAGTTTTGACCTGTCTGGCATGGGAGACCCTACCGGTGGCTATTGTGCCACCGCCAGCATAGCTCAAAACATCATTAGGGTACACAAGCCTCTCTCCCACGACAAGGGGGCATCAATGGAGATGGGCCCATCTACATGAGGGGAAAAAATCCCAAGTACCTTGTAGTACTGGCATATCGCAGCAGCAGTGACATGTCTAAATGGCTTTTCTGGCCTCAGAAGCCCGCCTAAGCATTGCATTCCTGATGGTGGCCAAGAGTGATTTATTTGCATTAGTTCTTCACTGCTACCGTTTTGTTTTGTTTTTTAATAAAGACATCCAAGGTCCACTGGTGCGATAGAGCAATTTTCCAAATGTATAGAAAAGCAAAACAAAACTTATCCTGTTTTATTTTATTTAGCGAGTGATTGCTTAAGGTGAAAATCCAACATGGTGACAGTGTGTGCTTGCCCTGCTAGCAAGTCTCATCCCTGCTCTCACCTGGCCAATCAGCTTTGTGCTTCCCTTCAGGTTTCCTGTCTTTCCATAGTTCAAACAGAAATGTGCACCTCCCTCACAGTTTTTGAAATAGTATGGGGAAATCTGTGAAGGCTTTAGTGCGTTGTTTTTGCTGTTTTGGGCTTCCCTCCTTCCAAATAGTGTGGATTGGAGCTGGATCCTATTTAGTCAGGTAGGATTCACAGAGAATTCCATGAGGGTTTTTTCACCATTTAGATGAGCCCTGGGTCTAAACTGCAAACCTCATGGCCATAACATCTGTCCTTATTGTTGGGGTTTTTTCTTCTTCTATTGCTGGTATTTAAAATTTTCTCCTATAATTACAGAGTAGAACTATATCTTGCACATTAATGCATGTCACAAAACTGCAGCACCTGTTTTTTGTTTTATTTTGAGAAAAGCAGCCTAAGTGAGAGGAAACAACCTGGAGTGGAAAAACAGTATGAGAAAAATGCATATCCTTTCCTTCACCCACTGTCACTTCTTTCCAGGAAGTCCCTCTCCCAAAACTTGCTGAGTGTGGAAAAGAAGAAATTGCCTTATGAAGCAACCAGGCGAAGGGAGGAGAAAAAATAATATTCTATGCCTGTGTTACTTAATACCACAATCAAGCTGGATCATAGCCACACCCTGTCGGTTGTGTCAAAATGTTGGACACAGGGAAATTCAAGTTCAGCTTCAGTAATGAAACTTGATGGATTACTTTGGGTCAGTCGCTCATGCTCTCTCACTTATCCTACCTCAACAGTGGGTGTTGTGTTTTTGTTTTTGTTTTGGTGATATGTGCATATGTGTAGGGCAAGAGTCACACACCTACCTGAGCCCCTTGGAGACAAGGTAAAAGTGAAAATAAGTAAATCCTTCTCACTTTGGAAAGCAATCTTGCTTTTGTGTTTTTACATCCTTCCACAACCTAAGAGAGAGATTAAACAACCCATTTTATTGCTAAGTTTTTTTAATGTCAGCATAATGTAAGTTTCAGGATCTCATTTTGTGGTAATAAAAGCAAGAGGGCTTTCCTGCTGACTTCACCTGGTATCTGCCTCAAGGCATTTGTCTGAATTAGAAACACTCTCAAGTAACACCATTTGGAAGTTGGCTAAAGCTGGTGCCATTTCAGAATCTGATCTTGAACACCCTTTCCTTCCTTTTCCTTCCCAACAAGGGGATGGGCTATTTTAGATCTGATCCTAACCAACAGAGATGATCTGGTTAATGGGGTGGAAATTGTGGGATCCTTAGGGGGGAGTCACCATGTTCTCCTGGAGTGTTATACAGAGGAAAGGGAAAGCCAAGTGTTGTCAGACATGCCTTCCAGACTTTAAGAAAGCTGATTTTAGAAAACTTAGAGAATTACTGGGGGTGATCCCATGGTCAGGAATACTAAAAAAGAAGGGAGTACATGATGGATGGGAGTTTCTAAAAAGTGAGATATTGAAGGCACAACTTCAAACAGTTCCAATGAGGAGGAAAAATGGCAGGTGTCTAAAGGAACCAGGATGGATGACTATAGAACTTTCAACTGAGCTAAGACTTAAAAGGGACATGTATAAAAAATGGAAAAAGGGAGAAATCACCAAAGAAGAATTCAAATAAATAGCCAGCTTGTGTAGGGGGAAAATCAGTAAAGCAAGAGCACAGATGGAGCTCAGACTTGCTAGAAAGGTTAAAAACAATAAAAGGGGTCTTTATGGATATTTCTGCAGCAAAAGAAAGAACAACGAAGTGGTAGGACCGCTGTGGGGAGAAGGTGGCGAAATGCTAACAAAGGAGAGAGAAAAGGTAGAGCTACTCAACACCTTCATTGTCTCAGTCTTCTCCAAAAAGGAGAAGAGTAGAAAATGGAGCAGATGATGCAGTAGTGGAACTGCAGCATAGAATAGGTAAAGAGGTTGTACAGGAATACCTGGCCAGTATAAACGAATTTAGGTCTCCAGGTCCAGGTGAACTAAATCCAAGGATACTAAAAGAACTGGGAGAAGTAATCTCAGAACTTCTGTCAATAATCTTTGAGAAATCCTGGAGAACAGGAAAGGTCTTCCAAAATGCTTCTTCCAAAATGCATCTGGTGATATCTCCACACACACACCCCCATAGCTTCCACTTTTCTTACGATTTCCATTTTGGTGGGCAAACCTATAGAGATAAATTTTTAAAAACATGCTGGGGGGAGTTGGTGAGGCAAGGTAATTTACTCCCGCCCCCCGCTTCTCTCTCTTTTGTTGTTCATGCATGCTTAGTAAAGGATTCCAGAGGCAGCTACTGTCTGCCTTGCCTATTGTATCAAAAACAGTATCCTCCAGTCTGCAGAAGAATCCCTCGGGTTCTCCCACAAGAAAAATCAAGACTGGTTTGATGAAAACAACCAAGAGATCCAGGACTGTTGGCAAGGAAGAGAGCTGCTCACCAGGCATACCTCGTCCAGCCAACCTGCCATGTAAGAAAAGCAGCTTTCCGCCTCACATGTAGCAAACTACAACAAAAACTCTGAGACATGCAGAACAAGTGGTGGATCAATATAGCAGAAAAGACACAACACTGTGCAGATCTGGGTGATCATAGAGGATTTTATGAAGCTCTTAAAGCAGTGTTTGGACCTACTTATCAGGTCCAAAGCTCCTTATACAGTACAGATGGTCAAACATTAATTACTGATAAAGCCTCCATCCTGAATCGTTGGGCTGAACATTTTCAAAGTCTCTTTAGTGCCAACCGAGTAGTCCAAGGCTCAGCTATCCAACATATGATACAAAAACCCATGAAAAATGAATTGGACAGACTTCCGGCTGCGAGTGGGAGGGCGGCGGACGCGAGAGGATGAGGCTCCGTCTCAGCTCCGTTCAAGTGCGACACGAAGAGGGGGAAAACCAAAAGAAAACCCCTTTCCTGGGGGGAAAGAGGGAAAGAGATGTTCCACGGGGCTTCTGCAAGACCACACGTGTTGGGGGGCGGAGGTTCTCCACCCGCGAGGGAAGGCAGACGCGAGGAACAGACCCGTGCCGCAGGAGAGTCGTCAGACCCAAGCCACACCCGCAGCCAAAACACGGAGGTGAAAAATTAAGTAAGAGCCCAGAGGGCTGAGGAACTTTTTTTTACTTCTTCAAATAAGAGCAGTCCGTAACGAAGAGCAAGGGAACTAGCTTTATCAGGACTGTTCCCTTTTGTTATATCAAAAGCTGCTCCGGGAAAGGGAATTTTTGTCTAGTTCGTTTAGTTTGCTCAGTTTGGACCTCCTTCTGTTTTTCTTGCTGTGTTTCTGCCTCCTCCCCTTTTGTTCACTGGCCCTTTAAGAAACGTGTGAGAGGGGGAAACAGAGATTGGTTCCTTTCCTCTTTTTATTTTTTTGTTATTTGGAAATGAGAGTCAAAACCCTCCGTAGGTTTGAAAAGGACTTAAAAATACTGCTTACAAGGGGGAGAAGATTTGACGGCAGGGAAGTAAAGAAAGAGAGAAATTGGAAACAACTTGAGAAGAAAGCTGTTAACACCAAAATAGTTGGGCAAGAGGAAATAATTGCATGGCTGTAACACCTGGGGTGCTGTAAGAAGAGGAGAGGAAGAGAGACTGTAACAACACAGAGTAAAGAACAGAGAACAGAAAGAGGAGAGAAGAACAGGAAAGAAGAAACAGAGGGAGGAGACAGAAGAGAAGAGGAAGAACGAAAGAAGAAGAAAACAAATAATTATAAAGTTGTTGATATTAAGTTGTAACATATTTTTACTTCTAGTAGTATTGTTATTATTAGTATTGTAAATGAGAGAAATGAATTAGAAGTTTATGATTTATGGAACTAATTGCATATGTATTTGAGAATGAATTTAGAGAGTATAGAATATTGATTGTGGAATATTGAATATAGAATTAATTTTTGGACATTGGGGTAATTGCAATAGATTTTTGTTTACTCTCTGATTAGATTAATAGATTATTCTATTTTGAATTAATTAACTAACTGTTTCTCAAAGTATATATTTACTTAATTGAATTAATTGGAAGAGTTGATTGTTTAGGTAAGATAGAAGTTTGATTTAAGGAATGAACTTACAAAGGAAGTTGATTTGGCTTAACTAAATTGGTAATTGAGAATGAAATAAGAATCAATTTGGACAGTTAAATGAGCTCATATATGGTAAATGAATTAGGAGATCTGTAAGTCTGTAAAGAGACAAGAAACTAAAGATATACGTGCTATAGTAATTCAGGGAAGGGTGAGAGAAAAAAAAAGTGGTAAATAACTGAGTTAAGAGATTTAAGGAGAAAGTAAAGAGGAATTCTAGTTGAAGATCTTTGGGAATAGAGGGAAGAAAAAGGCAATTACTGAAAGGTGCTGATAGGAAAGGGGGAGAAGAAAGGAAGAAACTAGAATGGCATCAGGCCAGAAGAAATCAGGACCACAATCACAAACCCAAACCCAAATAATGACGAGAAGAGGTTCAATTGAAACACTGAAAATATCTGAAATGCAAACAATGATTATGGAAGAATTGAGGACGGAACTAAGGAACTTTAAACAAGAAATTAGGACAGAACTGAAAGATTTGAGAAAAGAGATAAGGATGGATTACAAAAAAGAAGCTGAAATATTGGGGAAGAAGATGGAAAAGTTCTATAAAGAGTTAGAAGAAGTGAAGGTGGAGATTCAAAATCAAAAATCTGATATTAAAGAATTAGGAGAGAAAGTACAAGAAACAGAAAAAACTACTAAACTCTTGCAAGAAGCGAAAGGTGAGGAAGATATTCAAATAATGAACCAAGAGCTAAGATACAGAGAGAAATGTCTCAAACTAAGAGGCCTTACAGAGAAAATGAATGAAAATCTGATAGAAAGGTTGATACCGGATATGGCTAAATTCATTGATTGCCCAGAGGGCTACTTAGATGGGGAGGTGGACAAAGCATTTAGGGTGAACTCCCAGGTAGCATGGGAGAAAAAACTCCCACGGGATATAGTTATGGTATTTACAAGATCTAGAACAAGAGAAAAGATATTACAACAAAGTTACAAAGAAAAGTTGAAAATAGAAGGTGAGGAGATTAAAATATTTAAAGATATCCCGTTGTCGATTTTGAGGAAAAGACAAGACTATAGGTTCATAACCCAAATGTTGACTAGGAATGGAATTTATTACAAGTGGGAAAAGATAGAGGGTATTTCCTTCACATTCAAACAAAAGAGATATAGAATAGACTCGGTGCAAAAGGCCAAAGAATTTTGTAAAAAATTTGAAAGAGAAATGAAAGATAATAAGGATAGAACTCTACGAGAGAAGCAGAAAAAGGAAAAGAGAGGAGAAGAGGAAGAATATCTGAAGGGATCAAAGGAAGAAGAAACACAAGAAGAAGAAGAAAAAGAAGAAGAAGAGGAAGGAATAGTACTAGAAGAAGAAGGAGAAATAGATCCAGAAACAGATGGAGAAAAAGGTGATAAGGAAAGTACAAGTGGGGAGGAGGATGAGGAGGAAGGAGTAAAAAATTGAAATAATGGCCAAGATAGGTTCCTGGAATGTGAAAGGATTGAACTCGGAATATAAACGGAGACAAGTATTTCACTACTTAGAAAAATTGACACTAGATATAATATGTATACAGGAGACGAGGATAAAGGAGGAACATAGTAAATTTTTAAGAAATCCCAAATTGGGATCGGTATTTCATTCTGCAATTAATGAGAAAAAGAAAAGGGGGGTTGCACTATATGTTAATCGAAAATATGAAGCAAAAGAGGTGTTTAAAGACGGGGCTGGTCAATATATAGGGGTTGAAATTCAATTTCAGAACTTAAAATTGCTGGTAGTAGGGATATATGCCCCTAATGTGAAACAAGGAGAATTTTACAAAAGGTTACATGAGAGGCTGGGAGGTTACTTGGGAGACAACTTGATAGTACTTGGGGATTTTAATGGTGTCCAAGAACCCAGAAAAGACAGGTCAACAATAAGAAAACATAGAGCAATAGGTAAACTACCAAAAAGCTTTTTTGAGTTAAAGAAAGAACTAGGATTGGAAGATGTATGGACTGTAAAACATGGTGACAAAAAAGGCTTTACATTTTATTCAGATTGTCATAAATCAATGTCACGAATTGACCTTTTTTTAGTGTCAAGAAAGCTACTAGGAGGTATCAACAACATGGAAATACTGCCCAAAACAATATCAGATCACTATCCTATTAAAATGACACTAAAAGTTATGGAGAGGAACTACAATTGGAGATTAAACGAATTCTTACTTAGAGACGAAGATTTCTTGGGAAGGTTAAAACTGGAAGTAAAACAATACCTTAAGGAAAACACAACAGACGATTGTAAGATGAGAACAATTTGGGATGCTGGTAAGGCAGTAATACGGGGCATGCTAATAAAAAGAGGATCAGAAGTAAAAAAGTTAAGGTCAAGCAGATTTAAATTTATATTAGAAGAACTAAAGAAGAGAGAAGAGCAACTAAGAGAAAAGCCAAGTGAGGAGAAAGTGGTTAGATAGATAAAATTGATACAGAAACAATTAAATTTGGAAGCTATGACAGAGATTGAAAGACAACTAAGAAGAACCCGGCAAAGACATTTTGAATATGCGAATAAGGCCAGTAGATGGTTGGCGCATAGGCTGAGAAGAGAGAGAGAGGAGAAATTGATTGTAGAAATTAAACACAAGGAAACAACGATAACAAACCAAGAAGAAATTCAAAAGTTGTTTTACGAATATTACAGAAAATTGTTTGAAAATAAAAGATTAGAGGAAGATACCAAATTGGAATTAAGGAATTATTTAGATGAACAAAATATTCCTAAAATAACGTTAGAACAAATGAAATTGTTAAATTCAACAGTTACAATGGAAGAAATCAATACAGCTATACGGGAAATGAAATTTAACAAAGCTCCAGGGCCAGATGGCTTTACTGCCATATATTACAAGAAATTGGAAAACGAACTAGCGCTGCCCTTTCAAAAAACTATAAACAGTATAGAAAAAGAGGGGATCCCAGAATCTTGGATAGACGCAAATATCTCGTTAATACCAAAAGAAGGCAGAGACAAAAAGGAGATAACGAATTACAGACCAATATCATTGCTCAACACCGACTATAAAATCTATGCGGCAATACTTGCCAGAAGATTAAAGAATGTACTATCTGAGATAATACATGAAGATCAGAGTGGTTTTCTGACGGGGAGGCAGATTAGGCATAACACACGGATAGTACTAGATATATTGGAATACTTCGAACAGCATAGCGAGAAAAAACTGGCTATGCTGTTTGTGGATGCAGAAAAAGCCTTCGATAATGTGAGCTGGGACTTTATGATAGAAACAATGAAGAGAATGGAGATAGGAGATAACTTTATAAAAAGAATTGAGCAAATTTATACCATCCAGAGGGCCCAATTAATAATTAATGGGAATAGATCCGATAAGATTCCAGTGATGAAAGGTACTAGACAAGGTTGTCCCCTCTCCCCACTACTTTTCATTTTAGTACTAGAAGTCTTCAATAGGGAAATAAGAGCAAATAAAAATATTCCAGGGGTTAGAATCAAAGGTCATGAGTTTAAACTGAGAGCTTTCGCAGATGACCTTGTTTTATTTGTTGAAGATCCACTGGAAAATATTGAGGAAATTATGAGAACGATAGAGCAATTTGGGAAGCACTCAGGTTTTAAAATCAATATGGGAAAATCATCCTTATTAACAAAGAATCTGACAAAAAAAGAAGAAGATCTGACTAAAAAATCAAGATGTAAAATAGAAAAAAAGGTAAAATACCTGGGTCTTTGGATAGCTAAAAGAAATTCCGATCTATTCGACAATAATTATACAAAAATTTGGAAGGAAGTTAAGGAAGATTTTGAAAGATGGGGCAAACTAAACTTAAGTATTATGGGAAAGATTTCAGCATTTAAAATGAATGTACTTCCCAAGTTGCTATATTTGTTTCAGAATTTGCCAATATTGAATAATGACAGACCATTTGAAATATGGAGAAAAGACATTTTGGAATTTGTGTGGGGTAAAAGAAAACCAAGAATTAAATGGTCATATTTAATAGATACATGGGAAAGAGGTGGTTGTGGAATGCCAGAACTAAAAATTTATTATTACGCTGCAGTGATGGTGTGGATATTGGAATGGGTAAAGTTGAAGGATGAAAAATTGCTGGCCTTGGAAGGACATAATAACAGATATGGGTGGCACGCATATCTATGTTATGGAAAGGATAAAGTTAATAGGGATTTTAATAACCACTACGTAAGAAGATCATTATTAGCAGTGTGGAAGAAAGTTAAGAACAAATTTTACAACAAAATTCTATTTTGGACATCGCCTCAGGAAGCATTTTTTGGAAGGTGGTTAGATCGAGCACAATATTTAAGATATAAGGATCTGATAGTATTGGATGATAATAATGACACCAAATTAAAATCCAAAGAACAAATAAGCCAAAAAGTTAATTGGTTTACATATTTACAGTTGAGGGAAATGTTCAAGGAAGACCAAAACAATGGAGGAATAGAGCTGGAGTACAATGAATTAGATGAATTAATGTGGGAAGATCAAAGGAAGAAAAAAATAGCCAAATTTTACAAATTGTTGATAACCAGATATCTAGAGCCGGAGGTTATAAAGGAATATACCATACAGTGGGCAAGAGATATAGGACACAACCTAGAACTAGAAACTTGGGAAAAAACACGGACTAAATCATTCAGATTCACAGCCTGTCAGAATTTAAGGGAAAACTATGTTAAAATTACACATAGATGGTACTTCACTCCAGTTAGATTAAGCAAGATGGGAACAAATATATCTAAAAACTGTTGGAAGTGTCAATCAAATGAAGGTTCTCTAATTCACATGTGGTGGAAATGCAAGGTAATTAAAAAGTTCTGGTTAAGTGTACATAATATGATTAAGAAAATCTTATTTATTTTATTTATTTATTTATTTATACCCCGCTCTTCAGCCACAAGGCTATCAGAGCAGCTTACAAATTGTTTTAAGCAATAGCTATTTACACATCTACACTGCAATAAGCAGTTTCTAATATGTGTTAGCTAATTGCCCCCCACAAGCTGGGTACTCAATTTACCGACCTACGAAAGGATGGAAGGCTGAGTGAACCTTGGAGCCCGCTGGAATCAAACTTGTGATGTGGTGGCTTGCAGTACTGGCATTTAACCACTGAACTCAAACCAGAACTTTACATTCTAAACATGACGAATGTACTAGGTAAAGCAGAAAGTCAACATTGGAGAATTATGTTGTACATGGTAACCGCGGCAAGGTTAGTTATTGCTAAAAAGTGGAAGCAGAAAGAACCACCTAGAATTAAAGAATGGCTAACTAAACTTATAGATATGATAGAATTAGACTGTATGACTAATAGGTTGCGTAACGTTCAATGTAAAAAATCTTTAAATACCTGGTTACCTTTGATAAAGTTTTGGAGAGCAAATGAAGATGGGGAAGAGATACAGAAACTGCTATTATATTAGGAGACAGCTTGGATGTTAGTGTGAATGTAGAAGATAATTTGTAGAGGTAAAACGGAGTGTTACAGTGAACAAGTAATGAGACGAAGACATTACATCTGAAGAAAGAGAAGAAGGGTTAGGAATTAAGAAGGTTGTATGTTTTAATGAAAGTTGTTAACCTTGGTGCACTAGGGGATAGTGTGAGGAAGTTAGAATATGAAGACGATGAAGATTTGTGTATAAGACAGAAGAATAAGCAACAGAAATTGCAAAGTTTCTACTGAATAATGCATAGGAAAATAAGTGTTAAAGAGAGATTAGAAAAGAAAAAAAAGATAAAGTGATGTAATTTTTTTTTCTTTACCTCTTTTCTTTTTACTCTATGTACAATAGAAATGGATTGTGTATATAATGTTATTATTTAAATAAAAAATAAAATGCAAAAAAAAATGAATTGGACATAGCTCCCACTTTGGAAGAGACCCTTAAGGCCATACAGCAGATGAAAAACGGCAAGGCAGCTGGGATTGATGGAATCCCACCTGAAGTTTGGAAACACGGAGGTCATGCACTCCACGAAAAATTCCACGAATTCCTTGTGAATTGCTGGGAAAAAGGGGAACTGCCATCAGACCTCCGAGATGCAGTCATCATCACCCTGTACAAGAAAAAAGGAGCAAAATCCGACTGCTCAAACTATCGAGGCATAACACTGCTCTCTATTGCTGGAAAAATCCTTGCAAGGATACTCCTGAACAGATTAGTTCCTGCTATTGCAGAAGAACTTCTCCCTGAAAGCCAATGTGGCTTCAGAGCTAATAGGAGTACTACAGACATGTTATTTGCCCTTAGGCAACTTCAAGAAAAATGTAGGGAGCAGAACAAGGGTCTCTATGTAACATTTGTCGACCTCACCAAAGCCTTTGACACTGTAAGTAGAAAAGGTCTGTGGCAGATCCTGGAAAGACTAGGATGTCCCCCCAAATTCCTTAAAATGATTATCTTGCTACACGAGGGCCAGCGCGGTCAAGTCAGATATGGCGAGGCTCTTTCAGAGCCCTTTC
This sequence comes from Gambelia wislizenii, assembly GCA_030847615.1. Classification (NCBI taxonomy): domain Eukaryota; kingdom Metazoa; phylum Chordata; class Lepidosauria; order Squamata; family Crotaphytidae; genus Gambelia; species Gambelia wislizenii. Next base: position 38,270,513 of record JAUMIR010000001.1, read on the forward strand.
TAATAACTAATGGAGTGAAGCAAGGTTGTGTTCTTGCACCAGCTTTATTTACAATCTTCTTTAGCATTATGCTCCAAAGGGCTACGGCAGAGCTTGAAGAAGACGACGGCATCTATATACGTTACCGTACTGATGGTAGCTTGTTTAACTTAAGCCGTCTGAGGGCTCACACTAAGACTCTAAACTATCTAGTCCGTGAGCTGCTCTTCGCCGATGATGCTGCCCTTGTTGCCCACACAGAAGCAGCTCTGCAGCGCCTAACGTCCTGCTTTGCAACAGCTGCAGAGCTGTTTGGGCTAGAAGTCAACCTGAAGAAAACAGAAGTTCTTTACCAGCCTGCACCACAGGACGAACACCACCATCCCCACATTGCCATCAGCAAATCTGTGCTGAAGTCCGTTCAGCAGTTCACCTACCTGAGAAGCATCATCTCCTCAGATGCCAAGATTGATAAAGAGATCGATCACAGATTAGCAAAGGCATATAGTGCATTTGGAAGACTTCACAAAAGAGTCTGGAGCAATAAACACCTGAGGCAAAGCACAAAAATCAGTGTGTATAGAGCCATCGTACTTTCTATCCTCCTTTATGGATCTGAAACATGGGTCACCTATCGCCACCACCTACGACTCCTCGAGCGCTTTCATCAGCGCTGTTTATGCACAATCCTAAATATACACTGGACTGACTATGTACCGAATGTTGCTGTCCTTGAGCAAGCAGGGATCACCAGCATTGATGCCACGATATTGAGAACACAGCTGCGCTGGGCAGGGCACATTTCTAGGATGGAGGACCATCGCCTCCCCAAAATACTATTCTACGGTCAACTCGCCACGGGTCAGCGTAAGAGGGGCGCTCCAAAAAAACGATACAAAGACTCCCTGAAACAACATCTCAGGCTCGGCCAAATTGATCACCAACAGTGGTCCGCCCTGGCCTCACATCGGGAGGCATGGAGACGCACTATCCACAATGCTGCAGCCTTATTTGTGAACTCACGACGAACAAGTCTTGAAGAGAAACGACAATGCAGAAAGAATCAAAACCCAAAAACATCACCCAAGGAGACCTTCTGCTGTGCTTTTTGCAACCAGACGTGTTTATCTCGGATTGGCCTTTTTAGTCATCAGCGCGCTTGCAGAAAGCGTGGGATGAGTCCTTCCTGAATCTTCGTTGGCGAAGAAAAGCCAGAGAGGTATATCCCACTCTCTATCTATCTCTATCTAAAGATCTCAGGGCAGAGTACAATAAAAAACATCACAATCAATTTAAAACAATGTCAACCATAAATACGATGTTAAAAGGCTAAACGCCTACTAAACAAAGTGACAAGTTAAAAGAAGACAGATTAAAGCTAGTTAGAATACTTGAAAACAATTTAAAATCATGCACATGTGCGGATTTGTGTAAAACCAGTTAGGCTCCAAAGGCTTTTGTAAAGAACCATATTTCCACTTGACATTGGAATGACAGTAATGTAGGCACTGATCAGACCTTTAAGTGGAGGTCACAACTGGGGGGGGGGGCTATAGAAGAAGAGTCCCTCTCCTCTGTCCAACATGTGCACATTGCCCATGGTAGGAGATGGGAACGGAGCAATACTGGATGCTGGCAACAGGAAGTGAGAAAAGTAAGCATCCCTCTAGATTTTGTAGTTTTGTCTAGGCTAAACAGCACTCTAAGGAATAATCTAAAAATGCTACAGCTCCATATTGACATTCTGACTCTCATGATATCTGACCTGTCAGGGTACTGGAATAAGCAACCCAGAAATTTATACTGTAAAGAGCAAGTATGACATGTTACAGCCTGCAGGAGCCAGTAGTAAGAAGGCTAAATGCAGCTAGCTAGAATATCTTGATTACGTCCAGGAAGCTGACGTGGGGAGTAAGTGTCAGGAACTGGTTACTGAACCCTGAGTTTTAAAATTGCTAAACAACTGCAGAAATCGTGCTGAGTCATGATGACTGACTCCATGAACTTCCAGTCATGCTAATCAAGCTACAGCTGCATGAAAAGGATTGCATCAGAAGAAGGGTTACTAGAGTACAAAGCCATGACTATGGAAATCTGATGCAATGTAACCATGTGCTTGGGTAAGCCAATGGTGTGCTGAAGAATGGTGTGTATATAAGAAAGCCAGATCAGTGTTCAGTCTCTTCCTATGATCCTCTGATGCCTGGCGTAGCACTTTGTCTCTGTACATACTGAAACTACTGAAGATTAAATGCACCTCCTGTTTTCTGGATGCCAAACACTCTGTGTGTGTGAGTATTCTTGGGAAAGGGTTGCTACCTAGTCTGCTGAGACAGTTTTTGGCTTCTGCCAGGGACTGAATGTCCTATCATCCCCTGACATTGGTTATAGGCCCAGTTGATTGATCTCAGATTAGGTATGGTGCACCCAGGAAGTTTCCCAGAAACAATTTTGTTTTTAGTGTTTTTGGCTAGATGGCTGAGAAACAGTTAAGTTATTTTTAACCAGCTCTGTTTTGGCCAGGCTTTATCAGTAGCTGACCTTGGAGTATTGCCAGCTGCCGGCTGTTTGAGTTTCACAGTTGGTGAAGTTTTTTTTTTTTTTTTGAGACAGCACCATGGTAGAGACTGAAAGCTCCGTAAGCTTTGAGAAGCTGAATGATAGTAATTATCCAGTATGGAGAATGTACATGCAAGCTTTATTAATTAAAGTCAATTTGTGGCATGTTTTGGAGAATGAGAGCATAATCCCAGAAGGCTCTGAAAATGAAATTGCAGCATTCAGACTGGCTGATCAAAAAGCCAGGGCTGAGATTCTTTTATGTCTAAGCCCCTCCCAAATGGTTCACGCTGCACAAAAAATCACAGCCTTCCAACTCTGGAAGACACTAGAGGAGATCCACCACAATTCTTCTTGCTTATCAAGGATGATCTGGGCAAAGAGACTGTATAACACAAAGCTGTGCCCTGGAGGCTGTGTGAAAAAACATTTGGAGGAGATGAGACAGCTTCTCCAAGAGGTAGCCAACAGGGGGGTTGAGATTCCAGAAGCCCACGAGTGTTTTATCTTATTGGGCAGTTTGCCAAAGAATGGGATTTCCTGATCTACAGTCTGTAAAACACCAGAGAGTGTGATTTATCTGTAGACCTTGTGGCTGGACATATCCTGGAAGAGCTCCAGTGCAAGCAGTTTGATTACAGGATGGAGTAGATTATGGAGGAAGGAGCCTGCAGCTATGTCAGACGCTGCTTCAGATGTAAACGGCCTGGACATTTGCAAAAGGACTGTAAAAATGCCTGTACGTGAGGAAATGAGGGGCAGCAGAAATAAAGGGCAAAGGAGGGGTGCATCAGGCTGGAAGCCATGCCTTAATAGCAAAACACTATCCTGATGGTAATGAGGGGAAAACTTGGTTATTAGATAGTGGGGCAACTCACAATATGATAAATGATATGAAAATGTTAAGCAATGTTAAAAATGCTTCTATAACCAATATTACACTTGCAGATGGTGCTCCCAGTAAGGTGCATATGTCCCATCTTTTGACAAAGACTTTGATGATGTGTTATGTGTGAACAAACTAGAAAATTGCATATTGAGTGTGTCCCAAATTACCACAGAAGGTTATAAGGTGATATTTGAAGATCAATGTACAATAACAGAAGAACATAACATGAATAATGTCTGTGCAAGAGGGATAAAGAAACATGGGTTGTCTTACATGTTACCTAAAGGGAAGGTGGTAAATGTGAATCCTGCAGACAATGTGCCCCTACATGACAAATGTGTTCATTATTACCATAGACTAACATGCCATGCTAGTTACAAAGGGTTAAAGAAGCTAGCAAAGGTTTGCCCTAGTCTAAATATGAAACACTGCCCAAGGTTTTTAGTATGTGCCACATGTAGGAAAGTTAAGGTGAAGGCTTTCCCAGTTGCCAAAAAGACCAAGTGTGTCACCCAAAGACCCTTTGAGGTTGTGCATACTGACTTGGCAGGCCCCTATAAACCCACTGTAGGGGGTAATCATTATTTGTTTGTAATTGTGGACAGACACACTAGGTACACCTACGTGTATTTACTAAAGGAGAAAAGTCAAGCTGCAGAGAAATACTGTGATTGGGTGAACATGGTGGAACACAATTTCTCGTCTTTTAAGGTTTCCAGCCTAGTGTCTGATAAAGGAGGGGAATTCTTATCTAACCATCTGCAGAAATGGTTGCGTAGGAGGGGCATCAGGCACAAGACGACAAACCCAGTGTCTCCAGGGGAGGATGGGCTTGCTGAAAGAAAAACTGGGATGTTAAAGAGTATGATGGAGTGCATGATGGAAGATCCACAAGCCCCAGCTGGACTGTGGAGGGAGGCAGTGAGAACTGCCGCTTACCATATGAATAGACTCTGGACGTCCAGTGTCAATCAGACCCCATATTGTCTATTGTATGGTAGAGCACCAAACTTCAAGCACCTGAGGATTTTGGGGCAATTTGCAAATGTACTTATTTACCTAAGGAAGCCTGGGCAGCCTAAAACCAGGAGACTGTGTTTTCTTGGCTATGAGGGTAATAAGTACATATTTTCCCTTTCTCCTGGTATGGTGACATACTCTAGGAGTGCAAAATTTGAAATGCACTCAGGTTGGGATAGATTGCACTGCAATCAGGAGGTTTTTGTTCCCTTAGGGAGGGATGTGCCAACACCAATTAGCTAACACACATTGGAAACTGTTTAATGCAGTGTAGATGTGTAAATAGCTATTGCTTAAAATAATTTGTAAGCCGCTCTGATAGCCTTGTGGCTGAAGAGCGGGGTATAAATAAAATAAATAAATAAATAAATAAAAAACTTCCAAAAGTCCCACAAATGGAGGAATGGTTGAGACTGATGATGATGAAGGGGAGGCTGAGGAAGAAAAGCCTAGTACTTCAACACACACCCAAACACACATTGAGCCCAAAATGTTTTTGAAGAGGGAACCTGACACAAGGAGAGAAACTAGCAGTAGTGCAAGTGAAGATGAGTCAGGGAGAACTAGGGTGATCATCCCCAGAAGGTCAAAGAGGGTCAGAAAGGCTCCTGACAGATTTGTAGTTCAGGAGACCAGGCTGTGCAATGGCATAGCAGAGGTGCCTGCAAGTTTTCAGGATCTCCTAAAACTCCCCAAAGAAGAGCAGGAGAGGTGGAACTCAGCCATGGATTCTGAGTTCGAGTTACTGGTGGAGAGGAAAGTGTTCCAGGTAGTAGAGAGGCCCAAAGACCAGAAGGTTGTTGGTTTCAGGTGGGTCTACAAGCTGAAAGACATGCCTGATGGGACACAAAAGTGTAAGGCACACTTGGTTGCGAAAGATTTTTTGCAGGAGCGCTACACAAACTTTGGCAAAACTTTTTCTCCCACAGCAAAGCCAGAATGTCTTCGGTTAGTGTTAGCTGTAGCAGCCAAGAGGAAGATGGTTGTGCAATACTTTGACTTTGAGACAGCATACCTGAATGCTGATCTTGAGGAGACAGTGTTCATGGAACAGGCCCCTGAATATAACACCGCAGGTGAGAGTAAGGTGTACTTGTTGCGCAAAGCACTCTACTGCTTGAATCAACGTGCCTGGTGCTGGAACAAGTGCATACACCAAGTTTTGGTGTCATCAGGGTACGCAAGGAGCATTGCAGATTCCTGTGCGCACACCAAGGGGGCAGGAGATAGTGCTGTCATGCTAGTCATCTATGTGGACGACCTCTGTGTGGCAGCAAAGAGTGCCAAAGATGTCAAGAAAGTGCAGATGGAGTTACAAAACTGGTTCAAGCTAAAGGACTTAGGCAACCTGAGGTGTTATTTAGGCATAGAGGTAGAGAGAACCGATAATGGAGAATTTTTCCTCAGTCAGAAAAAGAAGATTGAAAATTTGGTTGCCAAGTGTGGGTTAAGTGAGGCCAAAGTGGTCAGGATCCCAATGACCACTGATTTTGTGAACCTAGAGGCAGAACAGGAGTTTGAGAGGCCAGAACTGTACCACTCAGTGGTAGGCAGTCTGTTGTTTATTGCAAACAACACAAAGCCTGACATCAGTTTTGCAGCTGGGCTGCTCAGTAGAAGAGTCTCCAAGCCAAGGAGGGTGGATTGGGAAGGCCTGAAAAGGGTAGTTAGATTTCTCAAGGCAACCTGGGACATGAGCTTGAAGCTGACAGGAAGTCAGGTGACCCTGGAGTGCTATGTGGACAGTTTATTTGCTGTAGAGACTTTAGACAGGAAGTCAGTGACCGGGTTGGTGGTCAGGTATGCAGGGAGTCCCATAATGTGGAGATCAAGAAAGCAGAACTGTGTAGCCATAAGTAACATGGAAGCTGAATTCGCAGCCTTGTCTGAGATGGGAAGTGAGGTACAGTGGGTGAGGAAAATGCTTGCAGATCTTGGGGAGCCATGCCAAATGGCTGTTGAGGTGCACGAGGACTCCCAATCCTGCATAGCTATGGCAGTAGCAGAAAATTTGAAATGTAGGACAAAATACATTGTGGTAAGTTACCAAAATGTGAGGCAGTTAATACAGGAAGGTGTCCTGTGTCTGAAGTACTGTCCATCAGAGGACAATGTTGCAGACCTGCTAACAAAAGCCCTTCCAGCAGGAAGCCATTAGGAGATGGCAAAGAGACTGGGCCTTGTCACTACTATGTAAGGTGAAAGGTCAAAAAAGGGAAAGGTCAACCGACAGACGACTGATGTCTAACAATGTATGTTGATGAGGTTATGTTGCAATGATAACATGTGTCCTGCGCAGTAGTTTTACCATTTTGGACAGAATTGTCAGGAATTGGTTACTGAACCCTGAGTTTTAAAATTGCTAAACAACTGCAGAAATCATGCTGAGTCATGATGACTGACTCCATGAACTTCCAGTCATGCTAATCAAGCTACAGCTGCATGAAAAGGATTGCATCAGAAGAAGGGTTACTAGAGTACAAAGCCATGACTATGGAAATCTGATGCAATACAGCCATGTGCTTGGGTAAGCCAATGGTGTGCTGAGTTGTATATAAGAAAGCCAGATCAGTGTTCATTCTCTTCCTATGATCCTCTGATGCCTGGTGTAGCACTTTGTCTTTGTACATACTGAAACTACTGAAGATTAAATGCACCTCCTGTTTTCTGGATGCCAAACACTCTGTGTGTGTGAGTATTCTTGGGAAAGGGTTGCTACCTAGTCTGCTGAGACAGTTTTTGGCTTCTGCCAGGGATTGAATGTCCTATCATCCCCCGACAGTAAGAAGGCTGGAAGCCTTATCTCTGTGGGAGAATATGTGTGGGAACCACTGTCTCTGTATTATTTTGTTCTGTGTCTCTATAGTTCTATCTGGACTTTGCAGTGACTGGACTGCACTGTACATTGAGCTGTGATATGTAGTCTGTATGACAGGAGTCTCAGACTCATTGTATATCTATATCTATACAGTCGTCCCTTCACATTCGCGGGGGATAGATTCCCCAGACCCCCACGAATGTGAAAAATCCGCGAATAATGATTGCCCTCCCCCTCCCCCGCCAAAGCGACAATGGGGCCTCCGGAGGCCCCATAGTCGCTTTCTCCGGACTCCCCAGTCCCTTCCTAGGCCTTCACAGGGACTCAGGAGACCCTCCTGAGGCCCCGTGGATGCCTCCCTGGGCATCCCCCCTCCCTCCCAGGGCCTTCACGGGGCCTCACAAGGGGCCATGGAGGGCCTCCCCGGTCCTACCCCCTCCCTCCCAGGGCCTTCACAGGGCCTCGCAAGGCCCCGTGGAGGCCTCCCCGGCCATCCCCCCCTCCCAAGGCCTTCATGGGGCCTCCGGAGGGTCCCCAAAGGCCCCGTGGAGGCCTCCCCACTCCCTCCCAGAGCCTTCACGGGGCCTCTGGAGGGTCTCTGAAGGCCCCATGGAGGCCTCCCTGGCTCTCCCCCCTCTCTCCCTGGGCCTTTACGGGGCCTCTGGAGGCCCCGTGTTGCGGTTTTGGGAGGGCGGGGGGCCCCTCCCAAAACCGCAAATGCTGAGTTCACGAATGTGGAGGGGCAACTATATTCCTCTGTGGTATGTTGCCATTTCCAGTGTGTTGATTGGCTGCTTAGGAAACTGACCAACCAATCAAAGCTTGGTTGGGCAGCCAATCAGCACAGTGGGGGTGGGACCATGTGGAAGTTTCAGTCCTTTCTAAACATGGCTGTGGCAGAGGCGGTTTTAGTAGCATAGAGGTGTGTGACGTGTGTGTATAGCATGGCGTGCACCTGAGCACGGGGGGGGGGAGCGGGGGAGATGCGAGCTTGGCAGCAGGTGGGAGAGCCTGGCAGGGGGCGTGAGCCTGGTGGGGACAGGGCAGTGGGGGGCATGATCCTGGTGGCAAGGGGTGTAATCCTGGCAGGGGGCGTGAGCCTGGCATTGGAGGGGTGAGCCTGGCAGGGGTGGCAGCCGCAAGCCTGGCAGCAGGGGGGGGCAAGCCTAGTGGAGGGGCGAGCCTGGCAGTGGGTGACGGGGGCATGAGCCTGGGGGCGGAGTTTGAAGGTGTATGTTACACCAGGTATAGGTAGTATCACTATATTATGCTTTAGTAAAGAGAAATAGTATAGACATTTTTTCGTCTAATGAATGTAACTCTGCTACAACAACTTTTGCTGCCTGGACCTCTTAATATGCTCAGAGGTCCCAGTGCACTACCATGTCATGACCATATCACTCAGTCTATTTGATAAGTGAGAAGTAATGGACTTCTCCAAGCGTTCTAAATAGTTTTTTTCTGCCAGTGCTGGGGGAGAAGTGTCATTGAATATTTTGTTTGCTTCGCTAAGAAGCAAAGCATATGCTAAATGCCATCTCACTTTGGTATAATACCCCCTGGACATTTCCACTCTTTAGTAGACTAATGGTAGTTTTGTCTTCTACTCCCAACACTGGAAGGAGCATGTGTTTAAAATGTACCGGTAAATTCCCCTACCTGGGCCTGGAAGATTGGCTCCACTATCACTCCCTTATGGCCCACTCCCCAAAGCTCATACTGAAGGGCGTGAGAATATCTGAGCTCTCAACAATGCACCTGGAATATACATTTGATTCCAAGGGAAGTGTGCAATGCCTTAAGTTAAAAAAAAAATCCCTGCCAAGAATCAGTTCAAGAGCTTCCTGCAAAGGGAACCAAATAAGGGGAGGATTGCTGTGCTAGCCCCTATGATTTATGAATCACTCAAAAATAGGCTAAATGGAACTATCAAGATGAATAGCAGAACATAAAGTTAGAGATAGCTGGATGATCAACTATCATGAAAGAGCAACGATGATTTACAGCTTTCTGAAAATGAGTGTTAATCTATGTGGCATTTGTCCCTGAATGTGCTAAATGCATGAGGATTTACCTTGGGCAAGAGTGAGTTGGGTTATTGCTCATTAAAAAACAACACATCATACACAAGAAGTTTTTAAAAGTTTAAATATTATCTCCCAATTACCTGAGTGGAATGCAGTGGGTGAAGCTCGTGATCTATTCAGATTCTGAGAAAAAGAATGTAGGCATTGGGAGAAATACAAAGCTGAATCCAGTTGTTAAGCCCAACTTAGATCAGACACATTGATTCGGCAGTCTCTGCCTCCATGTTGGCTTACCATTCAGCAGTTGATTAAATGGGTCTACTCTAGCAATTGGGATTTAGGACATAATTAATTGAGAACTTTAAATATAGTATTTCCCACCCTCTCTAGCGGACTCTTAAATTAACAGATAAAAATGACTCTCACTGTGACCTCTAGTGGACATAATGCAATGAGGCATGAAAGTGACTACAGAACTGTACTTCAAAGAATTATTTCCAGGAAGATGTGGTTTGTGATCTGTGCATCCTGTTTGGTACCACTTGCTGCTTGTTGTACACTGTGATCTGGATCAGTGGTCTATTCTTGGATCAGGGAAGGAGTTGCAATATATTTTTAAGTGATTCACTTAACAGATTCTGCCTTAGTTTACCAAGACAGGATAAAAGCAATATTTTTCAAAGGGTACAGGGCAAAGCGTGGAAAAGATCACCCCCCTTTTTGAAATAAACTTCCTAGAATTCTCACAGGTCAGTGGCCTTGCTGGTTGGGAGATTTTGGGAACTGTTGTGCAAAAAGTAACTTTCTCAAACTCTGGTCTGAAGACAAATGCCATAGCAACTTTAATGGAGCTAAGAGAGTCTATCATTAGGCAGAGTGAGCCAGTCTCCTTAGGCAGCAGATGCTGGGGCCAGTAGCAGTTGAGGAAGAAAGCTTAATGCAACATGGCCTCCCCAGGCCCCCTAAGCTAGCTTGATGTTCCATTGCCAGTCCAGTTAGCCTTTAGAATGGGAGGGCACCATGTTGTTCTCAGCCTGAGATACCAAATTATCTGTGACACTATGCTTAGTAGAATATTCCCCTGGGATACCATGCATATTGGAATACTCTATTGGAAAAGCTGGTATACCAAGAAACAATGGCATGTTGTGGACAGCTTTCTCCTGTCCTATTTTCAAATATGTTTACATCCCATGTTTTAGAGAATGGCTATAGTTCAGTGGCATGACACATGCTTTGAATGTAAAAGGTCCTGGTTCAGTCCCTTGCATCTCCAGTGTGGCTGAGATAGACCTCTTATCTGAAACCCTGGGAAATTGTCGGCATACATGACAATACTGGATGGAGCACTTTGTTGTTGTTGTGTGCCTTAAAGTCATTTCTAACTAATAGCAGTCCTAAGGCAAACCTATCATGGGGTGGGGTGGGGTTTGCTGCCCTTGCCTCCCTCTGAAGTTGAGTGTGGTTTGCCCAAGGTCTCCCAGTAGGTTCCCATGGCCAACTGGGGATTCAAACCCCTGGTCTCCCAGTGTCCTAGTCCAACACTCAAACCACTACACCATACTGGCTCTGGATGGATAGCCGGACTTGGAGCCTTACTGCACGAAGGAAGGGAAGTGGCAGTAAAGCCCAAGAGTAGTGTGTTCCGCCTTGCCTTATCACACAACATTGACATTTTCCAGCTGTTTTTCTTGTTTTGGTCCCATGGGAGATGGTGGTAAACACAAGTCTTTCTGCTAACTGGAAAAATCCTTTAGCAAAAAGACTCACCTTTACCACCATCTCCCATGGGACCAGAATGGAAGAACAGCTGAAAAACACTAATGTTGTGTAGTAAGGCAAGGTGGAACACAGGACTCGGACTTTACTTCCACTTCCCTTCCCTCATGTGATAAGCCGCCATTTGGGCAGGTTCCTAGCTTGCTGTGTTTGAGCACAGTGCTAGTGCAGGCAGCTCAATCACTTTTGCTCACAGTAAGAAAAGCTACACAAACCACAGGGCTATGGATTGTTTATTGTGTTCAGAGAACACAGGCAGTTCCCATTTCCTGGTTTATTTGTCTCCCAACCAAGCAGAGAAACAAACTAAAGGCAAACCTTTCTCTGGTTTGGTGGTAAAAAAAACAAACTAGAGATGGGTAACTGCACACAGCATGAGCAAAAAACCCACACAATAGTGCATTTGTTTAGCTACTCTCTCTGCCAGCTTTTTGACTGGAGACCACAATGAAATAAGTGTACAGACCAGAAACAGCGACTCTTCTTTTCAAAATGACTTCAGTCCTTATTAACAAATTCTTAGAGTTTGTCTCTAGCCCAAGCTGGGTTACGCTGCCATTCCATCTAACATTTGATTTCATGATTTCTCTCTAATCACTGAGTACAAAGATCTTTGAATCTGATTCATTTCCGGTATTATGCACTCCCCGCCCCCCATATGTGAAATCTTCTCTGTACTAACAAGGAGACATAGAAAATTAGAATGAGAAGAATGTAACTAACAAGGATATCTTAATGTCAATCTATAAGTACAGCAATGCAAGAATCATTTTCTATTTTCACTATATGTACTGTATCAATAAACCATCCCAATGGCATGGCATCAGAGTGATGAAGTTGTTTTAATAAAGGCTTCAAGTTGCAGTTACTGAATAGTTAAAACCCCAGGAGGTTAATTTTACCACATTTTTACTGCATCCTACCTCCTAGGTACTCAGGCTTCCCTCATATTATCCTCATGGTGGCGCAGTGGTTAAATGCCAGTACTGCAAGCCACCACGTCACAAGTTCGATTCCAGCTGGCTCCAAGGTTCACTCAGCCTTCCATCCTTTCGTAGGTCGGTAAATTGAGTACCCAGCTTGTGGGGGGCAATTAGCTAACACACACTGGAAACTGTTTAATGCAGTGTAGATGTGTAAATAAGCTATTGCTTAAAACAATTTGTAAGCCGCTCTGATAGCCTTGTGGCTGAAGAGCGGGGTATAAATAAATAAATAAAATAATAACTCTATGAGGTAGGTTAGGTTGAGAGTTAGTGCCTCTCTAAGGTAAAACAATAAGTGGAGACTCTAGGTTTTTTTTACAGCATTACCAGAATGGGGGCCCTTCCACACTACACACTATACAATTATAGCACTATGATTCCATTTTAACACCCATGGTTCCATCCTATGGAATCCTGGGATTTGCAGTTGAGGGAGAGGTTTGTAGAATTCTTAACCAGTGATCTCTATTCCACCGCACAACTACCACTCCCAACATTCCATAAGGTGGAGTCATGGCAGTTAAAGTGAAATCATAATTCTGTAATTCTGTAGTGTGAAAGGGCCCTAGGTCCCAAAAGGTGATTCATATTCAGCTGAATACTGTTTTCTGCCAACAGAAAAGCAACATACCGGAGGAAACAAAGTACCCACTTTAACATAACACACACACACCTCATTTCATCAGGAACGTATTACAATTGGCAGCAAGCAATACTAGGACGATATGAAGATGAGATGAAACAGGCAAGGAGGAAAAAACTCCTATATCTATCCAAAAAGAGCACGGAAATAAAGTGCAGAGATGATGCTACAAAGCCTGTAAGTACAAAAACAAGACAGAAAGAAGACTGATGAACTTTATTCTCTCCCCAGCGTGTGCACTTTTAAAAGATGCTGAAGATATTGTCTGCTCTGTCTATGATATTTTTCAGGAGCACATTAAAAGGGGAGAAAGAGAATCTTAGAAAAATAATGACTACAAAGGGTGTACATGCGATAGGCAAAGGAAAGTCCGTTTCCATTTGGCTGCATGAACTATCCACCTCGTATGAATAAGTACACATAGTGTGTACACAAACCCATCTGATTCCCAGATGCTTTAAGCAAGCAGGGGAAAGGTAGTGATCAAATTTTTCTGCTCCACAGCTTTTTAAAGCCCGTCCTAGATGAATGTCTACTGGTTGCTGTTTTTAAATGACATTTTCTCAGTCTTCACCCTGCATGCACACTCACAGAGACATCAAAAAAGAGTTTTATTTAACATCTTCGCTTCCTCCTCTGTCAGCAGCTGTGGACAAAATCTGGCAGTTCAGTACCATCCCCTGTGCAAGAATCACCAGCTACCTTCTTTTAAATATTCAGAACTGTACTTCTGCACTCAGTCTCATCATGCACAGGGGAAAAAATGTATTAATGCTGTGATCACCAACCTACTTGAGTCAGCATACTTATGTTATTATTAAAAAGAAATCCCCTTCAGACATCTTCTCAACCACTAGGGTCCCACAAGAGGTTGCTAGGGGTTCTGCAAGATATTGTGATTGAAATAAAAAAGCATTTTTTAAAAAAGCTGCAGATATAATAAGATTTAGGCAGGGGATTCCCCCTGCCCTGAAAATGATTTCAAGGGTTCCAAGAGTAAAAGGGTTGAGAAAGGCTGTCCTAGCCTATGTGTTTTCTCCATATTTTAGGCAGCCCTGCCTTGCCATCCATATGTTTGGGGAATGTGGGAGGGAGGGAGAAAGACTTTTTACTCAGCATTTTGGCGCCTAAAATATAACAGCAAAAGGCACTCCCCACCCTATCAGATGCATAACGTCTCAAACCAGGCAAGTTATTCTTCAAGTAGAAAACCCTAAAAGCACCTTTCCTTTTCCTGGGCAGTAAAAGCGCCATCAGCAAGTGAAGGAAATGCAACTTGCTCCCTCTCACGAAACCTGCTGTCCGTGGCAACTGCCTATTTCAGTCTGCTTAATGGTAGGGCTGGGGCAAAATAATAAAAAAGGATATTTTTTAATAAGTTAGAACGAAACAACAGAGAGACCCAGGGGGGTGGGCGGGGGGCTGCGGAAATGGAGAAAAGAGAAAGAAAGAAGGACGGAGGGGCGAGGAGACGTTGCCTGGGGACCCGGCTTGGAAGGCGGCCCCCAGAGGCAAGCCCTCCTCCTCCTCCTCCGCCTGGCCTGGCTTCCCCGGGGGCTCGGGAAGCAAGGCGGGATCCTCTCAGGTGCCCCTAGGAGCCCGAGGGAGAGAGGCAGCTCCGCTGGCTGGCCGGCTGGCTCTCTGCCGGGGAGGGACGGGAGGAGGCGTGTCCCTTCCCCGCCGCCTCCGTCCTCTTCGGATCCGCTGTGCCTCGCAGCCGCCTCGCCAAAGCCGGAGAGGCGCACGGCAGCCAGGCAGCGCAGGTCGACGCCTCGGACGCCGCCCGCCGTCGGTGGCTGAGGAGGAGCCCGGAGGCGAGGCGCCCAAACTTGGCGGGACTTTCCCTCCCTCAGCCATGCCCTCGGCCGCGCCCGCCCTCCCGGCTCTCCCGCTCGGCGCCGGAGGGCAGAGCGGCCACGGCCAGGGCGCCTCTCCTCAGCCAGCCGCGGGCGCTCCGCCAAACGCGCGCCTCGCCCGCAAGGACTCGCCCGCTCCTCCTCGCTGAAGACGACGACGACGACGCGCCCGCTGGCTTCTTCCCCCCTTGTGTTCGGGACTCCCGGGTTTTCCTTTCTTTTTTTCCCGAGGGCTGGGGAGAGGGACACCCGAAAGGCCACCCTCCCAAAGGCGACCTCCTCGGTCCTTGCCCTTGGCGGAGCGACGAGGCTGGGGGGAAGAAGTCCCAGCGAGCCCGCCTGAGGAGAAGCTGCCAGGGCCGGGCCGCCGGACCGCGCCCTTCCGGACCCCCACACCACACGGGCGGCGGGCGGGTCGGTGGGTGGGTGGCAGAGAAGGGAGGGAGGCCGGGCGGCAGGCTCTCTTCCCGCCCTTTTCTGCCCCTCCTCCCCCCCTCCAAGCCATGAACTTTGCCCGGGGGGTCCCGCCCGTGGTGGTCCTGAACGTGGGGGGCACCCGCTACTCCTTGGCGCGGGAGCTGCTGAAGGACTTCCCCCTCCGCCGCCTGAGCCGCCTCCACGGCTGCCTCTCGGAGCAGGACGTCCTGGAGGTGTGCGACGACTACGACCGCGAGCGCAACGAGTACTTCTTCGACCGGCACGCCGAGGCCTTCGGCTTCATCCTGCTCTACGTCCGCTACGGCCACCTGCGCTTCGTGCCCCACATGTGCGAGCTCTCCTTCTACAACGAGATGCTCTACTGGGGCCTGGAGTGCTCCCACCTCGAGTACTGCTGCCAGCGCCGCCTCGACGACCGCATGTCGGACACCTACACCTTCTACTCGGCCGAGGAGCTCCTCCAGGCCGAGCCGGCCGGGGGCTGGAACAGCAGCGGCAGCAGCAAGAGCAGCGTCCACCCCCCGCACCCGCAGCCCCCGGGCCCCGCGCCCGCAGCGCCCCCTCCCGGCGCCGGCGAGAAGAAGTGGCTGGAGCGGATGAGGAGGACCTTCGAGGAGCCCACCTCGTCCTTGGCCGCCCAGGTGCTGGCCACCGTCTCCATCCTCTTCGTCATCGTCTCCATGGTGGTGCTGTGCGCCAGCACCATGCCGGAGTGGCGGGCGGCTGAGAACCGAAGCATGGAGGAGAACAGCAGGTACACAGCAGACTCACTCAGGGAGCCTTCAGGGTAGGAGGACGCCATTAATACTTTAACCCCCCCTCCACAGTGTCCCGTCCAAAGTGTGTCCGGTCTCTGTGTCGTCCTCCTCCACCACCACCACCGATGCTCCTCTCGCCCTCCGTCGATCCCCGTGGTCGCTGCTCTCCTCTGCACCCTTTCCCCGGTGATGATAGCCCCCCATTTCAGAGGCGTCACCAGCCCGAATGTCCAGGTCCCCTTTGGGCAAAGGGAGAGGAGGGGGCAGCCCGGAAAGGGAGGACGGGGATTGCGAGAAAATCAGGGCTTCTTTTAAAACAAAACAACAACAAAAAGAGGGGGGGAATGTTCTTTTATTTCCACATAGCAACCTTTCATTGTTATTACTTGAAAGAACCAGTAGCAACTTTTTAGTGTTGGTCTGAGGTGCTAATTTGGGAGGAAATGAGAAATCAACATGCTGAGCTACCAAACTGCTAAGGATCAAACTTCCTAGAGACCAAAGCAGCTCAAAGCCTGTTATAGTCCCCCTTTCTCGCCCCACCATTGCAAGACCCCATAATCCCAGATGCACTTCCCTGAGAGTAAGTCTTAACTTGAGCTCAATGGGGTTGGTTCAGACTAGATCTGAATAGGATTGCTCTGTAAGATACTGGCCATATCTTTGCTTATAGGTAGAGATCTTTAAACCATGTAGAAGGCGCTAGAGTTGATGTAAAATCCCTTGGAGTTTTGGCAAACCTGTTTAAATATGTAGCTTAAGTCGATCAGTGAATCTCAGTTTTATCAACCTTAGCAGAGGCTTTTCTGAACCAAGAAGCAGCCCTTTGTTAATGGAAGAACAGTTTACCACTTTGCGCACCAAGTTTTCTCCCTTCACTGACTCTCCAAAAGGCTGGCTAAGCATCTGTTAGGATACTTTAGTTTAATTGCTTTCAAACTGTTTTGGAAGAGCTTTTTGTTCTTTCAGAGCTTATCAAGAATACCAAGGGATGCCCAAGGTCTTTTGAGATTAGAGACAGAGATCAAGATGACAGAAACATAAACCACTCTGTATAAACACAAACTGAGCTGGTAGTTGAATCTAACTGGCAAAGGGACAGTGTCCTCTGAGGGCACCAGACAAGTTTAGGGAGTACAGGCAGGCTGTGTGTCACATACTGTGTGACATACCTCAACAGGGAGGGATGGGCAAAGGGAATAGTTTTAGGACTGTCACTGTGACCTCCTGGCATTTACCACCTGAGGGAGATGCCTCATTCTCCCTAATGTAGGGATGGTCCTGGATATAGCTTAGATGGTTCTGGGGATAATTGTTATATCTGACAAAATTTTCTTCTGTCATGTGAAGCTGTATGTGCATGTGCTACTGGGTATTTCCCAGGCTGCATGGTCAGTTCATAGGAGGCACTGGTGAGACCCAATGCATGAACCCTGGTTTAGAGTGTATCCCCAAATGCCCTGCTAATGCAGGTAGGGTTATGTGGCAGGCCTGTGGGCAGGAGAAAGTCATCATCAGCAGATAGATGGCGGCTGGAGGACTTTCATAGAATCATAGAATTGTAGAGTTGGAAGAGACCATGAGGGCCATCCAGTCCAACTCCCTGCCACGCAGGAAATCTTGATCAAAGCATCCCCGACAGATGGCAATCCAGCCTCTGTTTAAAGACCTCCAAGGAAGGAGACCCCACCACGCTCTGAGGGAGTGTGTTCCACTGCCAAACAGCTCTTACTGTCAAAAAGTTCCTCCTAACGTTGAGGTGGAATCTCTGTTCCTGGAGCTTGCATCCATTGCTCCATGTTCCAGTCTCTGGAGCAGCAGAAAACAAGCCTGCTCCATCCTCAGCGTGACACCCCTTCAAATACTTAAACAGGGCTATCATATTGCCTCTTAACCGTCTTTTTTCCAGGCTAAACATACCCAGCTCCCTAAGTCTCTCCTCATAAGGCATCGTTTCCAGACCTTTCACCATTTTAGTTGTCCTTCATGAAGATAAACAAATTTTAAAGCTCAAATTTTAGTTGAGATATTAGACATTATTTCTCCAGGAGTGTTGTCAACACCTGGCATCCCAGGGCAGCTGCCAAGAGCCCAGTGGTTGGTAGTGTCCATGTATGCTGAAATTTACCATGTTGGTTAACTGGGTTTGTGAGCTGCCATTTTCACTACCTACAGTGCCCTAGTGTTATGCTCTGTCAAGCATTCTACAACATTGTGAAAAATTTAAATGGCTGGCATCAGATGGAAGTTTCCCCATGCCCCCCCCCAACTCTGTTTCCTTCACAGTAGTGGTCTAGAACGAAATGAGTCATCATGTCTTTTAAAACTGGGTTTATTTAGTTCCATCCCAGAAATCCACGCTGTACCTTCCAATTACCTCTTAGAGACATAGCTTTTCCCGCACAGACATCTCCTTGATCTGCTGCCCATCTGTGCCTTCCTCTGGAGTCTTGCTTTGACATCAACCACGAGAGTGGGGTAGAAAACCAATGGAGAATGAATGGACAGGAAAGAAAATGGCTGCCTCATTGTCTACTGCATTTAAAGTCACAGTGCAGATTTCAGGATTGGAGCCTGTCAACATTGCTTTTAAACTCTCTGATCCTGATATAGCTGGGATATCTGTCCACATAAGTGGTTCCCAAATTTTGGTCCTCCAGATGTTTTGGACTTCAGCTCCGAAAAGTCCTGACTGTTGGCCAAGCTGACTGGGGCTTCTGGGAGCTAAAGTCCAAAATACCTGGAGGGTCAAAATTTGGGAACCACCATTACCTAAGCCAGACTTCTCTCACCTGATACCCTCTAGCTGTTTTGTTTGCAACTACTAACTGGTTAGCCAGCATGAGTAATGGTCAGGGATGATGGGAGTTGTCACTCCATATGAGGGCACCAGTTTTGGAAAGGTTGTTCTAGGCAAACCCGGTGGCCTCCAGTTAGGATGTTGTTTTTGTCCCATGAAACAAGAAATATCCCATAGGTAATAACACTATCTTTTATTGGACCAGTTTCTGTTAATGTAAGGATACACTGCATTAGGAGTGATGCTGAATTTTTCATTTTGAAGAAAATCTGAGCCATTAGACATTTGATTACCTCTAACTGGTAAACATTGGACCAGTAAAGGTATTTTGATTAAATTACATGTGTGTCCCCAAACAGAGAGAAAAGAATGCCAGATTTTGCTTCTTTCAAATTGTTGCCTATTGTTTGAGGAAAGGACTACTACTATTATTATATACCCTTTGAGAACCATTCTGGTGTATGGTTTGAGTGTTGGACTAGGACTCTAGTGGACAGGGTTCGAGTCTCCACTTGGCTATGGAAATTCACTGGGTGACCTTGGGCAAGTCACATTCTTTCAGTCTCAGAGGAAGACACTGGCAAACTCTCTTTGAGCAACCCTTACCAAGAAAACCTCAAGATAGGTTTGCCTTAGGTTTGCCATAAGTTAGAAACAGCTTGAAGGCACATGCTGCATGTGCACACACACACACACACACACACCCTTTGTTTGAGAAACCACATCACTAAAGCCTCTTACTTTTGGAATTTTGATCTTCAGCATGGCTCTGGTCATTACAGTAGGACCCCAGTATCTGCTGGGGATTGGTTTTGGTGGGGGGGGGGAAGGCATGGATACTGAAAACTGTGGATAATAGCGAACATCATTGAAAATGAAACTTTTGCTTTAAAATACCATAGAGTTGCCTTGGAGGACCTAGAAAATGGCTAGAGAGGACACATTTTCTAGGAAGACTCTACGGTAGGTGTGCTGTTTTGTGTCCTGGGGATAATTGAATCAGTGGATAATGAATCAGTGGATATGGGGGTCCTACTGTATGTATTCCAGTCTTGTTTTCAGAACAAGAAGGAATAGGAGGCATGGGTTTGGTTTCACAGATATACATTGCTGCCTCTGAAGTGTTGGGGACTCTTTGCCAGTTTCCAATTTCCCTTGTGTCAACCCTCCTTGTGGTTGGAGACTTTGTATGTCCCTTTATAAAAGAACTACTTTGTTTTAAATAATTTTCTTTCATCTACCAATATGCTGTCATTATAAAACTGTGAAGTTAGATACAGCAGAAACTTTCTGTAGTATTGCTGTATCACAGTAATGTTTCAACTGCCAGGTTCATGCGATGAAGAAATGAAAAGGGAAACACTAGTTTTGGATGTGGTCACAATCTGACTAGGTTACTACCCACTTGGAAAGGATATAGTTGGGAAAAGTTATTAAAAGTTTACGCATGCCTTCTTTCTTGAAATCTGCAGTTTTTAACTCCAAGCAATAGATTCATTGAGTAGTCCTGCTTAATCCAGTAAGACTACTGAAATTATTCTGCAATAAATAGAGTTGTTAAACAACAAAGTATGTTTCAAATTAAGGAACATCTGACAGCCTTAGCCTGGGTAGTATCATTAGCATATAATATCATGAATCCGATCCTAGATATACAAACATATATGCTGCTCTAAACACGTTTTTTTTCTTGTTAGCATGTTTTTAGATTTGTGCCATACAATTGGCAGGGGAAAAAAGTGTTATTGTCATTATTAAACATCCTGATAGAAAATGGGAAATATATTTTAAAAAATGTACACATTTAATTTTAGGCTAAATAATGTTAAAAATGGGCAGGGAATGTATGGCCCTCCAGGTGTTATTGAACTGCAACTGTTAGCAGCCCTAACTGCCCTAGCCCTAGAGGAATCATGGGAGTTGTAGTTCCACTACTTCTGGAGGGCCACAGGTTGGGTTGAGACATTCTATCCACAATGCTGCAGCCTTATCTGAGAACTAACACCGAACAGGTCTTGAAGAGAAACGACAACACAGAAAGAAACACAACCCAGAAACATCGCCCAAGGAGACCTCCTGCTGTGCTTTCTGCAACCAGACTTGTTTATCTTGGATTGGCCTTTTTAGTCATCAGCACGCTTGCAGAAAGCATGGGATGAGTCCTTCCTGAATCTTCATTTGCGAAGAAAAGCCAGAGAGAGAGGGTTTGAAGCATTTTCAGCCAGCTTAAAAATACAAGAAAAGTTTTGGAATGAAGCCTGATGATAATATACAGTAAAAACAAATTTGTTATCATGAGCTGTAGGAGGGATCAAGGTATTCTTGATGGAATCACAGTGCTATAAGTGGGTAGCATGAAGAGGGCCCAGAATCATAGTGTGAACGTATACTGTAGGGCAGTGGCTCTTAACCTTTTCTTTACCAGGGACCACCTTTAAATAAACAAAATATCTTTTGTTGCTGAGGTCTCCCAAGACTTAACTCAAGATTTAAAATCATAATAACAATAATAGTAATAATATTATTACACCATCCTTTAACCGTTCTCTCAGAGGCATGGGAGGGGAGGGAAGTGTTTTCTGCTGTTTCTTCCTGCAGATTTGTGGCTGGAGTGGCTTGAAGAGCAATGTGCAGGTCAGGCAAGCCAGACTGTGCCTTGACTCCTGCCATGTGGGTTGAGAAGCCTGTTCAAGCCTTCATGGACCCCCTGTGAGGACATTGCAGCCCCCTGGGGGTCTGTGGACCACAGGTTAAGAACCACTGCTATAGAGCATTTAACCCAACCTCTGCCAGTGCAAGAAATTCACTACTTCAGTATACCTTCAGCATAGTTGATTCAATTATCAGAGATTATGTTACCCTATAGAAAACGGTATAAATGGGGAATTTCTGTTGTAACACGTTTCTGATATAACATGCAAAATGGCTGTTAGCTGAATGATACAATACAGTTACAGGTCTTTCCATGAAAAGAGTTGGCTCAAAAATGAAAACAAAAATAATGTTTGTTTTAGGTCAATATCTTTTCCTTGCTGCCATATATAATCTAATGATAGCAGACTGTCAAGCCTGAAGGGAACTGGTCAAATTCTCCCCACATTTCTGTAATTTTTTGTTCTTCTGTTTAGACATAATTTCCCATTAACTAACAGTTGTTGTGTTTTTTTACTTGATGAATGCCAAGATCAGTCATAGGAGATCACAAACAACTCTGCTTATATGAATTAAGTTCCTTCTGTTCATACAGTTCTGCAGAATTCATTTACAAGGTGTTAACGATCTGTTCACAACTCAGTTAAGTTAATTGTTAAGTGTCTCAGTTCTAACACAGGACATTTCTGTCCTATCAGTTGCTTTCAAACAGTTCCTAAGAGGCATAATAAAGCAGAGTGATAATAACATGAGGGCTTTCAACATATTAATTTATCCCCCATGCAACATGGTGCTGATTTAGCTTTAGCATGTTTTTGTGGGTGCCTAGTGAGCCCAGTCAGCGTTGTTCATCCCATTCAGGATCAAACGTATTCACCAAGTTACAAGCTGACTGGACGATTATCACAAGGCTATGTAGATTTCCCTTGGTGGATCAAGGAAGAAATACATACTTTTTAACAGTTAGAATGTCACATTTTTGAGAGTACTCAAATATTTGAAAATTTAATGTGGAAAGATGCAATCCCTGGCCCTAGTTAGTGCATCTTTTCCTTTTGTAAGTGCTGTGTGGAATCTTGTCCTGCATATGTCACTGGTCCCTAGTGACTAATCACTGTGCATCACTAATAAATGGTGAACAGAAAGTTATATAGCAGTGGTTCTTAACCCTTTCTTTACCCCAGACCTTCTTTAAATATCTTTTGTTGCTACAGACCTCCAAGACTTAACTCAAGATTTAAAACGACAACAACAGCAACAACAACATCGGAACACTGAACCATTAACAATTACACCATCATTTAAACCTTCCTGCTTCTTCTGGCTAGTTTGCAGCTGGAGTGGAGCAATTAGTTTCGCACAGGACAGGGTCAGCCTGGATCTCAAAGGAAGCTACTTTTCTGTTGCGAATGGAGCTGAGATGTTATTAGCTGTCTTTTATAGCCCTTTGTCCCTGGTCCCCACATGGCCAAGAAGGGGCATGGCCTCTGCCTGCATTGATATCCCTCTAGACCAGTGGTTCTTAACCTGTGGTCCATGGATCTCCAGGGGGCTGTGATGTCCTCACAGGGAGTCTGCAAAGCCTTGAAGGCTGCTCAGCCCACCACCTCCCTGGAGTGGCCATGTGAAGGGCAAAGGCTGGCTGGCTTGGCCTGTGCATTGCTATTCAATCTACTCCAGCCACAAACTTCCAGGAAGAAGCAGAAGAAAATTCTTCTCTCTCCCTCCAGTGCCTCTGAGGGAAGGTTTAATGAATGGTGTAATTGTATAATAATTATTATTATCAGGTTATTATTATTATTATTATGGCTTTAAATCTTGCGTTATGTCTTTGGGGGGCCATGGCAACAAAATATATTTAAAGGGGGTCCCTGGTAAAGAAAAGTTTAAGAACCACTGCTCTAGACCATCTTAACTGATTACAGAAGTAACATCTGAGACTAAATGCAGGCTTGTGACTTTAACATCACTAATTTTTTTCTCCTGTATGATTTTTAACATCTTTGCCTGGTAGCAAAGGAGCTAGTGAAACTTCAAAAGCTTGCATGCATTTTTTGCATTTTGGTTGGCTTTTTTGTGGACTTTGGAATTTGTTGTATTTCACCTCCCCCAAAGCTGTTTATTCCACTATCAAACAGCTCTTACAGTTAAGAAATTTTTCCTCATGTTTAGGTGGAATCTCTTCTAATTTGGTTCATGTTCTAATCTCTGAAGCTGCAGATAGAAAAATGCTCCTGCCTCCACTTTGGAGAACTGCTAGCAGTTACAGCTGGCCTGGACGGATGAATAATCTGACCTGCTGAAAGGCAATTTCTTTAGGTTCCTAGTGCAATAAAAATGTGGACCTCTAATTAAAACCTAGTTGCTGACCAAGTTCTTTTGCCTTTGTACAGAGATCTGTCATTGGGATATATTCATAAGCCCAGACCTTTGTCTTGTAAATGAGTCTAAATAGCCCTAAGGTTGACTCTTAGCTTACCCTCCATTTATTTCGTGGAGTGTGTGCTTTCTTCTGCCAGTTGAAGGGCATGGTCCAGGAAGGGAGAAGAAAATAGCCGACATAAACAACTGGCTCTGTAGATGGTGTCACCGAGAACAAGTTGGATTCTTGGATCATGGGCTGCGGTTTCATGAGAGGGGACTTCTGGCAAGGGATGGGGTGCATCTCACGACAGTTGGCAGAAACGTTTTTGCCAACACTCTCAAGAATTTGATCAGGAGGGCTTTAAACTGAGTCATATTGGGGAGGGAGACAGTATTCTGGAAGGCAAAAGGGCTGGAGAAAATAGTCAAACTGTCCTAGAGGGAACAAGGCAAACAGTGCAAGGACCCAACAGTGGGAGGCCAAAAAACTTGCACATGCAGCAAGTAAAGGGAACACATGGTCTTAGATGTCTCTACACTAATGCACAGAGCATGGGAGATAAGCAAGATGAACTTGAACTCCTAGCAAAACAAAATAAATGTGATATAATAGGCATTACTGAAACCTGGTGGGATGAGTCGCATGATTGGAATGTAGGGATAGAGGGGTATAACCTTTATAAGAGAAACAGGCCAAACAGGAAAGGAGGAGGAATAGTATTATATATCAGGGATATTTACACCAGTGAAGAGATCCATGACATCAATACTGGAAGCCAGGTGGAGAGCATCTGGATAAAAATGAAAGGGGAGGGAAACAACAGGGATGCTATTGTGGGACTCTACTACAGACCCCCAAGTCAGACAGAGGAATTGGATGATTCCTTTCTAGAACAGATGACCACACACGCAGAAAGGAGAGATGTAGTAGTGATGGGTGACTTCAACTATCCTGATATTTGCTGGAAATCTAACTCAACCAAAACTTCAAGGTCTAGCAAATTCCTGACTTGCCTGGAAGACAATTTCATGGTCCAAAAGGTGGAAGAGTCAACAAGAGGGTCAGCTATTTTAGATCTGATCCTAATGAATGGGGATGACCTGGTTAACGGGGTGCAAGTGGTGGGATCCTTAGGTGAGAGTGATCATGTTCTCCTGGAGTTTGTTATACAATGGAAAGGAGAAGCCAGGCATAGTCAGACATGCATTCTTGACTTTAGGAGAGCTGATTTCAATAAACTTAGGGAAATACTAGGCGTGATCCCATGGTCAGGAATACTAAAAGAGAAGGGACTTCAAGACGGATGGAACTTTCTCAAAAGGGGGAGATACTGAAGGCACATTCTCTGAGGGAGGGGTGATACGGGTCCTTCAGGTCTGGGTTTCGTCAGTCACCGCCCAGGTGTAGCAGGAAATTACATCAAGCCTCTTGATATTCAAATTTCTTTGTCTTCATCTCTTCTATCCTGGAGCCATGAGGCCAGTTCTAACTTCCTACTTCGCCCAGTAGGTAGCTGAGAAATCTCCTCCGTCTGTTGTATCTTTATTTTACCTCTTCTTCCATTCCTTTTTCTCATTTTTCCTCGTTTTAGTTACTATCTATACTAGAGCCTCATTTCTCTCTTTCAATTTCCCACCTTAAAAAAAAACAACCCTCTCCTCTCGCAGCTCTTTGGGCCCCCCTCCCCTCTGCTCTTTCCCTTTCTTTTTCTCTGGCTACCTCACGGCTGGCGACCATGCAAGCCCAGGAGGACCTGCAGGCGGCGGGAAACTGATCCGGAGTGGCTGGGGATGTGGAGGCACAATCTCAAACAGTACCATTGAGGAATAAAAATGGGAGGTGTCTCAAGAAACCAGGATGGATGACTAAAAACTTTCAATGGAACTAAGTTTTAAACGGAATATGTATAGGAAATGGAAAAAGGGGGAAATCACCAAAGAAGAATTCAAACAGACAGCGAACACATGTAGGAGTAAAGTCAGAAAAGCTAAAGCGCAGAATGAGCTCAGGCTTGCTAGAGAGGTTAAGAACAATAAAGAGGGTTTTTTGGGGTATGTCCGCAGCAAAGGAGGAAGAAGGAAATGGTAGGGCCACTATGTGGAGAAGATGGCAAAATGCTAAAAGGGTACAGAGAAAAGGCAGAATTACTCAACACCTTCTTTGCCTCAGTGTTTTCAGAAAAGGAAAAGAATGATCAACCTGAGAATAATGGGACAGAGGACACAATAGGGGAAATCCAGCACAGAATAAGCAAAGAGGTAGTACAGGAATACCTTCTTAATCTAAATGAATTTAAATCTCCAGGACCAGATGAACTACATCCAAGAGTACCAAAAGAGCTGGCAAATGTAATCCCAGAGCCATTGGCAATAATCTTTGAGAACTCCTGGAGAATAGAAGTCCCAGCAGACTGGAGGAGGGCAAACATTGTCCCCATCTTTAAAAAGGGGGGGAAAGAGGATCCCAACAATTATCGTCCAATTAGTTTGACATCAATACAAGGGAAGATTCTAGAGCAGATCATTAAACAGAGAGTCTGTGAACATTTAGAAGGCAATGCCATAATCACAAAAAGTCAACATGGGTTTCAGAGAAACAAGTCATGCCAGACTAATCTGATCTCTGTTTTTGATAAAGTTACCAGCTTGGTAGATGAAGGGAACGCTATGGATATTGCATACCTTGATTTCAGTAAGGCCTTTGATGAGGTTCCCCATGACATTCTTGCAAACAAACTGGTAAAATGTGGGCTAGACAAGTTAACTGTTCAATGGATTTGTAATTGGTTGACCGGCCGAACCCAAAGGGTGCTCAGCAGTGGCTCCTCTTCGTCTTGGAAAGATGTGACTGGTGGGGTGCCACAGCACTGTCCTTTATCAATGACTTGGATGAGGGAATTAGGGGCATACTTATCAAATTTGCAGATGACACCAAATTAGGAGGAGTAACTGATACCCTAGAGGACAGGATCAAAATTCAAAATGACCTGGATAGACTGGAGAGCTGGGCCAAAGCTAACAAAATGAAATTCAATACGGAGAATTGTAAGGTACTGCACTTAGGGCAGAAAAATGAAATGCATAGATGTAGGATGGGGGAGACTTGAACAAGAGTTGAACAAGACTACGTGCGAAAGGAATCTAGGAGTCCTAGTAGACCACAAGTTGAACATGAGTCAACAGTGTGATGTGGCAGCTAAAAAGGCCAATGGGTTTTTTTGCTGCATCAATAGAAGTATAGTGTCTAGATCAAGGGAATTCATAGTGCTCTATTCTGCCTTGGTCAGGCCTATTCTGCCTTGGTCAGGCCTCACCTAGAATACAGTGTTCAGTTCTGGGCACCACAATTCAAAAAGGATATTGACAAATTGGAGCGTGTCCAGAGAAGGGCAACTAAAATGGTGAAAGATCTGGAAACGATGCCTTATGAGGAGAGACTTAGGGGGCGGGTATGTTTAGCCTGGAAAAAAGACGGTTAAGGGGCGATATGATAACCCTGTTTAAGTATTTGAAGGGGTGCCACATTGAGGATGGAGCACATTTGTTTTCTGCTGCTCCAGAGAGTAGAACACGGAGCAATGGATGCAAGCTCCAGGACCAGAGATTCCACCTCAACATTAGGAGGAACTTTTTGACAGTAAGATTTGTTTGGCAGTGGAACACACTCCCTCGGAGCGTGGTGGGATCTCCTTTCTTGGAGGTCTTTAAACAGAGGTTGGATGGCCATCTGTCAGGGATGATTTGATTTTGTGTTCCTGCATGGCAGGGGGTTGGACTAGATGGCCCTTGTGGACTCTTCCAACTCTACAATTCTATGATTCTTCTTGCCTGGGTCTCCTTTCTTCTTCTTCTTCTTCTTCTTCTTCTTCTTCTTTTTGCTAATACAGTTTCAAAAAATGTCATGGTCTAGCAGTAGAACTCAGATTCTGCATGTCAAAGGTCCCAGATTCAGGTCTAACACCTGCACTTAAGAATTGAAGGTAGAAGGACTGGGTGTTCCTGAGAATCCATGAGAACCATTGGCAATTACTCGATATACGGCATAATTAATAATATTCATTCTTTATGTGCAGTGCATAAAATATCTCAACAAGGTTTAATTTGAGAGATTTGGGAGGGGGAATTCTTTTTTGGGCAGAGAGCTTCAAAACTGGATGAAAGGCATACATTTTTATTGTGTTGTGTGTGTTTCCGAGAGCAGAAATTCTACATGAAATTATTACAAATTATGGTTAAAATTCCTTTGACAGGAAGGTTTATAAAGTAGCACTACTGTATCTTTGGAGGGGAAAATAATTTGTTGTTCCCTACCTCTATCCATGGGGAGAGGTGAGTAGGAAATAATGATGATGATGATGATGATGTTGCTTTCAAACAATGACATGAGGTTGTTTAGCAATTTGAAGGCTGTGATCTATCTACCATTGTTGCAGTTTGGTTTGCATTGGTACAGTTTTACTAACTTTATAAAGGCCTACTTCATACTAAATAATCTAGATTTGTTCTTTTAGGTTGAGAATTTATGAGTTAACAAAGTATAATGAAGATAAATCAAATTAGACCCTTTTTTTAATTAGATTGCAAGATTAGGTTAATATTTTTATTTTTGTTCAGAACAAATTGTGGAATGCAGATTGATTGTCTTCAGAGCTGTAGACTTCCTCTATATACCAGTTGCAAACATACTGATTAGACAGGTGTTCCATCTAGTACAGTCCCCAAATAACTATTCCCAAATACTTGTGAGATGACTTATGAAGTCCAAAAATAAATACCAGGTAGACTTTTTACAGTCCTTTTCTTCTTTTTCCTTCAACCATAACTATGTAAACAAAACATCATTAAGGAAAAATACATCATACATAGTGCAATAACAGTTGCTGGGATTATTCACTGGAAATAATTTGCATATATTTTCCTAGACAGAAATTCATCATTAGTTGAAAAACAGCTCAGTTTGTTTTGTGAATGAAAATGCTTGCTACTCTGTTTCAAGAATTCAGTACTGTATTGTATTTATTACATCTCTGCTTCCACTTGTACTATACTATACTCTGGACTGAAACCAGGATGACAGACTACCCAAGCCATGGAAGTAGCCAGCCATGTAGCACTGCATGGTGGGCACATGTTTAAACCCAGAGAAAGGGGGAGGAAGCATTACTTACTTTCTTAATTTATATTCCACCTTTCTCCTGGAGTGGGACCAAGGCACCTCACAAAAAGAATCAGCTCCCACTCACTGGAGAAAGGCAGGATATAAACAAATACAATAAATAAATAAATAAATAAATAAAAACCCAACAATCATATTTTAAACACAATTAAAAATCATCACATTGAAACGATAGCTCATAAACAGCTTAAAATCATTAAAAAGCATACAAAAGTTAAAAAATAAAGCACACCCCCCATAGAAAGCTTCACTACAAAGTACAGTTGCACTTCCACATCTGCTGATTCACCATTTGTAAGCTGCTCTGATACCCTTTGTGGCTGAAGAGCAGGGTATAAATAAATAAATAAATAATCCATGGATTCAATTATCTGCAGATGGCAACACTGGGGGATGGACGGGGGAAGAGGAGAGATCTCTTCTCCCTCCTCTCTTTGCCCCTGGGATCGCTCTCAGACCAAAATGGCGATGCAGGGGTGAAGGGAGGAGAGTAGAGATCTACCTCTCTTCTCCTTTTGCCCATGGGATCACTGCCCAGGATCGCTCCCAGGGCAGAAATGGGAATATGGGGCAAAGGGATGGGAGGAAAGATCTCCCCCCTCCCTTTGTCCCCGGGATCGCTGCACAGGATTGCTCTCGGGCTGAAATGGTGATGTAGTGGCGAAGGGAGATCTCCTTCCTCCCACCCTTTGCCCCTGGGATCGCTATGCAGGATTGCTCTCGGGCCAAAATGGCGATGTGGCAAAGGGAGGGGAGGAAAGAACTCCCTCCCTCCTCCCTTTGCCCCTGGTATTGCAGCACAGGATTGCTCTCGGGTCGAAATGGCGATGTGGGGGGGAAGGGAGGGGAGGAGAGATCTCCCTCCCTCTTCCCTTTGCCCCTGGGATTGCTGCCCAGAATCGCTGCCAGGGTGGAAATGGTGACGGGGTTATCATGGTTCCTTATTATCTGTGGATTTCATTATCTGCAGGGGCCCCTGGAATCAATCCCCCGCGGATACAGGGATCCTACTGTACACATTAAAAGCCTGCTTGAACAAGGAGGTCTTTGCCTGCCAGCAAAAGGAGAGTAGGAAGAGGGGTAGCCTACCCTCCCTTAGAAGGGAATTCCAGAAGATGGGAGCAGCCACTGAGAAGGCTGTCTCCCATGTCATCACCAAAGGAGCTAGTGATAATGGCAGAAAAAAGAGAAAGCCCTTCCCTGTGTGTGTAAGCTATATGAGTGGTCTATGGGTTAAAGCAGCACTTCCCAAGCTGTCTGATATATGTGTTGGGGTGTGTGTGTGTCAATTATCTTTTCCATTGTGCTAGGGACCAATAGCTTATTTGTACCTGTTAGCTAAAATTGTGGCAGGAGGTTGTCTTTCTTTCTTTCTTTCTTTCTTTCTTTCTTTCTTTCTTTCTTTCTTTCTTTCTCTGAGCTTCACCAGGGACTGGGAGCCAATGGCTTGCAGACTGCCACTAGCCCATAGACCACCACTTTGAGTAGTACTGGGCTAAAGTATACATTGCACAGAATAGATATCAGGCTGATGAACTCCAATGTCTTTTCTCTCTCTCTTTTTTTTACTGGAAAATAAACACAAGCCAGCCTGCTCTGAACTGAGGCTACTGGTTACAGCCCCTACCTTCCAATAATTCATAATTTGGTTTTTTCAGAGCCCCGGAGTCCACTCAGGAAGGCTGCAGGGAGGCAGGGCAGCTTCCCTCCCGCCTGCCTGCTGCCCTCCCCAGCCTTCCTAAGTGGGCTCTGGGGCTTCAGAGCCCTAGAGTCCACTCAGGAAGGCCGCAGGGAGGCAGGGCAGCTTCCCTCCCGCCCGCCTGCTGCCCTCCCCGGCCTTCCTAAGGGGGCTCCCGGGCTTCAAAGCCCCGGAGTCCGCTCAGGAATGCCGCAGGGAGGCAGGACAGCTTCCCTCCCGCCTGCCTGCTGCCCTCCCCGACCTTCCTAAGTAGGCTCAGGGGCTTCAGAGCCCTGGAGTCCGCTCAGGAAGGCCGTGGGGAGGCAGGATACCCGCCCACCCGCCCGCCCACCCGCCCGCCCGCTGCCTTCCCCGGCCTTCCTAAGGGGGCTCCGTGGCTTCAAAGCCCCGGTGTGCACTCAGGAAGGCCAGGGAGAGGCAGGGCAGCTTCCATCCCACCCACCTGCTGCCTTCCCCGGCCTTCCTAAAGGGGTCCAGGGCTTCTAAGGCCCGGAGTCCCCTCAGGAAGGCTGTGGAGTGGCCGGCCAGGCTGGCTAGACACCCTCTTGCCGCCTCCCTCCTGCTGGGGGGGGTCATGGGAGAAGCATTTTTTATTCGCTGTTTTTCCACATTCGCAGGGGTCTCAAGACCCTAACCTCCGTGAATGTGGAGGGATGACTGTATATCTTTACTTTCTAGTTTCTCAAAAGTAACTAAAGTTGTTACTTTGTATTTCGTTTTTTAAGGTATGTACTGTACTGTATTTTATTTCATATTAAGCTATACTGCAGTATAACCTAAAATGGGTGTTAGGCTATACGTGCAGTACGTGCTTTTAAAAAAGATTAAAAATGCCTTGTTTCAGGGTTTTCCAGGAAGAAGCCACAATTTGAGATAGCCAGGTTTATAAGCAATCCCTGCAGCTGTGCCTTGAACACCATCTTAGTGATTTTCAAAGACATAGTCATGTTACCCAGGAATATCAGTAAGCAAGGGGATCTGGTAACACCTTAGAGACTGAGAGAAAGAAATTGCAGCGTAAGCTTTCATAGACTTAGTCTCCTTCCTCCGGTGCATCCTTATGCTGCAACTTTTTTTCACTCAGTCTGTAAGGTGCTACAAAATCCCTTTGCATACCATCATAGTGAGGCTGCATTAGCAATGGAGGTCTTTCACAGCATGGAGATGGATTGTATCTCCTGCTTGCTGACCAATTCAGAGAAATAACGATTCCAGACACATAAAGAGACCAGACACAAAAGATGGGATACATATAATTAGGCTTTATTTAACCCTATTTGTTAACCCTCTAAAGATCTTCACTGGGAGAGGCAACCTAGTGTGGGAGCAGCTGGGGTAGTAGGTCTATCCTAGACCTCACTCCACAGCTTCCCCAGGGTGAACATCTGAGCCCCAGAGAGGTACCCCAAGAGTTGGGGGTTGAAAGCCAAAAAGCCACTCGTTCCTGGGGATTGGGGAGGAGGGGGACCCTGTGGCCAAGCAAACCCCCCACGCTGTCTGCAATACTGCTAGTTCCTGGAAGGGGATTGGGTGTGGAAGCCAAAGGCCAAAATGCTCCATAACCCAGATTGTCCCCCCCCCCCCGTGCACCCCACCAGAGGCCCTGCACTAGACCCAAGGCCCGCTACTCCCTGCTTGTTCAGCTGCTCAGCTCCGCGCAACTTAAATGAAAAGGATGAGGCGAGGGGCAGCAGGGCCTTAAACAGCATCTGGCCCTGCCCCTTCCTCTCTCGTCATGGCACATGCGCCATGACATCACTCTGCCTGGCCTCTTATCCTTCCACCAGGCAAAGACGGCTCCATCTCCAGTATGGCTACGCCAGCCAGGAGGTGAGCCGGATAATTGCTTCAGGGTTAGGTGCAATTACAGTTGGCAAGCTTGCCTGTAATAGTATCATAACTGTTTCACTCAGCATAGAACTGATACTTTATAATAGCACAGATATGTCTTTTGGAAAACTGGATGGCCATTACTCTGAAAGCTATATGGAAAATAATGCATACAGGGTTTCTCCTCTTCCCTTCCTGCCCCCTCTCCCAAGCAAAGGAAATGTGCTCCAAGCTTGAATCTCTCCTTTTTTTAGTTTTTGAAAAGTACACACACACACGCGTGCGCACACACACACACACAGAGACTCCTTTAATGTAAATAAAACTGGCTCATGCATGCTTCTGGATACTTTTTTTCTGGGGATGTGCATTAGCAGCTCATTACTTTCAAGAACACACTGTCCTATCTAACTCTAAACTCCATATGCCGGAACTGTGATTTTTAAGTTTAGGAGAAGCACCTGGGCATATTTGGGCATAGAGTCACTTGGTTCTTAAAGTGCATTAAAGTCCAAACAGCTGCTTCTGTAAAGATTATTGATAATAATTTATGGATAATATATACTGATCATTACAGAATTGATCTCTGTAAAATTTTACCTGATTGTAAAGTATTCTTAAGAGTGCCATTAAATATGTCAGAAAGTGGTAGAACATCAGCACACCCAAATGTACGTGCATGTTTTAACTGTTCTAGGCTAGCAGCCAGTTTGGCAAATCCTAGCCTATAGAACTTTAAAAGAAAAATACATTTGAAACTCCTTTAAATAGAGTCCTGTGGGTGTATAATGAAAACTATAGGCATACTTTTAAACATATGGATATGACTGGTCTTCTGCAATGCATATATTTCAGAATCCTCAAATACAAATTAGAGATATGAGAAACTTATTTCTTCATTTCCTCTAGGTGCAATTTTAAATGAATTTAAGCATGTTTATGGCAGTTTCAAGCCAATGTGATTCAGGTTTTTTGCTCTGTATTAGTTGCAACTCAGACAATCCAGATGAACTGAAACATTGTAAATTTCTGTTGCTGTCTCACTCAACCTTACATCTTCTGTGCTAGGGCCCATACTGGCTGGAGACTATAAGATTTGTAGTTCAACGTATTTGGACAGCTCCAGGCTGGGGGAAGGCTGTGCTAGTATTCTGAGAGGGAAAGCTAAGCATTAAACCCATTGAAGCCCTTGGAAGTTGCAGTTTAAGATTACAAACCTGCACATACTTCCTTGGGAGAAACACTCATTGAACTTAGTGAAATATACTTGCAAGTTGCCAAGAGTAGGATAGGACTTCAGTTTGTACTCAACTGTGCCTGTAGTTTCACTGAATTATGTTACTCTTGTCCTCTGATTTCAGATGGATGTCTTTACACTTGTGTATGTAGCATTGTAGCTTTACACAAAGAATAGGCAACTAGTAGAGGTCCCTGGAGGACCCAGCTTGCCCATCTCTAAGGAACATTTGGCCAGACCCTTAGCAATTCTGGAAGAGTAAAAGGAGGAATTAGTAAACTGGGCAGAAAAGCAAACCAAAGTAGAACATCATCCTGGTTTGCTCCAGCAGCTTTAACAAAAGTTTGCTGTACAGAAGTCATACTTAAGAATGCTGTGAAATTTAATGCTGTGAAATTTGAAGCAATTACTTACTAATCACAACAGTCACACTGCTGTCTAACGGACATTGTTAAGGACCAGTTCAAAAGCTGGCAATCTTAGTGAAGTGGCAGTAGGTCTTCTTAACAGCACATCCATCGGGTGGCAGGAACTAAAGATGTACTGTTTGCCATTGCTTCTCAGTGTGGCAAAACTACTTCTTTTTCACCGGCTTTATATCCTCTGCACTGCCTTATGGTGAGTAGAAGGTAGATTGGAAGTTAGTGATAGATTGCTAGATGATTCACAGCTTTGGGGTCGAGACTGCCATGGTTGCCTTGACCGACAATCTGCGTCTGAGCATTGACAGGGGTAGTGTGACCCTGTTGGTGCTCCTAGACCTCTCAGTGGCTTTTGATACGATAGATCACAGCATTCTTCTGGATCACCTGAGGGAGTTAGGCATCGGAGGCACTGCTTTGCAGTGGTTCCGATCCTTCCTCTTGGGCAGGTCCCAGAGAGTGCTTCTCGGGGACAGTAGCTCCAGTAAAAGGGAGCTTACCTGTGGAGTACCACAGGGTGCTATTCTGTCCCCGATGTTATTTAACATCTATATGAAGCCGCTGGGTGAGATCATTCGGAGTTACGGAGCTGGGTGTTATCAGTACACTGATGACACTCAGATCTATTTCTCCGTATCTCATTCGTCGGCCTCAAATTCTGATGGCATCTCTTCTTTCAATGAATGTCTTCGGGCAGTAATGGGCTGGATGAGGAAAAACAGATTGAGACTGAATCCAGACAAGACGGAGGTGCTCACGGTAGCGGCCCCAAAACCAAGAATTGAGCTGCAACCTCCAGTCCTGGACGGGGTCACACTCTCCTCCAGTGACTGTGTTCGCAGTCTGGGGGTACTCCTTGACTTGTCGCTCCTGATGACAAATCAGGTAAATGCGACAGTCAGGAGTGCTTGTTATCAGCTTCGGCTGATATGCCAGCTGCGCCCTTTTCTGGAAGTAAGGGATCTTGAGACCGTTGTGCATGTGCTGGTAACCTCACGTCTTGATTTCTGTAATGCACTCTACATGGGGCTACCCTTGTGCTTAGTTCGGAAATTACAGCTGATACAAAATATGGCAGCCAGGCTTGTCTCTGGAACATCTAGGAGGGACCACATTACTCCGGTTTTGAGGTCCCTCCACTGGCTGCCTATCAGCTTCCGGGGCCAGTACAAGGTGTTGGTTATCACCTTTAAAGCCCTAAATGGCTTGGGTCCAAGCTATCTCAGGGACCGCCTTCTCCCTTATAATCCTCCCCGCGCTCTCTGGTCCTCTGGGAGGAATTTGTTGCAGCCACAAAGATCTAGGCTTGCGACCACCTCCCAGAGGGCTTTCTCAGCTGTCGCCCCCAAATTGTGGAACGGCCTGCCGGATGAGATCTGCCTATTGACATTGTTAGACAGCTTTAAAAAGGCTGTCAAGACGGATCTCTTCAGGCAGGCTTTTCCAGAATAGCTAATCCCGGCCTCAGGAACCCCCTTTAGAAGTTGATTCTGGAGCTCCTAACTGTTGCTGATCGCTAGGAAGAGTTTTTAATAACAATTGTAGTATATGTTGATTTTAATTTTGTATTGATTTAATAATGTTTTAAGTGGGGAGAAGGGATTTTGAGTTGTTTTATATTATGTATTATTTTACTGTTGTAAGCCGCCCCGATTGTTCGCAGAGGGGCGGGATATAAATAAATAAGTATTATTATTATTATTATTAATAATAATAATAATAATAAGGATCTTTAATTTAAGAATGGCAACAACATAAAGGTGTCCTGCCACCATTACTAAAATAGGCTTCTTATAAAAGTATGTTCAGCTGCTGACATGGTGGAATAGAGGGCATGCTTATCAAATTTGCAGATGACACCAAATTATGAGGGGTAGCTAATACTCCAGAGGACAGGATCAGAATTCAAAATGACCTTAACAGATTAGAGAGCTGGCTCAAAACTAACAAGATGCATTTCAACAGGGAGAACTTAGGCAGAAAAAATGAAATGCACAGATATAGGATGGGTGACACCTGGCTTGATAGCAGTGCATGCAAAAGAGATTTAGGAGATCTAGGAGGAGTAGACCACAAGCTGAACATCAGTAAGCAGTGTGATGTGGCAGCCAGAAAAGCCAATGCAATTCTAGGCTGCATCAATAGGAGTATAGTGTCTAGACTGAGGGAAGTAATAGTGCCACACTATTCAGCTTTTGTCAGACCTCACCTTGAAAACTTTGTCCAGTTCTGGGCTCCATAATTCAAGAAGGATATTGATAAACTGGAACAAATCCAGAGGAGGATAACCAAAATGGTGAAAGGTCTGGAAGCCTATGAGGAGTGGCTTAGGGAGCTGGGTATGTTTAGCCTGGGGAAGAAAAGGTTAAAAGGGGACATGCTACCCCGGTTTAAATATTTGAAGGGATGTCATATTGAGGATGGAGCAAGCTTGTTTTCTGCTGCTCCAGAGACTAGGACATGGAGCAGTGGACTCAAACTAAAGGAAAACAGATTCCACCTAAACGTTAGGAAGAGCTGTTTGACAGTGGAATATGCTGCCTTAAAATGTGTTGGTGTCTCCATCTTTGGAGGTTTTTAAACAGAAGCTGGATGGCCATCTGTTGGGTGTGCTTTGATTGTGTGTTCCTGCATGACAGGGGGTTGGACTGGATGCCCCTTGCGGTCTCTTCCAACGCTATGATTCTAAATCTGCCTATCAGTATATTAGTTCATCCTAGATCATTCTTGGCTATGATCTGAAGCATATTTCTTCTTTTGGCACATATCCCACTAACTCTGCCATGTTTGCCAGGGATTCTCCACTCTGACATATTAATCTTTGTGGGAAAGGCTAATTGGCTTCTCTACATGGAGGCAGAATAAGAATGCTAATATATCCACTGGAGCTACATAAAGGCCTCTTGCACAGAGGCCAGGCCAAAGGGAGGCAGAGCTAGGAGTTTGTTGTTGTTGTGTGCTTGTTTCCCACTTACAGGGATTTTAAGGTGAACCTATAATAGGGTTTTCTTGGCAAGATATATACAGAGTGGAGTTTGCCATTGCCATATTTTGAGGCTGGGAGTTTGCCATTGCCATCTTTTGAGGCTGAGAGAATGTGACTTCCCCAAGGTCCCTCAGTGGGTTTCCATGGCCATGTGGGGATTCAAACTTTGGTCTCCTGGAATCCTAGTTCAACACTCATTCCGTGACAATACCCTGGCTCTAAATTTTGAGAGCTAAACATTTTAGAAATTTTGAAGTCATGGAGAAAAAAAAAATCCTGAGTATTTTTCTGGGTTTTTATTTTTTGGAAAACAATGAACCTATTTGGGAAAATGGGAAAAAATGTTATATTAGCATCTTTTAAAGAATGAAATCAAATTTGTCATTTAGGCATTTAAAATGTATTCTATAAATGAAATGAACAATTATACGCTTGTGTCTGGCATAAAATTATCATATTTGGTATATTAAAAATACAGCTCTGTTGGACAATAGTTACAAACTGAACTCCCTTAAAAATGTTATTGTCACAAATGGAGACACAAGGTCCTGGACTGCAAGGATTTTTTTATTTTATTTTGCCAGTTTATTAGGAGCAGGCAAAAGAAACTGAAAAAGCCATTGACATCAGTAAAATAGAAAAAAAAATTTTATATCCTCTAGTCTTCTATAGTGTCAAGTAGACATAAAGCATTTGTTCACTTAAAAGGGAAAAGGATACCATGAAACAAGAATTGGAAAGATCAGATTCTGTTCTTTGTCTCACACAAAAGCTTTTCTTCTGTATAGCTTTTGGAAATAATTTGGGAATTTTAGGGAATTTTTTATTGGAGTAAGACCATTCTACTAAAAAATACACCCGACCGCAAAAGGCCATAACAATAATACAAAAACAATACTAATTATTTTCCTCTTTTCTTACTAATACAAAAGTAAATCTATCCTAACACTAATGTATTTTTCCCTTTAATCTAAACACACTATAATCACATTATATTTACACATTATAATTATACCTACTTAGAAATGGAAAAAAACCCAATAAAATATTAATTAAAAATAATAATACAAAATAATACAAAATTAATAAAATATTTATTTAAAATATCATTTTATGTTATTGCTGGGGTCGTCTCACTAAACCACGGCCAAAAC
Organism: Gambelia wislizenii; assembly: GCA_030847615.1. Classification (NCBI taxonomy): domain Eukaryota; kingdom Metazoa; phylum Chordata; class Lepidosauria; order Squamata; family Crotaphytidae; genus Gambelia; species Gambelia wislizenii. The sequence continues at coordinate 38,308,585 of JAUMIR010000001.1, forward strand.
TTTTTCCAACGATAGCTTGGCAATTTCTCTTTTTCACTCAGAGCTAAATTTTCAATTACATTCTTCACATAATAGGCAGTGCCTTTTACATCCTGCAGATTTTGACTTTTCACCTCCTTTTGTCTCTGGAAAACTAACCCTAACATCACATAGAGGTTTACCAAGCGCACCGTGGACCAGGGCACTTTCCAAAACCTCTCAGCCATGGCGGAACCAGGCTCCTTCCTCTTCCTCTTTTGGCCCACTGACTTTCTGGGTCCCCTGACACCCTCTGGAGGTTCAGTCCCCGAAAGCACTGTCTCCCAAGCCTGCTGTGCCAAATCTGGCCAATCCAGGACCCAGGCCACCTCCTCCCATGTTTCCCAGGCACTTGGGCAGTCCTGGACAAAATGTCTGATCGTCTCCTTTTGTGCCACGCCACTCAAAATCTCAGCCTTTTTACATTTCAGACGTGGACAGGTCTGCTCATCTTCTGCGGTCCATGGTCTCTTTCCCCTCAGATTAAGAACCTGATGATAGAGCCTCCACCTCAAGTCCCACAACTTTTTGGGGACCCTTTTGTCCATGAAATACTCAATTGGGTTAGTCTGGTGATGTAGGTATTCTGATAAATCTAGTTTGGCCTGACGCTTTTGCAAAAACGGGTTAACATAAATCTCCTCCACTATTTTCCTGTACAAACTCCTCTTGATGCTCTGACCTGGTCTGTCTTCCCCCTTCAACTCCTCAGCATGAATTTTATATTTCTTTATGTAAAAAACAAAGTCTTTCAAATAATCTGGTGCTTTCAATTTTTCAGGTAAAGAAAACCTAAAACTTAATGAGCCTTCCTCCCACCAAGTCTTTCCCCATCTAGTCCCTATCCAGCACTCACAAAACAAAACTAGCCAAGCCTGAGGTTGAATCTGACCCTTTTGTAACAGAGAAACTTTCCCAAAGTTTTGAGCAGAAAAGATGGCGATGAACTTAGGTCCCAGGGCTGGGAAGTCTAGGCCCCCTTGTTCTACCTGCCCATAAGCCATTGCCCTTGCCAGGGGGAAATAATTTGGGGGAGGGGACAGGTGACTTAAGAGTCTCCTTCTTTTGGAGATTTTTAAACAGAAGCTGGATGGAGTGCTTTGACTGGGTATTCCTGCAAGGCAGGGAGTTTGGACTACATAGCCCTTGTGGTCTCTTCCAGCTCTATGATTCTATGAAGGCATGTATACACAGATACAAATATAAACACCTTCTCTTAAGTGTTTTATTCATTATTCTAAAAGAAGAACTCAAAAATCTATTTTTACACACACACACAGAGAGAGAGAGAGAGAGAGAGAGAGAGAGAGAGAGAGAATATTTCAATTTTTCCAGGAGAAAAGGCTTTGTGTGTGGCGGGGGGAATGAAAAAAACCTACCCCCCTGAATCTTTCCATTTTTTCCACTGGACCTTCACATCTCTAGTTGGGAGCTGTTTTTTGAACTGAGTTGTCTTCTTACATAAACATACCAGCATGGAATCACTGTTATGCTGTCTTCAGCTAGCAGCATACTGTTGTCTGGCTTGTGTAGATGATCTTTTCCCAACCTGTTCCTTCCAGAGTTTTGGATTACTACCTCCATAATCACTGACTATTGGTTATGTTGTAAGGGCCAAGGAAAGTTGTAGTCCCAAACTGCTGAAGGGCATCACGTTAGGGAAGTTTAGTATAGACTGATCTGTGGAGACCATGTTCCTTGACCTTGTGTTTGGTTTCAAATGTGATTTTACAGTTGGATTCAGAAATAATGCGGAACCATGCTTTGTGCTAATTATAGTTTCATCTTCATAGTTTGACTGTTTAGATCAGTGGTTGTTAACCTTTTGTGGGTCTTGGATCCCTTTGAGAAAAATACAGACAAACACACAACATTTTGCTTACAGTTTATTTATTTCATCTGGACACATATTTACATTATTCCGACAGGCTTTTGAGAACTGAAAGGTTTTAAAGATAGGGCTTTTAGGAGGGTTCTGTATTATTTTTATTGTTTTAACTGAATAGGGCGGTTTGTTTAAACTGCTTTTCATCTTTTTAAACTGTATGTGTTAAATTGTTTTTAAAGCTTGTTGGTAGCTTCATTCCACTTTAATGTTGATTTTGTATATACTTTAACTGTATTGTATTTTAAGTTGTAAGCCACCTTGAGTCTCAGCAATCTTTCACACTACATAATTATAGCACTATGATTCCATCTTAACTGTCATGGCTACATCCTGTGGAATGCTGGAGTTTGTAGTCTGGTGAGGTACTAGAACTCTTTGGCTGGGGAGTCTAAATGTCCCTTTGTAATTATCCTGGCAATCCCAGGATTCCCTAGGATGGAACCATGGTGGTTAAAGTGGAATAATTTGTTGTTATGCCTTCAAATAATTGCTGATTTATGATGACCCGAAGGCAAACTTATCATGGTGTTTTCTTGGCAAGATTTGTTCAGAAGGGGTTTGCCCTTGGAATAATAGTGTGCTATAATTATGTAGCATGAATGGGATCTGTTTGAGGGAAAAGGCAGGGTATAAATAAAGAAAACAATACTAATATTAATATTAGATTAATTTTGAATGATACAATATTTTAACTCATTTTTTAACCTTAAAATGCATTGTGACAGGGAAAAAAAATCAAAGTACTGTAATAGGAAACAACAAAGAGAAAAAATAATTGTTCATATGCATACTTCATAGATCCATGGACCTCTAGTTAAGAACCCCCTCTTCTAGAAATATGGTAGACAAGCTGTGGTTTTGAATTGCTTGTGTGCTTGTTTTTCCATCTACCCAAGACTTAGCTTCCATTTCTTTGTTCCAGCAGCTTCTCTTGAATGATTCTCACTGTGATCTGTTTTTGGTCTGGGGATCCAGACATAAGAGCAAATCACTGTTAGTATAAACTGTGGATTGAAAACCAGCATCAGATAGTGATTTCACAGAAAGCCCTGTCTTGTGTATCCACTAATCTAGGCTTTTTTGCCTAAGACATCCATCAGGGCCTTTGATGTAGGTTGCAAAGTACAGACAGGCTCATATGGACAGGATTATCAATTTACTTTTTAACAGCTGGGGGAGATGTCTGTCACTGACTTCTTTGGGATTTTTCCTGAATAACAGCTGTAGATATTGAGAGGAAGGGAGTACTGATGGTTTCTGGTGCTGTTTGATGCCAAAATAAAAGCATGCTCTTGTACAAACTGGTGTTGACAAGTTTAATCACATGCTGTCTTGTCTCCTGTTTTTCCCCTTCATGTTTCTTGTCTTGTATACTATGTTTTATTCATACATTTAGTGGTTGATGAGGCCAGTCCTTTGGTTTTTCTATTTTTAGTGTTCAAATAAATTTGCTGAAGACTTTTAGACAATATTGGAAAGGGAAAATATGCAATTTGCAACTGAAAGATGCTTTGGCAGTGAAGAGTGTAATTACTTTAAGTACAACAACCTAGCTTTATTAGTGCCTTTTAAAGAATTCTGAAGTAGTCTAAACCAGTCTGTATGTAAAACAGGTTATTATGTTGGGGTCTTATCAGCCAGAGGGGGAAAAATTAAGCAAAATGATTGCTTTATAGTAAAGGAAGGAAGCTGCCAGAAAGGTAGATTTTAAAAGAAGCTCCACAGAATTGCATTAAAATAAAATAACTTTCATTAAAATGATGATAAATATCCTAAATTAGAGAGGTTTGTAGAGAGGAAAGAAATCAGCATTCAGCTCAAGTGCCATGAATACAAAAGGAAATTGAATGGCCACATGTGATGTAATATCTGGTTGCTGGATAGAATCCGGTATTTGAACGATATCACAGATTTTCTTAATTTATTCATAACCTCTGTCCCCTATAACAGTGTTAAAGTCCAGTTTTTTCCCACTGTTACTTTGATTCCAGTGAAATTAAGGATACTCAGAGAAGTAACTCATTTACTTCCAGATGCATGGGGTGGGAATAAGGACTGCAGCCTTACATCACAGTGTGGTACAATGCTTGTGCATGGACATATATCAGATTGTTCTGTTCAACGCTGAAACTTCAATTTAATTTTGCTGTAGGTATGGACAGTGCTATCAGCCATAAAATATCTCCTTTCCCAGTATTTATTGTTACACATAGCAATGTCTATATCCTAATTTAGGGAGTCTTTTTAAAAAACTGTGGTGTTTGTTTGTTTGTTTGTTTTTTAAAACTTCACATAATTTATATATTTTATGTTGCAGCTCCTGTTTCAGACTCCTTTATTTTCCTTGCCCTTGCTTAGGAGGATATGGGAAATTTGTATATGTACATGTTTGCAAAGTATAAAATGGTTTTAAAACCATTTTCCTTGAGTTATTTCCAGGCTGTGAGGCCGTGTTCTGGAATAGTTTCTTTGTGATGTTTCGCCTGCATCTGTGGCTGGCATCACACTCAGGTTTAACTAAGAAATAAAATAAAGTGAGCCTTTGGTTCAGAAGAGTAGAGGGAAATTCAAAATTTACCATCAGAATACCAAAATCAAGTTAGAGAACACTAACCAATTATGCCCAAATTATGGGTAAACTTTTAAGATCTCTAGAGCTTTTAATTAAACAAGTTGTCAGAGGAGAAATGGAGAGAGAGGTTAACAAGATGCTGAAGTCATGCATTTGGCTTCTCTGGTTAGAAGATTCTGGGAATTGTTGTCCAAAAGGGGTTACTTTTTTGACTAGGTGTCACACAAGTTTCAATGTATGTGTAAGGTGGTTGGGACAAATAAACATGAATTTAACTGACTGCCCCCTTTTGGAAAATATAAATTCCTATCATTACATGTATCTGGCTCCATACTGGTTCCTTGGTGGACAGAGAACTCATTGTATTTCAGTAGCTTTAATGCAAAGGCTGGTGCCAACTGGAATAGACCTACTGAATCGATTGCTGAATGGTGAGTTAACATTGATGTATCATCATAGAGTTGGAAAGCACCACAAGGGCAATCTAGTGCACCTGTGCCATGCAGGAAAGGAAAATGTAAAGCACATTGATTCAATAGGTCTGTTGTAGTCTACTCTAATTTAGGCCATTATTCATAATAGGGTATTAACTATTGCTCCCTGCTGGCATATCCTGGCTCTGGCCTGTTCTGCCCCCCATTGCTTGGAGAAAAGGGCCAATGTCCAAAACAGATTTCTGGCCCATCGCTGCAGCTGCTTCTGCCATTTTCACCCCTGAAGCAGAAGCCAGGAAGGGGGCCTGCAACATGTGACTGCAGGCCCCCTGCATGATGTGACCAACCTTGGTCACGTGTTGAGGGACCCCTGCCTCACTTCTGGGAGAGCCAGGGAGCTCACAGTGGCAGTGAGGGACAGTGTGCTAGTATAGGCTCCCGTGGACATGTGGGACCAATCTGTCCTGTCCTGGTGGTGCCGGATTAAACTGGATATTTTCTTATATTGCTATAAAGGGCCCTATCCTGGCTTGCCCCCATTCCAGCCCTGTATCTGCCCTGGGGGTCATAAGGACTGGCCAGGAGCAGATCAGGGTAAATGCCTGCATTATCTGGACTGCAGGGCCCTGGAAGGGGGGCAAGTCAGGGTATTTGGCCCATGTAGATTAGCTCTTAGCCTCAGGGAAAACAAGTAGGACAGCAGGTTTCCTCAGGAGGGATAAAATACTGCAGTAAACAGTTGACACTGATGGAGCTACCATTCATACTTAAAACTAGGCTGTCTTTTTAAAGGTATTAATTCACTATATTACTATATAATATCAATCAACTCTTCAACCAGTGGTGCATATCCTCCAACCATCCTGAATTGGAAGGGACAATCCTTATTAATCTTCTGTCCCATCATTTCAGTAGCTTTTAAAATGTCCCTCTTTCTTCCTTCTCCTTCTCCTTTTCTTCCCACTTTGGCCTCAGCTTACTCCAGTTGCGGCAGACTGAGTTCAGAGTGCAAAAGTAGAGGAGAGAGAGGAAAGGTAGGGGTGAAATCTTGCCCATCCCAGTAGGGTCAGGCAAAAGTAAATTGCTGCAGCCTCTCTTAGCATGTGTGTTCTTCCTCATTACTAACATTTGCTATCTTGGTCACACTCTGCTGTTGCTTGAGTACATGTGTCCCAGTTTTTATCTTTGAAATGTTGAAGGGTATGGTGGTATCTCTACCTATAGATTTAGAGCAACAAAAGCTTTTTCTAGTTTTGCAGAGAATTCTAATGGAACTAGGGAGGCCACCCACCCCCACCTACTTTCAGTGCTATGCATCACAAATATAGGAGCACTTGATATATTTTCCCAATGATTCATTTGAGTAATCTTGAGAGCAAGAGATACTGGAATCCTTAAGCAAAAAGAAATGAGAGGAGAGGTGAGATTGCAAAATATAATGAAGCATTCCAGGTCAAACTACACAAAATATGGTTAGCAGTAAGGTATCTTCCCCTTTTGCTTCCCCTGCCCCACTTTGCCCCACATTGCAAATTTATATTAATGTATTTTTGGTGGTAATGTAGAAAGTAGGGGTTGGACAGTATAGTTATTGTAGGATAAGCTGTCATCCTTTGAACAGGACCTTTGCTTAGATTTATTGACTTGACAAAGATGATTGAAAGTCTTGCATTCTGTTCCATCGTTTTTAGCCTTGTTTGAGCAGAGCACTCAGTTTGATACAGAACCATCAAAGCTATTTTAAGGACTGCATTTCAAGAACTTTTCTGTCACCTGATAATAACTTTTTCTGGAGCTCTGATTTAAAGATCTAGTAACATGTCGTTCTGTTCTGTTCTGTTCTGTTCTGTTCAGTGATTTCACCCACCTTGGAGGAATGCTTGGGCTGTTTTACAGCTCCTGGTAATTATTCATCTGGGAAAGAGTCTTAAAGAGGCTCAGATGGAAAGTCATGAAGGAGAATAAAACTGCTATGTAATGTGATCCAAATGTAGGAGCACTGAAGTTAGTCTTACAAGTGTGTACGTAAACAGAGATACAAATACGTGCTAAAACATGCAGTTTTACTTTGCACTTGAGCATGATCTATTGATGTTCACTAGCTTTTCGTAGCAGATAAGCAAGAAAAGGAAACCTGGCATAACTAATAATCCTAGTTGTCTCACTTTCCTAGATTTTGGGGGAGATTTCTAACACATTTAAGATGTTAAAACGAATGCATACAAATGGCCCATCAAACTCCCATGTTCTGTTTGCTAAAAGCCAATCCCTTCCCCTAAATGTCACTACATTTAAAAAAAAAATCAGGCCTGAATGAAATCAAGGGAGAGGTTTATACACCAGGTTCCAAACCATTAGTATTTGGCTAAAAGTCACTAGAAATCCGTAGCTATAAACCAAACCCAGAAAACTCTGTAGTTGGCATACTTGTCTACTGCTTGTGTCTGAATCTGTATCACTGTAGTGATGTCCAGTTTTTTTTAATAATAATAAACCTTAACAAACAAAAATAGTGCAAATGAAGATTTTTGCAGGAACTGAATTGATTTGCTTGTGTTTCTTTCTACAGGATAATTGAAGCAATCTGCATAGGCTGGTTCACGGCAGAGTGCATTGTGAGGTTCATCGTCTCCAAAGACAAGTGTGAGTTTGTCAAGAGGCCTCTAAACATCATTGACTTATTGGCGATAACCCCCTACTACATTTCTGTGCTGATGACAGTTTTTACAGGGGAGAATTCAGAGCTCCAGAGGGCTGGAGTCACCTTAAGGGTCCTGAGAATGATGAGGATTTTTTGGGTGATTAAACTTGCCCGTCACTTCATTGGCCTTCAGACGCTTGGCCTGACTTTAAAGCGATGCTATAGGGAGATGGTGATGTTGCTTGTCTTTGTTTGTGTCGCTATGGCAATCTTCAGTGCACTCGCCCAGCTCCTTGAACACGGATTGAAAATAGGGAAACCCAATGAAGGCTATGCCAGCATTCCAGCCGCCTGCTGGTGGGTTATCATCTCAATGACTACGGTTGGATACGGCGATGTATGCCCTGTTACAATACCTGGAAGGATTCTTGGAGGGATTTGTGTGGTCAGTGGGATTGTTCTGCTGGCTCTGCCTATTACTTTCATATATCACAGCTTTGTGCAATGTTACCATGAGCTCAAGTTCCGGTCTGCTAGGTATAGCAGGAGCATATCCACCGAATTTTTAAATTAACAAATAGCACAATTGCATTTTACTGTAGCATTTAATATAGGGACCGATACATTGAGAGTGGGGATAGGGAAATGCCTTTTGCCTTCTCCACCTCAGGCATGGCCACTCGCTCCTTGCCCCATAGTAGCTGAGACTGTCAAGGGTCAAAACAAGGATGAAGGTCTTCATTTCCTTGCAAGAGTGTCTGCAACTCCTTGGACATTGCAGGTGGTATGCGCTGTTGAAAGTGAAGCACGTAATTTTTTAAAAAATCTTGATTTTTAAAAATACCTATTTCCATTTCCGTTTTCTTTCTGTAGTGCATTTGGATTGTACCCAAGCTTAGTTAACCTAAAAAGTATATCCACTAAACTCAATGGGACAGAAGTGATTGCTAAGGTTAAACAGTAGCCCCATTGATTTAACCAGGTTTACTTTAAGCCAGAGGTGGGCAACTGCCCAAGGCTAGAGGGCTGCATTAGCCCCCTAGGAGCCCTTGGAGGGCCACACCGGGTCCTGAAAAAATTAAAATGTAGAAAATAAGAAAAATGTTTTTGCTCCCAAATGCCTCTATGGGGGAGTTTCAGAATGTTTTGGGTTTCAAAAACATATCTTGTGGGCCTAAATTGGCCCTGGAAAATGTGGTGTAAATGTATCTTATGCCCCCTAGTGGACATTTTGGTTCATTTTGGGACAAAAATATTTTTTTTTTAAATTTTTGCAAAAATTGCTTTTGACGGGGGGGGGCAAGGGGCTTCCAAACATAGTGGAAATGGCCTCCATACCCCTTGGAATGTATTTGTGGAATTCTACAGCAATTTATTTTACCCCTGGGGGTCACAAAAATGTCCCTGGGGGCTGTCACACTTTGCCCACCACTGATTTAACATAACCAAACCTGGATCCAACCCATTTTACATACCTGGGTCTCAGTCCAGAAGTTGAAGTGATCAGCTTTGTGCTCCGAAAGTGTCTAGGTGGGATTTATTTAGTTTTAAATAGTAGCCTCTTGCCATCTTATGAACGGACAGAAAACTGCTCTTCCAGGGTGAGAAACATGAATAGTCCCACTTGCTATAGGACTATTGGGCATGCTGGTGAAGATTTCTGAAATGAATCATTTGTCTATAAGTTGTGATTTATGGGATTTCTGCAAATGTGTTAAAGGAAGGCCCTCTGGGATATGGGAAACACAGTTACCTGACTCCTCCCCTTGAAAATCAGTTGTATGTTAGGACAGACATAGAATTATACTTGAAATCTGACTCTAGGGAAAAGACTAATATTTTGAAATGTTTAAGGGGAACAAAACTGGTATCAGAACTGAAGGTGATATGAGACATTGCACTGTATGCGTTAATCCTGCCATCATCTCAATCAAAATGTCTTTCAGGTTCTCATAGTAACAACACGTGGGCAACACCTGGTTTGTGGACTGTGTGTGGGCCCCAGGCTGTGTTACCCTGCATCTTATAAAATTGTGCTACTGACACTGGCACCACTGCAAAACCTGTTCCCCTTGCTCTGAGAAAGTATTGCTACTTTGCTTACTTCCCCACAAAAACCCATTTTTGTTCCTTTCTCCCATCTCTTTCCTGACCTCCTTGTTTCCTTCTTGTCTTTCTTCCTTGTTTTCCTTCTGTGCAGCTCAGAGAGACGTTGCAGTTTTTGCTGAAATTCAGCAACAACTGCTCTAGCAGATTTGATGCCAGTGCAGCCTTGGGTGGGTCCTTGGGTGATCTGGTGTACTTCCGAACTAAGGTTCCTAGGTTTCAGGGTTTGGTCCCTCTTCTCTGGGCTTCAGGGTAAGGTGTGGAATTTCAGGGTGAGAGTATTGCCCTAAATATATATCTGTGTGCTGCTGGCTCCACTGCTGTAGACAAGCAGAAACCTTCTTGTATTCTTCCTTTGCCTCATTTGTTAGACTTTTTTTTTTTTAAAAAAATGAATTACATGACCCAAGAAACTATGATTAATGCTCAGTGTATCATTTTTAGTGACATCACTAGATTCCACTCCATGTGACATCACCAGGGGCTTCCCCTAGATTGCTGGTTTGGGCAATGAAATCTCAGGCCCTGGGAATCTCCTGACCTGGCAGTCCTACTCCCAACCCTGGGAAATTGTCCTCTCCTGTGATCACTACCCCCAGCATAATGCTTCAACAAACTGGGGAAACTCTGCTTCACCAGAGAAAGCAGTGAACCAAGAAATGTGTATGCAACCTATAAGAAATGGTTTCCATTTCCAACTTTCACTTGAAAGGTGTTTAGTTTTTTCTGTTCACCAGTTGTGAAACCTAAATGCTGTTCTCTTCGAATCAGGTCACCTTGCTACTTTGCAGTGCTACTCAAAGGGGTATGTGTGTCCATCGACCTGTGGAAAGTTTCCAGGAAAGAAAAAAACCCGGTGTAACCAATGGGCACAAATATGGCACCAGTCCCTGGCACATTAGGAGAAAGAAAACTGCTGGTTCCCCAGATCAGATAGCATGTGAAACACTCATGTGAGTGACTATGCTGGTTTTCAAACCATGCTACAGAAATTTTGAGGGATTCATTAGAATCTTATCTCAGTAACAAGTAATAGGGAACAAGCAAAGGCAGTTTCTTAGCCTTTACCAGCAATCACCTCCTGTAACATGTAGCCACAGAGAATTGCTGGGTTGCATTCTGAGGCGTATTTGTATTTGCAGAGAATGATGGCCAGTGCTGGCTCACAGACCAAATAGGGAATGCCTCTTCCCCAATATGGTGGGGATGGGGGTGGCAAAACCCAACACACCATGGCAGATACTTTTGTGAACACATAACCTATGATACTGACCAGGTTCTTCTGCAGAACTGTTAGTGTGGAGAGGGTTTTCTTGGTTGAAGACATTACATTACAAATGCTTGAATTGTTGGCTCAAATGACCTCCTTATAAAGTTTTTTTTATATTTGCATACAAAATACTGGTAGATAGGTTGTTCTGAGTCTTCTTATTCCCAGTGGAATAGGGCCATTGTTATATTCAGCGTTGACCCTCCCTTCCCCATGCCACCTGCTCCATCAATACAGCAGAGAGAAGTAATCTCTATGAAAGCCAAGTAAATCTGTATTAACAAAAGTGGGGTCAGCAGAGTTACTGGATTCTAGATTTACAATCAAGATGATGATCAGTCCTTACTTCTTTGTACAACATATTTTTCTGATGGGCCTAGGGTTTGCTTTTCTTTTGTATGTGTTTGTATTCCTGAAGCAGGATAAGTCACATCGATACAAGCTATGATCTTTCCTGTATTCAGGATCAGTAGCAAATATATAGAATCGTACAGTTGGAAGAGACCACAAGGGTCATCCATATATGCACTATGGGAGAGAGCTACTATTAAACGCAGTTGCTGACAATGTGATAGATGTTTCAGTGTTGACTCACTCTGGCCAAGAACCTGTTTGCCAGCATAACTGGAGGTTGCAGAGAACACAGCTTGCCAGCAGAGGAAAGGGAGGGGGGGCACAGGCAGTCTGACGAAACAAGGGGCAGCAGCAAAAGCCATCCTTGTGAGGAGATACAACTACCATGCCAGCTCTTGGACTGCTTGGGGGCTGGTGGAGCAGATTTCCAAGCTGATGGAGATGTCTCTCACTGCTGTCCCCTGCCACTGGTATATGTTGGTTGAAAAAGTGATATAATGCCAAAGTAAGGGAGACTTAACACTAGTGTAAATTAACAGCAAGATCCCAGCCATTCAGCACTTTGGCTGAACATGTGATATATTGCCCAGCAAAGTCCATGTTGTCAACTAAGTTCCATTACTTATTTGAGCATGTTTTAATTTCTTTTTTGTTTTTCTGTTACATTAACAATCACACTGCAATAGCCAGAGCGGTGCAGAAGACAATGAAGAGTAAGAACTGAGTTCAAAATCCTATCTTGCCATCAAAATGGAGTGGGCAAGTTTCTCTCCCTCAGTTTAACCACTCTCACAAGGTGATTAATTCATAGTTTTTGAGAATAAAATGGGATATACTCAGCCTTAAGGAAAGATAATGTGATAATAAATATAAATATATAAGCGGATTTCTTTAAAACTTACTAATCTTTGAAGTGCCACAAGACTCTGTTCTTTTTGCTGTTGCAAAATAACCCTTTTGGAGATTTCCATAGAGAAATCATGTATGTAATTTTGCTAGTTGAGGTACTGAATAACTTTCTAAAAATATGATGCAAGGAAACAGATTATCAATGGGCAAAAAGATTTGCAAACTACAAATGTTCCAGTCTGTTCTCAAGAAACCACCCAAATCTCTTTCCAGTTTTTAATCCATTTCCCAAAACTGCCTACACCTCTTTCGATTTCTCTGCAACCTTGACCACTAAACATTTCTCTTTTTAAAAAACGGAGATTCTCTGGATTATCTTGAAACTTAATGTCAGGTGTATTTTACAGAACTGGCAGATCTTCAGACTATTTGTATATCTCAGTCCAGTGGGATTTGTTATGTGTGTCTGACAATGATCCAGAATGAAGGATGCCATTCTAAACTGATACACCTTAATGTAATTAATTGATTGAACAAATGAAAATAAAACAGCTCTACCAGTATGGAAAAGCTGCTCTCTAGCTGAATGTAAGTTGTACTATGTAAAAAATAAATAAATAGTATGTACTCTCTTGTAAATGTAGGACAAAAATAAAAGAATAATTGTTCTTATATAGTACTGTTCAATGACACCATTAATATGGAAAAGCAGCCCTATAGACTTATACTGTTAAATATTAACATTACTTGTCAACATGAAACTTTTCTGTTCTATTCCTTTCCTTAAAATCTGCCATAAATGTGAACTTGGTATGTTTATAAAATAAATGATGGAATCTTTTTTAAAAATATCATGAATGAGCATCTCTTACTGCTTTTATGAAATTCCATTTAACAGCTTTACAAATGGGGCAATTTTTTTTTAGTAACTGGGAGCCATTTTTAATTTTTTAAAATTTAGATTAGGGCTGAGCAAGTATGGAAGGCTAGGGAGCTGTGCCTGCCCCCACCCCCCAAAAGAAGAAGAAGTGGAAGTTGTTGTAGTAGTAGTATTTGTTGTTGTTGTTGCCTCCACATGCCTCTAGATGTATTGAGGCATTTTCACCATGTTTGGAGTTTAAAAAAAAAAGGTGGAAAATGTGGTGGAAATGTACCCTCATGGTCCCCTAGTGGACACTTGGGAGCATTTCAGGATAACAAAAATGTTTGAAACATTTTGCAAAATTGTTTTTGGCCACCTAGGGGATCCAGGGCACATCCAAATGTGATGGGAATGCCCACCACACTCCATAGAGTGCATCTGGGGACATTGTGGAGCCAAAAAACAAAACAAAACAAAAAACTAGGATTTTTTTTTCTGCAAAAAAAATTACCATGGGGGGGGGAGGAAGGACTGAGGGCCACCACAATGCCCTGAGGGTCATATGCAGCCCATAGGTTGTACTTTGTCCCTCCCCAATTTAGATATTGGTCACTGAAGCTTTTTATAACCATGGTCCAGCATCAAACTCCGCACCAGGAACTCCAGAAGAAATTCTCTGTCTAGGCAAACTGGTCATCTGTTTTGTATCTATGGAATATTGAAATTGTATGTGAAGTGGCGGGGTGGTGGTGGTGGTGGATTCTGTGGTTCTGAACAGTTATAGAACACTCAGGGTACTCTCAAATATGTGTAAGGGACCAAGTCAGTTCATGTGCCGTGGAAGCAGATAAGATCATAATTGGTACTGTACCACTGTACATACAAAAAAAAAACCCTTGTAAATAGTAAAGAAGTGGAATAACTGCCAGGTCTTTACTTCCCAGCTTGGTAGCTGCTGCTACATCAGCTTTGATGGTCATGTGCTTCTGTCTCCCAAAACCAAAGACCCTGCTCCCATACAATGATCAGTTTTATAGGGAAAGTATCACCATTGATATATCTCTGACAGCTCTATGATCTATTAAAGGCAGGCTGTTGCATAGTAAGTATTAAAAGGTCCTTGAAAACTGGTCAGGCCCAGTGGCTGTGTTGAGTCCTAGTATCTACAGTTGTGGGCTTGAATTACCTAGGTTAGCAAAAAAATAGATGCAGGCATATGGGACATTTCCAACCAGAGCTTGGTAATGTTACATTTTTTGTATTCCAAAGTAGTGCCATCTCTCTCTCTCTCTCTCTCGCTCTCTGGCTTTTCTTCACAAACAAAGATTCAGGAAGGACTCATCCCGCACTTTCTGCAAGTGCACTGATGACTAAAAAGGCCAATCCAAGATAAACAAGTCCGGTTGCAGAAATCACAGCAGAAGGTCTCCTTGGGTGATGTTTCCGGGTTGTGATTCTTTCTGCATTGTCATTTCTCTTCAAGACTTGTTTGCCGTGAGTTCTCAAATAAGGCTGCAGCATTGTGGATCGTTCAGGATGCTGCCGAACAAGACTGTCATCTCTCGGGTCAGCCTTAAGCAACCAAAGTCCTGAACTGCTTGCATGCAGGGTTGGGTCTGCGGCTTCCAGTGCATCTTTAGATCTGCCGTTTCATCCCTCACCTATCGCTACAGGGCTTTTTCGGCTATAGGGGGTTGGAATTAGATAGGGATCTTATAGCACCTTTGAGACTAGCACTATAGGGTGTTGGTATTAGGCAGAAATCCCCTTTCACCAAGAGAAATGTTCTTTTGTTGGCAGAACACTCTTTTGATGCCCGATCTCTGTGATCTGCTGGCAAAACTGCTCTTCTGGCTAAGAGCTGCTGGCACAACAGCCAAAAAAAGCAACCAGAGAAGGGGTAGACTGAAGGAGGAGCTAAGTTATGCCAGATCCAACCCTTTTCCAGCTAAGGTGAGAGTGGTTTTTAAGTCATTTCCAACATCCCAAGGAGGGGCCTCGGAGGGTTCTGAATTCAGAACAGTTTTAACTGGCTTAATATCAGTTTGCTTTGCATTTGACCATTTAGGATTACACTCTTGGACTACATCTCCCAGAATCCACCAGGCTATTTTGGCCATTGGCCTTGTCGGGTGGGGTATTCTGAGAGTTGTAACTTTTCTGTGTTCTGTTTTTAATACGGAAACGTATGGTGCTAACATAAATTGCCTAAAAACATACATAGCAATGAATCATTGTTTGTTTTTACAACTACTGCCCTTCCCAAGCACCCAGAATTTTGTTTGCAATCACTTTCTATGTGACATCTAGAGAATATTGTGCCTTGGCTGTACTGTTGTTGTACTATGTTTAAAATGCAGTCGAAGGCTGCAAGGAATAAATGGATTAAATAGAACTTTGTTGCCCACAGTTTTAAATGCATAAACAATATTAAGTTAACCTCTTGAATAAAACAATATTAAGCAAACTATTAAGTAAACACCTGAGTATATTAAACTATGCAGGAGATGTTATGTTGATTTTGTCGTTGATGTCTTTCATTGGTAGTGCACATAAGACAAGTTGGATATAGGCTGGTGTGCAATATTACCTTTGTGTATTGATTTTTATTGAGACATCTTTTGGAATAGATGGATGAATGAGCATTATTTGAAAAGAAATGACCCAGACATGCTTTACACAACAAATTGATAGCAGCCCATTGGCTATTTTTATGTGCATGATGTCAACCTAAATAATTGATCTTAACTGCTCAGACCTACTTGTATTTTCTTAGACGTTCCACTATTCAATATGTCCTACTCACAGCTAAATGTAGGTAGACTTGATACCAACTATTGAATACAATCCCCCAATCTATTGATCAGACACACATTTTTACCACCAGATCTAGGCTGATGAGACACACATTTTTACCACCAGATCTAGGAAGATGCTAACAATATTTATGTTATGGGTCAAGCTGTTAAATTGTTTTCATTTAGTTTATGTTCTCTAGAAAGATAAAGGATTGATTTTAAAAAAAATCAAAGTAGAAATATAAATATAACAAACAACACCAGTGTTCAAGTATTTATTATTTTATCTTATTTATTTATGTCCCACCTTTCTCCCAGTATAGGGACTCAAGATAGCTAACAGTGAATTTTAAAAGATACAAATTAAATACAACACAAAAGCATTAAAAGTAGGTTTAAAGTAGGTTTAAAAGTAAGCATTAAGGTTTTATTTATATCCCGCCTCTCCCATGAGGATTGGGGTGGCAAACATAATTTAAAACATTATCCATAATCTACAAACATTAAAACAACATCATTAAAACCACTATTCAGATTCATAGGTAAAATGAATAGTGGTTTTAATTATGTTATTTTAATGTTTGTAGACTATGGATAATGTGTAAATGATGTTTGCTGCCCCGATCCTCATGGGAGAGGCAGGGTATAAATAAAACATTATTATTATTATTAATAATAATAATAATAATAAATATAAAATTTAAACAACAATTAAACAATGTATGCTGCTAAAAACATTAAAGATGTAAAAATATTATGAAATTAATAAAATTATGTATTATAATAAAAGCACTATAATAAAATATATTGAACTGTATACAAACCTTAAAATCCAAATTGCACAGCATTTAAAAGCCCAACCCTTGTCAGTTTGTAAATGCCTGATGGCATAAAAATGTTTTTACCTGCCAACAAAAAAAGCCATCCTGGCCTCTTTAGGGAGGGAGTTCCTAATTCTGGGAGCAGCCACTGAGAAGGCCCTCTCCCTTTTTCTCACCAAATGAGCCTAAGAGGGTGGTAGGAAAGAGAGAAAGGCCTTAGAGTTCTAATGGGCCCATAAAGGGAGATGTGATCCTTCATGTAACCTGGACCTAAGCTGTATAGGGCTGCTGTTTCTGTGAGGTACTCAGTGTCTCCCCCCCCCACATATAGATGGGGCCCAAGTCTGCACAAACTACTGTAGTTATAAACAGTGGAATCCTATACGTATTTGACTGCAACCATGTGCTAGTGAATTTAATGGCACTTACTTCTGAGCAGATATGAATGTGATTGCATGGAAAGGGATTATTACTTGCCATGCTAAAAGGACAAACAGCAAATTTTGTCTTCTGGTGTCCCCACCCCCACTCCTTCAAAGTGTTCTACACCAGATAAATTTCCAACAGAATATGGCTGGGCTCCCTTTTGTAAATAAAGAAATTTGAAACACAGGATATAATAATAATAATAATAATAATAATAAAATTTATTTATACCCCGCCCCTCTGTTAAAACAATCGGGGCGGCTTACAGAATTTAAAATACAATACAAATAAAATCCCTAAACACCCCCACTCCCACCCTCCCCCATAAAAAAACATTAAACAAATATAAATTAAAAACAACTAATCTAAAATCACATTTAAAACTATAAATACAATAAAATATAATAAATGGCCAGCAGCCTAGAAGAGGCCAGGATCCCCTGAGGCCGGGATCTAATTAGGAAAGGCCTGCCGAAAGAGATCCGTCTTTAGTGCTTTTTTAAAGCCACTCAGGCTCGTTATCTGACGGATCTCATTCGGCAGGTCATTCCACAATTTGGGGGCGATTACCGAAAAGGCCCTCTGGGAGGTTGCAGACAGCCTAGATTTTTGTGGCTGAAGCAAATTCCTCCCAGAGGACCGGAGTGCGCGGGGAGGATTGTATGGGAGGAGGCGGTTCCGGAGATAAGTTGGACCCAAGCCATTTAGGGCTTTAAAGGTAATAACCAACACCTTATACTGGGCCCGGAAACTGATTGGCAGCCAGTGGAGAGATTTTAGTACTGGAGTTATATGGTCTCTCCGAGATGTTCCTGAGACCACTCTGGCTGCCATATTTTGTACCAACTGAAGTTTCCGGACCAAGCATGAGGGCAGCCCCATGTAGAGCGCATTGCAGAAATCTAGACGGGAGGTTACCAGCGCGTGCACCACAGTCTCGAGGTCCCTTACTTCCAGGAAATGGCGCAGCTGGCGTATCAGCCAAAGCTGATAACAGGCGCTCCTGACTGTCGCATTCACTTGACTCGTCATCTGAAGCGATGAATCAAGGAGCACCCCCAGACTGCGAACACAGTCCTTAACGGAGAGTGTGACCCCGTCCAGGACTGGAGGTTGCAACCCAACTCCTGGTTTGGGGGCCGCTACCGTGAGCACCTCCGTTTTATCTGGATTTAATCTCAATCTGTTTTTCCTCATCCAGCCCATTACTGCTTTAAGACAATCATTAAGAGGAGAGACGCCATCGGAATTCGAGGCCGATGATCGGGGCAAGGAGAAATAGATCTGGGTGTCATCAGCGTACTGATAACACCCAGCCCCATAACTGCGAATAATCTCACCCAGCGGCTTCATATAAATGTTAAACAGCATCGGGGACAGGATGGCACCCTGTGGAACACCACAAGTAAGCTCCTTTCTGCTGGAGCAGCTGTCCCCGAGCAACACCCTCTGGGACCTGCCCGAGAGGAAGGACCGGAACCACTGGAGCGCAGTGCCTCCGATTCCTAACCCCCTCAAGCGATCCAAGAGGATGCTATGATCTATTGTATCGAAAGCCGCTGAGAGGTCCAGAAGCACCAACAGGGTCACACTACCCCTGTCAATGCTTAGACGCAGGTCATCAGTCAAGGCAACCATGGCAGTCTCAACTCCAAATCCCGTCCTAAAGCCAGTTTGAAATGGGTCTAGATAATCGGTTTCATCCAAAACCACTTGGAGTTGAAGCGCAACTGCCCTCTCGATCACTTTGCTCAAGAATGGTAACATAGAAACCGGCCTATAGTTGTTCATGTCCAGGGGGTCAAGGGAAGATTTTTTCAGGAGCGGCCTAACGGCTGCTTCCTTTAAACAAGATGGAACACATCCTTCTCTGAGGGATGCATTGATGATGTCCTTAAGGAACATCATCAAGGCAGTCCCCCCCTGGATGGCCAGCCATGAAGGGCAAGGATCGAGAGGGCAGGTCGTCTTCCTAACCCTACCAAGTAGCTTGTCCACGTCCTCAGTACTCACAGATTGAAATTGATCCAGTAAACTGACATCAACGGAGTTGCTGGACACCTCGTCAATTGTTTCTGCCAAATTACTGGTATCTAAGTCGGCTCTTATCTGAGAGATTTTATCTGCAAAGAAATTGTTAAACGCGTCACAGCAGGCCGTCGTTGGGTTAAGCAACGGGTTCTGCGCAGGAATAACCTGCGTCATCTCCCTTACCACCCTAAACAGCTCTGCTGGACGGGACTCTGCAGACGCAATACGTGCAGAGGAGAAGGATCGCTGTGCTGCACGTATTGCCTCTCGATAGGACCAAAGAAAGTTCCTATGACGAGTCCTGTCGGATAAGAGTCGAGTTTTCCGCCAGTTGCGCTCTAGTCGTTGTCCAACCCGCTTCATTTTCCTAAGCTCTGCTGTATACCATGGCTTACGGTTTGAAGCGGGTTGGAAAGGACGCTTGGGAGCGATCGTGTCGATAGCCTTGGTCGATATTACCGAATACTTCTCAGCAAGAGTTCCATTGAAATGAATGGGACTAACGCAACAGAACCTTTAGCACAAGCCTCACTACCTCAACAGAAATTCATGGGACTTACCATGCCTACAAATCAAGGAACTTGGTCAAGGGATGTGTGAAACGCTTCTGCTTTGTTGGAGAATGTTAAATTGCTAATGTATGTAAATTTCATTTTTAGAAAATGAATTATTTGGAATGGGATATTCAGCATCTTTTGCAGTGGCTGTTCAGAGGTACCCAGCTAAAGATTTGTGTACTTAAAAATGACATCACTTAAAAATGATGTCATGTTGTGCAGCAGGACAGTTCAATAGTGGAACACACTGCCTCAGAGTGTGGTGGAGTCTCCTTCATTGGAGGCTTTTTAACAGAGGCTGGATGGCTATCTGTTGGGAGTGCTTTGATTGTGTGTTCCTGCATGGCAGGGGGTTGGACTGGATGGCCCTTGTGGTCTCTTCCAACTCTGATTCTATGATTCTATACATTTAATGGGCTTAAATTAGAGCAGAATATGTTTTATTGAACATGAGGAGAAAAGTCTTCATGCTATATTCAGTTTAATGGGAAAAGCAATTTCTTGGGGGGTCATTCACACCAAAACACTGGGAGACACCAAGTTGCCTACTTGTTGTATTAGATACAACAAGTGTCTTTATAATAAAGGATCATGAATCATAGAATCATAGAATTGCAGAGTTGGAAGAGACCACGAGGGCCATCCAGTCCAACCCCCCTGCCACGCAGGAAATCACAATCAAAGCATCCCCAACAGATGGCCATCCAGCCTCTGTTTAAAGACCTCCAAGGAAGGAGACCCCACCACGCTCCAAGGGAGTGTGTTCCACTGCCGAACAGCTCTTACTGTCAAAAAGTTCCTCCTCATGTTGAGGTGGAATCTCTGTTCCTGGAGCTTGCACCCATTGCTCCGTGTTCCAGTCTCTGGAGCAGCAGAAAACAAGCCTGCTCCATCCTCAGCGTGACATCCCTTCAAATACTTAAACAGGGATATCATATCACCTCTAAACCGTCTTTTTTCCAGGCTAAACATACCCAGCTCCCTAAGTCTCTCCTCATAAGGCATTGTTTCCAGACCTTTCACCATTTTAGTTGCCCTTCTCTGGACACGCTCCAATTTGTCAATATCCTTTCTGAATTGTGGTGCCCAGAACTGGACACAGTATTCTAAGTGAGGTCTGACCAAGGCAGAATAGAGTGGCACTATTACTTCCCTTGATCTAGACACTATACTTCTATTGATACAGCCCAAAATTGCATTGGCCTTTTTAGCTGCCGCATCACACTGTTGGCTCATGTTCAACTTGTGGTCTACTAGGACTCCTAGATCCCTTTCGCACGTAGTCTCATTCAGCCAGGTCTCTCCCATCCTATATTTATGCATTTCATTTTTCCGCCCTAAGTGCAGTACTTTACATTTCTCCGTATTGAATTTCATTTTGTTAGCTTTGGCCCAGCTCTCCAGTCTATCCAGGTCATTCTGAATTTTGATCCTATCCTCTAGGGTATCAAAGGATCAAAACTCACAACTGCCATACTGTTTTTTGATAGATCAAGAAAATGAAGTAATTATAGAGCTGTTATTTCACTTTTAAATGTCATGGAAACAGCCTATGGAATCCTGGGGCTTGAAATTTAGGGAAAGTATTTAGAATTTTCAGAAGCCTAATACCCTAAAGGTATCAGATCCCATTTAATCTGGAAAGCTAAGCAGGATCAGCCCTGATTGGTACTTTGATGGGACACCACCAAATAATACCAGGTGCTAAAGGCTCATTCCTGGTCTACAAAACCTCACCTAACTCTATGTTTCTAACTATTTTAAGCAGGGGTTGTAACCTGATGCCTTCCAGACATTTTGGACTACAATGCATAAAGTTCCTGGCTAGGTTTTAGCCACATTGGCTGGAGCTGGTTGGAACTGTAGACTATAACACTGGGGGATATCAGGTTCCTTACCCCTGTATTAGACTTTGGAGATTATCAGATGCCCTTAATATGGTGTGACAATGATGCCAGGAGATCACGAAAGGGCTTGAATTTCAGATGATGTCATCCCCGAGTTGTCATGCTCCTGTGCTCCTTCCGTTCCGCCATTGCTCTTTCTATTCACAGGCTAAGCCATGAATAGATCGCCTGTTTTGTTTCTATGATGGAATGACGGGCGAGTGAAAAGGTGCCCCATTATGCTGGCGCAATGCCAACGTCAGTGGGAGGTCCGTGCCAATACTTCCAGGTGTGATCAGGAGATCCAGGTAAGTGACATACTTTTTTGTACCCTCCCTGTGTTACTTGTAAACTTTTAAGTATGTTTAGGTGCTTGGTTTTATTTTTTCAAAGTGTATTTTTTTTGTGAAGTCGAAGGCTTTCACAGCTAGCATCCATAGATTTTTCTTGGGTTTTTTTCCGGTCTGTGAGGCCGTGTTCTGGAATAGTTTCTTTCTGATGTTTCACCTGCATCTATGGCTGGCATCCATCTGAGGATGCCAGCCATAGATGCAGGCATAAGGTCAGAAAGAAACTATTCCAGAACACGGCCTCATAGCCTGGAAAAAAAATCCAAGGAAAATCTATGTATTTTTTTTTCTTTTACTTTTGAATTTCCCACACACTTTTCTTCTTGCAAGAACGGCCTGGGATTTCAACAAGAAGTGAATGCAGCTCTGTGAGAACTGCATTCGCTCCTGGGCTGCCAGGGGAGGGGAGGACGCAGCAAAGGTAGGTGTCTGAAATGTTTCGTTCTTGTGCTAGGACGGGGTTGGAAGAGGAGATAGCGAGACAGGGGTGCTATTTTTGTCCCTTTCTGGTAATCTCCATAGCCTTGTGTTTTATAATAAAGGGTTAAAAGTAGGATCAAAACTCACAACTGTGATACCATTAATGGATTAAGAAAATGAAGCAATACATTGTGTGCGTGGATTTTATACACCAGTTTCTTAGCATAAATTGACTAATTCATTTGTTTGGCAATCCTAAGCAAACATACTAGGCTTTAAGACCCACATGACCCAGTGGGACTCACTTCTGAGTAAACTTATTTAGGATTGCACAGTTAAACTGATACTGAAGTGAAATGGGACATGTTTAAATGCCTGTGGAAGGATACAACAGTGCACTCTTCTCTCACATAGAAAACCATGCCAGAGGCTTAACATTTTCCTCTCCTGCTACATTTTTATAGAAGGGAACATTTGTTGTTGTTTTTAACACTGAGAAGCATTCACACATTTGCAGTCTAAAGTTGTATAGTGCAAGGAAAGCTGTACCACATGAGTTACTCTGCGTGCATACAAAACTCTCATATTCTGTTTCCCACTTAAGTGTTTTGATTCAGATATACTAGCTGAGTGGTCAGTATACAGGTGTACCACACTTTAAGGTGCTTTGCTGTAAATCACTAATATGGTGCTTTGTAAACTCACTATGGTGCTTTTCAATTATACAGTACAGTGCCATTTTGTTACTGTTTAGAGCATTTGTGCACTTTGTATCTCAGTTTCATACTCTGGCCATGTTTTATTTATTATTTTTACTTTTGCATCATTTTTAGGCCTAGCACTATCACAGACCTAAATCTTTTTAGGTTTTTATATGAACTGGCAAGTGGGACAGGGGCGGGGAGGCTATGATTTGCTTTAAGGCAATATTCACTTTACAGTGGTGGTCTGGAAAATAACCCTGCTGCATTGCCGAGGTATGACTGTACACACACAAAGAGAGAGAGAACAGAACCTGGAGGAGGAAGAAGAATGTGGAAGAATCTAATGAATCCTGAGTTGGAGACAGGATGGATTGTTTGGCAAGTCTGAGTTGAAGACAGTGGCATTTGGTGGCTCCCATATCAGTGGGGTGGCCAATCCACTCTGAGTTTTGGTCCAGACTTTAAAGGAGGCATCCAAGCAGCTGAATCTTTTTTAGGGATATGACTCAGCACCTTGAATGTATCCTTTGAAGTTCACAGTAAAACCCAGAGCAGATTTACAAGCCTGCCAACATGGAAACCACCAGCTGCCACTGGATGAAGCAAAGGCAGAATATGGTTAGGTATGAGCTGAGTCTGAAGAAATCTTAAGGGTGAGCACTGGAGCCTGAAGGATTCCAGAGCTTATTGAGTTTCAAGGTCTCAGTATTAATTATAAGGCAGAGCATTGCTTTGCTAATTGGATCTGAAAGAAAATGACAAGTTAGCAACCTACATCTTACAGGCTGAATCAGTGAAACTTATATGAATCAAGTTCATCCCGTCTAATCTTACATGAGTTAGTTTTTTACATGAGTAACTACTAAATCAATTAAACTTACATCCCTATTGTCTTACCAAGTTGCTATTGATTTAAGTGAGAGCTGCCATGATGTAGCGGTTTGAGCATTGGACTATGACTCTGGAGATCATGGTTTGAATCCCTGCACTGCCATGGAAACCCACTGGGTGAGCTTGGGCAAGTCACACTCTCTCAGCCTCACAGGAAGGCAAAGGCAACCCCCCTTTGAACAAATCCTGCCAAGACAATCTCATTATAGATTCACTTTAGGGTCACCATAAGTAAAAAACAACTTAAAGGCACACAACAATTGATTTATAGGGCCTAGTGTAGTTGCTGCTAACATCTGGATTTAGGCCTTAGCTTGCACTGACTTCTGTAGATTTTGGGAAACAGAGTTAGACCACGACATTTTGGTGCGTGAGACAAAGAACAAAATGGCACCCACTGCCATCCCATATAGAAGAGCTGATGACTAGTAGTTGAAGCTTATTTCATAGGCCAGCTTCATCCATCTCACCTGGATGCAGCAGGTTACCCTAGGAGAGGCAGGTTGGGTGGCATGATACATGGCTCTCTTCAACACTTTGCTGCTGCTTCCTGTCATCTGTTACCTGGGATGTCTACCTCAAACTATTTTGTGGCAGAGCAGGCCCTAATGCACCATTTACCACACCAAGAGAAGTGTGAGCTGGTAACTCAGCCAGGATAAATCAAAACCATTACATTCCTGAAACTATAGTTGGCTATCTTCTGGTTTGGAATTGTAGGATCATACAGTTGGAAGGGCCAAAAAGGCCATCTAGTCCAGCAAGTCTACCAGTGCAGGAAATCCACAGCTGACACATAGCCATCCAACAATGACTTCCAATCATCTTTTCAGAAGTTATACATACACATCATTATTAATATCTTAGGTTGTCTATACAAGGTCAATAATAGCAAGCCACAGCAGCTGTGAATTGTCTTAATGGTTTTACAGCCCCCACAAACTTTGCATGCCCTCTAACCAAGATGGCAGCTGTGAGTGAATTACTCATGTTCTAAAATCTGCTGCCGCCAATTTTTTTTTTAAAAAAAAAACCTACTTCCACAACGCGCATAAGCGGTATTTCACTTTGAGGAAAAAGTGATAAAACAAAGCCCCATTTTCTCACCTTAGTGATTGCTCGCTAAGGCAAAAATCCAACATGGCGACAGCGGGCACTTGTCCTGTTAGCAAGCTCCACCTCCATGCTCGTCCAACCAATCAGGTTTGCGTTTCCTCTCGTATAGGAAAGTGATTAATATCAAATCGCTTGTCCCAATGAGTGGGAATGCACAGTCCCCTCGCTGTTTTTTAAAAACTGCAGCATTTTTTCAGATTTTGGGCCCCCCTCCTTCACCACAATACTGCGAACCAATGCAGATTGCAATTGGGAGAGGTCGTCTTCTCGTATTCTGTGAGGAGTATTTTCGCCATTTAGACAAGTCCTTACTCTCTAGCATTAATGCAACTTCTTTCCATAATCATTTTTTTCTAATCATCAAAACCAAAAATTATCAAGCTTTTTTTAAAAAGTCCCATAAGAAGTTTTCAGTCTTTGGAAGATGTCACTAATGGCCTTTCTCTAAACAAACAAGATGATTTGTCTATTTCTGCTAAATCTGTCCATTTCATCAGCCACTTCTCCATTGTAGGTAATGTTGAATTCTTCCATCTTTGTGCATACAAATGTCTTGCTGCCATGATCATATACTGAAGTAAAGTTCTATGGGTCTTTTCCAACTTTACATAGATCAGTCCCAAAAGAAACAGTTCTGGATTTAATTGAATATTAATCTTTAGAATCCTCTGCATCAATGTGTGTTTGAATTCAACTATTTTTAGCTTTTTCACATGTCTACCACATATGATAAAATGTCCCTTCTTGTTCACATTTCCAACATACATTAGAAACACCTTTATACATTCTAGACAACTTCTCTGGTTTCATATGCCACCTCTATATCATTTTATTAAAATTCCCTTTAAGATCATAATGTAATATAAATTTCAGTCCCTTAGACTATATATATTCCCATTGGTCCATTTGTATAATATAACTGAAGTTCTTAGCCCATTTTATCATACATTCTTTGATTGGTTCATCTGCCATTTCAAATTTCAACCAAAGATTATATATTTTAGCAATTACATGTTCATTATCCATACACAATTGCATTTCAAATTTTGACTTACTTTGTTCAAAACCATACATCTTTTTAGCTATTTTAAATCTTTATAATAATTATAAATAAGAATACCATTGAAAAATATATCCCTCTGTTTCTAATTGCTCTCTTGGTTTAATTCTGTATTCCGTGTGATGCAACTCCACGAGATATTGGTATATTAGCCATCTATCTTTGTCTTCTTTCTTTTCTGTATAAAGCTTGTGCTGAGATCCATAAAGGCATTTTTTGGGCACAACCTGGGTTTGCCTCTATTCCATATTATCAATAGGGCAAGTCTCACAAAATGATTTTTAAAATCTACATTAACTTTGACTTTATCATATCATAAATATCCATGCCACCCAAACCTCAGGTCCTGCCCTTCCAACTCTAGTAATCCTTTATTTCTCAGTATTAACAATGCTTTAATACAAACAAAACAACAGGCTGCAAAATACAATTTCAAATCAAGTAACCATAATCCTCGTTTATTTGCATGTTATAATACCTTATACCTAACTTGTGGTTTCTTCCCTTGCCAAATAAATTTACTTATGTCTTTTTGCCATTGCTTGAAAGTGGCAGTAGTTGTCAAAACCAATATTGTCTGGAATAGAAACATCATTCTAGGTAAAATATTCATTTTTATCACAGAAATTCTCACCAACAATGACATTTTTAATTTCTCCCATTGTAACAGATCCTTCTTGATTTTGTTCCATGTCTTAACATATTTATTTTGAAACAACATACAATTCATATTCATCATAGTAATGCCTAGATATTTAACTTTCTTCTTAATCATAAAACCAGTTGTTTCCATCAATTGTAATTGTTCTTCTGTACTCACATTTTCTACCAACGTCTCTGTCTTCTGATTATTGATATAATAATAATATTAATAATAATAATAATAATAATATTTTTTTATTTTTAACCCGCCCCTCTGCTCGGCAATCGGGGCAGTGTACAACAAGATTAAAACAACAGCAAGTTAAAACAATCCTTCCCAATCCTAACCCTCCCACACCTTAAAACTAAATTAAACTAGTGGAGAATTAAAACAAACATAAAATACAATGCAATATACAAATTGCATTGCTTTGCTTATCTTCCTGTAAAACTTTAAACCTGATTCTATGTTTCTTCCCTTGCCATATGAACTTCAACACATCTTTTTGCCATTGTTTAAATGGTGTATCATTTGTCAAAATAAGTATTGTCTGAAAAAGAAATAACATCTTCAGTGAAACATTCATTTTTATAACAGAAAATCTTCCTAACAATGATAAATTAAGTTTACCCCATCTTTGAAAATCTTGCTTAATTTCATTCCAAGTCTTCATGTAGTCATTCTGAAATAACACAGAGTTCTTAGTTGTCACATTAATATCTAAGTATTTCACTTTCTTCTCATCTTAAAACCAGATTTCTCAGTCAAAATATTACATCTTCTTTTCTCATTTTTTTTTTTTGGTCAAACTCATTCTTTGGTCCTTTATTTTTTACAACCAGCTAAGTCTCCATATTCTTGTAATATGTCTAACAATACGTCAATGCTTTCGGGAGGATTTTCCAAAATGATCACTAAGTCATCTGCAAAGGCCCTTGATTTAAATGTTTGCCTTCTAATACTTGGTCCTTTAATTTTCTCCTCTTCTCTTATAACTCTATTATGAACCTCCAAGGCCAATACAATAAGTAGAAGAGAAAACAAACATTGTACCTTTTGTATATCACAGAATCTTGTCATTTTACCATTAATAAATATTTGAGCCTTTTGAGTGTTATATATAGTCTTAATACACCCAATAAAATTCTTCCTAAATTCCATCTTTTCCAAAATCTCAAACAAGGAAAAACAATTTAAATTATCAAAGGCTTTTTCAGCATCCAAAAATATCAGGTCCACTTGGTTTTCATTGTGCCTTGCTATATATTCTAAAATATCACACATCTTGTATTATCATGTAAAAAATATCTTTCGTAGAAAACCACACTGGTCACTGTGTAAGAGTTCTCGTAAAATTATCTTCAATCTTTCTGACAAAATTGTAGTAAAAATCTTACAGTTATTATTCAGTAGGGAAACGGGTCTTTAATTCTTAGCCACTGTCAGATCTCAAACCTCTTTCAGGCTTAAAGTTATATTTGCATTCTGCCATGTGCCTGTGACCTTTCCAGATTTAAGAATCAAATTCATAGTTTGTTGTAATGGTAAATACAACTCCTCTTCAAAACATGTGTAATATATGACTGGAAGGACATCAGGTCAAGGTGCCTTCCCAACTTTAATCTTCTTAATTGCTTGAAAGATCTCAACTACAGCAGTAGGAACATTCAGTCTTGACCACTGGGCCTCCATAATCAAGGGCAAGTTCTGTTTATCCAAATATTTCCCAATCTTCTCAACTGAAACTTGTTGCTTTTTATACAAGGAGAAGTAATATTTATAAAAATGTCCTTTTTATCTTCTTGTTATCTTTGGTCAACTCTTTTCCATTATTCATCTTTTCTCAGTTTATAAACCAACCATCTCCCTGGTTTATTTGCAGATTCAAAGTGCTTCAGTTTCACAAAACCTCATCTTTTTTTCAGTCTCAGCAACCATAATCATGGAAAGTTGCTTCTGTAAGGCTTTATTTGATTCATAATCCCACTTCAGTGGGGTCCTGTTTAATTCCTCATCTTTTGTTCCTATTTCATCTGAAACCAATTGAGTCTTCTCTAATCTTCTTTTAATCTCCATGTTCTGTTGTAGGAAATACAGTTGCCCCTCCACATTCGCGAACTTAGCATTCACGGTTTTGCATATTTGCGGTTTTGGGAGGCAGGGGGGAGGCCCCCCGCCTCCCAAAACCCCGATAAGGGGCCTCCTGAGGCCCTGTGAAGGCCCTGGGGGGAGGGAGGAGGGCTGGGGAGGCCTCCACGGATCCCTTGAAGGCTCCATGAAGGCCCTGGGGGGAGGGGGAGGGCCGGGGAGGCCTCCACGGAGCCTTCGGAGGCCCCATGAAGGCTGTGGGGGGGAGGGGGAGGGCCGGGGAGGCCTCCACGGGGCCTTGGGAGGGTCTCCAGAGGCCCCGTGAAGGCCTTGGAAGGGAGGGGGAGGCAGGGGAAAGTGACTATGGGCCTCCGGAGGCCCCATGGTCGCTTTAGCGGGGGTGGGGGAGGGCAGTCATTATTCGTGGAATTTTCACATTTGCGGGGGTCTGGAGAACCTATCCCTCACAAATGGGAAGGGACAACTGTAACCTCTTATAAAGGCTTTGCACATATCCTAAACCACTCTCACATCAATGCCTTTATCCAGATAATCTTTTTAAAAAGTCATTCCATTTCTTCTTACAATTCTGTACAATTTTCTCATCTTGCAACAATAATTCATTCAGTTTCCAATTAAAAGAACCTATTTATTTATTTGTGTTTTTTAAGGATTAGAGTCAGAAAAAGACTTCGGCAAAATTACCATTTTCACAGTCATGTTACACAAAGACTTAAAAATCAAAAACGTTAATTCTGGAAAACAATTTACCTCTCTCCAAAAAAAGGATATTCTTTGGCATCTCCATCTTTGAATCACCATGCATCTTACAGTTCAAAATTATCCATCAAATCATAAAAAGATTTTGGAAGTTTACCTTATCTACAGCCAATGTCTTTGGTTGATGTTGTATCAATTTGGTGAGATATAACTCCATTCCAATCTCCCAGAAACAGCCAGTTTTCATAATAACCTATCACCTTTTCCATTAGATTTTCATAGAAAAATGCCTTACTTTTTGTGAGTGCATAAACACCCACTACCAAAATTTTAAGGCCTTGTATCTGAATCTGTATTCCTACATACCTCCCACTCACACATTGAAATACTGTACTTTTCAGGAGCCAATTGTGGATTAGTGTAAATAACCACTCCATTTTTCTTCTTATCATCTGATGAGATGAATTCTCTACCCAATTTTGGAAATTATAAAATGTTAAAAGTCTTTTATCCTGATGTTTGTCTCTTGTAAACAAATCAAACCATATTTAAATTTACTGAAATAAAGAAATATAGTCTTCTTTTTCTGAGGATCATTTACCCCCCCCTGTTATAATAATAATAATAATAATAATAATAATAATAAAATTTATTTATACCCCGCCCCTCTGTTAAAACAATCGGGGCGGCTTACAAAATTTAAAATACAATACAAATAAAATCCCTAAACACCCCCACTCCCACCCTCCCCCATAAAAAAACATTAAACAAATATAAATTAAAACAACTAATCTAAAATCACATTTAAAACTATAAATACAATAAAATATAATAAATGGCCAGCAGCCTAGAAGAGGCCAGGATCCCCTGAGGCTGGGATCTAATTAGGAAAGGCCTGCCGAAAGAGATCCATCTTTAGTGCTTTTTTAAAGCCACTCAGGCTTGTTATCTGACGGATCTCATTCGGCAGGTCATTCCACAATTTGGGGGCGATTACCGAAAAGGCCCTCTGGGAGGTTGCAGACAGCCTAGATTTTTGTGGCTGAAGCAAATTCCTCCCAGAGGACAGGAGTGCGCGGGGAGGATTGTATGGGAGGAGGCAGTTCCGGAGATAAGTTGGACCCAAGCCATTTAGGGCTTTAAAGGTAATAACCAACACCTTATACTGGGCCCGGAAACTGATTGGCAGCCAGTGGAGAGATTTTAATACTGGAGTTATATGGTCTCTCCGAGATGTTCCCGAGACCACTCTGGCTGCCATATTTTGTACCAACTGAAGTTTCTGGACCAAGCATGAGGGCAGCCCCATGTAGAGCGCATTGTAGAAATCTAGACGAGAGGTTACCAGCGCGTGCACCACAGACTCGAGGTCCCTTACTTCCAGGAAATGGCGCAGCTGGCGTATCAGCCAAAGCTGATAACAGGCGCTCCTGACTGTCGCATTCACCTGACTCGTCATCTGAAGCGATGAATCAAGGAGCACCCCCAGACTGCGAACACAGTCCTTAACGGAGAGCGTGACCCCGTCCAGGACTGGAGGTTGCAACCCAACTCCTGGTTTGGGGGCCGCTACCGTGAGCACCTCCGTTTTATCTGGATTTAATCTCAATCTGTTTTTCCTCATCCAGCCCATTACTGCTTTAAGACAATCATTAAGAGGAGAGACGCCATCGGAATTCGAGGCCGATGATCGGGGCAAGGAGAAATAGATCTGGGTGTCATCAGCGTACTGATAACACCCAGCCCCATAACTGCGAATAATCTCACCCAGCGGCTTCATATAAATGTTAAACAGCATCGGGGACAGGATGGCGCCCTGCGGAACACCACAAGTAAGCTCCTTTCTGCTGGAGCAGCTGTCCCCGAGCAACACCCTCTGGGACCTGCCCGAGAGGAAGGACCGGAACCACTCAAGCGCAGTGCCTCCGATTCCTAACCCCCTCAAGCAATCCAAGAGGATGCTATGATCTATCATATCGAAAGCCGCTGAGATGTCTAAAAGCACCAACAGGGTCACACTACCCCTGTCAATGCTTAGACACAGGTCATCAGTCAAGGCAACCATGGCAGTCTCAACTCCAAATCCCGTCCTAAAGCCAGTTTGAAATGGGTCTAGATAATCGGTTTCATCCAAGACCACTTGGAGTTGAAGCGCAACTGCCCTCTCGATCACTTTGCTAAAGAATGGTAACATAGAAACCGGCCTATAGTTGTTCATGTCCAGGGGGTCAAGGGAAGATTTTTTCAGGAGCGGCCTAATGGCTGCTTCCTTTAAACAAGATGGAACACACCCTTCTCTGAGGGATGCATTGATGATGTCCTTAAGGAACACCATCAAGGCAGTCCCCCCCTGGATGGCCAGCCATGAAGGGCAAGGATCGAGAGGGCAGGTTGTCTTCCTAACCCTACCAAGTAGCTTGTCCACGTCCTCAGTACTCACAGATTGAAATTGATCCAGTAAACTGACATCAATGGAGTTGCTGGACACCTCGTCAATTGTTTCTGCCAAATTACTGGTATCTAAGTCGGCTCTTATCTGAGAGATTTTATCTGCAAAGAAATTGTTAAACGCGTCACAGCAGGCCGTCGTTGGGTTAAGCAACGGGTTCTGCGCAGGAATAACCTGCGTCATCTCCCTTACTACCCTAAACAGCTCTGCTGGATGGGACTCTGCAGACGCAATACATGCAGAGGAGAAGGATTGCTGTGTTGCACGTATTGCCTCTCGATAGGACCAAAGAAAGTTCCTATGACGAGTCCTGTCGGATAAGAGTCGAGTTTTCCGCCAGTTGCGCTCTAGTCGTTGTCCAACCCGCTTCATTTTCCTAAGCTCTGCTGTATACCATGGCTTACGGTTTGAAGCGGGTTGGAAAGGACGCTTGGGAGCGATCGTGTCGATAGCCTTGGTAAGATCGTTGTTCCAGGTATTAACCAAAGTTTCGACAGGGTCACTGGCGTTACCAACCATTAAACCCTCCAAGGCTTTCTGGAATCCTATTGGTTCCATTAGCCTTCGAGGGCCGACCATTCTAATAGGTCCACCACCCCCGGTGGGGCAGACAGTGGCTCTTAGCTCCATCTTGACCAGGAAATGATCCGTCCATGACAATGCGGTGGTTTTTATAACCTACGCCCATGGATATTCCTGTTCCGTACTGAAGACCGCATTGAGGGTATGACCCGCACAATGTGTGGGCTCAATGACCATTTGGGATAGGCCCATGTTTGTCATGGTTTCCATGAACTCCCGAGCTGCACCAGTCAAATTTGTCAAGCTGTTCTCAAGTGGAATGTTGAAGTCCCCCAAAACTAAAAGTCTGGGAGACTCCAAGAGCAACTCTGAGACCAGCTGTGTCAGCTCGGTTAGGGAGTCTGCTAGACAACGGGGTGGTCGGTATACTAGCAGAATACCCAAACTATCCCTGGTCCTCAGACTAAGGTACATACACTCAAAGTGGACTGTGTTTCGGACAGGTATCCTGGTCAAGGTCAGATTGTTCTTATAAACCAGAGCCACTCCGCCCCCCCGCCCACTTCCCCTCACCTGCTCACTGACAGAATACCCGGCTGGGAGGGCCTGCGCCCACGTGACAACACTATCCTCTCCCAGCCAGGTTTCTGTGAAGCACGCCAGGTCGGCATCCTCATCCAAGAGTAGATCGTAAATAATATGAGTTTTATTCTTAACCGACCTGGCATTGCAGAGGAGCAAAGTAAGGTTCTGTGGAATGGTTGGTACGCTCTCCAATCCATTCCGGGAAACAGGGTGAACTGAAGGTGGGATAGCTAACAAACAGCAATCCCGCCTTCTTTTGTACCATCTGTTCACTCTGTTCCGACCATACCTCCCTTTCCCCAGCACAACTCCAATTTCCGCCCCCACTCCATCCCCGGCCTCAGCTGACGCCAATTGCAAGCTTGGAGTCCCTCTGGCTGCTGGCTGGTGTTCCTGAGGGGTGTGGGAGTGGCTTAAAACGCCAGCCACTCCTGGCCACGCTCCCTCCTGCTGCTCTGCTTCCAGAAGTCCTCAGGGCCCTCCACAGCCCTCTGGCCCGGTGGAATGGGGAGAAGAGGCTGCTTCAGGCTTGGAGTCCCTCTGGCTGCTGGCTGGTGTTCCTGAGGGGTGTGGGAGTGGCTT
The DNA here is from genome assembly GCA_030847615.1 of Gambelia wislizenii. Lineage (NCBI taxonomy): Eukaryota > Metazoa > Chordata > Lepidosauria > Squamata > Crotaphytidae > Gambelia > Gambelia wislizenii. The sequence goes on from JAUMIR010000001.1 coordinate 38,342,228, forward strand.
AAAACGCCAGCCACTCCTGGCCACGCCCCCTCCTGCTGCTGCTCTGCTTCCAGAAGTCCTCAGGACCCTCCACAGCCCTCTGGCCCGGTGGAATGGGGAGAAGAGGCTGCTTCAGGCTTGGAGTCCCTCTGGCTGCTGGCTGGTCATGAAACACAGTTCAGTTCCCTTGCCTGTCCTCTCCTATTGAATCATGGGATTTGTAGTTTAGGTAGCAGTACGTAGAATTCTCAGCCAAAAGCCCCAGTACTTCAGCAAACTACAAACCCCAGGATTTCATAAGATAGAATCCTGCACTTAAAATGGAACGATAATGTGATAATTTTGTGGGTGAAATTATCCTAAGTTGAATGGTATGCAAATTCAGAAACAGCTGTCCACTACCAATATCTTTCTGCCACACCCATACTAGACAGTGTTTGGATGCTACTTGCCAGCCAAACACATTGCACACAGGTTAGGTGGCATGGGGCTATATTTCTTTAGCCTCACACCATGCTCCCTTTGAGCTCATTAAGGTGAGCTCTGCTGATGAGAAAGTGTAGTGAAAGAGAAAGAGGATTTTGCATGCAACATGAAACCACGCTACACTCAAAAGGAAGATTTTGCAAACACTCATTGCATCACAAGTGGAATCTTTTCTCCATTTTTAATAGAGGCATACCTTAGCTAACAAAGCCTCTGACAAAGAAGTTTCATTTTGCAAAGTCTTTTTACAAGATCCCAGCCCCCATTTTTTCTTGTCTTCTGTCTAGCTGGAAGTTTGGTTTTGGTTTTTTTGCAGCATTGGTATTGGGAGGATGGTGAAGGAAGGTTGGAGAAAGACAAGACGTTCATTGTTAGGTTCAGCAAACAATATAATAAAGCTTGAGCTGGGAAAGAATGGGATTCTACTGTAGATGATCTTACTGTAGCTGTGTGCGGTTATGTACAATAGGCAAGGTAAACAGCTGCCCCCAGTATTGCTTACTGAGGGGAAAGCAGATTAGACCACTTAAAAAGCTACCCTGGAATGTTGAAAAATAATTGATTTGTAAGAAAATTGGAGGTTGTTGAAAGAAGAAAAATCATTTTAGGATGCATTTTGGAAGAAGCTTTCAAATGTTCTCTAGATGGTTCAAAAAGTCTTTATTTACTTATGCAAGGATCTAGTAGTTTCATTTCACATGTGCATTATGTTAGTTTTGAATAAAAGCATTGCAGAAACATGTTCAACTGCTCTTCTTTTTTGTGATGTAGAAACCTACCCCTATTTTTCCATGCTATTTCTACCTCTGGTGGCAAAGGGCTGGTCGACACCAGCCAGAATATTCCACGTTTCACACAGAGTATACCAGCCCCGGCCCACAGCATTGCCCCCTGCCCCTGTTACCTGCCCTTACATTGTGGCAATGGAAAGATGTCCTTGTACCCACAGCCTGTGCGCAAACCAGCATTTCTCTTCCCCACACTAGTTGCAACTTCCAAGGCTAGGAACAAGGAGCTTGGCCATGATCACATGGCAGGTCACGTCATGGTGACCTCGTGGGCCACATGTGCAGTCTCTTTCACACACACTGCAGTAATGGAATGCACCAAGCAAACAGTGAGGTTTTTTTAAAACACATCTGCTCTGTTTTAAGGGATATTTGCCCTGTATTCTCATTGGAACTGCTTGGATGTTGTCTGGACAGTTTGGACTAGAAATGGGGCAAAACCCCTACATAATCCATACTGCTGGGTGCAGGAATGGTGGGGGGGGCATTTCATTTGACAAGCCCAATGTTTCAGTTAAAGAAGTAAAGACATGGAACACATCTACTTTGTTGGGGTATGCCAGCTTGTCTTCATATAGAGCTTCTTACAGGTTGCCATCAACAGTAGCTTACAAACAACAAAAACACATTGCAGAAATGATGGCCACCTACCTCTGCAACACCCCAGCAAGGTAAGGCATGGGAACAGGAGAGAAGATGCCATCACACTGAATTGCATCAGCTGTCTTCCCTGTTACCTTGCATTGTTTCACCTCTCTTTCTTGGCTCTGATCTTCTCCCCCATTCTTGTAATGATACTGTGGATTGTCCACTGGCAGCTTATGTATTTCTTACTACAATACCATGTCCGCTCAATATAGAACCACTGAGAGGCACCTGGCACAGCTGGGGACAAACAACCCAGGAGTAGCCAAACAGCAGAACTATGAAGCGGAATAGGCACAACAACAAAGGCTTCAGCTAGTACCTGTTTCACTGCTCTCACCCACTTTCACACACAGTAAGAGACTTACAGGCAGTGAGGTTCATCCAAAGATATCTGGAGGCTTTTATCTTCAGTTACAGTATCAACAAACACAGTACATACACAGCAAACTTCATTAACAAACAGCAATTTCTCAAACATCCACCAACACTCTCCACAACACCAACCCACACATAATGCATCTTCTGGTTCAGCTATATATAGAGGTGTCTGATAGTTAGCCCTCTGTCTAGCCACAGCTGTGATCAAACCCACATCAGCTGTGCTAGTAAGTGGTCTGTTGCTCCAACATTTTTCCTTTTGCACTTAAAGCAATATTACCCTGACATACCAGGGGTTAGGCAAGGAAAGACCAAGCCTTGTGTGTGTGTGTGAATTACATTCTACCATAGCAACTGCAGAAACATCCACCCTTTCCCCACCCAACTATGATATGCACGGACAATGTTCCTAGATTACGGTCATATGACACTTTGCTCTTCCTTAGCTCCCTGTAGTCCCACTCAGGAACAGAATCTGGAAGTTTTACTCTTTTTGGACCATAATGACCTAAAACAGAGGGTGGAAATATTGCCAGGTTCCAAGCTCAGATCTATCCAGACTAGGGTTGGGGAAAAAATACTCTCTATTATTTGTTTCAAGGTGAAAAAAATGGGTTTCCCAATAGTTGTGAAACCCTGCCAGGAAGAATAATAGAGCAGTGAAAATTTTTGCGTTCTTTTCTTCCAGTAGGCAAACAACCCAGGACTCAGGTACACATCAGTTTTTATCATGGGGAGAAATGGGATTTCCTCATCCCGAGTTTGTTGCTTGTTTACACGATTTGTCACGGTAGCATAAGTCTCGGGTTTTTTAATTTCTTGTTCTGAGTGCCTCCATCCCGGGATAGGGACACACAGCAGAGCAGTATTTTGATTGGTCGAACTTTGGAGGTGACGGACTTACAAGGGAAGCCTGGAAAGTCTTGATCCACCATTTTTGAAATGGTCAGTCTGGGAGAACCAGACCCACCCCTGCCAGCCACAGCTACACTCACCTCTAAAGAGAACCCCCCTCCCCTGCCCCACGGGGCTACTGCCTCCTGCCCTTGCCACAGCGAGGGGCAGGGGGTGCTTCTCCATAACTGTCAGTCATGGAGAAGCTCCCCTGCTCCGCACAGCTTCCCTCCCCTTGCCACCGCACAGGCCGGGGTGTGTTTTCTCCATAACTGCCAGTCACAGAGAATCCCCCCAACCCACACAGATATTTCCCTGCCCTTGCTGCCGTGCGGGACGTGAGAGGCTTCTCCGTGACTGCCAGTCATGGAGAAGCCCCCCACCCCACACAGCTTTCCCCCTTGCTGCCACACAGGGTAGGGGGTGTCTTCTCTGTGACTGCTAGTCACGGAGAAACCCCCTGGCCTGCACGGCTATTCCCCCCGCCCTTGCTGCCGTGCACGGGCTGGGAGATGCTTCTCTGTGATTGCCAGTCATGGAGAATCCCCCCACCCCATGTGGCTATTCCCCCCTTGCCGCCATGCGGACTGGGAGAGGCCCACACAGCTATTCCCCCCACCCTTCTAGCCTTGTGGGGAAGGAGAGGCTTCTCCATGACTGCCAGTCACAGAGAAGCTCCCCACCCCATGCAGCTCTCCCCCCCTTGCCACCACACAGGACAGGGGATGGCTTCTCTGTGACTGCTAGTCACAGAGAAACTCTCCCTGGCCTGCACGGCTATTCCCCCTGCCCTTGCTGCTGTGTGGGGTGGGAGAGGATTCTCCATGGCTGCCAGTCAGAGGAGCTCCCCCGGCCCATGCGGCAGCAAGGGGGGGATAGCCATGTGGGTTGGGGGGATTCTCTGTGACTGGCAGTCATGGAGAATCCTCTCCCTCCCCATGAGACTGAAAGGGTGGGGGGAATAGCTGTGCAGGTCAGTCGGGCTTCTCCGTGACTGGCAGTCACGGAGAAGCCTCTCCCGGTCTGCATGGCCACAAGGGAGGAATAGCCGTGTGGGTCAGGGGGGGGGCTTCTCCATGATTGGCAGTCATGGAGAAGCCTCTCCCGCCCTGCACGACAGCAAAGGGGGGAATAGCCGCGCGGGTTTGGGGGCTTCTCTGTTACTGGCAGTCATGGAGAAGCCTCCCCCAGCCCACGCGGCAGCAAGGGGGGAATAGCTGTGCAGGTAGGACGGGCTTCTCCATGACTGGCAATCACGGAGAAGACACCCCTGCATGGTGGCAAGAGGGGAATAGCTGTGCGGGGGTGGGGGACCTTCTCCGTAGATCCTTGGGCGTGGGCAGGGGAGGGGAGAGTCCTTGCCTGGCACTGTTGGCTGCTCTGAAGCCAGCAGAGGACCCTGGGGGGGCTACGAAAATGGCGATTGTAAGGCTTCCCTTGCAGGCCTTCCCCCTCCAATGTCCAACCAAGCAGAAACCATCCCATGTCCCGGGATGGTCCCTGGTTGTTCAGACAACCAATAGCACAGGTTGTCTCGGTCTTTCCCAGAAAAAAAAAAAACTGGAAAAGAAAGGGGTGGAAAGTCACGGGTTAACTGGGCTTTTTGCTACCCCTCCTTTTGAATAGCCAATGATGCATTTGAACTACCAGGGATCAACATGAATTCTTCTCAGGCTTTTTTTGTCGTGTAAATGAAGCCCCAGTGTTCTGGAGGATTTTTCTACACAAAGAAACCTGTGGCTTTTTGCACAGAAATTGTGTTCTTTGAGCAGCAAATTTATTTTTTGCACAAAAAAGCTATGTGTTTTTCTGCACAGAAAGATTCTTCAGAACACTTTGGGATGTTTGAATACAGGGAGAATATTGTGCAAAAGTTTTGTTTTCTCCTGCAGCGGGGAGAAAACTGTAGTAATTTTTTCATCCTTACAAGCAAGGGCACGAGCCCTCTTTGCTGCTGCTGCTGCCCTTGTTACCCATACAGAAGCAGCTCTGCAGCGCCTAACATCCTGCTTTGCAACAGCTGCAGAGCTGTTTGGGCTGGAGGTCAACCTGAAGAAAATGGAAGTTCTCTACCAGCCTGCACCACAGGACGAACATCATCCCCACATTGCCGTCGGCAAAGCTGTGCTCAAGTCCGTTCAGCAGTTCACCTACCTGGGAAGCATCATCTCCTCAGATGCCAAGATTGACAAAGAGATTGATCACAGATTAGCAAAGGCATATAGTGCATTTGGAAGACTTTACAAAAGAGTCTGGAGTAATAAACACCTGAGGTGAAGCACAAAAATCAGTTTGTATAGAGACATTTTACTGTCTATTCTCCTTTACGGGTCTGAAACATGGCTCACCTATCGCCACCACTTACGACTCCTCAAACGCTTCCATCAGTGCTGTATACGCACAATCCTAAATATACACTGGACTGACTATGTGACAAATGTTGCTGTCCTTGAGCAAGCAGGGATCACCAGCATTGAGGCCATGATACTGAGAACACAGCTGCGCTGGGCAGGGCACGTTTCTAGGATGGAGGACCATCGCCTCCCAAAAATAGTACTCTACAGTGAACTCGCCACGGGTCAGCGTAAGAGGGGCGCTCCAAAAGCGATACAAGGACTCCCTGAAACAACATCTCAGGCTCAACCAAGCTGATCACCAACAATGGTCTGCCCTGGCCTCACATTGGGAGGCATGGAGACGTACTATCCACAATGCTGCAGCCTTATTTGAGAACTCATACCGAACAAGTCTTGAAGAGAAATGACAACACAGAAAGAATCACAGCCCGGAAACATCACCCAAGGAGACCTTCTGCTATGCTTTCTGCAACTGGACTTGTTTATCTCAGATTGGCCTTTTTAGTCATCAGCGTGCTTGCAGAAAGCGCAGGATGAGTCCTTCTTGAATCTTCATTTGTGAAGAAAAGTCAAAGGGAGGGAGAGACAGGCAAGGGTGAAATAATTGAGGAATTACATGCTTAATCTGGACAGCCCTGGAGAGGATAGCAAAGCCCACATCAGCTGCTTCTGTTCTTGTTGGTAGATGCACTATGGAGGTGTTGCTTGTGATGGCTTCTATTTTTTCTGCAGGTAGCTTAATTTCTATGGCTACTGTGTCTATTTGTGTGCCCAGCAGCATGATTTTTTTGTTTGCTTGCTGACATAGTTTGTCTCCCTTGCACTGACTTCCTCTCCACTCCAGGGCCAAAAACAGGTTGGCTCCAATATAATTCTCTTCCTAGCTAAGGTTGTGTCTACACTGTAGAAATAATGCAGTTTGACACCACTTTAACTGCCATGGCTCCATCCTACAGAATCCTGGGATTTGTGGTTTGGTGAGGCACCAGCACTCTATGACAGAGACGGCTGAAGAGCTTGTAAAACTACACATCCCAGGATCCCCCAGAATGGAGCTGCAGTACTTAAAGTGGTGTCAAACTGCATTATTTCTACAGTGTAGATGCACTGTTAATCTTCCTACTTTGAATTCCTCTGCCCAGCATTAGCGTCTGGAAGATTAAAATGACCTTTCCCAAACCTATTACCCTTCAGATTTGTCCAACTACCACTCCTGTCATCTCCATTCAACAAGACCAACACATTTGGAAGACACCAAAAGATCCAGACTTTATCCCAAACATATGAAACGGCATTCCGATAAAAGAAAAAAGATTACTAGCTATCAATAATGTAACTACAGTAGTCCCAAACCTCCTAAATGGATCCCACTGCAGTTCAAATTGATATATTCTGCATTTGTCTTGCTTCACTGAAAAATCCTATGTAATTTCCTTTAGGGTTGTTAACACCCACAACTGAATATGTCATTCTTTTAATGGAGATTCTTTCTTTCTCACATGAAAGGAGACGTGCTGCTAATATCATATTTAAAAAGTAATTTTCGTTTGGTATTGTATCATTCGGATAAGTTAATAAATACATTCTGGAATCTAAAGAAATAGTGGGTTGCAAAATCTTACTAATATTAAAAGTAATTTCCTGCCAAAGCCTCTTTGCCTCGGAACAAATCCATCAACAATGTATAAAATCCTCTCTTCCCTTCCTACACATCCAACTAATATCCTCAACAATTATCATTAATCTTAGATACTCTTGAAAGAGTCATACACAATAAAGTTTAGAAAAACGCTTATAAATTGTCACCATCTGAACACCCCATGAAGTTTTTGGGAGGATGGATAATCCCCTAAAATGTGGAATGTACAGAATAGCCGCCTTCAGAGTGGGACTGTCCAGATGATTTGGACAGCAACTTTCATCAGTCCTAGCTAGCAAAGCCAGCATGGTTTGTTTATTTATTATTGCGTTTACCGTATATCCTGCCATTCTTCCAAAATGGGCTTCAAGGTGGCTTACAATAATTTTAAAAGGCTACAACTAAAACACTAATTACAAAAGTTATAAAAATAATTAAATATTACTATTAGATTTCCCTTGGGTTTTTTCCAGGCTGTGAGGCCATGTTCTGGAATAGTTTCTTTCTGACGTTTCGCCTGCATCTGTGGCTGGCATCCTCAGTGACTATTCTCTGAGGATGCCAGCCACAGATGCAGGTGAAATGTCAGAAAGAAACTATTCCAGAACATGGCCTCACAGCCCAGAAAAAACCCCAAGGGAAATCTATGGATGCCGGCCGTGAAAGCCTTTGACTTCACAAATATTACTATTATTAAAACATAATTATAACAGTTAAAAACACAACATAGTTAAAACGCACTTTCAATTAAAAAAAAACACTTTAAAAAGCACACCAATTATACACACGCACACACACCACATAGTTCCACAATTAAAATTCACAATTCGAAAGCCTTCCTAAATAAAAATGTCTTCACCTGCTGGTGAAACGAAAGCAGGGAGGGGGGCAACCAGAGCTGTGGAAGAGAGTTTCACCATCTGTGAGCAGCCATGGAGAAGGCTTTCTCCTAAATTCTTACCCACCGCATCTGCAAAGATGGTGGGGCTGAGAGAAAGCCCTGTACTTTGGGTGTTTGTCTAGGACTCTGGAGACAAGGGTTTGAATCCTGGCTCAGTCAAATGGCAAAACAACAAAATTTGGAACTATGGCATGATTTACATGTGAAAAAGAACTCGTGACTTTTTTTCTTTTTTCTTTTTGCCAAGCAATCTTGCAACTGACACAAGAGCAGACTTTCTTTGCACAATCACTGGGCAAAAATAAGTAATAAATAGTAATAAATGTAGCACATCAGTGGGACACTGTTAGGTGAATGGAAAACTCACACTCCCCACACACATTTAAATAGGATATGTAACGATCTTCACCAAAGCTTATTATTTGAGACTCATTAGGCTATCTTGATTGGGAAAAAAAACCCAAATTAATGGGGAAAAAATTTAGTGGGGAAATTACTTTTTGAGGGCTGGCACAAAATTGGAGATAAAAAAGAATATTGTTGTGAAGAGAGGGCCAAGCCAGCAGCGAGCAATTTGTCCTAAATGGGGAAATTGCTTTGTTGATGTTTTTGAAATCTTCCCAGCAGGAAGCTTCAGTCCTGGACATCTGGGGATGAATATCTTGCTACTAAGATGGTTATTTATTTTGCTGATGCAGGAGCAAAGAAACAGCTGACAAAAAGCACAGGCAATTGAACAGAGGCAAAAAGGAAAACAATGCAAACCTGTTTTAGAGGTCATTACACAAAGAAAATGCTAATGATGATGTTTTATAGAGATTTGGGGAGGAGGACTATAGTTTAGGAATGCAGAGAATACTTGCAATCATTTTTCTTCCTTGACAAGAAAGGGACTCTCTACAAACTGAGGGGTTGTCTACACTGGAAAAATAAATAAATGAATAAATCTGGTAGAACGCACAACATTCTTGAGGATTCAAATTTAATATGGTTCTTTTTCATGCCTGGGGGCTTAAATCCAATATTTTTTTTTTTAAAAAAAGACCTTTCACCCTACCTATATGTGTGTCCTGCAGTCCAAGTTGGTTTCAATGTGCAGTTGGGGGTGGAGTTTTGGGTGGGTGGTACACGGTGGTGGGAGGTTACCTGGGCCAGGTGGTCACCTGATCTTTCCCGGCAGGAAAGAGTACTTAGAGCCTGTCTAAATGGCAAAAATAAATTAATTAATAAATTAAAAAATACAAACGGGGTGCGAAAGATCAGCAATCCATTCACATGGCCATTTGCAAACATATGTATCATTCAGAACAACAAAATTCACCTTAAATTCTGTTCGCGCTGCATCCCGGGCTTCATACGGATTTTTTCAAAAGATCCATACAGCGTGCAAATGTTTGACCGTTTGACCACTCACATTCGCACACATATGAACAGACAGCATAATGTGATTGGCTGGATGAGCACAGGGGCAGTGCTAGCAAAGTGGGAAATCAGCTGCTGCCGCCATGTTAAATTTTCAGCTGAGCGAAGGTCCAGTAAGTCGATCAAATGGCAATTATACTTTTATTTATTTTTCTGTAAAAATGCCTATGCACACCACAAGAAACTTTTTTTAAAAAAAACCCGGCAGTGGCAGATAATCTGTGCATCCGCACATTAATGCTGGCTAAATGGGGACCCGAGTAGCAGTGCTGGCAGCAGCAGAGGCTGCAGACAAGACAAGGCTGTTCCCAGGTGCAGCAGGTGTGGGAGCTCTGCTGAAGAAGGCTCTCTGTGCAGCAGAGGCAGCCCAGCTGCCCTCACGGGTAAGTTTGGGAGCTGGGTATATCTTCAGCCATCCCTCTCTCACCTCTTCCATGGGGCTATGTGTGAGTATGCACCGCATGAGGGAAGAAGCTTGCTCACTCACTTGCTCACTCAGGGTGAAGGCTGGTGGTGGCAGGGGGAGGTTGTGGTGGACCTGTGATGCAGGACAGGAGGGGTTCAATTCCTGGCCAGGGAAGGGGAGAGGGGAGGTGTGGAATAGAGAGGAGAGGAGCCACCGGGGTGTGGGGCAACATATCTGGGACTCTGGTGATGGGGAAGAGTGGGGAGGAAGGGAAACACATGGCCAGGGCTGCCTGCCTGCCTGCCTGGTGCGAGCACCTGAAGGGCTCCTTCCTTACTTGGCGGCTGACTAGGGGGTCATGCGGAGTTTAAGGGGGAGTTTTAGCCGTGTAGGCAGATCACATCATTGTGAATGCCTGCCTTTTTGGAAGTGTTCATATTATTTTACCCTCATATAGACAGGACCTTCGTCTGTATTTACATTTTCCTGGCTACAGACACCATTATTGTTTGGAGGTGCATTTGTGCAGATACTTACATATCAGTACTAACACACCTCTGCCTATTGGCATTTAAACTTGACATGCCATTTCGCTTAATAGGATGGCTGATGCCTTTGCACATGCATGATGGGAACAGGGTAAAAAGCACCGTGTGGCCAAAAATAATGTGAAGGACACATGATCATAAGACTGCCCTTTTACACTTAAGTGAGTTTACCTGGAGGAAACATGTAGCTGGTAGCACCACTCTCACTTGCCATTAAAAAGGATGTGGGTGACATTAATGGGGTCATTGTGGACCAGGAAAATGTGATTTGAAGTATTTTTTTTTAATTTATCTATTTTTTTTCTGGTATAGACAATCCCTGAGACACATTACTAAGAAAGTGCTCAAAGTGATATGTTGGGACTTTTTTGTGAAAAAAATGTATTCACAGAGGGGAAAAGTGTGTTTCACACAGAAAATAGTTTTCTGTACAAAAATCAAATTTTTTGCTCAAATGATTTTTTTTTGCAAAACACAATAACATAATAATACATAATGAAAACATAATAAAAACACACAAATAAAACAATACAAATACACAAAGGCTTGTCAGAATCCTGCCAAGTGAAATTATTCATCCTTGTGTGAGAGAATGAAATAAAACAAAGATTTACATCCCTGCTATAGGTCTGCAGCACATTCTCTTTTCTTTGCCCTATCATTCATTTTTTAAAAGAAAATCTAGCTATCTAACAGAGGACTGGGAGGGGGAGCCTGGGGTGTGGCTATCTGGGTAAGAAGAATCCAACCACAGCCAGTTCAAAAACATGGCTGGAGGCAGAACTAGAGGCAAAAGAAACCAGAGAAACAAACCAGAAATTATACAATTTTTTGCTCTGGTTTGGTGGGGGGAAAGCCAACCATGGAAGACAAAGAGCTTGCATTCTGACATCATAGCTAGGGCATGTCATTAGTTTAGGTGTTCGATTTTTGTTTGTTTGGCAATTCCTGCTGCATGCAAAAGTATTCAGGCATCTTTCATGAACGTGCTGCTCATAATTGGTTGGCACCAGTTCACTCCGTGCATCTCAGGAAGTAGACCAAGTCTACAAAAAACTTATGTTACATTTTCCCCCTCTCAGTTAGTCTCAAAGATGCTACAAGATCCCCTTGCTTACTAGTGTAATGGCCAGATTCTGAATGAGGACAGTTTAAATTCTGAGAGGGAGCAATATATTCAGTGGTTATGAGACTATTGATTTCTTGTTCTGAGGATAGTAGACAAGCTTGATAAAGATGAATATAGATAACCGTATGTCACCACTATCATCGTGTTTTAATTTTCTGCTCTTTTTTGTGAGGGTATCCATATATCTTATTGCTCTGGATACATTGTATGCTACTTAAAGTTTTTCAGGAGATGAAGCCTTATTTTCACCAGGTGTTGTGTTATGAGTTTGGCTTTCTTGAATACCATAATAGGGTCTAACACCATTACACTAATGAATGGGACTAACTGAACTTTAAGAAAACAGTGTTTGTATCCCTAGGAGTCTGAAATCTCTCTTCCCTGCCTTGGGAAGCTGAAACCCTTCCCACTTTGACTAGAGGAAGAATCAGAGAAACAGGTTGACAGAGTTGAATCTGGAGACAGAGACTGGAACAAAGGGTTGTGAACTTTGTGTAGGTATCTGGGATCCTCAAAGATACATGGAAGTCAATGAGGATAAACAAGACAGACAGATAGATGTGACTGGTATCCTGGCCTTCCTCACAGAATCCTACGTCCTTGTCTACACTGGCCAAATAAAATGACTGCACCTTGTTGTATCTGCAAGCTGTGCATTGGACATTCAAGTATTTCAGGGCTTTAATCTGCATTTTAAAAAGTGCAGGGATTTACTCTGGATTCTAGTGGAAGGACTATAGCTCAGTGATAGTGTACATGCTTTGTGCACAGAAGATCCCAGTTTCAGTCCCTGGTATCTCCAGATAGGGCTGCAAAAGACTCCTGCCTAACACCCTGGTGAGCTGCAGCAAGTCCATACATAGGCCAAGGATGGAAAGCTTGTTGAACTACAGCTCCCATCATCCTTCCTGACTGGCTGTTCTGGCTGGGGCTGATGAGGACTGGAGTCCTGCAAGATCCAGTGGGCTAAATGCTTACCACTACATGGGCCAGGATATGCCAGCTTCATCAGGACTGCAGAGTTCTAAGATGGGGGCATGATGGCGTAAATTGCCCTTGTGTAGACAACACTGAGCTAGATGGACCAATAGTCTGACTTTGTATAAATTGATTGTATGTGTTCTATTTGGTCCAGTATGGAAAGATTACTCTGGTGGACAAGCTGAGCTGCTGTTGAGGCCCACTGACTAACCACTTGATAACAAGCACTGGTGGAAGCATCTGAGGTAGCCTCCAAATCATGGCTACTTTAAGAACAAGGCGCAGAGAGAGATAAGAGTCTGTGTGATCATTCAACTTGACAACACTTCAATAACCATCCCAGAACAGCAATGATGTATGCATCTTAATTTTATCTCCTTTTAAACATTCATGATATACTTTAAATGGTATCAAAGGGAGAAAAATGAATTGAGATTTCCTGATGTCAGGGACAGATATAATGTCACAAATCTGTAGTGTAGACAACAAAAACCTGATCTCTCTTCAGTCCCATATTTTATTCAACAGTTTTAAAATGTTGCTTCAAATGAACCACTCAAAATACTTAAGCATATACTTTCAAGAGTGTCTTTCTCAGTCTTGTATGCGTCTCAGTCAAACTTAATTTTTGGGAATGCAACTCTCGAAATTCCCCAGCCAGGGGTTTCTGGGAGTTGTAGTCACCAAAAGTAACATTCCTAAATTTGGTTTGTGACTCCAGCACTGTCCACTGTGCACTGCCACATAGCTGAGAACCTATTTCTGGAGTCCCACAGAGGTAGCCTTATTGAATCTTTATTGAATCTTTGATAGGTACATGCATCATTGCATTTGTCTCATTATATATATCTATATCTGTTTATTGGATTTATATACCACCCAACTGCAAATGCCCTTGGGGTGGTTTACAATTATAACTCTTACTGTCAGTAAAATAGTGACCAAAAACAAATAAATCAGTCATTTCCAATATTGAAATCTTAAAGACTGAAGTAGTTTAAAAGTAGTTTAAAAGCTAGAAATAAAACTGAGGATAAGAAGAACAAACTGAAGATTAAATGCCTGCCAGAAGAGGAATGGCTGGATATCTAAACAATGTAATGATAGTACAAGGCAAATTTCCTTAGATGGGGGTTCACTACAGAGAAGGATCTTTATTTGATGGACAAAGTAGCTGATGTTGCAGTGAAATGACTAACCATCTGATAGAAACTACCCTAAAATAATTTGACATGGCCTCCAAGTGCTGGTCACTGTAGCTGGCTGTTATTCCATTGTGGCATATCCTCCAACTCTCCTGATTTGGCAGGGATAGTCCCAATTAATCCTCTGTTATTCCATTTTTTCAGCTGTAACCAGTATGAAGCTGTTGGAGTAAGGGAAAATGATCGCTGTAGCCAGCCCCAGTTAGCACTAGCTGCAGCTTTTTGTACCAACTGAAGTTTTTGAACATTCTTCAAAGATAGCCCCATATACAGTAATCCAAACATGTCAGTAGGGCATGTATCACTGTGGTCTCTCCAGGCACTGACAGTTGGGGCATAAGCTTTAAATATTCGAAAGCACTCTAGGCTACTGCAGAAACTGGGACCTCTAGATTCAAGCCTAAGTCTGGCTTCTCTTCGCAAATGAAGATTCAGAAATGACTCATCCCGCGCTTTCTGCAAGCATGCTGAAGACTAAAAATCCAAGATAAACAAGTCCGGTTGCAGAAAGCACAGCAGAAGATCTCCTTGGGTGATGTTTCCGCGTTGTGATTCTTTCTGCGTTGTCGTTTCTCTTCAAGACTTGTTCGGTGTGAGTTCTCAAATAAGGCTGCAGCATTGTGGATAGTGTCTCCGTGCATCCCGATGTGAGGCCAGGGTGGACCATTGTTGGTGATCAATTTGGCCGAGCCTGAGATGTTGTTTCAGGGAGTCCTTGTATCGCTTTTTTGGAGCACCCCTCTTATTCTGACCCATAGCGAGTTCACCGTAGAGTACTATTTTTGGGAGGCAATGATCCTCCATCCTAGAAACGTGCCCTGCCCAGCGCAGCTGTGTTCTCAATATCATGGCCTCAGTGCTGGTGATCCCTGCTTGCTCAAGGACAGCAACATTTGTCACATAGTCAGTCCAGTGTATATTTAGGATTGCGCATATACAGCGCTGATGAAAGCGTTCGAGGAGTCGTAAGTGGTGGCGATAGGTGAGCCATGTTTCAGACCCATAAAGGAGAATAGAGAATACAATGGCTCTATACACACTGATTTTTGTGCTTCGCCTTAGGTGTTTATTACTCCAGACTCTTTTGTAAAGTCTTCCAAATGCACTATATGCCTTTGATAATCTGTGATCGATCTCTTTGTCAATCATGGCATCTGAGGAGATGATGCTTCCCAGGTAGGTGAACTGCTGAATGGACTTAAACACAGCTTTGCCGACGGCAATGTGGTGGTGGTGGTGTTCGTTCTGTGGTTCAGGCTGGTAAAGAACCTCTGTTTTCTTCAGGTTGACTTACAGGCCAAACAGCTCTGCAGCTGTTGCAATAAGCTATACAATCCCCTCACAGTTAGCTTCACACATCTGTTCCTTCTGCGCTGCTGAATTATACCTGCTAGCCCGCTGTCATCTTCATAATTCTTCTCCCTATCCTTTCTATGTTGCCATTGTCTTAATGAATGTGTGCTAGAGAACTACATAAAACACACTAGTCAAGCTCTGAATAGAGCAAAACAATTTTATTCTGTGCCATATTTCCATCGATATATCCTACTGTGGCATTTGCCCACCGGCATAAGAGTTACGCTATACAATGGAAATTCAGACCTTTTAATGTATTTCTTTCCATTCAGTCATTGCTATGTGTTGTTGAATTATAGAATAAAGCTGCTAGTGCTCCAGGCAGCACTAAATTAGGAATAAGGCCAGCAAGCTTCTCTTCCAGAATGACTTGGTCTTATTTGCTATAGGTGCAGGCTACATGTGTGGGTGTATATTCCTAACATTAGCAGATATGCTATTTCAGATTTTCTGAAAGTCTTGAGTTTGCCTCACCTATCAACAGTGGATAACATCCTGTTGTTACCTTCCAAAATCTACTCTAACTAAAGACCTTCAGGCTATGTCATGGCTGGTTGTTTTGGATCAATATGACAAATCCAATCTTCCTCTCCATACTTCTTCCTACCAATAGCACACAGCATGTGTTCTTATTCCACTAAGCTTTATGTAATCCCCTCCCTGTATTTCTGCCCTTCTGGTTCCTCATTTGTATTGCCTGTCACCCAAGCTTTTCCCAGTTTCCATTCTCCAATAGGTAGACATGGCTTGTCCAGAGAAGGGCAACTAAAATGGTGAAAAGCCTGGAAACCATGCCATATGAGGAGAGACTTAGGGAGCTGGGTATGTTTAGCCTAGAAAAAAGACGGTTTAGAGGCAATATGATAGCCCTGTTTAAGTATTTGAAGGGGTGTCATGCTGAGGATGAAGCAGGCTTTTCTGCTGCTCCAGAGACTGGAACATGGAGCAATGGATGCAAGCTCCAGGAACAGAGATTCCACCTCAACATTAAGAGGAACTTTTTGACAGTAAGAGCTGTTCGGCAGTGGAACACACTCCCTCAGAGCGTGGTGGGGTCTCCTTCCTTGGAGGTCTTTAAACAGAGGCTGGATGGCCATCTGTCGGGTATGCTTTGATCAAGATTTCCTGCGTGGCAGGGGGGTTGGACTGGATGGCCCTCATGGTCTCTTCCAACTCTACAATTCTATGATTCTATGATTGGAGTTGCAGTCCAACAACACCTGGCTGGAGGGCTGCACTTTGTCCATCTCTGATCCAGGCTCAGGAAACAGCTGTGTGTTCTGAACCATTTAGAAACAGCCTTGGGGAGAGGCACTACCCACTCTTCTTGCAGCACCATGTCATGTTTCCTCAGCCTATACATTTGCCAAAGATTCTGTTTTCTCTAAAGATATCCCAGGAACTTGTTCTCTTCTCCCAAGGAAACTGGCCCACAAAGCAGCCTGTGGTTTGTCAGAAAGCCAAACTACAGGCAGTCAAGGCATATTCAAACCTACAGGTACCTGATGGAGTACCTGTAGGAATAGGGAACTGGTTTTGCTTGCTCTCCAACTTTTCAAAGATGAAATATAGACTCAGATTTAAGTCTATATCTTTAACAAACTTGCTTCAGTCTCTGTGCTTTCTTTGATGGAGTGTTTAAACTTCTATTTCTCAAATGAAATGAACTGTGGGAACTGTGGGAGGAATGAGTTACCTATTCTGTAAAGGTGCTATTGTTGTTTTTCTGCACATATTCTATACCCTCCAACATTTCACAGATGATTACTGGGAGATGTGTGGCCAAGCAACATCCGGATGTGACTCACATAGAAAAAGTATTTAATGAGGAATAACACAAACTAAGAGAGCCTACAGCAGTCTGCTTTTGCCTGAGTCTACAGGGAAGGGCAGGATTCTGCCTCTTCCATTCTTCTACCCTCTGCAGAGTTAAATGAGTATGAATTACTTTCACACTTTGAACTGAGTTTGAATTAAAGTTAGCTGAGGACAAAGGAGGAAAGTGAGAGGAGGAGACAGAAATTGGGTCATTTTAAAACAGCCTGAAAAAGTCAGATGTCCAAAGATTAATTAAGACTGTCCTGGCCAAATTAGGACAGTTGGAGGGTATGGTGTACCCAAGAGTCTTGAGTGGGAGATTCACCATGCTATGCAGACAGGAAGTATGCAAAACAAAAGTGATGCATTAGCCAGGGTTGAAGCTGAGGCATCCATCTGAACAGGAGCAGGATGCTGGGAAGATGATAGGCTGGAATCAGAGACAAGATAGTAGGATGCCAATAAGCAACAAGAAATCTAGATTGTTGTCCCCACAGAAATCCTGGCCTGACAGTTCCATGGAAAACCAATGGGCAATTGAGGGCAGAGTCATGCAGCTGCCTGAAGTAGACAGAACTCTTCCACGTTCACTAAGATCCTTGAATACAAAATGTGATAGAAAAGTAATAAAACACTGCTCCCTCGATTTTACAATTCAGTACAGTGCACATTGCCCGCAGGCAGTACTGTAGATGCGACTGCATCTGTATATATTATAAACATCTGTTGAAGCTGATTGCTTCACTTAATTTATTAGTGGTGGCACTTGTCCTAGTTACAGCAAGACTGGGGATTCTGTAAAGTGCTCTATGTGGTACAGCCTTTAAAGGTGTTTGGCAACTTCAGCTGGTCTAAAATGTGGCAAATAAAATGTTAATCAGATCCAGTTATCTGGATCCCACGATTCCCTCATTGCATCAGCCTCTTCCCAATTGGTTTCCACACTTCCAGACTCAGTTCAAAGTACTGCTTATTGTCTTTAAAGCCCTAAACAGTATAAAAACAGGTTATGTAAAAGACTGTCTCTTTCCATCTAAACCTGCCCATCCACTAGAGAGGTTCTGTTCTGTATCCCAGCAGTAGAGGCACAAATGGTCCAGATGTCTATAAGAGAGACCCTCTCTTGACTGCCTAGGAGAGACCCACACAACCACTTGATTGTTTTTCCCCCATCTTGTGAACATGTTTTAGTCCAGCAGACATTCTTTTTCACCATTCCACCATGTTGCTGAAATTCTGATACTCTTACAAATTGTATGATTTTTGATCTGCTGCCCCTTTTCTATTGTGGTTTATATTTTAATGATTTGATTGTTTTAATTGGTGTACATTTGAGCAAATAACATAAGCTGCTTTGGCTGACTTTATTGGGATAGAATATACAAGGTCTATATTCCCTAAATAAAATTCCTAAATAATAGTTGTTGGGTTTTTCCTCTTTCTGGAAGTACCAAAAGGATAAATACAAAAATACACTAAAGGGTAAAAAGAGGTTCTGTCCTATCTCTACACCTATGTGATGTCACAGAAGCTTCACAAACATTCCAACAGAAGAGAGAGATGTGTGGATCCTAGGAGGATACTTGTGACAGAAGCAAAATAGGAGATATCAGACATGGCAAAACCCGTGTCAGAAGAATTATCAGACAACAACATCCTTCAGCTTCCTAGGGATGTAGCACAGGCATGAGTAAGGTGTCCCTTTTTTATTGGTGGCTTACCCCATTAATGAAAAAAGGAAGCCTTATCCATGGCAGCGCTATGACCTGGGAACAGCTGAGGACATAGGCATATGTTAATGTCACCCTTTCAGTTCTCCTCCCATTCTGACGTGGTTGATGACATGGTTTTTTGCTGTGTTTCCCCGCATCTGATAATCTCTATAGATGCTCGGCGGTAAGAACACGAGCATGCACATTCATAGAATCATAGAATTGCAGAGTTGGAAGAGACCATGAGGGCCATCCAATCCTAAGTCTCTCCTCATATGGCATGGTTTCCAGACCTTTCACCATTTTAGTTGCCCTTCTCTGGACATGCTCCAATTTGTCAATATCCTTTCTGAATTGTAGTGCCCAGAACTGGACACAGTATTCTAGGTGAGGCCTGACCAAGGCAGAATAGAGCGGCACTATTACTTCCCTTGATCTAGACACTATACTTCTATTGATGCAGCTCAAAATCGCATTGGCCTTTTTAGCTGCCACATCACACTGTTCACTCATGTTCAACTTGTGGTCTACCAGGACTCCTAGATCCCTTTCATACGTAGTCTCGTTCAGCCAGATCTCTCCCATCCTATATCTATGCATTTCATTTTTCTGCCCTAAGTGCAGTACTTTACATTTCTCCGTACTGAATTTCATTTTGTTAGCTTTGGCCCAGCTCTCCAGTCTATCCAGGTCATTCTGAATTTTGATCCTGTCCTCCAGGGTATTAGCTACTCCTCCTAATTTGGTGTCATCTGCAAATTTAATAAGTATGCCCCTAATTCCCTCATCCAAGTCATTGATAAAGATGTTGAGTAGCACTGGGCCCAGGACAGAACCCTGTGGTACCCCACCGGTCACATCTTTCCAAGATGAAGAGGAGCCACTGCTGAGCACCCTTTGGGTTCGGCCGGTCAACCAATTACAAATCCATTGAACAGTTAACTTGTCTAGCCCACATTTTACAAGCTTGTTTGCAAGAATGTCATGGGGAACCTTGTCAAAGGCCTTACTGAAATCAAGGTATGTGATATCCACAGTGTTCCCTTCATCTACCAAGCTGGTAACTTTATCAAAAAAAGAGATCAGATTAGTCTGGCATGACTTGTTTCTCTGAAACCCATGTTGACTTTTTGTGATTATGGCATTGCCTTCTAAATGTTCACAGACTCTCTGTTTAATGATCTGCTCTAGAATCTTCCCTGGTATTGATGTCAGACTAACTGGACGATAATTGTTGGGATCCTCTTTTTTCCCCTTTTCAGACCTAGTACATAGCTAATGGCAAATAATGCTGGGAACTGGAGTTAAGGAATAGTGGGAGGGCCACACCTTGCCCACCCCTGAGACAGAAAACCAGACAGGCTCAAAAGCCCCCCTACTGCAAGTGGTGCTGAATCCAGCAGTGGGGTACTTAACCTGCCCAATTCACGGAATTTGACAGGAGGCCCAGATTATGTCATCATCAGTGTGCAGTTTTCCCATGCCTTATTGACACTTCTTCCATTCTTTTTTTTCCCTAGAAAAAGGGCTTGTCTACATGGCCTATTTACCCTATCTTTCCCTGACTTAAAGCCCTGCAGTCCTGACAACACAGGACATTTGTTCCATTCTGCCCCCAGACAGTCCTCACCACCCCGGGACAGATATGGGGCTCAGACAGGGGGAAGGTGGGATAGGAGGATCCTGATGCATTAGTGCTCATGCTCAGAGGGATCCAGATAGCCAAAAAATGTAGCAGAATAGTGGAATACCCATTTGCACAGTGATAGCCCATAAAATCCCAAGAGTACACAGACACACAGATGGTGCCTAAAACTACAAACTTTTACTAGTACATAGTAAAATATATACAGATCAACAGAATCCTCTCTGTGGAAAACATCAGGACTTAGCATCATTAGCTACTGCACAGCCAAAAGTCATCTTACAACTACTACATAGTTTCATAACACATACAATAACATCCTGCCTCGGAGAGACATACACTGTTTTCCATACAGATTACATGTACAAAAATAGACACTGCCTTTAGCTTCAAGGCTACGTTCCCAGGCTACATACTCATAATATAGACCAGGTGCAGCCTTTGTTTACACAGTATGCCCCCCATAGGCAAACATGATGATTTGTTTGCTTTGTATCTCTTTACAGCATGAATTTATCAGACTGCATATCCCATCATACTCTGACAGATCCGATATAACATTTAAAAAACATACCCAGTTTACTCTGTTTTCACTAGCAAAAAAATGGATTGGGCCCCATGTGTCTGCAGGCTCTCCTGGAAGGCAGGAAGATGGCCTTGGTTATGTGTTGCAGGCCCCCTTCCTGACTTCTGAGACAGCAAGGAAAATGGTAGTGGTTGTGGTGGCTGTAGCGACGGGGTCGGCGTGCCCATCAGAACTTCCTCCCATTTTGTACAGGTAATAGGGGAACCAATAGGCCTGATCCACAGCCAGGATATACCAGCAGAGAGCTGGTATATCCTGGATCATGTAAATGAGCCCAAAGTCTGTTGAGGAGGAAAAGATGGAGCAGCTGCACAACTTTTGATTGGAAGCTGTTGGCCTGAAAGCACCAAGCATTAAAAAAAATGGTTATCTAGACCATGTAAGGAGAGGACCTTATCTCCAGAACTATTTGCTTGCCCAATATAGGCATAGGTGTGTGTGTGTGTGTGTGTGTGTGTGTGTGAGAGAGAGAGAGAGAGAGAGAGAGAGAGGAGGGGCCTGTGAAGATCTATATTCAAGAAATATTTTTCATTTTCAATGAAGATGGAAGAAATGCAAGCACTGGCACACAGCTTGTGGGTAATTTATGAGTTATGAGGAATAAGTGCATGTTGCAGCAATGGATTAATCCTGTTCTTCCTTCTGAACTATTGAGGCACTCAGGCAGAACATTTCCATCTCCTTTGAAACCTCTGTAATACTTGAGACTTTTTCTCCTCTCTTTTTTTTAAAGACTTGCAGTTCCTGCCCAAACAGTTTGGGCTTATTCAGCCATCTGCACATTCTGGTGGTTTGTTCTTTTGACATCTTGCATATGCAGTTTTAAGGGACACTTTCTCCAGATACATTCCTTACATATCCAGTTTTGATTTTATTTATTTATATTATTTATATCCTGCCCCTCTCCCAAATGGGAACCAAGGCTGCTCACAATATTACTTAAAACAAGGTATACGTATTATGAGCATGATTGCACAAGAAAAGCTGTTCCCTTCAATATGTTTTTTCATTCCATAGGCAGATCTCAACATCTCCTCTTTGCACTGTTGTCTTGTCCTATTTGGCATCAAGGTACTTGCAAGAAAAGGGCATCTCCATGTTACAGTGTTCTGAGCTGTAAAGATTTTCTCCTCTTTTGATGTTGCTTCTATGCAGTGATCTATGGCTGTGCTTGTGTTTGATTCAATTTCATTGTCTACTGCGCAAGTATATGCACAGAGCTTGTGTCATGTTAACTGTAGTAGCATTAGGAGTAACTAGAGCATGTTTTCTGGGTGTCTTCATATAGCAGGCAGCCTAACATCAACTACGCAGATACTGTGGGTACATTAATTGATTATGAAGATCAGTAGACCTGCAGCTCTTGAAATTCTCATGGAACAAACACCATTCGAAGCATGAAGGAGCCACTCATTACAGAAGACTATCTGGACATCCAAATATTTACTGATTTCTTATAGACAACAATAGTAAAGGAACAACAGATCCAACTGAAAGAAGAGAAACAGCCTGATCAAAACTCCATATATCCCCCCAAATGCACACCCCATCAACATACATGGATTCCTGAGAGATGCAAGATATATCACTCGGATAGGCTATTTGGTGCAAAAACAACACATAGCTAAGACCTCACAAATCACTGGGTGGAGAACAACCAGAAGATGGGCACTCCATCAACTGAAAGTCCAGAATAAGCTATTTGGGTTGCCTTAACATTTCATAAGGATCAGGTCTGATCGGTGTTGGAGCAATGTTCTAGTTCTCTTGGTTGCTAGGGTAGGCAATCCTCAATTTACTTGGTGGCAGTTTCTTCCTACTACCTTTGTCTGATAGGCAAAGATCAAGACCTGCATTCAAATCTTACATAATAATAATAAAATTTATTTATACCCCGCCCCTCTGTTAAAACAATTGGGGTGGCTTACAAAAATTAAAATACAATACAGATAAAAATCCCTAAACACCCCCACCCCACCCTCCCCCATAAAAAAATATTAAACAAATATAAATTAAAAAGCAACTGATCTAAAATCACATTTAAAAACAATAATTACAATAAATAGCCAGCGGACTAAAAGAGGCCAGGATCCCCTGAGGCCGGGATCTAATTAGGAAAGGCCTGCCGAAATATATTAGGAAAGGCCTGCCAAAATATACATACAGGATCTTATAATTATTGTGCTCTGTGGAAATCCCAATTGGGCAAATGGCAAGTGAATCCTATGGGATTTTCTGCTGCTGATTCCTTAAATAGACTTTTTAGCCACTGATAATTTGGCATTCTCATGTAGGGCATTCTTTTTTCCTTTTTTTTTTTTTAGTGGGGCTAGGATTTGAGGTTGAGTCTCCCTTATCTCAAAAGCTTGGGACCAGAGATATTTTGGAATACTTTATATATATAATGAGACATCCTAGAGATGGGACCCAAGTCTAAACACAAAATTCATTTATGTTTCATATATGCCTTATACACATAGCCTGAAGGTAATTTTATACCCAATATTTTTAATAATTTTGTGCATGAAACATAGTTTGTGTACATTGAACCATCCCAAAGCAAAGATATCACTATCTCAGCCACCCATGTGGACAATTTTGGATTTTGGAATACAGTAGAACCCCATATCTGCTGATTCAATTATCTGCGAGACACAAAACAGCACACCTACCATAGAGTCTTCCTAGAAAATGCCTAGAGAGGCATCCTCTCTAGATGTTTTCTAGGTCCTCCAAGGCAAACTCTATGGTAGTTTAAACCCAAAATCCCATTATTTTCAATGGTGTTTGCTGGTATCTGTGGTTTCGATATCCACAGGGGGGGGGGTGGAACCAATCCCTCACGGATACAGGGTTCCTACTGTGTTTTGGATTTTGGAATTCTGGAGAAGGGAGATACAACCTGTATATGGATTCCTTACCATTCCTGTCTATGTGGTTCTCAGAAGTTTTTGTTGGCTTGGTCATCTGTTTGGTCTTCCTCCTCTCCAATGGACAGAAAGATTCCTTTTTATAGACCAGGATTTCCCTCTCCGCTGTGATGCCGCAATGGCTTTTACTAGTGTGCACACTGTGTATATAGGTTCTTCTGTTTTCTGTCTTCTGTTTCATGTGTAATGGAAAAGTGAGTTTGAACAGTCAAAATGAATTTCTTTTGAAATACTGAATTTGGATCATTTCAATCCACACCAATCAGAAATTCTTTGAAAACACACCTACACTTGGGTACAGAAAAACAAGTATAATTTTAATAGTATTTTACTGAAAAATTGATATGAACTATAACTCACACAGTACAATTACAGACTATTTATTCCTTGTCAGTTTAATTATAAAAAAAAAAGATTTATTTATTTTTTTGGAAAGCACATAGTTCATTATTCAGTAGGTATTATTGGACTGTAGAGCACATAATAATGAAATGAAAAGATCACTTTCTTTTATTAATTTTCGTTCTCACATTCATCTTAACTAATTTGAAAAGTTCTGGATTTCCCCAAAGCAAAACTCTTATATAATATTCATCCCTTTAAAAACACCAGAATCCCTGGGATTTCTCTACCTCTTAGCGCTTTGCTGTTCTTGATAAGAGTGATAATGCATCAGTATTAAGTGCACACCAAGTTACTATAAGAAGGAGCAGAAGTGGAGAATATGAGCACCTACAATTAGAAAACATATCCAGACGAAAAGAAGAATGGTCTAGCCCTAACATTAGGCAGAATGACATGGTCACTTGTTAGCTATTTACTTTGTTAATAAATATTTAGACCTCTCCATTGACGCCCGTGAACTCGCCACGGGTCAGCGTAAGAGGGGCGCTCCAAAAAAGCGATACAAAGACTCCCTGAAACAACATCTCAGGCTTGGCCAAATTGATCACCAACAGTGGTCCGCCCTGGCCTCACATCGGGAGGCATGGAGACGCACTATCCACAATGCTGCAGCCTTATTTGAGAACTCATGCCGAACAAGTCTTGAAGAGAAACGACAACGCAGAAAGAATCACAACCCAAAAACATCATCCAAGGAGACCTTCTGCCGTGCTTTTTGCAACCGGACTTGTTTATCTCGGATTGGCCTTTTTAGTCATCAGCGCGCTTGTAGAAAGCGCGGGATGAGTCCTTCCTGAATCTTCGTTTGTGAAGAAAAGCCAGAGAGATATATTTAGTGTCAGTGGTTGGGAGAGGTATTTGAATGATTTTCTGTCACCTGTGCCAAAAGAAACCTGGCTGAATGTAGGTATATGGACATGGACTTAGGTGGAAGGGTGCATTTGCTGCTATGCCTCAGGCAGCAAAATATCTTGGGCCAGCCCTGTTCTGGGAAGAACTCCATAGAATCTGATTTGTACATGCCAGAATATTCATAGTTATGCACAAAAACAGGCCCAAGTAAGGCCTGACATTTTTATTTCTATCTTAATTCTTCATAGTCAACAAAGGTTGAATTGGAAAGATGAAGGGCCCATCCAGGTTTCAGAGGCTTTGCATATTTCTTCTTTAAGTGTAAAGCTTCCCAAAACACATTCCTTTATCTTTTATTCAGAGCAATGATCAGAATAGATGGACCCAAGGAATGATGAATTCTTGCAACTCATTGTCAACAGAGGCAATGTTTAACTTGTGTTTTATTCTGAATACCAATTGTATTTTTCTGTTCTATAATACTGAGCTTTGAATAGAGAGAGGATTTACTGAAATGAAACCAACCAATTTCCTCCTTGGTAAAAGAATATCAACGTTACTGTAGTATATTACCTGTAGAGCTTGTAAATAACTAGTTGATCAACTTGTTAAGTCATCAGTTCTTTGGAATTTTGCCCAAATCACTAGATCCCCAATAAACAATAAGTGAAAAATATACTCTAGAGAACAAGGTCATTAGAAATTGCTGATATTCATTAGGGTGGCACCTCTTCCTTTCTCTGATTCAGTAAAACAGGAATGCTTGCTGCCTTGGGAGAAGAATTAGAACTCGAAGAAATATTTCAAATGGTTCTGTTGTTCAGCAGGCTAATCTGGAGGACAGGAAGGAAGATGTGATGAACCAGGTAATACACATGCTGAATCAACATGCATGTAGCAACAACATGGTTTATTGATCAAGGATATGCATATGGTAGCACTTCCAAAGCCAATTTTCACTGGCCCTAGTCCCCTCTCTCTCTCTGGCTTTTCTTCGCAAACGAAGATTCAGGAAGGACTCATCCCACACTTTCTGCAAGCGCGCTGATGACTAAAAAGGCCAATCCAAGATAAACAAGTCCAGTTGCAAAAAGCACAGCAGAAGGTCTCCTTGGGTGATGTTTTTGGGTTGTGATTCTTTCTGCGTTGTCGTTTCTCTTCAAGACTTGTTCGGCGTGAGTTATCAAATAAGGCTGCAGCATTGTGGATAGTGTGTCTCCGTGCCTCCCGATGTGAGGACAGGGCGGACCACTGTTGGTGATCAATTTGGCCGAGCCTGAGATATTGTTTCAGGGAGTCTTTGTATCGCTTTTTTGGAGCGCCCCTCTTACGCTGACCCGTGGCGAGTTCACCGTAGAGTAGTATTTTTGGGAGGTGATGGTCCTCCATCCTAGAAACGTGCCCTGCCCAGCGCACCTGCGTTCTCAGTATCATGGCCTCAATACTGGTGATCCCTGCTTGCTCAAGGACAGCAACATTCGTTCTAGTACAAAGCAGAGGATAAGGACAGCATTTAGGTTTCAATTCTCCAGCTGCCTGGGAACTGTTAGGGGGAGGATGGGCTCTCGACATCTGGTTGACCTTGTAGCTGGGCAAGAGAGATCTCTTTCCCAAGCTTCAAGGTGGGCTGACCAGAATCCAACACTTAAGGTGTTCTGGGAAAATTCCTGAGAGAGCCAAACTCATGTCGAGGCCTAGCCTGGATCCTAGCAGCCCTCTATAAACTCCATCCCTCTAACACCCAGAATCCTGGGTAGGCCACGACAGAGGAGGAGGGAGAAGAGGAGGGAGATAATGAAAGAAAGAAATCTTTTAGAGCCCAAATCATAACATCAATCAGAGAATGGAAAGGAAGAAAAAAAAAAGGATTGGAGGATGGGAAGGAGTGATTTGTTTAGAGTATAAGACTCTCAAGCAGCCAGGGCCCTTTCAGAATGTCAGCCATAAAAAGGAGATGTATATGGGTCTGTACAGAGGGGGATGGGGGGTGTATTGCCTCTTCAGTAACATCTCTTCCTCTATTGATAATATTACTATTGTATGTTATTGAATAATACACAATCTTGTCTAATACTATTTGGTGTGACTGGCAGTGAATCCCTTTGTAACCTTTTGTTGCTCACACAGTGCTATGCACTTTGATAATTAATGAAACAGTTTCTTTACCCACAACCCCCCTCTCTCCCATGGCTACTCCTCTTACTCCTTTTTTACCCATCCCTTTAATTATACAATTAAGGTAAGATGGGAATAGAGAATCATGTGCTTGTTATATACTTGACCATGTATAATGAAGATGCCACAGACTGAATTTGGGATCCTTGGCTCTTGCATGTGAGACATATCCTTTTGCTGCTAAGCTTTGCAGACTATACCTTTGGATTGGGTGTAGGAAGAAAGAAAGGATACAGTGATTCAGTTGTGCAGAAAAGTGTTCTTCATATGCTCAGAAGCTGTCATAAATTTTCTGATTAAGAATTTGCCACCCTAGATTCACTCCATGTTCTCTATGCTAGAGAGAGAGCACCCATGTCATCAAATTCACCTGTGACAGTGGTGAGACTGATAGAAATCCCTTCACCAGGATCTTAAAAATCAAGCAGGTGCATATAGGAAGATATGGTGCTTTCAGTAGTCTGGATCCAAGTCATATAGGGCTTGATAGGTCATAACTAGCACTTTGACTTGTGCCCAGAAACGATATGGTAGGCAGTGAAGTTCTTTCAACAAAAGGCTTACCGGTATATGCTTCCTGTAACCAGCCCTGGTCAACACTTTGGCTGCAGCATTTTGGACCTACTGCAGTTTCAGAATAGTTTCCAAAGGCAGACCCATATAGAGTGCATATAGCAATACATACAGACTGTAATCAAGATATGAGTCACAGTAGCCAGATCTGAATTCTTCAGGAAGGGGGGGAACTAGTGTAATCTAGTTTTAACTGTCCAAATGCACTCCTGCCCACTGCAGAAACCTGAGCTTTCAGCCTCAGGGTTGAAACCAAATCTGCATCTTCAAGGAGAGTTGTAACCAGACCCAACACAAGCTGAATCTCCATTCCTTGATCTGCCTTTTGACTGATCAGGAATACTTCTATCTTGTCTGGATTAAGGTTCAGTTTGTTCACCCTCTTCCATGCCATTACTGTGAGCAGACACTTGTTTATCACTGAAACAGCTTCATTTGAATAAGATGGAAAA
This sequence comes from Gambelia wislizenii, assembly GCA_030847615.1. Lineage (NCBI taxonomy): Eukaryota > Metazoa > Chordata > Lepidosauria > Squamata > Crotaphytidae > Gambelia > Gambelia wislizenii. Next base: position 38,370,493 of record JAUMIR010000001.1, read on the forward strand.
GAGAGACAGACTGGGTATCATCAGTTTTACTGGTGATATCAAACCCCAGAACTATGGACAGCCTTCTCAGCAGTTTCATGTATCTGTTGAACAGGCTAGGGAACAGAATGGAACCTTGAAGGTCCCCCCTCCCTCAGGCCAACAGCTAGGGTATCAAACAGGAATCTTCCAGCACTACCTTCTGAGTTTTCCCCTCTAAGAAAAACAAGAAGCACAGCAAAACAGTGACCTCTAGTCCCATTCTGGAAAGGTATTTCAGAAGGATATTATGGTTAATGCTATCAAAAGTGAGTAAGAGGTCCAACAGAAGCAACAGGGACATACTCTCCCTGTCCAGTTCCCAGTGTAGGTCATCCACCAAGATGACAACAGCTGTCTCTGTCCCCAAGCCAGGTTAAAAGCCAGATTGCAATGGATCTATAACGTCTGTTTCATAGATCTACCATGGTGTAGTGATTTGAGCACTGGACTATGACTCTGGGAGACCAGGATTTGAATCCCTGCAGAGCCATGGAAGCCCACTGGGTGACCTTGGTCAAGCCACACTCTCTCAGCCTTAAAGGAAGGCAAAGGCTAGACCCCTGTGAATAAATCTTTCCAAGAAAACCCAATGGTACCATAGGGTCACCATAAGTTGGAAACAGCAGCAGCAACAACAAAGTCTGTTTCATGCAGGAACTCCTGGAGTTGGGAGGCCACCAAATATTTGCATTTTATTAGACGCAGGGAAATGCGGCACAAAACCACATCCCAAATGCGTCAGAAGATCACAACAAGAACACAAAGGGTGACATTATCAGATACCTGTGTTTTCAGCTGTTTCAGGGGTGTAGCACGGGGGCATGAATAAAGCGTCCCTTTTTTATTGACAGGCTAAGCCATCAATAAAAAGGGATGCTTTATTTATGCCTGTGCTATGCCCCCGGAATGGCTGAAGGATGACATCGTCTGATAATTTTGCTGGTTTGTGTTCTCGTAGTGATCTTCTGACATGTTTATTCACGTCTGTTAAAGTCCCAAAACCTTGGCCAAGAAAAGGATACTGTTTATTGCTTCACTTGTGGGTGGATCAGTGCCCTCTAACTGAAATATATCATTCTTTATCAACCATTAATAAACAAGATATTTGACAAATGAAGTGTACATATTGTTGGTATGAAAAGAAGAGACAGATGCAGATAAGTGATGAACATAATTCAAGAGTCTGTAAGATGAGACCCCATGCTTTAGGATAGCTTTTTTCCAACCTGACAGTTACTAGACATGCTAGGCTCCCACTATTCCCAGGTAATAGTGCTATTATGTGCTTTGTAGTCCATCTGGGGGGGGAATACTACGTTGGAGAAGGGACCAGTGTGTGTGTAGGTGGGGAATGGGAACAATTCAACATTGGCAGGCAAGTCATGATTAATTTTGCCTACCTGCAGGTATGTTTTTTATAAAACAATAAAAACACAGGATTGATTGTATTAAAATAATAGTCATAATCAAAATCATAACCATAAACTGACTGGATCAGGTGACAATCTAACTATTATGAAAGTGATGGAAAAATAATAACTGAAATATTACAGAATTGGCTAAATAAAAAAATGTAATTAATATATCAAGTAAAGGGAATAATAAAGTCCTAATAAGTGAAGGTCTCCTGAAACACCCACCCCTTTAGTACACTATTTTAAGAGCAAAAGCTGTGGAGATGTGCTAGAAGATACAAGATTGCTGACAAAATACTCTCAAAGGAAATGAAAAGCATGTACAGTAGGACCCCTGTATCTGTTGATTTATTATCCACTGATTCAGTTATCTGCAGTTTCAGCATAGCTACCATAGAGTCTTTCTGCATCCTCTCTAGCCATTTTCTAGGTCCTCCAAGGCAACTCTATGGTATTTTAAACTGGAAGTCCCATTATTTTCAATGGCGTTGGCTATAATCTGTGGTTTTCTGGCTCCACGCCTTCCCCCCCCCCCCCAGAACCAATCCCCCACAGATACAGGGTCCCTCCTGCATATCTAGTAAGCTCAAGGTGTAGAGAATCTCCTGATGGAAAGTCTAGAGTTAGCAGTGTATAAGTGAGATGGTCATGTTTGCTTATTTAGGGGTGGTGGGAACAAAACTATTAATTTAGGGTAATGGGAACAAAAAGAGATTATGAAGACTGTGTTTTAAAAGATGCTCTCTAAACTAGCGGAATGGGCATTAAAATGGTAAATGAAAATTAAATTAGGAACAAGTGTGAAATGATACATACTTCACATGTATACCAATGGAACGTGGGCTGACAGCAAGCGAACAAGGCATCTGGGGGGCCATAGCTGATATTCCTATGAAAATGTCAACCCAGCATGTTGCTGCTGTTGGGGTCGGGGAGAAACCAAATTCCAATTTAGGCATAATTAGAAAAGGAATCAGAAATAAAACTGCTGATATCATGCTGACTTTATACAATTCCATGGTGCAGACATATCTGAAATAGTGTGTACAGTTCTGGCGACTGTGCTTAAAGTGTATTGTAGAGATAGTAAAGGTGCAGACAGGGAAAACTAAAATGACAAAGCAACTAGAGCAACTCACTTATGAAAACAGATTGCAATATTTGGGGCTGTTTAGCTTAGGAAAAAGGCAAGTAAGGAGAGACATGATTGCTATGTATAAAATTGTGCCTGTCATAATCCTAGAACTTAGGATAATCTATTAAAACTGAAAGGTGGGACATTCAAGACAGAGAAAAGTGAAGTATATAGAGCAGAACTAAGGACTTTATCACACGAGTCTGGTAAAGTGCTATGACTACTGGATAATGGTATATTTGGCCATTACTTACTACATGATGCTGTGTCTGTCCTGCAGGTGCTTGGTATTCCACCCATTCCAAAACCTCTCCTTTTCATTGACAGGTAACACCTATCAATGCATCCCAATCTTGCTGATTTTCCACAATAGATTGAGAAAAGTTATTTTGGTAAATATTTTTTTTTTTTTAATTGAAAGCCACACATGCGCAGGATAGGGCACGTAGGGCTCAGAAGGCAGAGTTATGGCAGCAATGTGGAAAACAGATTGTGTGACCATAGATCACCAAAGCAATGCTAAAGCACTAACCTGGAGAAAGTGTGATGAAGATCGATGGGTTGGAGAGAGGCGACAAAAGGACTAAAAGCGCGCCTTCAAAAAAGTCCATGATAAACCTCCCGCCTTAAACCAACAGAGAGCCAGCACAGTGTAGTGTGGGGACAGAGACAGCTGTTGTCATCTTGGTGGATGACCTACATTGGGAACTCGACAGGGAGAGTATGTCCCTGTTGCTTCTGTTGGACCTCTTAGTCACTTTTGATAGCATTAACCATAGTATCCTTCTGAAATGCCTTTCCAGAATGGGACTAGAGGTTACCGTTTTGCTGTGGTTCTTGTTCTTCTTAGAGGGGGAAACTCAGAAGGTAGTGCTGGAGGATTCCTGTTTGATACCCTAGCTGTTGGCCTGAGGGAGGGGGGACCTTCAGGGTTCCATTCTGTTCCCAAGCCTGTTCAACAGATACATGAAACTGCTGAGAAGGTTGTCCATAGTTCTGGGGTTTGATATCACCAGTAAAACTGATGATACCCAGTCTGTCTCTCTTTTCCATCTTATTCAAATGAAGCTGTTTCAGTGATAAACAAGTGCCTGCTCACAAAAATGGAATCGAAGAGGGTGAACAAACTGAAACTCAATCCAGACAAGATAGAAGTGTTCCTGATCAGTCAAAAGGCAGATCAAGGAATGGAGATTCAGCTTGTGTTGGGTCTTGGCATTGCTTGGCATTGCTTTGGCATTGCTTTGATGATCTATGGTCGCACAATCTGTTTTCCACACTGCTGCCATAACTCTGCCTCATAGTTTGAGTGTTGAACTATGACTCTGGAGACAGGGGTTTGAATCCCTGCTTGGCCATGAAAACCCACTGGGTAACCTTGGGCAACTCACACACTCTCATCCCTCAGGAAAGCCTATGATAGGTTTGCCTTAGGGTTGCAATAAGTCAGAAACAACTTGAAGGCACACAACCTTCATGATATTAACTAAAAATAACCTACACAACTACATATTTCCAGTTATTAGTGTTGATGGCAATGAATTAATTTTCAAATTTCTAATGGTTAACAGTATCAAATGGATTTTTCAAAGCTAATAAACTCTGATTACATACTATTTGTATGTGGTGAATTCAGAGTGTGGTTGTAGGCATGTTTCCTCAGAAGTCCCAATGCTTTTTAGTGGTAATTCTTTCTGGGGGTGCATCTATACTATACTAATAATCCACTTTGAAACTGGATTATTTGCCATGGTTCCTTCCTATTGAATCCTGGGATTTGTAGTTTTACAAGGTCTTTAGCCTTCTCTGCCAAAGAGTGCTGGTGCCTCGCCAAACTACAAATCCCCAGATTTCATAGGAAGGAGCCATGGCAAATAATCCAGTTTCAGACTAGATTATTTGTGCAGTGTGGATGCATGCTGAGTAGACATGTATAAGATTATATTGTCAACTCCCGATGCAGTTGGTCACAGACTGACCTTGGGCCACTCTTTATCTACCTCATAGGATTGTGGTGAGTATAAAACAAGAGAACTCTATTTATGTGTACTACCAGGGGGAAGAAAGGAATACTACCCTGATTAAAGTACATAAATAAATGTGAATTTACTGCAACCAGTCATTAATTTGAAAACAGGAGGTACTAGATTTAATAGGCGGTACCAGATCTAAAAAACATGAACACCAATCCCAGGTATGTTAGAGCTAGTAGTAGTTCCTCTCATGAATGCTGCAGAAGCACAAAGGCAATCGATTTTATTATCTCCCCTGTGCCATAATGGCAGAGCAGTGGTTCCCGAGTGTAGATTTCCTCCTCTGAGAGTAAAATGAGTTCTTAGAAGCAGCTACAGGTTTGTTGCTGAACACTGAAACTGAACGACCAGGTTATTGTGAAATAATGTTAAGTGAGCCAGCCAAATGCTGTTTGTCAGAGTGTACCAACAGGCAACTAGGATTATGTATTCCAACAGAGGACAACTATTCCCAGATTTTCCTGACAATGGAAATCCTAGTATAGTTTCAAATCTTCATCTTGCTCCACTGATTGGACAATGGCTATATTGTGCCTTTTGACTTCAGAAATGACATTAGTTGAATATTTGTTACTTTTGTTGTTCTCCACTGTATATTTGCAGTGAATACAATTTTGTGGATTCCCTTCCCCCATGCCAATCTTCCAATTTCAAGCTTTTTATAAATGATTGCTGCATAAACAAGCCATGAGTGCACACAGCAATTTTCTTATTCTAAATCCACCCACTCAGTTGTTCTCTGCGATAGAGGGATGGGGCTGCACCGTGGATACATTTGCAGGGCTCTGGAATAGCATAGCAGACATCGGTCCTCAGCAGAATATCATGCATGGTGAACTTTTCCGCACTGGGGAATTCCTTCCACAAGACAATGTGAAGATCTTTTACCTACCAATCACACAAACGGGGAAAATGTCCATATAGTCTGAAGAAACAGTTCCATGAAAAAGAAAAAATTACTGGAGAGCTTCCCACTGCTGCCTTAATATATCATTTTTGCATAGTGAGTGTAAACATAGGATTATATCGCTGATTTTTCACTAACAGCCCTAGATTAAACAACCCAACCAATACAGGCTAGATTGTATTTTGGCTGCCCCAGGAAATGTTTGTGTTTATTAATACATTTATAAAATCATTGGTGGAGCCAGACCCAGGACCCCACACTCTATAGTTTCCTAAACTCTGGGGGCAAAGCAAGATCATTCTGTTCTTTTCTCATCATTCTGTTTGCATGTTGAACTTTCCATCTCTCCCCAGCACCCATTCATTGCTTAATTTAGGCTGTAATGAAGTTGACAGAACCCAGGAAGTCAGAATGAAACAGATGTGGTTCCCCACCCCTATCTCTTTATGTCATATCCTCCAACATTTCATACAGGCCAAGCAACAAGACGCAAGTTATTAATGAGGAAGAACACACAAAATTACTCTTTAAAGCAGAGAACCCCTGGATTTTATGTACTGAGTTTTGGAATGGTAAGAGTGTACCCATTTCTCTCCTCTTCCTACTGCCGAGTTAATTGGGTCCAAGCTACTTTTGTATTTTTGAACTCAGGACTTTTTCAGATGGTACTTACCACGCTAGGAGGTCTCGCGAGAGGCACGGTGCTGTCGCGTGGCAGGGGGTCCGTTTCGGATGCCGCCATCCCTCTTCCGAAATAATCTGTTTCACTTCCGTGAAGGATTGGAAGCAGCCGCACCATATTTTAATCACGGGCAACTTCTGTGATTAAAATATGGCACGGCAGCTTCCAATCCTTCATGGAAGTGACACCGATGATTTTGGAAGAGGGACGGTGGCATCCAAAACAGACCCCCTGCCGCGCGACAATACTGTGCCTCTGACAAGACCTCCTAGCGCAGTAAGTACCGTCTGAAAAAGTCCTCAGTTTGCAGCAATTGAAGTAAGCTAGGATAAAGAGGGATGGTAGTAGTAGGAGAGACAAATCAGTGCATTTCAAGGGCAGCTGAGAAAGTTGGATAGCAGAGGATTAACCTGGGCAATCCCTGCTGAATTAGGACAATTGGAGGGTGGCATGTGAAGGATTGAGGTTTCTTTGCCGTTTGTCAGCTAACCTGTAACTCTCTGGGGTTACCTCTAGTCACCTTCTGGTTATCTGGATTTGCAACTTGTGAACAACAGTACCATCCAGATAGTCAGACTAGCCTCAACAGTCCCCTTAATTAATCCTAAATATTGGAAATTCAGAATTTTTTTTTAAGGGGAAATAAACATGTGGCTTTGTAAAATAAATTAGGCTATCACAGCAAACAAATCAGTACACACAGAGAGACACATAGACATACCCCTTGGGGAGGATCAAAGATTCTCAATGATCTATGCCAGCGGTTCTTAACCTTTTCTTTACCAGGAACACTCTTTAAATATCTTTTGTTGCTGTGGACCTCCAAGATTAAACTCAAGATTTAAAACCCTAACAACAACTTACTACTACTACCTGATAATAATAATATACATACATACAACTATACCATCCATGAAACCTTCCCTCAGAGGGGAGGAAAGACTTTTCTCCTGCTTCTTCCAGCAAGTTTGTGGCTGGAGCAGATTGAATGGCAATGTGCAGGCCAAGCCAGCCAGCCAGCATTTGCCTTGGCTCCTGCCATGTGGTTGCTCCACTGCAGGGAGGAGGGGGATCAAGCAGCCTTCAAGCCTTTGTGGACCCCCTGGGGGGACCTGGACCACAGGTTAAGAACCACTAATCGAGGCAAATAACCTATATATTGACAATTCATGTAAGGAATCAAATATTTTATACCACATTGAAACAGAACTATTATAACAGTCAATGCAGAGAAACAGAAGACAATAACAGAAAAGATAGAACAAGAGACCTCTTCCACAAATAAAAAGACAATGGGAACAATACACTGAAGAGCTATATAGAAGAGATGAAAGGATGAAAGACACATTCTTCTTTTTTTTAATATTGTTTACTATTAAACATAAAATACACATAAAATAGACATGAAATACATATTCAACCAACATAAACACATATATACATGACTTATCTATACATGTATAAATCTATACTTATCTATACATTCATACACCATAAGACATACTAAAATTATTTCCCATTTCTATCTGATTGTGATTCACTTGTAATTGGAAAAAAAATCTCCCTTAGTACATAAAGTGTTTTTTTGTATATAATAATTAAATTGTCTTTTGTTTATATCTTAAGTTTCATCAGCATTCTATTCTTCTAGTTTCTCATGGGTCACCTATCGCCACCACTTACGACTCTTCAAACGCTTTCATCAGCACTGTATACGCACAACCCTAAATACACACTGGACTGACTATGTGACGAATGTTGCTGTCCTTGAGCAAGCAGGGATCACCAGCATTGAGGCCATGATATTGAGAACACAGCTGCGTTGGGCAGGGCACGTTTCTAGGATGGAGGACCATTGCCTCCCCAAAATACTACTCTACGGTGAACTCACCATGGGTCAGTGTAAGAGGGCCGCTCCAAAAAAGCGATACAAAGACTCCCTGAAACAACATCTCAGGCTCAGCCAAATTGATCACCAACAATGGTCTGCCCTGGCCTTACATCGGGAGGCATGGAGACGCACAATCCACAATACAGTGCTGCAGCCTTATTTGAGAACTCACGCCGAACAAGTCTTGAAGAGAAATGACAACGCAGAAAGAATCACAACCTGGAAACATCACATGATTTCATGTAATTTAAGTAGCAAGTCTACTGTCTCTGGTATTTTTTCTTCCTTCCAATATTTTGCATATATTATTCTAGCCATTGTTATCATATAGATAATACTTCATCATGATTCTTTTCTAGCTCTTCATTTGTCATGTTCAGTAAATACATCTTTGGTTCTTTATTTCAGATTCCAAAATTTTTAATATCATCTCTCAAATTTGCATCCAGTATTTCATCACTTTTTATATGTCCACCACATGTGTATGAATATGCCTGTCATTTCTCCACATTTCCAGTACTTATTATTTGTATTTCTATTTAGTTTTGCAATTTTCACTGGAGTTAAGTACCATCTGAATTGCCTCTTATAAAAGTTCTCTTATATCATAACTTAGAGTACGCTTTATTTTATTTTTCCAGATGTTTCTCCATTCTTTTAACTGTATGATACAGTTTAGATCCTGCAACCATTTGTTCATACATTCTTTGACTATTTATTTTTCAGTATCTATTTTCAACAGGAATTTGTATAATTTAGTTATCATATGGTTTTTCTCTCTTATTACCTTTCTTAATTCTGAGTTTTCTGTTTCAATTCCTTGCAACTTTTCATCCATCTTGTATCTCTCTTTAATTTGTCTGTGTAAAAACCTGTTACATCTCAGTTCTTCTTTTAGTTCCTCTTCTGGTTTCATCTCATATTTCCTGTTTAGTATCTGCAAGTCCTCATAGGTGGTCCATCTATTTTTCAATATTTCCTTTCTCTTGTGGAAGGCTTCATTTACAGAGACCCACCTTGGGATTTTGTTACTTATCAAAGGTTTATATTTTAACCATACTTTGAACAAAGATTTTCTTATGTAATGGTTATTTAAGTCTCTATTTGCTTTTATTTTGTCGTAATACATATACGTGTGTCATCCAAACTTAGTATCAGAGCCCTCCAACTGTAGCAATCTTCTGTCTTCCAATCTTATCCAGTCTTTGATCCATTCTAAGCAAGATGCATGATAATATAACTTTAGGTTTGGTAGTCCTAATCCTCCTCTATTAATGTCATCATTCAGTAATTTCACTTTTATCCATGGTTTTTTGCCAGCCCAGCTAAATGTTGAAAGCTTATTTTGCCATGAGCTAAATGGAGAGTTATTTGTTATGACTGAGATAGTCTGAAATAGGAATAGAAGTCAGAGTAGGCTATTCATCTTAATTGTGGATGTTTTTCCCATCAAGGATAATTTTAGTTTTGACCATCTTTGTAGATCTGATTTCACTTCATTCCAGACTTTTTTGTAGTTATTCTTATATAGATTTGTATTTTCAGTTGTTATGGTTATTCCCAGATATTTTGTTTTGTTTTGTTTCAATTTATACTTTGAGATTTTGGCTAGTTCTTTTTTCTCTTTGATAGTCATATTATTTATCAGAATGTTAGTTTTATCCTTGTTCACTTTGAATCTGGACACATCTCCATATTGTTCTAGTATTTTCAATAATGGAAGAACACTTTCCAATGGGGTCATTAGATAAAGTACCATATCATCTGCATATGCCTGTAACTTGAATTCAAAATTTTTCATTTTATTTCTTGTATTTCCAAGGTTGTTATAAAAAGTAATGGTGATAAAGGACAACCTTGTCTCATGCCACTGTTGATTGAAAAAGCTTTTGTTCTTTCCCCATTGATTAATAGTTGAGTGTTCTGTTTTTTTATATATTGAATTAATTGACTTAATGGTTCTCTCCCAAATTCATTTTGCATAAAATTCCAATTAAAATAATCAAAAGCCTTTTTGGCATTTATAAAATACCATGGCCAATTGTTTATCCAGATTTTTTTCAAAATGTTCTATCACATCTATTATATTTCTCATATTCTCCTTCAAATGTCTGTTTGGAAGGAATCCTCATTGAGCTTCATGTATCCAACTGTTCAGTATCTTTTTCAGTCTCTCTGCTAATATAGATGTAAAGATTTTATAATCAATATTTAGAAACGATATCGATCTGTAATTTCTGGGTTCCATTTTTTTTTCTTTAGGAATCAGAGAAATATTGGCAAATGACCATGTCTCTGGAATTTTCCCTTGAAGTATAGTATCCATTGTTGCTTGGAGTGGGATTATAAACTGGTCTTGCAATTTTTTATAGTAGATAGCCGTGAAGCCATCTGGGCCTGGAGCTTTACTCATTTTACATCTTCTAATGACTTCTATAACTTCCATTAATGATATTTTTCTGTTTAACTATTGTATCTCTTCTTTATTTAATTTATTTAATATTGCAGTTGCTATCTTCTCTTTTTGGACTTATTTTCCTTGATATAATTTAGTGTAGTATTTAAGGAAACAATTTTCAATCCCTTTTTGATCCAGAATGAAATTTTTCCCATCTTTAATCTTTATAATTTGTCTTTTTTTTTTCTTAATTTTACTGCCAACCATTTACTGATCTATTTGGAAATTCAAACTGTTTCTGCTTTATATATTTTAATTTTCTCTCCATTTCTTCAACTAGTAAAGTTGAGATTTGTTTTTGTATCATTTGAATTTTTCATTTCTTTCTTTGCAGGATCGTCTTTTAATAGTTGTACTTCCTTTTTTAGTTCTTCCTGAAAGTATCTTAAAGTTTCTTTTTTTTTTCTTATTCAGCTCATTTTTTTTAAATGAAAAAGCCTCTCATGGCTGCTTTGCTTGTATCCCAAACCATATGTATGTCTATGCTTTATTCAAGTTTTCCTCAAAAAACATTTGTAAATATATTTTTTGCTTTCTTCAATATTTCATCATTTTTAAGAAGATTTTCATGTAGATACCAAGAGCATACTTTCCTTTTTCCTTTCATCATCATTACCACAGGTTTCTGGTCTGATATAATATTAAAATTTCTACTTTTTCTATCTTTGTGACGATAAATCTAGATTCTAAGGACATGTCAATTCTAGACCATGATTTATGGTGCACAGAATAAAAAGTGTAATCTTTCATTTTACCATTTCTGACTCTCCAGGTGTCTTCCAACTTTAGAAATTCTGTTAAATCAAAAAATGATTTGGGCAGTTTTCCATGATTTTTTTTAATGATTTCCTATCAATTTCTTTTTATTTTTATTATTGTTATTATTATTATTATTATTATTATTAACACTCCGTTTACATTTACATCCTCATTTTCCACCAAATTTAAAAAAACAACTTCCTACTCATCAGTTCTGAGTCGGTTTAACAAAAATAACATTGTCTTTCCATTAAATACAAACACAGAATTACTATTCTGTTTAAGTTGCTAGTACAGGGTCCAGTATTGTAACCACAGTTTTATAACATAATATATTTCTAAGATAACTCAGTTACACTCAAATTATTTAGTTTTAACTTTACTGCCCCTGCAACACAGACAGAAGGAGTTCAAAGGTATAACTTTCTATCCAATTTCTTATACGCTTTATTCACTTCATATTATGCCACAACAATAAGCATTAATCCTAAAGCCATGTAACCATAGATCCATTCCATTTCTCACTCCAGTATTGAATTATTACTTTCCAATCTTCTCTAAAGTTCTCGACCGAGCGAAATTTAAGCCAAGTAAGTTGCTCCATCTCTACCACTTCCCCTAGTTTAAACATCCATTCTTCATTACTAGGAATCTTTTGTTGTTTCCAGTACCTCGCATGCACGATCCTCGCAGTCGTGAACATGTAAAGCATTATCTTCTTAAATTCTCATGGAAACTCTGCATCAAAGATATTCAACAAATAAAGTTCAGGACTACATTTAAAGTCCTTCTTAGTGATTTTCCTAATTTCCTCATGAATAATACCCCAAAATTTCTTCGCTGCTTTACATGTCCACCACATGTGGTAGAAGGAGCCATTTGGCTCACCGCATTTCCAGCAATTAGGTTTCATTTCCTTATATATTTTTGCCAATCTGCTTGGTGTTAAATACCAGTGGAAAAGAAGCTTATAACAATTTTCTCTTAAGTCATTACTTATCGAGAAAGTTATATTTCTCTTCCACAAAATTACCCAATCCTCCATCATAATAGTCTTCCCAACCTTGCGTGACCAGGTTATCATATAGTCTTTAATTATTTCAGCTTCGAGCTCTAATTCTAACAGTAATTTATAAATCTTTGGTATCTTAAATTTATCCTCTTCATTAATAAAGTCGTCTAATTCTGTATTCAGATTTTCAATACCGATAGACTTTATATCCAATTTAAATCTTTCATATAGCTCTCGGTATTGAAACCAATTACATTTTTTTTCTAGTTGTAATTCCTCCTTAGTTTTAATTTCACACCCTCCCTTTCGAAAGTTCAATAATTCCTTATATGTCCACCATATCTCAGAATGCTTCCTGAGAAGCATCATCTCCTCAGATGCCAAGATTGACAAAGAGATCGATCACAGATTAGCAAAGGCATATAGTGCATTTGGAAGACTTCACAAAAGAGTCTGGAGCAATAAACACCTGAGGCAAAACACAAAAATCAGTGTGAATAGAGCCATTGTACTGTCTATCCTCCTTTATGGATCTGAAACATGGGTCACCTATCGCCACCACCTACAACTCCTCGAGCGCTTTCATCAGTGCTGTCTATGCACAATCCTAAATATACACTGGATTGACTATGTGACGAATGTTGCTGTCCTTGAGCAAGCAGGGATCACCAGTATTGAGGCCATGATATTGTGAACACAGCTGCGCTGGGCAGGGCACGTTTCTAGGATGGAGGACCATTGCCTCCCAAAAATACTACTCTACAGTGAACTCGCCACGGGTCAGCGTAAGAGGGGCGCTCCAAAAAAGCGATACAAAGATTCCCTGAAACAACATCTCAGGCTCGGCCAAATTGGTCACCAACAGTGGTCCGCCCTGGCCTCACATCGGGAGGCATGGAGACGCACAATCCACAATACAGTGCTGCAGCCTTATTTGAGAACTCACGCCGAACAAGTCTTGAAGAGAAATGACAATGCAGAAAGAATCACAACCCAAAAACATCACCCAAGGAGACCTTCTGCTGTGCTTTTTGCAACCGGACTTGTTTATCTTGGATTGGCCTTTTTAGTCATCAGTGCGCTTGCAGAAAGTGCGGGATGAGTCCTTCCTGAATCTTCGTTTGCAAAGAAAAGCCAGAGATCTCAGAATGAATCATTTCTGTTTGCCAGAAGGCTTCTTATGGGGAAGCCCACAGGGGAATCTTCATGTAATTTTTTTGTTTAATGTTTTTCCATGTTTGTAAAAGAGATTTTCTAATGAAGTGGTGGCTGAAACTACCATCTACCTTTTCCTTATCATACCACAGATATGCATGGAATTCAAATCTCATTTCTTCACCTTCCAGAGTCAAAAGCTTACTGTTATTTAAAATCGAATCATATAACCAAATCATAGTACATGCTCGATGATAAAGTCTCATGTTCGTTAGACCTAGTCCTCCTCTACTTCTTTCTTCCTGTAAATTTTCCCACTTTGTTCTAGGCTTTTTATTTTGCCAAATAAAAGCTGATATGTCTCTATCCCACTTTCAAAATAATTTATCAGAACTTATCATACGCAGATTTTGAAAGGGGAAAAGCATTTTGGGCAGTATCATCATTTTAACTGTGGATATTCTCCCCAACAATGATAAATTCAAATGATTCCATCTATCAATATAATTTTTGATTTCTCTCCATTTTTTTACATAGTTGTTATCCACCAGATCAATGTTGTTTTTTGTGATGATAATGCCCAGATACCTAACCTTTTTTCAATTTTGTATCCTGATTGAGCCTCTAATGTACACTCTTCCCTTTTATCTAAATTTGTTGTCAATATTACCGTTTTGTCTCTATTTATTTTAATCCCCATAATTCTTCCATATTCCTCTAATATTTTCTGTAAAGTAGAGATAGACTTATGAGGATCTTCCAGACAGATCGCCAAATCATCAGTGTATGCAAAGATTTTGAATACTTGGATTTTAATTTGGACCCCACAGATTTCCTCTTCATTTCTGATGTTATTGCATAGAGTTTCAAAAACTATGATAAAAAGCAGCGGGGAGAGAGGGCAACCTTGTCTTACCCCTTTCTCCAGCTTTATTGTCTTTGTTTTATACCCATTAATTATTATTTGCACCGTTTGTTTCTTGTATATAGCTCTGATGCCTTTTAGAAAACTCTCTCCACTACACATCATGTTTAATAATTCCAACATGAAGTCCCAATCCACACTGTCAAAGGCCCTCTCAGCATTCAGAGCTATCAAAGCAAATTTCTTTTCTGGATGTTTATCAAAATACTCTATTAAGTTTAATGTTTTCCTGATGTTAAACCGTAGATGTCTATTTGGGAGAAATCCAGTTTGATCATGATTTATATACTCAATTAACACCTTCTTTAACCTCTCCGCCATAATCCTAGTAAAGATCTTATAGTCTGTGTTTAACAGTGAGATAGGTCTGTAACTCTTCATGTCTTCTACATCTTTGTTTTCCTTCGGTATTAGGGCTATATTAGTGTTCTCCCATGATGCTGGAATATCGCCTTTTGTTATAATATTATTCAGGGTTTCCTTTAATGGTGATTTTAATATCTCTATAAAGGTCTTATAATAGCTAGCCGGAAAGCCGTCGGGTCCAGGCGTCTTACTTGTCTTCAGAGCTTTTATCACGTCTTCAACTTCTTTTAAAGTGATTTGTTTATTTAAATCTTCTCATTGAGTTTCCGATATCCTTGGAATCCCCTGCTGGGACAGATATTCTCTTATTTTTACTAATTTCTCTTCATCTGTTGTTGTTGTCTCAAATAACTTTCTATAGTACAATTGAAAAGCATACCTTATCTTCTCCTGGTTAGTTATTATTCTTCCTTTTTCTTTGATTTTTAAAATTTGCCTCTTCCCCTGTTCT
Source organism: Gambelia wislizenii (assembly GCA_030847615.1). NCBI lineage: Eukaryota > Metazoa > Chordata > Lepidosauria > Squamata > Crotaphytidae > Gambelia > Gambelia wislizenii. The sequence goes on from JAUMIR010000001.1 coordinate 38,385,703, forward strand.
TTTCGCAACCTAAAGGCTAGCCATCTGCCAACCTTATTTCCATTCTCAAAGTAATTCTGTTTAACATATGACATCTTCTTTTCTATTTCCTCCAGTGTGCTTATCTTCATTTGCTCCTGTATTGCTTTCAATTCTATATTCAACTCAGCGTTCGTCGGATCTCTTTTATGTTCTATTTCTTTATGTTTAAACATTTCTTGTAGTTTCCATGTCTTCTCCTGCCTTTTCTTAATCTTTTCCCAGTTTATCTGCATTAATATCTCTCTGGTAACCGCTTTACTAGCGTCCCATATGTTATTGTCGTTTGATCTTGTGTATTTTCTTTAAAGTAATAGATCAACTCAGCCCTTATTCTTTCCTGCACTTTTCATCACAAAAAAGATTCTCATTAAGCCTCCAGCTATAATCTCTTTTAATGTCTTTCATTTTTATCATAATCAAATTGTGATCTGATATTAGAATCATAGAATCAAAGAATTGCAGAGTTGGAAGAGACCACGAGGGCCATCCAGTCCAACCCCCTGCCATGCAGGAAATCATGATCAAAGCATCTCCGACAGATGGCCATCCAGCCTCTGTTTAAAGACCTCCAAGGAAGGAGACCCCACCATGCTCCGAGGAAGTGCGTTCCACTGCCGAACAGCTCTTACTGTCAAAAAGTTCCTCCTAATGTTGAGGTGGAATCTCTGTTCCTCTGTTCCTATTGTTCTAGGCAAGATGATCCATACTCTCCAGCTTACCCACCAGGTTTTTGGGTACTAAGAACATATTGATATGTGAAAAAGATTTATGATAATCAGAGTAGTAAGTGAATTCTTTTGTATCTCCATAGAGATGTCTCCAAGAATCAATTAATGAGTAGTTACTCATGAGGTCCATAAATGACTTTTGTAACTTACCTTGTTTCTCGTCTATTTTAGTCTTTTTCCCAATAGTTCTATCTTTTAATGGGTCCAATACCCCATTCCAGTCTCCAAGATATAACATATCTTCGAAATCAATCTATGATATGTTTCTCATAAGCTTTCTATAGAACCCGTCTTTGTTTTCGGATGGGGCATAAACTCCCAGGATTAATATTCTTTTATTCAATATGTTTATCTCAACACCTAAATACCATCCCGATGAATCTCTAAGAACCTCATTCACTGTCCATTTTTTACTAATGTACATTACTATTCCTCTTTTCTTTTCATCACCAGAGTTTACAATTTTTTGTCCCAGTTTTCTATTTCAGTAAGTTTTGATCTTTCATCCTAATATGTGTCTCCTGAATACAGGTGACATCTGGTTTCATTTTCTGCAGCTGATGAACAATCTGGCTTCTCTTTCTTGGGTAATTCATCCCTCTCACATTCCAAGACACAATTTTCATAGACATTTTACTTATACTTTATTTATTATTATTTAATATTCTATCCCCCTCATTTATCTTTCCTCTCACCTTCTTCCACCTCCTCGTGTTCCTCAACTCCATTACCATCTTCCTGTTCAGTATCTTCTTGTTGAGTACCCTCGGCGCTTTGAATCTCTAACTCTTCCTCTTCCTCTGCATTTTCCTCTTACTCAACCTCACTTGTGTTTCCAACTGACCCTCCCTTCATCTCCATTTCACTCCTCATGTTTTCAATATCTTCTTCTTGTCTTTTCTTCTGCTGTTTCCTTAAACACCTTTCTTTGACCAATTCCTGGGTCTGCATCTTAAATCTTTCTGTCTCTCCTCTCGTATCCTCTGCTTGTTCAAGATCTATTTTAATCCTTACTAAGAAATCTTTTGCTTTTTTAATGGTGTTAAGCCTATACTTTCTTTGCTTGTAGGTAAGAGATATTCCCTCAACCTTCTCCCACCTATATTGTATACCTTTCCTCATTAATTTCGTAGTAATAAATTGATACTCTTTCCTTTTTTAAAGATTTGCACTTGGATATCTTTGTATATGTCAATCTCACAGTCTTCAATTATAAGCTTGTGTTCAAAAGTCTTCTGTAACACAAGATCTTTTATCTTTCCTCTTGTAAAGTAGATAACTATCCCGTGGTAGTCTTCTCTGTGAGGCTATTTTAGAATTAATTCTAAACATTTTATCCACCTCATATTCCATATTTTGCATAGGAATATTTATATATTCTGCTAAACCTGGTAATATTATTTCATACAGATCCTCATTCTCCTTTTCAATTAAGCCTCTCAATTTCAAACAATTTTCTCTCAATTTTGATTGAATTTCCAAATTCTGATCTTGTACTTGTCCTTGTGTCCAGTTCATATTTGCCATTGATTCCTCAAGTCTTTTTGTTTTATTTTGTAATTCGTCCACCTTATCATTTAAAGTTTCCATATCCGTTGTTATTTTCTCCAATTTCTTCCCAAAATAATCCAGTTCTTTCTTAATATCTTTCCTTGTCTCCTTCATTTCCAGTACTACTTCCTCTCTCAGTTTTTAAAACTCTTTTCTAAATTCTTGAAATAACATCTGCTGTAGTTCAGGCATTTCAGTTGACGCTCGCCTTGTGGTGATGGTTTGTATATGTGTTTGCTTTTTAATCAGCACTTTAGATACTATATATATCTTATCTTATATATATTATATGTATAAATGTATATATATTATATGTATAAATGTATATATATATATATATATATATATATACATTGTATATATTTATCTCCAACTCCTTATTCCCAACCTCAATCAATTCCACCTATAATCCTATCACAGATTTCTACCTCAATTCAAATACCTATATCGAACTGAAAGTTGTCCAATCATTTATCAACTTTGAAAATACGTATATAAATCTATCTTTTGTATACATATATAATATACAACAGGACAAAACAAATAGAATTAATTATATATCAATTGACTCATACAGCACTAATCCATCAACATAGCATGTCCAAACTCACAACGTATAGATAATATACCATATAATATTATATATATATATATATATATATATATATATAGTATCTATATTATACCTATGTATATATCTATCACATACACAATACGTAATAGATCTATGTATTTATATAATTCTCCCCACAAAATTTTTTTCAGTTTTATCGCCAGTATATGATTCTCTATCTCTCTGAGTGCCCCCAGGGAGACAACACCTAGATTTACATCCAACCAATTTCCCCCCTTCTTGAATATATAAGAACCCCAACTACAAGAAAAGTTCAGAGATAAATCAGTTTCCCAATTGAAAAATAACTCCCCAAATGTTATTTAATAGGGAGAATAAGCTTAGCAAAACTAATAATAACTATACAGCAAACACTCACAAAAATATAGCTTTTTACCCCCCGTCACCACTATTCCACAATCTGATTCCAGTATGGTAAGCTAAGCTATCTCAATTGAACCTCACAAGTTGAAGACATTAATCCCATCAAATCTCAAACCAGATCTTCATTCTCCGCTCCTCCAGTCTTCAAGACTCCCATTGTATCAGCCCAGTCTCAGCATCTCCGCCTTCTGCCGTCCCTCCAGGTATCGCCCTGCTGTTTAAACTACCCTTCAGTAGGGTCTTTGCTTCTATTGGCTTGAATTTGCTCAGTCCTGCTTTTTTCACCCTCTGCTATCATCCATGAAGAAAAGAAAAGTCAACTCAGTCCACCTTAGTTACACTCTTTCAGCTTAGCTCCTGCTTATGTTGCTTTGATGTTTAATTTCAAGCCAAAGTTAAGGTTGGAGATAGAGTTAAAATTAAAGCCTCTCCCTTTACACCGTAAACTTTCATGAGGTGGAGGTGTACTTCCCAAATGTTCCAAAAACTTCGCAAAAGCACCAACACTCTTTCTTTCCCCGAATTTCCTCCGTGTCAGCCTTACTCTTTATTTCATTCTCTCCGACCTCTCTCCAAACTCTCGTTTCTCTTTCACTTTGCTCCCCCTCTTTACTCTTACACCTTGGCTTTAACTTCCTTTCCTTTCCTTTCTCTCTCAACACTCCATGTGAAATTTCCCCCACGACACAGTGTTTGCCTCTCTCAGTACTCCATATTTGCCGTTCTTCCCTTTGCCACTCCAGTAACACACATTGTCATATAGTTGTGGTGAGAAAGTGTTCCAGACTCAGACCTACTGAGAGTCTGCCCACTTAGCTTGTTTCAAAGTACCGTCTAGTCGGTGCAGGCGTTTGTCCCTTAATAAAGGGTTACTGGCTGGGAGTGTTGCTAACAGCTCTGCTGCTCCCCAGAATAATTTCACTCCCTCACCCACAGCGCTATTCACACCGCAGGGAAGGGAGAGTTGACGCTGGGTCTTCGAGCCTTGTTACGAGCTCACTTCGATACCTCTTTCGCAGGAGGTATGCCTGACTAGCCGGAACAATCAGGATTCAGCCCACCTGGTGAACGACAAGCACCGAGCTCCAAGCACTAAGTACAGAGCTCACGCTTCTTGCGTTCTGCCACACCCACGTCTCCGACTGGAAGCCCAATCTCCTATCAATTTCAGGTTTGACAACACCATTATAATCTCCCATCAAAACAATAGTCTCTTGATTATAATATAGTCATTTTTGTAATATTTTAGTGTAAACATATTTTTATGTTCTGTTGATGTGTAGAGCCCTACAATTAATATATCCTGGCCCTGATAGTTTATCTGGACTCCCACATAGTGTCCTTTAGGGTCTGAGATGACAGACTCATTGAAGAAGAACTATTTGATTTGAACCCACAATTTTAGGAAGTAAAGTGTATGCTGCACTGAGAGCACTTGGGAGAAATAAATTAGCAGGAACAGATGGCATGTCAATTAGAGCTGTTTCAAGCAACAGAGACAGAATACACTCAAATTCTAACTAAAATCTGCCATCAACTATGGAAAACTAAACACTGGCCACATACTGGAAACTCTCACTATAAATTCCAATCCCCAAGAAAGTGAACACCAGGGATTGCACCACCAAATCATTGCACTAATCTCCTATGCAAGCTAAGAGATGCTCAAAATTTTATAACAAACACTTTTACTATGGACTTTATCAGATGTGGCAAATATGACATCATAAGGATGCCTAATGATCATGAAAGGGCACACATACCAGATAACACCATCCTTTAGTGAGCAGGTGTAGGGAATAAGGCGTACTTATTTATTGACGGCCCAAGCTGTCAATAGATCTCATGTTCCACTTTGTTGCTGGCATTGCCAGTGTTTGAATCCTCGTGCCATTGTAGTCACATGAATACAGTGTCAACAGGCAAACTCTTCCACTTGAGATAGGGACAGCCAGGTAGGGGATGCTCTTTTTATGATTCCCCCCCCCCGTACTTGGGACTTCTAAAATGTTTTTGTGCTTGCATGAACTTTTTGTGTCTTTGTTTTGTTTTTATTTTCAAATTTGCCACACTAGTTTCCTGCGAGAATCTCCGAGATGAGGAATCTAGAAGTAAATGGAGCTCCATGTGTAGTCCATTACTGCTGGGGAAGTCTCACTGATGCTGGTTAAGGTAGGTCTGGTGGGGGGGGCGTTCTTTTGCCAGCATAAAAATGCAGCAAAATATGCCAGCAAAAGAACTTTTATGGAGGATGGTCTGAGGATGGTCCTTTTTGTTGTTGATGATGATGATTTTGTTATGTGCCTTCAAGTTGCTTCTGACTGATGGTCTTGAAGGCTGGTCTCCCAGAGTTCTAGTCCAACACTTAAATTACTACACCAAACTTGCTCTCTTTTGCCACATACGGAGCAAGAAATGCCAGATGTCCAAGCTGGTTTCAGAAAACAAAGAAGTCCCAGGGATCATACTGCAAACATATGCTAGATAACGAAGCACACCAAAGAATTTCAGAGGGAAACCAGTCTGTGCCATCATATTTCTGATTTCTATATATGGTTGTGAAAACTGGACAATAAGGAAAGTTGACAGGAAGAGAATAAATTCATATGAAACATGGTGCTGGAGGAGAGTTCTGCCCAAAAGACAAATGATGGTTATTAGAGCAAATCAAGCCTGAACTGTCCCAAGAAGCCAAGATGACTAAACTGAGACTTTCATATTTTGGAGATATTATGAGAAGACATGACTCATTAGAAAAGACAATGATGTTTGGCAAGATAGAAGAGAGTAAGAAAAGAGGAAGACCACATTACAGATGGATAGAGTCAATCAAGGAAGCCACAGCCCTGGGTCTGCAAGACCAGATTAGGGCTGTTGGTGACAGGGTGATTTGGGGGTCTCTCTTTCATAGGGTCACCATAAGTCAAAGTCGACTGATAGCAGTTAACAACAACAAATTAGATGTGACTTGTGATAGTCCATTGGTTCAAATTCACCCACCATCCAATTAGAAATTAGATTATACTGGTCTTTAGTACAATGTGTTGGAAGCAAAGAAGAGAGCATGCCTGCCCTTTCCTTTCAACTCTTTGTTCCTTCTTTGATCTCTGTACTCAAGCCTTCCTACCTGCAGAGGTAAATTCTCCCTTCTTCCAAAAGTTAGGGCCTGTCTAAACAGTGAAAATACCCCTCATGGAATTTGCTGGGAATCCTACCTGTCTAAATGGGATCCAGCTCCAATCCACACTATTTGGAAGGGGGGTGGCAAAACAGCAAAAATAATGCACTAAAAGCCTTTGCAGATTTCCCTGTACTTTTTCAAAAACCACTAGGGGGTGCATATTTTTGATCGTTTGGACTATGGAAAAACAGGAAATCCGAAGGGAAGCACAAAGCTGATTGGCTGGGCGAGACCCATCTAGTCCAGCCCTCTACCATGCAGGAATACACATCTAAAGCATCTGAAAGATGCCCATGCAACATGTTAAAGACCTCCAGAGATAGCAAGTTTGCCACCCTCTGGGGCAGTCTATTTCACTGTTGAACAGTTCTTATAGCAAAGGCATTCTTCCTAATGTTTAGGTGGATCCCCCCCCCCTTGTATTTTGAATCCATTTATTTGTGTTCTGATCTCTGGAGCAGCAGAAAACAAGCTTATCCCATCTTCTACATTACATCCTTTCAGATATTTAGAGAGAGCTATCATGTCTCCTCTAATGACTTTTTCAAATGGATGGGGGGAAAAAACCCGAGGTCAGGAGAAGAATGGGGCTGTCGCGCTTACACAGCGCCCTTTCAGACAGCCCCATCCTCCCCCGTCCTTCTCCGTACCTTCCCTTGTGTTGCTGGAGCCTCTTTTTATTGAGGAAAACCTCCATCAGTAAAAAGCAGCACCAGCAGCATGGGAGAAGGCCGGGAGGACTGAGGAGGACGGGACTGTCTGAAATGGGGCTGTATAATCACGACAGCCCCAATCTTCTCCCGACCTCCTCAGAGGTTTTTTCAACCATTTGAAAAAGTCCTTAGTCTTCTCTTCTCAAGTTACACATACTCAGCTCCCTCAGCCATACCTCTTAAGGCTTGGTTTCCTTTGATCATCTTGGTTGTCCTCCTCTGGACCTGTTCCCACTTGTCAATATCCTTGAACTGTGGTGCCCATAATTGGACACAGTATTCCCGGTAAGGTTGATCAAAGCAGCATAGAGTGGCACTACTACTTCCTTCCATTTTATGAAGCTTTTTAAAAAACTAATCTTTATTGATTTATTGCTGTAGATGCTAATGGATTGTGGTTGACTTTTAAAAATTGTTTGTGTGAAGTGTGGGTCAAAACGTGTGATGAGGATGATGACAATTTTATGTTGATTTTTATCCTGCCCTTTTTCCAGAATGGGGACTCGGGTCATAGAAAACTTAAAACAGATACATAGAAACACATATGTAAGAATGTATGAGAGTAGATTTTCCTTGGTTTTTTTCCGGGCTGTAAGGCCATGTTCTGGAAGAATTTATTTCTGATGTTTCACCTGCATCTGTGTCTGGCATCTTCCGAGAATGGTTGAGTAGGAGTTGGGGGGGGGTTATATACAGTTGTCCCGTCATATTTACTGGGTTTTGGTTCCAGGACCCCTGTGGATACCAAAATCTGTGACTACTCAAGTCCCATTATATGCAATGGAGGGACAACTGTACTGTGAACCCCTGTTGGGGAGGATATGTAAATTTGTGTATTTGAATGGCTAGTTTCTGGGTGGAGATATACAAGGATTTCCACAAATACCTGGACAACTTCAACAAAAGAGAAGAAACCCTAAAAGTAAACAAAATCTGGCTGCCAGTCCTGAAAAGCACTAAAATCAGAACTCAACACTTGCAAATGAACTCCACCCAGGGACAGGGGGATTTCCAGCAGATAATGGACCATTAACCAACCATTAGCCGGCTACAGATGCAGGCAAAACGTCAGAAGGAAACTCTTCCAGAACACGGCCTCACAACCCAGAAAAAAACAAAAACAAAGAAAATCTATGGATGCCGGATATGAAAGCCTTTGACTTCACAATGTATGAAAGGTTACTGCTAAAATATAATTAAGCTATTTATAGCATAACCCATTTAAAATATATCAATTACAAAATAACAAATAGCACATTATTACTCGCCCTTGTAGTAGTCAATTCCCAAAAATATGTTGGAAGAGAAAAGTTTTCACCTGCTAACAGAAGGACAGCAATAAGTAACCCTTCTCTAAGAAGGGCATTCCAGAGCCTAGGAGCAGCCACTGAGAAGGCCCTTTTCTTTGTTCCCACTGAAGGCTTCTGGAGTGTGGTGTGACTTAAAAAGAGCCTCCCCAGAAGATCTCAGAGCTTAGAGAGTCTCATATGGTTAGATACTCTGGGCTAAATCTGAAATACACTCATAAATAAGATGATCTGCACACAAATTTATCATGGATGGGAAAGGGGGCAGGTTAGGATTCTTTACAGGTATTAGTTGGACTCTTTTCTCAGTAGCTTTAAGAAAGACAGCTAGAGAACTGCATAAGAAATAAATCCCCAAATAGCTTGCATGATATACCATCTTCTTTCTAGTGAGGTCTGGGGATGGGTTATAGCTAGATCTAAACTGTAATCCCACATATTAGGGAGACTGAATATAGTGGGATTAGGTACACATAGGTTTGTGCTGCTAACTCTTTTCTGTTCCTTAGATTTCATTAGGTTTTGTAATGTTCTATATTTGTCTCACTCAGCCTATAGCATATTACATAATAAACTCTTAGAATGATCTGCTTATCCTATTGTGCCAATGCTATGTCAACAGCATTTGGTATCCCACCAGTGACTGCAGTAGTACGGGGGTGAATACAAACAGGAAGGGATGCTAATCTGTTCCCATAACTGAAGTTGCTAATTGCTTGAGAGAACATCACCCCTCTCCCAAAAAATAGAAAAAAAACAAAAAAACAATCCTTTCTCTGAATAATTTTAATTTCCTTTCTATTGTATGAATTGTTATATTAGCCATTTGGTTTCATTTCAAACTGGAGTTTTAACAGCTATACTTATTTTATTGCCATTTCTTCATAATTTCTATTTCTTGCTTCATTAAGCACTTTAAGGGCTTACTCACTTATCAGGACAAAGTTATATTTTCAAAGGATCTGCCTTGGTCCTGTGCTGGGAAAAAGGCAGGATATAAATCAAATAAATAAATAAATGCATGTGCTCTACCACACAATCTACTGTTTGCAGGATGATGTTCTACACAACCTAGGTTCCCCCCATTTTTCAGCCCTTATTTCTTCTTACCAATCTGCTCGAGAGCTGCATTCTAGGAACACTAGGTTTCTCACACAGCTGAGGGTTTGCTCTTCCTTGGCTCAGCTTCATCCTGCCTCCCTGCTCTTTCCCTCATTATTTTAAATCTCAACTAAACACTTTATTGTTTTCCAAAGCTTTTGGAATGTTAGTTTAATATTGTTTTATAACCTTGTATATTTTGATTACATGCATTTTTCAGTTTGCTTTTTATTATATTGTATTTTATCTGGATATACAATTGGCACTCAACAACTCTACGGTGAACTCGCCACGGGTCAGCGTAAGAGGGGCGCTCCAAAAAAGCGATACAAAGACTCCCTGAAACAACATCTCAGGCTCGGCCAAATTGATCACCAACAGTGGTCCACCCTGGCCTCACACCGGGAGGCATGGAGACGCAATATCCACAATGCTGCAGTCTTATTTGAGAACTCATGCCGAACAAGTCTTGAAGAGAAACGACAACGCAGAAAGAATCACAACCCAAAAACATCACCCAAGGAGACCTTCTGCTGTGCTTTTTGCAACCGGACTTGTTTATCTCGGATTGGCCTTTTTAGTCATCAGCGCGCTTGCAGAAAGCGCGGGATGAGCCCTTCCTGAATCTTCGTTTGCGAAGAAAAGCCACAGAGAGAGAGAGAGAGAGAGGGAGAGAGAGAGAGAGTATAGTTTTATATTTTTATTCTTCCTTCCTTCCTTCTTTCTCTCTGTGTGTATTCACATATATTTTACATTATACGCCTTTGGCAGGATTTGTTTTTGGTTGTTTTACTTGTAAAGCGTCATGTACATTGATGGTGCTATATAAACACAGTAGATAACAACAACAACAACAACAATGCAGAACACTGCAAGCCTATAACAACTTATCTGGAAAGCAAGCCCCATTAACATCTCTAACTTCTAGCCAATGAAATTCCAATGTCTGTGGGCAAAAAGTAACTTACTTTTCATCACTTAATGTTAGGGATAGGCAACGTACAGTTCTCCATGTGTTGATGGACTGCCACTGCCACCATCCCTTACCGCTGGTTATGTTGGGTAGGGCTAATGGAAATCATGGTTCATGATCTGGAAAGTAACAAATTGCCCCCACCTGACTGATGCCAAAGACATTATTGAAAACAGGGATGGAGAACTCCCAAGTGGTGTTGGCTTCCAACTCCCAATTGTATAGCCAATGGTCAGGGATGATGGGAGCTATAGTCCAAATTGGAGGGCCACCATTCCCTACCCACCAAAAGGCCAGGGTTGACCTTTTGGGCTGATCCCAATGGAGGAATTAAGATCTTGATACATTTGGATTTTTTCTAAAAATCAACGAGCTATTTCATACCCTCCAACTGTCCCAGTTTCTCAGGGACAGCCCCATTAATCCTCTGCTGTTCCTCTTTCCCAGTTGTTTTTAAAATGTCCCAGTTTCTCTTCCCTTCTCTCCCTTTCCCTTTGTCCTGAGTTTACTTCAACTGCTGCAAACCAGTGCTGAAGTAATTGGCACTCAATCGACTCAGCAGGATGGAAGGAGAGGAGGGGGTGGAACCTTTACCTTCCTAAACTCAGCAAATAAATTCCAGGGTGCCTATTGTTAACGTAGCCATTTCGTATGCTTTTCCACACTAATAACTCTCCCCTTTTGTCACACATGTCGCAGTTTTCTTCTGCAAAATCTTAGAAGATATGCTATTCATATATGTTTATAATGAATGCGTACTATGATTTTATACTGAATTGTAATAAAATCTATACTGTTTCCAATGCCACTGGAACAATGTTGCTTTGCCTCTTGTCTACCCTCTATGATCCTTTTCCGCACTTGCTGCTGGAATAAGTGAAGAAGCACGCTGCTGCGTTAAAGTCTCCCAAACAATGGTTTCTGGGCAACACCCAACACCTCCTTTGAGGCTCATTGGTCAATCTGGCTTCTTTTTTGTTGCTTCCTAGAAGAATCCATGTAACGGATACAGATCTAATGAATAAAGCACAATGCAGACATCCAGGTTAACTGCTGATGCAATTTTTCTGGTCCTCTTTAAAGAGTTGACTGTAACAGTGGTTCTTAACCTGTGGTCCAGGGACCCCCCCCCCAGGGGGCTGCAATGTCCTCACAGGAGGTCCATGAAGGCTTGAAGACTGCTTAGCACACCTTATCCTTATTTTCTGAATAGCTATCCCAGCCTG